>JAIOJX010000024.1:139331678-140682392 GCA_022376925.1 Tragulus kanchil
CCTGTAGCCCACCAGGCTCCTTGTCCACCAGGCAAGAATACTGGAGTGTGTTGTCATTCCCTTCTCCAGGGGATCTTCCTGACCCAAGGGTCAAACCCAGGCCTCCTACATTGCAGGCAGATTCTTTACCATCTGACCCACCAGGGAAGCTGAGCTAAATCAGAAATTCCTGAATCGTTGATTCTCATGGAGGTAAGCAGTGGCAGGGGCCAGGATTTAAGAAGTGAGGATCTCATGTCCTAAATGGAGATTGAAGAAAGGGGGTCTTCATTTATGTTTAGAGGTGGAACTCTTGCTCTGGGGAACAGCATTTGAGAGCTCTGGGTCTCAGAGTCAAACCTCAAGAGCCAAGGCTCAGGGTCCTAAAGGCTGCTGGCCTCCCGGCTGCCCGGGCAACCCCTATTTTCCACTCTCCTTTCCTTTTAATAGGCCACACCAAGAATTCATCCAATTGAACAAGAGCTGTCTGGTGCCCCTTGCTGTGTAATATTCAGCAAATCTCATAACCTCTCTAACAGGAATGAAAGAAACTCCTCCCTCAGGGTGCTGTCCTGAGAAAACAGTAACAAATGTGGAGGCAGCAGGTAAACTTTGCGGTCGCCTCCAGAGGCGAGAGGAGTGGGTGTGGCTGTTCTTCCACTGTTCCTGGCAGAGCGCACCTTCCAAGAGATTCTCACTGTAGATCTGGACTCCCTGCCTGGATAAGGTCCACAGTCTCAGCTCTGCTCACCTCAGGGCTCTTCTCCAGCTTGCCCTGATTCGGTTTTGTTTTGTTTTTTCTTTACTCTGTAAGGGAAAGCGCCTCACACTACTAGGAGACCTCACATGTGGGGGTGTAATTTCCAAGACTTGTAATTTCTAAGACTGCAGTTTACCCTCGGATTCTAGAGGGTCTGCTTCCTGGTTGCTTTAACTTCTGGGTTGTATTGCGTCCAACTTTCAACATCAGAGGAAGGGCAGGTTCTCAAACATGTTCATACACCAGAACCCCTGGAAGCTGGCACATTTGTGAAACTTAAATAGTAGTATGTACAATCTCCAATCACCCCTGAAAGTGTAAAAGTGGAAGTGTTAGTTGTTCAGTATGTCCTCCTGTAGCCCACCAGGCTCCTTGTCCACCAGGCAAGAATACTGGAGTGTGTTGTCATTCCCTTCTCCAGGGGATCTTCCTGACCCAAGGGTCAAACCCAGGCCTCCTACATTGCAGGCAGATTCTTTACCATCTGACCCACCAGGGAAGCTGAGCTAAATCAGAAATTCCTGAATCGTTGATTCTCATGGAGGTAAGCAGTGGCAGGGGCCAGGATTTAAGAAGTGAGGATCTCATGTCCTAAATGGAGATTGAAGAAAGGGGGTCTTCATTTATGTTTAGAGGTGGAACTCTTGCTCTGGGGAACAGCATTTGAGAGCTCTGGGTCTCAGAGTCAAACCTCAAGAGCCAAGGCTCAGGGTCCTAAAGGCTGCTGGCCTCCCGGCTGCCCGGGCAACCCCTATTTTCCACTCTCCTTTCCTTTTTAATAGGCCACACCAAAATGCCTATGAGCTCCGGACTTTCCCTCTCTCTTCCTGCCCCTTCCTAGAAAGGTCATAGAACACGACAGCTAGCTAGGAACATGGGCCTTGGAGCAGGACTCTCTGGGTTCAGTTCACTTGTACTTACCTCTGCGTGACCTGGGATGAGCCCTTCTGTGCCTCAGTTGTCTTGTAAAATGGTGAGGATCATAATAAACGGGCCTCCCTGGCGCTGGGGGAGGGGTAAAGGAGTTAACACAGGGGTCAGCAAACAGTTCTGCAAAGGGCTCGATGGTGAAGGTTTTTGATATACTGTCCATATGGTCTCTGTCATCACTGCTTAGCTCTGCCGTCCTGTTTATCTCGAAGGCAGCCACAGACAGGACAGACACCAACAGCGGGGCGGCCGATAAAGCTTTGTTTATAAAGGAGTCAAGGAGCCGATTTACCCGGAGGCTCACCGTTTACTCTACCAAGCTAATGCACGAAGAAAGTGCGTGGCTTGTCATAAGCACTCCAAAAAAAAAAGTCTGTTCCTTTGTGCATAAACTAAATTTGAATACCTATGCTGTGCACGTGCTGTTCTCCCAGCGGAGAGCCACATCGACAAGGTCCCTGAGCTGGTGAGGCTCCTGTTCAGGATGGGGACAGGGGCCGAGAGAAAAACCAATGACAGAGGAGAGTAGATGGGGGTGAGAGCTGCCGTGAGAAGAACGAGGAGCTGGGATGAGGAGAGGCAGGGGCGACCTCGACGAGCTGATGATGTTTCAGCCAAGACTGTGACAAGGACCCAGCCCTGTGCAACTCTGAGAGAAGAATTCCAGGCCGAGGGACCTGCTGGTCAGGCTCCCACTTATAAACCAGGGTCTACAGTGCCGGGGACCTGGGAGAAGGGAAGGGAGAAGGATAAGAGAGAAAGGAGAGCCGGAGCTGCTTCTGATCTGCTACTCAGGATCCTGCAGTGGCTGTGGGAGGGGCCCTCTTGACCCACAGCCCCTTACTCCTGGGAGTTGCCCCTTCCTCCTGGGAGTTGCCCCTTCCCTCAATGCTCCGCCCTCAGCCCAGCTCCCCTCTCGCCTTCTCTCCTCCCACTGCCTCTCGGCCTGGGTCTGGCGCCCGCATCTGCTTTTCACATCTGCCTCTGGGTCCCAGACTTGCTAACACCAGCTGCTCACTACTGCAACTGGAGGGGACCCCTTGGCACCGTCCAGTGGGTGAGCAGCAGGGTCTGGATTCTGCTTCCGCCTGCCCAGGGGAGATGGGAACTCCAGACACAGGAGATGAAGTGGGTTTCACTGGAGTGGTTGCTAAAACACAGAGTCTGGAACGGGCAGGGAACTTAGAATTCCTGCCCTCGGATTCATGGATCCCACCATCTTTGGTTGAGAAACCACCTGTGTGTGTATGGACTCCAGACCCTACTTCAAGTCTATCCCCCCTCTTCCCTCCCTCCACACCCAGACTTTCAACTTGGTCTTTCTCTCTCTTACTGGCCATATTGAAATATAACTGAGACACACAAAACTGTACAGATTTAACGTACACAATTTGGACAGATGCATGTACCCATGAAACTGTCACAGCAACCAACCTCCAAAACTTCCTTGTGTTCCTCTGTGTTTTGTTTTGCTTTGCTTTGTTTTTGTGGTCAGAGCGTTGACCAGGAGATCTACCCTCTTAACCAAATTGTTAAGTGTCTGAAACAGCACTGGTGACTATAGGCACCTCAGCCTTCTCTTACTAAACATTCTGGCTCCCACAGAATCCTGTGGGATGACCTAAGGCACCAGGTTACCGCACCCCAGGAATTTCCTGTGTGGCTCACTTCCCTCGTCAAGGAGAGTAAGAGAGCAAAGGCGGGGGAGCGGGGCCGTGTACAAGGACCCAGCCCTGTGCAACTCTGAGAGAAGAATTCCAGGCCGAGGGACCTGCTGGTCAGGCTCCCACTTATAAACCAGGGTCTACAGTGCCGGGACCTGGGAGAAGGGAAGGGAGAAGGATAAGAGAGAAAGGAGAGCCGGAGCTGCTTCTGATCTGCTACTCAGGATCCTGCAGTGGCTGTGGGAGGGGCCCTCTTGACCCACAGCCCCTTACTCCTGGGAGTTGCCCCTTCCTCCTGGGAGTTGCCCCTTCCCTCAATGCTCCGCCCTCAGCCCAGCTCCCCTCTCGCCTTCTCTCCTCCCACTGCCTCTCGGCCTGGGTCTGGCGCCCGCATCTGCTTTTCACATCTGCCTCTGGGTCCCAGACTTGCTAACACCAGCTGCTCACTACTGCAACTGGAGGGGACCCCTTGGCACCGTCCAGTGGGTGAGCAGCAGGGTCTGGATTCTGCTTCCGCCTGCCCAGGGGAGATGGGAACTCCAGACACAGGAGATGAAGTGGGTTTCACTGGAGTGGTTGCTAAAACACAGAGTCTGGAACGGGCAGGGAACTTAGAATTCCTGCCCTCGGATTCATGGATCCCACCATCTTTGGTTGAGAAACCACCTGTGTGTGTATGGACTCCAGACCCTACTTCAAGTCTATCCCCCCTCTTCCCTCCCTCCACACCCAGACTTTCAACTTGGTCTTTCTCTCTCTTACTGGCCATATTGAAATATAACTGAGACACACAAAACTGTACAGATTTAACGTACACAATTTGGACAGATGCATGTACCCATGAAACTGTCACAGCAACCAACCTCCAAAACTTCCTTGTGTTCCTCTGTGTTTTGTTTTGCTTTGCTTTGTTTTTGTGGTCAGAGCGTTGACCAGGAGATCTACCCTCTTAACCAAATTGTTAAGTGTCTGAAACAGCACTGGTGACTATAGGCACCTCAGCCTTCTCTTACTAAACATTCTGGCTCCCACAGAATCCTGTGGGATGACCTAGCCAAGGCACCAGGTTACCGCATGGGGTGTCCCTCTCCTATAGGGAACGCGTGCTACTCTGGGGGTTGGAGCTGGTCTGCCTCGGGCACGGCCACAGTGAGCTCACTCTTGCCGGCTTCTGTCAGAGCCATGGCTACTTGACCTGGCCCTAGTTCCAGGATACACCCTTCTGGGAGTCAGTAGCCCTCTGCCCCCTCCTTTAGGTCTCACTTCCTTAAGAAACCTTGCCAGAGTGCGTCCCCACTCGGATGCCCTCCCTGGCTCTAGGGTCCACCCAGCCTTCACCCCAAACAGCCTGCCAGGGCTGGGAGGCGCCTCCTTGCTCCTTCGTGGATCTCGCACCTCTCAGCCGGCCGTGACAGGCTTTCCAGGGCTGCGTGACTCACCAGCAACCGGTGGTGTCAGCCTGGCCGTCATGTGGTACTGCGGGTCCCCCGTGGGCGGGTGGGCGGCATGGGTCAGCCGAGTGTGCTCCCAGCCCATTCGGGGGCCTCCTCAGGAAGCCCGTGGGGAAGGGAAGATCTGGCCCCTCTTCCTGACAACAACAGCTTTCTGCTCAGAGCTGACCCTCCAGGGTGAGTCACTGGAAAGGGGAGGCAAGCCCTGAGCTGGGAGGAGGAAGCCCCAGAGGGCAAGCTTTCTTTCCACGGCCCAAGGCTGCTGGAGGTCTGAGGCCAGAGGGGGTCTCCCAGTTGAAAGAGGGGATTGAAACAGGCTCCCAGGGACCCTCAAGAGGGAGTGGTCTCCAGACTCCTCCCCTTCCCTCCTCCCGCCCCAAACCCTTGCAGGCCTTGCCTGATTAAACATGGCTTCGACACTGTCACAGTTGGCTCACAGTCTTTGGAGGCTCCACAGTGCCTCTGGGATAAAGTCTGAATACCTTAGCTCAGCCCAGCCTGCCTTTTGACCCCATCACCCTTCACCCACTTCTGCCCTCCGTTCCCACGAGGCGGCCTCCTCTGCTCCTACACGTAAGGTACCCACGGCCATCCCCACCTTTGTCTCTGCCACGCCCGTTCTGCACCACTCCCGGCGATGCCTTTTCTCTTCTAGATGCCCATACTCTAAACCCCATTTCCATTCTCTCATTAGTCATCCATCCACTCAAAAAAAATGTTGAGCACCTTCTACTAGAATGCCAAGAGCTGAGGTTTCGACCATTAGCAAACTAGACAGGTAAGCCCTAACAGATCTGCCAGGCTTGCGGACGAGACAGACATAAAAAGGCATTGGCAACATGGCAAGGCGAGCTCAGGGTGCTAGGGAAACACCCAGGAGGGGCATCTCATCCAGCCTGGAAAAGATGGTGGTCTTTGTATGCGTGTACTTTTTTGAAGTCTTTATTGAATTTGTTACAATATTGCTTCTGTTTTATGTTTTAGATTTTGGCCATGTGGGATCTTAGCTCCCCGACCAAGAACTGAACACCCATCCCCTGCATTGGAAGGCAAAGTCTCAACCACTGGACCACCAGGGAACTCCCACTCACAGTGGTCTTGCTGAATTTGAGGTGATACTGCTGATTTCTTGAGGTGTTAGTAGGAGTTAGATAGGCAAGCCAACCAGAAAGGGGCAGCAAAGATGTCGGGACTGGAGAAAGAAGAAAGTGGGAAGGCCTGAGGCAAGAGAGTGCATTCTAGGAACTGAAAGTTGATCATAAAGTTTGCAGAAGAGAGGGTGAGAGGGAGTGCGGCAAGAAGAGAGGCTGAAAGTTACTCAGGGTCCCTACAGAGTTGCACATTTATCCTAAGAGCCATGAGAAGCCAGTAAGAAGTTTACAGCAGAAGCTCACAATGAGCAGAGTTACACCTTAACTGGTCCAGAGTGACCGAAGCGTAGATCATGGGTTGGAGGAGGCAAGGGACAAGCTCAGTGACCTCTTATAGGAGGTAATTCATGCCATTTGGGAGGGAGGCAGTGGTGGCCTGAACCAAGTGATGGCCCAGGAGCTGAGGCCAAGAGGAAGGCTCTGAAGCCTGTTCCAGCTAAGAGGACTTGAAGGTTGCTTCTACATAGAGGTGGAGGGAGAAGAGTCAAGCATGGCTCCCAGGCTTGTGATTAAGCAGATGGGCAATGGGGCTTTTTGCTGAAAGGAGCAGGTCCGCTTGCAGGGGCTGGTGAGAGCAGACTCTGAGCTCCTGGAGGTGCTGTTGAGGACAGGCAGTGGCAGAGCGTGAACAAGGCTAGGTTCCTGAAGAGAGGTCTAGGTTGGAGGACCGTCTCCGGGGCCCAGCCATGCCTGGTCATTGAACTGGGAAAAGATATGCTTTCCCTCTTCCATGCAGCCTTCCCTGCTTGCTCCAGGTGTCTCTACCCAGTCCAAGCCCTCCCTCCACATAGGACTTTGTGTAACTGAGCTTTTCTCTAAGTCTGGATCATTTTTCTTCTCAGAAAATTGTCAGAGGTAAGGTTTTACAGTATGCGTGTACTTTTTGAAGTCTTTATTGAATTTGTTACAATATTGCTTCTGTTTTATGTTTTAGATTTTGGCCATGTGGGATCTTAGCTCCCCGACCAAGAACTGAACACCCATCCCCTGCATTGGAAGGCAAAGTCTCAACCACTGGACCACCAGGGAACTCCCACTCACAGTGGTCTTGCTGAATTTGAGGTGATACTGCTGATTTCTTGAGGTGTTAGTAGGAGTTAGATAGGCAAGCCAACCAGAAAGGGGCAGCAAAGATGTCGGGACTGGAGAAAGAAGAAAGTGGGAAGGCCTGAGGCAAGAGAGTGCATTCTAGGAACTGAAAGTTGATCATAAAGTTTGCAGAAGAGAGGGTGAGAGGGAGTGCGGCAAGAAGAGAGGCTGAAAGTTACTCAGGGTCCCTACAGAGTTGCACATTTATCCTAAGAGCCATGAGAAGCCAGTAAGAAGTTTACAGCAGAAGCTCACAATGAGCAGAGTTACACCTTAACTGGTCCAGAGTGACCGAAGCGTAGATCATGGGTTGGAGGAGGCAAGGGACAAGCTCAGTGACCTCTTATAGGAGGTAATTCATGCCATTTGGGAGGGAGGCAGTGGTGGCCTGAACCAAGTGATGGCCCAGGAGCTGAGGCCAAGAGGAAGGCTCTGAAGCCTGTTCCAGCTAAGAGGACTTGAAGGTTGCTTCTACATAGAGGTGGAGGGAGAAGAGTCAAGCATGGCTCCCAGGCTTGTGATTAAGCAGATGGGCAATGGGGCTTTTTGCTGAAAGGAGCAGGTCCGCTTGCAGGGGCTGGTGAGAGCAGACTCTGAGCTCCTGGAGGTGCTGTTGAGGACAGGCAGTGGCAGAGCGTGAACAAGGCTAGGTTCCTGAAGAGAGGTCTAGGTTGGAGGACCGTCTCCGGGGCCCAGCCATGCCTGGTCATTGAACTGGGAAAAGATATGCTTTCCCTCTTCCATGCAGCCTTCCCTGCTTGCTCCAGGTGTCTCTACCCAGTCCAAGCCCTCCCTCCACATAGGACTTTGTGTAACTGAGCTTTTCTCTAAGTCTGGATCATTTTTCTTCTCAGAAAATTGTCAGAGGTAAGGTTTTACAGTATCCTCATGATAGGGATGAAACTCTGATCCAGAAAAAGAGGAAACAGATACAGAAATATTTTAAAACAGGGTTTAATAGACTGGTGATTGGGTGTGTGGAGTGAGGGGGCAGGAGGAGTCACAGCTGCGTGTGTATGTGTGTGTGTTAGTTGCTCAGTCATGCCTAACTCTTTGCAATCCTATGAATTGCAGTCTTCCAGGCTCCTCTGTCCATGAAATTCTCCAGGCAAGAATACTGGAGTGGGTTGCCATTCCCTTCTCCAGAGAATCTTCCTCACCCAGAGATTGAACTGGGGTCTCTTGCATTGCAGGCAGACTCTCTACCTTCTAAGCCACCAGGGAAGCCCAGAGTCACAGCTACCCCCAGCTTACCAACAAGGGGGACTATTTAGACCAGAGGGCAGGAAGAGAAATGGGTTTCTGGAGGGAGAAAATGTGTTCAGTTTTGGATCTGCTGAGTCTGTGGTGATGCCTGTAGAAATCTAGCTGGAAAAGTCCAGAAAGATGCAGAAATTGGAGCCTGAGGCTTGGGTCTGGAGTTACATGTGAGGTGGCCTCATCCACCACCTCTCTCGCTGCTCCAGCCACATTAGCTTTCTTTACAAGCTCATGTTTCACCTCGGGGCCTTTGCACATGCTCTTTTCCCTGTCTGAAACACTCTTCTCAGACGGGTGGTTTATGCACTTAATTCAGGTCACAATTCATTTACCCCAGCCTCCCCTCTCCCCCAGCATTCTATTGTGAAGTTGTTTTTGTGTTCTGTTTCCACCCCTGGAATGGAACTTCCCTCCGGGGAGGGGTTCAGCCTTGCTGGTTCGTTTTCACTTAGAGGGCACCCGAGGCGAGCCTGGAGTCGGCACCTGGGGAACGCTGGGGAAGGGATGACTCATCAGGGAGGCTGAGAGCTGTGCCAGCGGCAGGGGTGGTGGGGGATCACAGTGGGATGCAGAGTGGAAGGAGCAGAAGTCTGGGGCAGAACTCAGAGGGACCTCAGGGCAACCTACTGACACCCAGGGAACGGGAGAGGTGCTCCCAGAGTGGGGGAAGAAGGATGATTGAGAGACGACCTTGTACACGCATTTGTAGGTTACACGTCAGGTGGGAGCCCCAGGTACTACATCCAGGGCCAAGGTGCCCAGGGAGTGGAGAGCTCCACGGTTGGGAGTAGGGAGGTGCTGAGATCACAGAAGGCCCCAGAGAGGTCTCTTCTGAGAAAGCCCCTGGGAGGCTGGCTGGTGGCAGTGGAACAGACTCCAGACGCAGAAGAGCGTGCACCAGGAGGGGGGCAGAGGCGAGGCGCTAGGCACAGTGTGCCAGGCTCTGGAATGATAACTGGGGAAGGGGGTTGGGGTAGGGGAGGGGCACCACCTGTGAGAATGATGATCGCAGCCTCCTAACTGCCCTCTTGGCCCCACCTGGGCAGTGAACTCCCCACACAGAGTCATCTTAAGAACACACATCAGATCCGTTCACTCCTCTGCTTGTTGCTTAGAACAAAACCAAACTCCCTAACGTGATAAACAAGGCCCTCTGGTCCTGCCCTGCCGTCCTCTGACCTCATCCATCCACGTGGGCCTCATCCGGGCGAAATTGGAGCCTGAGGCTTGGGTCTGGAGTTACATGTGAGGTGGCCTCATCCACCACCTCTCGCTGCTCCAGCCACATTAGCTTTCTTTACAAGCTCATGTTTCACCTCGGGGCCTTTGCACATGCTCTTTTCCCTGTCTGAAACACTCTTCTCAGACGGGTGGTTTATGCACTTAATTCAGGTCACAATTCATTTACCCCAGCCTCCCCTCTCCCCCAGCATTCTATTGTGAAGTTGTTTTTGTGTTCTGTTTCCACCCCTGGAATGGAACTTCCCTCCGGGGAGGGGTTCAGCCTTGCTGGTTCGTTTTCACTTAGAGGGCACCCGAGGCGAGCCTGGAGTCGGCACCTGGGGAACGCTGGGGAAGGGATGACTCATCAGGGAGGCTGAGAGCTGTGCCAGCGGCAGGGGTGGTGGGGGATCACAGTGGGATGCAGAGTGGAAGGAGCAGAAGTCTGGGGCAGAACTCAGAGGGACCTCAGGGCAACCTACTGACACCCAGGGAACGGGAGAGGTGCTCCCAGAGTGGGGAAGAAGGATGATTGAGAGACGACCTTGTACACGCATTTGTAGGTTACACGTCAGGTGGGAGCCCCAGGTACTACATCCAGGGCCAAGGTGCCCAGGGAGTGGAGAGCTCCACGGTTGGGAGTAGGGAGGTGCTGAGATCACAGAAGGCCCCAGAGAGGTCTCTTCTGAGAAAGCCCCTGGGAGGCTGGCTGGTGGCAGTGGAACAGACTCCAGACGCAGAAGAGCGTGCACCAGGAGGGGGGCAGAGGCGAGGCGCTAGGCACAGTGTGCCAGGCTCTGGAATGATAACTGGGGAAGGGGGTTGGGGTAGGGGAGGGGCACCACCTGTGAGAATGATGATCGCAGCCTCCTAACTGCCCTCTTGGCCCCACCTGGGCAGTGAACTCCCCACACAGAGTCATCTTAAGAACACACATCAGATCCGTTCACTCCTCTGCTTGTTGCTTAGAACAAAACCAAACTCCCTAACGTGATAAACAAGGCCCTCTGGTCCTGCCCTGCCGTCTCCTCTGACCTCATCCATCCACGTGGGCTCTGTTCACTTCACTCTAGCCACTCGGGCTCCAGGCTGTTCCTTGAGCCAAGCATCTCCCAGCCCTAGAACCTCAGCACTACTGTTTCCTGTGCCTGGAACACTGTCCCTCAGAGCGTGGCCTGGTGCTCTTATCATACTCAGGTTTCTGGCCAAATGTCCCTGCTTTCGAGAGACTTTTTCTGAGCATCCTGAGATGGAATGGTGCCACCTTCTGTCACCTTGCCCTTGCACGGCAGAAAACGATATTTACTACATATGAAATGTTTATTCCTTTGCTGGTTAGCTTCTTGTTCTTCTTCCTCACTAAAGTATAAGATCCAGGAGGACAGGGGAGTTTGTTTGTTTCGCTACTCGCTACATCCTTAGCAATGGAGGGCTGCCTGGCACATAGTCAGCATCAATGGGTCCTATGTGGAAGGGATGCCTGCCTCGAATAGCCAAGTGCCTAAAGGAGATCTACAAATAGCCCTTATCAACAGGGTCTCTTCAGGTAGCTTTGCAAAGGGCCATCCTCATTTTACAGAGGAGCAAGCTTTGGCTCAGAGGACTTGAGTGACTTGCCCAGACAGAGTCCCCATGCATAGCTACTACAGGCCAGAAAGCATAGGCCAGACGCCAAGCTCATCTCACGGCACCCTAGTCACTCTCTTGGCTTTCTCCTGGTCCGGGGGGAAATGAGAGGAAGACCGAAGGGAAGAAAGAAGTGCCAGGAGGAGCACTAGGAAGGGAGGAGGAACCTTGAGGAGCCAGGAGGGGAAGGGAGGGACAGGAAGGCTTGGGGTGGGGTGGCCTACCTCCCATGGGAACTGAGCACCTTGCATCCCAGCCCGGAAGGGGCCCCTTGGATCTCAACAGCCCACTTCTACCTCCCAGCAGCAAGCAGGGACTTCCCTCAGGAGGGGAGGCCCTTGCTAACGCAGCCCTGACCCCTGTTTGGCCGCCCCTTTCACCCTCCCCACAAGCTTCTGGGAATTCCCCACTTCCTGATAGGAACTGGAGAGATTTTCCTCAGCCCAGGAATTCAGGACATTGTCCAACTGTTATCATAATTTCTTCACCCTCTGCATACCACACCACCCCTGCCGGCACACAAATTAGTGGGGAAGGTCACAGGGGGAGAGGAGGGTCTCCTGGAAACCTGTGCCTTTGCCCCCCAGAGCAGACGCTTCCTCCTTGCATCTCCCCAGAGCTTTGGTCGGGTCTTTCTGAAGCCACAGTGAGAAAACAGGCCCCTTCTCTCCCCATACTCAGGTTTCTGGCCAAATGTGCAATTTTGAGCATCCTGAGATGGAATGGTGCCACCTTCTGTCACCTTGCCCTTGCACGGCAGAAACGATATTTACTACATATGAAATGTTTATTCCTTTGCTGGTTAGCTTCTTGTTCTTCTTCCTCACTAAAGTATAAGATCCAGGAGGACAGGGGAGTTTGTTTGTTTCGCTACTCGCTACATCCTTAGCAATGGAGGGCTGCCTGGCACATAGTCAGCATCAATGGGTCCTATGTGGAAGGGATGCCTGCCTCGAATAGCCAAGTGCCTAAAGGAGATCTACAAATAGCCCTTATCAACAGGGTCTCTTCAGGTAGCTTTGCAAAGGGCCATCCTCATTTTACAGAGGAGCAAGCTTTGGCTCAGAGGACTTGAGTGACTTGCCCAGACAGAGTCCCCATGCATAGCTACTACAGGCCAGAAAGCATAGGCCAGACGCCAAGCTCATCTCACGGCACCCTAGTCACTCTCTTGGCTTTCTCCTGGTCCGGGGGGAAATGAGAGGAAGACCGAAGGGAAGAAAGAAGTGCCAGGAGGAGCACTAGGAAGGGAGGAGGAACCTTGAGGAGCCAGGAGGGGAAGGGAGGGACAGGAAGGCTTGGGGTGGGGTGGCCTACCTCCCATGGGAACTGAGCACCTTGCATCCCAGCCCGGAAGGGGCCCCTTGGATCTCAACAGCCCACTTCTACCTCCCAGCAGCAAGCAGGGACTTCCCTCAGGAGGGGAGGCCCTTGCTAACGCAGCCCTGACCCCTGTTTGGCCGCCCCTTTCACCCTCCCCACAAGCTTCTGGGAATTCCCCACTTCCTGATAGGAACTGGAGAGATTTTCCTCAGCCCAGGAATTCAGGACATTGTCCAACTGTTATCATAATTTCTTCACCCTCTGCATACCACACCACCCCTGCCGGCACACAAATTAGTGGGGAAGGTCACAGGGGGAGAGGAGGGTCTCCTGGAAACCTGTGCCTTTGCCCCCCAGAGCAGACGCTTCCTCCTTGCATCTCCCCAGAGCTTTGGTCGGGTCTTTCTGAAGCCACAGTGAGAAAACAGGCCCCTTCTCTCCTCATAAGGTGGGTCAGACTCGATGGCTGACGCCACAGCTACTGAACACACAGCCCCTCAAACCAAGATGGGGCCCCACCCGCCGGGGTCGGGGGAGAGGCGGAGATGAGGTCCTGCTGGTGGGGTTCAGGCTGCCTCTCTGCGGTCCCAGTGAGTCCCTCCAGCAGGGGCTCCTGTACTTCCTGACCCTGTCCTGCTGGCTAGAAGGGTCTTCTCTGCTCCTGGCCACAGGAGAGAGAGAGTGGCTACGGGATGGGTGGGTGCTGGGAGGCCTGGGCCAGTCAGCCAGCCTCGGGGAGCCGGACCGAGATGAGCAATGATCCCCTGGTGCCTGGGTCTAGACAGCAGTCCTGTGAATGGTGAGCACTTGTCTGGCTGGAGACACGACCAGGCCAACTGTTTACTCACAGGTCCCCAGAGCACCTGCTGCTTCAGAGCGCCTCATTCTCTTGGCTCGTGTCAGCAGTCACTGGCTCTGGCACGCCTAGTGCAGGGCACTGAAAGAGGGGAGAGGAAAAGCATGAAGGAGACAGCTACTGTCTTCCGGGAGCCTGGGGTTCATCCTAACAAAACACACACAGAGCTTTTATGATCTGCCAGGCTCTGGGCAGGTGTATGGGGACTTAGAGATAAACAATTCATTTTTCCAAACTTAAGGAATTTATATTCTAGCTGGGGAGACAGACAAAAACCAGTAATTCCCCTCCATGGTGACACTCTCGGTCCCTTGCCTATCTCAGCATGTACCATGAACCTCTGGCATCGCCCATCAGCTGGTCCAACGCCCCAGGACCCCCGCCAGCCCACGAGCACCTCAAAGGCAGGACCAGGCTTCTCTCTTTGTATCCTCAGGGTCTCATACCACTAAGCACACTTGCAGTGTACGTGCTACATGAATGACTTCCAAATTGCTTACAAAACTGAAAATATGTGCTAAATAGAGATGTGGGCACAGCCCCCTGGCTTTGTTGTAGAGGAAGGGCTTGTTGTTTCTGAATGATGAGGCTCCGATAAGGGACCAGTAAGAAAGTGTGATTGCAGCGAAATCCTACAGGATGCAAGTGAGAACAGGAAGAGGGACATCTCAGGCTGAGGGGATGACAGATTCCAATCTCTAGAGTCAGGAAAGAACATTGTTTATTTCAGTCAATGTGAGACACCCAGAGGGGTTGGCTGGTGCACAGTGCATGGAGGGAGGATCTGGGGATAAGGAACATGGGGCCATGTCAAGAAGAGTCTTGAATATGATGCTAAGGAGTTTGATCTTTGTTCCAGAGGCAGAGAGATCCCTTGAGAAACTTTGAGGATGGGAATCGTGTAAACTAAGCAGCATTTTAGGAAGACTGTACGATGGCTGAGTAAAAGATCTTTTGGAGATTGCGTTGCTAGGAGTGTGCTCTCCCTGGCCTTTGGCCTCTTGGGAGTAGCTGGGGAAAACTTGGGGGAGGGTATGGTAGGAGGGAAGCAAAGGGATCATTTAAGAAGCAATTGCAATGTTAGGAGACAGACGACTATCATATGAATCAGAACAGGGGCAGTAGGAATAGAAAGATGCTAAGTCAATGGCCCACTGGCTATGGAAGTGAGGCTGAATTTTCCAGCCAGAGTGGCTGGAAGAGAATAAGAGAAGGGGTAGACTCTGGGACTTTGGGGGAACAGGGGAGGCATACCATCCTGGGTTATGACCAGCATACTAGTTTCTTGGGCTTTCAGAGTAACATTGAAAAGAGGAAGAATCAGATTTTCTCAGTCTTGATGTATACTAATTGCAGGCTGTGGGTGCCTTCCGGTTGGGAAGACTCAAAGGAATGTGTTTTGTTCCAAGCTTACACAGAATCTCTTTCCACTATGGAAACATTCCACAGTCCCCTCCCAGGCTGAGCCACTACCAGCTCCCCTCTGCCCGCCCACCATCATAGCAACCCACGTGGCCTAACAAACAGGAAAGCGTTGCCAGGAGAGGTAAGGCATGGGGAGGACACAGGGAGGCCTTGCCATCACCATGGGTGACTTCAGTGTTGCTGAGAGTGAGCTGAGAGTGAGCCAGCCTCTTGGCCACTTGGCTTCTCTATCTCCAATGACCTCCTGTCCCACTGTCTTGGCCACCCACTCCTCAGACTTAGTCACTCCCCAGAACTCCCTCATCTCTGAAATGACTAATTCTGACATCCTTCTAGCCTCTCAGCTTATTCACTCAATCACCTAGCCGACACCTGTCCTCTGACCCTCTCAGGAGCACCTGACCCTTCTCCTCTCTTCCTATCCACCTTAGCCAGTAGAGCTCAGCATTTTAGTCATTCTTGCCTTGAACACAAACTTCCCTTGGTCACATCACCCAGCAGAACCCCAGCTGTGGATGAACCGACTTGCCTTTCCCTCTGGACTGTCCCCAGTGGTGTGGGTGATTTCTGCTGGAGAAGAATCACTACACCAGCCAGCTGCCTGATCCACCATCAGTGGTGCTCCCCAAGCTTGCCTGGCTCCTCACCTCCACCTGCTATGCTGCCCCTAGTCTATGTCTATTCAACTCCTCGTCGAACCACTTTTCAAACTTTATACCCTGTTCTCGAAACTTCAGCTTATTTGACTTCCATTTATTCTCAGCAGATGATAAAATCATTTAAGAAGCAATTGCAATGTTAGGAGACAGACGACTATCATATGAATCAGAACAGGGGCAGTAGGAATAGAAAGATGCTAAGTCAATGGCCCACTGGCTATGGAAGTGAGGCTGAATTTTCCAGCCAGAGTGGCTGGAAGAGAATAAGAGAAGGGGTAGACTCTGGGACTTTGGGGGAACAGGGGAGGCATACCATCCTGGGTTATGACCAGCATACTAGTTTCTTGGGCTTTCAGAGTAACATTGAAAAGAGGAAGAATCAGATTTTCTCAGTCTTGATGTATACTAATTGCAGGCTGTGGGTGCCTTCCGGTTGGGAAGACTCAAAGGAATGTGTTTTGTTCCAAGCTTACACAGAATCTCTTTCCACTATGGAAACATTCCACAGTCCCCTCCCAGGCTGAGCCACTACCAGCTCCCCTCTGCCCGCCCACCATCATAGCAACCCACGTGGCCTAACAAACAGGAAAGCGTTGCCAGGAGAGGTAAGGCATGGGGAGGACACAGGGAGGCCTTGCCATCACCATGGGTGACTTCAGTGTTGCTGAGAGTGAGCTGAGAGTGAGCCAGCCTCTTGGCCACTTGGCTTCTCTATCTCCAATGACCTCCTGTCCCACTGTCTTGGCCACCCACTCCTCAGACTTAGTCACTCCCCAGAACTCCCTCATCTCTGAAATGACTAATTCTGACATCCTTCTAGCCTCTCAGCTTATTCACTCAATCACCTAGCCGACACCTGTCCTCTGACCCTCTCAGGAGCACCTGACCCTTCTCCTCTCTTCCTATCCACCTTAGCCAGTAGAGCTCAGCATTTTAGTCATTCTTGCCTTGAACACAAACTTCCCTTGGTCACATCACCCAGCAGAACCCCAGCTGTGGATGAACCGACTTGCCTTTCCCTCTGGACTGTCCCCAGTGGTGTGGGTGATTTCTGCTGGAGAAGAATCACTACACCAGCCAGCTGCCTGATCCACCATCAGTGGTGCTCCCCAAGCTTGCCTGGCTCCTCACCTCCACCTGCTATGCTGCCCCTAGTCTATGTCTATTCAACTCCTCGTCGAACCACTTTTCAAACTTTATACCCTGTTCTCGAAACTTCAGCTTATTTGACTTCCATTTTAATTCTCAGCAGATGATATCCCCTCTCCTTCAAAGATAAAACAGGAACGCTGAAGCAGAAACTCTTCCACCACACTGCCATCCTCCCACCAGCCGGCCTGAACCCTTCTTCCCCACTGAGCCTCCCGGTGTGAGGGAAGATGAGTGTGCTTCTGTCTATTCTTGACTGTTATGTTCTGGATCCCAACCCTAGTGTCATCTCCGGGACCGTGCCTATTCTCTCTTTCTTCATCTTCAACCGCCCCCTGTTCATGGCTTCCCAGCAACATTTAAACATGCTCAGGTCTCTAATAGTAAATCCCAACTCTTGATCCCACCTCTTCCTCCAGCTGCCACCTTCTCCTTCATAGGAAAACATCTCAAACCCTCCCACTGACTTCTCAACTCCCTCTGTTGTATTTTCCACCATCACAAGCATAAGCAAACTGCTGTCATCGAGACCAGTAACGACTTCTCCATCCATCCTCCAAACGCTTTTGGCCCTCATGTGTTTAGTTTTCTGCTGAGGCTCATTTCTTCTCTCTACCGCCCTTGGCTTCTGTGACACTCTCCTGCTGCTCCTTCTCCTTCCTCCTCTATGCAAATCCTAAACGCTGGAGTTAATCAGACTCTGTCCTGTGCCGCGTCTCCTATGTAGATGGACCCTAAGCCACCGCCTACACATCTGACACTTCAAGTGCTGCTCTGTGCTGACACTGTCAAGCCTCCACCGCCGACTTCCATCTTGTTTTCCAGACGTACACACACAATTGCTTGTAGGCTTGCCGCGTGCCATGTGTGCCATGTGCTCAGTCAGTCACGTCTGACACTTTGCGACCCCCTGGACTCTAGCCCACCAAGCTCCTCTGTCCATGGGATTTCCTAGGCAAGAATATTGGAGTGACTTAGCCATTTCCTCCACCAGGGGATCTTCCCAACCAAGGGATCAAACCCACGTATCCTGCATTGGCAGGTGGATTCTTTACCACTGCACCAGCTGGGAAGCCCCCGCTCAGAACTTCATTTCCTTTCTATGTATATTGTTGTTGTTGTTTAATCACTAAGTCGGTGTTGGATTTAGCAAATGAAAATACAGGATGCCTGGTTCAATAAGAATTTCAAATAAACAATGAAAAAAGGTTTCGTATATCCCATGTCATGTTTAGAATAGATTTATATACTAAACATTATTTTTTGTTTATTTGAAATTCAAACTAAACTGGGCATGTTTATTGTATCTGGCAAAGTCCACATGACTTAACATCTTTCTCTGAGGCTCCAGAGGCATCTCTACTTCATGGATCCCCAACCAAACTTCCCATGGAACAAACTTGACCATGCACAGGGTTATACAAGTGAAAACAGCAAACGTGGGGACACCTGGCTTGAGGGATTCAGGAAGAAGAGTAAACCACACAAGAAGTAGAGAAAGAGGAGCTAGAGCCGTAGAGGGAAAACTATGAAGGTGCAAGGGCCGGAAGCCCAGGGGATAAAGTCTAAAGAAGCAAAGGTTGCACAACAGTCAGCTGCCCCAAGAGCCTGAGCTCTGAGAAGTGGAAACTGGGGTTGGAAAAATGGAACGTCAGTGGTGACCCGTGAAGAGGAAAATTAGCTTATCTCTCTGGTTCTGTCTTCACTTTGATGGCCCCTCCATGGGCAGGGAGAATGCTGTCCCCTCCCTGCTCATTTCTACAAGTGGGAGGATTGTTTATGATTCTGGAAACAGTTTGGAAAAAGGAGAAAGTCGATCCTGGTTGAGCAAGATCATGTCTATGTATCCAGGGTCTAGATAAAGCCTGAGATTGTAGGCTGAGGAAGGTGTGAGATCCCCACTTCTGGAGGCTGATGATATAGTGGGGGTGTCCAGGTGCTGCTGCTCTGCTCCGCCTCTTCTCAGGCTGGGGGCCCTCCTGGCTGGCCCCTTTATCTCTGCTGTCTTTCTTGCCACCGCCCACTCTTTGGCTTAGAGTTTGCCTCCCATGTCCCCCCTTGTCGGACCCCCAGAAAGTGCTTACAGAAAGGCCCATAGTCTCCACAGTTCTCCACTTCATTCAGCCTCTAAGAGAAGACTCAACATATTTCTTTGCTTACATCCACTTTGAGAAAACAAACAGCAAAACAAGCAACCCGTCTACTCCGCCTGGGAGTCATGAGGTCTGACAACTCTCCAAAGTTCTTCCAGGGGTGTGGTCCCTGACCCCTCTTGGGAGCCTTGATGGGCACTGACCTCAAAAGTTTGATTCTGGGGGTACACACCGCCCCCTCTCAGTGCCCCCCATCTCCAGTGGGTATTCTGTCCTTTGGAGCCCTTGGTCCATTCCACAGCGCTTCAGACTCATGCATAGTGTCCCAGTGTGAAGCATTCTCTCCCAGAAGACACAGAACAGATTCATTTTCCACAATAATATTGTATAAATAACATTTTCATCATAATATTCACAGGCTCAAAAACCTTCAGTGGCTCCCTCATACCTGGAAGCTGAGTGGGAAACCTTTCACCGGTGCCCTGTGAGCCTGGGCCGACTCCAGGGGAGAAGTATCTTCTTTTTCGGGGAGAGAGGTGGGGGGAAGCCCACCTGTTTCTCTGCTCCCGAAACGTGGCTGAACCTGGGCATGCCCCTCTCCCCAGCACAGCCCCGCTGTGGGTCCCCCGAGGAACCTGAGTTTGGGCTGGAGGAGAGAAGGTGGACTAGGGTAAGAATGAGCTCTGCAAACCTTGGCCTTGGGCTCCTGTGAGGACAGCTCCAGAATGTACAAGATGACTGTTACTGAGTGTGAGTTCAGCAGCTTACTTGTTACTGAGCACGAGTTCAGATGGCCCAGCGGCCCAGAGGCTTGCGTGCCAACGCCTTCACCTGTTACTCCCACAGACCTTGGGCAAGTACTCTTCTCTCTAGCCTTAGGCTCGGTAAGGGAGAATGTGGGAATGGACTCCTCCAACCTGTTCTAGCCCTGCCGCCCTAGAACTCCTTGACTCTGCCCTTCCTCGCCAGTCCACACATAGTGTCCTGGTCCAGCTTTAGGCCTCTGAACACTCTAGGCCAGAAAGGCCCAGACACTTATTCCCACGTTAACCAGTTGGTGATGGCAGCCTCGAGGAGGAGTCTGTGTTCAGAGTCGGGGGGAAGCAGTGCTTCATCAACTATGTCATCCACAGACGAGCACAGCAGAGTGGTCCCAGGGGGCACCATCTTTTTTCCAGATCTGATCTATGCCCTTCCACCCTTTGATGCCACAATTCCCCCTTCCTGAGTTCCCTGCCTTCTCCTCTACCTGTCCAAATTCTTTCAAGACCCAGATTGTTTAAAATGTTGAGGAATCTTCCAGGCCTCAGACACTTTTCCACATCTGAACCTTTTAAAATGATCTTGGGGGGACATGTGCTTGTTTCTAGAGGTGGTCTGTAGAGCTGCTAGAAACAAAAATGAATATGTATAATATGTAAATAAGCCAAAACCAGAAAAGGGTGATGACTCTTCTGCTCATTGGACATGGAACCCACGGCTGCTTTGCAAGGTTAAGTGCATTCAGGTGGGTTCCTATGTTCTCACCCTAAGAAGTTGGTAAGCTTCTCGGCAGCAAGGCTGAGCTTGTCACACTTTGTGCCTAGCTGGCGTGGCCCAGCCTGGAAGAGGTGTTCAGGAGGGTTTAATGAGTGGGAAACCTGCTTATCAAAAAGAAGACCTGGCAGTCAGATGCTGGCCCCTCCAGACTGACAGTCAAGTGCCTGAGCTGAACACAGGAGAGGACAGAGGCCAGGCAGTGGGCTGAGTCAGACGTGGGGACTGTTTCCTAGAAATCAGTTTCAAAATAGGGAGGGACCTGCTGGGGAGAGGAGGTGGGAAGTTCCAGCTGTGAGGAAAGTGTGAGGGTTGGCCTTGGGCTCCTGTGAGGACAGCTCCAGTGACAAGATGACTGTTACTGAGTGTGAGTTCAGCAGCTTACTTGTTACTGAGCACGAGTTCAGATGGCCCAGCGCCCAGAGGCTTCGTCAACGCCTTCACCTGTTACTCCCACAGACCTTGGGCAAGTACTCTTCTCTCTAGCCTTAGGCTCGGTAAGGGAGAATGTGGGAATGGACTCCTCCAACCTGTTCTAGCCCTGCCGCCCTAGAACTCCTTGACTCTGCCCTTCCTCGCCAGTCCACACATAGTGTCCTGGTCCAGCTTTAGGCCTCTGAACACTCTAGGCCAGAAAGGCCCAGACACTTATTCCCACGTTAACCAGTTGGTGATGGCAGCCTCGAGGAGGAGTCTGTGTTCAGAGTCGGGGGGAAGCAGTGCTTCATCAACTATGTCATCCACAGACGAGCACAGCAGAGTGGTCCCAGGGGGCACCATCTTTTTTCCAGATCTGATCTATGCCCTTCCACCCTTTGATGCCACAATTCCCCCTTCCTGAGTTCCCTGCCTTCTCCTCTACCTGTCCAAATTCTTTCAAGACCCAGATTGTTTAAAATGTTGAGGAATCTTCCAGGCCTCAGACACTTTTCCACATCTGAACCTTTTAAAATGATCTTGGGGGGACATGTGCTTGTTTCTAGAGGTGGTCTGTAGAGCTGCTAGAAACAAAAATGAATATGTATAATATGTAAATAAGCCAAAACCAGAAAAGGGTGATGACTCTTCTGCTCATTGGACATGGAACCCACGGCTGCTTTGCAAGGTTAAGTGCATTCAGGTGGGTTCCTATGTTCTCACCCTAAGAAGTTGGTAAGCTTCTCGGCAGCAAGGCTGAGCTTGTCACACTTTGTGCCTAGCTGGCGTGGCCCAGCCTGGAAGAGGTGTTCAGGAGGGTTTAATGAGTGGGAAACCTGCTTATCAAAAAGAAGACCTGGCAGTCAGATGCTGGCCCCTCCAGACTGACAGTCAAGTGCCTGAGCTGAACACAGGGAGAGGACAGAGGCCAGGCAGTGGGCTGAGTCAGACGTGGGGACTGTTTCCCTAGAAATCAGTTTCAAAATAGGGGAGGGACCTGCTGGGGGAGAGGAGGTGGGGAAGTTCCAGCTGTGAGGAAAGTGTGAGGGTTCAAAAGTGGGAACCAACAATCTGCTCTGGGCAATCGCACTGAAGAGCGGTTCTCATCCTTTCCCTCTGTGTACACGAGGCCATCTGCACTGTGACAAGCTGCTCTCTGTTTTTTCCTGCCTGTGTGCCGTCTTTCCCTGACCATGCGTGCTGGTTGCTCCAACGTTGATAATCAGTCCATCAGCCAATAAATTTAAGACAGTGGTGGTGCCCTGGGGCTGGTGGCCAGTAGTGTGAGTGCCCTGAAAGCTATAGATTCAGGGCTGCAGCTGGGATGTGGCCAAGGCACATAGAGCCGTGATTTATGGGAAGCTATTCTCTCGCTTTCACTGCTGGCCTTGTTATGCAGAGATGTTGTGTGTGTGCATGGGGGGATGGTGGAGTGTGTGTGTGAGGGGGGGTTCTGTGCGTGCGTGTAGGGGGCTGGTAGGAGGAAAGAAGAGAAATAAAAGACCAGATGCCCATTTAGGAGCAGTGGTGAGGGCCCTGCTCCCCCGCCCCCATCTCCTATTGTATTTGGTCACCCATGGTTTGCTGTTTAACCATTCTGACCATGATCTGATTTGTGTGTGCTTGTTTGCTCTCCCTGACTATTTCACAGGCCCCTCGAAGGCAGACACTGGCTTCTCTTTCTGGCGTCTGCCTCCCCACCCCTCCCAGGCGCCTAGCACCACGCTGGGCTCATGGGAAAGCTGGACACTCACCAGTCGCTGGGCTGACTGACTGACTGAGAGGAGAGTAGCAGGGGTTAATTAATCCTCGAAGGAAGAATTCCCAGAAGAGAGTCCTACCGCCTTTCCCTGAGGGCCCACAAACCTCTCCTGATACCTTCTCAGCTCTGAATTTCTTGTGCCTAGTCCTGCTGTTGCCGGTTCCGCCTGGCCTGTCGCCTTTGGCCTCTCTGGGGAGAGAGCACTGGCTTTAAGTTCTGAATATTTCAGCTGATTCTGTGAGCAGGGCCTGCTCCGAGGCCAATCAATGAATTCAGCCACCTCCCTGTTTTACAAGTCCCTGTTCCTACAAACATCTCCTCAGCCTTCCTGCACAGTTCGTTGCTCTTTTCCTTCGAAGAGGAATATGCCTGACGTCCGGAGCCTGTTTCTCCTCCAGGTCCCTGGGCATCCCCTCTCTCGCTGACCAAGGACTCGGTGAGCCCTGACTCTCTTCCCTGGGTAGGGCAGTGACCTGGGCAGTGGTGAGCAAAGCCGGAAGGCTCTTGCTGTCTTGCAGCTCCACGTCCAATGGGGTAGCCAGAATACAAGGCTTATTGCGAAACCCTGCAAGGCCACACTTGCTTGATAAGCACCACATGTGTGCAGAGGCATGCTCGTCCCGGCCGCCTGGGCTACCCTGGGTAGGCCAGGATCTGGGAGGGACCTATACAAAAGAATGGGAAGTGGATTCGTCCAAGAGTGTGGAAAGTCAACCAGTTCAGCAGCTCACCAGCTGTGTGACTTTGGGCAAGTCACTTAACCTCTCTGGGCAAGTCACATAACCTCTCTGGATTTGGGATCTTTATCCACACACCAAGTCTGCCGGATACTCTGGGATTCAGAGAGTGCATGGCACAGAGCTGCAGCCCAGTTGCTAGGCAAAGAGAAGTATCTTGAGAACTTGCAGAGGGGGAGGCAGAGGCCCAGGCCAGTCAGGAGGGGTATGGGGTCTATGACCCTAAATACGGCTTCCCGTGACCACTAGGTAAGAGGAGTCACATTTCAGAAGGCATGGGGGCTGGAGCCACATCCTCTCCAGAGGACCAGGTACCTCAGGTCTGGGCCTCACCTCTCTCCTGCCCTCCCAACCCTAGTTCCAAGGCTGCAGTGGTCAAGGCAAGGAGAACGGGTGGGGTGAGGGGCTCCAGGATCCACATCAGCACCAACCAAGACAAAGATGAGCTGTTTCCCCCAGCCTGAGGTTGTTTATTTGCAAACAACAGTGTTTGCTCTGGCCACTGTTCCCCGCCTCCCAGGCCAACAGAGGCTGCCTGTGTGCCCGCCCCGCCCCTCCCGGGCTCGTCTCTGGCCTCCACCAGGGCCCACAGCATGCGCAGGTCCCCCGGATCTTCACAGCGGCTCCCCACAGATGCAGTGTCAACAGACTCTGCTCCAGACCTTTTAAGAGGAAGCATACAAGCGGGGACACCCACCTCTGGGGACACCCAGCTTTGGGGATGGACTTGTCTTGCCGCATCTCAGAGGCCTGACTCTGACCGCGCCCATCCCAAATCTCAGGGCCAAAGCTCAGAGATGGCTCTGGTTATCACCCACCAGTGCTGGGCATGTAGGGACCCAAGCACCCCTGAATTGACCTTCTGAGGTCCTGAAGCCCTGAGTCCAGGAGACCAGATCTGCCTGAAGTTTTGGCAAAGCCAAGGGGCAGGCTTCCTGTACAGAGGGTCCCTGTGTGACGTCTGACACTCCCATTCTAGCACTTCCGTCCTCTGGGATAAGCACCTTCTATCTCAGGCTTCATCAAACAGGCGGCTACCTTTGGGAAAGGTGGCCTATCAAACCAGACAAAATGTGTTTTCTTCTCTCATGGGAGAAACTGCCCTAAGATGCTGGTTAGGGTTTGGGAGCCTGGCTAGAGAGGAGACGCTTGGGGCCAGTGGGAAGGGTCTCAGCAGTGGGGCCAGTAGAAGCATCCAGTTTCTCCCTTGCTGAAAGCGAGCCCTGGCAGATGGGCACCTTTGAGCCGGCTGGAGGGGTATGGGGTCTATGACCCTAAATACGGCTTCCCGTGACCACTAGGTAAGAGGAGTCACATTTCAGAAGGCATGGGGGCTGGAGCCACATCCTCTCCAGAGGACCAGGTACCTCAGGTCTGGGCCTCACCTCTCTCCTGCCCTCCCAACCCTAGTTCCAAGGCTGCAGTGGTCAAGGCAAGGAGAACGGGTGGGGTGAGGGGCTCCAGGATCCACATCAGCACCAACCAAGACAAAGATGAGCTGTTTCCCCCAGCCTGAGGTTGTTTATTTGCAAACAACAGTGTTTGCTCTGGCCACTGTTCCCCGCCTCCCAGGCCAACAGAGGCTGCCTGTGTGCCCGCCCCGCCCCTCCCGGGCTCGTCTCTGGCCTCCACCAGGGCCCACAGCATGCAGGCCCCTCGGATCTACACAGCGGCTCCCCACAGATGCAGTGTCAACAGACTCTGCTCCAGACCTTTTAAGAGGAAGCATACAAGCGGGGACACCCACCTCTGGGGACACCCAGCTTTGGGGATGGACTTGTCTTGCCGCATCTCAGAGGCCTGACTCTGACCGCGCCCATCCCAAATCTCAGGGCCAAAGCTCAGAGATGGCTCTGGTTATCACCCACCAGTGCTGGGCATGTAGGGACCCAAGCACCCCTGAATTGACCTTCTGAGGTCCTGAAGCCCTGAGTCCAGGAGACCAGATCTGCCTGAAGTTTTGGCAAAGCCAAGGGGCAGGCTTCCTGTACAGAGGGTCCCTGTGTGACGTCTGACACTCCCATTCTAGCACTTCCGTCCTCTGGGATAAGCACCTTCTATCTCAGGCTTCATCAAACAGGCGGCTACCTTTGGGAAAGGTGGCCTATCAAACCAGACAAAATGTGTTTTCTTCTCTCATGGGAGAAACTGCCCTAAGATGCTGGTTAGGGTTTGGGAGCCTGGCTAGAGAGGAGACGCTTGGGGCCAGTGGGAAGGGTCTCAGCAGTGGGGCCAGTAGAAGCATCCAGTTTCTCCCTTGCTGAAAGCGAGCCCTGGCAGATGGGCACCTTCCTTTGCAGCACAGGCTTGGAGGTGAGACTGGATACTGGAGGGGACAGAGGTCACCATACTGAACCCCAGGACCACCTCCTAAGGACAGAGATGTCTCTTCCCCATCCACATGCCCAGTCCTTATCTGCTCTCTGCCCCAAAGACAGGGAAGTGAGAAAACTACAAGATGTGCCAGCATAACCCCCTCCCTCCCCATCTCCAAGGCTTAGTCCATCCCTGCAGGCTCGCCCCCATCCCAGGACTGGCTGGGAGGCTGCAGAGAGGGCAAGGCCTCTGGTGAGAAGGACTTCTCCCAGTACTCAGGACTTCTCCTCAGCAGACTTGTGGGTCCAGAAAGGAAGGGTATATGAGGAGGCTGAGGTACGGGTGCTGGAGATGTCAAAGACCTTAAGCTTCGGAAGCTTTGAAGTCAGACAAGCCAAGGGTACCACGAGAGACTCCAGCTGTGTGGCCTCGGAATCTCTTTGGACATCACTGAGCTTCAGTTTCATTCAGGTGGGAATGATCCGTACTCCAGTCAGGAGACTTAGAGCAGGTGTGTGTATGAGTGTACGTCATGCATGTGTGTGTGTGGAAATGCCTGGCATAGAGTAAATGTTTACACGTGTCTAAAGCCTCCCTTGTATCTCAGGCATGTGGCAGGGTTTTATATCCAACTTTATAGGACAACTCTAGCAAGGAACCCAGAAGGCATTCAGGAACTCCTAGCCGGGACTCCAGGCAAGGCTAGCTCTTAGCAGCCTGGTGCTGAAGTTGTTGCCCAGGGTCAGGTCCTGGAGGGGCAGCGTTCAACTCTGATAAGTAGGAGAAGTTGCTCTGTGTTTTTCTTGAAGTCACACTAGACAGGAGGTGCAAGGTGTGCCTGGCTAGGAAACGATGGTGTTCAGACTCCTGATGTCACTCTGTGCTGGTAATTTTCACTCTTCCAGTTCCCCCTCTCTAGACACACACACACACACACACGCACACATGGCCCCCATGTCTGAGTGCAATCAGGATCAACCCTCCAAGTCCACATGCTCTTCCCATAAACCATGAACCCCGTGATCTGAAAGGATGCGAAAACAGCCCCTTTAGTGTGGGTGCTGAGATGGTGGGAAGGGATGTTTCAGAGATGACTGTGTTTGCAAGCATTTTCGTTGAGACAGCTACTGGCTCCCCTACACCCTCTCCCACCTGTCGCCTCCCTGACTCACAGCCCACCTGTCAGCCAAGGCCTCTGAGCAAGTTCCCATACATCCTAGTCTTGGCCACCCCAGCCCGCCCCCAACTTAACTGCAGATATCCAAATAAGGAGTTTTAAAGGGTGTCCAAGAGAAGTCCCCAGCATACGGCATACGTAGGCCTTGGGAGCTCCATCGCTTTGAGGCAGCTTGATGTCGGGGAAAGAGAGGGTGAGGTGCAAGGCAGCTAGAGTCAGGTGAGGCAAGGGGCCTGGTGTCTGGGGACAGGATGTGCCCATCCAACCCATGGGGTCAGAGCAGCCTGGGGCATCCAGGCTGAGTGATACGGTCAGTTACTTACCCTCTCTGGACTGAGGGGACTGATTATTACTTCACAGGGTTGGAAGGACTGATTTGGAGCTGAGTACAAACTGGATGATCCCAGACCTGGCCCAGAGTAGGTAGTTAGCTTTAATAACACGCATGATCTCAGTTAATAGCAACTCCATCTTTCCAGGAGTTCAACCAAAAACTGTGGCGTCATCCTCGACTCCTCTTCTCTCACATCTTCCACCAAAACTCTTAGCAAATCTTGTCATCTCTTGCTTTATCCAGCACCCCACTTCTCATCACCTCCTACCGCTGCACCCGGGTCCAGGCGGCCGTGACTCTCCCTTGCCTTATTGCTTTGGCTTCCACCATGCCTCTCCTTGGACCCTCCAGTCTTTTCTCAGCACAGTGGCTAGTGGGGTCAAGCCATCCATGACCCTCACTCACCCAAGTCTGAGCCATGGCCAGCAAAGCAGTTCATGACCTGCTCACCTCCTCACCTCTCTGGCATCTGTTCCCATCATTCCCTCTCATCTCTGACTTGTTCTCCCCAACACTCTGCCTGAGCCAGCCTCACTGAACAACCCCTGTTTCTTGCAGTCAGACATGATCTCCCCCTGCCTGGGGTTCACATTCCCTGACATCCCTGCAACTCAGTCGTCCCTTCCCTAGGAGGCCTGCCTTGACCATTGCAGTCAACATTGCTACCCACCCCCACCTCGCACCCCTTACCCTGCTCCTACGCTACTCAATGCCTTCTAGCTTACCATGTAATTCACTGATTTCTCCTCAAATGTCTTATTCTGTCTTCCCTCGTTAGCTGCACAAGTGTGAAGGTTTTTGTTGTGTTCCCTGGTGTATCTCAGGCACCTAGAACTCAATGAAAATTCATCATGTGAATGATGGACTCTCGCAACAACCTTAGGCGGTGGTTAAGGCAACTAACTGGGGCTTCCCCGGCGGCTCAGATGATAAAGAATCTGCCCGCAATGTAGGAGACCTGGGTTTAATCCCTGGGTTGGGAAGGTCCCCTGGAGAAGGAAATGGCAACTCACTCCAGTACTCTTACCTGGAAAACCCATGGACAAAGGAGCCTGGCGGGGTACAATCCATGGGGTCGCAAAGAGTAGGACACGGCTGAGTGACTAACACACACAAGGCCATCAACTTCTTCTACCCACAAGAAAAGCCTGGGGTTTCTACTTCTGATCTTCTGCAGGTACCTGGGTGAAGGTAGGGGTGATTAAAAAACACTTTCCCCATGCCCTTGGTCCCCTTCCTTTTTTGACTTTCTCACCCTGGTGTGCTGCCCCTTTCAACATGTAGCACAGATACAAACTCATTCCTTTGGCTTCCCTTGACACAGCTGAGGTCAACTGGAACTTTCTTAAGTCTTTACTGTTTCCTACTGTAGGACAAAATTAACACAGAAAACACAGGAATTATGAAAACGGTCTGGTTTATGAAGTGCAGGATTCTGATCAGAGGGTGTAGGTGCTGATTTCTTCTAAGATGCCTGCACTCTTGCCTCAGGTGCCTGGCCCAGTTCCCTCTTTCCCAGGTCCTC
Organism: Tragulus kanchil; assembly: GCA_022376925.1. Lineage (NCBI taxonomy): Eukaryota > Metazoa > Chordata > Mammalia > Artiodactyla > Tragulidae > Tragulus > Tragulus kanchil. The sequence goes on from JAIOJX010000024.1 coordinate 139,360,119, forward strand.
ACCACCCACTCTCTGCTCACTGCCCTTCTTCTCCCTCCTGTCCCCGGTGCTAGAAACCTAACCCTCTGTTTCTCGAGAAGTCACAATCTTGAGAAGGTCATTCCTTAGAGGCAATTTCCTCTTCTGTAAAACAGGAAGCTTCATGCCCTAGCCCTCACATTCTGTCGGCAGGCATGAGGAAATAGTGATGTGATGGGCTTGGGAAATTTTTGAACCTTACCAAAACCTAATGTAATTTGGAGGTGTCAGGGCTTTCCCTGAGGCAGGATGGACAAATGAACCTGAAATAAGGAGCAGTGGGAGCTGTGGATACAGCTGGTGTCTGAAAAAGTCACCCTTGCCAGGTCAGGTCACCCTTGCCTGGAGACTTCCATTCTGATCACAAGACAAAGGAGTGTTAATTTCAACAAAACAATGATCCTTTGATCTCCTGGATATAAAATGAGGCTGACAATGAAAGATGGCGGGGAGGCCGAACCCAGGGAAACTGAGGCTCCAAGTGGGGCCAAGCTGAGGTTCCAACAAATCTGAAGGGGACCTCAGGGGATCTCATATCCTGGGAGGGCACTTTTGGGGAGAGAATTCTTATACTTCCTGGAAAACTCTACTTAGTGTAATGAAATGCATGAGGTACCTACTATGTATCAAGCACTATGCTAGGTATTGGGGATTCACGATAGGCTCTTGCCTTCCAGGAGACGTGCTGTCTACTGATGAGAAAAACAGGGAACAAATACACCTGTAATTACTATTAACCACAGAGGTGAGAGCACAGAAGAAGAGGAATAGGGTGCCACGGAAGTGTAAAACAGGGAACCTGGTTTTGTGTATGTGGTGGTAGGGGATGTCAGGAAGGTTTCCCTGAAAGTTCTACCTGAGCTAAGAACTTTCTGCAAGAATAAGTGGGACATTTTCAAACAAGTCAAAACTGGGCTCTCCACGTGTCCCAGTAGGCCCCTGGAAGCTGGACAGAGTGTTACCCCAAGGCCTTTGACAGAGGTCGGACCTCGGGGCAGGGCATAGGACCCGGCAGTGAAGGGGCAGGGAGGTCCCTAAGGGGTGAGCCTGGGCTCTTTGCCCCTCAGTCCTTCTGGACCTCGCCCAGCCCCTGGCGGTCCAGTCATCACCGTCTGCAAGATCCAGGCTGCTCGGCCACCAATGGATGAACGCGGCGGGGCAGGGCCCCATGACCTCACTGAAATGGTGTCCTGCTGCCCGGCCAGCGGGAGGAGAAAACAAACACTGAAAAGTCCCCCGGTACTTCCAGATCCCTGCTCAGGAAGACTCGGGGCTCCAGACTGCGGGCAGCGTGCCCAGCTCAGGAGGCCAGAACGGAATTCGAAAGTGCTTGTTTCTCACTGAAAAATTCCAAGGATTGCTCAACATTCCTTCGACCCCAGGAGCTGGCGTTTGGCAGGAGGTGCTGAGAGCCAAGGATGGGGAGCCTGCGGGCCTGCCCCATGGCTCAGGAGGGAAGAGCCCCTCTGCCCTTCTCGCTAGAGGGCAGAGTGGGGGTTGGGGAGAGCTGAGACACCTCCCTCGTCTGGACTCAGGGGCGCTGATGGTGGGGTGGATTTTGTAGGTCTGAAAGGAGGATGGGCAAAACAATGATCCTTTGATCTCCTGGATATAAAATGAGGCTGACAATGAAAGATGGCGGGGAGGCCGAACCCAGGGAAACTGAGGCTCCAAGTGGGGCCAAGCTGAGGTTCCAACAAATCTGAAGGGGACCTCAGGGGATCTCATATCCTGGGAGGGCACTTTTGGGGAGAGAATTCTTATACTTCCTGGAAAACTCTACTTAGTGTAATGAAATGCATGAGGTACCTACTATGTATCAAGCACTATGCTAGGTATTGGGGATTCACGATAGGCTCTTGCCTTCCAGGAGACGTGCTGTCTACTGATGAGAAAAACAGGGAACAAATACACCTGTAATTACTATTAACCACAGAGGTGAGAGCACAGAAGAAGAGGAATAGGGTGCCACGGAAGTGTAAAACAGGGAACCTGGTTTTGTGTATGTGGTGGTAGGGGATGTCAGGAAGGTTTCCCTGAAAGTTCTACCTGAGCTAAGAACTTTCTGCAAGAATAAGTGGGACATTTTCAAACAAGTCAAAACTGGGCTCTCCACGTGTCCCAGTAGGCCCCTGGAAGCTGGACAGAGTGTTACCCCAAGGCCTTTGACAGAGGTCGGACCTCGGGGCAGGGCATAGGACCCGGCAGTGAAGGGGCAGGGAGGTCCCTAAGGGGTGAGCCTGGGCTCTTTGCCCCTCAGTCCTTCTGGACCTCGCCCAGCCCCTGGCGGTCCAGTCATCACCGTCTGCAAGATCCAGGCTGCTCGGCCACCAATGGATGAACGCGGCGGGGCAGGGCCCCATGACCTCACTGAAATGGTGTCCTGCTGCCCGGCCAGCGGGAGGAGAAAACAAACACTGAAAAGTCCCCCGGTACTTCCAGATCCCTGCTCAGGAAGACTCGGGGCTCCAGACTGCGGGCAGCGTGCCCAGCTCAGGAGGCCAGAACGGAATTCGAAAGTGCTTGTTTCTCACTGAAAAATTCCAAGGATTGCTCAACATTCCTTCGACCCCAGGAGCTGGCGTTTGGCAGGAGGTGCTGAGAGCCAAGGATGGGGAGCCTGCGGGCCTGCCCCATGGCTCAGGAGGGAAGAGCCCCTCTGCCCTTCTCGCTAGAGGGCAGAGTGGGGGTTGGGGAGAGCTGAGACACCTCCCTCGTCTGGACTCAGGGGCGCTGATGGTGGGGTGGATTTTGTAGGTCTGAAAGGAGGATGGGGAAACCTGCAGGCTTCCATGGGGGAGCCGACATTACTGGTCCTCCAATGAGAGCTGCCACGTTCCCAAAGCGCCTGACGCTTGGGGCCCAGATTCTCGGGTTCTGATGCAAAAGCTACTGCAATAGCTCCCTGAGGTCAACTCTGCTGCGGGCAGTTAGGAAAATCAGCGCCCTCTTCCTAGCTCTGTATCTGAGGTTGTTGGCTGAAATCCCCCCTTCTCCAGGGAGCTTGCTGCCTGCCTGGATTTGAATCCTCTCCTTTGAAAAGGCACTAACCACACTAGGTCTCACATTGTAGTTGTTTCTCTAAGTGTCTGCTCTCCTCTGCAAAGGAGGAAATACCCCGGAAGACAGGAGCTGGCCTGGCTCAGGCTAGTATAATTCTGCAGGACCCAGCTGGCGTAGAGATGTAGGTTTCAAGATGGTCACTGCAGCACTGTTTACCACAGTGGAAAACAGAAAGTTCTCTAAGTGTTTAAGAATGGGGTTTGACTAAATAAGTTGGAGTGTAGCCACATGGTGGAATGCTAAGCAGCCATTGACAATTACATTTATAAAAATATTTAAAGATACAGGAGTATGTTAAAATCAACAAACTTTCATCCTGCAGAACTAAGCACTATTACCACTTGGGTGTGTTTCCTTTAGATATTTTCTTCCATGTAGATACGCAAATGCATTAAAATCCTACCAAAATTGGATCGTAGGTAGGGATAAAAGTTAAACTGTGTGTGGAATTGCTTTCTTGTGAAAGTAATGGGAAACAGCGATCAGACGGGAGTCTATATTGTCACAGAATGGAGAGTATAAAGATGTCGAAAATTATACTGTACTCAGCATTCTGTATACCAAATTAGAAAAGCCACAAATGACCCTGAGGCTGTTACTTCCTAACCACACCCACCTCATTCTCAGAAAGGACCCCGGGTAGGCAGTGGTTTGAGAATGGAAAGAATGAAAGCCTATTGATCATATTGAATTTTGCCTAATCACTGAATTTCGCATACATTTTAATGACATTAGAACCATACTGGTGTACGAATGTTTCATCTCAGGTCTTATTTAGCATTATATCTTAAGCAACATTCAATCTTATTAAATATCATTTTAAAACATGTGACTAGGGTACATGTTCTCCCTTTTAAAAAAAGTCTTTGTTCTTGGGACGTCGCTGGTGGCCCAATGGCAAAGATGCCACACTCCCAATGCTAGGGACCTGGGTTTGATTCCTGGTTGGGGAACTAGATTCTACATGCTGCCACTAAAAAGATCCTGCATGCAGCAACTAAGACCTGGCACAGCCAAATAAATAAAGTTAAATTTTTTTTTAAAATTGTCTTTGTTCTTATCTCTTACCACCCCCTGCCCCTTATTCACAGGGTGCGATTACTGGGTCAAAAGTAGAAATATTTTAAAGATTATTGAATTATATTTCCAACTCCCCTCCAGAAATGTTCCAAATTACACTTAGCAATGAATGAGAGTGTTGCCTGGAACCCAGTCAATGGGCAAGTTAATCACTGTTACAGTGAATAGATGGATTTAAGAGCTACTTCCCCAAGTCAAATTGTTGGGATCTGATGGCTGCTGGAGTGCTGGAGATGAAGAAACCAAGAGCAGAAGGAGTTGATGATACTGAGGTCCTTGGCTTGTTAAGTTGCTCAGTTGGGTCCGACTCCTTACGATCCTATGAACTGTAGCCCTCCAGGCTCCCCTGTTCATGGAATTCTCCAGCCAAAAGAACCCACTGAAGTGAGTTGCCATGCCCTACTCTAACGGATTGTCCTGACCCAGGGATCAAACCCAGATCTCTTGCATCGTAGGCAGATTCTTTACTGTCTGAGCCATCTGGGAAGCTGAGTCCTTGGGTTGTGTGTGCATAAAGATGGGGAAGCTTTCAGTGGAGAAAGGGAGGAAAGGAAGGGGACTGGAATCAGGAGAATAGAAATTTAGTTTAGGAATACTGTATATTTAAAAGGAATAAACAATAAAGCGCATAAGACCCAGAAGATAAATAAAGACATTTCTCCCAAAGAAAACCTGAAATAAAGAATAACAAGTATCCAGACTTCCCTGGTGGTCCAGTGGGTGAAGAGTCCACCCTGCAATGCATGGGGCACGGGTTCAATCCCCGGCCCGGGAAGATCCCACATGCCACTGAGCGGCTGGGCCAATGTGTCCAATCAGAAGTCAGCACTCTGGAGCGCATGTGCCCAGAGCTAGTGCTCTGCAACGAGACAGGCCACTGCAATGGCAGGTTCACACAGGCCAAAGAATAAATATGGGTGAAAAATAAATAAACAAAAAATTAGAAAAAAAAATCAATAAAAAAAGGCTAAAATTAAAAAGTAAAAAAGAATAACAAGTATCCATATTATCATTCCATTAACTAAGATCCATCTGATCAAAAATAGTGGAAATTTAAGTTTTGTAAGTTTAAAGGAGAGATTCTAGGGAAGATTCATAAAAAAACAGAAGAATAGAGATATAACTAGGACCTGATCTTTCTCACACATTGACAGTGTTCCCTCTCTCTCTTTCATCTTTGTTTTTCTCTACAGCTCTACCTTATTCTCTACAAGACTGGCACTGGCCGCACAGCAAGGAAGCATGGCTTTTGAGAGTGCCTGTGACTTACCTCTCATAGCTTTGCTACTGGGACCTCCTCTTTCTGGTCTCGAGGTCAAAAATCTCCAGGAAAGACTCTTATTCATCCAACATGGTCCTCCACTAGGCCTAGGGTGAGTGGTTATCAGTGGTCACCCTAGCTCAAGTATCCTTCCTTGGACTGATAAACAGTGTCTGGGAGCAGTATTTAGAAGAAAATGGAGTATAACCAACGGGTTAGACTGGACGGACTGCTGGTCAGAAGAAGGATGCTCTCCCAGTGTGTAAGACAATGGGTCTTCTTCCTGGCATACCCACACTATTCTCTTTCCATGCAGATAAACCTCCCGAGTGTCCTCTCTAACCATAATACAACCCATCCCCTTCCCAGTGGAGTGCAACTCAAACTCATTCAGCTACTACTTCTCACTCCAAGTTCAGAATCTACATGATGGAAGTTCTCTTTCCTCTGGTCATTTTTTTGCGGGGTGGGGGCACTTCTGTTGGTCTTTCATTTCTCTATTTTCATTCATCTTTGTTCTCTGGCCTGTGTGGGCCTTCCATCCCAGTGGCTTCTGTTGTTGCAGAGCACCGGCTCTGGGCGCATGCACTCCAGAGCTCCGGCTTGGTAGTTGGACACGTCGGTCCAGCCGCTCCGCAGCACGTGGGATCTTCCCAGGCCAGGGATCGAACCGGCACCCCTTGCACCGCAAGGCGGTGTCCTTAACCACTGGACCACCAGGGAAGCCCTGGTAATTTTTATTTTCTTGTTTACTCTTGATGTTTTACAGTTTTAGACCAGAATATGTAAGTGTGGATTTAGTATTTATTCCACAAGCTCAGTTGCTCAGTTGTGTTGAACTCTGTGACCCCAGGGACAGCAGCCCACCAGGCTCCTCTGTAAATGGGGTTTCCCAGGCAAGAATACAGGAGTGGGTTGTCATTTCCTCCTCCAGGGGATCTTTCTGACCCAGGGATTGTACTTGTGTCTCCCAAGTCTCCTGTTGCAGTTGCAGGTAGATTCTCTACCACTAGAGCCGCCTGAGCATTATCTATCTGACTCTGCATTCAGTAGGTGCCTCTGCCTAGGAGTTCTGGAGGATTTTTCACCGTTATCTCTTCAGTCTTCTCTACCATTTGCTCTAATTCTTTCTTTGAATCTCCTCTTGGATCGAACCCCTCAGACTCTTTTCTCTGTCTTGTAACCTTTTCATCATTTTCAGTTTTATTTTTTCTTTTTTAATTCTCTGTGCTGAGTTCTGGATGGATTCCTCAGTGCTATTTTCCAAAACACTAATTATTTATTCAACTATATTTGGTCCAGAACTTCCCCTAGCTGTTCAGTTTTTATTGTAAGAATTAGATTTTTCCGTTTCCAGGGTTTCTAGCTGTTCCTTTTCCATATTGACTTTACTCATGGTCATTTATTTCTTCCCTCATCTTTTGTGGATTCTTGACTTGCTTATTATACAATCATTTTCATCTTGTTCTACTATTTCCTGTTCATCTGAAGGGAGTTTATCTCCCGCTGATGGCTTTTGTTGGCGGCCTTTCTTCACACTAGTCTTTTTATACCTTTGCCATTTCCCATCCACGGACAAGTTTATTTTCTTTTGAAATGTGGCTGTGTCCTTTTATTTCGTCTCTCTCATGTGTTTCTCTTTACCTGGAGAGGCGGCACAGGGTGATGTTAAGAACTCAGGTTCTAGAGACTGCCTGTGTTCTGCTCTTGTTCCCATGGTGTCACAGCTGCACAATTAGGGGCAAAGGTTTCTTCTTCCACATCTGTAAACTAAGGGATAAAAATCACAGCACCTACCTAACAAGGTTTGGGGGAGGCTTGAGTAAGCTGATGTGCATAAGGCACTTTGACAGTGCCTAGAATACAGTGAGTATTTAATACATGTTAGGTATTTTTCTACACACTTAGAGAAAAGTAGTGCATGCAGATGGCGTTAGGAATGGTACTCAGAACATCGCTTAGAGGGTCCCTTGACAGCAAGTTCAAGTCCAGGATTCCTGAGCGTGTATGTTCCTGTTGGTCAAGTCTTCTCATTGCTCCCTATGATCTTGCCTCATTGGCTCTGTGATTTCTAGCAACCAGCTGCCACACCTCTCCTGTGCAGTGCTGGTGGGAAACAGGGCAACTGTTTTAAAGGCTACTCTTGAAAATGGGTGAAAAAGAAGCAACACACTGTGGTCGCTGGCCCAGCATTTGAACCACATCCAATGGTTCAGTGATCCAATGATGGTGAGGTCAGGGCTGTGGCTAGTGTGTATCACTGCATCTTGGCCATGACTAGTTCTCTGGTGGCCAGTCTGACTCTCCAGGTTCTGCCTGTTGGGAACGTTGCCCTTGTCCACATCCACCGGACCGTTCACGAGCAGGGTGGTGGAGCAGTTTCTTCCGCTCTGGGTTGTACTGCTTTACGAAACACTTCCTGTTGGTCTTGCTACCTGGGAATTACCTTATGATAGAGTTTCCCAAATCCTTTGGGTGATAGAGATCTCCCGGGGAATTTGATGGAAATTCTCAGTCCCACCCTAGATCCGCTGATTCTCCAGAAGGAGAAGCTTGGGAATCTGTACTTTTAATAACAATCATCTCAAGTGATTTTTATCACCAGGAAAGTTAGAAAAATCACTACGTTAGTGGTTGAGCAATCACACACCTCAGTTTGGCAGACATGGGCTTTTAAAGCATTTATTTCAACCTTGAAAACCATAATCGTGTGACTGTGACTTTCATTCAGGGCGTCTCTGTGGTCCAACTTCCAACTCCAGAGAGTTGTTAAGGAAGTTTTGAAGGGTGTATTGGATTCTACTCACATGGCTCCAGCTTCTTGCTACATTCTGGAGGCTCTCCCTCTCCACCCCCACCCCCCACCCTGGGGCTGAACCGGAAATGTAGGGAGGGACGGCATGATTGCCTTGCCCTCAGCGTGGTCCCTACTCTGGGACTTCCTTTCATGTCACACTGGGCTGGGGTAGGGAGAGGGTGCAATTCCTCATGAGGCATGAGAGTGCATAACACGAGGTGCTTAGCTGGTTGCGATCCTTCCCAGTATCACCATTCCAATTTCCAGGATTCTGTGGCTTCTTTAATCCATGCAGAACCTTTGGTGTGGGGCAAAGCATTCAGCTCTTGCAATTGAGCAAAGGTATGACTCTGTGACCTTGGCCATTAGGAACTGCTGGCTACCAATGGAAAGACCTCTCTTAAAGCTGTATGTCAGCTCTAGAGGGAGGGGGTATATGTATGCATGTAGCTGACTCACTTTGTTGTACAGCAGAAACTCACACAACATTGTAAAGCAATTATACTCCAATTTAAAAAAAAAAAAAAGCAGTATAAGTCTGTCCAGTGGCTCCCTGCCTACTTCCAGGTCTTTTCTTTCTCTTCCAGCACCCTATCTAAGCCTACGAGAAGTTACTGACACCATTCTACTACCTTAATATCTTATACCAAGTCTCCCGAAGTATAAGTCCGAATGACACATGATCTGAATCCCAAGAACCACTGGAAAACAGTCTAACCAACTGCCTTGATAGCATAAAAACAGAGAAAGCAATTTTCCCAGTCTAGGATCCCTGAATGTTTATGACATGCCTACCCAACCCCCAACCAATCTTGATTCAGCCATTTGGGGGCTCCTCAATTTCCATACTCCTGTTCATGTTCCAGTTTCTGTATCAGAATGGTTTTAGTGTCAAGTAACAGAAACTCAATTCAAACTAATTTCTTCAAAGGAGACATCTACTGAAAGCATCACACGGTGGAATAGAGCAGGGATGTATCAGGAATCCCCAACCTCCCAGTCTAATGCCTGATGATCTGTGGTGGAGCTGTGGTAATAAAAATAGAAATAAAGTGCACAATACATGCAATCCCCTTGAGTCATCCTGAAACCATCTCTCCCTCCACAGTCCTTGGAAAAGTTGGCTTCCATGAAACCAGTCCCTGGTGCCAAAAAGGTAGACTCCAGCCACCAAAACTGCTGAGACTTTCTCCCTGCCCTCTTTCTTGCTGGCCCCTGCATGGCAGCACTGTTCTTTTGGACAGGTCTTGTGTGGATGGCAGAGACATGTCCTTGGGAGCTGTCATGACTCACTTCTCTGCACCAGCACAGAATTTTGCCCCCTTTCCCAGGTAGTGCATAACACGAGGTGTCCAAAAAGATTCTGTGGCTTCTTTAATCCATGCAGAACCTTTGGTGTGGGGCAAAGCATTCAGCTCTTGCAATTGAGCAAAGGTATGACTCTGTGACCTTGGCCATTAGGAACTGCTGGCTACCAATGGAAAGACCTCTCTTAAAGCTGTATGTCAGCTCTAGAGGGAGGGGGTATATGTATGCATGTAGCTGACTCACTTTGTTGTACAGCAGAAACTCACACAACATTGTAAAGCAATTATACTCCAATTTAAAAAAAAAAAAAAGCAGTATAAGTCTGTCCAGTGGCTCCCTGCCTACTTCCAGGTCTTTTCTTTCTCTTCCAGCACCCTATCTAAGCCTACGAGAAGTTACTGACACCATTCTACTACCTTAATATCTTATACCAAGTCTCCCGAAGTATAAGTCCGAATGACACATGATCTGAATCCCAAGAACCACTGGAAAACAGTCTAACCAACTGCCTTGATAGCATAAAAACAGAGAAAGCAATTTTCCCAGTCTAGGATCCCTGAATGTTTATGACATGCCTACCCAACCCCCAACCAATCTTGATTCAGCCATTTGGGGGCTCCTCAATTTCCATACTCCTGTTCATGTTCCAGTTTCTGTATCAGAATGGTTTTAGTGTCAAGTAACAGAAACTCAATTCAAACTAATTTCTTCAAAGGAGACATCTACTGAAAGCATCACACGGTGGAATAGAGCAGGGATGTATCAGGAATCCCCAACCCCCAGGATCTAATGTCTGATGATCTGAGGCAGAGCTGATGTAATAAAAATAGAAATAAAGTGCACAATCAATGTGATACACTTGAATCATCCTGAAACCATCTCTCCCCTCCACAGTCTATGGAAGTTGTCTTCTATGAAACCAGTCCCAGGTGCCAGAAAGGTAGACTCCAGCCACCAAAACTGCTGAGACTTTCTCCCTGCCCCTCTTTCTTGCTGGCCCCTGCATGGCAGCACTGTTCTTTTGGACAGGTCTTGTGTGGATGGCAGAGACATGTCCTTGGGAGCTGTCATGACTCACTTCTCTGCACCAGCACAGAAGGATGGGGCTTGTTTTCTCTAATCATGGAATTTTTTTTAATTACAAAGAAAGGCTCTGAATGGTTTAGCTTGGCTCAGGAATCCAGCCTGATATTGGGCTACCTGTTCAGCAGAAAGAGCAAGAACACTCTCAGAAGAGTCTTTTCTGGGTAGACAGAACTCAAATCAAAAAATACACATTAAAACAGCTATGGCATGCCATTGGAATGAGACATACTGAAGATACCCAATGTGGTTTTCTATCACTGTGGCAACAAATGACCACAAATTTAATGACCTAAAATAACCCAAATGTATCCTATTACATTTTTGTTGTCAGAAGTCCCCACACAGTCTCACCGGGCTAAGATCAAGTTGTTGGCAAACTTCTTCTAAAGGCTCTAGGGGAGAATTCCTTTCCATGCCTTTTCCAGACATCTCCCACATTCCTTGGCTCATGGCACCTCTCTTCTTCTTCAGGTTCAGCAGCGTGGTGCCGGGTCACTCTTACACAGCTGTCATTCTGGTTCTCTCTGTCCTCCTCTTCCACTGTTAAGAACCCTTGTGATTACATTTGGGCCCATCTAGATAAAGCAGACATCAGTTTGCCAACAGATCTGTATAGTCAAAGCTATGGTCTTCCCAGTAGTCATGTATGGATGCGAGAGCCGGACCATAAAGAAGGCAGAATGCTCAAGAACTAATGCCTTTGAATTGTGGTGTTGGAGAAGACTCTTGAGAGTCCCCTGGACTGCAAGGAGATCCAACCAGTCCACCCTAAAGGAAAACAACCTTGAATATTCAAATTGGAAGATCTAATACTTTGCCCAATAAAAATAGAAATAAAGTGCACAATCAATGTGATACACTTGAATCATCCTGAAACCATCTCTCCCCTCCACAGTCTATGGAAGTTGTCTTCTATGAAACCAGTCCCAGGTGCCAGAAAGGTAGACTCCAGCCACCAAAACTGCTGAGACTTTCTCCCTGCCCCTCTTTCTTGCTGGCCCCTGCATGGCAGCACTGTTCTTTTGGACAGGTCTTGTGTGGATGGCAGAGACATGTCCTTGGGAGCTGTCATGACTCACTTCTCTGCACCAGCACAGAAGGATGGGGCTTGTTTTCTCTAATCATGGAATTTTTTTTAATTACAAAGAAAGGCTCTGAATGGTTTAGCTTGGCTCAGGAATCCAGCCTGATATTGGGCTACCTGTTCAGCAGAAAGAGCAAGAACACTCTCAGAAGAGTCTTTTCTGGGTAGACAGAACTCAAATCAAAAAATACACATTAAAACAGCTATGGCATGCCATTGGAATGAGACATACTGAAGATACCCAATGTGGTTTTCTATCACTGTGGCAACAAATGACCACAAATTTAATGACCTAAAATAACCCAAATGTATCCTATTACATTTTTGTTGTCAGAAGTCCCCACACAGTCTCACCGGGCTAAGATCAAGTTGTTGGCAAACTTCTTCTAAAGGCTCTAGGGGAGAATTCCTTTCCATGCCTTTTCCAGACATCTCCCACATTCCTTGGCTCATGGCACCTCTCTTCTTCTTCAGGTTCAGCAGCGTGGTGCCGGGTCACTCTTACACAGCTGTCATTCTGGTTCTCTCTGTCCTCCTCTTCCACTGTTAAGAACCCTTGTGATTACATTTGGGCCCATCTAGATAAAGCAGACATCAGTTTGCCAACAGATCTGTATAGTCAAAGCTATGGTCTTCCCAGTAGTCATGTATGGATGCGAGAGCCGGACCATAAAGAAGGCAGAATGCTCAAGAACTAATGCCTTTGAATTGTGGTGTTGGAGAAGACTCTTGAGAGTCCCCTGGACTGCAAGGAGATCAAACCAGTCCATCCTAAAGGAAAACAACCTTGAATATTCATTGGAAGAACTGATGCTGAAGCTGAAGCTCTAATACTTTGCCCACCTGATGCAAAGAGATGACTCACTGGAAAAGACCCTGATGCTGGGGAAAATAGAAGGAGAAGGGGACAGCAGAAGATGAAATGGTTGGCATTTCACTGAGTCGGGCATCACCAACTCAATGGACTTCAGTTTGAGCAAGCTCTGGGAGATGGAGGACAGAGAAGCCTGATGTGCCGCAGTCCATAGGATCACAAAGAGTTGGACATAATTGAGCAACTGAACTGAGATAATTCAAGATAATCTCCCCAACTCAAGATCAGCTGACTAGCAACCTTAATACCCCTTTGCCATATAAGGTAAATTCTACATGGTTCCTCACTTTTTGTGGGGGTGGAGGCTATTTGTCCACCATACCTGTTAAGAGGGTGGTGAGTAGATCCTCTCAAATTATTCTGGTCAAGGAGTGAATTTGTGTAAAATTTCTGGAAAGTAAGTTGGTAGTTTGGTAAATTGGCCTTCAAAATATTCACATTTGTTCATTCAGTAACTCTAATAATCTGTCCTTAAAAATAATGCTAGGGACTTCCCTGGTGGTCCAATGACTAAGACTCTAAGCTCCCAATGCAGGGGGCCTGGGTTCATTTCCTGGTGGGGGGTCTAGATCCCAGATGCTGCGACTAAAGATTCCACATGCTGCAGCTAAGACCTGGTGCAGCCAAATACAGAAATAAATATTAAAAATAATAATGCTGGGGCTTCCCTGGTAGTCCAGTGGGTAAAGGGTCTGCCTTGCAGTGCAAGGGGCACCAGTTTGATTCCTGGCCGGGGAAGATCCCACGTGCCGCGGAGCTGCTGGACTGGTGTGTCCGGTTACAAGCCAGCCTCTGGAGCGCATGCGCCCAGAGTCAGTGCTCTGCAGCAAGAGAGGCCACAGCAATGGGAGGTCCACACACGCCAAAGAATAAAGATAGATGAAAATAAATAAATAAAAAAAACAATAAAAAGAGGCCAAAATTTTAAAAATACATAATAATGATGCTAAATATGTATGTGTGGCGGGGAGGAATCCATGCACTAAAATGTTCATCACTACTTCATTTATACCACTAAAACATAGAAAGCAACCCTCATGACTGGTGATAGTAAGGTGAAGTAAACCATATTATACCCATGTGAAGAAAACGTATGTGGACAGTAAGAACTTTTGTTCCTGAGAGCTTTTAATGAAATGAGGACATGTCTATTCCCTACTGTTAAGTAAGAAGAAAGAGATACCTGTACATTCTGCTCACTTTTATTGTGAACCTAAAACTGCTCTGAAAACAGTCTATAAAGATTTTTTTTTTAAAGAGGAGGATATAAAAAATGGTTATAATATAATGCAAGGAAATGGCGTATGCAAAGGCTTGGAAAGGAAAATGTTAGCAGTGGTTACCCTATGGGTGGTCAGATTATTTGCAGATGATTTTTTTTTCCCCTCTAAATGAACATTTTATTTTTAAATGGGCCCTCAGGTACACAGAATTGGCTTAACTATAATCCTTATTTCATGACACACTCTTACTATTCTAGGCATAGGCCACTTCTATTTGTTTATTTGGTTAGTTTCCTTGTTATTTCCATTATGGATTAAATACCTACAGACTTTACACTCAAAACAAAAGCCTCTCAGCCATACCTCCCGCACACGCCCTCCCTGTGACTCTCCCTGTTCAAGATAACTATGATGCTCATTCTCATGTTTATCTTTTCATTGGTTTCATTTTTATGTAGTTTTACTGAGCCTATTGTGGGCTTGCCACTCCCTTGAAATGTCTTCCTCTCTTTATTTCCTGAGAGCCGTGCAAAGGGACAACGTGTTTTTATTCCTAGACAAAAGAAATGCTTCTATATACAAGCAGGGAGTGTTGATATAAAAGTAACCAATGAAATGTCACTTTAACTATTTTTCCTTCAAACGCTCTGTCCTCATTCCACCAATAACCACACACGGCTCAAAAGTTGCAGTTCAATACCGAAATGTATGGTGGTCAAATCCCCGACTCCTATTGAAGGAAGGTGTTGAGGTGCTTTTGAGCTTCACTGGGACCCAGGCTTCCTTTGAAGGAAAACCCACTTTTCTTGGTCTCATTCTCTGGTCTGTCTCAGTATGTTTCTGGGCTATTGCTGCCTCATGGAACACAGCTGACCCACCACGAGTCCGGGTGAATAAATTGAAGGCCTCTGGCCAAGCTTCCTCAAGGTTCTATCCATCCCAGGACCTCCAGGCTGACTTCTGAGGTGAGAGATTTCATTTTTATTTCTCAAGCACCTGGTGCAAGAGACCTCTTTTGAGCATCAGTTGTCCATCTTCAGACAAGCAGACTTAATCAAGGACTCTTTTATCAGGATCACGTGAAAAGCTTTTCAAAGCTATTCCTAGAGTCAACCCCACCCCAAGAGATTCTGTAAGTCTGCTACCAGGAATTTTAAAGTATTCTCCCAAAGACTACATTTACACTCTTGGTTAAGAACCATATCATCAGACAATGCCCAGCCAAGGCCCAGCCTGCCCTGGTCTTCACCAGATTCTTCAAGGGAATGCCAGCTCTCCAGCAACCTGGCTTTTAGCCCTATGTTTCACGAGACAGCTGTTCATCTTTTGTTTTCCTCGTACCTCCCAGCAAGTTGACATCCACTTTCTGACTATCAGGAAAAGGGCCGACTGTCTTTGCCAGATGCTGGTATCAAATGTTTTTCATGTTTAGGCTACTGTGGTTCCCTGCAGACACTGTAGATCTGTTTCACTCTCTTTGGGTTTTCTCTGCTGATTCCTCTGCCTTTTTCTCTGTCTCCCTCTGTCACTTCCTGTCTCTCATCTCAGTTCACCCTGAAGCTCAGCTCTGTTCCTTTCTCCATGGAATAGGCAGCTGCAGACTTCCATCCTTCACTTCTGACCCAAGAGGTAAAACGATGTCTCTCTCTAGGGCTAGTTTGAAATACCCTGCAGAAAGTCCATGTTTAAACAGACACAGATAACTGTTTTGTGATTCAGTTCCCCTATCTGTAAAATGGGGATGATTAGTGCACTTACTGCACTGGGTTGTTGAGAGGATTCAGTGGGCTAAGATGCTCTCAGAACCGTACCTGGTGCATGGTAAGTACTATCTAGGTAGGATTAAATACCCACAAACTTAACACTCAAAACAAAAGCCTCCCTAACCATACCTCTCACACCCACCCTACCTTGCAGGCAACCCAAGAATGTTTAATTTACCTCATGAACACAGCTCTCTAAAAGTAGGAAAAATAAAATGAGCTCTTGTGCTGGGCCTAATTAAAAAACGTGTGTCGATATTGGTATGACATAGAAATGAATGAACCTTGGGAAAAAGAAATCACTTTATCAAGGAGCTCTTTATGATGCATAAGAGACCTGTGTTCATAAGACATGTTTAGTCATGTTCACTTCCTTTAGGGAAAGTATTTCAACAAGTTGAGAAATTTGCATGAGTCAGAAACTTTAAAGGAGACTATGGCTAAAGAGGGACAGAAATCTCTAAGGATTACACTCCTCGTTATATAGTCAGACTTAACCAAGACAGCACACTGGTCTCTCCCTCCCCTCCTCTCTTCTGTTTCTGTCTCCTTTTAAGGACCATCCATTCCCGATTGTCTTGCCTTTCTTCTCATTCCCACATCACTCTCTCTTATTCAGTCTATCTTTATTTTTCAACCAGTCTAGATCATCTGCTTCCTGACTGATCTCCTCACATCCACTTTCTGACTAAAAAGGCCTTTTTTGCCAGATGCTGGTATCAAATGCTGTTTAGGCTACTGTGGTTCCCTGCAGACACTGTAGATCTGTTTCACTCTCTTTGGGTTTCTCTGCTGATTCCTCTGCCTTTTCTCTGTCTCCTCTGTCACTTCCTGTCTCTCATCTCAGTTCACCCTGAAGCTCAGCTCTGTTCCTTTCTCCATGGAATAGGCAGCTGCAGACTTCCATCCTTCACTTCTGACCCAAGAGGTAAAACGATGTCTCTCTCTAGGGCTAGTTTGAAATACCCTGCAGAAAGTCCATGTTTAAACAGACACAGATAACTGTTTTGTGATTCAGTTCCCCTATCTGTAAAATGGGGATGATTAGTGCACTTACTGCACTGGGTTGTTGAGAGGATTCAGTGGGCTAAGATGCTCTCAGAACCGTACCTGGTGCATGGTAAGTACTATCTAGGTAGGATTAAATACCCACAAACTTAACACTCAAAACAAAAGCCTCCCTAACCATACCTCTCACACCCACCCTACCTTGCAGGCAACCCAAGAATGTTTAATTTACCTCATGAACACAGCTCTCTAAAAGTAGGAAAAATAAAATGAGCTCTTGTGCTGGGCCTAATTAAAAAACGTGTGTCGATATTGGTATGACATAGAAATGAATGAACCTTGGGAAAAAGAAATCACTTTATCAAGGAGCTCTTTATGATGCATAAGAGACCTGTGTTCATAAGACATGTTTAGTCATGTTCACTTCCTTTAGGGAAAGTATTTCAACAAGTTGAGAAATTTGCATGAGTCAGAAACTTTAAAGGAGACTATGGCTAAAGAGGGACAGAAATCTCTAAGGATTACACTCCTCGTTATATAGTCAGACTTAACCAAGACAGCACACTGGTCTCTCCCTCCCCTCCTCTCTTCTGTTTCTGTCTCCTTTTAAGGACCATCCATTCCCGATTGTCTTGCCTTTCTTCTCATTCCCACATCACTCTCTCTTATTCAGTCTATCTTTATTTTTCAACCAGTCTAGATCATCTGCTTCCTGACTGATCTCCTCACATCAACTCTGGCTCCTTTCAGAGTTCCAATGCATTCTCTGCTCTCCACATTGGAGCCAAAGTGATTGTTTTGAAATACAAATCTGATTGTATTCCTATTGTCCCTATCCCATCTCCACACCCCTAAAACCACTTCCTGGCTTCCTGGTGCTTTCATAATAAAGAAAAGCTTACCAGACCCTGTAGAGTCTGGTCCTCAGCTCTCTCTCCAGCTCCATCAGTTCTATTTCATTCGCTCTACCTTCTGTCCCACATAATCACCAAGCTTCCCCTTGCCACTGGGCCTTTGCACGTACTAGTTTCTTCCTGGAAGGCTCCTTTCCCCACCACCACTTCCTTTAACTTAAAAAAATTTTTTTTTCTTCATAACAGCCATCTATTTAAAAAAAATTTTAAATGGGTCTTCGTTGCAGCATATAAACTCTCATTTGTGATGTGTGAGATCTATTCCCTGATCAGGGATTGAACCCAGACTCTTGCATTGGGAATTTGGAGTCTTAGTCACTGGGCCACCAGGAAAGTCCCTTTACCTTTTTTAAAGAACTTTATGTTTTAGAACACTTTTAGATTCACAGAAAAATTGAGCAGAAAATACAGAGTTCCATGTATCTATCTTTCCACACACCCCACACCTCAACACACACACACACAGCCTTCCCTGCCGTGATCACCTAGCACACCAGTGTGTACATTTGTTATAATCCATGAACCAACATCAACCCATCATTACCAACCGAAGTTTATAGTTCATATTATGACTCACACTTTGTGCTGTAGATTCTGTGAGTTTGAACAAATATGTACAGTGACAGATACCTAACCTTATAGTACCATACAAAGTATTTTCACTGCCTTAAAAATCCCTTGTCCTCTACTTACTGCCCCCCCCCATCTGACTTTTTCACCTTAACCAAGACAGCACACTGGTCTCTCCCTCCCCTCCTCTCTTCTGTTTCTGTCTCCTTTTAAGGACCATCCATTCCCGATTGTCTTGCCTTTCTTCTCATTCCCACATCACTCTCTCTTATTCAGTCTATCTTTATTTTTCAACCAGTCTAGATCATCTGCTTCCTGACTGATCTCCTCACATCAACTCTGGCTCCTTTCAGAGTTCCAATGCATTCTCTGCTCTCCACATTGGAGCCAAAGTGATTGTTTTGAAATACAAATCTGATTGTATTCCTATTGTCCCTATCCCATCTCCACACCCCTAAAACCACTTCCTGGCTTCCTGGTGCTTTCATAATAAAGAAAAGCTTACCAGACCCTGTAGAGTCTGGTCCTCAGCTCTCTCTCCAGCTCCATCAGTTCTATTTCATTCGCTCTACCTTCTGTCCCACATAATCACCAAGCTTCCCCTTGCCACTGGGCCTTTGCACGTACTAGTTTCTTCCTGGAAGGCTCCTTTCCCCACCACCACTTCCTTTAACTTAAAAAAATTTTTTTTTCTTCATAACAGCCATCTATTTAAAAAAAATTTTAAATGGGTCTTCGTTGCAGCATATAAACTCTCATTTGTGATGTGTGAGATCTATTCCCTGATCAGGGATTGAACCCAGACTCTTGCATTGGGAATTTGGAGTCTTAGTCACTGGGCCACCAGGAAAGTCCCTTTACCTTTTTTAAAGAACTTTATGTTTTAGAACACTTTTAGATTCACAGAAAAATTGAGCAGAAAATACAGAGTTCCATGTATCTATCTTTCCACACACCCCACACCTCAACACACACACACACAGCCTTCCCTGCCGTGATCACCTAGCACACCAGTGTGTACATTTGTTATAATCCATGAACCAACATCAACCCATCATTACCAACCGAAGTTTATAGTTCATATTATGACTCACACTTTGTGCTGTAGATTCTGTGAGTTTGAACAAATATGTACAGTGACAGATACCTAACCTTATAGTACCATACAAAGTATTTTCACTGCCTTAAAAATCCCTTGTCCTCTACTTACTGATCCTTCCTCTCCCCAAACCCCCAGCAACTGCTGACTTTTATCACCTTAATCATTTTGCCTCTTCCAGAATGCCATAAAGTTGAAATTGTAGGATATGCAACCTTTTCAAATTGGCTTCTTCTACTTAGCAACATGCTTTTATAAGGTTTCTCCATGTCTTTTCGTGGCTTGATTGCTCATTTCTTTATAGTGCTGAATAGTATTTCATCATTCGGATGCACCACAGTTTGTGTATCCACTGACCTACCAAAGGACATATTGATTACTTCCAAGTTTTAGCAATCATGAATAAAACTGCTATAAACATCTGTGTGTGTGTGGACATAGTCTTCAGTTCATCTGGTAAGTACCAAGGGGTACGATTCCTGGATACTATGGTAAGAGAATGCTTAGTTTTGTTAGAAACCGCCAGGCTGTCTTCTTCAGTCACTTCAGTGGCTGCACCATTTGGCGTTCCCACCAGTGGTCTGTGAGAGTTACCACTCTTCCACATCCTCCTCAGCATTTGCCCTTGTCAGTACTTTGGATGTTGGCCAGCCATGTATCCATCTATATTAGTGTAGAGTGCTATTTCATTGCTCTTTTCATTTGCAATTTCCTAATGATGATGATGGTGTGCATTGTTCCAGATGCTATTCACCCTCTGTATAGTATCTTTGATGAGATGAATGTCTATTCAGATCTTTTGTCCATTTTCAAAAATAACATTTATTTAGTTAGTTATCTTTGGCTGTGCTGGGTCGTTGTTGCTGTGTGGGCTTTTCCTCTCGTGGCAGCGAGCAGCGGTGACTCTAGTTGTGATGCCATGGGCTTCTCATTGTGGTGGCTTCAGTAGCTGCAGCAGCATGGGTCTTAGACCGGGGGGCTCAGTAGTTGTGGCCTCTGGACTTAGTTGATCCGAGGCTTGTGGGATCTTCCTAGATCGGGGATCAAGCTTGTTTGCCCATTTTAAAATTGGGAATCATTTCCTCTTCCCTTTTTGACCTCAATAAATCCTTCCTTCTCAAATTTAGATCTTAACCCAATCATCCCTTTTTGGCATCTTTGTCTACATTAGAAACAAAAACACATAACTTCCTAGAGCAGTATTGTACCTTTTCTTCACGGTTATCAGAAGTGTCATTTAGTATGATTGGAACATCTGTAAGAGCAGGTACTATATCTGGTTTCACTCCCTGATGTATGAATGTGCCCAGCACTGTGTTTAACACGTGGTGGATGCCACAGAAATAACTGTGGAATGAGGAACAAGCTAATAACCTCAGTGGGAAAGAAGGTGGAGAGGGAAGAAGGGGTCATGTAAAGAAACCCTTGCAAAAATAGAGTGAGCCCAGAATTTCAAAGAGCAGAGAGGGCAGAGGGCCAAAGAGGGCACAGGGCCAAAAACAAATGCCCAAAGCACAAACCTGTAAGCCTGGTGTCAGGAATACTAATGTGTAAAATGAGCCGAGGCTTAAACAAATGGCTGAGACCACAGAAAGACTATTTTAGAAAATTATTAGGAACAAGAAAAATAGCAAGGAAGAGCCAGACCCCACACTTAGTGTGGCAGAAAAAGGCATTACTTTTCATGCATAATGTTTCTCTCCCTCCAGAAGAGTAATACTCAAGCCAGAAAGAGTAAAGGCAAGTCCCAGAAGAAGACTGTCAAGCTCAAGATCAGTGAAGAGTTTTGGAAGCAATTAGTCACATTGCGTGCATTCCGGTTTTGGATGAATCTCCGCAGAACTTGGAAATAGGATTCCAGAGTCACTGTCCATGATTTCTGAGAAATTTGGGAAAGGAGCCAATAACCAGGGACACGTGAAATGTTTCTCAGTTTTCAAACAGGAAAAGAATGTGCACTCAAATTTATTGACTTCTGACTTCTAAACATGACATTGACTTGTTGGGCTTGTTCCTTTTCGTGGCAGCGAGCAGCGGTGACTCTAGTTGTGATGCCATGGGCTTCTCATTGTGGTGGCTTCAGTAGCTGCAGCAGCATGGGTCTTAGACCGGGGGGCTCAGTAGTTGTGGCCTCTGGACTTAGTTGATCCGAGGCTTGTGGGATCTTCCTAGATCGGGGATCAAGCTTGTTTGCCCATTTTAAAATTGGGAATCATTTCCTCTTCCCTTTTTGACCTCAATAAATCCTTCCTTCTCAAATTTAGATCTTAACCCAATCATCCCTTTTTGGCATCTTTGTCTACATTAGAAACAAAAACACATAACTTCCTAGAGCAGTATTGTACCTTTTCTTCACGGTTATCAGAAGTGTCATTTAGTATGATTGGAACATCTGTAAGAGCAGGTACTATATCTGGTTTCACTCCCTGATGTATGAATGTGCCCAGCACTGTGTTTAACACGTGGTGGATGCCACAGAAATAACTGTGGAATGAGGAACAAGCTAATAACCTCAGTGGGAAAGAAGGTGGAGAGGGAAGAAGGGGTCATGTAAAGAAACCCTTGCAAAAATAGAGTGAGCCCAGAATTTCAAAGAGCAGAGAGGGCAGAGGGCCAAAGAGGGCACAGGGCCAAAAACAAATGCCCAAAGCACAAACCTGTAAGCCTGGTGTCAGGAATACTAATGTGTAAAATGAGCCGAGGCTTAAACAAATGGCTGAGACCACAGAAAGACTATTTTAGAAAATTATTAGGAACAAGAAAAATAGCAAGGAAGAGCCAGACCCCACACTTAGTGTGGCAGAAAAAGGCATTACTTTTCATGCATAATGTTTCTCTCCCTCCAGAAGAGTAATACTCAAGCCAGAAAGAGTAAAGGCAAGTCCCAGAAGAAGACTGTCAAGCTCAAGATCAGTGAAGAGTTTTGGAAGCAATTAGTCACATTGCGTGCATTCCGGTTTTGGATGAATCTCCGCAGAACTTGGAAATAGGATTCCAGAGTCACTGTCCATGATTTCTGAGAAATTTGGGAAAGGAGCCAATAACCAGGGACACGTGAAATGTTTCTCAGTTTTCAAACAGGAAAAGAATGTGCACTCGGGTAAATTTATTGACTTCTGACTTCTAAACATGACATTGATTCACAGCACAAATATGCAGGAGATTTGTAACTGGATGCCTAGAAAGTAGGCATATTTTTCTACCTCAGTAGGCCACCATTTCCAAGTCACCAGGCAGCAAGGTGGAAGCAGAGAACCACCTTGAAGAAAATCTTTGTTCCTAGAAAACTCACACAATTGATACCTTCTATTGTATAAACGTAGGCAGTTAGGCATCCATTATCCTCAGAATAAAATGTAACTGGACATTTTCTCTAATGCGGAGCTTGACCAAGGCTGTTCTCCATATTTCTTGGTATAAATAGCTGGGTTGCCAGAAGCAACTGGGCTTAGCTGATAAAGAATCTGCCTGTAATACAGGAGACCCTGGTTCAATTCCTGGGTCGGGAAGATCCCCTGGAGAAAGGAAAGGCTGCCCACTCCAGCATTCTTGCCTGGAGAATTCCATGGCTCATCCATGGGTCACAAGAATTGGACACAACTGAACGACTTCCACTTTCACTTTCATACAGCTGCCAGGACCCTTCTGGAAGACAAAGGATCAGGATCATTCCTTTCTCATTTGAGGCTAAATATGATTAGATACTCTTTGATGGACTGAAATGGCCACACCTGAAAAGATGACCAGACACCTACCCTACAGGGTGGACACCAACCATGTGGTGGGGGAAAGGAGAGTGTGAAATGGTGACTTGACCACCCTCTGGCACTGTGCATGGCTGAGGCCAAAGCACCCGCCCAGTTCAGCTGCCTCAGCAGAAAGGGTTTGCAGTAGTGCAGCAGAAGTGAGGTGGGCAGGAAACAACCTTTAAACGAATGACACAGCCAGGCATGCTAAGTCACTTCAGTTGAGTCCAACTCTGTGCAGACTCATGGGCTGTGCCAGCCTCCTCTGTCCATGGAATTCTGTAGGCAAGAATACTGGAGTGGGTTGCCATGCCCTCCTTCAGGGGATCTTCCTAACACAGGGATCAAACACAAGTCTCTTTACATCTCCTGCATTGCAAGGCAGATTCTTTACCACCAGCACCACTTGGGAAGCCTGACATAGCCATAGGACATGACAAAAATTGGTTAAAACCAACTGGATCCAAGGTAGTGGAAGATTCAACTTCCAGTGGACCTTGAGCCGCATTATATGCTCATGTAATGCATTAGCATAAACTAAGTGACCCACCCACCAGTGCCATGACAGTGCTGAGGCACCATAAAAGGTCAAAAGTGGGCGGAGGTCCAATTCCTGGAAATCTCCACCCTCTGACTGGCATAGTTGGAATAATCCTCCCACTCATTACGCTCTGACATTACCCAGCCCATAAAAATTAACCACTCCATATTTCAGGGCCTCTTGCCTTCTGAGATGGCCCATGCTCTATCTGTGGAGTGTGTTTCTCTAAATAAATCCCTTTTTAACTATCACTTTGTCTCCCACTGAATTCCTTCTTCAGTGAGACATCAAGAACCCGAACTTCATTAAATCCTGATCAGGTGTATGATTTCATTAAAAGGCAATGGCAGGGCTTCTCTAGTGGTCCAGTGGGTAAGGACACTGCCTTGCAGTGCAAGGGGCGCCAGTTCAATCCCTGGCCTGGGAAGATCCCATATGCCGCAGAGCGGCTGGACCAATGTGTCCAATTACCGAGCCGGAGTTCTGGAGTGCATGCGCCCAGAGCCAGTGCTCTGCGACAACAGAGGCCACTGCAATGGGAGTCCCACACCTGAAAAGATGACACCTACCCTACAGGGTGGACACCAACCATGTGGTGGGAAAGGAGAGTGTGAAATGGTGACTTGACCACCCTCTGGCACTGTGCATGGCTGAGGCCAAAGCACCCGCCCAGTTCAGCTGCCTCAGCAGAAAGGGTTTGCAGTAGTGCAGCAGAAGTGAGGTGGGCAGGAAACAACCTTTAAACGAATGACACAGCCAGGCATGCTAAGTCACTTCAGTTGAGTCCAACTCTGTGCAGACTCATGGGCTGTGCCAGCCTCCTCTGTCCATGGAATTCTGTAGGCAAGAATACTGGAGTGGGTTGCCATGCCCTCCTTCAGGGGATCTTCCTAACACAGGGATCAAACACAAGTCTCTTTACATCTCCTGCATTGCAAGGCAGATTCTTTACCACCAGCACCACTTGGGAAGCCTGACATAGCCATAGGACATGACAAAAATTGGTTAAAACCAACTGGATCCAAGGTAGTGGAAGATTCAACTTCCAGTGGACCTTGAGCCGCATTATATGCTCATGTAATGCATTAGCATAAACTAAGTGACCCACCCACCAGTGCCATGACAGTGCTGAGGCACCATAAAAGGTCAAAAGTGGGCGGAGGTCCAATTCCTGGAAATCTCCACCCTCTGACTGGCATAGTTGGAATAATCCTCCCACTCATTACGCTCTGACATTACCCAGCCCATAAAAATTAACCACTCCATATTTCAGGGCCTCTTGCCTTCTGAGATGGCCCATGCTCTATCTGTGGAGTGTGTTTCTCAAATAAATCCCTTTTTAACTATCACTTTGTCTCCCACTGAATTCCTTCTTCAGTGAGACATCAAGAACCCGAACTTCATTAAATCCTGATCAGGTGTATGATTTCATTAAAAGGCAATGGCAGGGCTTCTCTAGTGGTCCAGTGGGTAAGGACACTGCCTTGCAGTGCAAGGGGCGCCAGTTCAATCCCTGGCCTGGGAAGATCCCATATGCCGCAGAGCGGCTGGACCAATGTGTCCAATTACCGAGCCGGAGTTCTGGAGTGCATGCGCCCAGAGCCAGTGCTCTGCGACAACAGAGGCCACTGCAATGGGAGGCCCACACGGGCCAAAGAACAAAGATGGATGAAAATAGATAAATGAAAGACCAATAGAAGTGGCCCGCCTGCTCCTCTCCCTCCCCAACCCCTCCAAAATAAATAAATAAATAAATCTTAAAAAAAAAAAAAAACAATGGCGGGGGGTGGGGCTTCCCTGGTGGTTCAGTGGATAAAGAGACTGCCTTGCAGTGCAGGGGTGCCGGTTCAATCCCTGGCTGGGGAAGATCCTATGTGCCATGGAGCTGCTGGACTGGTGTGTCTGGTTGGGAGCCAGCACTCTGGAACACATGGGCCCAGAGCCAGTGTTCAGCAACAGGAGGGGCCTCTGTGATGGGAGGCCCACACAGGCCAAGGAACAAAGATGGACGAAAATGAATGGATGGAAAATCAGCAAAAAGAGGCCAAAAATTAAGAAAAAAAAAAGACAATAGGTTCAAGTCCCAATCTGGGTTAGAGTTTGAGTGCCGTTTGAGTTGCATGGCTTCAGTAGGAGCCCGTGTCTGGCACATTCTCATGTAAGCTTGATGCTAGGGAAGACTGGCCATGGCCTGTGAAGATGCTGGGTGGACTGACAGCGTTAGTGCAAATGAGCTGGATGGAACCTTTTCCCTTCAGCAGAGATGAGTAGTAGCAGCAGAGAGAGCCTGGGTCCCCTTGGTCTATTACAGCCACACCCAGGGAGCAGGGGCATAGAGATTTTTAATGATTTGGTGCACTTAACTGGACAGTATTTCCCCTCCACCCCTCAAAATCATGTCCACTTGAAACCCCAGAATGAGACCTTATTTAGAATATGGTTGTTGTAGATTTAATTAGTTAAGATGAGGTCACACTGACCCTAAATTTAATAAGACTGGTATCTTTGTAAGAAGAGAGGATTACATATAAAGACTCCATGGAAAGAAGGCCATGTGACCATGGAGGCAGAGACTGTAGCAATGTGGCTGCAGCCAAGAAACACCACTGTTTGTCGGGAGACCCAAGAACCTAGGAGAGAGGCAGGGCACAGATTCTTCTTGACTTCAGACTTCGGGCCTCCTGAGCTGTAAGAGAATAAATTTTTGTTCTTGTTGTAAGCCACCGGGTTAGTGGTACTTGGTTATAGCAAGAAACAAATTGATTCAAGTGATTAACCTGAAAAACAAGAAATATTGTGAATCCTATTTGAATTCCAATCTAGTAAAACAAGTTATGCTATTTACAGCTTATTAACAGCTGGCTTAGCTCTTGTAATAAATAAGAAAATGCAGAAATGACATCTTAGAGTATTTTTATGGTAAATGAGAGAAATGTAGGTTAGATGACAGTTTAACTAGGAGGAGCTTCTGTCAGCTGAACACTCGCAGGGATGGATTGATTAATGATTGATTGAAGCTTAAATGCCTCTGTGTTTTTATAATGACTTGGATAAGATTTTGAACGTGTTTCTATCAAATGCAAAAGTAATTCAAAGTTGGTAGGGATAATGCGATAGATGTGACAGATCCCATGTTCTAATTAATCAGAGTAGCCAGAATGATGAACCAAAGGCCTCAAGATGACATTTTATGAAAAAAAATGTCAAGTTTAACCTTTAGCTTCCCAAAGTCAATTGGAAGTATGAACTGGAGGCGACCTGGACTGAAAACAACACATCAGAGACTTTCTGGAGATCTATTGTTGACACTATAAGTTTAAAAGGAGGCAGCAAAAGGACATGGTTACTCAAAAAGGTAATAAAAGTTTAGATCACATTGATGATCAGATGTACTAAGAGCCACTAACTCCTTAGTCAAGTTCCTTACAGATAGGTTAAAATGATTTGAATATAGATCATCCAAGTGTTCCTTAGAAAACCAGATGATTAAGAACTAGCTTTGATACACAGGAGAACTGGAGTGTGCTAATGAGGGGAAGAAGGCAGTTTCCAGGAAAATGCTCAGCACAGGTTAAATACGAAGGAAGCAGCCTCAAGATTCCAAACTGTTCTTTCCCAAAGCTGGCGTTTCACGCCACGGAATCAAAGGAGCGGAAGCAGGTCAGGTAGGAGCTGTGGATGTGGCCACTGCCCCTCGCCATCAAGGTAAACCAGCAGACGAGCAGCACCCACAGAACCTGAGAGCATGCCTTCACCCAGCCGTCTCCTGCAGAGTCTTGTCCCTCACACTGACTACACATAGGCAGAGAAGGAAGTTCTGGGGACTATAGCTCTAGGTTGATAATATGCAAGTCCCACACAACATCGGAAAGACTGTCTTCGAACTTTTCACTTCGAACTATTCACTTAGAATACTGAAAGTGAAAGTTGGTCAGATATATCCGACTCTTTGCGACCATATGGATGATAGTCTGCCGGGCTCCTCTGCCCATGGAATTCTCTAGGCAAAAATAGTGGCTTGGGTAGCTGTTCCCTTCTCCAAAGGATCTTCTGACCCCAGGGATGGATTGATTAATGATTGATTGAAGCTTAAATGCCTCTGTGTTTTTATAATGACTTGGATAAGATTTTGAACGTGTTTCTATCAAATGCAAAAGTAATTCAAAGTTGGTAGGGATAATGCGATAGATGTGACAGATCCCATGTTCTAATTAATCAGAGTAGCCAGAATGATGAACCAAAGGCCTCAAGATGACATTTTATGAAAAAAAATGTCAAGTTTAACCTTTAGCTTCCCAAAGTCAATTGGAAGTATGAACTGGAGGCGACCTGGACTGAAAACAACACATCAGAGACTTTCTGGAGATCTATTGTTGACACTATAAGTTTAAAAGGAGGCAGCAAAAGGACATGGTTACTCAAAAAGGTAATAAAAGTTTAGATCACATTGATGATCAGATGTACTAAGAGCCACTAACTCCTTAGTCAAGTTCCTTACAGATAGGTTAAAATGATTTGAATATAGATCATCCAAGTGTTCCTTAGAAAACCAGATGATTAAGAACTAGCTTTGATACACAGGAGAACTGGAGTGTGCTAATGAGGGGAAGAAGGCAGTTTCCAGGAAAATGCTCAGCACAGGTTAAATACGAAGGAAGCAGCCTCAAGATTCCAAACTGTTCTTTCCCAAAGCTGGCGTTTCACGCCACGGAATCAAAGGAGCGGAAGCAGGTCAGGTAGGAGCTGTGGATGTGGCCACTGCCCCTCGCCATCAAGGTAAACCAGCAGACGAGCAGCACCCACAGAACCTGAGAGCATGCCTTCACCCAGCCGTCTCCTGCAGAGTCTTGTCCCTCACACTGACTACACATAGGCAGAGAAGGAAGTTCTGGGGACTATAGCTCTAGGTTGATAATATGCAAGTCCCACACAACATCGGAAAGACTGTCTTCGAACTTTTCACTTCGAACTATTCACTTAGAATACTGAAAGTGAAAGTTGGTCAGATATATCCGACTCTTTGCGACCATATGGATGATAGTCTGCCGGGCTCCTCTGCCCATGGAATTCTCTAGGCAAAAATAGTGGCTTGGGTAGCTGTTCCCTTCTCCAAAGGATCTTCTGACCCCAGGGATCACCCCAATATATATATAATATATATCATGTATATATACATATTATATTATATATATATATATATTAAATTCCACAAATATTATTATTTTAAAAATTGCCAAAAGAATTCCTGTACACCCTCACCCAGCTTTCCCAAATGTTACTATTTGATGTAGGCAGAGTATAATAATCAATATCAGAAAATTAACAATGATCCTATTCTTTTTCACAATCACAAGATTTTTATTTTGCTTTTTTGATTTTACAGAGTTTTGTTGTTTACAGATGTGTATAATTCCAGCTTAGTCACATGTATACCCCGTTCCCCCCCATCCCATCCCTCTAGACTGTCACATAGCCTATGAAAAGAGCAACATGGAACCCTATACTATCTTATGTAAAAGAGACGGCTACTGTCAATGTCCTGTGGGACTAAGGGATCGTACATGGGGCTATGTGGCCATGATCCTATTAACTCGTATAGCAGGTCTTATTGAACTTAGCCCAGTTGTCCCTCTCACCTCCCTTTTCTGTTCCAGAACCAGAGCCAGGCTTCCACAGAGCGGTTATTAATGTTGTTGTGTCTCCTTGGTCTTCTTCCAACTGGGACAGTTTATCAGCCTTCCAAAAGAATATTTGAGGGCAAATCTGACAAACCAGAAAATGTCTAGAATAGTGAGGATTAGAAAGCAATAACTCTGAGAAACTGTTGCCAGGACTGGAGAGAAGTCTTAAGTTGTCTTCAAGGTTGTCTTCAAACCCTGGAGGAGTCTCATGCAGAAGATGGAGTGGATTTATTCAGTGTTGCCCCAGGGAATGGAGGTAGAACCAAGAGGTGGTGTTACAAACCAATAGGAAGATTTCAGCTTGGTACTATGCAGAACATTCTATTAGTCAAAACTAACCAACCATACCCTGGATCTTGGCAGCACCAAGCTGGATCGGTAACAAGAAGCCAGGGAGAGGCAGGTCGGGGGTGGGGTGGCAGAGCAGGAATGGCTGTGGGGCGGCTGGTTAGGGCCCTCATGACTTCGGGATGTCAGCCCAGGGGAGAGAGCAGAGCAGAGAGAAGCTTGAGTGGCAGGCCCAGCGGATAAGGTTGGGGAGACAACAGCTAGAACAGAGAATGCCTCCCCTGCTAGGTTTGCTGCCAAAGTCCACTATTAATAGGCAGCTTGAGGCATTGCCCACAACCCTACCAGCAGGCTGTCCATCCAGTCTGTCTGGTCTGTCTATTCTTACAAGCTCTCTGACCTTTTAGGAGAGGGTCAGAAATTGTGTTCCTTGTTCCAGGAGTCCTGAGTTGGGAATAAAGATACAGGGATACCTCTTAGTGGGTATTGATGTACACAGGGGGCTAAAAAGGTGCCAAGTCCCTGGCATGGACTCCATTCTGGGAGGTTCCTGATGCTGGGGGCTTGACCAGATCCTCCAAAGGGATGTTAGTCATGTTTATTCAAACATGAATAAACATTGTCATCACTGAAAAACAAAGCTAAGTAAATGGAAGAAAACACAATGAGTTAATGCTTAAGGTCTTACATTTCTTTTTTTCTAAACCAGTTAATTGTTGAGATTTTCTTCCAGGTTAGCTGAGCAGACATTCAGTTCACCATGAGAATGTGATAACTGCCATATCACCGTGCAACTCTGTCATGCTGTAGCCATGTCCCCCCATTGGGTCGCAGGTCTTGGGTCTGTCTTGCCGTTTATCCATCTATTATCTGACCCTCCACTCATCCATTGATACCTTCATCCATCAAATCAACATTTGCCTAATTTCTACTATGCGCCAGTTTCTGTGTTGGACTCTGGGGGTATAATAATGAAAAACATCATCCTTCCTGCTCCCAAAGTGTGGGGCCCTGAAGGAAAGAGGGCCTTTGCAAGCATAGGGAAGCTTAAGCATATATTTGCAGTTTGGTGCTAAAAGGATGCCTACAGGAAGAGACGGGGCATGATCTAAGGTCCATTGTCAAAACTTCTGATTGATCCCCCTGGTTTCCACGCTCTGGGCAATGCATGCTTACCATGAGTTCCTATTGCAATGTAAATTACATAACTGCTCGGCAGTGGCAGGCAGGAATGGCTGTGGGCGGCTGGTTAGGGCCCTCATGACTTCGGGATGTCAGCCCAGGGGAGAGCAGAGCAGAGAGAAGCTTGAGTGGCAGGCCCAGCGGATAAGGTTGGGGAGACAACAGCTAGAACAGAGAATGCCTCCCCTGCTAGGTTTGCTGCCAAAGTCCACTATTAATAGGCAGCTTGAGGCATTGCCCACAACCCTACCAGCAGGCTGTCCATCCAGTCTGTCTGGTCTGTCTATTCTTACAAGCTCTCTGACCTTTTAGGAGAGGGTCAGAAATTGTGTTCCTTGTTCCAGGAGTCCTGAGTTGGGAATAAAGATACAGGGATACCTCTTAGTGGGTATTGATGTACACAGGGGGCTAAAAAGGTGCCAAGTCCCTGGCATGGACTCCATTCTGGGAGGTTCCTGATGCTGGGGGCTTGACCAGATCCTCCAAAGGGATGTTAGTCATGTTTATTCAAACATGAATAAACATTGTCATCACTGAAAAACAAAGCTAAGTAAATGGAAGAAAACACAATGAGTTAATGCTTAAGGTCTTACATTTCTTTTTTTCTAAACCAGTTAATTGTTGAGATTTTCTTCCAGGTTAGCTGAGCAGACATTCAGTTCACCATGAGAATGTGATAACTGCCATATCACCGTGCAACTCTGTCATGCTGTAGCCATGTCCCCCTATTGGGTCGCAGGTCTTGGGTCTGTCTTGCCGTTTATCCATCTATTATCTGACCCTCCACTCATCCATTGATACCTTCATCCATCAAATCAACATTTGCCTAATTTCTACTATGCGCCAGTTTCTGTGTTGGACTCTGGGGGTATAATAATGAAAAACATCATCCTTCCTGCTCCCAAAGTGTGGGGCCCTGAAGGAAAGAGGGCCTTTGCAAGCATAGGGAAGCTTAAGCATATATTTGCAGTTTGGTGCTAAAAGGATGCCTACAGGAAGAGACGGGGCATGATCTAAGGTCCATTGTCAAAACTTCTGATTGATCCCCCTGGTTTCCACGCTCTGGGCAATGCATGCTTACCATGAGTTCCTATTGCAATGTAAATACATAACTGCTCGACCTTTAGCTTGATTGGTGTAACTATAGGAAATCCCTTGCAAAGCCCCCTTCGTTTGCCTATAAAAACTGTTAGTTTACATTAATAAAGTGGAACTGCCTCGACAGGACCCCTGCCGTGTCTGATTGTCCCCACTGCATGTGACGGGCTGGGGGGCAGGCAGAAAAGTCTCGCCTCTCTCCGAGATCTCCCGGTTCAGCCGGGGATAATCCCGCTGCCTTCCCTTTCTGCGGAAGGTCCCTACACCAAAGTGCTTATGGTTTGGTGAAAGCTGGGAGGATGGAGGCGACAAAACAATGAGGCTGTCATTGGGGGAAATGCAGACTTCAACTAAGGAAGGTTAGGTTTCCATTTAAAACTCGCCCAATTGAGCAATTTCTAAGATGATTCAAAATCATCTGCGAGGAGTACAGAAAAGTTATTTGAATTTCTACAGGCAGGTTCAGATTTTATGTGAATGAGTCACATGAAATTCTTGGGACTGGAATCAAATCCAATGAAATTCAGTGTCATAAATATGTATCGTGCGCCAATGAGGAAGAAAGGAATCCCTACCCTAGTCCCTCTTGTTTTCACATTCGAGATTACGAGAACTTCTCTGATGAGCTGACATGGTCTCTCCTGAGGACCACCCAGAGCCGTCCCCACGAGAGCAGGGGCCTGTGAAGACGTGACTTGGTGGTCGCCTTCCAACCCAGTCGCCCTAGCAGGGCGAGCCTGTGTGTAGAAGTGCAAGGAGATGCTTTCTGGGTGGTGCATGACCCTGGAAGCACAGGAGTGTACTCCCTTGAGAAACCGCCATGGCCTGTGCGGGGCTCTGACCTGGGTGGAGCTGGTGGGACGGGCCGTCAACAATTAGAGCTGCTGTCAGTCACTAGCCGTCTGAGCTGGCTCAAGTCCCCAGCCATAATGTGGGGACATTATCATTCCCTTCCCAAGGAAGCTGTTTCGAGGCTTAAAGACTAAACGGAGAGACTATGTGGGAAGACTCTCTGTTATTAGAACAAGAATGTGTTTAGAAATCAGCTCCCCTCAGCGTTCTCACATCCTTAGCTAATCAAGCATCACCTCCTACCAATGTTCACTTTGACCTTGGGTGAGAAATTGTTGACGGGATATTAAGTCATCGATTGTTTTGCCCTATTTTAGAAAGTAGTATTCTTTGCTCTTTTCCTTTAGGCCCAAACATTTCTAAGCCTCACTTTGAAGTCAACTAGGGTAACACAGCGTTCCTTAATGGGGTGATCGTAAAAATTCAACTAGGTGTCAAGTGTCTACCCCGAGCCAGGGCCTGGCGCAAGGTTTGCCTGTGAAATCAATCCCTGCTTCTCACCCCTGTTACTCAATCTTTGGCTTTAGTGAATACATGCAGAGTAGTTCTCAGAAACAGTTAATAACAGCTAACATTAACTGAGCACTTACTATAAGCCGGCACTGTGTGATGTGTCTTTTCTGTATGTCATCTGATTCTCACGGAATGTATGCAATGACTATCCCCATCTTACAGACAGGAACTAGGAGAACAGAGATGTTAACTAACTTGACTAAGGTAGCACAGCTGGTAAATAACAGAACCGGGGTATAAGCCCACACATTCCAGTGCTTCTTCCCAAGTGCTGTGCTCTGTTACCTTGTTACTGGGGTAGAGACACAAACTCAGTTTCAACTCAGCTTGAAAGTGGCTGATAGTCATGAAACATAGGTTGCTTCTGATTCCTGCTCAACCTTGATCAAAGGTAATTTAGTTCTACCTGCTCTTCTCTGCCCATCTAAACCATCTCAACAATATGGTCCGGTCTGCTTATCTCCTTTAATTTGTTTATATCGCTTACCTGGTGTGGGAGTAATTTGACCTTTTATATTTTGATTGTGCCAAATGATTGACATGCCTGAAAGAGAGGGAGAAACAAGGTTAACATAATATCATGTATCATAAATAGTAGTCTGGGTCCAGCTGGACATAGGGAAAAAAACAGGACAAACAAAGGGAGCTGCTGTCAGTCACTGGGAGAGTCCCCACTTATCCCTTCCCAAGGAAGCTGTTTGAGGCTTAAAGACTAACGGAGAGACTATGTGGGAAGACTCTCTGTTATTTGAACAAGAATGTGTTTAGAAATCAGCTCCCCTCAGCGTTCTCACATCCTTAGCTAATCAAGCATCACCTCCTACCAATGTTCACTTTGACCTTGGGTGAGAAATTGTTGACGGGATATTAAGTCATCGATTGTTTTGCCCTATTTTAGAAAGTAGTATTCTTTGCTCTTTTCCTTTAGGCCCAAACATTTCTAAGCCTCACTTTGAAGTCAACTAGGGTAACACAGCGTTCCTTAATGGGGTGATCGTAAAAATTCAACTAGGTGTCAAGTGTCTACCCGAGCCAGGGCCTGGCGCAAGGTTTGCCTGTGAAATCAATCCCTGCTTCTCACCCCTGTTACTCAATCTTTGGCTTTAGTGAATACATGCAGAGTAGTTCTCAGAAACAGTTAATAACAGCTAACATTAACTGAGCACTTACTATAAGCCGGCACTGTGTGATGTGTCTTTTCTGTATGTCATCTGATTCTCACGGAATGTATGCAATGACTATCCCCATCTTACAGACAGGAACTAGGAGAACAGAGATGTTAACTAACTTGACTAAGGTAGCACAGCTGGTAAATAACAGAACCGGGGTATAAGCCCACACATTCCAGTGCTTCTTCCCAAGTGCTGTGCTCTGTTACCTTGTTACTGGGGTAGAGACACAAACTCAGTTTCAACTCAGCTTGAAAGTGGCTGATAGTCATGAAACATAGGTTGCTTCTGATTCCTGCTCAACCTTGATCAAAGGTAATTTAGTTCTACCTGCTCTTCTCTGCCCATCTAAACCATCTCAACAATATGGTCCGGTCTGCTTATCTCCTTTAATTTGTTTATATCGCTTACCTGGTGTGGGAGTAATTTGACCTTTTATATTTTGATTGTGCCAAATGATTGACATGCCTGAAAGAGAGAGGGAGAAACAAGGTTAACATAATATCATGTATCATAAATAGTAGTCTGGGTCCAGCTGGACATAGGGAAAAAAACAGGACAAACAAAGGGGAGAAAGGGAGACTCTCTTTGGAATAATAAATTTAGAAGCTAAATTTCTGCCCTGAGAGGCACAGTGCAACATAAAATTTCCAATATCAAAGAAGCCTGGGAAGGATACCAACTGTGGCCCCAGATATGATCACTATGAAACAGAAAGAGAAGTTTGATGCAGTTGGTACCAAAGTGGAGGATGCAAGGAAGGAAAGCCAGGAAACCAAGGTCGTCATGGAAACCCATGGTGCTGGGAAATGTAGCTCAGAAGCACAAGGGAAGAGAGAGCCCAAGCAAAGGCTGTGGGCGGGCAGGATTTACTTGAACGGGGCTCTGTGCCAGTATCAGAGCCAGGAAGTATCCTGGTCTTCATAAAAACTGGGGTGAATATCCCACACTTAGGCTTCAACGCTGATGAGGTATCTTCCCTTTAGTGAGCACCAGGATGCAAAGATGTGCCAAAGGTCACAATCGGCCTCAGGAAGTTTACCATCGACTGAGACAGCCAGACTGCAGGGATGTGATGGGCACACCCTGTAAGGAATGCTTTTATGGACTTGGGCCAAAAGGAGCAAATAGGTGGCAGTTCTGGGCACAGGGAGGATGATATCTGGGATGCAGTTTGGAGAATCCTGTGGTGTTTTCCAGGAGGGTGGTGCCGAATGTCATCATTCCTGGCCAGGGAAACTTCACCTGCAGAGACACGGGTGTGAGCTCGCTGGGTGTGTGGGGGGTAAGCATGTCGCGGGGTACGACTGGAGAGGGGCTTCTGTGGGAACAAAATGACAGGTGGTCTGGAGGGGTGGGCAGAGGTCAGATCTCAGACTATGCCTCTTTATCCTGAAGACACCTCTTTTCTCTGAGGGTTTGTTGAGAACCCTGAACAGGGCAGACTGTGCCCGCCTGGGTGCTACTGTGCTCAGGGGCAGTACTTTTTAGTATTTTTCAAACTACAGGTCACAATCCACTAACGGATAATGAATTTTAAAAAAGGAAATAGATTCAACCAGTGCCTTTTACATGGATGGCCTGCTTAATTTTTTAAAATTCCAATCTGTCATGGATTGATACTTTGTAAAATACAAGACAATAAAAATTAATTACAAGAAAAAGGATCATGATCTTGGATGCCACAGTAATGTCAAATTGCTCTAAAAGTTTCTAAGAAGCTGCTTTGTGGAGATATAATTCCCATACCATACAGTCCATCCATTTGCACTATATAAATCAATGTTTTCTGTGTGCCCACAGAGTTGCCCACCATCACAATAACCAATTTTAGAACACTTTCATCACTCTTGAAAGAAGCCTTCCACCCCTTAGAAGTTAATCGCCCTTTTCCTCCAGAACCCCTCTTCCCAGCCTTAAGCAATCATCTATCGACTTTCTATCTTTAGAGGTTTGTTTATTCTGGTCATTACATACAAATGAAAGCATACAATAATGTGATCTGGCTTCTTTCTTTAGCTAACATTTTCAGGGTGCATGCATGTCGTAGTATGTATCAATGCCTCATTTCTTTTGATTGCCACATAGGATTCCATCCTTTGAACTTATCATGTTTTTTATCCATTCATCAGGCTTCCCAGGTGGGGCTAGTGCTCGAGAACCCACCTGTCAATGCAAGAGGCATAGGAGACATGGGTTCAATCCCTAGACTGGGAAGATCCCCTGAAGGAGGGCATGACAACCCACGCCAGTCTTCTTGCCTGGAGAATCCGATGCACAGAAGAGCCTGGTGGGCTACAGTCTACAGGGTCACAAAAGAGTCAAACACGACCATCCATTCACCAGCAGACAGACCGTTGGGTTGTTCCCATCTTTTGGCTGTTGTGAAGAATGCTGCTATGAACACTCATGTACAAGTCTTTGTATGAAGGAATGCTTGATTTCTCTTGGGTGTGCACACCCAGGGGTAGAGTCCCTGGGTCATTTAACTCGATGTTTATCTTTCTAAGGAACCCCCATGCCGCCTTCCATAGCAGCTGCACCATTTTACATTCTCAATAGCAGTATATGGGGGTTCCAGTTTCTCCACAGTCTCTTCAGTGTTTAGTACTCTAGCCATCCTAGCGAGTGTAAAGTGATATCTCATTGTGGTTTGTGTTTGCATTTCTCTGATAGCTAATGACGTCAGATATCTTTTCGTGTGTATATTTCATTTCTACACTTACCTCCTCCCTGGCTGCTGGTAAACAGACCACACTTCAAGTAGTACTGGACTGGAAAATGTGAGTGCATTACATGGAGTGAGGCTAACCATTATTTCAGAAAACTTTCGTTTTGGTGAGACACATGTGTTTACGTGTTCAGGACTGAGATAATAAAATGTACTTGTACTTTTATTGTTTGAATCCCTTCCTGACATCCTGCTTTATCTAGAGTGTCCCAGGCCATCCCAGAAGAGGTACATTGTCCTTCCAAATATACCTCGTGGCCAAGTGCCACTGCCTGAACCCTGAGAAAGTCTGACTGGCAGCTTCAAAATAGGAAACTAATCAAAAAGGGTTTAAGTCACAAGCCAATTTAATTACTAAAATAGATTCACTGTTTTAAACTCAGTGAAATATGTCCAAAAAATTTTTAAACACTATTTCCATTGTGTTTTAATGCTCTATTAATTTGATAAGAGTTCTTAAAAACTTGAGTTTATTCCATGAAAATGTGATTGCTTAATGGAATTGGTTGGCCCTGAGGCACAACCAAAGGCAGGTTATGCCTGGATCTGTCCTCGGTGGAAACTCAGTTGTGTGTGGGGCCATGTCTTCCTGTACATGTGTGTACACGCACCTCTCTTTACTTCAACAGATGCTGCTGTTCACTCGTGTTCCTTGCAGCATTCTTCACAATAGCTGAGTGGTAGAAGCAACCCACGTGTCCACTGACAGAAGGATTAAAAAACGTGACAGGTCAGTGTGCTCATCGGTCAGTGTGCCTGACTGTGGCCCTAGGGCCTGCAGTCCCCCAGGCTCCTCTGTCTATGGGATTTTCCCAGCAAGAGTACTGGAGTGCGTTGCCATTTCCCCCTCCAAGAGACCTTCCCGACCCAGGGATAAGTCCAAGTCTCCTGCATCTCCTGCTTAGCATCTCCAGCATTATAGGTGGCTTCGTTACCACTGAGCCACAGGGGAAGCCCAGAAAAATGTGATATATACATGCAGTGGAATGTTATCCTGCCTTTAAAAAACAAGGAAATCCTGGCGCATGCTACAGCTTGGCTGTAATTTGAAGACATGCTGCTAAGGGAAATAAACCAGTCACAAAACAACAAATACTGTATGGCTCCACATAAATGACCTATCTAAAGTAGTCAAACTCAGAGAGAGAGAGGTAGAATGATGATGGCCAGGGCTGAGGGGAGGGGGAAATGAGGAGATTTTAGTCAATGGATTCAGAGTCTCAGTGTTGAATGAAAAAATTCTAAAGATCTGTTGCACAACGATGTGAAAATACTTAATCCTACCGAACTGTATACTTCAAGATGGTAAATTTTAGGTCGTGTAAAATTGAGAAATTTTGAAGATGATGTCACTTTGAAGCCACACCATTTAGCAGAACCAATTTGGGTGCTGG
This sequence comes from Tragulus kanchil, assembly GCA_022376925.1. Taxonomy (NCBI): domain Eukaryota; kingdom Metazoa; phylum Chordata; class Mammalia; order Artiodactyla; family Tragulidae; genus Tragulus; species Tragulus kanchil. The sequence continues at coordinate 139,398,462 of JAIOJX010000024.1, forward strand.
GTTGACAAAGCTGGAGTTAAGTCTCCACTCTCCCTCTCTAGAGCTGTGCCGCTTGGGAGAGATGTCAATCCTTGCTGCTTGTGGGCTCTCTGCAGGAAAATAGCTAGCTCTTAGTGCCAGCAGGAGGGCTAGCTGGGAGTGAAGTGCTTGGTAGAAATGGAGGGGAGTCCAAAGAACTGTGCCTTCCGTGAGCAGTTTGCAACATACAGCCCCTTCCTACTGCATGCCTGCCTGCCTATCCTCTGGTCTACAGGAGCTAGTGGGCAGAGCTATGGCAGGACAGCCTGGAGCTCCCAGAGCCACCACAGGGGGCTCAGCACTAGGCAGCATCCTGCAATAAACCCAAGTTTTGTTGTTGTGTTGTTGTTTAGTCACTAAGTTGTGTCCGACTCTTGGGCGGTCTATGGACTGTCACCCTCCAGCTCCTCTGTCAGTGGGATTCTCCAGGCAAGAAGGCTGGAGTGGGTTGCCATTTCCTCCTCTAGAGCATCTTACTGATGCAAGGATCAAATCTTCATCTCTTACATTAGCAGACATATTCTTGACCACTGAGCCACCAGGGAAGCCCAGACCTAAGCTAAACCCTCTGAAAATAGGACTCTGGTCCTTGGGAAATTCTTTGAAGCTTGGAGGGTTCCTTGTGAGAACCTTTCACCCACTCAGCCTGGCTTCCGGTCTCGCAGAAGGCAGCCCAGCACAAGTTGTGGGATTTTAGGTGTGTTCCAAGAGAAGCAGTAGGGACTTTCTGTACCCAAAAAAACTCCCCAGCCGGTCAAAGCCTCATCCCTTGGCTCAAGGCTTTGCACTCATAAAACACACACATTCCTGAGATCATACTAATACCATTACAATTAAGTAACTGTACAGTTTCCTAAGAGATTTCACATACAGACTATCCATCCAACCTTATCACAGACTGAGGTTGGGTTTTCCTCTCTGCTTTTACAGACGAAAATTTTAATGAGCACCTACTTTGTGCCAGGCCCCTATTCAGGTTCTTTCTCCCAAGTAATCTCCCTCTGTTTCATAAATGGTCCAGCAAGGACATGCATGGTGCTTTTCCCAAAGCACCTCAGCTCTCCTCTGAGTTGCTGGTGAGCCATCAGGCCCTTGCAGAGAGCAGGTTTTACTGGGATGAAGAGCACAGAAGAAGGCATCTAGAAGAGACAGGTCTGCCCGACGGAGGAGGCTGCAGACAGCAGTGGTGAAATGAGGGGCCATCAGTGTCGAAACCCAGGACGACGGTGGTCTGCACTCTGGGTCAACCCGCCCAGTCTGAGTTTCTCCTGGGTTCTCTTGTTCTCTGCTCAGAACCCCTCTCAGAGCCACAGTGGGCCAGGATCTCTGGCTCGGGAGGCAGACAGATCCGCCGAGTCTCTGTTAAACCTCAGCCTTCATCAGTACCACGGGAACGATATGTGGAGCTGGCTCTGAGGAGGCTGTGAGTGCTCCGAGAACTGCTGTGCATGAGATGCTCGGGACCACTCTCGACGTGCGGGAAGAACTCGGTAAACGTTGCCATGGTGCTCTGGCCTGGCCTTCCACAGGTTCCTACCTCCAGAGCCACTGCGAGTCCCTCTTTTCTCACCTGATCCCCGACCCTTGAAACACCCACAGAGGATTGCATAAAAACCAGAGTGCCAGCTGGGACTGGAGAGGATCAGACAGCGACAAGGAGCCCCTACCATCTCCCCCTCTCCTGGAGCACACGCTGACCCTTGGGCCTGGCCTCAGAGACTAAACCCAAACCCCCTCCTTCCTGTTTACTCTATCGGCATCCTGGCATTTAATTAGGCCTCAGGGAGAGAAGCTGTGGGTTCAGCCTCCAGAGCAGCAGAAACCTTGGGCTGGGAAAGCCACGGGTCCAAGTCTCCCAGTGGGGCTGTCCCATCCCACAGGCAGGCTCAGAGCAGAGGAGGTGGGAGCTGGTGGGCGGAGGGCAGGCCTGCTGGGCTCACACCACCCAGGGAGTCTTCTGCATAAGCTCTGTCTGACTGATGAGGCTTCCGATGCCCTCCTGCTCGTGCCGCTGGTGACATCCCAGAGGAAGCTGCCAGTCCTCAGGCGTCCCTACCCTCCGCCCCGGCCCCAGAGTCCCACTGCCTTGGAATGTTCTCACCCTGTGGGGGGTGTGTCCTGCTGTGGCTGCCTTTGCTGAGATTTTTGAAGAAATGCTTAGCTCACACCCCCTCCAACTCTACATCTCTTCAGCAAGACCACAAAGAATGGGTCCTTCGATGGAGGTGTCATAACACAATGAGAAGATGGTGGGCTTAGTAGCCAATAGGCTGGCATTCCATCTCCCGTCACACTACTGATCAAAGCTCTTCAACCTCATTGAGCTTCGGATTTCTCACCTCTTTCGTGACTCCAACAACACCGACTCCCGAAGGCTGCCGTGGAGATTAAATCAGGCGACAGTACCTAACACACTGGACATGTATAAAAGATGCTTGATAAATATTATTTCCTCCCACTTCTTCTGGAGGGAGCATTGTGGACCATAGCATAGTCAATCAGCCATTTAGCATCCTATACTTTTCAGAGTGTTATTTAGAAATACTAAAGGAAGCCTGAGGAAGCTTCTCAGGTGGTGCTAGTAGTAAAGAATCTGTCTGCCAATGCAGGAGATGTAAGAGATCAGGTTCCATCCCTGGATCAGGAAGACGCCCTGGAGGAGGAAATGGCAATCCACTCCAGCATTCTCGCCTGGAGCCACAGGAGCCGGGAGGGCTACAGCCCATGGGGTCACAAAGAGTCTAACAGGACTGAAGCGACGTAGCACTGAGAGAGGGAGGAGATACTGTCTCAGCCCCCGAGAAATTCCCAGATAGGTGAGGGAAACCTGTGCTCTACCAGCAAACCAAGATGGTGGCACAACGCCTCCTCTGAGCGGTCACTCCTGCTCTCGGGGAGCTGGCAAGCAGAGTTGCGAGGCTGCGAGTGGAGGCCTCAATATTCAGTTAGGGCACTCTGCTCTTTTGTTCAGGAAGAACTCCCCAGATGGGTCTGCTACATTCCAAGGGCCCTCTCCTGAAATGGAGCTATGATTTCCAGAAGACTCTGGCTTGTCTATTGAAGGCAGAGATAAAACTTTGCAAACCCAAACTGCTGTGGACAAATGTGTTCTCACCAAGGGAGGCACAAGACAGATGCATGGCCTTGGAGTTTTCCTCTCCTTTTGCTCCTTGAGCCGAGGGTGGGGGTCCCAGTGTCAGGGGCATAAGATCCAGAAGCGGATGACTGTTTTGTGAGCGGCTGTGTCAGACTCTGGGCACATGCACAGCTGCTATGGGACACAGGTGACAAGGTAAGGGGCCAGAGAGGGAAATGTCAGCACCTCTGATGGCTACTATGTCCTTATCTTGTCCTCCAGAGAGATCTTGTAGGCAGTAACTGCTGGTACATAGGAAAGTTGTTCATGGCAGAGTAGGCAAGAAAGCAGACCTCCGAACCAAGCCACCTGGGTTCGGGCAAACCACTGAACTCCCCTGACTGAGTTTTCTAGTCAACCAAATGCGGACCCTGGTCTCCCTCCCGGTCAGCGCATGTAGGGCACTTAGAATGGGGCCTGCTAGTGGGTACGTTCTATGCAAGTGTCAACCGTTATTTTATTTATTTTTGGCTGCTCTGGGTCTTTGTTGCTGTGAGCAGGCTTTCTCTAGTTGTGGTATATGGGCCTCTCATTGCAGTGGCTTCTCTTTTGGGAAGCACAGGCTCTATGGTGTGCATGGGCTCAGTATTAGCCGCTTGTGGGCTCCAGAGTGTGGGCTCAGGAGTTGTGGTGCACAGGGCTTAGCTGTTCACCAGAGCATGCAGTCTTCCTGGACCAGGGATGGAACCGTGTCCCCTGCATTGGCAGGTGAATTCTTACCCACTGGACCACCAGGGAAGCAGTCACCTGTTGTTTTTTGTTGGTTTGTTTGTTTAACTTTTTTTTTTTTTTTGGCTACTTCTATTGGTCTTTCATTTATTTCCATCTTTGTTCTTTTGGCCTGTGTGGGCCTCCCATCGCAGTGGCCCCATGTGGAGCAGTGGCTCTGGGCACATGCACTCCAGAGCTCCGGCTCGGTAGTTGGACACGTTGATCCAGCTGCTCTGCGGCACGTGGGATCTTCCCAGGCCAGGGATCGAACCGGCACCCCTTGCACTGCAAGGCAGTGTCCTTACCCACTGGACCACCAGGGAAGCCCCTCACCTGTTGTTTTTCAGCCACCTAAAATATTTACCTTTCAGTGAATCCTCTCAGGTTTGCTAGGTTTGCAATCATATACTCTGTGAATAATGAAAACCTAGCCAACTCTCTTTTTATTCTCATAGTTTCTATTTCCTGCCTTACTTCTGTGTCCTGTCTTCTCTCATTGGCTATAATATAGGCCCTTTGGGGGAATGGTAAAATCCATGTTGAATATCCAGGCAGCGATGGGAAGGATGTGAAACAAGACTAGCCAGGGGCTTCCCTGGTGGTTCAGTGGGTAAAGAGTCCACCTTGCGGTGCAAGAGGCACTGGTTCGATCCTGGCACAGGAAAATCCCACGTGCCGCAGAGTAGCTGGACCGGTGTGTCCAATTATGAGCCAGTGCTCTGGAGCACATGCGCCCAGAGCCGGTGCTCTGCAGAGAGAGAGGCCACTGCAATGGGAGGCCCACACAGGCCAAAGACTTAAGATGGATGAAAATAAATAAATGAAGGACCAATAAAAGAGGCCAAAATTAAAAAAAAAAAAAAAAGTATGTTATAAAAAAAAAAAAGGGGTAGCCAGCAGGAGCAGAGTGCTGGCTAGGAAGCTGCTGGGGTCAGTTAACTACAATGTGATGATGACTCGGCTGTGGACAACACCCTAGGAAACAGTAAGGGATGCTTCAGCTAAGAGACGTGCATAGGCGAGTGCTCAGTCGCTTCAGTCATGTCTGACTTTTTGTCATCTTACGGATTGTAGCCTATCAAGTGCCCCTGTCCATGGGATTCCCCAGGCAAGAATACTAGAGTGGGTTGCCATGCTCTCTTCCAGGGGCCTTCCTGGCCCAGGGATCACACCTACATCTCCTGCATTGCAGACAGATTCTTTACCACTGAGCCACCAGGGAAGCCCCTAGCTAAGAGACATTTTAAGTGAAAGTTGATTGGATATGAGGTGATACTGATAATAAAAACAACTGACTAAAATTGACCATCAAAGCAATTCTATTATGATATTCATCTGTAAAGGAGAGAAAGAAGGGAAAAACTCATATGGTTAATTTTGAGTCAATGAATTTGGGAGAAGTTTGCAAACACTTTTATTTCCTACTGCATCTTCACACTTTGTCACAAGTTAGCTATTTACAAAATACTTTACAATTCATTACTGTTTGTAAAACTGAAGGTTACAAAGCAAACACCTATTTGGCCTTATTTTGCCTTCACTAAATCCCTATGGTAGATGTTACTGAAGCCTCCAGTGTGAGGCATTATAGAAGATAAAAAACATGGCTCTGGTGTTTGAAACCAGGCTCACTAGCTGAATGACCTCGGCTGAGTCACTTAACGACTCTGTGCTATAGTTCTGTATCTGTAAGATGGAGGTAGTAATATATGTAAGAATAATACATGGTGTTGCTTAGTAATATGGCTGTGCTGTGCTGTATTCGTTGCTCAGTTGTATCCAACTCTTTGCAACCCCATGAACTGCACCCAACCAGGCTCCTCTATCCATGGAGATTCTCCAGGCAAGAATACTGGAGTGGGTTGCCATGCCCTCCTCCAGGGGATCTTCCCAACCCAGGGATTGAACCCAGGTCTCCCGCATTGCAGGTGGATTCTTTACCAGCTGAGCCTCCAAGGAAGCCCAGGAGTATAACGTGCCTGCTATTATGAACATAGGAACTTTATGACTTGCAAAATTCTCTTCCTTTCTGACGTTCTTTGATGCTTATACACTGGTCACCCATTCCCTTGCAATTCACACGGCAGTTAAGCCATGGCTTGTCCTTTACCGTGTGCCTCATGAATCTGCCTCCATCTGAAACCCTGGTTCAGTCAGGAGAGTGATGCTCCTTGGGTGGTGAGGCTGAAGGCTCGGTGTGGTCTTCCAGAGGGAAGAGGAGTGAATCTGCTGGGCCCTGGAGGCGCCGCAGGGACTCAGCTGCCACGTCCTGAGCCCCACGCCAGCTCCTCGGATGAGGGTGGCCGGAGGGCCTACAGTGCTGTTAAATGATGAATCCAAGGCAACAGGCCCAAGATAGACCTGCCCTGGGTAACCAGTGTGTGTGGTCATCTGGCCTGTGAGGGAGCCTCTGTCCTCCTGGACCAAAGTCTCAGCCTGACCCTGACCCTCTGCCCTTCTATCACATATGGGTACTTGCAAAACTCCACAACAGATTCGGCCCCGGGGCCTATTCTCCTCCATCCCACCAGCAAGGCGTGCACGAAGGAAGGACGAACAATGAAGAAGCAGAAGACAGAGACCGCTGAGAGCCTGCAGGAGCTCCCAGGCAGATGTGGGGGCCTGCGAGGAGGCCGGGGCCGGTGGCGAAGGAGAGGACCTCTGTGAGACAGAGATTTGGGGGAGCAATCTGAAGGGGTGTCTGAGGAGAGACAGGGAGTGGTAGGAACGCGAAGGAATGGTGTGCGTGTGCAGGCAGACACGGAAGCGGGTTCGGCCCACGGCAAGCTGGAAAAAGCCATGCAGCTGCAGTGGAAAATCCCCTCCAGGGGCAAGGATTCCATTCCACAAGTATTTGTGGCACCTACTCAGTGCAAAGAAGAGGGCCAAACTGAGTCACTGGGCACAGCCCTATCCTGGCACCACAGGGCGGCTGACTAACGGACCTCAAAGCCCACCAGAGCAGGTGAGGGGCTTAGAAGGGGTGCTGGAGCCAGGCCTCGTGCTGAGGACAGCCTCGCCCTGGGCATCGCCTCAGCACTAGGCAGACCTGAGCTGGGTAGCCAGTGGGGGCCCCACCCGCTGGCAAAGGACTTCAGAGTCACAGGTCACCGGGGACACTGCCCAGGCTGGTGGGGTGCGCACTTCAAGGAAGCCCAGGAGTATAACGTGCCTGCTATTATGAACATAGGAACTTTATGACTTGCAAAATTCTCTTCCTTTCTGACGTTCTTTGATGCTTATACACTGGTCACCCATTCCCTTGCAATTCACACGGCAGTTAAGCCATGGCTTGTCCTTTACCGTGTGCCTCATGAATCTGCCTCCATCTGAAACCCTGGTTCAGTCAGGAGAGTGATGCTCCTTGGGTGGTGAGGCTGAAGGCTCGGTGTGGTCTTCCAGAGGGAAGAGGAGTGAATCTGCTGGGCCCTGGAGGCGCCGCAGGGACTCAGCTGCCACGTCCTGAGCCCCACGCCAGCTCCTCGGATGAGGGTGGCCGGAGGGCCTACAGTGCTGTTAAATGATGAATCCAAGGCAACAGGCCCAAGATAGACCTGCCCTGGGTAACCAGTGTGTGTGGTCATCTGGCCTGTGAGGGAGCCTCTGTCCTCCTGGACCAAAGTCTCAGCCTGACCCTGACCCTCTGCCCTTCTATCACATATGGGTACTTGCAAAACTCCACAACAGATTCGGCCCCGGGGCCTATTCTCCTCCATCCCACCAGCAAGGCGTGCACGAAGGAAGGACGAACAATGAAGAAGCAGAAGACAGAGACCGCTGAGAGCCTGCAGGAGCTCCCAGGCAGATGTGGGGGCCTGCGAGGAGGCCGGGGCCGGTGGCGAAGGAGAGGACCTCTGTGAGACAGAGATTTGGGGGAGCAATCTGAAGGGGTGTCTGAGGAGAGACAGGGAGTGGTAGGAACGCGAAGGAATGGTGTGCGTGTGCAGGCAGACACGGAAGCGGGTTCGGCCCACGGCAAGCTGGAAAAAGCCATGCAGCTGCAGTGGAAAATCCCCTCCAGGGGCAAGGATTCCATTCCACAAGTATTTGTGGCACCTACTCAGTGCAAAGAAGAGGGCCAAACTGAGTCACTGGGCACAGCCCTATCCTGGCACCACAGGGCGGCTGACTAACGGACCTCAAAGCCCACCAGAGCAGGTGAGGGGCTTAGAAGGGGTGCTGGAGCCAGGCCTCGTGCTGAGGACAGCCTCGCCCTGGGCATCGCCTCAGCACTAGGCAGACCTGAGCTGGGTAGCCAGTGGGGGCCCCACCCGCTGGCAAAGGACTTCAGAGTCACAGGTCACCGGGGACACTGCCCAGGCTGGTGGGGGGGGCCCTGGGGTCAGCAGAGACGGAATCTCCTACACAGCACAGCACGGGGCAGGCAGCAGGGGACGAGGCCTCAGTAGCCCCTCAAACATGAACAGGCCCTTTTCTTCCTCCTCCCCAGAGACAGCCCCAAAGCGGATGGTTGTTGCGATTGGGGGGAGGGTCAGAGCCCTGACCTCTTCTCTCATCAGTTTCTCACGCTGTCCTTTCCTTCACATCCCCATGGTTCCACTCTGTCTCTAACCCACTCCTGGCTGCCCTTGCCTGTTGGCCCACTGCCTCGGAGCCCCTGTTGCGCGGCCGGTACACCGGCCTCACCCTCTCAGGCCTCACTGTCCCAGCACTCGCGGCCCAAAGAAGAAAGTAGCCCTACAACACCCTCCAGTCCTGGATCCAGGCTTCCCGTGCCCTTGGCCCCCAGGTCTCAGAGCGGGACGAGGACGCTGGGAGCTCTCCAGAGCAGGCCCCGAGACGCTGGGAGGGCAGCGGCTGATCCCAGACAGAGTGACCCAGTGGAAAGTATGGTGAAAGTCAAAACCACCATCCTCTGCCTGCACGCTCCCCAGCCTGGGTGAGAGCAGCTCTCTCTGGCCACTCCCCAGGAAATGGCTCCCCCAAAGTGCGGAAGTGGACTACTGCTGAGGTGCTATCTCGAGAATACCTCAAGTTTGCAGAGCTACTGACAGCTTGCGAAGCACCATCACAGCTGATTCTTATAGAAACCCCAGTACCACAGTGATCCCATTGTACAGACGAGGAAACTGAGGCTCAGAGGTGTTAACCGCCCAGCCCAAATTTGGCAGCTAAGTGATAAAACTTGGACCGGAACTCGGGCCTCTCACATTCTGGGCCTCACAAGCTTTACATTAGACCCAGATCCTCGCTACTCCTCACCTGACACCAAGTTCAGAAGATAGGTAGACGATTCCTCCCCCAAGCTTACATTAGGGGCAGACCCTGGAGCCTGGGTAGCACTAGGCAGACCTGAGCTGGGTAGCCAGTGGGGGCCCCACCCGCTGGCAAAGGACTTCAGAGTCACAGGTCACCGGGGACACTGCCCAGGCTGGTGGGGGGGGCCCTGGGGTCAGCAGAGACGGAATCTCCTACACAGCACAGCACGGGGCAGGCAGCAGGGGCCGAGGCCTCAGTAGCCCCTCAAACATGAACAGGCCCTTTTCTTCCTCCTCCCCAGAGACAGCCCCAAAGCGGATGGTTGTTGCGATTGGGGGGAGGGTCAGAGCCCTGACCTCTTCTCTCATCAGTTTCTCACGCTGTCCTTTCCTTCACATCCCCATGGTTCCACTCTGTCTCTAACCCACTCCTGGCTGCCCTTGCCTGTTGGCCCACTGCCTCGGAGCCCCTGTTGCGCGGCCGGTACACCGGCCTCACCCTCTCAGGCCTCACTGTCCCAGCACTCGCGGCCCAAAGAAGAAAGTAGCCCTACAACACCCTCCAGTCCTGGATCCAGGCTTCCCGTGCCCTTGGCCCCCAGGTCTCAGAGCGGGACGAGGACGCTGGGAGCTCTCCAGAGCAGGCCCCGAGACGCTGGGAGGGCAGCGGCTGATCCCAGACAGAGTGACCCAGTGGAAAGTATGGTGAAAGTCAAAACCACCATCCTCTGCCTGCACGCTCCCCAGCCTGGGTGAGAGCAGCTCTCTCTGGCCACTCCCCAGGAAATGGCTCCCCCAAAGTGCGGAAGTGGACTACTGCTGAGGTGCTATCTCGAGAATACCTCAAGTTTGCAGAGCTACTGACAGCTTGCGAAGCACCATCACAGCTGATTCTTATAGAAACCCCAGTACCACAGTGATCCCATTGTACAGACGAGGAAACTGAGGCTCAGAGGTGTTAACCGCCCAGCCCAAATTTGGCAGCTAAGTGATAAAACTTGGACCGGAACTCGGGCCTCTCACATTCTGGGCCTCACAAGCTTTACATTAGACCCAGATCCTCGCTACTCCTCACCTGACACCAAGTTCAGAAGATAGGTAGACGATTCCCTCCCCATCGAAGGGCATCCCCTCCTGGCCTTCATCACCCTGCAGGGCCCTCCCTGTGCCTCCTTTAGTGACCCTCACCCAAGGGGACCCCTGCCCTTTGCCTAGAGAGTTCTTTCCCATTTGCTCCCTGAAACCAGTCACTACTCCCCTTTTCTTAAAAAAAGAAATGTCACCTCGTCTGTGAAGCCCTCCACGTTATGATGGGGCACAGCCGACCCGTCTCTCCAGGCCCCCACGTCTCTCTGCCCCTGGACATCTGCAGGCCCTGATGTCAGCCCACCACCCGAGAATCAAGCATCTATGCATCTGCACGCTCCACTCCCCCACCAGCACAAGGGCACGGCTCTTCATTCTTCGCAGTGGCTGCTGGTGGAGGGAAGGAGGGAAGGAGGGAGGGAAGGAAGAAGAGAGGGAGAGGAAGGAAGGCTGGCTATCCAGCGAGTCTGGTCTTCTGTCAGTGAGAGGAGCTCGCCTCAGGGCAGGACCCTGTCATCGTGAGAGAAAGGAGAAGCCAAGGCCAGGAGAAAGAGTGACTTCACTGGCCCTTGAGCCACCCAAGGGTCACATGTCCTCCTCACGTCTGGCCCTCCCCCAGGAGGACATTACTCAGCAACGGCTCAGCTCCACCCACTCCTCGTTGCTTTATTCAAGGGAGCGACAGCTTGCACAGCCGTCTCTCCTATCTCGGTCCTCTTTTTCCACTGACTATGGAATTTCCTTAAAGTCACCTCTCCCTCACCCCTGTCCATGTCCCCCACCCCCGGAGAGGCCAGGGGGGTCCCCGGAGAGAGATCTGTCAGGCCTCCCTCCCCCCCTCAGATGGAGCCAGGAAGCAAGGAAGCCTGCACAGGGACTCACTCTGACCTTTGGAGCCCGTGTTCAATAAAGACAATGGCGCCAGCACTCCTCCCGCCCTCCTTCCACCTCTCCCTCCCTTGAGCCAAGGGCCCATACCCCAGCCTTCTGCTCTGCAGAGCCAGCCCATTCCCATGTGGGGTCCTCAGGACACAGCTCCAAGGAGTCGCAAGAGAAGGCTACCCCAGCCTGTGGTCCAGACCTGCTGGGTGTCGGAGCCTCTCACAGCCCCTCCCTGCATGGTCACACTCCCCACCCTTCCACCGCTGGATTCTACCCTTAGAATGCAGTCCTCTGATGGAGCCCAAGCCTTCAGCTACCTTTTTGGGAAAGTCAGCTGATCTTGGCTGGCTTATTTAACCTCTTTGCAGAGCCATTCGGCAGGAGGGTGCTGGCCTCTGGGCATGGCGGCAAGATGAAGAGCGGCCCCAGGATTCTCGAGCTGGGAGGGCTGAAAGCCAGTGCTCGGTGGACCTGAGAGAGAAAGGAAATGAAGGTTTGACCTCCAGTCCTGCCTTGGGGCACCCCTGGCATCTTGGGTGCGGCTGGGAAGGGCACAACAAAGTTGGCACTGGAGGGGTTGACCTGGGCTGCCCAGCCTCAGTGAACCAAGCGGCTTCAGAAGCTCTTCCTAAGTAGAGGCAGAGCCAAGGCTGGCCTGGGGCATCTCAAGCCACAGCCTCCTGCCACCCTATGCCCTGCTTCCTCACACCCCCGCCCTTCTTTGAATCTCAATCCTAGGAAGCCACTGGTACTGGCACGGGACAGGCGACTGACTCATCCACAAGCCCGGCACTCCCCAGCCACACTCACACCAGCCACATCTGCTCTCTGCGCCTGCTCCGCCCTCCAGCCAAACCAGCGCTCCCACTGAGGCCACGGCCCAGGCCAGGACGCCTGCCGGCTGCACCGTAGTCCCGGCTGCTCAGGGCGCACATTGCAGAAATCCTCTGTCAAGTGTGTGGATCCCACTCTGACTGACACCCCCTAACTGTTCTCCCTGTGCCACTCATGGCCCCCCTCGGCCTCTGTGCCCAGGCCATCAGGCCCAGGAGGCACATGTCAGCCCCAGCTCCTGACCAGCCTCAGAGAAGACGAAAGGCAGAGGCATGTGGCCAGCCCCCAACTCGCCTCCTTAAACACTCTCCCCTTTGCCCTGGTGCCCAGGCTCCTAGCCTTTGACCTTTCCCCTCTGTCCTATCCTGTCCTCCCTCCCCGGGGGTCCCCAGAGGCTGGTCTCTTTACCCTGACTGGGCACATTTAGCAGCCTCACTTCCTTCTGGCAGGTGAAGCTGGGCCTGTGGGGTGGTCTGGGGTTGCTGAGATCATGATGACTTGACTTTTCATGGTCTTACAGGCAAAGGCCAAAGTGTTCCATGACCACGGTGGTTCCTCAACGCCTTTGCTTAGTGCTAGGGAGGGACTCTGAACCCCTCACGCTTCAGCCCATGGTCTTCCCAGCATGGAGGTCAGGGTGCAACACTCATCAGAGTTCTATCTGAGGCTCAGCTCTCTGGTGACTAGCTGGGTGGCTATATGTAGCCATCCCGCCAGGAGGAATGTAACCATGACAGGTTCCTAGAGAGAGAAAGGAAATGAAGGTTTGACCTCCAGTCCTGCCTTGGGGCACCCCTGGCATCTTGGGTGCGGCTGGGAAGGGCACAACAAAGTTGGCACTGGAGGGGTTGACCTGGGCTGCCCAGCCTCAGTGAACCAAGCGGCTTCAGAAGCTCTTCCTAAGTAGAGGCAGAGCCAAGGCTGGCCTGGGGCATCTCAAGCCACAGCCTCCTGCCACCCTATGCCCTGCTTCCTCACACCCCCGCCCTTCTTTGAATCTCAATCCTAGGAAGCCACTGGTACTGGCACGGGACAGGCGACTGACTCATCCACAAGCCCGGCACTCCCCAGCCACACTCACACCAGCCACATCTGCTCTCTGCGCCTGCTCCGCCCTCCAGCCAAACCAGCGCTCCCACTGAGGCCACGGCCCAGGCCAGGACGCCTGCCGGCTGCACCGTAGTCCCGGCTGCTCAGGGCGCACATTGCAGAAATCCTCTGTCAAGTGTGTGGATCCCACTCTGACTGACACCCCCTAACTGTTCTCCCTGTGCCACTCATGGCCCCCCTCGGCCTCTGTGCCCAGGCCATCAGGCCCAGGAGGCACATGTCAGCCCCAGCTCCTGACCAGCCTCAGAGAAGACGAAAGGCAGAGGCATGTGGCCAGCCCCCAACTCGCCTCCTTAAACACTCTCCCCTTTGCCCTGGTGCCCAGGCTCCTAGCCTTTGACCTTTCCCCTCTGTCCTATCCTGTCCTCCCTCCCCGGGGGTCCCCAGAGGCTGGTCTCTTTACCCTGACTGGGCACATTTAGCAGCCTCACTTCCTTCTGGCAGGTGAAGCTGGGCCTGTGGGGTGGTCTGGGGTTGCTGAGATCATGATGACTTGACTTTTCATGGTCTTACAGGCAAAGGCCAAAGTGTTCCATGACCACGGTGGTTCCTCAACGCCTTTGCTTAGTGCTAGGGGAGGGGACTCTGAACCCCTCACGCTTCAGCCCATGGTCTTCCCAGCATGGAGGTCAGGGTGCAACACTCATCAGAGTTCTATCTGAGGCTCAGCTCTCTGGTGACTAGCTGGGTGGCTATATGTAGCCATCCCGCCAGGAGGAATGTAACCATGATTTCTTTTTTTATTCTTATTTTGTGACTCTAAGTCATCATTTATTTTTCACCCATCTTTTTAATTCTTTGGCATGTGCGGACCTCCCACTGCAGTGGCCTCCCTCGTTGCTGAGCACCGGCTCTGGGCTCGTGAGCTCCGGAGCACCGGCTCATAATTGGACACACCGGCCCAGTCTCTCCAGCGGCACGTGGGATCTTCCCAGGCCAGGGATTGAACCAGCGCCCCTTGCACTGCAAGGCGGTGTCCTTACCCACTGGACCACCAGGGTAGTCCTGATGTGATTTCTTTTTTTTTTTTTGGCTACTTCTATTATTCTTTCATTCATCCATTTTTATCCATCTTTGTTCTTTTGGCCTGTATGGGCCTCCCATTGCATGGCCTCTCTCCCTGCAGAGCACCGGCTCTGGGCGCATGCACTCCAGAGCTCCAGCTCCGTGATTGGACACATCGGTCCAGCCGCTCTGCAGCACGTGGGATCTTCCCAGGCCAGGGATCGAACCAGCGCCCCTTGCACTGCAAGGCGGTGTCCTTACCCACTGGACCACCAGGGTAGTCCTGATGTGATTTCTTTTTTTTTTTTTGGCTACTTCTATTATTCTTTCATTCATCCATTTTTATCCATCTTTGTTCTTTTGGCCTGTATGGGCCTCCCATTGCATGGCCTCTCTCCCTGCAGAGCACCGGCTCTGGGCGCATGCACTCCAGAGCTCCAGCTCCGTGATTGGACACATCGGTCCAGCCGCTCTGCAGCACGTGGGATCTTCCCAGGCCAGGGATCGAACCAGCGCCCCTTGCACTGCAAGGCGGTGTCCTTACCCACTGGACCACCAGGGAAGCCCTGACTGTGATTTCTTAATACAACAGCAGAGACTTCACCAAATGGTTGGGGGGCATGTTCATGCCCCTGTGGGCCAGCTATTAGGAGGCTTCAGGAGAGAAGGGGAGTCTGTCCTGTCCATGTTCAGGACCAGCTGAAATGAATCTACCCACTCTGCCTAAAGGGACACATCAGAGCCAGACAGCAGGTCTCGGCCCAGACCAAGGTCACAGAACCTGGACAACACTGGCAATTCTTGTCCCCAGAGACAGATTCAAGAAGACGCCATCTTTTAATTACATACTCAGGCTTTCCTGGGCTGTCCGCCAGGGTACACTCAGCCCTTAGCCTTCTCTATGGGCCCAGCAGGAACACTGCCTCCCTCTGTCCTGACCCTCTCTGGGGAAACAGGAGTCCAGGGGCCCCAGGACACAGGACAGGAGGCAGCAGGCCTGCGGGGTTGGACTTGGAATTCTGGTCTCTGGGGGAGTGGGTGGGGGTGAGAGGAGAGCAATGGGATCCAGATCAGTTCCCCTCACAGCACAGCCACCTGGGCTCGGCCAAGACCTGGATGGGCCAGCGTGGGAATAGCAGTGGTATTGCCCTCCGCCCCCAGACATCCAAACTCTCTGACCCAGACTCTCCAAAGGCCAGCTCTTCAGCCTACTGGATCCAGGCATTACACAGTGTATGAAGCAGTCCTTCCCAAGATAGTAGGGAGGAGGGCTCCGTGTGTGCGTGTGTGAGTCTTCAGTCTCTCAGTTGTGTCCAACTCTTTGCAACGCCATGGACCATGGCCCACCAGGCTCCTCTGTCCATGAGATTCTCCAGGCAAGAACGCTGAAGTTGGTTGCCATTTCCTCCTCCAGGGGTCTTCCTGACCCAGGAGTTGAACCCGTATCTTCTGCTTTGGCAGGCAAATTCTTTACCATTGAGCCACCAGGGAAGCCCTGCAGGCTCTATGAGGAGAGAGCTAAAGAGGGGGACCTACCCTCTCCCACCCAAGGTACTCAGAAGGTTTATATGTGCTATTTTTATTGGTAAAAAAAAAAGAAAAAAAGATATGCCAGGCCTGATCAGGTTGCCATTGACCTCTTCGGCTGATTTCTTTTCACCTCCCAGGGATCCCAGTCCCTCTGAATCCAGGTGGGCAGGAGTTTCAACCCTTCCCAGTGTCCAGTACCCTGTCTCTTTAAGACAAGCAACAACTCTGAGATGGGTCATTTCTTTTTTTTTTTTAAATAATATTTATTTATTCTGGGGGTGGGGGGGCATGCTGGTTAGGAGGGAGGGGGGCAGGCGGGACACTTCTATCAGTCTTTCATTTATCTATTTGCATCCGTCTTTGTTCTTTGGCCCGTGTGGGCCTCCCATCGCATTGGCCTCTGTTGTCACAGAGCACCCGCTCTGGGCGCATGCACTCCAGAGCTCCAGCTCGGTAGTTGGACACATTGGTCCAGCCGCTCCATGGCACATATGATCTTCCCAGGCCAGGGATCGAACCGGCATCCCTTGCACTGCAAGGCAGTGTCCTTACCCACTGGACCACCAGGGAAGCCCAAGATGGGTCATTTCTAACCCCTATTTAGCTAGTGAGGGAAGAGAGTCTAAGTGAGAGGTGATAACACACAAGTTTCGGAACACAAGGGTTGGATTTCACTGCTTAGGTCTTGCTGTCTCTCTCAAGAAATTCAGGAAACCAACTTGGATTTATAGAACAGTTATGTGTTTCTGAGGGACATTCCCACATCAAAGTACATCCAATCACTTGACTTAGAGAAGGGAAGTCTGGGATGCAGAGAGAGTAATGCCTCATCTCAAACCTGGGAGTCCTGGGACTGGGGACCAGGTCTCCTCACTCAAGTTCTAGGCTCTGTTCAGCTCAGCGAGCCAGGCTGGCCCCGCACGGATGCAACCAGTGTGGACATTGGTCCTCTTCGCCCACCCTGCTCAGGGTCACAAACTTGGCACAACCCTCAGCAGGAAGGAAGGCGAATGGCACCAAGGTAAAGAATGTGCTGGGTAGAGGCCGCTGCAGCCTTGATCATGAGAAAACTGGATGGGTCCCCTGCTGATGAGGCCTGAGCCTCAGCCTAGGTCCTGCCCCAGGCAGCCCCCTTTACACAGAGATAGGGACTTGCTCACTGGTCACCATGGCCAATGGTCACTGTTAGCCTCACCACTGCCCTTCCAGCCGGCAACATGCTATAGGAGGGGAGAGTATGCATCCTGGGGCTCTTCATCCTGGGTTCAAACCCCAGCTCGGCTACCTGATAACTGTGTGGCCTTGTGCAAGTTCTTAACCTCTCCGTGCCTCAGTTTTTCCATGTATCAAATGAGACAAATAATGCAGTACTAACTAGGTAGGATCCTCACGAGAAGTTTGTTAATATGCATAAGGTGCTAAGATAACGCTCGGCACATTTAAGAGTACATAAGCAGTTGATGATGTATTATTACTATTAATAATAACATTATTTTATGTTCCAAGAGAGCCTGGACATTGGAGCAAGCAAAACCGTAATGCCCTTGAGGAGCTTCCTTGGGTGGAAGGGCAGAGGCCTGCGACACAAGGGACTGTCACCCGCCATGGGCAAGTGGGTCATCAGCGGAGTTACATCAGGTGGAAACTGCCATTAACAGTAGTTCCCTCTTGGGCCAGTCACAAACCCACAGAGCACGAGGGGGTGAGAAACTTTACTATTGTGGGAGTGAGAAACGTTACTACTGCGCAGAATTCCATTTTTAGAATGTGGGAAGTTATTTTGAGCAGAGGGTTGATGTTTGCTATTTTTTAAATAGCCTCTGCACTTTAACAATACAGACTTGGAGGGGCTCTGACTTGAAACCTGGACACAGTGGGGAGCCTTGCTACACTTCTGAGGTTGCTAGGCAACCCCTCTGGCCTCCCACCCCGGCTGAGGCCCAGTGGAGAGCCAAGGGTGAGTTTCATCAACTGCCCCCCACATGATCCCTCCTCACGAGGGCCAGAGCTCTTCAGTTATCTCTGGGACTCTCGCAAGGGTGTCTAGAGAAAGCACACTTCTTTTCTTCTCAGCCTGAGCAGTGTCTAAGTAGGCAGGCAAATTACACAAGGAAGAGCATTTTCTACAGCTACAGTTATACCTCACTTTTGAAAGCTATCTCGGTTTCTGATGGCTGCTGTAACAAATTGTCATGAACTTGGTGGTTTAAAACAGAAATCTAAGGCTTCCCTGGTGGTCCAGCGGGTGAGGACACCGCCTTGCAGTGCAAGGGGCGCCAGTGCAAGCCCTGGCCTGGGAAGATCCCACGTGCTGCGGAGTGGCTGGACGGATGTGTCCAGTTACCGAGCGGGAGCTCTGGAGCGCATGCGCCCAGAGCCGGTGCTCTGCGACAACAGAGGCCACTGCGATGGGAGGCCCACACGGGCCAAAGAACAAAGATGGATGAGAATAGATAAGAGAAAGACCAACAAAAGTGGTCCACCCACCCTCCTCCCTCCCCAACCCGCCCTCCCCCACAAAAAAATATTAAAAATAAATAAATAAATAAATAAAACAGAAATCTATTCTTATAGTCCCAGAGGCCAGAAGTCCGAAGTCAGTATCACTGGGCCCAAATCAAGGTGCCCACAGGGCCATGCTCCCTCCAAAGACTTAAAGGGAGAATCTGTTCTTTGCCTCCTGTAGCTTCTCCTGGCTGCCAGCATTCCTTGGCTTGTGACTGCATCATTCCAGCCTCTGCCTCCAGGGTCACACTGCCTTCTCCTCTTCTATCTGGGTCAAATTTCCCTCTGCCTCTCTCTTGTAGGAACACTTGTGATTACTTAGAACCTACCTGAATAATCCAAAACCACCCCTCCATTTCAAAGTCTTTAACTTAATCCTACATCCACTAAGAATTTGCTTTCCCTATGAGGTAACATTTATAGATTTCAAGGAATGAATATCTAGTATCTTTGAAGATCATTATTCAGCCTATTGGGCTTCCCTGGTGGCTCAGTTGGTAAAGAATCCGCCTGCAATGCGGGAGATGCCAGTTTGATCCCTGGGTTGGGAAAATCCCCTGGAGAAGAAAATGGCCACCCACTCCAGTATTCATTTTTTTTTTTTTTTTAACAACTAACAGGTGTCTTGCACTTTAAAAGTGCAATTCACCTTCACAAATATTTTTTTATTTGTACTTTTACACAGTTTTCTTGCTTAGTGTCATACATAAACCCGAATCAGCCATACATATACACATTTCCCCTCTCACTTGAACTTCCGTCCCATCACCTTCCTCATCCCACCCCTCCCGGTTGTTACAGAACTCCTATGTCAGTTCCCTTAGCCTTACAGCATATTTGCATCAGTTGTCCATTTTACATATGGTAATGTGAGTTTCCACATTACTCTTTCCATCCGTCTCCCCCATTCCTCCCTTCCCCCAGTGTCCCTAAGTCAGTTCTCTATGTCTGTTTCTCCATTGCTGATCTGCCTATGCATTTACTGGTACCATCGTTCTAGATTCCGTATATATGTGTTAGTATACAATATTTGTCTTTTTCTTTCTTGACTTACTACACTCTGTTTAATAGGTTCTAGCTTGATCCATCTCATTAGGACTAACTGAAATGCATTTCTTTTCACGAACACCCCGTATTCTTGCCTGGGAAATCCCATTGAGAGAGGAACCTGGCGGCTACAGCCATGAGGTTGCAAGAGTTGGACGTGGCTCAGCACCTAAACCACCATCACACATTCAGCCTATTATCCAAGCCAATGTCTTCCACCAACAAAGTCAGACAGCAGGTCACCACTCAGCCCTGGTGTGCAGCCCTATCACTCTCTCCCTGGCACGAACACCAGAGTAAGAATAACGGAAAACTCAGCACTGCTCTGAGGCCCTGCCCATCCTGGAGGCGCCTTGTCTAGATCTGCAAACAGGCCAGGCCTGGAGCCTCTGGGAGGAACTGGGAGAGCTGGACTGCAGGCGCAGGCAGTGTCAGCTCCCTCGAGGCCCCCAGTTACCACCGCAAAAGGAAACAGGGAACAGGAGACCAGATGCCCAGGTTGTAAGAATTCAATAAAGACGTGGAAAAAATAGAAAATGCTAATTCCTCAGAATCCCAGCCTCTGGCAATAATAAGAAGTTTTGTTGTACAGAGTGATCTTCTTTCTAGAACTTTTTGGATTCAGATAGAATCATATACTTGCAATCTTGGAAAGCTAAAGTGGGATTATACCACTCATCCTATCCTGTTTTTTTTTTTTTCAATAAATGAAATATTTGGGTGCCTTTCATGGTAATCCATGTAGCATTTCCTCCATATTTCTAAAGGCTGCTAACAGCGAACCATGAGTAGTTATCTTATTCATGGTCATTTGGATTGTTTCTAATTTTCCAGTTGAAATAAATGTGGCAAGGTAATTCAGTGAGATAGTAATATCTGACTTGCCCACATTGCTCCAGGAGGCTCACAAAGACAGAGAGGAATTTTTCTCTCTCCTTCTTACACCACCTCAACGCATCCCAAAGTAATCAAGCCTTGGGTGAAAAACTCCCGGGCTTCCCTAGGTCCTAGAAAGAATTAATCGGCCCTTGTTTCCAAGACTGAACCTCACAGACAAAGAAGCAGATTGTCAGAGGGGAAAGCGGTTCTGTGTTTGTGGGGAGCTTCCACTGCAAGCACACAAACATCTCCTCTCCAACTGGCTTTGACGATACAGAGAATGCACTGCTTCCTGTGTCAGAAAAACCCAGGGGGTGAGTGGGATTCAGGTATGGTTTGATCCAGAGGTTCTCCATATTCTCAGGCTCTGGTTCTGTATTTCTGTGGTTCTCTTGACTCAGTCCTGCTCTGTAGGTTAGCCTTGTCCACAGAATCACCTTTTTACTTGTAGTGAAAAGACTTAGGACTATTCAGGGCCCACATTCACTCATGACACTACTCATAGGAAAAGAAATGTCTGTGTCCTAGACTCTGTCCAGCAAAATTCCTGAGATGCCTCCTGACTGGCCCAGTTTAGGTCATGTGCTCACCACTGATGGGGAGATGGAATGTCTTGACAGATTTAGTCTAGGTCATGTGTTTCCAAAGGGTTTAACCCTCTGAGGTTATAGGACCAGATGGCTTTCCCAAAGCCAGGGGGACTTTTCCAATAAAAATTAGGATGTTGGGAAAGGGGAAATAGGAAAGAGTGGAAACTGAGGAGGTAACCAACAAGGGTTCATGACCATCTTTAGAAATGAATAGGTTCAGGCCACTGGATTTGCTCTGCCATGGCCCGCACTCTGTCTGTGGAGTGTGCTTTCTCTGAATCTGAATAAATCCATTTCTTACCTAAAAAAAAAAAGAAAGAATGGGTTCAAAGTGGCCCTACTTTGGGGAAAAACAAGTGGGTTTTCTGGTCTGCATAAACCCCATATCATAGACCCTATGAATCCCAAGCGGGTAGAGCCCAAGCACAACTGTGTGAGGAGCAAATTCACACCAACTTCCTAAAATGCACAATGAGCATATATGATATATAATATATGAGCATATACCTGCACGTTAGGATGCATTCCTAGAAATAGTACTGTTGGGACCAAAGGGTTGCATATTCAAACTTTAACAGATGCTGCTAAATTATTCTCCACAAAGGTTTTACCCATCTCTCCTGCCAGCAATACTGTCTATGAAAAGGTCCACTAACCCTCCTCTTGTTGGTGTTAATACATACTAAAGATTACCCATCTTTCTAGGGCTGGCCATCCAAGTGGGGCTTCCCTGGTGGCTCAGCAGAAAAGAATCTACCTGAAGTGCAGAAGACCCAGGTTTGACACCAGGGTAAGGAAGATCCCCTGGAAAAGGGAATGGTTGTGCACTCCAGTATTCTTGCCTGGCAAATTTCATGGACCAGAGGAGCCTGAGGGGCTGCAGTCCTTGGCATTGCAAAGAGTCAGACACTACTGAGCAACTAACAGACACACACAGAGAGTTCCTTTGATTTTTTTAAAGTATGAGGTTAGGTGAACATCTTCACACACACTTATTAACTAATTATAATTCCTCTTCTATGGATTACCTGCTTGTGGCCTTTGTTCATTTTATAATTGAGTTCTCTTTTCGTTGTTGATTTGTTAAAGCTCTTCCTAAATTAGGGATATAAGTCCTTTGTTTATTCTGTTGCAAATATTTTCCCCAGCTTGTCCTTTGAGTTCTGACTTTTTATAGAGAGCTCTTGTCGACAGAACTTTACAAATTTTATGTGGTTCAGTATATTAGGCTTTGCTGGTTTTCTGCCTAAAAGGTCTCACTCACCCTAGAATAACACACACACACACAAATGTCAACCATAGTTTTCTTCATGGTGCCTGTGGTTTCTTTTTATATTTAAATAGTTTACCTATCTGGAGTTTTAAAAATTGCATCATACATGTGAGGCAGGGGTGAATTTTCTTTTCTGGATCAAATGGATAGCCAATTGGGATATAAGAACTGTGAGATTCCAAAACTTTCATAACTTGTCTGCTCTTCTCATTTCCGTAGAATGAGAACCCCATATCATAGACCCTATGAATCCCAAGCGGGTAGAGCCCAAGCACAACTGTGTGAGGAGCAAATTCACACCAACTTCCTAAAATGCACAATGAGCATATATGATATATAATATATGAGCATATACCTGCACGTTAGGATGCATTCCTAGAAATAGTACTGTTGGGACCAAAGGGTTGCATATTCAAACTTTAACAGATGCTGCTAAATTATTCTCCACAAAGGTTTTACCCATCTCTCCTGCCAGCAATACTGTCTATGAAAAGGTCCACTAACCCTCCTCTTGTTGGTGTTAATACATACTAAAGATTACCCATCTTTCTAGGGCTGGCCATCCAAGTGGGGCTTCCCTGGTGGCTCAGCAGAAAAGAATCTACCTGAAGTGCAGAAGACCCAGGTTTGACACCAGGGTAAGGAAGATCCCCTGGAAAAGGGAATGGTTGTGCACTCCAGTATTCTTGCCTGGCAAATTTCATGGACCAGAGGAGCCTGAGGGGCTGCAGTCCTTGGCATTGCAAAGAGTCAGACACTACTGAGCAACTAACAGACACACACAGAGAGTTCCTTTGATTTTTTTAAAGTATGAGGTTAGGTGAACATCTTCACACACACTTATTAACTAATTATAATTCCTCTTCTATGGATTACCTGCTTGTGGCCTTTGTTCATTTTATAATTGAGTTCTCTTTTCGTTGTTGATTTGTTAAAGCTCTTCCTAAATTAGGGATATAAGTCCTTTGTTTATTCTGTTGCAAATATTTTCCCCAGCTTGTCCTTTGAGTTCTGACTTTTTATAGAGAGCTCTTGTCGACAGAACTTTACAAATTTTATGTGGTTCAGTATATTAGGCTTTGCTGGTTTTCTGCCTAAAAGGTCTCACTCACCCTAGAATAACACACACACACACAAATGTCAACCATAGTTTTCTTCATGGTGCCTGTGGTTTCTTTTTATATTTAAATAGTTTACCTATCTGGAGTTTTAAAAATTGCATCATACATGTGAGGCAGGGGTGAATTTTCTTTTCTGGATCAAATGGATAGCCAATTGGGATATAAGAACTGTGAGATTCCAAAACTTTCATAACTTGTCTGCTCTTCTCATTTCCGTGGAGCAATGAGAAGGGATTAGAAGGAACTTGGCTGATGTTGTCTTCAAGTTCAGAGATGGCCAGGAAAGGGGGATGAGTTGAGGCTGGGGCGCAACCTTCGGGCAATGCTGGGAGGGTGCGGTGTGGTACCCAGAGGAGGAGCAGCAGTTGAGCTCTGCCGTGAAGAAGAACGGAGAGTACGAAGAGTCACACTCCTTTTGAGAAGAGTTGAGGGAGCAAGAGAAAGATCCCTGTAGCATCTACTACCTCCACGCCCCACACCCACATCACGGAACCTTCTCAATGTTTGCTGTCTCTTTCTAATCTTTCTGCCCAGACATCTAGGCTTATGAGTGTGTGTTTGTTTCTTCCCTGAGTATTTTTTTTAAATTGAGGATAATAACTTTACCGAATTTTGTTACTTACTACCAAACATCAACATGAATCAGCCAAGGTATGCATGTGTCTCCTCCCTTCCACGAGTATCTTTGACCACCTACTCTGAACCCAAGTAAGGACCTCTGCATCTGGTCTGGTATTAACGGAAGTTTGTAATATAATCCAGAGACGGCAAGGGGAATGCCTGTGGGGACTCTTCTGGGTTTCAGGAGGCAGGAAGTCATTTTAGAAAAATTTCCTTTGGCATTTAAAAGTTTGTCCTTTAGATCTGAAAAAGGATTTCCATGAATCCTGGGAAAAAGAAAAGGTCCATATTATTAACACTTGTGAACACACATGCCTTTCCTGAAAGGGCTGTCCTGGTGTGCTACCTGCCTCATTTGGGAGAGGTCACAAATCAAGAACATCCCGAGCGAGGGCTTCCCTGGTGGTCCAGTGGGTAAGGACACCGCCTTGCAGTGCAAGGCGCGCCAGTTCCAGCCCTGGCCTGGGAAGATCCCAGGAGCCTTGGAGCGGCTGGATCAATGTGTCCAACTACGGAGCAGGACGGAGCTCTGCAGCGCCCAGAGCCGGTGCACTCCAGTGAGAGAGACCATGCGATGGGAGGCCCACACAGGCCAAAGAACAAAGATGGATGAAAATAAATATATGAAAGACCAATAGAAGAGGCCATTAAAAAAAAAAAAAAAAGAACACCCGGAGAGAAGGGACCTCCATCAGCAGCCATCTCCTGGCGTCCTTTGCAGGGGCTGGAGGTTAAGGGCTCCAAGCAGCACTCAACCCCTATGCCCCCACCAGCTCTCACAATAGCCTGTGTACATCTTTGTCCTACGTTGCCCTGGAGTCATCTTTTAGGCGACCCTCCCCACCGGAAGCCATAGATCACGCCTCTTGGTATGATCGGCCCTCCGCGAATGGTTGCGTAAATGAGTAAGTCCGTGATGGCGGAGAGCAGGGTACGGTTGCTGGGTCCGCAGCGGTGCCCGCGGGCCAAGCCCAGCTGGAGACAGAGCCCACGGCAGGCCAGGGAGGGCTGAGCATGCCTGGGGGCGAGGGTGGAGCATGGCCCCTTACATCTGCTTCCTCGCACACCCGGTTGGCTGAGAAGTGGCCATCGCCACCCAGTCCTGTAACCACCGCCTGCAACCCCGGAGGAGCGCCCGGCACCGGCTGCCCCTCACGATGAAGGCAACACTCCTCCCTGAGCAGCTTCAGCAGCAGCAAGCCCAATCCCTGAACCCTTTCCTGCTGACTCACCGCTGTCCCCTTAGGTCCGAGCTTCCTGCCAGAAGCCCGGAGGAGCGCGAGGGGAGGGAGGGAGGCGGCTGCGGACACTGCATCAGGACCCAGGAATGCTCCACTGGGCGGGAAGCGGCGCCCACCAACTTCCTTTCCAGCTTCTGCTGCTCTGAGGGACCATCAGGAAATGGGCCATCTGGGGGGCTGAGTGGACTCCTCTGTCCCTGACTCAGTCACAGCCAGACCCTCAGGAGCCCCCATACCAGAGAACACGGCTCCCCAGGGCCCTGCCTTGCAGCCTGTGTTAAAGCACGTTTGGGGACTGCCCCGTCATTCCGTGTTCCCTGTGGTCATCTGTGACGGTATGCTGTCACCTGCCCACGAGCATGGCCGAGTGTGGCCGTGGTGGGGTAGGGTGGCGTGAGTCTGAGCGTGACCGTGGGGATTCAGAATCCCTGTGTGTCACGGCGTCCAGTCGTGTGATTACACGCAGATGAACGGGTGGGTACGAATGCACAGGATTAAGTCACACTGGGCACAGTGTGTGGGTTCTCATGTGCTTGTGCATCACGGTATGTGAGGGCACAGTCGCCTGTGGTCACGTGTGACTCTCCGTGACCGCGTGCTGCTGACAGCCACGGGGTGTGCCGGGGGGTGTGTGGATGGTGTGTGTGACGCAGTGGGCTTTGTGTGACTCTTCAGGACCACATGTGTGTTCCACAGCACAAGCCTGGAGAGGTGAGGGGTCTGAAGCCCACACTCCATGGTAGGTGAGGGAGAGGTGTGCATGAGAGAGTGTATGTGTGTGCGTGCGTGTGTGGTTTCCCCTTCTCTAGATTCTACTCCTATAACTTTTGAAAGGAAGTAAAACTAGGTTGCAGGGTGTTCTTCACCTGAATCACTAGCTGGTTTTAGAGTGGTTTCGCCAACAAGCCAGGCTCCAGGGTAGTGCCAGCCTGTCTGAGCCCTCGCAGTGGCTCCCAGGGCCCCCAGCACAGCCCTGGCTCAGCCCCGGGTGGCCTCCCCACTGCAGGGGCACAGCCAGCTTCTCTCAGCCTGGACATCTGCCCCCAACTCTCCTCAGACTTATTTTGGGTGCAAAAGGAACATTGGCACCCAACTCTCCTTCCCTCCCCACCCTGAACTCTTGCCTTTAAAGGAGTTCACCCCCCACTCCTTCAAAGACAGCACAGGGGGAAACAAAAGCACCCCCAGATGAGGGGCTGAGCAGTGTTTCAGACTTGCACAGGCCCTGACAGTCCTGGCCCCCCGCTTCTGCCTCTCTGAAGAGATTCCAGCTCTCAGGGCCACAGCTCTGCCCAGAAGCGACAGCCTGGTCCCTCTGCTTTGTCTTCTACAGATCTGAGTTGGGCGACAGCTGCCCAGATGGGTGAGCCTCGGACTGCTTCTGCCCCTTGCTGGGAAGAAAGCTTGCACTCTGGGTCAGGTGGGCTGCGTGGCCACTCGGGTGCCAGGCTGAGGTTGACCAAGGTGCTACCTACTGAGTCAGCACAAGCAGATAAAATGCTGGAAGCAGAGGTGGAGGGAAAGAAGACTCGAGGGTGGGGGGCCAGGGCTCTGTAGAGAGAACTGGGCCTGGGCCGAGAGGCGCCTAGCAACAGCAGGGCCCCACAGACCCCCGAGGGAGGAGCTCTCTTGAGAGAAAACCCTGGACCAGCAGCTTAGGATGCCTAGGTTCTGTTCTAACTCTGCCCCCCAGCAGCTGTGTGACCAGAGGAAGCCGCTTTCCCTCTCTGGGCTTCTGCTTACCTACCTCGAAGATTGAGACAATGGAGAAAATGAAATATGTGAAGCATGGAGCCATGAGTAGGTGCTCAGTCGACATGAGCCCTCATCCCTCATCCTAAACAAGGCAGTCAATCCCTTCGCAGAGGTCTAAGGCTCTTCCCAGGCCAGAGAGTCTACATCTCTGAGGGAATCCATCTTTTCCCCCCCAGTTAAAACTGGCAGGACCCACCACACCCAGATCCCAAGGAGATCCTGCTCAGAAATGGCTAAGGTGGGGGTAAGGAGGGGAGGAGAGCTGAACACTGAAAAGGGGAGAGAGCCTGGGATGGAGGCAGGTGGGCAAACGTGGGAACAGGAGCTGGGAGCTCCCTGTAGCAGGGTCGGACACAGGACTCCTGTCCTTTCTGGCTGCTCCACTCACCCTGCTCCCGTTCCCTCCCGCCCTCCCACCACCACAGGCCCTCTGGAGCTGTCGCTCTGGGTTCAAACCATTCTGGTGAATGCTGTGACTCAACACTTGTGAAACATCAGACTGAACTCAACATCCTAAGCTCATCCTAAGAACTAAGCTAGAAAAGTTAATAAGATACAGAACTGATCTTCCAAGATCTTTAAACTACAATAATAAGAACACCTATTGATCGTACTAGCTACCACCACTTGGCAAATTCAAATGCCTTCAAGATCCAAACAGGTTTTACAGATGGCAGTAGCAGCCCGATGGGCATGGTGGGACCTGGGGACCAATTATGGATCAACGTTTCATATTCCTAAGCAGACCAAAGAAGAAACAGTTGTTTTCAGCTGTCTTTTATGGTCTTTCCTGGAGTTTTCACTAATAAGTGCCAGGTACTGTGTGAAGTGCTTTCATGCTTTCATTTAACTCACTCGAGAATTTGGAGAGATGAGTGTCACAGGAGACAGATTCTAAGGTGACCCCGTATCCTCCTGTTCACACCCTCGTGCAATCCCCTCCCCTCGAGCGTGGGCGGGACCTGGGACCTGTTTCTAATCCACCAAATAATCAGCATGCCAGCATCTAACCAATACTGGCAAAAGTGACGGGATGTCCCTTCTATGATTGTAACATGGTACAAAGATCCAGTCTCGCCAGCAGGAGAGACTCTCTCACTGACTTTGAGAACATAAGCCGCCATGTTTGGAGAGGACCTGTGGAGACGGTCTCGCGACAAGGACCTGTGGGTGGCCTCTAGGCACTGAGAGCCGTCCCCTGCCAATAACAAGCAAAAGTTCAGTCTTTCGGCCACAAGGAGAGGAATTCTGCCAACAATCCACGTGAGCCTGGAAGTGAATCCATCCTCACTGGAGTCTCCAGATAAGAATGCAGCCCTGCTCAGCATCTTTTTTCTGCCCCCAAGATAATTGTTTTGCAACATTGTGCTGGTTTCTGCCATACCGCAACATGAATCAGCCACAGACATACAGATGGCCCTCTGCTCGGCATCTTAACTGCACTCTTGCCAAGGATCCGGCTAAGGTGTGCCTTGCCCGCGACCTCTGGCCACTGCAGATAACACATGTATGCCGTTTTAAGTTGCGAAGTTTATAATAATTTCTTATGAAGCTGTAGAAAACATCAATGTCAGTATTATCCCCATCTTACAGATGGAAAAGCCTAAAGCCCAGAGACGGATCAGAACCTCCAAACAGACCCAGTCCCTGGTGGTCCAGTGGTTAAAACTCTGTGTTCCCAATGCAGGGGCCTGGGTTCGATCCTGGCCAGGGAACTGGATCCCAGGTGCCACAGCTAAGACCCAACTCAGTCAAACAAATAAATAATTTTTAAAAAGGGTCTGTTAGCGGGTTTTCCCTTTGCATTCGGCAGTAGCAGCCCGATGGGCATGGTGGGACCTGGGGACCAATTATGGATCAACGTTTCATATTCCTAAGCAGACCAAAGAAGAAACAGTTGTTTTCAGCTGTCTTTTATGGTCTTTCCTGGAGTTTTCACTAATAAGTGCCAGGTACTGTGTGAAGTGCTTTCATGCTTTCATTTAACTCACTCGAGAATTTGGAGAGATGAGTGTCACAGGAGACAGATTCTAAGGTGACCCCGTATCCTCCTGTTCACACCCTCGTGCAATCCCCTCCCCTCGAGCGTGGGCGGGACCTGGGACCTGTTTCTAATCCACCAAATAATCAGCATGCCAGCATCTAACCAATACTGGCAAAAGTGACGGGATGTCCCTTCTATGATTGTAACATGGTACAAAGATCCAGTCTCGCCAGCAGGAGAGACTCTCTCACTGACTTTGAGAACATAAGCCGCCATGTTTGGAGAGGACCTGTGGAGACGGTCTCGCGACAAGGACCTGTGGGTGGCCTCTAGGCACTGAGAGCCGTCCCCTGCCAATAACAAGCAAAAGTTCAGTCTTTCGGCCACAAGGAGAGGAATTCTGCCAACAATCCACGTGAGCCTGGAAGTGAATCCATCCTCACTGGAGTCTCCAGATAAGAATGCAGCCCTGCTCAGCATCTTTTTTCTGCCCCCAAGATAATTGTTTTGCAACATTGTGCTGGTTTCTGCCATACCGCAACATGAATCAGCCACAGACATACAGATGGCCCTCTGCTCGGCATCTTAACTGCACTCTTGCCAAGGATCCGGCTAAGGTGTGCCTTGCCCGCGACCTCTGGCCACTGCAGATAACACATGTATGCCGTTTTAAGTTGCGAAGTTTATAATAATTTCTTATGAAGCTGTAGAAAACATCAATGTCAGTATTATCCCCATCTTACAGATGGAAAAGCCTAAAGCCCAGAGACGGATCAGAACCTCCAAACAGACCCAGTCCCTGGTGGTCCAGTGGTTAAAACTCTGTGTTCCCAATGCAGGGGGCCTGGGTTCGATCCCTGGCCAGGGAACTGGATCCCAGGTGCCACAGCTAAGACCCAACTCAGTCAAACAAATAAATAATTTTTAAAAAAGTTTTAGGGGGGTCATCTGCATGGTATTGATTTCAGTGCTGCTTTTCCATTTGCATTCACCAATTTGCTGAACCCCTACAGTGTGCCCTGCACTGGGCTGGTTCTGGGGATACAGCACAGAAGACACGGGGCTTGCTTTCAGCGAGAGGAGGAGGCAGTGGAGGAAGTAGACAAGAAATATTGGATGGGTGAGAAATATTGGTGTGATGAAAGTTACAAAACGAGGAGGGATAGGATGTTCTGGGAACGTGTCCTGGGACAGCCAGCCGCAGCCGAGGGCCGGGGATAGTCTCCTTGAGGAAGTGATGCACGAGTCCCACGGGGGTGGCCTTGGTAGGGAGGGCGCCTCTGCGCTGCAAGGGAGTGCGTGGGTGGCTAAGCTTTTCTGGTCGTGGGTCCCTGGGGAAGAGGCTTCTTCCAGCAACAGCAGCTCACCCTGTCTCTAGGCACTTGCTTTCAAGGCGCCTTGTCCTGAGGACCCAGGGTCTCTCTGACAGGCCTGCGAGGTCCCAGACCTCAGGGCCTCACTTCCCGGATGTATCACGACTCGATAGGGTAGGGGGAAAAGTTGCTTAACTGTCACTCTCATCCCTTAAGCATCCCCAGACATCTGGTAGGGAAAGGTGGGTAGGGGTGAGGGTGGGCGCAGAGGCAAAGAGAACAGGAGTTAGAAAGCCCCCACCACCCCCACCATGGGCCCAGCTGCCGTCTGGGATGACTCAGCAGACCCAGGGATCCTTGCCAACAGAGCTGGCAGGACGGTATGGATCAGGAAGGTCCCTGCAGGAAGCAGGCAGCATGCTCAAATTAGAACAATCAGTAAAGAGATTCTTGTCCAAAGTAAGGGCAGGATGTAGGAAAACAAGGCAGGAACCTCGGCTCAGAGCAGCCATCTATTCCACAGCTAGGCTCGCAGGGCCGGGAGGTGACCAGACGCTTGAGGAGGGGCTGCCTGAGCATCTCTGGGTTCCATGGAGGGCTGCAGCCAGACTGCAGCAACCCTACAGGGGCACTAGGGGAATAAGAGCTCTAGGAACTGGATCCCAGGTGCCACAGCTAAGACCCAACTCAGTCAAACAAATAAATAATTTTTAAAAAAGTTTTAGGGGGGTCATCTGCATGGTATTGATTTCAGTGCTGCTTTTCCATTTGCATTCACCAATTTGCTGAACCCCTACAGTGTGCCCTGCACTGGGCTGGTTCTGGGGATACAGCACAGAAGACACGGGGCTTGCTTTCAGCGAGAGGAGGAGGCAGTGGAGGAAGTAGACAAGAAATATTGGATGGGTGAGAAATATTGGTGTGATGAAAGTTACAAAACGAGGAGGGATAGGATGTTCTGGGAACGTGTCCTGGGACAGCCAGCCGCAGCCGAGGGCCGGGGATAGTCTCCTTGAGGAAGTGATGCACGAGTCCCACGGGGGTGGCCTTGGTAGGGAGGGCGCCTCTGCGCTGCAAGGGAGTGCGTGGGTGGCTAAGCTTTTCTGGTCGTGGGTCCCTGGGGAAGAGGCTTCTTCCAGCAACAGCAGCTCACCCTGTCTCTAGGCACTTGCTTTCAAGGCGCCTTGTCCTGAGGACCCAGGGTCTCTCTGACAGGCCTGCGAGGTCCCAGACCTCAGGGCCTCACTTCCCGGATGTATCACGACTCGATAGGGTAGGGGGAAAAGTTGCTTAACTGTCACTCTCATCCCTTAAGCATCCCCAGACATCTGGTAGGGAAAGGTGGGTAGGGGTGAGGGTGGGCGCAGAGGCAAAGAGAACAGGAGTTAGAAAGCCCCCACCACCCCCACCATGGGCCCAGCTGCCGTCTGGGATGACTCAGCAGACCCAGGGATCCTTGCCAACAGAGCTGGCAGGACGGTATGGATCAGGAAGGTCCCTGCAGGAAGCAGGCAGCATGCTCAAATTAGAACAATCAGTAAAGAGATTCTTGTCCAAAGTAAGGGCAGGATGTAGGAAAACAAGGCAGGAACCTCGGCTCAGAGCAGCCATCTATTCCACAGCTAGGCTCGCAGGGCCGGGAGGTGACCAGACGCGCTTGAGGGGAGGGGCTGCCTGAGCATCTCTGCGGCTTCCATGGAGGGCTGCAGCCAGACTGCAGCAACCCTACAGGGGGCACTAGGGGAATAAGAGCTCTAATTCTCTCTTCTGTCTGCCTCCCATCAGTGGGTGGTGCTCCCCAGTGCTCAAAGCAAGGAGTAAGGGTACCCATCAACCCAATCTGACAGGTCAGCCTCCGGGGCCCCGCAGAGCGGGGTAAAGAAGGTGGGGAGCAGATCTGGACGTGAGAAGAGACCCAGTCCCAACTCCACTCCTTCCCAAACGGGGACTCTGGACAAGCCACTTAACCTTCCTGGGCCTCAGTTTCCTTCTCTGTAAAAAGAGCAGTGAGTGTGCTTATGTTGTTCCAAATTTGAAAGTCAGTGATGAATTTAAGGATTCAGGCTTGGAGTCCCAAATGCCTTGACTGGCTGCCAGCGCTTGGTTTCTAAGAGTCAGCAATGAGAACGTAAAATCGAGGACACCGAGGCGCCAAACACCCTGGACAGCCAACCGAGAAACCCAGACATCGGAACACTGCAATGACAAGAGGCTTGCTCAGCAGGTCTTGGAGGTCCTGCCAGAGCTAGGACCCAGGAAATGTCTCTCTGCAGGGGCTTGAGGGGAACATATGCACACACAAAGCTACACACACACACACACACAGCCACACACACACAATGCAGCTGCAGGAAGGGGAAGGTAAGGACAGTGTCTTGCCTTGACACCTCTGGAGAGAAGCAGCAGGAGGCTTGTCACAGCCCAGAGTCTTCGCTTGGGATGGCCGAGTCCAGTGGAGGGACAGATTGCAGGACCAGGCCCACCTGCTCGCCCAGAATCGTGGGCCCAGCTAAAAGGGAACTTTGGCCACACTAGTTCACCTCCCTGTGTGGAAATCCTCCCATGCACTCTAGACACATGTCATTTAGGTGGAACCCTGGCCACTACAGGGAGGGAGCTCACCACCTCACGGGGCACCCCGGACAGCCGTCTGGCCCTGGATGTCCAGGCCGGTCCCTGGGGCAGTCCCTGAAGCCTCAAGGTCAGACTTCAGTCCTCCAACCCATCTCTGTCAGCCTGTGACATCATTTCAGTGCCCAAAACAAAGGCCTCTGTGAAACCCACAGTCCTCTGCCCTTTATTTCTTTATCACCCGCATTTCAGGTTCACAGGAAAACGGTTTTCAAAGCATCAGAGTCAGAACGGCACTGCGGTCAGGTTTTTCAAAAAAAAGGAAACCAGAAGGATCAAAGAACTGCAGGTGCAGTAGATTAAGGCCCTGCATGGTGGGCAGGGGCCGAGCGCAGGGAAGGGTGTGCCTGCCTGTGGCGGAGGCCACTGCTTGTCCAGCTCCCAGAGCAGGAGCCAGAGAGGGCCACGGGCGAAGGAGAGCAGGGCTGCTCACGGGTCTGTAGGCTGAGAGGGACAGCTCACATGGCCGGGGTCCCGCCAGCTCGCCTGCCCCGGACAGTCTCCTAAGCCTCCACAACGCAGTGGCACATTTCCTTTTCGAGCAATGCCCTGCATCCCTTGTGCTCACGACGTCTGCGGTCCGTCCAGCAATGAGAACGTAAAATCGAGGACACCGAGGCGCCAAACACCCTGGACAGCCAACCGAGAAACCCAGACATCGGAACACTGCAATGACAAGAGGCTTGCTCAGCAGGTCTTGGAGGTCCTGCCAGAGCTAGGACCCAGGAAATGTCTCTCTGCAGGGGCTTGAGGGGAACATATGCACACACAAAGCTACACACACACACACACACAGCCACACACACACAATGCAGCTGCAGGAAGGGGAAGGTAAGGACAGTGTCTTGCCTTGACACCTCTGGAGAGAAGCAGCAGGAGGCTTGTCACAGCCCAGAGTCTTCGCTTGGGATGGCCGAGTCCAGTGGAGGGACAGATTGCAGGACCAGGCCCACCTGCTCGCCCAGAATCGTGGGCCCAGCTAAAAGGGAACTTTGGCCACACTAGTTCACCTCCCTGTGTGGAAATCCTCCCATGCACTCTAGACACATGTCATTTAGGTGGAACCCTGGCCACTACAGGGAGGGAGCTCACCACCTCACGGGGCACCCCGGACAGCCGTCTGGCCCTGGATGTCCAGGCCGGTCCCTGGGGCAGTCCCTGAAGCCTCAAGGTCAGACTTCAGTCCTCCAACCCATCTCTGTCAGCCTGTGACATCATTTCAGTGCCCAAAACAAAGGCCTCTGTGAAACCCACAGTCCTCTGCCCTTTATTTCTTTATCACCCGCATTTCAGGTTCACAGGAAAACGGTTTTCAAAGCATCAGAGTCAGAACGGCACTGCGGTCAGGTTTTTCAAAAGAAAGGAAACCAAAAAGGATCAAAGAACTGCAGGTGCAGTAGATTAAGG
The DNA here is from genome assembly GCA_022376925.1 of Tragulus kanchil. Lineage (NCBI taxonomy): Eukaryota > Metazoa > Chordata > Mammalia > Artiodactyla > Tragulidae > Tragulus > Tragulus kanchil. Next base: position 139,432,360 of record JAIOJX010000024.1, read on the forward strand.
CCCTGCATGGTGGGCAGGGGCCGAGCGCAGGGAAGGGTGTGCCTGCCTGTGGCGGAGGCCACTGCTTGTCCAGCTCCCCAGAGCAGGAGCCAGAGAGGGGCCACGGGCGAAGGAGAGCAGGGCTGCTCACGGGTCTGTAGGCTGAGAGGGGACAGCTCACATGGCCGGGGTCCCGCCAGCTCTCGTCTGCCCCGGGACAGTCTCCTAAGCCTCCACAACGCAGTGGCACATTTCCTTTTTCGGAGCAATGCCCTGCATCCCTTGTGCTCACGACGTCTGCGGTCCGTCCTGAGCTCAACGTGGGGAACATTACATGTGCACCTCCCAGATGAGACTGTGATTGACGTTACCCAGCTGCTTATAAAAGGTGTGCACCATGAGGTTGTTTCTTCGACTGCCTGTACTTCCCTTTCGCTTCATTTTTCTGGTTTCTTTTTTTGTTTACTTTCTCTGATTTATTGAATGAGTCCTTTTTGGAAAAAACTTAAAGTTGTGAAATCTTTTTAAAATGTGAAAAAGCAGAGAGAATTATATAATGAGCATCCTAGCTCCCTGCTTTGTCAGTACTTAACAGATTGCCACTTTCTTTTTCTCTTTTTTTGTTGTGGTACAATATACTAACACAAAATTTACCATTTTAACCACTTCAATGTCTTTGGGAAACATAGCACTATATATTCAGTTAAAGGACCCTAAGGCCTCCCCACACTGCCCTACCTTTCTTCCCTAGAGGTAACCACTCTTCTGAATTTGACCTTCCTATAGAAGTGATACAACGATGCTGTAAAACAGCCAGTATAGTTCTGAAGATATAAAACCAAAATTAAATCTCCTCCTTCCGCCAGCCTTAAACTCACTTCCCCCTGAAGTAACTGTGGTGAAAACTGTCTGTGAATCTTGCCAGGTATCTTTAATACACATGTACATATTAGCTTGTTTTCTTTCTTTATTCACTTGAGTTTACAGTATATATAAGGTTCTTCAACGTGCCTTTTGTTTCCAGTTATCACTGTTCCTTGGACATTTCTTCTGTGTTACTACTAATAAATCTACTGTGTTCTTTGTTACAGCTGTTTGAGGTTCTACGTTATTTGATGGACATTTAGGTGGTTTCCAGAGGCTTAGCTACTCTAAACAAGCCTGCACAGAACATTCTTGTTGTACAGTTTTCGTCACTCGTGGCGTACTGTATATCTGTAGAATAAATACCTGCAAGTAGGGTTTCTAAGTAAAATACACTGAACATTTGACGCCTCAAAATATAGTGGCAGCCCCCTCCAAAAATCGTCAACTCTAACACCAACAAGCATCGTGTGGGGAGTTCCTGTCTCCCCACATCCTTGAGAACATGCTTTTTTATGCCACTGTGTCTGTTTATTTTCTTCTGTAAGCTGTCTGCTCTTACCTCTTTTGAACCCTAGCATTTTGTGGACTGACTTTTACATTTGAATCTTTGATGCATCCGGAATTAGTTTTGTGGCTACTCTTTTTAATGAACATATATTGATATTCCCACTCTGTAAACAGATTGAAGGACGGAGATGAAGGCCAAAGCAGGTTTCTCTCCATTCAACAGACCACAACTACCTGATTTTGCCTTCCCACTTAGACCTAGCTGACGTCAAGGCTCTAGGTTAAGAAACGAGCTGTCCATAATGGAGGGGTGAACACAGAGGCTCTGCGGACATCCAATCAGTGAGTTGTCCAATAGACGGGCAGCAGTGGATTCAGTCAGTGGAACTTTGTTTGTTTTCCTGAAGAGATCGCATGTGGGGAGAGAGGCACACAAGTGCTTGGTGGCTGGAGGAACAGACCATGGCAGACTGCAAGCAGTCCACCAAAGCCCTTCTCCCTCTTCCATTATGGCAGACTGGAAGCACAGTGCTTGACTGGTGTAGTGTCGCCCACCCCGTGCCTTTAGGAAGGGCTATATGACTACATGGACTTCCTCGGTGGTGCAGTCGGTAAAGAATTTGCCTGCCAGTGCAGGAGATGTAAGGTATGTGGGTTCGATCCCGGGTCAGGAAGATCCCATGGAGCAGTAACCCACTCCAGGATTCTTGCCTGGAGAATCTCATGGACAGAGGAGCCTGGTGGGCTACACTCCATGGGGTCAGAGTCAGGCATGATTGAGTATGCATACACTCATATGACTACATTCTCACCAGGGGAATGTGGGTGGAGCCAGCATTAGCCTCTCTGGCTATAATGGTTCTAAAGTCCGACACATATTTTTCAACTCTCTACCTACCAAATGACAGGTGTCTATGACCCCTCTGCTTGAACCTGGACATCTTCATCCAAGAGGAAACTGAGAAGTCATGTGATCTCTGAGGCTAGGGCATAGAAGGCTGGGCAGCTTCTACCTTGTGGGGACGCTTACTCTCGACGCCCTGTGTGTGCCTGCTGAGTGGCTTCAGTAGTGTCCAACTCTGTGCGACCCTGCGAATGGTGGCCCACCATGCTCCTTTCCATGGGATTCTCCAGGCAAGACTGCTGCAGTGGGTTGCCATGCCTTGCTCCAGGGGATCTTCCCAACCCAGGGATCGAACCCACGTCTCTTACGGCTCCTGCTTGGCGAGCAGGCTCCTTACCACTAGCGCCACCTGGAAAGCCCCTTGGTGCCCCGAGTCTCTGTAAAAGAAGTCCAGTACCCGAGAGGCCATGTGTGGATAGCCTGGAACAGGCCCTGCCGAGCCCATTCTTCTAGCGGAGCACCAGGTGAGTGCAGATACCTCCAGGCAGTTCAGCCCCAACCACTTGAGTCACCCCCAGCCATCTGAATCTTCCCAGCCAAGGCCCCAGCCGTTGTAGAGGAGAGAGACAAGCCAGGAAGTCTACCCCTACTCCCTGGCATTCCTCAGACCCACAGAATCGATGAGGATAATGAAACAGTTAATATTTTTATAATACTATTTCAGAGTGGTTTGTTATCCAGCAATAGATAACTGGAACCAAGCCAAGACCAAGGAAATGCTTCCCATTTTTGCTGACTCTAACCCAGATGTGGCAATGATCCAGCCTCAACTATGCAGATGACAACTCCTAGGATGGCATTGCTACTGGATGAAGGGAACCCCGTGTGCCCAAAGGACCACATAGAACATTGGTGTCAGTTGATAGGACCACTTACCTTGAGGGTTATACGCGAGAGGGGAGCCCATGTCTTTACCCTCTGAGTCAGCAGTCCCCAGGCTTTTTGGCACCAGGAATGTTTTGTGGAAGACAATTTTTCCAGGAACTGGTGGGAGTGGGGAGTGGGGGTGGTTTGGGGATGATTCAAGCATATTATATTTATTGTGCACTTTATTTCTAATCTATGCCGCTGCTGATCTGACAGGAGGTACCAGTCCGCGGCCCAGAGGTTGGGAACCCCTGCCTTAAGCCAGACAAATAGTACATGCTGTACACCTAAAACTATCACAACACTATTCATCAGCTGTACTCCAACACGAAACTAACAGTACAGAGACACAGCAGTGAGCAAGGCACATCTGGGGAGGGCGATGGAGGGGGAGTCACAGCAGCAGGTCAGACGCCCCAAGAGAAGACAATCGGTTACTCAATGACCATTGTAATCAGGCCTTTGCAGGTACACAGGGAGCTGTGAAAACCGTTGGAAGGGCCCTCACCCAGTGTGGGTGGACAAGGACTGTAGCCTGAGGAAATGATGCTGCTTTGAAACCAAGAGGGTGGGTAGACATTAAGTACAAAGGCTCTGAGTCAGGAAGGAGATGGTGAACCTGAGGAACTGGAAAAAACAGAAGCTACGGTGGGCCTCATCAGTCAGGCTGAGGATTTCAAATCTGACCTCTAAGAAATAAGTATCCATGGGAGGACATTGGGGAGAGCGAAAAGTGAGTGAGAGAGATGGAAAGAGTAACATGGAGCCCTATACTATCATATGTGAAAGAGGTAACTATTATCAGTGTGCTGTAGGGATCTTACATGGGGGTTATGCGATGGCCTGGAGGTGTGATAGGGGGGTAACATGTGATTGGTCTGGGATATATCATCTGTCAACAAAACTCTTAGAATCGATGAGGATAATGAAACAGTTAATATTTTTATAATACTATTTCAGAGTGGTTTGTTATCCAGCAATAGATAACTGGAACCAAGCCAAGACCAAGGAAATGCTTCCCATTTTGCTGACTCTAACCCAGATGTGGCAATGATCCAGCCTCAACTATGCAGATGACAACTCCTAGGATGGCATTGCTACTGGATGAAGGGAACCCCGTGTGCCCAAAGGACCACATAGAACATTGGTGTCAGTTGATAGGACCACTTACCTTGAGGGTTATACGCGAGAGGGGAGCCCATGTCTTTACCCTCTGAGTCAGCAGTCCCCAGGCTTTTTGGCACCAGGAATGTTTTGTGGAAGACAATTTTTCCAGGAACTGGTGGGAGTGGGGAGTGGGGGTGGTTTGGGGATGATTCAAGCATATTATATTTATTGTGCACTTTATTTCTAATCTATGCCGCTGCTGATCTGACAGGAGGTACCAGTCCGCGGCCCAGAGGTTGGGAACCCCTGCCTTAAGCCAGACAAATAGTACATGCTGTACACCTAAAACTATCACAACACTATTCATCAGCTGTACTCCAACACGAAACTAACAGTACAGAGACACAGCAGTGAGCAAGGCACATCTGGGGAGGGCGATGGAGGGGGAGTCACAGCAGCAGGTCAGACGCCCCAAGAGAAGACAATCGGTTACTCAATGACCATTGTAATCAGGCCTTTGCAGGTACACAGGGAGCTGTGAAAACCGTTGGAAGGGCCCTCACCCAGTGTGGGTGGACAAGGACTGTAGCCTGAGGAAATGATGCTGCTTTGAAACCAAGAGGGTGGGTAGACATTAAGTACAAAGGCTCTGAGTCAGGAAGGAGATGGTGAACCTGAGGAACTGGAAAAAACAGAAGCTACGGTGGGCCTCATCAGTCAGGCTGAGGATTTCAAATCTGACCTCTAAGAAATAAGTATCCATGGGAGGACATTGGGGAGAGGGAAAAGTGAGTGAGAGAGATGGAAAGAGTAACATGGAGCCCTATACTATCATATGTGAAAGAGGTAACTATTATCAGTGTGCTGTAGGGATCTTACATGGGGGTTATGCGATGGCCTGGAGGGGTGTGATGAGTGGATGGGATATACATGTGATTGGTCTGGGATTATATACATCTGTTAACAACAAAACTCTGTAAAAGCAAAAAAGGCAAAAAAAAAAAAAAATCCATGGGATAGTTCCAGCAGGAGAGTGACTTGATCAGGTCAGCCTCTGGAAGATGTGGGGGGTAGAGATGGGGGCAGGGAGGCCAACAGGCAGCAGATGAAGACCTTGTCTCTGGTGGGGACCGTGGGCAGAAGTAATTGGGTCTGACAGATACTCGGGAGGGAGGTGGCTGATAGGATTTGGAGAGTAAGGGGAGCTTGTTGTGAGAGAGACGAGTCAAGGATGAAGCACCAGTGAGATGATGTCTGGCCTATAAGCAGGTTATGATGTCATGGCCAGCGGATACCTAGGCATGGCCCAGTCCGTAGGTAGCTCAGAGCAGGAGAACGAGAATTGGGTTTATTGGTGGGTGCCTTTGAGTAAGTCACTTCCTCCATATTTACATCTTTGTCTGTAATATGGAAAGAGCCTATTACTCAGGATGGCTTTACATGTAGGGACAACAGCTGCCTTCATTCACCCCCACACACTTGGTGAAAGGTGCCCATGAAGTGTAGTACGAAAGATAAATATATAAAGTACCAGGTGCAGTAGTACCAAGGAGAGCAAATAAAGTCGAGAAAGTAGACAGAAGGCAGAAGTCAAGTTTTAGATAGGATGTTTAAGGCATGCAGTCCTGAACAAGGTGCCCAGGTGCTATGCAACCTGAGGGAGGCTCTCCTCTAGAAAATGAACATTAACACATCTTGTGTTTTCAAATGTCACAAAATATTGGCTCTATGAACAGATGTCTAGCTCTTGGAGGGGGCAGAGCATATGCATCAAGGGTTTCTCAGTAATTCCACCTCTGCTCATGAGTAACAGAGCTGTAGGAGGGGATGGAGGGACTGTGGGTGTCACCGAAAAACCTCTTTTTATGTAACTTACAGTAAGTCAGTCAACTATTCTGACACCCGATTTCCTGAACTGTAAATGACCTTATAAGGTTTTAAGGAGTAAATACAGGCATGTACATCAAGTCCCTGGCTCCAAGCAAGAAGTGACAGCAATTACTTTGATCTTTAGTCCCACCTGACACAGAGGGAGAATCGTGGTCTCAGCCTTGGGGAGGGACCCAAATAGAAAGAGGATCATGAGCCCCAGATGGCCTGTAAATGCCGGGCTCCATGGCTCCGGGAGGCACACACTCGTGTGTGGTTTGACCTGTGAAACTGGTGTGGCAAAGACCCTCACGTGCTGCTCTCTGGAGAACAGCCTATGGAGATCACTCAGCAAGTGAAGGCCTCGTTGCCCCAGTGGACTTGGATGTGTAAACCGGATGAACAGAAAGAGAGGAGGCTGAGCACATGGCTGACATGGCACAATAGTTGTCCTTTGCACGACGACTACTACTGTCCCCCGAGCCTCCTCTCTCCTATGAACAAGGGCAACTCTTAAGGAAAAACAGATTGCACGGCTGCAGGAGAAGAGGCCACAGTCGCAAACAATACAATCATTGGAGTGGGTGTTGAGCATGTCAGTAGGACAGGTACCATCATCAGCGTTTTGGGAAAGTCCATTCCTGGCTGATGAACTGGCCCTTGTGGATGCTCGGAACGATGAACTCAACGTAGAAATGATGCATCTGCAACATGGGAGTGTCTTTCTTCAGACCCCTAAAACTGTGGCAGATACAAATTCCCCAGCGTCCACGGATTCTGAGATCGTGAGGAAAACTACAGGAGTCCACCAGCGAGAGGGAGAGCATCATTGCAGTCTGGTGCAGAGAATGCTGTCTTCAAATTCATTATTCCCAGATCATCAAGTACAGTCCCGATTGCATCAAAATTGTGGTTTCCATCCAGTGGACTCCTCACATATGTTATCTGAAAACTAAGTGGATGATGAGGCACCCTGTGATTGGAGGTGGTGTCAAAGGTGAGTTCTGCTAGGTGTCACTATTTTATGGCTGGAAACGTAGCATTCATTCCAGCAGCTGCCATGGATGGATTTGGGGAGAACATGGCGGCTCAAGTGTGGCTGTTTGGAGTGGAGTATAAGTAGCCAGCATTTCTCTCCAGGAACTAAGCCCAGAAATGAGAAGGAACAATAATAGTGAAACTTGGAAGGAAGTGTGTAACACGGTGGTGGAAAGTGAAATCACCAAGCTACAAGGATAACTCACTGGTATGTTGGATGACATGTGGCTGATCTCATTGAATCTATGACGAAACATCCATCCAGAATTCATCTGGTGTCAACAGTGGTGAAGGGGATGCATGGCTCTGAGAAGGAAGTCTTCCTCAGCAATTCGTGTACCTTAATGCTTGGGGGTTAACCAGTGTGATCAACCAGCAGCTGAAGGCTGGTAAGGATGCTCAATTCAAGAAAAGTGCAGATACCATGAGGGACATTCAGAAGGATCTATAAGACCTCTGGCTTCTGGGTTCTAGGCTGAAGAAATTTTAAAGCTCCTATGCAAGGGAATTCCCTGGTGGTCTAGTGTTTCAGATGGTATGCTTCCACTACAGGGAACACAAGTTCACTTTTCAGTCAGGGAACTAAGAGCCTGTATGCTGCGTAGAGTGGCCAAAAAATAAAACCAAAAAAACTCCAATGTGATTATGTATGAAACTTTGGTTTTCATCACGGTTTGCTTTTTCCCTTCCTAGATGTGTGAATAATTTGGGCTCACAGAATCAAAGACCATGCTCGGTTTCATGTTTGCAGTAGGAGACCTTGAACTGAGAATATTAACTATTAAAAAAGAAAAAGAAGACATGAAGGGAAAAAGGATGGAGGGAGAGAAAGAAGGGATGGAGGCTGGAGGCTCGGGCAGGTCTGGAGTCCAATCACCTCTGCTTCTGCCAACCCGTGACCATGGCTGATGGATTCACCTGCCTGAGCTGCCGCTTCTCCAGCTCCCACGCGGCAGGGCGGTCCTGACCCCCGTGCAGGGGCGTTGTGAGGACTTAATGTGCAGAGATGCACAGAGCGAGGGGCCTCCTCTCCTCCCCCTGCCCTTCCCAGTCAGACACACACTCTGGGACCTGCCCCAGCAGGGGACGAAGCTGTGACCACGGCCTTGGTCACCTGGCGACGGGAAGTTCTCCCAGGCCCTGGGGGCATGGCTGCCATAGCTAAGCTCTCAGGCGTATCACAAGCACGCCTGGCTCGTGGTGGGTGCTGGTGACGTTCGATGACCGAAAATGATGAAACCTATAATCAGAGGGTGCTCCAGCTTGGCTGCTGTGGGTTTGTTTGCCCACTCACGAGGCGTAATCATCTCACTTGGAGTTACATCGGCCGTTAGCCCTCAAGTTCTGTTGCTAAGAGATTATGAACCAAATGATGTTTCCAAAAAATAACCACTGCAGGATGTTTCAGGACAGAACCATAATAACAGCCCAAACAGAACGGGTATGTTGTTATTGATAAATCCTGATGAAGCGCAGAGAAATGGCATGACTGTGGGGCAGGGTAGCCTGGCTATGCACATCCTATGGAAACAACTGGCTTGCCAAGGTCTTGAGTACAACAGACTCAAAAATAAAACTGTCCTCATAAAAAAAACAAACAAAAAAAACTGTCCTCATGATTCTGCAATCCATTAGCCAAGATATATTTGTTGGGGACCTATTATTTGTCTCTTCCGTGCCTGTTTACAACAATCTCAGCCACACTGAGTGGCAGGCAGTGACTAAGCCTGGCCAAGCTGTAACCAGCCCTGGTTGGCACGGCGCCTGTGTGCCCCAATTGATTAAGTGATTCAGCATCCGTTTGCAGCCACCTCCACTATTGCTGTGTTGCTGCGGCAACGGGAGCCGGTCAACTAACCGAAGCCCATGTGAGAGCGGAGCGAGAGGTTCCCTCCTCAGGGAAGTCCGCAAACAGGGTACTTGCAAGGCACTGGTGACTGTCACCTCGTGCCTAGACCAGTGCTATTCCTGGGGGTTCCCTGGGAAGGGGCAGTCTTTCTGCTGTGGGTCCCCACCTCTAAGTGATCTCTGTGAAGCAGATGGATTAGTACAAAGCAGGTGTGACCTGATAAGAAGGCAACTCCTGATCTCTGCCCTCCTCTCTCCTGACCAGGGAGCTGAGCGGGGGGATGCTGGCCCCACCAACCTCCTCCCTCTGGACCCCGCAGGAGCCCCTTGGCTTGCTGTCTGGCCGGCTCCCCTGGCCGCAATGGCCTTATCATCTATATTGCATCCCACTGGGCAGGTTGATGGAGGGCAAATTGTTGTGTTCTTCTTTCTCACTTTACAGGTGCGAGAACCGGAGTCACAGAGGAACAGAGTCAAGTGTCAAAGCCACACAGCTCGCAAGTCAAGGGCAGACTCATGTCATCGAGCCCCAAATCCCAGGATCCTCACTGCTTGCCAGACCCCCAAGCACCCATGACGCTTTGCGCAGGAAACCGCCGAGTGTTGTAACAGCACCCAGAAAGGGGTCAGTGTTTCCACAGGTCACCCCTGGTGACCCTCTGTCACCATGCAGCACCCAGGGGAGGCGGCAGAGCCACCCGCACTCCGACTTCCTCTTTCCCCCAAGGGCCAGAAGAAGGGGGTCGCGGACCAAGCAAATCATAAACATCCCAGACTCAGAAGCATACTCTGCTGCTCAGCGGCTGGCAAGTTCATCTCTGCAAAGCTGTTTGCTTTCTTGAAATTAGGAGACCAGTATATACCTACGTCATATGGAATCTTGGAGGGCTGCGTGAGATTGAACTGGCAAAGATGGCCAGCAGTGTTGGCGGCGGGGAGCACTTGTTAAATGCTGAGAGCAGCCGCGTCTGGAGCTCTAACACTATCCTTGTTTTCACCCCCCTCACACACTTCTGCTCCGGACCTGGGTGGCCGATGAGAGGGCCATTCTACTCCCTGGTGGTGACCGGCCTGTGCCCCGAAGGGCCTCTGGTGACAAAGGGACACATTCCCCAGGGTTCCTGGTGGTAGATGCTTCATTTTTCAGAAGATAGACTCTAGGACTGGAGCAGCCGCTTTGCGGGTTTCCTTGCCTGTTTAAACACATGTGCTTCCAGTTGGCTCTCTGGGGCTGGAATTCCCCGGTGCCAGGCCCGGGCCCGCTCTCTGCACTGCCCAGGGCCCCCACCCTGAATCATGCTGGGCATCCACCCATGGCCAGACCTGGCAGCCCCAGGGGCAGACTGCATCCTCCACATCATTTCTCAATTCCATTCTCGGGGTGGGAAGAGCGGGGTCCCTCCCCGCCAAGTCTATCGGAAAGTTTTTACGCTGAGAGTGTTACAACTCCAGCCCAGAGGAGGGGACCTGAAGGCAGGCTGAGGCGGCGGGGTCATGAATTCCCCAGTCCTGCCACTTGGCACCCGCCCCCAACGCAGCGGCTCCAGGGATCCTGTGGGGTCAGGATGCTGTTTCTGCCGAGTCATCCTTTCTTGCCCAGAAGGATCCTGGCCCAAAGCCACATTCCTGGTGGGGTCTGAGGGCCACAAGGAATGGAAGCTTCCTTTCTCACCAGCCCCTCGGCTCTCGAGCCCCACACACAGGCTGGTCTCTCGCAGCCTCTGCTGGCAGCCGCCTCCTCAAGTCTGTGTGTGTCCCTGAGCTCGGCCCACCCTGCACCCTGAGCTCCAGGAGTGAAGATCACCCACAGGAGGGAAGAAGGGTCGGACCAAGCAAATCATAAACATCCCAGACTCAGAAGCATACTCTGCTGCTCAGCGGCTGGCAAGTTCATCTCTGCAAAGCTGTTTGCTTTCTTGAAATTAGGAGACCAGTATATACCTACGTCATATGGAATCTTGGAGGGCTGCGTGAGATTGAACTGGCAAAGATGGCCAGCAGTGTTGGCGGCGGGGAGCACTTGTTAAATGCTGAGAGCAGCCGCGTCTGGAGCTCTAACACTATCCTTGTTTTCACCCCCCTCACACACTTCTGCTCCGGACCTGGGTGGCCGATGAGAGGGCCATTCTACTCCCTGGTGGTGACCGGCCTGTGCCCCGAAGGGCCTCTGGTGACAAAGGGACACATTCCCCAGGGTTCCTGGTGGTAGATGCTTCATTTTTCAGAAGATAGACTCTAGGACTGGAGCAGCCGCTTTGCGGGTTTCCTTGCCTGTTTAAACACATGTGCTTCCAGTTGGCTCTCTGGGGCTGGAATTCCCCGGTGCCAGGCCCGGGCCCGCTCTCTGCACTGCCCAGGGCCCCCCACCCTGAATCATGCTGGGCATCCACCCATGGCCAGACCTGGCAGCCCCAGGGGCAGACTGCATCCTCCACATCATTTCTCAATTCCATTCTCGGGGTGGGAAGAGCGGGGTCCCTCCCCGCCAAGTCTATCGGAAAGTTTTTACGCTGAGAGTGTTACAACTCCAGCCCAGAGGAGGGGACCTGAAGGCAGGCTGAGGCGGCGGGGTCATGAATTCCCCAGTCCTGCCACTTGGCACCCGCCCCCAACGCAGCGGCTCCAGGGATCCTGTGGGGTCAGGATGCTGTTTCTGCCGAGTCATCCTTTCTTGCCCAGAAGGATCCTGGCCCAAAGCCACATTCCTGGTGGGGTCTGAGGGCCACAAGGAATGGAAGCTTCCTTTCTCACCAGCCCCTCGGCTCTCGAGCCCCACACACAGGCTGGTCTCTCCGCAGCCTCTGCTGGCAGCCGCCCCCTCCTCAAGTCTGTGTGTGTCCCCTGAGCTCGGCCCACCCTGCACCCTGAGCTCCAGGAGTGAAGATCACCCCACAGGGAGGGAAGCAGCGAGGGTGCTGATACGGTGCAGGAGGGAAGGGAGGAGAGGCAGAGCCCAAGGGGAGGGGCCCATAGGGGGACTGAGGAGCTATTTATGATTCCTGCCTGTCTAGTGGGCCCTCCTGCCAGGGAGGGTCCAGCAGCCCCACTGAGAAGGAGCCGACTGCCCCAGGAGAAGCCTGGGCAGAAATCAAATCTCAAGCAAAGAGGTGATAAGACCATCCTGACTTCAGCCCTGGGCCCATACTGCCCCTCATCCAGCAAGTCTATCATTGCCTGATCGTGCAAGACTTCAGAGCGTCCCCAGGTAAGCGCCTTCTGCAGAACCCAGGTTTCAGGAACACCTCTGAGTACCCATTGTGTGCCAGGCTCCACACTAGGCACCCCTGCCGCAGAGGACAGGGCAGATGTGGCCAAATCCACCATGTTTCTCCCATCTTTTCCAGGCCCCCTGCCCTCACCTCTGAGAGTTACGTTCTCCTCTCAGGCGGCTTGGGTTATTCTCTTGGCTCCCCACTTCCAGCTGTGTGATCTTGAGCAAGTTCCTTTACCTCTCTGGACCTCCATTGCCTCATCTGTGAAACTGAGGCAAGCTGATGTCTATTTCGTAGGGCTGGTACCAGAGAGGCATGAGTTTACATATGCAAAATATTTAAGACAGTGCCTGGCACAAAGAGCTCAGTAGGTGTATGCGTGTGTCCTGACTCTTGGGTGTCTTCTCAGGCTGTCCTCTGTCTGGAATGCTTCCTCCCTTTCTATGGAGACGGCGAATTCAGACTTGGCAGAGTCTCCACAGGGGAGGACCATGAGACCCCGAGGCCAGGCCATGGCCTGTGAGGGCACTCACTCTTGCAGCCGGCAGCCGCCCCGGACCCTTTCAGGATGCTGTTTCTGCCGAGTCATCCTTCCCCGGGTCCCCCCGGTCCCTGAAGCTTCCTTTCTCACCAGCCCCTCGGCTCTCGAGCCCCACACACAGGCTGGTCTCTCGCAGCCTCTGCTGGCAGCCCCCTCCTCAAGTCTGTGTGTGTCCCCTGAGCTCGGCCCACCCTGCACCCTGAGCTCCAGGAGTGAAGATCACCCCACAGGGAGGGAAGCAGCGAGGGTGCTGATACGGTGCAGGAGGGAAGGGAGGAGAGGCAGAGCCCAAGGGGAGGGGCCCATAGGGGGACTGAGGAGCTATTTATGATTCCTGCCTGTCTAGTGGGCCCTCCTGCCAGGGAGGGTCCAGCAGCCCCACTGAGAAGGAGCCGACTGCCCCAGGAGAAGCCTGGGCAGAAATCAAATCTCAAGCAAAGAGGTGATAAGACCATCCTGACTTCAGCCCTGGGCCCATACTGCCCCTCATCCAGCAAGTCTATCATTGCCTGATCGTGCAAGACTTCAGAGCGTCCCCAGGTAAGCGCCTTCTGCAGAACCCAGGTTTCAGGAACACCTCTGAGTACCCATTGTGTGCCAGGCTCCACACTAGGCACCCCTGCCGCAGAGGACAGGGCAGATGTGGCCAAATCCACCATGTTTCTCCCATCTTTTCCAGGCCCCCTGCCCTCACCTCTGAGAGTTACGTTCTCCTCTCAGGCGGCTTGGGTTATTCTCTTGGCTCCCCACTTCCAGCTGTGTGATCTTGAGCAAGTTCCTTTACCTCTCTGGACCTCCATTGCCTCATCTGTGAAACTGAGGCAAGCTGATGTCTATTTCGTAGGGCTGGTACCAGAGAGGCATGAGTTTACATATGCAAAATATTTAAGACAGTGCCTGGCACAAAGAGCTCAGTAGGTGTATGCGTGTGTCCTGACTCTTGGGTGTCTTCTCAGGCTGTCCTCTGTCTGGAATGCTTCCTCCCTTTTCTATGGAGACGGGCGAATTCAGACTTGGCAGAGTCTCCACAGGGGAGGACCATGAGACCCCGAGGCCAGGCCATGGCCTGTGAGGGCACTCACTCTTGCAGAGCACTTTCCTGCTTAGCAAGGGTTTTACACACCTGTGAGGCCAACGCGGAGCAGGAAGCGGGCTCAGGGAGGCAGACACCTGCCTGAGGTCGCAGCCCTAGTCACAATTAACTGAGCGGGGAGGCTGGGACTCCTGACGGCAGGGAACCCTAGCCCATGGCAGTGCTGGTCCCTAAGAAACTTCAGACACCCTGAGCCCATCGCAAAGCTCCCCCAAGGCTCAACGTTCAGAGGACAGGGTTTGGCTGGCCCTTCAGAGACCTTAGGGACAGTCAGCTTTGTCTCTGGGGGCCAAGGAGGGCCTTGAGACAGGGGGCGCTGGCCAGCAAAGCCCTGAAAAGGGCCCCGCGGGAAGGAAACTCTGAGCCACGCAGGCAGACCACAGGGCCCCCAGGCTTCCTGCTCCCTCCACACAGGCTGCCCTGTGAACGTCAACGGGTTTATGAAACCCTGCCGGGCAGGCAGTGGGAACTCAAGGGGCCCCAGGGTTCACTGGCTGTGGTCATCCTGTTCCTTTGCGGCCCAGGGGAAGGTGGCTTTCTAAAGACAAGGTTAACCTCCACAGTATAATGGGATCCAGCTGCTGTGGGAGACAGGCACCTGACCGTGGCCCCATCGTGTTAGGCCCTGGGGCCTCCTGACGCCAGGGCCCCTCCCTGCAGGCCCAGATCTCCTGGGACCCCATAGATGCAGGGAACCCCTAGATGCAGAGGGAGGGTGGGATCTGTGGTCGAAGGACTTTGACGTGAGAGATAATGTGACTTATGAGCCAGCTCATAGCTTTGCTAGGCTTTACTTTGGGCAAGTTGAGCGTCTTCCCTGGACCTCCATTGCCTCAGGCGGGTCATTTCGTAGGGCTGGTACCAGAGAGGCATGAGTTTACATATGCAAAATATTTAAGACAGTGCCTGGCACAAAGAGCTCAGTAGGTGTATGCGTGTGTCCTGACTCTTGGGTGTCTTCTCAGGCTGTCCTCTGTCTGGAATGCTTCCTCCCTTTTCTATGGAGACGGGCGAATTCAGACTTGGCAGAGTCTCCACAGGGGAGGACCATGAGACCCCGAGGCCAGGCCATGGCCTGTGAGGGCACTCACTCTTGCAGAGCACTTTCCTGCTTAGCAAGGGTTTTACACACCTGTGAGGCCAACGCGGAGCAGGAAGCGGGCTCAGGGAGGCAGACACCTGCCTGAGGTCGCAGCCCTAGTCACAATTAACTGAGCGGGGAGGCTGGGACTCCTGACGGCAGGGAACCCTAGCCCATGGCAGTGCTGGTCCCTAAGAAACTTCAGACACCCTGAGCCCATCGCAAAGCTCCCCCAAGGCTCAACGTTCAGAGGACAGGGTTTGGCTGGCCCTTCAGAGACCTTAGGGACAGTCAGCTTTGTCTCTGGGGGCCAAGGAGGGCCTTGAGACAGGGGGCGCTGGCCAGCAAAGCCCTGAAAAGGGCCCCGCGGGAAGGAAACTCTGAGCCACGCAGGCAGACCACAGGGCCCCCCAGGCTTCCTGCTCCCTCCACACAGGCTGCCCTGTGAACGCCCAACGGGTTTATGAAACCCTGCCGGGCAGGCAGTGGGAACTCAAGGGGCCCCAGGGTTCACTGGCTGTGGTCATCCTGTTCCTTTGCGGCCCAGGGGAAGGTGGCTTTCTAAAGACAAGGTTAACCTCCACAGTATAATGGGATCCAGCTGCTGTGGGAGACAGGCACCTGACCGTGGCCCCATCGTGTTAGGCCCTGGGGCCTCCTGACGCCAGGGCCCCTCCCTGCAGGCCCAGATCTCCTGGGACCCCATAGATGCAGGGAACCCCTAGATGCAGAGGGAGGGTGGGATCTGTGGTCGAAGGACTTTGACGTGAGAGATAATGTGACTTATGAGCCAGCTCATAGCTTTGCTAGGCTGTGTGACTTTGGGCAAGTTGATTGACCTCTCTGTGCCTGTATTTCATCTTGTATAAAATCGTGATAAAAAGCACCTACCTTATTTTAAGGATTAAATAAAATAAAGTATATGGAAGGCTTGGGACAGTATCTGGCACACAGTGAGCTCTTGGAATACAGAAGCTGCCGTGTTAGTAACCACTGTGTGTGGCAACAGAAAACTGGGATGCAAATACGGTTGCATTTCTTTGATTTTGGAATTTTAATTAAAACCATCTAGAGCCAAACTACTTACTTGAAGGTTAAGTCTGTACTTTTCTCTGGAAGCTTCCTCTCACTTTAAATTGTCCAAGAACCCCAAGTCTTACGTGCTCCAAAGCAAGAGATGAGGGGTCCATCTCTCCAAAGGGGGCCGGGAGCAGTGGAACGCTACCCAGTCTGGCTGCCTTGTGGCACTGGTCCCATAGGGTCAGAAGGAGACGCTGGTCCTGCGCTACCCAGAGCCTCTCGGGCCACATGGATCTTCCAGGGGGAGGAGGGCAGGGATGGCCCCAGGTGCCCCCCGCCCTGCCCCTGGGGACCCTCCCCGCACGCTCGCCGCTCAGGCTTGCCAGTGGCCGTTCCGGGCCGCTGCATCTGCACAGCGTCCGGGTCCACTCCCCACAGACTGGAGTTTAGTCCTTTTTCCTTCCCCAGGAAGATCCCTGCTAGGGTTGGGGCTACTTCTCCTTTCCAGACCCTAAAACACAAACGGTCTCACTACTCCCCTGTGTCTGAAAGCCACACGCCTCGGCCGCCCTCCACGGTCAGCCTCAGTGCTGATTCACCTGCCCACAGGCCACCGAGGTAACTCACACAGAACAGAGGGAACGTGGTCTCCACGGGGCATCGGGCAGATTGCGATTCTTCTCCGTAAGTGGACAGCGGGGAGAAGTCAACCTGGAAGCCGGGGCAGCAGGGGAGCCTTTTCTCTTCACGCCCTGGAAGCACCAGATGTGAGCTCCTGGCACGGGGTCCAAGAGGGGCGCATTCCAGTATCCCTGCGGCTGGCTTCCAGGCCTGAATCCCTGCCGGCTTTGGCTCGGGACCCCTAGATGCAGAGGGAGGGTGGGATCTGTGGTCGAAGGACTTTGACGTGAGAGATAATGTACTTATGCCTAAGCGCTAGTGTGACTTTGGGCAAGTTGATTGACCTCTCTGTGCCTGTATTTCATCTTGTATAAAATCGTGATAAAAAGCACCTACCTTATTTTAAGGATTAAATAAAATAAAGTATATGGAAGGCTTGGGACAGTATCTGGCACACAGTGAGCTCTTGGAATACAGAAGCTGCCGTGTTAGTAACCACTGTGTGTGGCAACAGAAAACTGGGATGCAAATACGGTTGCATTTCTTTGATTTTGGAATTTTAATTAAAACCATCTAGAGCCAAACTACTTACTTGAAGGTTAAGTCTGTACTTTTCTCTGGAAGCTTCCTCTCACTTTAAATTGTCCAAGAACCCCAAGTCTTACGTGCTCCAAAGCAAGAGATGAGGGGTCCATCTCTCCAAAGGGGGCCGGGAGCAGTGGAACGCTACCCAGTCTGGCTGCCTTGTGGCACTGGTCCCATAGGGTCAGAAGGAGACGCTGGTCCTGCGCTACCCAGAGCCTCTCGGCCACATGGATCTTCCAGGGGGAGGAGGGCAGGGATGGCCCCAGGTGCCCCCCGCCCTGCCCCTGGGGACCCTCCCCGCACGCTCGCCGCTCAGGCTTGCCAGTGGCCGTTCCGGGCCGCTGCATCTGCACAGCGTCCGGGTCCACTCCCCACAGACTGGAGTTTAGTCCTTTTTCCTTCCCCAGGAAGATCCCTGCTAGGGTTGGGGCTACTTCTCCTTTCCAGACCCTAAAACACAAACGGTCTCACTACTCCCCTGTGTCTGAAAGCCACACGCCTCGGCCGCCCTCCACGGTCAGCCTCAGTGCTGATTCACCTGCCCACAGGCCACCGAGGTAACTCACACAGAACAGAGGGAACGTGGTCTCCACGGGGCATCGGGCAGATTGCGATTCTTCTCCGTAAGTGGACAGCGGGGAGAAGTCAACCTGGAAGCCGGGGCAGCAGGGGAGCCTTTTCTCTTCACGCCCTGGAAGCACCAGATGTGAGCTCCTGGCACGGGGTCCAAGAGGGGCGCATTCCAGTATCCCTGCGGCTGGCTTCCAGGCCTGAACTCTTGCCAAGATGTCCATACGGTTTAACCAGTTCTTGTTGACTGACTGAAGGATTGACCAAGAGCAAAAAGACCTGTCTGAAGGAGGGGATCACGCCAGGGGAGCTTTGATGGACAACAGAGGAGGAAATGGACCAGCGACACTGGGGTAACGGGGAGCAGATGGATCTGTGGTAGAGGCAGTGGATGAGCAGAGGAAAGAGGATGCAAACCTAGGGTAGCCTAAGACCGAGGAACAGTCAGGGCCGCTACCCAGCGGGCATCCCTGGGAGATCCCTGGGCTCCCCCAGGTACTCAGTGAAGCTCAGGGAACGTAATGGCAGGGCCTAGTGGACACAACATCCTCAGAAGGGGAGGGGTGCAGGACGGGCTCCCTGAGAAATTCCGAGGCCACCATCAGATGGTAATTCCTCTCTCTGAAGGGACCACTGGGCATGATTCAAACCATGAATCAACAAAAGCACACCCTGCTTGACAGAGCCCAGACCTCAGGCTGCTCAGGAGAGGGGCTCCCACGGCCCAGAGGGTAGCTCCGGCATCCTCTAAGTCCATCTCAGGGCTCTGCGCTGAGGCCTCCAGGCGCCTCTGGGCCTAGAGCAGCCTGGAGCTGAGCGGGGCTCGCTCGGGAGCAGCAGACACAGGGCGTGTCTGGGGGGACAGGAACAGCCAGGGCCCACTGGACCGCTGGCCTGCAGACCCCACCGCCTGGGCCCAAGCTCCAGCTCTGGCACCTGGCAGCGGTGACGAGTACCCGCTGTGAGCCTCCGTCAGGCACTCGTGGAGCTGTTTATGAGGATCTAGTGGGAGGATGCAAAGCATCAGCACAGAGCCTCGCCCAGGGTGCGGAGGATAATGGCGTCCCCGCTCGGCAGGGGCAGGTGTGCTGAGGAACCAGGTAAGGGTGATTGGGACCTCTCCCAGGCTCGTGCCTTTCTAAGAACCTTCTTGGCATCTCTTCCTCCTACAGCCAGGGCTCCAGGTCCGATTAGAAGAGGGGCGCATTCCAGTATCCCTGCGGCTGGCTTCCAGGCCTGAACTCTTGCCAAGATGTCCATACGGTTTAACCAGTTCTTGTTGACTGACTGAAGGATTGACCAAGAGCAAAAAGACCTGTCTGAAGGAGGGGATCACGCCAGGGGAGCTTTGATGGACAACAGAGGAGGAAATGGACCAGCGACACTGGGGTAACGGGGAGCAGATGGATCTGTGGTAGAGGCAGTGGATGAGCAGAGGAAAGAGGATGCAAACCTAGGGTAGCCTAAGACCGAGGAACAGTCAGGGCCGCTACCCAGCGGGCATCCCTGGGAGATCCCTGGGCTCCCCCAGGTACTCAGTGAAGCTCAGGGAACGTAATGGCAGGGCCTAGTGGACACAACATCCTCAGAAGGGGAGGGGTGCAGGACGGGCTCCCTGAGAAATTCCGAGGCCACCATCAGATGGTAATTCCTCTCTCTGAAGGGACCACTGGGCATGATTCAAACCATGAATCAACAAAAGCACACCCTGCTTGACAGAGCCCAGACCTCAGGCTGCTCAGGAGAGGGGCTCCCACGGCCCAGAGGGTAGCTCCGGCATCCTCTAAGTCCATCTCAGGGCTCTGCGCTGAGGCCTCCAGGCGCCTCTGGGCCTAGAGCAGCCTGGAGCTGAGCGGGGCTCGCTCGGGAGCAGCAGACACAGGGCGTGTCTGGGGGGACAGGAACAGCCAGGGCCCACTGGACCGCTGGCCTGCAGACCCCACCGCCTGGGCCCAAGCTCCAGCTCTGGCACCTGGCAGCGGTGACGAGTACCCGCTGTGAGCCTCCGTCAGGCACTCGTGGAGCTGTTTATGAGGATCTAGTGGGAGGATGCAAAGCATCAGCACAGAGCCTCGCCCAGGGTGCGGAGGATAATGGCGTCCCCGCTCGGCAGGGGCAGGTGTGCTGAGGAACCAGGTAAGGGTGATTGGGACCTCTCCCAGGCTCGTGCCTTTCTAAGAACCTTCTTGGCATCTCTTCCTCCTACAGCCAGGGCTCCAGGTCCGATTAGAAGAGGCCGGGCTTTGGCCCAGGAGCACAGGAGGTTTCTCACCGTGGCAGAGAAATTGCTGGGTTGGGGGTGTGGGCAGCCACAGTGGCCGTCTCCGTGCAGGACGGATGCGGCTTTGCTGACAGAGAGTCTGCGGCCGGGACATGCCAGCGGTGCAGGTCTGAGGTCAGCAGTGGGGAGCCGGCCTCGCCGCTCCCGCCAGGGCCCCACCAGGGCAAGGCGTCTGCTTTCAATCAGCTGGCCCTCGGTTCAGGGAAGGGGGCGGGGGCCTGAGACCTCTTCCCCAAGCCCAGCGTCTCATCACACAGAGTGGGGATGCTCAGGACAAAGAAGGCAGGGAGAAGCTCCAGGGACCCCGGACAAGGAGACGGGGCTGGGAAATCAGGCTTGTTGCCGTTAGGTCACTTGAACTCCTTGGCTTGCTCCCTCGTGAGGCCTCGCCTGGGCCAGCTGTCATCCCCTCCTCTCCCTCCATGCCCCGTCACAGGTCTCTGGCTTGTTCTCCACTCTGGACAGAGCACTCATGCCTTGAGCCTGGAGGCCCTTCCCCGTCATATACACCACTGTCCCCACTCCCTTCAGTTTAAATCCCATTTCCTCAGGAAAACCTCCTTGGACCCACATTTGGTCTCGTTACACAATCTCTCAGGGCACAGTTCATTTTATCCGTTTGTGTTGATCTGCGTCACTATTTCACACCTGACCCCACCAACTCTAGATGCTAAGCTCCAGGCAGGTGAGTCCTGGTCTGTCTCCTTGGGACTGAGTCCCTAAAATCTAGTGCCCAGCCTGGCACGAATATGTGCTCAATAAATACCTGGAGGATGAACATGTGAATCATGCCTTGAAATTTTTCTAGCAGTTTGCCTCTGTCGTCTGCATTGTTTTGATCTCTGCTAAATCCTTGCAGGAGAGCCAGTGCTTATGCCTATTTTACAGGCCCAAAGTCAAGGTCGCAGGGGAGTCCCTGGACCTGGCTTCTCATCCAGTGCTCACCGTCTGTCTCAAAGGAGGACAAAGAGGTATGAGTCACGGACTCAGAGATCAGAGAGAGGCTGGGCAAGGGCCTGAAGAGGGTGGGGGTGCTGCTGGACCCCTCCAGCAACCAGGTTCAGCCACAGATAACATATGTCAGCCTGAAGCACTGTCCATTTCCAGAAAAAGTCCAGCCATTGCCACTGGGGTTGTGCCTCGGCAGCCCCCCAGCTCTCAGGCCTCCACCACCACCTCAGGCTGGCCCTCCGCCTGAGTGGCATGCCTCAACCCCAAGAAGGAAGTGAACTTGACAGTCAACTCCTCGACTCAAAAAACAGCTGTGCCATGTCAGGCTGGTCACCCACCTCTCTGAGTCTCAGTCTCCTCACCTGTAAAATGGTACACCAGCAAGGCTGACCCAAATGGGTTGTGGTGAGACTCTGTGAGCCCATGAAGGTCAGGTGCCTAGCATTAAGAACTGGGTCCCTGTTCTCCCATAGCCCTCGTTGGCTCCTGGGGACCATCTGTCCGGCATTGAGTGGTTTTTCTGTGGGTGGGGGACAAGCCTTGCTCTCCTCTCCTGGGAGTGACTGGAGGGCAGCACACTCTTAGACTAGCCCAGCCCGCCTGGCCGCTCAGCTGGCTGCACGGATGTGGGAGCGTCAGTTCAGGTCCAGAGAAGAAGCTCTGCTGAGGATGAGAGGACCAGATAGCTGGCAGGAGGCCCTCCTCCCACCAGGATCTAGCGGCTGGGGGTGGAGCTAGAGCGTAGAAGCACAGAGAGTCCGCAGCTTCCAAGAGGCAGCAGTAA
Organism: Tragulus kanchil; assembly: GCA_022376925.1. Classification (NCBI taxonomy): domain Eukaryota; kingdom Metazoa; phylum Chordata; class Mammalia; order Artiodactyla; family Tragulidae; genus Tragulus; species Tragulus kanchil. The sequence continues at coordinate 139,454,085 of JAIOJX010000024.1, forward strand.
ACTCCAGAAGGGAAGGGCAGTGGGAGCCGAATCCAGAAAAGAGGCTGTGACGGAGGCCGCTTCGGCCTGAGACCCAAAGTGTAAGCCTGCCCCCCCACCACCAAAAAATAGGAGAGGAAGCCTGGGAGGGAACAGGAGATTCAGCCTAGACCTCGGCCAGCAGGTGGGGAAATGCAGCTGAATGAGGCACAGGAACCTGGAAAACAAAATACCAGCGTGCAAGCTTGAACGCCTGAGTCCCCACCCAGGGCACCTGCAACTCTCAAGTAGGACAGAGTTTCCCCGCTGGGTGTCCCCGTAGCAGCGCCACCCAGAACAGCGCTTGCCGACCAACACTGACTGAATGAAGAAATACAGAGGAAGGAGATTTTTCTCTCAGCTCCTCAGCTGGTCTCTCGGCCTCCCTGCAGCCGGCCCTCCTTACAGCAGTCTCCAAGACGCCCCTATGGCGAACAGATCCCAGCCCCTCATTCCCACCCAGAACCTCAACTTGGCCCCACAGCCTCTGTTCCCACCACAGCTTGGCATTGCACTAGCAGCCTCTGAGCCAAATTCAGCTCGCAGACCTTTCCTGTTTGGCCTGCATGTGTGTTCTTATTTCTCTATGTGCTAAATTCGAATTCATTACTAACATCTAAAAATAAAGTACTCATGTACAAACCTGAGTTTCCAGCTTTTCTGAAGACTGGGTTAGGCAGCATACCAACTTCGCTCGTTAGCTCTCCACAGGGAGAGAGACCTCCCCTCTGCAGAGCAAGTTCCTCCTGGCCTTGCCGGCAGCTGAGTGGGTGCCCCCTGCCATGGACTAAAGTCCAGACCCCTCTCCCAGGCCCTGGAAGACGTGCAGATGTGACCCTCAGGATGAGCATCTCCATCTGTCTCTGCTGCCTTCGTCCCGAGGGTCTGGCCACCACGGCTTCCTCTAGATCTCTGACAGCCCAGGCTCTTCCACACTTCCGGCCCGTGTGCCTGTCCCCACCATGGGGACCTCGCTAGCGCTCATCGACTCTCCAGTGTGGGCTCAAGGCCACCTTGGAGGTGGTGCCTCTGCTGCCCGTCCCAGGCAGAGCATGCGCCCCCTGCACCCCCACGGCCAGAGGACCCGAGCTAGCCCGGCGTGCCTCCCTGCTCTCCGCCTGCGCCACCGACCGTGGACTCAGGGACCGCAGGAGTCAGGTCTTATTCTCCCCCTATCTCTGGGACCCACAGGCCCAGTCTCTGAGCTAGATGACAGTCTCCTGGGCCGTGCTCAGTGCATACCTTGAGGAGATGAATTCAATAGAAGCCCTTTATTTCACGGGTGGCAGAGACATAAAAATCCCCCCAAACAATACCAAAGAAATTGAGAGGCCTTTGCGGTGAGTTTATCAAGAGCCACATCGATAACATGTACCCCGACACACACACACACACACACACACTCTTCCCTGGCTGTTTCAGGACAGACTCTGCCCCAAGCAGGCTCTGGAAAAACAGAACAGATGGTAGTTTCATACACACACAAAACCACACACACACACGGATGCACGCATGCACACTACAACACACACGCACACACATGTTCCGAGTTAACGACCCTCAAGCACCTCCTCTCTCACCTCCAGCTGGGGCCCCTGTGTCTCCTTCAGGTTCTAGACCTTTTCTAACACCCCGAAGGACCCACCTTCTCCCCCCCCCCACAGCAGCGATGACCTAGGCCTACTCTTTGAACAAAGTCGGCTAAGTTGACTATAGAGAAGGACGGCCCAGACGCAGAGCTAGTGGTCGATTCGGGTACAGGACCGAAGAACTGAAAGGGATTTCAAGGCCTGCCCGTGTTCTGGGTGAGAACCCCAAGCTTACCATCAGGCCCCGTCTCCCATCCAGACTCAGGCGCACAGGGTCAGGCTGGGAGGAGATGGGCCCCTGGGCCTCTGCTGAGCTTGTGCACCAGGGTGACCCAGCCCTCACAGGAGCAGGACATGCTGCCAAGCCCCGTTCACAGATGTGGGATCAGCTCACAAAGTCACCCCGGTAAGACAGGCCCTCTCCTCGTCTCTCTGGTCTGGCACCAAGTTCTTCACCACCATGTTCTGAGTGTCCTGGTTACCTGAAAACTGTGTTCACCTCTTGGTAGGGGTTGAACCAAAGGATGCAACCAAGCCAAAGATTGAGAGAAGGAAGGATTTAGTACTTGCAGCAACTAAGGAGAAGAGGCGACAGAGGATGACATAGTTGGATGGCATCTCTGACTCAGTGGACGTGAGTTTGAGCCGACTCAGAGACATGGTGAAGGACAGGGAAGGCGGGCGTGCTCAGTCCATGGGACTGCAAAGAGTCGGACACGACTTACTGACTGAACACCACCAAGGAGAATACCAGATCTCTTTTGCAAACCAGGGGAGTTTTAAGCCAAGGGCACATGCATATTGATGAAGGGTCTTGAGGAGAGGAGAATCCGAGGTAGAATTGGGGCCAAGATGGACAGAGTCCAAACTTTAGTTGATTGAAGTCAGGAGAGTCAACATCATCAGGCGGCCCTCCACCTGGGCAGAGCTCCATGACGGGTATCAGACCACGATTCCTTGTGGAGGATCCAGGACTCTGTTTTTTCCCTGAACTATTGTTTCTTGATGGCTTTCCCTTTGTTCCTGCATTTCCTCCCTTCCCTTAAGATCATTACAGTTGACTTACGCTGCACACACGCACACACATGTTCCGAGTTAACGACCCTCAAGCACCTCCTCTCTCACCTCCAGCTGGGGCCCCTGTGTCTCCTTCAGGTTCTAGACCTTTTCTAACACCCCGAAGGACCCACCTTCTCCCCCCCCCCACAGCAGCGATGACCTAGGCCTACTCTTTGAACAAAGTCGGCTAAGTTGACTATAGAGAAGGACGGCCCAGACGCAGAGCTAGTGGTCGATTCGGGTACAGGACCGAAGAACTGAAAGGGATTTCAAGGCCTGCCCGTGTTCTGGGTGAGAACCCCAAGCTTACCATCAGGCCCCGTCTCCCATCCAGACTCAGGCGCACAGGGTCAGGCTGGGAGGAGATGGGCCCCTGGGCCTCTGCTGAGCTTGTGCACCAGGGTGACCCAGCCCTCACAGGAGCAGGACATGCTGCCAAGCCCCGTTCACAGATGTGGGATCAGCTCACAAAGTCACCCCGGTAAGACAGGCCCTCTCCTCGTCTCTCTGGTCTGGCACCAAGTTCTTCACCACCATGTTCTGAGTGTCCTGGTTACCTGAAAACTGTGTTCACCTCTTGGTAGGGGTTGAACCAAAGGATGCAACCAAGCCAAAGATTGAGAGAAGGAAGGATTTAGTACTTGCAGCAACTAAGGAGAAGAGGCGACAGAGGATGACATAGTTGGATGGCATCTCTGACTCAGTGGACGTGAGTTTGAGCCGACTCAGAGACACGGTGAAGGACAGGGAAGGCGGGCGTGCTCAGTCCATGGGACTGCAAAGAGTCGGACACGACTTACTGACTGAACACCACCAAGGAGAATACCAGATCTCTTTTGCAAACCAGGGGAGTTTTAAGCCAAGGGCACATGCATATTGATGAAGGGTCTTGAGGAGAGGAGAATCCGAGGTAGAATTGGGGCCAAGATGGACAGAGTCCAAACTTTAGTTGATTGAAGTCAGGAGAGTCAACATCATCAGGCGGCCCTCCACCTGGGCAGAGCTCCATGACGGGTATCAGACCACGATTCCTTGTGGAGGATCCAGGACTCTGTTTTTTCCCTGAACTATTGTTTCTTGATGGCTTTCCCTTTGTTCCTGCATTTCCTCCCTTCCCTTAAGATCATTACTTACTGAGACCTGTTAAGGGCAAGCACTGCGGTCAGACTTAGATCACCGAAATGGCAGAGGTTACCTCAAGAAAGCCGTACCTGATTCTCTTTCTCCGGGACCCCTTCCCTACGCTATCGGCGTGCATTGTCTCTGGCTGTGACAGGCACGAAAGGTAAACAGAAGCGGATACTCCTCCTGGGCCGCCCTGCACATCGAGCAGCATTCACATTGGTTAGATTCAGTAGATCTGTATATTTACTCAGTGAGATAATCTTCTCAGGCCAATGTAAACCAGGTCGAACAAAGGGCTCTGCTTCCTCACTGGCCCCACACCCCCAAAGGCTCCCTGTGGGTCCAGGCCTCTGGCTGAGGGCGCCGTGAGATAAGGAGGGTTAAGAAGAACAGAGCCAGGCGCTATCTATAAGCTACCTCCTGGCCCTGTTTTCAGAGGAAGCTCAGGCTGCACGGAGTGAGTCACATGCCTGAGGCGCATTTCCAGGACAGAACCCGGGTAGACCTGCCCCTAGCCCTGCCCTGGCTCTGTCTCCTCCCAGCCTGGGGTCTGCTCGCCAGGCAGAGAACGGGGCCCAGCCTCATGCCCCAGAAGAGAATGGGCACCTCTCCTTCTCCAGCCCTGGAGGTGGGGGGGTGGGGTGGGATGCTGGATTCCGCAGGACCACCAGTCCCCCCGGGAGTGCCCACCACAGCGCTAGGAATCTGGGGCTTCAGGGTGTCAACTCAGGTTATCCTTGGCTCCCTCCGCCTCCTGCTGCTCTGGCTACCAGAAAGTGGGGTGCGCAGATGGCTGGATTCGCAGGCTCCCCAGGCTAGTCCATGGGACTGCAAAGAGTCGGACACGACTTACCTTGATGAAGGAGGGATCCTTGAGGAGAGGAGAATCCGAGGTAGAATTGGGGCCAAGATGGACAGAGTCCAAACTTTAGTTGATTGAAGTCAGGAGAGTCAACATCATCAGGCGGCCCTCCACCTGGGCAGAGCTCCATGACGGTATCAGACCACGATTCCTTGTGGAGGATCCAGGACTCTGTTTTTTCCCTGAACTATTGTTTCTTGATGGCTTTCCCTTTGTTCCTGCATTTCCTCCCTTCCCTTAAGATCATTACTTACTGAGACCTGTTAAGGGCAAGCACTGCGGTCAGACTTAGATCACCGAAATGGCAGAGGTTACCTCAAGAAAGCCGTACCTGATTCTCTTTCTCCGGGACCCCTTCCCTACGCTATCGGCGTGCATTGTCTCTGGCTGTGACAGGCACGAAAGGTAAACAGAAGCGGATACTCCTCCTGGGCCGCCCTGCACATCGAGCAGCATTCACATTGGTTAGATTCAGTAGATCTGTATATTTACTCAGTGAGATAATCTTCTCAGGCCAATGTAAACCAGGTCGAACAAAGGGCTCTGCTTCCTCACTGGCCCCACACCCCCAAAGGCTCCCTGTGGGTCCAGGCCTCTGGCTGAGGGCGCCGTGAGATAAGGAGGGTTAAGAAGAACAGAGCCAGGCGCTATCTATAAGCTACCTCCTGGCCCTGTTTTCAGAGGAAGCTCAGGCTGCACGGAGTGAGTCACATGCCTGAGGCGCATTTCCAGGACAGAACCCGGGTAGACCTGCCCCTAGCCCTGCCCTGGCTCTGTCTCCTCCCAGCCTGGGGTCTGCTCGCCAGGCAGAGAACGGGGCCCAGCCTCATGCCCCAGAAGAGAATGGGCACCTCTCCTTCTCCAGCCCTGGAGGTGGGGGGGTGGGGTGGGATGCTGGATTCCGCAGGACCACCAGTCCCCCCGGGAGTGCCCACCACAGCGCTAGGAATCTGGGGCTTCAGGGTGTCAACTCAGGTTATCCTTGGCTCCCTCCGCCTCCTGCTGCTCTGGCTACCAGAGCCAACCCCCTTAATCACCTTCGCTGGCCAATCCCCAGGAATGTGGCAGTCTCACAAAAGTCAGCCCTGGGTTAAACAAACAAACCAACCTGGAGGCTTCTAAGAGAGCTGTGAGGCTCCACCAGGCTTCTCCTTCCCAGCTCTGCCAGCCACTGCTGCCCACCCCCAGCGACTGTTCCCGGCCACACCCCTGCACTAGGAGGGAACAGTGCTGCCCCAGGGAAATCATCTTTAGATTGAGTGGGGAGGGGACGCCCAGAAACCTGAAACCATCCACCCCTCCCCGGAACCTCCTCACCTCCTGCTCCACTTCCTACAATCTGTGCCCCCCATCTCCTCCATATTTGGGTTCTAGCACCCCACTCCCCAATCTGAGGCTCTGAAAAACCAGCTCTCGTCCCTCCCCGGTCTCTACACTCCACCTCCAAGGGACAGGACGTGTCCCTGTGGAGATCTCCCAAGGAAGTGGAGAAGCCAGAAGGGCTGGGGCCAGCTGCAAGCCTCTTCCTGCCCCCTTCCTGCCTTCCTCCGTCTCCTCCTCCATCCCCAGGACTCAGCATCTGTCAAGTCCCACTGAGCCTGGCCTGGAGGCAGGCTTAGCCCTGCTAAGGGAAGAGGGACCCCTACCCCCTATAAACAAAGGAGAAAATATGCAAACACTCGGCCCACTCTCCAGAGCACAGGAATCCACAGCTGGACGGAGGGATGAGTGCAGGTGCAGACCGCAGTGCTGCTCCAGGGAGCTGCGCTCACGGGCCGGAGCTGAGCTGTGGCTGCGGCTCCCACGCCAGGGCCCCCAGCCCTAGGGTTCCTCGAGCCACTTAAAACATTTCAGAAAGCCATCGGACAGCCTACATTCAGCCACAGGGAGGCTTCCAGGATTAACAAAAAGTCTAAGGCTCTGCTTTCGGCTGGAATTACATCAACTCAATGCAGACTATTTTGCTCTGGTAAACATTCTGAGGGTCCTTGTACCAGAATTAGACTGAGAAAAATAGAGAAAGAAGCAATAACTTAAGCAATGGTTATTTACATTTTTTCCAAACATGGAGTGTATAACAGATAATAAAATGGATCTTATATGTTTATTTCCTTAATATACAAAGAGCTCCTACGAATCAATGAGAAAAAGATGCATAGGCCTCCCTGAAAATGGTCAAAGGCCAATAACATGGGACTCACAAAAAGAGAAGAAATAAATTAAAACAGGCAGCACATATAGGAAAATATGTTCAGCCTCCCTCTTAAAGGTCCTTAACTTTTAATGAGATATTGTTTTTCACTGATCAAATTAGCAAAGATTTTAGGGGCTGATAATACTCGTGTTAGTGACGATACAAGGAAATGGGCATTCTCATACACTATTGATGGAATTGTAAGTTGTTATAGTGTTTTTGGAAGGCAATTTGGTAACAAATATTCAAATTTTAATCAGCTGGCAATTAACCTGCACGTATAGTTGTTCATCTCAGCACTGTCTATAAGAGGAAAAACTGGAAGCAGCTTAAATGTCCAGCAAAAAAAGGAACTGCTTACTCGAGTCTTTACAATGGACCTTGCAGTCAATATGAAGAATGGGTAGGGTAAGTCTACAGACAGCGACAGGAAAAGGATGCCCAAGATATAACATCAAATGGACAAAAAAAATCAAGCCATAGGGCTTCCCTGGTGGTCCAGTGGGTGGGGACGCCGCCTTGCAGTGCAAGGGGCGCCGGTTTGAGCCCTGGCCTGGGAGGATCCCACGTGCCACGGAGCGGCTGTCCAATTTCCGAGCTGGAGCTCTGGAGCGTATGCGCTCAGAGCCGGCGCTCTGTGACGGCAGAGGCCACCGCGATGGGAGGCCCACGCGGGCCAAAGGGCAAAGATGGATGAAAATAGATAAATGAAAGACCGGTGGAGGTGGCCCGCCTGCTCCCCTCCCTCCCCAACCCCCCCAGAATAAATAAATAAATAAATCTTTAAAAAAAAATCAAGCCATAAAATAATATAGTTTTGATATGGTTCAACTTTATTTTAAAAATATGGTGATGTGTAAGCTGTACATGCTTGTTGATAAGGAACATGTCTTAGGGATAAACAAGAAATTGTTAAGAGTGGTTCCCTGGGGAATAGGATGGGAGAAGGAGCAAGGGTGGATAGAATGATTGTAATTTTTATATGCTTTCTTTTGATCCTATATTATTTATCCTATTTTTATGCTTTTTAACGATTTTTATTGAGTGTGATTGACATATGACGCGTTAGTTCCACATTTACAACATAATGATCTAATATATGTATGTAAATTGATTTTGAAGTGATTGGCTACTCCACGCCAGTACTCTTGCCTGGAGAGTCCCATGGACAGAGGAGCCTGGCGGGCTACAGTCTATGGGGTCACAAAGAGTCGGACACGACCGAAGCAACTTTCACTTTCACTGAGTAAGGAAAGATGCTAGCCCCTTGTTTAGAATCACTGGGTGACTTCCGAGAAGGGGTCACCGGAGGACGCGAGGATGGCTGTCTCACGGCCCAGAGGGGAGGCTTGGAGGGTCCTCTGCAGAGGAGGGGAGCCCCGCAGGAGCCGGCCTCTCTCAGGGGGAAGACGGGGTCCGTGGAGGGGGGGCCGCCTCTCAGCACCTCGTCCCGCTCAGGCAGGGGAGACAAAGGGAGGCTGGGGAGAAGCCAGCCCCTAGACACCAGCACACGCCTCAGAGCGGCAGGCTGACTTGCCCGGGTCCTGGCCCCGCCCCTTCTCCTCTCCCTCCACCCCGGGCCTCCACCTTCTCTTTCAGACCCGGGCCTGGACAAAAATCTCCGATCTACAAAAACGGAATTTCCACAAGAATTTTTCTAAAAGGAAAAGCAAAAGTGACGAGCCATCAGACAGACGACCGTGTGAGAGCAGGTTTTTTGACCGGAATGTCTCACAGTCTGGCCAGAGATGCTGAGACTCAGAGCGGGGTCCTCTGGAGGAGGACTTTTCTGGTCTTCGTGATATCCCTGCAGCCCACCCACCAGTCCCGTGGAGGCAGGGCAGGGCCTCACGGTTCTTGGCTGGGAGGTCAAAGTTTCTCACCTCAAAGGGTCATCGCCTTGCTTCCCTGACCACCAGTCTCTTCATCCATCCAGAGGGTATCATGATGCCTGGAGGGCTGATGTGAGAATTAGAAACAAGCACGCATGAGCAGGACGGGCCCCACCTAAAAATACAGCAAATGCCTCTATGTGGCAATTCCCTGGGGAATAGGATGGGAGAAGGAGCAAGGGTGGATAGAATGATTGTAATTTTATATGCTTTCTTTTGATCCTATATTATTTATCCTATTTTTATGCTTTTTAACGATTTTTATTGAGTGTGATTGACATATGACGCGTTAGTTCCACATTTACAACATAATGATCTAATATATGTATGTAAATTGATTTTGAAGTGATTGGCTACTCCACGCCAGTACTCTTGCCTGGAGAGTCCCATGGACAGAGGAGCCTGGCGGGCTACAGTCTATGGGGTCACAAAGAGTCGGACACGACCGAAGCAACTTTCACTTTCACTGAGTAAGGAAAGATGCTAGCCCCTTGTTTAGAATCACTGGGTGACTTCCGAGAAGGGGTCACCGGAGGACGCGAGGATGGCTGTCTCACGGCCCAGAGGGGAGGCTTGGAGGGTCCTCTGCAGAGGAGGGGAGCTCCGCAGGAGCCGGCCTCTCTCAGGGGGAAGACGGGGTCCGTGGAGGGAGGTCCGCTCTCTCAGCACCTCGTCCCGCTCAGGCAGGGGAGACAAAGGGAGGCTGGGGAGAAGCCAGCCCCTAGACACCAGCACACGCCTCAGAGCGGCAGGCTGACTTGCCCGGGTCCTGGCCCCGCCCCTTCTCCTCTCCCTCCACCCCGGGCCTCCACCTTCTCTTTCAGACCCGGGCCTGGACAAAAATCTCCGATCTACAAAAACGGAATTTCCACAAGAATTTTTCTAAAAGGAAAAGCAAAAGTGACGAGCCATCAGACAGACGACCGTGTGAGAGCAGGTTTTTTGACCGGAATGTCTCACAGTCTGGCCAGAGATGCTGAGACTCAGAGCGGGGTCCTCTGGAGGAGGACTTTTCTGGTCTTCGTGATATCCCTGCAGCCCACCCACCAGTCCCGTGGAGGCAGGGCAGGGCCTCACGGTTCTTGGCTGGGAGGTCAAAGTTTCTCACCTCAAAGGGTCATCGCCTTGCTTCCCTGACCACCAGTCTCTTCATCCATCCAGAGGGTATCATGATGCCTGGAGGGCTGATGTGAGAATTAGAAACAAGCACGCACTGAGCAGGACGGGCCCCACCTAAAAGCATACAGCTAACTGCCTCTATGTGGCAATCACTTTGCAAGATATCCATATATCAATTTCTTAGGTTGTGCCTCTTAAATTTACACACTGTTTCCTGTCAATGGCACCTCAGTAACACTAGGAGGTGGGGAGGAGCCTATATAAACGTTCATCAGTGTTCCTTCATCACAGCTTACCTCTGTGCTTTGTTCTGCTGGTTCCTCTGTCCAGGATGCCCTTCCTTTTTCCTCCATCTGGCAAAATCTTACTAGTGTCTTAAGGTCTGCCTTCCATATCACCTCCTTTGAACCCACCTGCCAATGCAGGAGGTGAGGAGACGCAGGTTCAGTCCCTGCGTCAGGAAAATCTCCTGGGGGAAGAAATGGCAACCCACTCCATTATTCTTGCCTGCAAAGTTCCCTGGACATAGGAGCCTGGTGGGCTACCGTCCATGGGGGTCTCAAAGAGTTAGACACGACTTAGAGGTGGGAACAGGCACGCCAGTATCTTCTCCTTGGTCAAGCCTTTTGCAGCCGACAGTGAGCAGAAGCACCCTCTCCTCCTCAGGACTTCGGGGCTCTTTGTTCATAGCCCCTCAGCCCTTACTGGCTAGCGGCTCGGTCGTGGGAGTTGCTGACCCCGTGCCCTGGACGCTCAGGGCTGGGACGCTGCCCTCCATGTCCCTGTCTAGCAGAGAAGCCAGTGGGCCAACCTTTGTCCGATGCCCACGTGAATGACTTCCGCTTGTCCCGATGACCTTCCTTCCCCCTCTTTGGGGGGGGGCTGGGCCTTCCTTCTCCCTAGATGCTTTCCTGGATTTCATTTGATTCCAGACAAGCTGGGGTGCCCTCAGTGGGGGCCCAATTCAGATACTCATGATGCTTGGGCCCCATCATTAGCGGGAGGCGCTGGGGATACCAAAAGCAAGGGGCACAGCTGGAGAACTGGACTTGGAGGGGGTACCCTTTAGAAGGTAGGTACCCAACGCACGGCTGTCTCAAGTCACCCAACCTTGGCAGCTTCAATGGCCACACACGGTCCCTTTGAGGAAAGGAGCCAGCCTGTCCTGACCTCACGGAAACACACACATACGCACGCACGAGCACACACACACACACACACAGCTGTGCACAGCTGGGCTCCTTCCCTCTGAAGCGCTGTTCCACCCCACTCACAGAAGGGCCACCCCACCCCAGACCTCAGCTAAAGAAACATTGTGAGTCTGCTTTGCCCCCTGCTGGCCTCAGAGAAAATTGCCCAGGTCCTGGGAAAGTGGTGGGTGCTGCCCGGCCTCCTTGCCTGTATTCTTCCTGAAGACAAAGCCCACCCCAGCCCCAATCTTCCTGAGAGCCTGTGGGTTTCACCATTCAGCCTTTCTTACTTCTCAAGTGCAAACCCTTTGGCCAGGTAAAGTCCTCCGAGATCTGGTTCCAACGTCCCTTTCCCAGCTGACTTCCCACTACTTCCTCCCCCTAATCCCTGGCCCAAGGTAAAGTCTTGTTTTTCTTGTCCCTGGAATACACTCACCAGGGTGTCCTGCCCTCAATGCAGGCTACCCCCTTCCAGCCGTACCCTGGCCTCTTCTCTCTGCTTCAAGATACGGTCAAGTCTCAGGTCCTGGCTGCCCCGCCCCGGCTCCAGACATACTCTAGCATTCAGCCAGAGCTCTTTTCCTGTGCCCTGTGACTTGTGCCCACCCTAGTCTCATCTGCAACTGAACAGAGGATGGTCACGTTGGAATGTGCACAAGCTCAGGGCTTCAGCACAAAGCCCTGCAGGCAGCTGGCACATAATCAGTGCTGGATGGGATAGGTGAGCAGGCCCAGCACCTCAGGCTTCCACTTCTCCCACCAGCCCCAAGGGCCATGGGGAGGCTGGCAGGGTCCCTCAGGAAGGTGACGGGTGCTCTCGGTTTAGAGAGTAGGTCCCTGATCACCCTCCAGGCCCCTTGACTTCACAGGCCTAGCATCTGGGCGGCGCCAGCTGTCAGGGAGAGGCGGGAAAGGGGAGGCCCCCTGATGTGCAGCTGGACCTGGGAGAACCCTGTGTCCGGGTGCTGCTGGCACCCTCCTCAGAGCAGGCCCCAGGGTGCTCCCTCCTCCCCCAGCCACATCTGCTCTCCTGACTTCTGCTTCCCGTCTGCCTTCATTCATTCGCTCACTCCCTCACTCCCTCAGTGATGCTCTCTTAGGCGGCAGGCACTGGCTTGGTTAGGACGATTACACAGAAAACACACAAAACCCGGTCCTCCAGTATTTCCTTGTTTAGTAGGAGGGAAAACTAAGGTCTTCACTAATAACTTGCGTTAAGGTTTCTGAAAAAGAGGAATCTGTGTGTCCCCTTACACCACAGCCCCTGGACCAGTTGAGAGGCAGGGGAATCCAAGGACCTTTCCAGGACATGGGTGTGTTGGCGGGGAGATGGGGAGGAGGCACAGGCATTAGTCAGGAAGAAAAGACGAGGAGGCAGGAGGTGCAGCAAGGTCTGGATCTCTGGGCACTTTTTTGCAGATGGGTTCGGGCTGGGAAGAGTGTGAATGGGAAAGGAGGCGGAAAGCAAATCTCAAAGCAAAGCTAAGGACTTTGCGTGTTTCCCTTGCCCTTAAAGGGAGTAACTGAAGGACTTGTAAGCATGGAAGTGGTGTGTGTAGATCTGAGTTTTAGCTTCCTAAACCTAACTTCCTAACTTCCTAGAGGTGGGGAAGCATCAGAAGGGGATCCCTGGGGAGGTTTGGAAGGCTCTGGTAGAATAAGGGGTAGGAGGCCTGAAATTAAGGCAATAACATCAGAGATGGAAAACCATAAGCATAAGATTCTGGACTTCTAAACAAGAAATGCATAAAACTTAGTGGCTCGATGTGGGGAGAGGATGGTGGAGCCGCAGTCTGAGATAAGACACTGGGGAGGAGGCGCAGGCAGGCTCGGGTGGAGCCCAGGCTCTGGGGCCTCGTCCTCCCCAGGCCGGTGCCCTCTGTGTGGACGCCACGCCCCTCCTGAGCCCCGCCCCGCCCCTCAGGGCCGTCCCTGCACCTGAAACTTGCTGGTGGAAGGGCACAGCGGGAGCCTCAGCCTGGGCCCTGTGTCTGCCCTGTGTCCTCCCCACCACACGGGCTCCTGCCCTTCCTCTAGGCTGCCCCAGACGAGTGAGGTGGATGGAATTTTTTAAAAAAAGAAGGTGAAAGAGCCAGAGCACCCATTAGCACTGACCTGCCCAGCTCCCTTGCAGGAGAAGTGGGCAGGTGGGGAGCTCCTCCCCAGGCCAGGGACCATGAAGGCAAACCTCTTCCAATGAGGTGTCAGTCCTGGCTTCAGTGCGCTCATCCGTAAAATGCCCAGTTCTATGGTAGGGCCACAGGCTCCATAGTAGGGCTAACGGCGACCTCCTCCAAGAGGTCTTATGTCAACACACTGCACCTCCCAAGACTGCTGCTGTCAGTGCCCCTGAGGCAGGCCACTGTGACCCACACCTCCACAGGCGTCCTTCAGACACTCACAGGCGGGACTCACTGGGAAAGATCCTGATGCTGGGAGAGAGACTGAAGGTAGGAGGAAAAGGGGATGACAGAGGATGAGATTTTTGGATGGCATCACTGACTCAATGAACATGAGCTTAAGCAAACACCAGGAAATGGTGAAGGACAGTGTAACCTGGCGTGCTGCAGTCCATGGGGTCGCAAAGAGTCAGACACGACGTAGTGACTGAGTAAGAACAACAAAAATACTCCGCGATGTCAGGCCACCTTTGAGGTCCCGCCCACAACTGCCTACGAGTTCACGCTGTCCTTGCCTTTTCTGTCCGCAATTCACATACTGGCCAGCAGAGGGAGCGCACACCCCTCCCCAGGCAACCTGGACCTGGGCCAGGTAGGTTAGCAGAGGAGTCCGGAAACCGGACTAAATCACCGCTGTGTTGAGCCTGTGACTTGTTTAGTGCAGCGCTAGGCGAGAGCATGCATTCCATAAGTAATAGATATAGTCTCCATTTTACAGATGAGGAAAGTGAGATTCCAAGAGTTACACTGAACCCAAGGCTTCAGACACTGAGGACTATTTAGGCAGCTCCTGGTAAGTGTGATACTGTCTCTTCATACGTGAAGAACTTGCCTTAAAAGAGGGAGCACACGCTGGGCAGATGTTCCAAGAAGGCAGGCCTCACGCCAGCGTAAAAAAAAATCTTCTAACGGTCAGGGCTGGCTGGCTGGAACAGGGACGGCCCTGATGCATGGTCTCCAAGGGAACATTTTAGGGAGCCAGGAATTAAGGAGTGCTGGGTCTCTCTAAGGCCCCCTCCAGCCCAGGAGACCACATTCTGAGAGAAGAGAAGGGCCTATGACAGTGGGCCCTTGCTCTGCATCACAAAGCCACTGTCTTTCTCGGGGCTCAGCTCCCTGGGGGCCTTGCAGTCCTCTGTACTCTCCCCTGGACAGGGTCAGCCTCAGGGCCGGAGAGGCCCAGGACCTCCACTGTAGGCTCTGGATCCCAGTCCTGAGCCCGAGGCCCTGGCTGTCCCGCAGCCGGCCCCTCCCTCTGCGGCTTGTGCTGGGATCCAGGGCGGGCCTCTCTGGCACGGCGTCTGCTGTAGCCTGAGGTCTGTGGTCTTTTCAGAAGGCTGTGGCCCCGCCAGCCTGCTGGGGAGGCCACCCAGACTCAGAGTAGACTCAGCAGGCTCATTCTGGGAGCTCCACAAGACTGTGGCTCAGGCCTCTCTTTGGACACGTATTCTGGGTCCAAGCTGGGAGGCCAGGGTTCCTGGCCTGAGCCGCTGTCCAGATTCAGAGCAGAGCATGGTGGGACGTTTCTCTGGAAGGATGCTCCTTGCCTGACACAAGCACACCGGACGGGGCACGCCCAGAGGCCGGAGGGGGAGGGGCAGGCAGACAGAAGGACCGCCTCTCAGGTCCACACCGGTCAGGCAGCAGCCTAGCACTGGTCTCTTCTGGGTGACGCCCTCAAGGCAGCGGGTTCCCAGGAGAACCACAGGGGAGACTGTAAAACTCTGGATTCTGGGACTCCTTCCTGTACTCTCCATGGGTGGAGTCTAAGGCTTTGTTTGCTCAGTCAGGCTTCCCAGGGATTCCCACGGAGCCAGGCCTTTGAGTCACTGCTCTAAAGGTGGCAGCCCGCCCAGCACCGTGCTGGCTTGGGGTGACCGCGGGAGCTGGGGAAGCTGACTGAGCACGCTTCCGGGGAGGACACCTTGCAGGTGTGGGGTCTACTCTGCGTTGGTCTGCAGGGGGAGCTGGGAGCAGCAGGACGTACAGAGAGGCCATGTTGGGGAGCCGACTTAGGGAGCCTCTCCCCGGCTCAGACACGTGACCCGCGATGTCCTGTGTAATCGTTAGTCACCACCAGCCCTTCTGAGCCGCAATGAACCTGAAGCTCAGAGAGCTCGGGTTCCAAGGCAGCCTAGATAACTAAGAACCAGAGCCGGAGTCAACCCGAGTGTTCCTGGCCCTGAGGCCTCGCTCTGGCCTGTGTCAGGGGCCACACGGCCTACATTTCTGGTGAGGTAGTAAGAGCCTGGCCACTAAGAGGGGTCTCAACAGTCACTGGGTGCTGCAGGAGGAAACCAGGCTTCACGACGTGGGGTGGGAGCATGTGGCGGGGAAGGGAGGGCTAAGAACCCACAGAGAGGCTTCCGGGTTCTCCCACCCACCCCTCAACCCTCCCCTGGGCTCGGGAGAGGACAGCACAGCCTGTCCAGTCTCTCAAGAGCAACCAGGGTGTGGCCTGGCTCCAGCCCAAGCACTGGGCGGCCTCCGTGCGGAGCCCTGACGTTCCTCAGGGGCCCGGCCCAAGGCCCCTGGACCCTCAGGGACCACGTGGTACAGAGGGGAGGGCTGAGCCTCCCCAAGGCAGGGCTGGGGGCCCAGGCCATGGCTCTCACCGGCCAGACCAGACAGCTTCCCCGGGCAGGACTGAATCCCAGGGCTGCAGGGGCAGCACTTTGCTGGGACTTTTTTGTCTTGTTTTGTTACTTTAAAAGTTCCCATGCATGTTGTGCAGGGTGGACAGGGAAAGGAGAGTCACTGATTACAAAAGTAACAACCTTTTGGAAAAACATTGAAAAATACAGAAAAGCACAAAGAAGAAACCATGTAGAAGCCCTCCTACCAAAGCCCTAAAGATAACTGACCTTGTTTCTTTCAGGACCTTTTCTTCAGTAGGTTCAATCAGCCCTGCTGCCATCTCTGGGCTGTGACCCAGGATAGATAACCTCCCGCCTTTTTGTGCCTCAGCTTCTTCGTATCTGAGGTGGAGGTGAAACTCACAGAGTCTACTTCACCGTTGCTGTTTAGCATCAACACACAGGTGCCCGTCCCAGAACGGATGCCGAGAGAGTGTTTAGATTCCAACGCTGATGTTTATGTTTATGTTTCGATTTTCTTGATTACAAATTTTTATAAAATTGAATAGTATCATTTTATAACAGGTCTTTTTCACATAATGCATCACACATATTTCTTATATTTAGATTTTACATGATTGCAACATTTTCTGTTTCGATTTATAAGATTATGTGTTTTGTTTGGATTTTTTTCTGTTCTTATTTATATGATTTCAATTTATGTCATTCCTTGTTTATTCCATAAAACTAGTAGCTACACAGTATCTACCTTTGTGTGGCCTGCCGTTTCCATCTAGTGCTGCCCCCAGATATTCCCCTTCCCCCGCCCCCTCCCAGCCCCGCATCCCTGAACAGACTTTCACGCAGGGTTTTGAATGGCTGCATTGTGCTCGCCTTGGGCAGCGGATTGAAATGCAGACAGGAGCTGAAGTGTGTGTGAGGCGCTGGCTGAGTCCCCTCCCCTGCACCCCTAGCAGGCAGGCAGGCCAGGCCTCAGGGAGGGCAACCCAGGGCGCTGCCCCTCTTGGACAGGGAGCTGGGGCCGTATCTGTACCCCTCCTTAAGATCACCCAGGACAGGCCCTTCTTCGAGACTCCCCTTCCTAAGCAGCCCTCCCCGGGGTTCCTCTCCCCCCGACTTCTCTGGGTGCATGCTCTGAATCACAGTCCAAGGGTCAGGCCTCTGGTGAAGAGCTTCTCAGAGGTCCTGATGGCCTTTCTGCCAGGGCTGTCTGGGTGAGGGGAGGCAGGAGGAACCTGGGTCCCTGGGACCACCTACCTCCCTAGGTGAGGGGTGACCTGCAGAATAGCGGGGAGGGATGGGGAGGCGGGTGTGGAGCCAGCTGCTCCACCCAAGGTGGGAGGAAGGCAGAATCGACTGCCCAGAAGCAGGGAGGCGCTGAGGTGTCCCGGCTTTTTTAGGACCTTTTCTTCAGTAGGTTCAATACCCTGCCATCTCTGGGCTGTGACCCAGGATAGATAACCTCCCGCCTTTTTGTGCCTCAGCTTCTTCGTATCTGAGGTGGAGGTGAAACTCACAGAGTCTACTTCACCGTTGCTGTTTAGCATCAACACACAGGTGCCCGTCCCAGAACGGATGCCGAGAGAGTGTTTAGATTCCAACGCTGATGTTTATGTTTATGTTTCGATTTTCTTGATTACAAATTTTTATAAAATTGAATAGTATCATTTTATAACAGGTCTTTTTCACATAATGCATCACACATATTTCTTATATTTAGATTTTACATGATTGCAACATTTTCTGTTTCGATTTATAAGATTATGTGTTTTGTTTGGATTTTTTTCTGTTCTTATTTATATGATTTCAATTTATGTCATTCCTTGTTTATTCCATAAAACTAGTAGCTACACAGTATCTACCTTTGTGTGGCCTGCCGTTTCCATCTAGTGCTGCCCCCAGATATTCCCCTCCCCCGCCCCCTCCCAGCCCCGCATCCCTGAACAGACTTTCACGCAGGGTTTTGAATGGCTGCATTGTGCTCGCCTTGGGCAGCGGATTGAAATGCAGACAGGAGCTGAAGTGTGTGTGAGGCGCTGGCTGAGTCCCCTCCCCTGCACCCCTAGCAGGCAGGCAGGCCAGGCCTCAGGGAGGGCAACCCAGGGCGCTGCCCCTCTTGGACAGGGAGCTGGGGCCGTATCTGTACCCCTCCTTAAGATCACCCAGGACAGGCCCTTCTTCGAGACTCCCCTTCCTAAGCAGCCCTCCCCGGGGTTCCTCTCCCCCCGACTTCTCTGGGTGCATGCTCTGAATCACAGTCCAAGGGTCAGGCCTCTGGTGAAGAGCTTCTCAGAGGTCCTGATGGCCTTTCTGCCAGGGCTGTCTGGGTGAGGGGAGGCAGGAGGAACCTGGGTCCCTGGGACCACCTACCTCCCTAGGTGAGGGGTGACCTGCAGAATAGCGGGGAGGGATGGGGAGGCGGGTGTGGGAGCCAGCTGCTCCACCCAAGGTGGGAGGAAGGCAGAATCGACTGCCCAGAAGCAGGGGAGGGGCGCTGAGGTGTCTAGAGAGACAGCCCGCCAGGCACAGTGAGGAGGAGGGTGGAGAAAAAAGGCTTGGGGCGTGGGGGCTTCAGGGACTGAGGAACTCAGGGTGAGCAAGGCAGACGGGGGTGGGCCCTGGGTTCCAACCCCAGCCTCCCAGCCCCTGGACGGGACTGCTTCTAGGAGTAGCCGAACACAGTCTGTGCGCCCGTCTGACGGTGGCTAGACGAGAAAACGTAATCCTCCCTTTCCTGAAAACCTAACCTCCGAGACCACACTGGCCGCACAGGGTTTGCCCTCAAATCACCGGCTCCCGGCCTCCTCCTGCCACAGACCCCTTTCCTTCTCTGCTCCTGTGGGGAGAGGGGAGGAGGCGGGGCGGGGAGCGAGCTGCTCCTGGGAGCCAGGCCAGAGGCTGCGTGCAGAGCCCTGGGCGGCTCACCCTCCTCTCCAGGCAAGCCCAGCCCCTCCCTCCACACCCCGGACCCCACTCTACTCACGCTTGCTCCTTCTGCCCCTGGAACGTAAGCTCCAAGTGCAGGGATGCCGTGGCGCTTGCTGACTCCTCTGTCTGGCTCAGAGACGCAGTCTGCTTCTGTGACTCCCCGGCAGCCCCCAAGGCCAGGTGTCGACTCCAGCCACGACCACCTGACTCGGGCCCCAGCTCCCCATCTGACGTGGAGGCCGTGCCTCGTCATGCACAGGGCCAGCCAGGCCTCAGGCTGGAGCCTGCTCTGGCACCCGTTTCCTGAGCCTGAGGTGCTCCTAGGTGGCACCCCACCCCTGGAGGCCTTTCTGCAACAGGTGGGTCTCTCTCCCCAGAGTCCAGAGCCCTGGCCTGCCTCCCTCACTGCCCCTTATGAAAGCAGAGTCCTCATTAATCACTGCAGACAGTGACTGCAGCCATGAAATTAAAAGACACTTGTTCCTTGGAAGAAAAGCTATGACAAGCCTACACAGCATGTTTAAAACCAGAGACATCACTTTTCTAACAAAGGTTCGTAGAGTCAAAGCTATGGCTTTCCCGTGGTCATGTATGAATGTGAGAATTGGACCATAAAGAAAGCTGAATGCTGAAGAACTGATGCCTTTGAACTGTGGTGTTGGAGAGGACTCTTGAGAGCCCCTTGGACTGCAAGGAGATCAAACCAGTCCATCCTAAAGGAAACCAATCCTGAATATTCCTTGGAAGAACTGGTGCTGAAGCTGAAGCTCCAGTACTTTGGCCACCTGATGGGAAGAGCCGACTCATTGGGACAGACCCTGATGCTAGGGAAGATTGAGGGCAGGAGAAGGGGGAGACAGAGGATGAGATGGTTGGATGGCATCACCCACTCAGTGGACATGAGTTTGAGCAAACTCCAGGCGATGGCGAAGGACAGGGAAGCCTGGCGTGCTGCAGTCCGTGGGGTCGCAGAATCGGGCCCACCTGAGCAACCGAACGACAGCAACAACATTCCCCAGAGTCCTCCAGAGTCGCTCCCTGTTGACCACGGTCTGCTCAGGAGTTTCCGAGAGGCCCGGGCCTGCTTCTGCGACCAGTCCAGGGTAGCCTGAAGGGACTCCTTGGCTCCTTTAGCCTAAACCTGTGCAGCTGGGTCCATGCCTACCCCCAGCCCTCAGCAACCTCTCTCTAGGCCCTGAGAACCAATAAGTGTCCCTCTCAGGGGGCAGGGACCCGCGGCATCCTTGTCACATCATTGTGTAGAAGTGGTAAGTGACTCCCCTTTCCGCCAGGTGATAAAGACATGGGTGTTCTCTGTCGCCTGCCGCCACCTCCTTGCCACACACACACACGTGTGTGTATGTGCACGCTGGCCACTCCCAATGTCTACTACTCCATTTCACTCATTCCTCCAGCAGGATTTTTTGCTCCCTCCACCTGGCATTCTCTTCCCACTTCCTCTCTGGGCCAGACTCTGGTGTGATTTTTAAGCTCTGGCCCCAGCATCCCCTCCTCTGGGAAATCTTCCCTGATACCCCCAAAACAGGTGCCGCAGGTGCCATAGTGCACGTCTTTGTCCACAGGTCCTTCTCTCTCCCTGAGGTCTCAGGGAGGCCAGTCTGATGGGGACATGCCTCTCCACGTGACACATGCAGTAGTGGAGGGATGTGTGAACCGTGTGTCTGAGAACCCAGGGCCAGAGTCCCCACCAGGCAGCGGGAAGGCTTCCAGAGGGGGCGGAGCTTACAGGTAGACACAAAGGACAGGGGGCATTTCCCATGGGCAGGGAGAAGGGAGGTAGCCAGGTACCAAGTCATGATGCATCTAGGAATCACAAATCATCCTCTAAAGCCGAGTGCAAAGTACAAGAGGCAGGACGTGGAGGAGATAAGGCCGTACTCAGAGACAGGAGCCTCAAGTCCACGAAGCTCCTACTCCCTTAAGTAGGAACTATGGCCCTGTTGCTGCCTCTGGGAGAGAGCGTATACACGTCTCTCGTCTAGCCACCATTCATGTGCTGCTGCTAATTAGTCAAGGCGATGGCTCAGAGGCACAATGATGCCCAAAGTGGTCCAAGTCCCAGTTTAAGAAAGAATGTAATAGGGAAAGCTTTTAGAAGGGATTCTTTCCCTCTGAAATCAAATCCTTCTCATTCTCGTTTTCCTAGAGTTAATAAGAATTTATCCAATAAATGGTTAGATATCGCCAAAGTTTCAGTATATTTATGCATCTTTTTGAAGTGCCATGAGAAATAATTAGGATGTTGTCCTTTCATCAGCAGGGAGTTAGTGATGGTTTTTAAGAGTCTCATGCTCTACCGACTGAGCTAGCCGGGCTGCTAGTGATGGTTTTTAAACAGAGGAGTGGATGATCAAATTCCAGCCAAGGAAGACCCCTGCCTGCAAGGAGGAGGAGGGCTAATAAGAACAAGACTGGCGGCAGGGAGGGCAGGAGACGGCAGCGTCAGTCTGAGGCAGACAGTTTGACAAAGGGCGGGACTCGGGCCCCACGGTGGGATGGGAGGAAGGTAGATCTGTTGTTGCTGTTGTGTTAGTGGCTTAGGAATTTGCTAAGGAGACAGGACTCACAGGATGGGTGATGGAGCAGGTACAGGGACTGAGGGGGGACTCAGGATGGCCCCGGTGCCCTGCTTGGGCCCTTGACTGGTGATGGTGCCTTTGCTCAGCTGGCAACATGGGAGGAGGCTGTGTTTTGAGGGGATACTGCCCGGTCTCTCCTGAGGGAGGCCTCTGATGGGGACATGCTCCACGTGACACATGCAGTAGTGGAGGGATGTGTGAACCGTGTGTCTGAGAACCCAGGGCCAGAGTCCCCACCAGGCAGCGGGAAGGCTTCCAGAGGGGGCGGAGCTTACAGGTAGACACAAAGGACAGGGGGCATTTCCCATGGGCAGGGAGAAGGGAGGTAGCCAGGTACCAAGTCATGATGCATCTAGGAATCACAAATCATCCTCTAAAGCCGAGTGCAAAGTACAAGAGGCAGGACGTGGAGGAGATAAGGCCGTACTCAGAGACAGGAGCCTCAAGTCCACAAGCTCCTACTCCCTTAAGTAGGAACTATGGCCCTGTTGCTGCCTCTGGGAGAGAGCGTATACACGTCTCTCGTCTAGCCACCATTCATGTGCTGCTGCTAATTAGTCAAGGCGATGGCTCAGAGGCACAATGATGCCCAAAGTGGTCCAAGTCCCAGTTTAAGAAAGAATGTAATAGGGAAAGCTTTTAGAAGGGATTCTTTCCCTCTGAAATCAAATCCTTCTCATTCTCGTTTTCCTAGAGTTAATAAGAATTTATCCAATAAATGGTTAGATATCGCCAAAGTTTCAGTATATTTATGCATCTTTTTGAAGTGCCATGAGAAATAATTAGGATGTTGTCCTTTCATCAGCAGGGAGTTAGTGATGGTTTTTAAGAGTCTCATGCTCTACCGACTGAGCTAGCCGGGCTGCTAGTGATGGTTTTTAAACAGAGGAGTGGATGATCAAATTCCAGCCAAGGAAGACCCCTGCCTGCAAGGAGGAGGAGGGCTAATAAGAACAAGACTGGCGGCAGGGAGGGCAGGAGACGGCAGCGTCAGTCTGAGGCAGACAGTTTGACAAAGGGCGGGACTCGGGCCCCACGGTGGGATGGGAGGAAGGTAGATCTGTTGTTGCTGTTGTGTTAGTGGCTTAGGAATTTGCTAAGGAGACAGGACTCACAGGATGGGTGATGGAGCAGGTACAGGGACTGAGGGGGGACTCAGGATGGCCCCGGTGCCCTGCTTGGGCCCTTGACTGGTGATGGTGCCTTTGCTCAGCTGGCAACATGGGAGGAGAGGCTGTGTTTTTGGAGGGGGATACTGAACTCAAACTGAGTTCCAAGGCGTCCCCTAGCACGGAGCACAGTGCCTGGCAGGCAGGCAGCCCTCAGTGTATAGCTGAAGGTGGAAGTGAATGAATGAGTGAATGAATGAGGCCCCCTGGGCTTCACAGCCTTGTGATTCAAGGAGATTCCTTCAGAGCCCCTAATCCCTTCCCCTCATACCTACGTCCTGGCTCCGGTGTCCCAGCCAGGATTACTTTGTCAAAGAATTTCCTTGACACCTGGGGCTTTCTTTGTGCAGAAGCACCCGTTACATCCCCCTGGTCCCCAGGGTTGAGGGGCCTGGCCTCTCCATCCCTCCTAACACCCCCTTCCCAGGAGTGGTTCCACCGTGCCTGGCCCTGAAGAAGCCCCAGGCCCAGCCCCACCTGAGCGCCAAGGGGCTCCTGTCTGAGGAGACCCACACGGCTCTCAAGGGCACTGCTACCGGGCCTTGCGGGTGCAAGATGCTGAGGATGCAGGCAGATCTCCTTGTTTCTCCACCTGAAGATTTCACAGGGATCTCTGCCGTGAGCCAGGCCCCTTCCCCAGGCTCCGCCCCCGTGCTCCATGAGAGCACCTGTGGTGCTTGCCCCCCAAACTCAGAGAAAGGCCTGTGGGAAGGACACGGTCCAGCCAGAGCTGGACAGGGACACAGTTTTGGCTGGCCACCCGGACCAGGGCCGGGGCTGGGACTGGAGGCCAATGAAGGCACAGGCTGTCCTATCCTGAAAGCAGATGAAGGACTAAGAGCCTGAGACCCAGGGAACAGAGCCGCTGGGAAGGTCAGGAGAGCTGGTTCCACGAGGCCACGGCTGGGGGCTGGCTCAGCAGCATGTAATCCCTGGGCCTCTAAAGCCGGCTGCCCAGTGGACTCTCTCCATGGAAGGCCTCTGGAAAAGATCCCATCCCTGGACGCCAGCCCTTGCGGGGCACTGTCGGCTGCGGCAGGGGCGGGGGAGTAGGCAGAGATCTCCTGGGATGGCCCCGGGGAAGCTCAGGGGGACGGGCAGTGCTGAACCCAGGCTCTGCTCCCGGGCCACACGACCCTCCAGCACAGATCCTAACCCCACGGGGCCCGAGCCTCTGCCCACGAGACCCACCCCAACATGAGCACGGGCATTTCCCTCTCTCCTCACCCCTTCTGCCTCACTCCCTGCTTCCAGCCTACCTCCTCTGTTAGACTGTGAGCCCCCCGAGGGCAGGCGGCCTGGGACCAAGGAAGGCTTTTAAATACCATGAAGCACAGGGTCTGGCTCACGAACAAGGACAGAGGAAGGGCTCGGCTGCCTGTCTCTGTTGAAGCCACCCAGGCTCAAGCCGAGGTCTGAGGGCATGGGGAAGGGTGGGGAGGAGAGAGAGCCGAAGAGCAAGCATGGTGAGGGACGGGTCCCTGCCGAGTCAGAGAGGAAAGAAGAAAGGGCGGGAGGAGCCAGGAAGAAACACCATCCTCCACCTAATGCCCATGGGGTCCCGGCCCCCGGCCCCCACCTACTCTTACGAGATCCACATCCTGCTCACCCGCACCACCTGGACACCCATGACCACACATCCCGGTGTGCAGCACACAGAAACGAGCCCCCACTGCCCCCAAGCCTGGGTCCACCTCCGGCCTCCTGCGCCCCGGGTGCCGCTCCTTCTGCGCCCCGCCCCAGTGCCTGAGGCGGACCTGGGTCCTCCGAGGAGGCACCCACAGGCAGAGGGGAGAGGGGGCCTCAGGCTAACGGCAGAGGCAGGTCAAGCAGGAAGCCCGGAAGCGGGGGCCCTGGCTAAGCTTGGAGCACGCACCGGCGCAGGCACAGCCACCGGCCCAGGCTCAGGCGCTGGGCAGGCGGTGGCCTCAGAGGCCGCCCCGCCCGCTAGAGTCCAAAGAACACAGGTGTGGCTGCCTCACGACCTCTTCACCGGAGGACCTGGCTGCTCTGGCAGGGCTCACCTGACCACAGGCCTGGAGCCACGCCGCGAGCAGAGAAGCCACTGCCTTCCCACCACCGGCTACGACACCTGCCCTTCAGGGGACCAGCCTCCAGCCCTCCCTGGAGCCCAGGTAAGGGCCTGGCCCTGGGGAATCTTAGGGCCCAGACAAGCCACGGGAGGTGCCCTGGAGGTGGGGACAGCTCAGTGGCTTCCCGGGCCCAGGCCTCCAGCTCATTCTCAATGTAGCGGCGCTAAGGAGGATTGGGACTCAGCCGAACGCTGGCCAGCCAGGAAGAAGGCCGAGGGACAGGCAGGGGTCTAGCCGTACCTCTGGGCTGCTTCTCTCGGGGTCCGTGATGCAGGCACAAACTCCTTCCCTGCTCCAGCTCCCTAAATTTGGGGGATAAATGGGGAAACTAGGCTGCCACGGATTCTCACCCTCCACCCCAGCAGCAAGACAGACCACAGTCAGCCCCTGTTCCCCCACCCCTCCCATTCATCACCCCATCTCCCTGCCCACCCCGCCTCATTGTTCGGGTGTGGAACAGCAGGTGCTGCTCTGGACCTGCCTAGAGAGGCTGTTGCCAAAGTCTTGGCTCCCTGTCCACCAATGCCGAGTAGAAAGATACAGATAGAGTTTGGAGGAAATAGAAAAGGGCTTTATTATTTTTGCCAGGCAACAGGGAAACACAGCAGGCTTTCTCAGGAATAGGGAGTGCCCCAGGCAACTCAGCAACCAGGTCCTGTGTCTGTGAAGTTACTGGTCAGGGGCGCTCTTTCTGAAATGCAGAGTGCTACAGGAGAGTGGAGGGGGAGAAGAATGCCGGGTGTAGAGTATAATCTATATGGAGTCAGAGATTGTGCAGGACAAGTCCAGCTACAAGAGTTTGTTAGTCGTAACAGCGAAAGAATAACCAAGACTGTTCGCCTCTTGTAGGCCTGCTTGGCTGGAGTGTGCCACAGGCTGCTGAGCGGCACTAAGACCCGCAGGGACCATCCTGTGTGAATAGCTTCGGGGTAGGGAAGGGTGCTAACAGAGAGAGATTCATTTGCTCTTTATTTTCTCTTCTTTGTCTTCCGGATCTAGAAGCAGAAAGTGTCGCAGCCTGAGGGGTGCATCTGGGGAGAGGGGAAAGCAGGTTTTTAGTACCCTGCCCTTTAGAGAGGAAAGGGGTCCTGCCGGACAAGGAAACAAAGACCCAGACAGCATCCCTTAATTGTTTACTAGCAACGCATCTCCCCAACACTGAGTCATCTTATCAGATCTGCTATTTTCACATCGGTCCTAGTCACAGGGGCGTGGGCTGCTCTCTGAGAGTTGGCCCAGGGTACTCCAGGGTTTCTGTACAATTCAGATGCACCATGGAGAGGCTCGGACACCTGCAGGACTGACACCCACCTGTGATGCATGCACACGTCATCACAATCACACTCACCCTTGACCCACACACTCAGCGAACGCCCGCCCCACTCGCACACACGCACCTCACTTACCTCCATTCCACGCCAGCGTGTGTGTGTGCTACACCCCTTGAGGCCAGGAAGGCCCTGGGGGCACAGCGGGGCAACAGCAGGCCACCCTCAGGAGGGCACAGCCCAGGGACAGAGGCAGGCAGGGACAGTTGCCGCATGGAGTTTGTAGGCAGACCCAGCTGAGTTCTTTCCCTATCAAATATTTACGCGTGATGTCAGACCTGTGATCCTCTTTGAACCTCAGCCTCATCTTCACCTGCGATAATAACAGTACCCACCCGGCAAGGCTGTTTTGAGGACTGAACGAGTCGATGGGCGTAACGTCTGAGAAGAGCACTCAGCACATAGGGTCAAGGAGGTATAAGAGATGGTGGAGCAAATTAAGTGATAGAAGGTTCATAAGGCACTTGGCACGAGGCTCACAGCACTCACCAGGCTGGGCTGCTGTTACAGTGTGATGTGGCATTACGAAGATGGGCTGGGTGGCATGGGGTGGTCAAGGAGGGCTTCAGCGAGGAGGTGATCCTTAAACTGGAATCTATTTATTTAAATTTATGTTTTGATTGAGTCAACCTTGGTTTATAACACTATATAAGCATCATGTATACAATATATTTCTTATTATATGCTATTCTTATCATAGCATGTATATTTTTATACGCTATAGCATGCTCACCACCAAATTTAATTCCTGTCCATCACCACACAGTTGATTCTCTTAACCCAATTTTTTAACCTCTACCTTTTTTCCTGGTCCATCACCACACAGTTGATTTAGCTGAGAGGTGCATCTGGGGAGAGGGAAAGCAGGTTTTAGTACCCTGCCGGAAAACCCAAGGAAACAAAGACCCAGACAGCATCCCTTAATTGTTTACTAGCAACGCATCTCCCCAACACTGAGTCATCTTATCAGATCTGCTATTTTCACATCGGTCCTAGTCACAGGGGCGTGGGCTGCTCTCTGAGAGTTGGCCCAGGGTACTCCAGGGTTTCTGTACAATTCAGATGCACCATGGAGAGGCTCGGACACCTGCAGGACTGACACCCACCTGTGATGCATGCACACGTCATCACAATCACACTCACCCTTGACCCACACACTCAGCGAACGCCCGCCCCACTCGCACACACGCACCTCACTTACCTCCATTCCACGCCAGCGTGTGTGTGTGCTACACCCCTTGAGGCCAGGAAGGCCCTGGGGGCACAGCGGGGCAACAGCAGGCCACCCTCAGGAGGGCACAGCCCAGGGACAGAGGCAGGCAGGGACAGTTGCCGCATGGAGTTTGTAGGCAGACCCAGCTGAGTTCTTTCCCTATCAAATATTTACGCGTGATGTCAGACCTGTGATCCTCTTTGAACCTCAGCCTCATCTTCACCTGCGATAATAACAGTACCCACCCGGCAAGGCTGTTTTGAGGACTGAACGAGTCGATGGGCGTAACGTCTGAGAAGAGCACTCAGCACATAGGGTCAAGGAGGTATAAGAGATGGTGGAGCAAATTAAGTGATAGAAGGTTCATAAGGCACTTGGCACGAGGCTCACAGCACTCACCAGGCTGGGCTGCTGTTACAGTGTGATGTGGCATTACGAAGATGGGCTGGGTGGCATGGGGTGGTCAAGGAGGGCTTCAGCGAGGAGGTGATCCTTAAACTGGAATCTATTTATTTAAATTTATGTTTTGATTGAGTCAACCTTGGTTTATAACACTATATAAGCATCATGTATACAATATATTTCTTATTATATGCTATTCTTATCATAGCATGTATATTTTTATACGCTATAGCATGCTCACCACCAAATTTAATTCCTGTCCATCACCACACAGTTGATTCTCTTAACCCATTTCACCCTCCCTCCTGCGCCTTCCTTGGTGGTAACCTCTACTCTGTTTTCTGTGTCTATGTTTTCATTTGGTTTGGTCCGTTCATTTATTTCGTTTATGTGTTTCTTCTATTCCACATAAGACGGAATCACATGGTATTTGTCCTTCTTATTTCTTCGTCTGTCTCATTTCATTTAGCATACCGCCTTCAAGGGCCATGCATTTATTGCAAATGGCAAGATCTCACATTTTTTATGGCTAATATTCCATTGAGTGGACTACATCAATGGATAAAGAATATCCATTCCTCTGGATGGGTACTTAGGTTCTTTCCATATCCTGGTTATTGCAAATGCCTTGATGAACATGCCTGCATGCGTGCTCAGTTGCGTCCGACTCTATACCACCCCACGGACTGTGGCCTGCCAGGTTCCTCCATCTGTGGGATTCTCTGGGCAAGAATACGGGAGTGGGTGCCCATTTCCTACTCCAGGGATCAAACCCTGCACTGGAAGACGGATTATTTACCACTGCTGGAAAGCCCCCATGATGAACATAGGGGTGTGTTTATCTTTTCCAATGAATGTTTTCATATTGTTTAGATAAATAACCAGAAGTGGGATTGATGAATCATATGATAGTTAATTATTTTTCTTTGCCTCTAAGTTATTGTTATTATTTTTTATCCATCTTTTTTTTTTTAAGATTTATTTATTTATTTATTTTGGGGGGGTGGGGTGGGGAGGGAGGGGGATGGGCAGGCCACTTCCATTGGTCTTTCATTTCTCTATTTTCATCCATCTTTGTTCCTTGGCTCCTGTGGGCCTCCCATCGCGATGGCGTCTGTCGCTGCAGAGCGCCGGCTCTGGGCGCACGCTCTGGCTCGGTAATTGGACGCATGGGTCCAGCTGCTCCGCGGCACGTGGGATCTTCCCAGGCCAGGGATCGAACTGGCGCCCCTTGCACTGCAAGGCGGTGTCCTTACCCACTGGACCACCAGGGGAAGCTCCTATCCATCTTTTTTTTATTCTCTGGCATGTGTGAGCCTCCCATCGCGGTGGCCTCCCTCATAGCAGAGCACCGGCTCTGGGCACATGCGCTCCAGAGCACTGGCTTATAATTGGATATACTGGCCCACCCGCTCCGCAGCACGTGGAATCTTCCTGGGCCAGGGATCAAACAGGTGCCCATTGCACTCTAACATGGACTCTTTACCCACTGGACCACCAGGGAAGCCCCATATAGTAATTAATTTGTTGAGGAGTCCCCATACAGCTTTATGCAGTGGCTGCACCATTTTACATTTTACTTATCAACAGTGCACAAGGATTCCCTTTTCTTCATCAGCGGTTTTCTAATTCTTGCCTTTTTGATAATAGCCATTCTGACAGATGTGAGACGATACCTCATTGTGGGTTTTGACTTGTACTTCTCTAATAATTAGTGATGTTAAACATCTTTTTATGTGCCACATGGGCATCTGTATGTCTTCTTTGGAAAGAACATCTATTCCATTGATCTGGAATTTATGTGAGAAGGGCTTTGGGCAGAGGGTTCAGAAGAGGGAAAGGCAGAGACAGAAGATTTAGTAAGATATTCAGGAAAGTGTAGATCACTGACGCATCCATAAGTGTGCAACCATAAGCGTGTACGTACACACACACGTACACCCCTTCAGAGTGCGTCCCCAGCCTAAGAGCCAACATTGGCCTTCTCTCAATTTGCAGAGTTGAAACAGGATTGGACAAGAGGTTTTCTGTGCCAGGGAAGGCTGCTGACCCTAAATGTCTCCCCTCCAGAAGCCAGGCATAGTCATCTAGCACCTTTTACACTCGGGCACAGAATAGGATCTGGCCCAAAGTGCCTGTCCACATGGCTTCCCTGGGCCTATCAGGATGAACGTTATCGGCCAAATAATGGAAGTTGGCAGCCTGCCTGGGGGCCTCCAAGGCCAAGCCAAGACAGAGGGCTCCTTGCAGAGGGCATGGCTGGAGATGGATCCAGAAAGACCTGTGGTCCGCGCCTCAGACCTAGGCCAGGGATGGGCTGCGACAGCGGCTCTCCCGCCCGGCTCTGCCCGCTCACCCCTCTCGCCAGCCCTGATCTGCCATCTCTTCTGTTCAGTTCGGGTTCTAGGGAGTCATCTCGCCTGCATCAGCATGGCCCGGCCCAGCAGCAGAGCCATTTACCGTAAGCGGTCCCTCAGCGCCCCTCTCCCTCTCTCCCTCTGAGCTCCCTGAACACCCTGCCTCTGGCCTCTCCCTCGCCATGCTGACCACCCCGTGTAGTTGTGTTTCACCTCCTTCTGCCCTCACCCCCTTGCTTTGTACCATGGCAGTGCACCGGAAGGAGTACTTGCAGAATATCGCCTCAGAGCCCACCCACCTGCAGCACCGGGTGGAGGTGAGTCACCCTGGGGCCCCAGACAATTTCCTGACTCAAGCCAAGTTCTCCCATGTGCCCCCGACGCTGACAAAAAGCAGGCATCTGCGATAAGTCTGCCACAGAAGCCAAGGGCCTGACCCAGCCAGAGCAGGAGGGTTCAGGTTCGGCAAGCCTAGCCGAGCATCTGCTGAGCGTAGGGGAGGAGGACGGGGCAGCTGGGCATGGGCAGGGAAGGCCAGCCAGAGGCCGAGCCAGTGGCCATCCTATCCCCAGGCAGGAACAAGTATCAGAGGATCGGGCCAGGGGGCACCTGCCACCACTCTACCCCACCCTGGCCTGTCTCCCGGCCCACTCCCTGCCCCAGGAAACTGCTCTTTGCCCAGGATCTGGCGTGGCTGAAGGATGGAATGTGTGACGTCAGCCAGCAGCCCTTGTGCGGGGACTTGAAAGGACCGCTGTCTGAGAGGCGAGCCACCCGGGCTTCAGCTCCCCATGCGCAGCTTGGAGCCTGGAATGGGGGCTCTGGCCTCCCTGGGGGGATGACACTGGTACTGCCAGATCTAGTTGCCTGGACGGTTGCTGACTCCACGTGAAAGCTCAGCGTGGAAGGGTGTGGCGGGGAAGGGCAGGCGCTGGGTCAGCCTGAAGGTCTGGGTCAGGCTCCCCCAGCCAGCAGAGTTGGGACCAGGAGCCCTGGGCTTCGTGGAGGGCATGGGATTTGGGAATTGGCTTCATTTAGGTCTAGCAGGCCCAAGCAAGAGGACGCGTGTCCAGGAGGCCAGGGCACTTGGCCTGTGGTATCAGGACCTCTGAAAATGTTGGCCGAATGAACTGGGAAAGGAGCTGCGAGTTATGCAGAGGCCAGGCCGGTGGGATCAAGCAGCAGAGCCATTTACCGTAAGCGGTCCCTCAGCGCCCCTCTCCCTCTCTCCCTCTGAGCTCCCTGAACACCCTGCCTCTGGCCTCTCCCTCGCCATGCTGACCACCCCGTGTAGTTGTGTTTCACCTCCTTCTGCCCTCACCCCCTTGCTTTGTACCATGGCAGTGCACCGGAAGGAGTACTTGCAGAATATCGCCTCAGAGCCCACCCACCTGCAGCACCGGGTGGAGGTGAGTCACCCTGGGGCCCCAGACAATTTCCTGACTCAAGCCAAGTTCTCCCATGTGCCCCCGACGCTGACAAAAAGCAGGCATCTGCGATAAGTCTGCCACAGAAGCCAAGGGCCTGACCCAGCCAGAGCAGGAGGGTTCAGGTTCGGCAAGCCTAGCCGAGCATCTGCTGAGCGTAGGGGAGGAGGACGGGGCAGCTGGGCATGGGCAGGGAAGGCCAGCCAGAGGCCGAGCCAGTGGCCATCCTATCCCCAGGCAGGAACAAGTATCAGAGGATCGGGCCAGGGGGCACCTGCCACCACTCTACCCCACCCTGGCCTGTCTCCCGGCCCACTCCCTGCCCCAGGAAACTGCTCTTTGCCCAGGATCTGGCGTGGCTGAAGGATGGAATGTGTGACGTCAGCCAGCAGCCCTTGTGCGGGGACTTGAAAGGACCGCTGTCTGAGAGGCGAGCCACCCGGGCTTCAGCTCCCCATGCGCAGCTTGGAGCCTGGAATGGGGGCTCTGGCCTCCCTGGGGGGATGACACTGGTACTGCCAGATCTAGTTGCCTGGACGGTTGCTGACTCCACGTGAAAGCTCAGCGTGGAAGGGTGTGGCGGGGAAGGGCAGGCGCTGGGTCAGCCTGAAGGTCTGGGTCAGGCTCCCCCAGCCAGCAGAGTTGGGACCAGGAGCCCTGGGCTTCGTGGAGGGCATGGGATTTGGGAATTGGCTTCATTTAGGTCTAGCAGGCCCAAGCAAGAGGACGCGTGTCCAGGAGGCCAGGGCACTTGGCCTGTGGTATCAGGACCTCTGAAAATGTTGGCCGAATGAACTGGGAAAGGAGCTGCGAGTTATGCAGAGGCCAGGCCGGTGGGATCAAGCAGCAGACGGCTTCTCCCTGACAAGGGCCTGGAGGAGAGGGCAAGGGGCAGGACTGTGACTTGTGAACATGGCTTTGCATGGGAGAAGGGAAGGGTCTCCTCGAGAAGGAAGAAGAACATCAAAATCCTACTGGAGTCATCAGACTAGAGTAGACAAGGGCCTGAGTGGAGACTGAGGTCCGTATGGACCTCTCTGGGCAAGAATCAGGGAGAAGGGGGGGTGGGTCTTGACTTTTTCCTGAGAGACTGGAAGGTGATGAATTCTCAGAGGTGGGCCTGCCTTCTGGGCATGCTGAGCAGCATGAGCAAAGCACAGAGACAGGAAGGCTAGGTCAGGGAGGAGATGGACTGGGCCGGGTCAGTCATTCCCAAAGAGGGAAAAGAAACTGGGGGACAGAATTTGAGCATCCTGAATCCTACCCAGAGGAGTTCAGACTTGTTTGTTGGATGGCTGAAGCTCATATCTACCGCCAACCAGCCCCCTCTGATAGCCTGGACTGTTCCAGGCCACAACTGTCCTTCCTCTGAGTTTTAACCCCGCTCCTACAGTCCATAGCTCCCACCTTGGGGGCCCTGTTCTAGCCTGACTGCCTCTGGCCCTCACATTGGCCCTTGAAGGCTGCTTTATAGGGATTACCTGGGGCCTCCCCAACGAGGAGGCCAGGGACATGTCTTCCTTCTCTGCTGCCTTTCCCTCTCCCAGCCCTGCCCATCCTCGCCTGTGAGCCCCCTCTCCAAACCTTGCAACCCGTCTCCTCCTGTCCCCTCAGCACCTGATGACATGTAAGCTGGGGACGCAGAGAGTCCAGGAGCCCAAGGATGTCCTACAGAAGCTGCAGGAGATGGATGCTCAGGGCCGGGTGTGGAGCCAGGACTTGCTCCTGCAGGTCAGGGATGGCTGGCTCCAGCTGCTGGACATCGAGACCAAGGTCAGCCTCCCACCATTCTCTGCAAGGGGTCATAGCTACCCTGGGCTGTGGGAAAGCAAGCCTTAGGCATGAACGCTATGCCCTCATGCCCCACACGGCAGCCACCCGTCCCCCAACACAATACACACCCAGGTCTAGGAAGAAACTGGGGACAGAGGTACGGGGGTCAGGGGAAAGGACACCCCCATCCCAAGCCACAAGAAGGGTGGAGCAACCGCAGGTCAGGAGCTCCCAGGAGCCAGTCTGGCTCTCAGTGACCTCACAGGCAGCCTCTCTGCTCGGCCCAGGAGGAGCTAGAGTCCTACCGCCTGGACAGCATCAAGGTCATGGACGTGGCGCTCAACACCGGCTCCTACAGCTCCGTCCTGTCCATCACCGTCCAGGATTCGGGCCTGCGAGGCACTAGCACTCTGCTTTTCCAGTGCCAGGAAGTGGGGGTGAGTAGGGGTGGGATCCAACGACCCTCACCACCTGTTCACCGACCCTCCTCCCCACCCCCATCTCCCAAGCCTGCCCGACTGTTGTTTCCTCCAGGCAGAGCGACTGAAGACCAGCCTGCAGAGGGCGTTGGAGGAGGAGCTAGAGCAAAAGTAGGCAGCCTCTGCCCCCACCCCCCGACAGATCCCCGGAGCTCAGGTCTGGGTGGGCTAGACCCTGCCCTACATCTCGGGGAGCCCAGGAGCGTATGGCCCAACAACAGAGGCATTGACCACAGGGCACAGGTGGATGGGGTAAGGGGCTGGACTGGGCCCAGGGCACACTGGAGACTGCCCTCAGAAACTGCCCTGGGACCAACAGGTCCCAGAGGGCAGGCCGATGCAGCAGGGGAGAGTCAGGGAAGGGCTCTGACAGAGGCTAGGGAGCAGGGCTGGTGGGACTCCTAGAGAGAGGCAGCAGTACCTCTGGGCCCTGGGGCAGAAGCGTGGGCAGAGCCTCTGCCCCGAGAACCCAGTCAGACCTGTGTCCCCACCGTGCTCTCGGCAGACCCCGATTTGGAGCTCTTCGCGCAGACCAGGACCGATGGAGGGGGTCTACTCTGGAAAGACCACTCCCTAAGGAGCAGGAACCTCCTCTGGAGTGGGGCCCCCCTCCAGAACTGCACCCCTGGAGGACCCCAGAGCACAGTAAGCTTGGGTATGGGGGCCAGTGGGAGGAAAGGGTTCCCATCCAAGATCAAAGAAGCCCTGGGCCATAGTCCCCTTCCATCTACAGACACCCCACCACCATCCCCAAGGCCCCTGGCACATCGCCCCAGCATCCGAGAGTCAGGTGACTTCCCTCTGACTCCTTCAAGGAGGTCCCCATCCCCCGAGGACCCAAGATGGGATAAGGTAACTGCAGACTGTTGGGCGTGTTGAGGTTTGGGGGGCCTGGCCAAAGGGAGGACACCAACTGTCTCCCTCACCTCAAGCAGCCAGGTCCCAGGATGGTCAAGGCGGGGCCTGGCCTGAGATGAGACACAGACGCTGGGGCAGCCCCTGGGCTGGGCCTGAGGTTCAGGCTTGTGGTGGGGAGTCGGGGGCAGGGTTGGGGGTTCCAGGGTGGGGCCCAACTACCCACTCAGGCTGTGGGCTGTTTGGGGTCCAGGAGGTGCTGGACCACATTCTAAAGGACATCGAGCTGTTCGTGGGAAAGCTGAAGGAGGCTCAGTCAGAGACCAGTCACAAGAAGAAGAATCACAAGAAGAAAAAGAAAAAGAATAAAGAGGGTACGTGCTGGGGGCCAGGGGAGAGGGGCCAGGGAGCCGGGAGGATCCGAGGCCCACCGCCCTCCCCTGCTCCCTGCAGGGATAACCGAGGCACTTTACATCGACTGCTTCCAGAAGATCAAGTACAGCTTCAACCTTTTGGTAGGGGACTCCCCACAAGTTCCCCTGCCTTTCCCCCTCCCCCTTCCACACATCAGCAGTCCCCTCCTTTCTGGTCTCATGGGCATCCCACCATGCTCCAGCTTCTCCCCCTGGAACCGCCTCTCCCCACTCTCAGGACTTTGGCAGAATGCCAGGCTCCGCCCACCAAGGCCCAGAACAACTATGGGGCCCTGGGGTCCTGGTGAAGGCGGGGTGGGAGGAAGGGTGGTGACAGGCTTCACCCTGTGTCCTCAGGGAAGGCTGGCCAGCAGGCTGCAGGATACAAGTGCCGCTGACTTTGTACATATCCTCTTCAAAATTCTGGACTCCGTGAGTCAGGGAGCGAGCGGTAAGGTCCCGGATGGGTCTACTCTGGAAAGACCACTCCCTAAGGAGCAGGAACCTCCTCTGGAGTGGGGCCCTCCAGAACTGCACCCTGGAGGACCCCAGAGCACAGTAAGCTTGGGTATGGGGGCCAGTGGGAGGAAAGGGTTCCCATCCAAGATCAAAGAAGCCCTGGGCCATAGTCCCCTTCCATCTACAGACACCCCACCACCATCCCCAAGGCCCCTGGCACATCGCCCCAGCATCCGAGAGTCAGGTGACTTCCCTCTGACTCCTTCAAGGAGGTCCCCATCCCCCGAGGACCCAAGATGGGATAAGGTAACTGCAGACTGTTGGGCGTGTTGAGGTTTGGGGGGCCTGGCCAAAGGGAGGACACCAACTGTCTCCCTCACCTCAAGCAGCCAGGTCCCAGGATGGTCAAGGCGGGGCCTGGCCTGAGATGAGACACAGACGCTGGGGCAGCCCCTGGGCTGGGCCTGAGGTTCAGGCTTGTGGTGGGGAGTCGGGGGCAGGGTTGGGGGTTCCAGGGTGGGGCCCAACTACCCACTCAGGCTGTGGGCTGTTTGGGGTCCAGGAGGTGCTGGACCACATTCTAAAGGACATCGAGCTGTTCGTGGGAAAGCTGAAGGAGGCTCAGTCAGAGACCAGTCACAAGAAGAAGAATCACAAGAAGAAAAAGAAAAAGAATAAAGAGGGTACGTGCTGGGGGCCAGGGGAGAGGGGCCAGGGAGCCGGGAGGATCCGAGGCCCACCGCCCTCCCCTGCTCCCTGCAGGGATAACCGAGGCACTTTACATCGACTGCTTCCAGAAGATCAAGTACAGCTTCAACCTTTTGGTAGGGGACTCCCCACAAGTTCCCCTGCCTTTCCCCCTCCCCCTTCCACACATCAGCAGTCCCCTCCTTTCTGGTCTCATGGGCATCCCACCATGCTCCAGCTTCTCCCCCTGGAACCGCCTCTCCCCACTCTCAGGACTTTGGCAGAATGCCAGGCTCCGCCCACCAAGGCCCAGAACAACTATGGGGCCCTGGGGTCCTGGTGAAGGCGGGGTGGGAGGAAGGGTGGTGACAGGCTTCACCCTGTGTCCTCAGGGAAGGCTGGCCAGCAGGCTGCAGGATACAAGTGCCGCTGACTTTGTACATATCCTCTTCAAAATTCTGGACTCCGTGAGTCAGGGAGCAGCCAAGCGGATTGGGAGGGAGAGGGTGGGAGGCAGACAGGGTGACACAGAGGGACATGCTGAAGTTAGGATGAGACAGGCCAGGGCAGGAGGCTGGGAGAGGGAGGCTCTGGGTCTGCCCCTGGCTCACCCCTCTTCCTTGACCCCAAGACACTCCCCTACTGCGCATATCAAACACCCCTCCACAGACCAGATGGGCTGGGGTTGGAGCCAAGGACACCAGTCGGGGCAGGAAGGCGCTGGTCTGGCGCAAGGTGGGAAGCCAGGGACCCCGGGTCTTTCCCAGTCCTGCCTGGCCCTGAGGAAGCCCGGGCTTCCTGACACCTTCCGTCCCTCCCCAGATCCTCACCGAGTGCCCTGAGTCCAGCCTAGCAGCTCAAGTGACCTCACCCCTCCTCACCACCAAGGCCATCGAGCTGCTCCAGTCCTGTCTAAGCCCATCTGAGAGTAGCCTCTGGAAAGGGCTGGGCCTAGCCTGGACCACCAGCCAGTAAGTGACAACAAGTCCTAAGCGAATTGGAGGCAAGCGACAGGGGGGCGTAGGGCAGGAGGTGGCAGGCTCTACGTTGTATCTTAAACAGACGCTATACCCATTAAAACTCTGTATCTAGTCCTCCACTCCTCGGCCGCTGGTAACCTGCACTCTATGAAATATCACAAAACAAACTGGGAAACTCTACCTGGACTTTCCAACTTTTAATTAGGCTAAGTACAATGGGAAAAAAATTTTTTTTAAATCATTTACCATCACCCACCATGGAAGGAAAGCATTATCTCAGAAAAAAGAACAATTCTTCCCAAGAAAGGAGCATTGGCAACCTCCTACTGAAATGTTCCTCATTTTTGTCAAGGACAAAATGAAAACTTTGTCTCAAAGCAGTCCAGATTTTCACAATTAGCTGAGGTAAGAGATGCTCCAAATGTAGCAACAATAAGAGTTGCAACCAACCGGTGGAGGAGCTAAGAGAGAGAGAGAGATATTCCCTTGGGGTGGAACGGGGATGTGGCCAGTTGGGCAGCAAGGCCAAGCTGATCAGAGCAGGTGGAGCCACGGAGGTGAGTGGGCAAACCACTGGGATACACTGAGCTGAGGTGTCCACAGTGACAGGGTGGCCTGGCCTTCAGGGGAAAGGTTCCACCTGGCTCTGCGGGCTTGAGGACAGTCAGTACAGGAGTGACAGTGTGGCCCCCTGGCGCTAAGCGCTGTGCTGGGAGCCCCGGAGCTCACCTGAACAGGTGTGGTCTGCCCTCCCCATGAGAGGCGGGTCTGGGGAGACTTCGAGGTGGTAGAAGGAAACATGAGAATTCCAGAGAGTTAAAAGGAGAAACAACAACAACAAAAAGCAGAACTATGAAAAGCAAGAGAGAGAGGGTTTTAGAAAGAGAAATCAACTGGGAAAAGGCCAGTGGTTCTAGGAGTCCTTTGGTCTAATGAGCGGGGGCTTTTTTTTGTTACTTCAGTCCCATTTAAAGGATGTTTGTGTCCGATTCATCCAAAGACACAAATTATAACTTAACATAATCTATTTATCTTACTGTGGTAGAACAGACATAGGCTGGCATTTATTTTAACTGTGTTTAAGTGTTTGACGTCAATGCCCTCAAGCACCCTAACATTCCTGAGCAAGCATCACCACTATGCGTTTCTAGAACTTTTTCAGCACCCCAAACAGAAACGCTGTACCATTAAACAATCAACCCAAGCTCTTTACCCATTCCTCTCTTTCCCCAGGAACAGAGGTTTCCCAGTAACCTCTATTCTATTTTCTGTCTCTGTTTATTATTTTAAATATAAAGTCAGGTGTGCCCTGGTATGGTTTCTCATTTCTTAAAATCACCAAAAATGAATGAATGAGTGAAATGAAAGACAGAAATACAGAAAATAGAATAGCGGAAGAGATGTAAAAACCCTCAGAAGAGTTAAATTTCAGGCAGGTTTTATTCAGGTTATTTGGTTTTAGGCATACTCAGCTTCATTCACGCATGTGCCTGTGTACTCAGTTGCTCAGTTGTGTCCAAGTCTTTGCGACCCTGTGGACTGTAGCCTGCCAGGCTCCTCTCTTCATGGGATTCTCCAGGCAAGGATACTTGAGTGAGTTGCCATGCCTTCCTCCAGGGGATCTTCCTGACCCAGGGATTGAAGCCATATCTCGTGCGTCACCTACATTGAAGGTGGATTCTTTACTACTGAGCTACCAGGGAAGTCCCCAAAACTATAAATAACGCTGAATTGTGTGGTAATCCAGAAGGATATATTCAAACAA
The DNA here is from genome assembly GCA_022376925.1 of Tragulus kanchil. Classification (NCBI taxonomy): domain Eukaryota; kingdom Metazoa; phylum Chordata; class Mammalia; order Artiodactyla; family Tragulidae; genus Tragulus; species Tragulus kanchil. Next base: position 139,492,838 of record JAIOJX010000024.1, read on the forward strand.
AGCCACTGGATTTGGCAATCAGGAGATTATTAGGACTTTAGAAGAACTAGTTTCAACAGAGTAATGACAGAGAGAAAAGGTTGCAAAGCATAACGAAAGAAGCAGAGGTAAGAAAATGTAGATAGGGCATATGGACACATCCTCAAAAAATCTGATAAAAATAAGGTAACAGGATAACATCTTTAAAACCAACAGAGTCAAGGGAAGACTCGAGTTATGTCTTTAAGGCAAAGGAAAGGAGCCAATGGGGACTTCCCTTGTGGTCCAGTGGTTAAGATTTCACCTTCCAGAGGGGCAGGTTTGATTCCTGGTCAGGGAGCTAAGATCCCACGTGCCTCCCAGTCAAAAGAATCAAACCATAAAACAGAAGCAATATGATTACAAATTCAATACAGATTTTTTAAATGGTCCACATCACAAAAGAAAAGAAAGAAAAGGAGCCAATAAAAAAGATTCAGAAGGGGGAAGAATTTATTTGTCCCCACTGAGTAAATATCTGTTAGCTGCTTCCTCTGTCCCTGTGCACTATGCTCTGGATACAGGGCTCAAGGAGTTCAGCATAGTAAGAAATACAGACAAGTGAAAATCATGTGCAAGTCAGCATGAGAGGAACAACAATCCAGGGTGTCTGGGGTTCAGCAGAGGTACAAAGAAGCAGGACTCACTTCTGCCTCCAGGAGGCAGAGAGGAGACCTCCTCCAAGAGGGGACCTGGCGTTCCCTGGGCAGGCGAGCAGAGCAAGCCTGGGGGCCACGGGCAGCACCCCGGGCAGTGGGTGAGGCAGGAGGCTGAGTGGCCAGTGCCACCCTCGAGTGAGCCAGAGCGCTCTGCGGTGCTCAAAACGGGGCGTTCCCCACACTCACCAGCTAGAAAGATCAAAAACAGGTTAGACCCCAAGAGAGTCCTCTGGCCCTAGCACTCTGCAGTTTTACCACTTTCTCTCAAACCCAGTAAGCGAGTTAAAGGACTCATCGTGTTGGAATGTACCTACCGTGTTGCTATGTCTGCACTTTCATGGGATACTGCACATGGGACTGGCTGTTCGCTCCTATGTGGTTGTCGTGGGGCCTCTCCTCTGTGCACGTGGGCTACTTCCTCCTAGAGGATTCCCTCGGGCTAGGCGCCATCAGCTCCACCCTCTCCACACCCACAGCCTGGCACAGAGTGGACTCTGGCTTGTTCTTTCCCCAGGGTCAACTGGACGGGCATTGAGCCACCGCCTTACCAACCCACATTCTCTGATGGCTGGCAGCCTCCAGAACCTTCCTACCAGGTAAAGGAGTGAAGCACTGAGCCTGGGTCAAAGCCCTAGTCTCTGGCTAGTTTCCGCCATCTCAGTCGAACCATGGTCACATGACACCTGAGTGGTAGGTGGGTTCTGTGTGGAGGGGACAGCTGTGTGCAGGCGGGTCTGTGGTCTCTCACCCCGCTCCCCACCACCCCGCTCCCCTACCACCATGCCGGTTGACATCCGCCCTCACTCTGTTCTGCCCCTACAGGCACTTCCAAGGTACCAAGACCCTACTTCCATCCGGTATGCCCTGGGCTTCATCAGGATGGTGTGGTTCTGGGGAGGGAAGAACAGGGCTGATCCTGTGGCCCTGCGGATCCTATACCTCACTGACTGCTGGGCTCCCTTTTCGCCAGATGTGTACAAGCACATTTCTCCCCTACCTTGGCTGGAAAAACAGTTGACCACCTTCCCAGGTTCCAATCCCTCTTCTTTCAATACTCCCCACACAGACTTCCCACTTCCCAGAGCTTGAGTATAAAGCCCTCAGAGGAGCTCTCAGATACACAAGACTCCACTGCTTGAAGCGTCTTTAGAAATCAACAACAGGCAGACCCCTTCTGCCTGTAGAAACCCACACCCCAAGCCCACCTAACAGTGACCTGCCCTGAAACTCTTGTGGAAACCCCAAAGTCAAGGCTCCAAGGGGGGAATATCTGGGGCTGAGACAGGGGCCCAATCTCTGAGGCCCCAGTCTCCTGCCATCCTGACTCCGTCTCTGGGGCCAGGGGGGAAAGCCCTAGGTTAGGCAGCACCTCGCACTTTGCTCAAGAGGAGACACACAACCATGGCCCCCACCCTGGTCCCTCCAAACGCGCATCTATCAAGCCAACCCTGAAAATGCAAGTGCTCTATGAGTTTGAAGCGAGGAACCCACAGGAACTGACTGTGGTCCAGGGAGAGGTACTGGAGGTGAGGCATGGGCTTGAGCCGAGCAAAGAAGGCCGTGTGGTTGGTGGCCGGCGGGAGGTACCGGGAGCGTGGAGGGCGTGGCCTAGAGAGGGCAAAGGACGGTGGGGAAGGGCCAAGAGGGAGGAAGCCTGGTGGGGGCGGGGAAGGCTGGCTGGACAGAGGCTCGGGCCCCTGACCTAGCAACCTTTGGCAGGTTCTGGACCAGAGCAAGCGGTGGTGGCTGGTGAAGAATGAGACGGGACAGAGTGGCTACATCCCCAGCAACATCCTGGAGCCCCTTCAGTCGGGAGCCCCCAGGAGTCAGAGCGGGTCACCCCCTCGGGTACTACCCAGCCTAGACTATTCAGAAGCTATAAAGCCTGAATCAGAGGTGGGGGTAGGGTTGGCCCTGGTGCAACTGAATCAGCATTACACGTGCTTACTCTCTGCCATGGGGCCAGAGCAGAGAACAAGCCTTGTGCCTCTAGCATACCATGGGGGGAGACGAGTGATGTGACGGAAGCCAAGAGAAAGGACCCAGGTGACGGGGGCTCTGAGTGGCTCTGAGATGAAGTGGCCTCTGACCCCCACTCTCCCCGATTCCAGGCTCCGATGCTTCGACTGAGCTCAAAGCCGGAGGAGGTCACAGCATGGCTGCAGGCAGAGAACTTCTCCACTGGGTGAGGGCCAAGCCCCACGGCTTCACCTCTGTAAGGGGCTCCGATAACAACCGGGCACTCCTCCCACCACAAGAGTCTCATCCAGGGCGCTTCTCCCTTCAAACCCAGGACTTTATGAAGCTGGTTTAAGCCAATATGCTTATTTTACTCCCTGGCCTCCAGATACTCTTTCTGTGAATTCTCCTGTCACCCCAGCCTCCAAGCCCAAACAGCCCCTTCTCCGCCCAGATACCCAGGTCTGGGTCCTTCAGCCTACCACTGACCCCGCTCTCTTTGTTCCCAGCCAAGGTCCATGACGGGAGCCAGCTGCTTCCAAACCTAGGTTAGGCAGGCAGTAAGGCACACAACCATGGCCCCCCCTGGTCCCTCCAACGCATCTATCAAGCCAACCCTGAAAATGCAAGTGCTCTATGAGTTTGAAGCGAGGAACCCACAGGAACTGACTGTGGTCCAGGGAGAGGTACTGGAGGTGAGGCATGGGCTTGAGCCGAGCAAAGAAGGCCGTGTGGTTGGTGGCCGGCGGGAGGTACCGGGAGCGTGGAGGGCGTGGCCTAGAGAGGGCAAAGGACGGTGGGGAAGGGCCAAGAGGGAGGAAGCCTGGTGGGGGCGGGGAAGGCTGGCTGGACAGAGGCTCGGGCCCCTGACCTAGCAACCTTTGGCAGGTTCTGGACCAGAGCAAGCGGTGGTGGCTGGTGAAGAATGAGACGGGACAGAGTGGCTACATCCCCAGCAACATCCTGGAGCCCCTTCAGTCGGGAGCCCCCAGGAGTCAGAGCGGGTCACCCCCTCGGGTACTACCCAGCCTAGACTATTCAGAAGCTATAAAGCCTGAATCAGAGGTGGGGGTAGGGTTGGCCCTGGTGCAACTGAATCAGCATTACACGTGCTTACTCTCTGCCATGGGGCCAGAGCAGAGAACAAGCCTTGTGCCTCTAGCATACCATGGGGGGAGACGAGTGATGTGACGGAAGCCAAGAGAAAGGACCCAGGTGACGGGGGCTCTGAGTGGCTCTGAGATGAAGTGGCCTCTGACCCCCACTCTCCCCGATTCCAGGCTCCGATGCTTCGACTGAGCTCAAAGCCGGAGGAGGTCACAGCATGGCTGCAGGCAGAGAACTTCTCCACTGGGTGAGGGCCAAGCCCCACGGCTTCACCTCTGTAAGGGGCTCCGATAACAACCGGGCACTCCTCCCACCACAAGAGTCTCATCCAGGGCGCTTCTCCCTTCAAACCCAGGACTTTATGAAGCTGGTTTAAGCCAATATGCTTATTTTACTCCCTGGCCTCCAGATACTCTTTCTGTGAATTCTCCTGTCACCCCAGCCTCCAAGCCCAAACAGCCCCTTCTCCGCCCAGATACCCAGGTCTGGGTCCTTCAGCCTACCACTGACGGCCTCTGCTCTCTTTGTTCCCAGCACTGTGAAGACCCTTGGGTCCATGACGGGGAGCCAGCTGCTTCACATGAGACCTGGAGAGCTGCAGATGCTGTGTGCACAGGAGGCCCCCCGGGTCCTGGCACGGCTGGAGGCTATCCGAAGGACGCTGGGGGTGAGAACACCCTGGGGTCCTGACGCCCGCTGAAAATGTGGGGTGCTCCCAGAGTCCGCGTGAGAGTGCCAGCTGGACCAGCCAGCAGCCCCAGTCCTGGGGCAGCACTCCCTGTGGCAGGTCTGGCACAGGACAATCCCCTAGAGGCTTGACTTCCTGTGTTCAGGCTTACCTTGGAGCTCCTAGCTGACCGCTGGCATGAGCTCTCGGGTCCCTCACCTGGCACTGGCCTCACCTCAACCTTTTCTCTCCTCAGATAAGCCATTAGGCAACAACTCAGCGCCAAGACAAAGACTTTCTCACAAGCAAGATGGAAGATCTGATACTCTTTGGAGCCCTGAGAATTCTTCTTTCAAGCCCCTAGGTTGCAGCGAACGCCACACCCCAGCTTGTGCAGCAGAGAGGATGAGCCAGTCCAGAGGCTGACAAACCCAGCCGCCTCTCTCTGTGTGGAGGGCCCTCCCCAGCTGCCACCTGTTTATTGCATCTCTCTCCTGAGCCAGGAGCACTGGCACCTAGATTTGTCAGGACTCTGTTTAGTCCCTCTCCTCCTCAATAAAGGTACCTACATGCTTATGTATGCCTCTCTTGCAGCTTCCTTTGGCCTTGACGGAGGCCAAAAGCAGGAGTCAGGAAGAGCTGGGACACTGGACATGAAATAGCAACAGCCCTACATCCATCACGGGGCCAGACTGTTTGAACACGGGTAGGAATTCACCGGAGCAGAGTCAGAATTTGAAATTATGGCCCAGCTCTCCTTAATTTCTAAACAAACTCCAAAACAAGGCTATCCTAGACATCTTTATCCTTCTGTGTACATTTCTCCTGGTACATTCCAACGCACCCAGTACAACTGAGGGCAGAACCTATGAGCAAAGAGTGTAGAGTCAGACAGTTGTTGGTGTTGAGCAGCCAGGAACACACTCAAAAGCATGTCGCCAGGTCCAGGCTCTACTTGGCAACTTCTCTTCTAGTGCTTCAGTCCCCTTCTGTTGGGTGAGCTAATTTTGGGGAGAGCATACTGAACATTGGACTGACTGTGTGAACTCTGGCAAGTCATTTCACTTGCTGGTTCTCTTTTTTTCTCAAGTGCTAAGTGAAGAGCCTGAACTGTCTGTGGCGTCTAATATTCAGGATACATAGCCTTCATTAATTTCAGAACTGTCGCAGACTCTCCTCCCTGTATAACAGAGGTTCAACTTTCATTGACTTAGTCTGCAGGTAAGGTTTGATGTACGTATGGATTAAGGGCCCCTTAAGTTAAGATGTTCCCTTAGTACAACAGCCAGGACGTGGACCCAACCTAAATGTCCATCAGTAGATAACAGATGAAGAAGCTGTGGTGCATAATACACAAAGGAATATTACTCATCCATAAAAAGGAACAAAACTGAGTCCATTTGTAGTGAGGTGGATGAACTAGAGTCTGTCATACAAAGTCAGAGCGAGAAAAAATCATACACTAATGCATATATACGGAATCTAAAAAAATGGTACTGATAAACCTATTTGCAGGGTAGGGATGGAGCTACCGATGTAGAGAATGGACTTGCGCGCACAGTGGGGGAAGGAAAGGGTGGGACAAACAGAGAGTAGCATTGACATATACACACAACCATGTATAAAACAGACAGCTGCGAGCGGGAAGATGCTGTATCACACAGGGAGCTCAGTTTAGTGCTCTGTGATGACCTGGGGGGATGGGGGTCAGATGGGGAGGAAGGCTCAAGAGGGAAGAGATATTATACACACACACACACACACGCACGCAGTCGATTCACATTGTACAGCAGAAACTAACACGATATTGTAAAGCAACTCACCTCCAATAAAGAAAAAGATATTCTCTAGTCACTCTTAGTTACATCTGTCCATGACCCTAAGGCTGCTCAAATATTCAGACGGCCTGTCTGAAATGCCTCAAGTTCCTGGCCTCAGAAAAATCACCTCTCTTCGCTGGTATTAAAAAAAAAAGCAAACATTTTGCCTCACAAGATAGAACACAGGTGAGACTCTCAAGGCTTGACTGTCAAGGGCAAAAGCTAACAGAAAAGTTAATTTGGGGGAAGGAAGAGAGGCATATTGACACATTGCCTTCTGGGGCCTCATGAAGCTAACGGGGTCCTAGAAACAGGGAAAACTTCCAGACCAGGTAAAAAAGTATTTTGACCCAGTGCTCTCCAGATTTCCCAGTAAAGACTGAGATGAGGTGAGACTTGGATGTTTGGATATCCAAGTGTAAAGGATCTAGCACAAGTTGGGCTAGATCCTCTGCACTTGGTTTTGAAAACCTGGACCTAGTTTTGAATTCTGGGCCACCCATGGAAACTTAAACTTAGAAAGGCAACTCCCCAATCTCTCCAGGCCTCGCTAATCTTCTTTACTTGTGTTAAGTCATTCAGTCCTGTCTGATTCTTCATGACCCTATGGACGGTAGCTGGCCAGGCTCCTCCGTCCATGGGATTTTCCAGGCAAGGATACTGGAGTGGGTTGTCATTTCCTTCTCCAATCTTCTTTAAAATGGATATGAAAGCTACTTCACAAAGTTGTTGTGAAGCTTAAATTGGAATAGATTAGTTCATATACATGAAATACCTAGATTATTGACTAGTATATCATAGGTGTTCAACAAGCTTAGTCTTATACCAAGTCCAAACATTATCAATTCATCTGTCCCGATGCGTTTGGGAAAAGTTTGGGACTTTTTCCTTTCTTCTTTTAGTGAACTGTCCTTTTAAAAAGTCTCATCTTTCGCTTCAGTCAAATTAGGGGGAAATGCGCTTTCCCACGCCCGGGTTAGGGAGTCTAGGGGCTCTGTGTTCTAAGTGTCTGTGATGTTGAGGCCAGATCAGGCACCTGAGAGCAGCTGGGAACTCCTCCCCACCCACCCTCTATGCACACGCCAAAGACAGATTCCCTCGTGGTCAGTCTCCGTCGACTCCTGATGCTTGCCCACGTCCCCCCAAATCCCCGACCCCCGCTAGATAAACATCTATGGCAAGCAGGGTAACCAGGGTCTCCCGGCCTGGACTGTTGGGGCTCAGCCCCATCCCGCTGTAACTGGCACTAATAAAGAGTGCGGTCTCGCGTGGGCAAAGTACAGAGGCCCAGTCACAGGCCCCGGGCATTCTCCTCCCGGTCTAGCTTGCAGAGTAACCGACCCCTTCAGACCACAGAACTGCAGCAGCCCGGCGGGCGCTCGGCCCCGCGGACACCCGGAGCATGGGGAGGGGGCGGGGAGACGGCGGTGGGGGCGGAGTCAGGGCGCACGTTGGCTCCCCTACTTACGTCGAGTATAAGGACCCTCCCGTTCGCCATCTACCGTGAGACTTGGATGTTTGGATATCCAAGTGTAAAGGATCTAGCACAAGTTGGGCTAGATCCTCTGCACTTGGTTTTGAAAACCTGGACCTAGTTTTGAATTCTGGGCCACCCATGGAAACTTAAACTTAGAAAGGCAACTCCCCAATCTCTCCAGGCCTCGCTAATCTTCTTTACTTGTGTTAAGTCATTCAGTCCTGTCTGATTCTTCATGACCCTATGGACGGTAGCTGGCCAGGCTCCTCCGTCCATGGGATTTTCCAGGCAAGGATACTGGAGTGGGTTGTCATTTCCTTCTCCAATCTTCTTTAAAATGGATATGAAAGCTACTTCACAAAGTTGTTGTGAAGCTTAAATTGGAATAGATTAGTTCATATACATGAAATACCTAGATTATTGACTAGTATATCATAGGTGTTCAACAAGCTTAGTCTTATACCAAGTCCAAACATTATCAATTCATCTGTCCCGATGCGTTTGGGAAAAGTTTGGGACTTTTTCCTTTCTTCTTTTAGTGAACTGTCCTTTTAAAAAGTCTCATCTTTCGCTTCAGTCAAATTAGGGGGAAATGCGCTTTCCCACGCCCGGGTTAGGGAGTCTAGGGGCTCTGTGTTCTAAGTGTCTGTGATGTTGAGGCCAGATCAGGCACCTGAGAGCAGCTGGGAACTCCTCCCCACCCACCCTCTATGCACACGCCAAAGACAGATTCCCTCGTGGTCAGTCTCCGTCGACTCCTGATGCTTGCCCACGTCCCCCCAAATCCCCGACCCCCGCTAGATAAACATCTATGGCAAGCAGGGTAACCAGGGTCTCCCGGCCTGGACTGTTGGGGCTCAGCCCCATCCCGCTGTAACTGGCACTAATAAAGAGTGCGGTCTCGCGTGGGCAAAGTACAGAGGCCCAGTCACAGGCCCCGGGCATTCTCCTCCCGGTCTAGCTTGCAGAGTAACCGACCCCTTCAGACCACAGAACTGCAGCAGCCCGGCGGGCGCTCGGCCCCGCGGACACCCGGAGCATGGGGAGGGGGCGGGGAGACGGCGGTGGGGGCGGAGTCAGGGCGCGCACGTTGGCTCCCCCCCTACTTACGTCGAGTATAAGGACCCTCCCGTTCGCCATCTACCGCTAGTGCGCGTAGGCACGCAGGCGATCGATATGTCGTCGGTCAAGTCGTCTATGGTTCTGGGTTACTGGGATATTCGCGGGGTGAGTGCTGTTTCAGTGGACAAGCCGCTCGGTCTGGGAGACAGACGCGAAAGTGGTGGGGGGCTCCTGGTCCGCGGTCTCCGAGAGAAGGGGCTTTACTCCGAGGGCAAACCTCCGCTGTGCTGCGCAGCGCTGCGCGGCGAACTCGGAGGCCAGGGAGACCGCCCCTGCGCCGCCTCTGGAAGCGCTTCCCTGGGGCAGAGGCGGTGAGGGCAGCGAGCCAGCGCGGGCGTGAGTCTCGGCAGCCGCTTAACCACCCCCGCGGCGGGAGACCGCGTCTCCGCAGCCCGGGGCCCGAGTGGGGCGGGGCGGTTGGCTGGTGGGGGCCGAGGGGGCAGGGGAGGGGCACTGCGCAGGTGCTAACCTGGAGCTCCCCCACCCCTGCCCCCACCCGCCAGCTGGCCCACGCCATCCGCATGCTCCTGGAGTTCACGGATACGACCTACGAAGAGAAGCGATACTCGTGCGGCGAAGGTAATGCCGCTCTGGGTGCCAGTGCGGCGTCGCGCTGAGCCGAGCGGGTCTTCCAACTGTCCCTGTCTTGTGCCCTGAGCGTAGCATCACGCCAAGGTCGGATGGGACTTCTGCCCCAGTCACCTTGGAGCTCTCAGCTGTGTTTAGTGTGGGGAGACAGCTGGAGATACACCCTCTGCCATAGCCCCACCCCGGCTTAACACTGATGCTTAATGGCTGAGCTTTTGGGTTTTGGGTGTAAGAGGTATTATTGGGGCTTCCCTGGTGGCCTAGCTGGTAAAGAATTCGTCTGCAGTGCAGGAGACCCCAGTTCAGTTCCTGGGATGGACAGAAGAGCCTGGTGGGCTGAAATCCCTGGGGTCGTCAAAGGGCCAGACACGACTGAGCCGCTAAGCACAGCGCAGCCTTAAGAGGTATTGGGCTTCCCAGGTGCCGCTTGTGGTAAAAAACCCACCTGCTAATGCAGGAGATGTAAGAGATGGCGGGTTAATCCCTGGGTAGGGAAGATCCCCTGGAGAAAGAAATGGGTATATTCTTGCCTAGAGAATGCCCGCTGAAGAGGACAGGGGAGCCTGGTGGGCTACAGTTCCTGGGCTTGCAAAGGGCCAGACAGAACTGAAGCGACTTACCATGCGTGTTAGGTATTGGAATTAGGGTCTGTCTCTAGATCTTTCCACTCTTCCTCCGGCGGGATATTAAGCAGGTTGGATCCCACTTCATTCTTTCTCTTACAGCTCCTGACTATGATAAGAGCCAGTGGCTGGATGTGAAATTCAAATTAGACCTGGACTTTCCTAATGTAGGTGGCTTTAGAAGAAGAGGGGGCAGGAGGGAAGGCCTTCAAGTGTATCCTTGCTCCTTTCCTCTCTAGGGGTTTCTAGAATAAGGGCTTTTAACCTGGCTAGCGTAGATAGACTGCAGGGGTCCTTAAACTTGGATGGAGAAAAAATTATATTTGCATTTCTGCTAACCACTAACAAAGTTAATTCCTTCTGAGGTGAATGTAAGCAGGAAGTGACCTTGGTTATTCTGTGACTTTGGCTATCTGTATCATATGTGTCACAAATATTGTAAATAAATACTATTTACACTCACCGTACTTTAAGAGTATGATTGTTATTACATCTTCTTGTTATTTAATGCATTCATAGGCATGTATTACTCTTACAGTTTTGTTCTTTTAATGTTAATAAATTATGTCATTTGTTTTATGCATTTAAAAAACCACATTCTGAGGAAAAGGTCCACAGTGTACACATACCCATGCATACACAGAGTAAGCAGCCCTGTCTAGAGTCAGGTGTGGATCTAGTTGCTACGTTTTACTTACTAACTTTTCTTCTAACACAACATCTTCTCTCTGCTGTTCACTTCCCTGCAAGTCTTATCTTTCCCAGCAGAGAGAGGCAGGGAGGGAAGAGACAGGTGGTTCATTTGGCCTGTCCTTTTCCTTCCAGCTGCCCTATCTCATGGACGGTAAGAACAAGATCACCCAGAGCAACGCCATCTTGCGCTACATTGCCCGCAAGCACAATATGTGTGAGTGGGGCAGGGTTGGTGACGGGAGGGCTGCTCACCTGGGAATGGGTAAGGCCGGGGTGATTTCTGGTCATTTGGCCTACAGGTGGTGACACTGAAGAGGAAAAGATTCGGGTGGACATCATGGAGAACCAAATAATGGATTTTCGCATGCAGCTGGTACAACTCTGCTACAACCCTGACCATGTGAGTGTCCTGAGCAAAAAGGCATCAAGAAAAAGGAGCCTCCAGGAACTCAGAGGTTAACGCTACCCCATCCTGCTGCCCCAGCCTCCCACCAGATCTGTCAGAGCAGGAAACAGAACTCTTGTTTCTGGGGCATTCGTTGGTCGTATACCTCTGGTCTTGACCCTCTTCCACTCCACACCCCTCCTTTCCATCCCGCTATCCCACCCTGAAGGCAGCGAGAGGAAAGTGCCTGGAGAAGGGGCCATGGAGTGTCCATCATTGGCCCGTGCCGTGATTTGCGCAGAGAATTCGCACGGTGGCAGCTGTTCTCTCTTTCCTTTTACCTCTCCCCCAGGAAAAGCTGAAGCCTCAGTACTTGGAACAGCTGCCCGCACAGCTGAAACTGTTCTCCCTTTTCCTGGGGAGATACTCATGGTTTGCAGGGGAAAAGGTAGGAAGAAAGGAAAGGGAGGGGGTCCTTTTCCATCTCTGCAGGTGGCCGTGAACTCCCTTCCCAGCCCTGACGGTCGTCTTGTCCCTCTAGATCACCTTTGTGGACTTCCTCACGTATGATGTCTTGGATCAGAACCGTATGTTTGAGCCCAAGTGCCTGGATGACTTTCCGAATTTGCAGGCCTTCATGTGCCGTTTTGAGGTGATGCTCCCTGCACCTTTCTCTGACAGAAACACAGGCTGCCCGGGGCCCCAGAGGACCCCATTGTGGTCAGTTCTTGCCAGCACCAGCTCCCTAAAGGGATCCGTGGTGGACACCTAGAAACTTTTAAGTCTTGGGAAGGTCTTGGCTTCTGACTCTTGAAGACACTATTTACAAGAAATGGTGGAATCAGGCAGCATGTGAGTGCTCCTGTTTGGGAATGAGTCTTTTGGCCTGGGTTAGAGTCTTTGTAAGGTTTGGTGTGCTTTCCCTTCAGGCTTTGGAGAAAATAGCTGCCTACATCCAGTCTGACCGCTTCCTCAAGATGCCTGTTAACAACAAGATGGCCCAGTGGGGCAACAAGAGGCTGTGCTGAGCAGGCAGCAGGCCTGCACTGCTTGATGTGTTCATTCTGTCCTTAGGGAATCTGTACCCCTCTTTTCTGCTCTTTTCAATAAATAACACTCAGGCTATTGGCATTCAGCTTGATTTCTGTTGGGAAAAAGGGCCGAAGGGGAGTAAGGACATGTGAATTCAATCACTGCACCATTGACGTTTGTCTCTCCGACACCTGAATTCAAGGACTAGCGGCTTTTGCCCAGCCCTTGAGAATACTAGAGGTAAAGGCGCGAGTGTCCAGCTATAGGTAACAAGTGATACACAAAACGTGGCCCCATTGTGTGTGTGCACCACATTTTTATCCATTCATCTATCAGTGGACATTTAGTTTGCTTCCATGTCTTGGCTATTGTGAATAGTGCTGCATGTGTCTTTTCAAAGTATTTTCATGTTTTCTGGGTGTGCACTCAGAAATGGGATTGCTGGATCATACTGTAGTTCTATTTTTAGTTTTTTAAGGAACCTGCATACTGTTCTCCAGGCTTCCCTGGTGGTTCAGACAGTAAAGAATCTGCCTGCAGTTCAGGAGACCCAGGTTTGATTTCTGCATTGGGAAGAGCCTCTGGTGAAGGGAATGGCTATTCACTCCAGTGTTCTTGCCTGGAGACTTCCATGGACAGAGGAGCCTGATGGGCTACAGTCCTTAGGGTCGCAAAGAGTCAGACACAACTGAACGACTTTAACACTTTCATACTGTTCTCTATAGTGGCACCAATTTACATTCTCACCAATAGTACAGGAAGGTTCTCTTTACTCCACACCCTCTCCAGTTGTTTATCATTTGTAGACTTTATGATGGCCATTTTGACTGGTGGGAGGTAATATCTCACTACGGAGGTAGCTCAGTTTTTCAGAAGTGAACAAAAATCTATGAACAGATGACATGGAAATGGAAATATTGATGGCCCAAAACTTAAAAAGATGTTTATAATACAAAAACAAATTTATACCAGTAAGAGGACTGTTCAGAGAAATTTTAAGTTTGAAAGCATTGGCAAAGTTTGGGGAATTGCCAAGAATTTCTTGCTGGTGGACACTGTTTCCCAGGACTCCTTTCCCCAAGGACTGCAGGACCAGTTTTCCATTTCTTTGCCTCTACCCTGTGGCAAACAGACTCTAAAATGGCCCTCATAATCCCCTTCTGGTACTCAGGCTCTTGTGAAATCCTCTCCCTTTTGAGTGTGGGTAGAACCTATGATTTCTTCTAATAAACTAAAGCAAAGGAAATGGGGTGTGGGCGAGATGTGGCTCCCCCAGGTCCCGACCGCCCCTAATTCTTAAGATGGGCAAGAAGAGAATGCTCTCACAATGGCTGCCTCCGAGCAGAGAAGGAACGAGGACCCCCTGTCACCCCAGGGGCGCAGAGACTGCACAAGTGTTGTGAAACTCAGGTGAGTAATGAGTTTGTGCAAGTAGCATCAGCAAGAACTGTTTAAAGCAAAAAATCTGTGATAGCTGAATTTGGTGGAATTTCCCAAAAAACTATTAGAGAAATTCATTTGTATTAGTTGCTGAGAAACTAGATTAAGGCATTTCCACTTCAGAAGGAAATAGCTTATGTGATTTAAGGAAAATGTGTAGTTATTTCGTGAATGGGACAGGTGGTATGTATGGAAATGGATTTGCCTTTAAGGGTAGTTTAAGGGCTTATGAAAACACCTGGACTTGGTACAGAAACTGCACTTTCCTTGTCCCTCAACTGCAGGACTAGGTGGCACAGTGAGCCGTGTGGATCAAAGGGGTTTAAGGATGAATGGGAGAGGAGGGGGGAGGAAGTGCTGTGCAGCCAGTGATTTTCCCAGTGTGTAAGTTTGCTCGTGTCACCTCTGCTGCTTCAACATGGCTAATGGCTTCTTAGGCCTTGGGAAAAAGACAATCTCCTTCAGTTCACAAAACCCTTTACAGTCTGACTTCTGCTTCCTTTCCAGGTTCCCATCCCTTCCCTGCCCTGGGGCACTGGGGTCTAGCTTTTCTGGATGCCCTATACTCTAGGGTTAGGCTGCCTGGGTTCAGATCCTGGCCCTGCTACGGTAAACTCTGGCCTCCTGTCCCTTCTCTGACAAATGAATCCTCCCTCACTGAGACCTGATAAGGAGTAAGCCAGTATTTCTAAAGCATTTAGAATAGATGAATGTTATATAAACTTAGAAATTATCTAAAAGCACCATGTTCTTTTTATCTTCATGCTTTTGGACTCGCTGTTCTTCTGCCTGGAATGCTTTTGCTCTGGCCAACAAAGCCTGCCTAATGCCTATTCATCATCTAAGGTAAGCTGGCAGGCCCCCTACTTGGGGGAGCCACAACTGATAACCCCTGCTGGAAGTATTAGTGATGTTCACTGATGATTTATAATTGTTTCCCTTTAAGAGAAGCTTCACTACCCCCTTAAACTTACATGTAACATTCTGACTTGCTTTGGCCAGTTAAATGCAGTGGAAATTACACCTGTTTTCCAGGCAAAAGCTTTGAAAGCAACTGTATCTGCTTCATACTGCTGTCGGAACTGACAGCAGGTGCCCAGTGGAGCGTCCGTCAGTCTGGGTCTCTTGACAGACCATGAAAACCAGAGTCTGCTGACCACAGTGGATATGAAGCGTGAGCAAGAAATAAATATGCATTAAGCCACTGAGATTTGGTTTTTCCTGAGTGACATTCCTCCACCTCAGCTAATTTCAATGCACTGACTTTAAACCCCTGTTCCTATAGGATTCAGTGTTTTCCTCCATCAGCAGTTACCACAGTCAACTGGAATTTCTGGTTGAAATGCCTGTGTCTGCCACAACTCTGCGTTTCAGGAGAGCAGGGACTGTGACTGAAGCAAATTTTAGTTGGAGCTTCTATAGAGCCTGACCCAAAGTAGATCCAACAATGCCTTGATTCCCTTCTAATGAAAAAGGAAGGAGTAAAGAAGAGTTTGGTTCAGGGAAGTACTTAATGTTGTCAAGGAACATTAAGAAGTTCTCTCTGTTCTGGTTGGGAGACAGAACACGACATGGAATGCCCTGTTCTTGAAGCAGAGGGCAGAAGTGCTCAGAGGGAGCACAGAAGTTCAGCTTCAGCGAGGTCCAGGGGTCAGCCAAGACCTCTGAGGCTGGAGGCTGGGCGATGAGATGTCATGGTCTAGTCTGCTGCTTGCTTAGGCCACGCTGTAACAAAACATCGCTGAGGACCAGCAGGCAGGAGCTCTTCGTGTTTGAGGAGTTTTTCAATAGAAATAATTACAGGTGCTTCACACATGAGATTTAAATCCAGAAGAAAAGATGAAGCAGGTGGATGTATGTTTGAATTTCAAATGGCTAGGTGCCGCTGTGCAGAGGACACACGGAGACAGAGGGCCAGCCTGAGGGTGTTGTCATTAGAAGGGGCATTTGCGGTGGTGGGGAGAGATGGGAACAGCACAGAGAACTGTGCGTGCTGTGTGAGAAACTTATGGCACAGCAAGGGTAGCTCTGTATGTTACCTTCTGTCGTGTGATGTTTCCAATAGGAGTAACAGATTTATTTAAACTGTGATTGAAACCCTGTCTGCTTCCTTCCAAAAGTATGTCTAAAATGGGAAGAAAAAAGAACGTAGAAAATGCAGAATGGCCATTGGGCCTTTTAGACAGGGTTGTGCTTTATCAGGGGAATGTCTGGCTACCCCACCAAGAACAGATCTGATTAAACAGCAGTAGCGCAGTGGGCATGTTCTAGAAGACTTATTTTGGAGTCCACTGGGCCTGGACCTTCTTCCTTGAGTCCAAGTCTTGGGTTACCGTGTAAAGCAGGCTGGTCTCTGCGTCTGTCCTTAGGTGGTACACTAATGTAGTGGGATGACAGCGAACCTGAAAGCGGGGTCACCAGAGGGAGGGACACAAAAGCCGATCCAGGGAGTAACTTTAGTTTGTAGGTATGATGTTTAGCATAAAAGCTTTATTATACTGTATCTCTTTGCCCACGTAGAAGGGTGACCAAGTAGATCCAACAATGCCTTGATTCCTTCTAATGAAAAGGAAGGAGTAAAGAAGAGTTTGGTTCAGGGAAGTACTTAATGTTGTCAAGGAACATTAAGAAGTTCTCTCTGTTCTGGTTGGGAGACAGAACACGACATGGAATGCCCTGTTCTTGAAGCAGAGGGCAGAAGTGCTCAGAGGGAGCACAGAAGTTCAGCTTCAGCGAGGTCCAGGGGTCAGCCAAGACCTCTGAGGCTGGAGGCTGGGCGATGAGATGTCATGGTCTAGTCTGCTGCTTGCTTAGGCCACGCTGTAACAAAACATCGCTGAGGACCAGCAGGCAGGAGCTCTTCGTGTTTGAGGAGTTTTTCAATAGAAATAATTACAGGTGCTTCACACATGAGATTTAAATCCAGAAGAAAAGATGAAGCAGGTGGATGTATGTTTGAATTTCAAATGGCTAGGTGCCGCTGTGCAGAGGACACACGGAGACAGAGGGCCAGCCTGAGGGTGTTGTCATTAGAAGGGGCATTTGCGGTGGTGGGGAGAGATGGGAACAGCACAGAGAACTGTGCGTGCTGTGTGAGAAACTTATGGCACAGCAAGGGTAGCTCTGTATGTTACCTTCTGTCGTGTGATGTTTCCAATAGGAGTAACAGATTTATTTAAACTGTGATTGAAACCCTGTCTGCTTCCTTCCAAAAGTATGTCTAAAATGGGAAGAAAAAAGAACGTAGAAAATGCAGAATGGCCATTGGGCCTTTTAGACAGGGTTGTGCTTTATCAGGGGAATGTCTGGCTACCCCACCAAGAACAGATCTGATTAAACAGCAGTAGCGCAGTGGGCATGTTCTAGAAGACTTATTTTGGAGTCCACTGGGCCTGGACCTTCTTCCTTGAGTCCAAGTCTTGGGTTACCGTGTAAAGCAGGCTGGTCTCTGCGTCTGTCCTTAGGTGGTACACTAATGTAGTGGGATGACAGCGAACCTGAAAGCGGGGTCACCAGAGGGAGGGACACAAAAGCCGATCCAGGGAGTAACTTTAGTTTGTAGGTATGATGTTTAGCATAAAAGCTTTATTATACTGTATCTCTTTGCAGTCCTCTCACCGTAGAAGGGTGTCCTATATGCGTGATAGATAAAGGCAAAACAGTGTATCTGCAAATCTCAGTGCAGGCTGTTTCCTGTTAAATTATAGAGCTCACCTTGTCTTCCCTTTTTCCACCTCTCATTCTGATAGGGACAGAGTAGAAAGGTAGTTGTGGAGTCCTAGTGGGGGACTGTAGGTGGAAAGGTGAAACCTGGGGAAAGTTGGGGGGCCAGTAGGTTAACAATGGCTCAGGAATGCTGCTCCTTATTCAATAAAGCAGGAAGAGCTGGGGAAGGAGGAGCTAATGATGGATGCCTTGTGTCTGCTCCTGTGTCTACTTGAGGAAGGCAGTCTTCTACCCTCCTATATATATATATGTTGCTGCCCACTCGATTGAGCAGCAGAGCTTTCCTGCCTGCCTGCTTGCACCTCTTACAAGTGCCCTAACCTAATAAATCCTCTTCTTGCCTATCACTCTGCCTCTCGCTGAATTCCTTCTACATTGAGGCATGAAGAACCTGAGCCTCAGTGGGTCCATACGTTGGATAAGTGCTGGATTGAGTCCCGGACACGTGGGTTCAAGTCCCAAGCAGGGTTTTGGCTGGGGTTAAGCCTTAACCATATGGGTTCGAGTCCCAAACCAGATTTTGGCTAGGTTCAAGCCCCAGCCACGTGGGTTCAAGTCCCAAACAGGGTTTTGGCTGGAGTTAAGCCCCAGTCACGTGGGTTCAAGTCCCAAGCAGAGTTTGATCAGGTCTGGGCCCTGGGTTTAAGTCTCAAATTGAGATAGAACCCTTTCAATTCCTTTACTGTTTCATTATGTGGTGAACTCAGAGTCAGTGACATCATACTTTAGTCTGGGGTTTTCTAAATATCAATCTGCATGTTATCCCAAGGTGCCAGACTTGGAGCTGGATGCAGTGGGTGACGACACTTTGGGTTGTCCCTGTTTTGGGTGAAAGAGGGTGGATGTGTTTTTGTTTGCACAGGGGGGTGGCTGCATTATGTTCAGCATGAGTATCTTGTGGTGGTGGCTGTAGGGATGATGGTTTGGAAATGCACATATGCAGAAGGATGTTTCTGTTAGGCATCTGTCCTCTGCCAAACATTCTTCTCGTAGGTGGGGAATTTCTCACACTATGGATCCCGCCTCCCCCAGGTAGATAGATGGCTGAGGGTTGACTCTGACATCCATCTCCCCATCTTCTGCTGTCACCCAATCTCCATTCCTGCTGGGCATACTACTTCCCAGGCAGAAGACGTCATTTCCGAAATGGTTACTTTCTAGCTAGTGAGATATAAATAGAAGTGATATAAATAGATGTGTTACTTCCAGGAAGTTTTTCTGAAAGAGGGAAAGAACACCCCTCACACACACACAGTCTTTCTCCCTGCTGCTCTTTGCAGCAAAGATGTGACAGGGCTTTAGCAGCTGTTTTGTGTCCATGAGGCCACACAGAGAATGCAAAACACTCGATCAGGATGATGAAGCATGAAGTTAAATAGCTGAGTCATTTTCTGTCTATCTCTAGATAGATATTAACTATTTATCTCATTAACTATCTATCTCCAGAGCTTTTTTCACATGAAAAATAAACTTCTTCGGGGGGTGGGGGGTGGGGAAAAAAAGAAAATAAACTTTTTCTATTTAAGCCACTATTTTTTTTTTTTTTTTTTAATTTTTGACACTGCCGGCTTTGTTGCTATACGTGAGCTTTCTCTAGCTGGGGCAAGCGGGGGCTAGTCTAGTGGCGGTGCACGAGATTCTCCTTATGGCCGCTTCTCTTGCGGCTCGTGAGCCCCAGAGCCCAGGCCCAGCAGCGCTGGCACAGAGCCTCCCTGGCCCTGCAGCGTGTGGGGTCTTCCCAGACCAGGGATCGAACTTGTGTCCCCCTCACTGGCAGGTGAACTCCTAATCACTAGACCACCAGGGAAGTCTGTAAGCCACTGTTATTATTTAGTTATATACAGAATAACTTAATCCTAATGAAGTCACCTGCTCTTCTAGCCTCCCTTGTGGCTGAGGTGCAGGCCTGTGACCCAGGCTCTGTAACTGCACACAGTAGTAGAGGACCTCAGTTCTAAAGCAGCAGACCCTGAGGATTTATCTGGCACGGGTAGAGAGGGATCAGTGTTGGAGGCAGCAGTGATGAGACATTCGCATCCCATACCACACAGCACAGGTAGGAGCCCCAGGGCCTGTGCCCAGCCGTGGCTGTGAGGTCGTCTCCAGGACAGCCCCATGTGCGGTTAGGCACACGTGCTGGTTAACCGGCTTCCAGTGCCCACTCCCTAGCCTTCCCAGGGATTCAGTGAGCTACCGATACCTCTAAAAACTTATTTTCCAGTTACAGCAACAAAGAACATTGAAGGATACTCCCCTTAGGTCTATCTGGAGATAAAGATCTTATCTATATTCTACCAGCTTGAAACCACTGGCTTAAACCCAAGGTTTCTCCTTGTCTTGGGTTTAATCTTTATCCTCTCTCTGCTGGGTGTGGGAGAGATTGCCGCTGGCCACCAAATCCATTTTTCTGTTGACATATGTGTCTGTCCTTGTGACTAGGTAAAGCCACACAACTGATCACAGTGGAATGCAATCAATTGTGATGTTTGCAGTGTCTGTTTCATTTGTCCACTGGGAAGTTGCTTCCTTAGGTTTGCTCTGTTTTCTTTCCCACACCCATGATACAGCAGCAGCCAAGGACATGAGGAAGCAGCCTTGCGAATGGCAGAGCCGCGGGTTGGAACAGTTCCTGAGCAACTGCATGGGAAGAGGTGCCTGCACACCTGGCCTGTCCCCATGGAACATGAACGAAGAATAGACTTCCATTTTCTGGAGGCTGCTGGCTTGGGATCTCTATCAGCTTCATCTTTCTCTGCTGATACAACAATGATGGAGGAATAGTAGGCATGGAGCTTGGAATTGATAGCAGGTAATTTCAGGTCAGAGCAGAAGACACCATGGAGGCAGCCATGTTCTCAGAATGGGTCTTGTTTTCCCGTTCCAGAGGCAACGGGATATACTGAATGGTGTAGGACACTGCCCCGAGGGACCCACATCCCGTCTTCAGAACTAAGCCAGACCCCAACCACAGGAAAATTTTATGCAGGCCTGTGACCCAGGCTCTGTAACTGCACACAGTAGTAGAGGACCTCAGTTCTAAAGCAGCAGACCCTGAGGATTTATCTGGCACGGGTAGAGAGGGATCAGTGTTGGAGGCAGCAGTGATGAGACATTCGCATCCCATACCACACAGCACAGGTAGGAGCCCCAGGGCCTGTGCCCAGCCGTGGCTGTGAGGTCGTCTCCAGGACAGCCCCATGTGCGGTTAGGCACACGTGCTGGTTAACCGGCTTCCAGTGCCCACTCCCTAGCCTTCCCAGGGATTCAGTGAGCTACCGATACCTCAAAAAACTTATTTTCCAGTTACAGCAACAAAGAACATTGAAGGATACTCCCCTTAGGTCTATCTGGAGATAAAGATCTTATCTATATTCTACCAGCTTGAAACCACTGGCTTAAACCCAAGGTTTCTCCTTGTCTTGGGTTTAATCTTTATCCTCTCTCTGCTGGGTGTGGGAGAGATTGCCGCTGGCCACCAAATCCATTTTTCTGTTGACATATGTGTCTGTCCTTGTGACTAGGTAAAGCCACACAACTGATCACAGTGGAATGCAATCAATTGTGATGTTTGCAGTGTCTGTTTCATTTGTCCACTGGGAAGTTGCTTCCTTAGGTTTGCTCTGTTTTCTTTCCCACACCCATGATACAGCAGCAGCCAAGGACATGAGGAAGCAGCCTTGCGAATGGCAGAGCCGCGGGTTGGAACAGTTCCTGAGCAACTGCATGGGAAGAGGTGCCTGCACACCTGGCCTGTCCCCATGGAACATGAACGAAGAATAGACTTCCATTTTCTGGAGGCTGCTGGCTTGGGATCTCTATCAGCTTCATCTTTCTCTGCTGATACAACAATGATGGAGGAATAGTAGGCATGGAGCTTGGAATTGATAGCAGGTAATTTCAGGTCAGAGCAGAAGACACCATGGAGGCAGCCATGTTCTCAGAATGGGTCTTGTTTTCCCGTTCCAGAGGCAACGGGATATACTGAATGGTGTAGGACACTGCCCCGAGGGACCCACATCCCGTCTTCAGAACTAAGCCAGACCCCAACCACAGGAAAATCCTCTTTTTTGGTAGCCTCAGTTTGAAGTATATACATTCTACTGCTTCTACCTTAGAGTTTACTATGTGTGTTATACAATGTATAATTTTGACCACAATGACTAGAGACTACATTTGCAGCTGACTTCATTATCATATATTCCGTCTTTTTTTAAAAAATAATTGAGTTATTTGACTCTTTTTCTCCCTTGATAATCATCTCCATTTCAGATCTAAGATTTAAGCATTAATATAGCTATGCCCTTTTAACTTGAGCTTCTAAATTATGAGTCAGGAAGCTAAGTCCACCTGGTTTTGAGGTTCTGTTGTCATACAGCCCCAGCCATTCATTTGTGTTTGGCATATGGCTGCTTTCACACTGTAGTGATAAGAGTGAGCAATTGTGATAGAGACCATATGGCCCACGAAGCCAAAAGTGTTTACTGACTTATCGGTTTCATTAACTTTTAGCTCTACTGGATTTCTTTTTTTCATGTCAGATTTATTTTTCATACTATTCAGTCTTTTATTAATTTTTATTGGAGCATAGTTGCTTTACAGTTTTATATTTCTGCTGTACAGCAAAGTGAATAAGTTACACGTATACATACATGACTGTTTAAGATTTCTTTCCCATTTAGGTCACCACAGATCACAGAGTAGGGTTCCTTGTGCTAAACATTAGTTCTCATGAGTTATCTATTTTATACATAGTAGCTTCATACTGTTCAGTCTTCTGAGCATTTTTCCCTTCTCTCATGTGTTTTTTTTTTAATTGAAGTCTAGTCAATTTACAGTGTTGTTAGTTTCAGGTGTACAGCAAAGTGATTCAGTTATATACATATGCATATTCTTTTTTCAATTCTTTTTTAAATTATAGGCCATAAAAAGATATTGAATGTAGTTTCATGCGCTATACAGTAGGTTCTTCTGTTTATCTTTTTTATATGTAGGAGTATGTATCTATTAATCTCCAACACCTAACTTATCCCTGCCCACTGTCACCCTTTCCCCTTTGGTAACCATAAGTTTGTTTTCTCTGGTCACGTAGTAGTCGGGATCCAGGGGTGAGCCAGGAACGTCTACTAGTGCAGCCCTGTCCCTTGGCATGGCACGGGCCACCTCCTGTGCCCCGTGACAGCATAGGTCCCAGCCTCTTTAGCTGACTGAGGGAAGTGCTTCAGGATCCCTCCAGTTCATGTATACCCTGTAAGAGTGAAATCTCTGTTTCCCTCAGTCCTGTGGGGCTCCTGAGATTAATCCTCACTGGTCTTGCCAGATACCCTTGGGGTTCCCTTCCTAAGGCTGGGAGCCTGAGGGCTCAGAATCTGCATGCTTTAACTTGAGCTTCTAAATTATGAGTCAGGAAGCTAAGTCCACCTGGTTTTGAGGTTCTGTTGTCATACAGCCCCAGCCATTCATTTGTGTTTGGCATATGGCTGCTTTCACACTGTAGTGATAAGAGTGAGCAATTGTGATAGAGACCATATGGCCCACGAAGCCAAAAGTGTTTACTGACTTATCGGTTTCATTAACTTTTAGCTCTACTGGATTTCTTTTTTTCATGTCAGATTTATTTTTCATACTATTCAGTCTTTTATTAATTTTTATTGGAGCATAGTTGCTTTACAGTTTTATATTTCTGCTGTACAGCAAAGTGAATAAGTTACACGTATACATACATGACTGTTTAAGATTTCTTTCCCATTTAGGTCACCACAGATCACAGAGTAGGGTTCCTTGTGCTAAACATTAGTTCTCATGAGTTATCTATTTTATACATAGTAGCTTCATACTGTTCAGTCTTCTGAGCATTTTTCCCTTCTCTCATGTGTTTTTTTTTTAATTGAAGTCTAGTCAATTTACAGTGTTGTTAGTTTCAGGTGTACAGCAAAGTGATTCAGTTATATACATATGCATATTCTTTTTTCAATTCTTTTTTAAATTATAGGCCATAAAAAGATATTGAATGTAGTTTCATGCGCTATACAGTAGGTTCTTCTGTTTATCTTTTTTATATGTAGGAGTATGTATCTATTAATCTCCAACACCTAACTTATCCCTGCCCACTGTCACCCTTTCCCCTTTGGTAACCATAAGTTTGTTTTCTCTGGTCACGTAGTAGTCGGGATCCAGGGGTGAGCCAGGAACGTCTACTAGTGCAGCCCTGTCCCTTGGCATGGCACGGGCCACCTCCTGTGCCCCGTGACAGCATAGGTCCCAGCCTCTTTAGCTGACTGAGGGAAGTGCTTCAGGGATCCCTCCAGTTCATGTATACCCTGTAAGAGTGAAATCTCTGTTTCCCTCAGTCCTGTGGGGCTCCTGAGATTAATCCTCACTGGTCTTCGAAGCCAGATACCCTTGGGGTTCCCCTTCCTAAGGCTGGGAGCCTGAGGGGGCTCAGAACTCTCATGCATGCTTTATAAGCAGCCCCCTGCCCCCCGCTACAGAGCCGTGTCACAGTTCTGGGGACCTCACAACCTAGGGTGGAGGTCAACGTATTGACCACATCACCCTTTATTATTTAATAATGTCATATGTTTGTATAAGGTTAGACTTTTTTAAGCCTCTGTTTATATTCCATATTCCAATAACATTGTATTGGTAGTGGAAAAAAAAAAGGTTCTCCTATCAGAGAACTTGTGCAATAGAATGATTCTCCAGTTAGTGGGTCACCACGTGGGTGGGATGGGATTTCATGATCTCAGGAGTTCTCCCCACCTACCTGTGTTACGGTGGTTTCTTCTTGATGTCTTTTAGTTATAGGAGATCTTCTCTGGTAAGTCTCGGTCTTTCTGACTGATGCTTCTTCAGATAGCTGTGATTTTTGTGTGCTCATGAGAGAGGGTGAGCTCAGAGTTCTACTACTATACCGTCTCGGCTACTGTCTTTTCTTGAACTTTTTTTTTTTTTTGTCATGCCAGTTTTATCTTTTTTTTTAATCCTCATCTTCTCCCCATCCCAGCCTTCCAGGTCACCACAGAGCCCCTTTCTGAGGTGCCCTAATCTCACAGCATATTCCCCTCCCTCACCCCAATGTCCATAAGACTGTTCTGCATGTCCGCCTCTCCACTGCTGCTCTGCATATTCATTTATCAGCACCATCTTTCTAGATTCCATATACATGTGTCAGTATACAATATTTATCTTTTTCTCTCTGACATACTTTACTCTATATAATAGGTTCTAGATTCATTCACCTCATTAGAGCTAACCATAAGTTTGTTTTCTCTGGTCACGTAGTAGTCGGGATCCAGGGGTGAGCCAGGAACGTCTACTAGTGCAGCCCTGTCCCTTGGCATGGCACGGGCCACCTCCTGTGCCCCGTGACAGCATAGGTCCCAGCCTCTTTAGCTGACTGAGGGAAGTGCTTCAGGGATCCCTCCAGTTCATGTATACCCTGTAAGAGTGAAATCTCTGTTTCCCTCAGTCCTGTGGGGCTCCTGAGATTAATCCTCACTGGTCTTCGAAGCCAGATACCCTTGGGGTTCCCCTTCCTAAGGCTGGGAGCCTGAGGGGGCTCAGAACTCTCATGCATGCTTTATAAGCAGCCCCCTGCCCCCCGCTACAGAGCCGTGTCACAGTTCTGGGGACCTCACAACCTAGGGTGGAGGTCAACGTATTGACCACATCACCCTTTATTATTTAATAATGTCATATGTTTGTATAAGGTTAGACTTTTTTAAGCCTCTGTTTATATTCCATATTCCAATAACATTGTATTGGTAGTGGAAAAAAAAAAGGTTCTCCTATCAGAGAACTTGTGCAATAGAATGATTCTCCAGTTAGTGGGTCACCACGTGGGTGGGATGGGATTTCATGATCTCAGGAGTTCTCCCCACCTACCTGTGTTACGGTGGTTTCTTCTTGATGTCTTTTAGTTATAGGAGATCTTCTCTGGTAAGTCTCGGTCTTTCTGACTGATGCTTCTTCAGATAGCTGTGATTTTTGTGTGCTCATGAGAGAGGGTGAGCTCAGAGTTCTACTACTATACCGTCTCGGCTACTGTCTTTTCTTGAACTTTTTTTTTTTTTTTGTCATGCCAGTTTTATCTTTTTTTTTAATCCTCATCTTCTCCCCATCCCAGCCTTCCAGGTCACCACAGAGCCCCTTTCTGAGGTGCCCTAATCTCACAGCATATTCCCCTCCCTCACCCCAATGTCCATAAGAC
The DNA here is from genome assembly GCA_022376925.1 of Tragulus kanchil. NCBI lineage: Eukaryota > Metazoa > Chordata > Mammalia > Artiodactyla > Tragulidae > Tragulus > Tragulus kanchil. The sequence continues at coordinate 139,518,363 of JAIOJX010000024.1, forward strand.
TGTTCTGCATGTCCGCCTCTCCACTGCTGCTCTGCATATTCATTTATCAGCACCATCTTTCTAGATTCCATATACATGTGTCAGTATACAATATTTATCTTTTTCTCTCTGACATACTTTACTCTATATAATAGGTTCTAGATTCATTCACCTCATTAGAGCTGATTCAAATGCATTTCTTTTTATGGCTGAGTAATATTCCATGGTATATGTGTACCACAGCTTTTTTATCCATTCATCTGTCAATAGACATCTAGGCTAGTCTTATCTTTGATCATTTAAGTACCTTTACAATTATTTAAGTACCATTTAAGTACCTTTACAATCATTTAAGTACCTTTACAATTATTCTTACTGCTCTCTGTTTATTTAAACTGCAAGAAATGACAATCTGGAGAAACGCTCAGTAGGATACTTCTCTAAAATTACTCCATGTTTTGCTCTGAGACTTGACACCATGCCTTAAGTCGTAGCTCAACTCCACTGTCCAATCACACACACACACACACACGTCCATCCACGTGTGGGGAAAACGGACATGCACACACTCCCAGCACAGGCAGTCATGACCCCAGGAAGCCCTGAGAGAATTAGACAAGTCACAGCAGGTGTGATTGAGGCTTTATTGGGGATCAGACAAGGCTGGCCGGGAACCACACTGGGAAGCAGGGCCTGCACACAAGGCCAGTTCTAGTCTTCAGGGCTGTGCTGGGGGCTCGGCGCAGGGCTCCAAGGGCCAGGGATCCGGTTGGGCTCCTCACAGCAGAAATAAGCATGGAAGGGAAGGATTGTCTGGTGGCTTTAGTGCAGGAGGGATAATGGGGGTCTGGGAGGAACTCTGCTAAAAAATAGTGTGAAAATGAATCTTAAAGGCAGGATGAAAGGGGATTGAGAGGGAGATAAGGGAGCCTAGGAGGCATCTCGAGTAAGCAGAAGGAGAAAAAAAAAGACTGATGGTTCTGTGAGCAGGAAGGTCCACCTGGTCTCCGGGGCACTGGCTCTTCATGCCCTTCTCCTGGTGGCAGTCAATCTACTACTATACCGTCTCACTCCCAATTTTTTTTTTGCCTTCCAGGTCACCACAGAGCCCCTTTCTGAGGTGCCCTAATCTCACAGCATATTCCCCTCCCTCACCCCAATGTCCATAAGACTGTTCTGCATGTCCGCCTCTCCACTGCTGCTCTGCATATTCATTTATCAGCACCATCTTTCTAGATTCCATATACATGTGTCAGTATACAATATTTATCTTTTTCTCTCTGACATACTTTACTCTATATAATAGGTTCTAGATTCATTCACCTCATTAGAGCTGATTCAAATGCATTTCTTTTTATGGCTGAGTAATATTCCATGGTATATGTGTACCACAGCTTTTTTATCCATTCATCTGTCAATAGACATCTAGGCTAGTCTTATCTTTGATCATTTAAGTACCTTTACAATTATTTAAGTACCATTTAAGTACCTTTACAATCATTTAAGTACCTTTACAATTATTCTTACTGCTCTCTGTTTATTTAAACTGCAAGAAATGACAATCTGGAGAAACGCTCAGTAGGATACTTCTCTAAAATTACTCCATGTTTTGCTCTGAGACTTGACACCATGCCTTAAGTCGTAGCTCAACTCCACTGTCCAATCACACACACACACACACACGTCCATCCACGTGTGGGGAAAACGGACATGCACACACTCCCAGCACAGGCAGTCATGACCCCAGGAAGCCCTGAGAGAATTAGACAAGTCACAGCAGGTGTGATTGAGGCTTTATTGGGGATCAGACAAGGCTGGCCGGGAACCACACTGGGAAGCAGGGCCTGCACACAAGGCCAGTTCTAGTCTTCAGGGCTGTGCTGGGGGCTCGGCGCAGGGCTCCAAGGGCCAGGGATCCGGTTGGGCTCCTCACAGCAGAAATAAGCATGGAAGGGAAGGATTGTCTGGTGGCTTTAGTGCAGGAGGGATAATGGGGGTCTGGGAGGAACTCTGCTAAAAAATAGTGTGAAAATGAATCTTAAAGGCAGGATGAAAGGGGATTGAGAGGGAGATAAGGGAGCCTAGGAGGCATCTCGAGTAAGCAGAAGGAGAAAAAAAAAGACTGATGGTTCTGTGAGCAGGAAGGTCCACCTGGTCTCCGGGGCACTGGCTCTTCATGCCCTTCTCCTGGTGGCAGGCTCTACTTGTTGTTCCACACAGCAAGCTTGAGAAACAAAGGGCGTGGGAGGAAGCGGCTGGACTTCATGTAAGCAGAGATCTTCTTCAGGCCCTGAGAGTGGGAAAGAGAAGACCAGGCCTCTGATACTCTACTAGGGCTCATGCAGTGCTCTCTAGGGTTGCAACCCAGATACAGGCCTTCCATGTGGGGTCAAATACTGGGACAAAATATAGTCCTCCTGGTATCCCCACATCTGGAAAGTTAACTCTTCAAATTTCCTGTAATTCAAATGATATCTTGGTAAGACATCACATATGGAGGCTTCCCCAGTGCTGCTTGTTGCTAGAAATGATAACATAGGTTCAGAATCTCTACAAGACTCCCCTGCAAGATGGGCTCTACTATGATCATTTATCAGAAGAGAAAGTAGTCACACAGAAGTTAAGGGCCACCGTCATGATCACACAGCTCATCAGTAATAATGCTAGAATGCAGCCCACTCTCTCTCTTGCCTGCTTCCTCTCTCTTCATCTTGCTGCATCCCCTTCCTTGGCTGAAAACAAAAAAAGAAGGCTCACTCATCGTCCACTTAAACAGTTAAGTGACCACTCAGGGTAGTTGTCCACCAACAGTTTACCTGGAGGGGAATTCAGGATGGGAAAAAAAAACAAGATGAAACATTCTGTGTTTTGGATACATGGTCCCAAAACGGTTAAGATGCATCTAAGGAAGTACTCTAATCACCCAAGACTTGTGCATCTTACCATCACAGAAAAGCACTAAAATTGAGATCCCAGGTTTCCCTGGTGGTCCAGTGGGTAAGGACACCGCCTTGCAGTGCAAGGGGCGGCGGTTCGATCCCTGGCCTGGGAAGATCCCACGTGCCGCAGAGTGGCTGGACCGATGTGTCCAACTACCGAGCTGGAGCTCTGGAGCGCATGCGCCCAGAGCCAGTGCTCTGCAACGACAGATGCCACCGCGATGGGAGGCCCACAGGAGCCAAAGAACAAAGATGGATGAACATAGAGAAATGAAAGACCAATAGAAGTGGCCCGCCTGCTCCCCTCCCTCCTCAACCTGACCCCCGCCCAAAATAAATAAATAAATAAATCTTTAAAAAAAAAAAAAAAAAGAAATGGGATAGGAGCCAAGTTCCCTAACATGGGTTCTTTTCCTTTCACAACCTCTCCAGCCGGTCAAGGTCATTGTGGCTTCTGAGGCCACCTACTCCGCGCAGGTGACTGAAGCTCATCCAATAGAATGTGGCCGCTGTCTGAGAACTGCTCAATTCAGGGAAGGGAGAAGACCAGGCCTCTGATACTCTACTAGGGCTCATGCAGTGCTCTCTAGGGTTGCAACCCAGATACAGGCCTTCCATGTGGGGTCAAATACTGGGACAAAATATAGTCCTCCTGGTATCCCCACATCTGGAAAGTTAACTCTTCAAATTTCCTGTAATTCAAATGATATCTTGGTAAGACATCACATATGGAGGCTTCCCCAGTGCTGCTTGTTGCTAGAAATGATAACATAGGTTCAGAATCTCTACAAGACTCCCCTGCAAGATGGGCTCTACTATGATCATTTATCAGAAGAGAAAGTAGTCACACAGAAGTTAAGGGCCACCGTCATGATCACACAGCTCATCAGTAATAATGCTAGAATGCAGCCCACTCTCTCTCTTGCCTGCTTCCTCTCTCTTCATCTTGCTGCATCCCCTTCCTTGGCTGAAAACAAAAAAAGAAGGCTCACTCATCGTCCACTTAAACAGTTAAGTGACCACTCAGGGTAGTTGTCCACCAACAGTTTACCTGGAGGGGAATTCAGGATGGGAAAAAAAAACAAGATGAAACATTCTGTGTTTTGGATACATGGTCCCAAAACGGTTAAGATGCATCTAAGGAAGTACTCTAATCACCCAAGACTTGTGCATCTTACCATCACAGAAAAGCACTAAAATTGAGATCCCAGGTTTCCCTGGTGGTCCAGTGGGTAAGGACACCGCCTTGCAGTGCAAGGGGCGGCGGTTCGATCCCTGGCCTGGGAAGATCCCACGTGCCGCAGAGTGGCTGGACCGATGTGTCCAACTACCGAGCTGGAGCTCTGGAGCGCATGCGCCCAGAGCCAGTGCTCTGCAACGACAGATGCCACCGCGATGGGAGGCCCACAGGAGCCAAAGAACAAAGATGGATGAACATAGAGAAATGAAAGACCAATAGAAGTGGCCCGCCTGCTCCCCTCCCTCCTCAACCTGACCCCCGCCCAAAATAAATAAATAAATAAATCTTTAAAAAAAAAAAAAAAAAGAAATGGGATAGGAGCCAAGTTCCCTAACATGGGTTCTTTTCCTTTCACAACCTCTCCAGCCGGTCAAGGTCATTGTGGCTTCTGAGGCCACCTACTCCGCGCAGGTGACTGCATCCAGAGCGCCAGCCTCTCCAGTGCCACCACTGAGTAATTGCTGGAGCTGTCGCGTGCTCTCCGGGTCGGGGCTGATACGGGCAGGCGGCTATGTGTACTGGATTGCGTGGAAGCCCATGAAGCTGGGACATTCCCCGGGTCCTGGGACTACTGCGCAGATGATGATCTTCAGCATCAGCACTGCTTGCTGGGGTGTGGTCATCTTGTCAGACCCCAAACGGAAGTCCTTCGCATTGAATGAAAGTAATACCAGTGACTCTGTCATCGCTCCACGTCCCCGTGACACACAGAGCAAGCCCTTATAGATGTTCTGCACAGACACATGGACATTGACAGACTTCTATCCTGCAGATACTAAGTGACTGAAAAGACAAATATGGATTGTCATTCATAGGCCACGAATGTTTATGGCCTTCTTCATAGGTTCCGCAGGGATGAATAAATCCCTCAAAGAAGAGGTTCTGTGTCTTATTTAAGGAAGGTGGTTATAATTAAAAAAAAAAAAAATAAACGAAGTGGTAAACCAAATGGGAATGTGAGCTGAAGTTATTTTACTAGCTCTTTTTATTATACTTTTCCTATAATTGGGGCAGTATCTACTATCCTGGATAGGTATCATGCAATACACAGGATATATAAAACATGCATACTACTTATACTTCCCAAGACATTGTCAGATCCATGACCTTATGAGAATCTTCCAGCTACTCAATAAACTACAGGATATTAAAATTTTAAACATGCATCGGGCGGTTCGATCCAATGAAGTGGCCGGGCACTGGCTGGAGCTCTGGAGCGCATGCGCCCAGAGCCAGTGCTCTGCAACGACAGATGCCACCGCGATGGGAGGCCCACAGGAGCCAAAGAACAAAGATGGATGAACATAGAGAAATGAAAGACCAATAGAAGTGGCCCGCCTGCTCCCCTCCCTCCTCAACCTGACCCCCGCCCAAAATAAATAAATAAATAAATCTTTAAAAAAAAAAAAAAAAAGAAATGGGATAGGAGCCAAGTTCCCTAACATGGGTTCTTTTCCTTTCACAACCTCTCCAGCCGGTCAAGGTCATTGTGGCTTCTGAGGCCACCTACTCCGCGCAGGTGACTGCATCCAGAGCGCCAGCCTCTCCAGTGCCACCACTGAGTAATTGCTGGAGCTGTCGCGTGCTCTCCGGGTCGGGGCTGATACGGGCAGGCGGCTATGTGTACTGGATTGCGTGGAAGCCCATGAAGCTGGGACATTCCCCGGGTCCTGGGACTACTGCGCAGATGATGATCTTCAGCATCAGCACTGCTTGCTGGGGTGTGGTCATCTTGTCAGACCCCAAACGGAAGTCCTTCGCATTGAATGAAAGTAATACCAGTGACTCTGTCATCGCTCCACGTCCCCGTGACACACAGAGCAAGCCCTTATAGATGTTCTGCACAGACACATGGACATTGACAGACTTCTATCCTGCAGATACTAAGTGACTGAAAAGACAAATATGGATTGTCATTCATAGGCCACGAATGTTTATGGCCTTCTTCATAGGTTCCGCAGGGATGAATAAATCCCTCAAAGAAGAGGTTCTGTGTCTTATTTAAGGAAGGTGGTTATAATTAAAAAAAAAAAAAATAAACGAAGTGGTAAACCAAATGGGAATGTGAGCTGAAGTTATTTTACTAGCTCTTTTTATTATACTTTTCCTATAATTGGGGCAGTATCTACTATCCTGGATAGGTATCATGCAATACACAGGATATATAAAACATGCATACTACTTATACTTCCCAAGACATTGTCAGATCCATGACCTTATGAGAATCTTCCAGCTACTCTGAGGAGATTTTGTCATTGGTGCTAAGCAAGTCAGTGATGGAGTTCAGACTTGATCTTCTCTTTCAGAACTAGGATGGTTCCCAGGAAGCAAGAATTGCCTTTATGAAACAACTGGATAATCATAAAAATCAGCATAAAATAAAGTACCAAAATATTTGTGGGAAATTTTTAAAAATGGGATAAATAAAACAGACTTTGATGGGATTAAAACCAAGGTATTGATACAACACTACCTAATGTTCTGTGGGCCAAAGGAACCCTTTATTGGTCCCCTCCACATTAAAGGGCCCCAAACAAGCCACTCTACTTATCCCACCTGTGAAACGTTTTAGTCTGGAAGAGAAAAAAAATTACACTGAACAAATAACCAGACCAACAACTGCTTGGCAGAAGAGGCCAATTAAGGTCCCTTGGCTTAACCCCTCAATGAGTACCCCAAAGCCTTTTATACAGAAATGAATAAAATGGCTGAGAGATAAAAAGGAACTCCTTATTAGTTTCTGGGACTCCTTATAAAAACAAGTCTTGTTAATAGGGTCCTAAGGAAGTCTAAGGTTAAAGGTGTAAGAGTTGAAAGAACTGAGATGAAAGTTTATAAACACTTAATATACTTGAATAGGTTTTATATAAGATGATTATATCTATTTTACTTGATTATATTTATGGGGATATACAGTATGTCTCACTGAGGAATAATGAACAGGACATACAAATCTACCCCTCAGGCAATGTTAATTAAACATAATAAGGAAACCTACAGGTTTTTACATGATCCCACAGAGTGTGAGGGCTTCCCTGGTACCTCAGAGGGTAAAGAATCCACCTGCAATGTAGGAGACCTGGGTTCAGCCCCTGGGGTGGAAAGATCCCTGGGAGAAGGGAATGGCTACTCACTCCAGGATTCTTGGACCTCCCTGGTGGCTCAGAGGGTAAAGAATCCACCTGCAGTGCAGGAGACCCGGGTTTGATCCCTGGGTCAGGAAGATCCCCTGGAGAAGGAAATGGTAACCCACTCCAGTATTCTTGCCTGGAGAATTCCAGGGACAAAGGAGCCTGGTGGGCGACAGTCTGTGGGGTCACAGAGAGTCAGACACAACTGAGCGACTAACACTTTCACTTCTTCACAGAGTGTGAGGTAAAAACTGGAGGCTAATATTTACTAAAATAAATAATAGAGTGGGGGTTTTTGTTTGTTTATTTTGCCTCCAGGGTTACTACGGGTCTCAGCATGTTCCTCTGTAAGTTTATCCTGCCTGAGACTCTCCGCATTACCTGGACTCGTAAGATTGTTCCCTTCTCACGTTAGGCAAGCTTTCAGCTATTATCTCGCCAAATATTTCTCAGACCCTTTCTCTCTCTTCTCATTCTGGGGCCCCTACAATGCGAATGTTGGTGTGCTTAATATGGTCCCAGAAGTCTCAGAGACACCTTGTTTCTTTTCCTTCTTTTTTCTATATCGTGTTCCACAGCAGTGATTTCCACTATTCTATCTTCCAACTCACTTATCCATTCTTCAGCCTCATAATAATAAGTGTATAATAATACAATAATATGTAATACTTAAAATAAGTATATAATAATACATATCCATTATTCTGCTATTGATTCCTTCTAGTCTATTTGTTCATTTCAGCTATCGTATTGTTCATCTCTGTCTGTTCTTTAGATAAAGGGGGGAAAGCATTAAAGTGAAGTCTTTAAGAATAATTATGTTTTATGGTATGTCTACTTAAAAAGAGTTTTTTCCAGATTTTGGTAACTTAAAATCTTAGAGTTTTACTACATTAAGTTAAATGATGGAAGTTTATTAAATAGATCATTCCAAAGGAAAATAATATAATGAAACATTACTGAACAGAGGCTTCCTTTCACAGAAACTAAAGATATTTAGGACTATTAATAAGTATGTTTAGTACCACATTGACATATTTTTATACAGAAAAAGTATAAGTTGGGCTTCCCTGGTGGTCCAGTGGTTAAAGAGTCACCTTGCAGTGAAGGTGGCGCCGGTATGTTCCCTGGCCTAGGAAGATCCCACGTGCCGTGGAGCGGCTGGACCAGCGTGTCCAATTATGAGCCAGCACTCTGGACTGCATGTGCCCAGAGCCGGTGCTCTGCAACAAGAGAGGCCACTGCGATGGGAGGCCCACACAGGCCAAAGAACAACAATGGATGAAGATACATAAATGAAAGACCATTAAAAGAGGCCAAAATTTTTTTTTTTAAAAAGTGCATGTTTTTAACAGCCCAAAATAGTATTTATAAATGTGCCCATCTATAGAATGTTAATATAAAAGATAGTTCATAACTGCTTGCTTCTTAGTTTTCACTAGAGACTAAGGTATTAAAGGTTAAGGATTCTAATTACTATACATAATTTAAAATATTAAAATAAGAACCTCCTCTGGGCAAAAGAGGCATTATAAAGACTATAAATATGAGAAACTATATACCAATAAAATGGACAACCTCAACAAATGAATAAATTCTTAGAAAGGTACAATCTCCCAGACTGAACTAGGAAGAAATATAAGCCAAGAATAGACCAAGTACCAGTACTAAAACTGAAACTGTAAATGAAAAGCTCCCAAAAAACAAAAGCCCAGGACCAGATGGCTTCACAGGTGAACCCTACTAAACATTTAGAGACGACGTAACATCTATCCTTCTGAAACTATTCCCAAAAAATTACAGAGGAACTTCTGAACTCTCTTGATGAGGCCACCATCATCCTGATCCCAAAACCAGGCAAAGACATCACACACACCAAAAAAAAGTATAAGCCAATATCACTGATGAATAGAGATGTGAAAATTCTCAGCAAAATACTAGCAAATTGAATCCAATAATACATTAAAAACATCATACACCATGATCAAGTGAGATTTATCCAGGGCTACAAGGATTTTTCAGTATACATAAATCAATCAATTAAAACAATATATCAACAAATTAAGAATAAAAACTATATGATCACCTCAATAGAAGCAGAAAAGGCTATTGATGAAATTCAACTTATATTTATGGTAAAAAAGAAAAAAGAAAAGGGCTTCTCTGTGATCTAGTGGTTAAGAATTTACTTGCCAATGAAGGGGACACAGGTTCAATCCCTGGTTTGGGAAGATCCCGTGTGCCATGGAGCAACTAAGCCTGTGCGTCACCACTACTGAGCCAGCGCTCTAGAACCTACAAGCTGCAATGACTGAGCCTTCAACTACGGAAGACTGTATGCCTAGAGCCCCCGCTCCACAAAAAGAGAAGCCACCACAATGAGAAGCCTGCATACTGCAAGGAAGAATAGCCCTTACTCGCCACCACTAGGGAAAGCCTATGTGCTATAACGAAGACCCAACACAGCCAAAAATAAATAAATCTTTTAAAAGATATTATTTCAAAAAAATCTCTCCAGAAAGTGGGCATAGAGGGAACATACTTCAACATAGGCTATGTATAACAAACCCACAGCTAGCCTCATACTCAGTGGTGAAAAGCTGAAAGCATGCTTTCTAACATCAGGAGCAAGACAAGGATGCCCACTCTCACCACTTGCATTCAACATAGTTTTGGAAGTACTAGCCATGAGCAATCAGACAAGAAGAAGAAATAAAAGGAATTCAAATTGGAATTGAAGAAGTAGAATTGTCACTGCTTGCAGATAACATGATACTCTATATAGAAAATCCTAAAGATGCTACCAGAAAACTATTAGAGCTTGTCAATGAAGTTAGTGAAGTTGCATAATACAAAATTAATATAGGGAAATTCTTGCATTCCTACACACTAACAACAAACCAGCAGAAAGAGAATAAGGAAACAATCCCTTTTGCCATCAGATTGAAAAGAGTAAAACACTGAGGAATAAACCTACCTAAAGAGGTAAAAGACACCCTGAAACCTATAAGACACTGATGAAGAAATCAAAGATGATACAAACAGATGGAAAGATACACCATCTTCTTGAGTTGAAAGAATCACTATTGTCCAAATGACCATGTTACCCAGGGCAATCTACAGATTCAAGGCAACCCCTATCAAATTACCAATGGCATTTTTCATAGAACTAGAACAAAAAAAATCTTTAAATTTGTATTAGCCAGAAGAATCATGAGAAAGAAAAATGGAGCTAGAGGAATCAGGTTCCTGACTTCAGACTATACTGCAAGCAGACTACAAAAAATTACTGGATCATAGTGGTTAAGAATTTACTTGCCAATGAAGGGGACACAGGTTCAATCCCTGGTTTGGGAAGATCCCGTGTGCCATGGAGCAACTAAGCCTGTGCGTCACCACTACTGAGCCAGCGCTCTAGAACCTACAAGCTGCAATGACTGAGCCTTCAACTACGGAAGACTGTATGCCTAGAGCCCCCGCTCCACAAAAAGAGAAGCCACCACAATGAGAAGCCTGCATACTGCAAGGAAGAATAGCCCTTACTCGCCACCACTAGGGAAAGCCTATGTGCTATAACGAAGACCCAACACAGCCAAAAATAAATAAATCTTTTAAAAGATATTATTTCAAAAAAATCTCTCCAGAAAGTGGGCATAGAGGGAACATACTTCAACATAGGCTATGTATAACAAACCCACAGCTAGCCTCATACTCAGTGGTGAAAAGCTGAAAGCATGCTTTCTAACATCAGGAGCAAGACAAGGATGCCCACTCTCACCACTTGCATTCAACATAGTTTTGGAAGTACTAGCCATGAGCAATCAGACAAGAAGAAGAAATAAAAGGAATTCAAATTGGAATTGAAGAAGTAGAATTGTCACTGCTTGCAGATAACATGATACTCTATATAGAAAATCCTAAAGATGCTACCAGAAAACTATTAGAGCTTGTCAATGAAGTTAGTGAAGTTGCATAATACAAAATTAATATAGGGAAATTCTTGCATTCCTACACACTAACAACAAACCAGCAGAAAGAGAATAAGGAAACAATCCCTTTTGCCATCAGATTGAAAAGAGTAAAACACTGAGGAATAAACCTACCTAAAGAGGTAAAAGACACCCTGAAACCTATAAGACACTGATGAAGAAATCAAAGATGATACAAACAGATGGAAAGATACACCATCTTCTTGAGTTGAAAGAATCACTATTGTCCAAATGACCATGTTACCCAGGGCAATCTACAGATTCAAGGCAACCCCTATCAAATTACCAATGGCATTTTTCATAGAACTAGAACAAAAAAAATCTTTAAATTTGTATTAGCCAGAAGAATCATGAGAAAGAAAAATGGAGCTAGAGGAATCAGGTTCCCTGACTTCAGACTATACTGCAAAGCTACAATCATCAAAATAGCATGATACTGGCACAAAAATAGAAATATGGATTACTGGAACAGGATAGAAAACCCAGAAATAAACCCATGTACCTGATCAATTAACCTATAACAAAAGAGACAAGACTACACAATGTTGGAAAGACAGTCTCCTCAATAAATGGTGCTGGGAAAACTGGACAGCTATATATGAAAAAAAAAAAAAAAGAGAGATCATTCCTTAATAACATACACAAAAGCAGGCTCAAAATGGATCCAAGGATCTAAATGTGAGACTGGAGACTGTACAACTCCTAGAGGAAAACACAGGCAGAACACTGACATAAATTGTGGCAACATCTTTTTCAATCTGTCTCCCAGGAAATAAAAACAAAAATAAGCAAATGAGACCCATTTAAACTCAAAGACTTCTGTACAGCAAAGGAAACAATAAACAAAAGGAAAAGATAACCCACAGATTGGGAGAAAATATTTGCAAATGATGTGATCTGACAAGAAATTAGTTTCCAGACTTTATAAACAACTTGATGCCTAACAGCATCAAAACTAACAATTCAATCAACAAATGGGCAGAGGACCTAAACAGACATTTCTCAAAAGAAGACATACAGATGGCCAAGGGGCACATACAAAGATGTTTAACAAAGCTAATTATTAGATAAATGAAAATCAAAACTACAATGAGATATCACCTCACACCAGTTAGAATGGCTATCATCGAAAAATCCAAACAGTGAATGCTGGAGATGGTGTCAAGAGAAGGAAACCTCCTACACAGTTTGTAGGGGGTAAACTGGTACAGTCACTATGGAGGACAGTATGAAGGTTAATTAAAACTAAAAATAGACATGATAATTTTCAGTAATAGTAACTGGTAATATGATAATATGACCCTGCAGTCCCACTCCTTGATCTGAAAGGATACATGCACCCCAGTGTTCACTGCGGCCCTGTTCACAATAGCCAAAACACGGAAGCAACCTAAATATCCATCGACAGAGGAATGGATAAGGAAGATGTGGTACATACATAAAATGGAATATTACTCAGCCATTAAAAGGAACAAGATAATGCCATTTGCAGCAAGATGGATGGACCTAGAGAGTGTCATACTGAATGAAGGAAGTCAGGCAGAGAAGGAGAAATATATGATATCCCTTACAACTGTAATCTACAAAGAAATAATACAAATGAACTTACCAAAAAATAGAGACTCAAAGGCTCAAAGAATGAACTTAGGTTGCCAGGGAGAAGGATGGGGGAAGGGGTAATTAGGGAGTTTGGGATACACATGTACACACTGCTGTATTCAAAATGCATAACCAACAAGGACCTACTGTAAAGCACATGGAACTCTGCTCAATGTTATGTGGCAGCCTGGATGGGAGGGGAGTTGGGGGAGAATGGAGACAGGTATATGGATGGCTGAGTCCCTTTGCTCTCCACCTGAAACTATCATCGTTAACCAGCTATACCCCATACAAAACAAAAGTATTTTAAAAGTGGTCAGAAGACCTAAATAGACATTTCCAAAGCAAATATACAGATGACCAACAGGAACATGAAAATATGTTCAATATTGCTACTTATTGCAGAAATTCAAATCAAAACTATAATGACATATCACTTCATACCAGTCAGAATGCCCATCATCAAAAAGTCTATAAATTATAAATAACAACAGAGGATGGAGAAAAGGGAACCCTCCTACAGTGGGGTGGGAATATGAAATGGTACAGATGTTATAGAGAATATATCAAAGTTCTTTAAAAAACTAAAAGTAGAGTTACCTTATGATCCAACAATCCCACTCCTGGGCCTATTTCCAAAGAAAATTCTAATTCAAAAAGATACATGTACCCCTATGTTTACAGCAGCACTGTTTATAATATACAAGACATAGAACCAACGTAAGAATCCATCAACATATAAATGGATGAAGATGTTGTGTGTATGTATATATATATACACACATACATACAATGGAATACTACTCAGGCATAGAAAAGAATGAAATAATGCCATTTGCATGGATAGACCTAGAGGTTATCATACTAAGTGAAATAAGTTGGTTAGAGAAAGACTAATGTCATATATCACTTATACAGAAATCTAAAAATATGATAAACATGAACTTATTCACAGAACAGAAACAGACTCACAGACATAGAAAAGAAATGTATGGTTACCAAAGGGGAAAGAGGGGGAATAAATTAGGAGTTTGCCACTAACAGATACACATTACTATACTGTATATCACCGGGACTATATTTAATATCTTGTAACAAACTATAATAGAAAAGAATATGAAAAAGAATATTTCTGTGTATGTATATATATATATATATATATATATATATATATATATATATACTCTGAATTATATATGTGTAACTGAATCACTTTGTGGTACACTTGAAACACTGTAAATCAACTATACTTCAATTTAGAAATAAAATGGAAGTGTGCTTTGTTAAGGGAAAAGTATATGAGTTTGTTTTAAAGCTGGTTCTTTCTTTTTTCTCTTTTTTTTTTTAAAGCTGGTTATTTCTAAATGGGAAAGAAAATGAGGGGACAAATTAATATGGATATAGAAGATTATAAAAGGGCTTCCCTGGTGGTCCAGTGGGTAAGGACACTGCCTTGCAGTGCAAGGGGCGCCAGTTTGATCCCTGACCTGGGAGGATCCCATGTGCCGCGGAGCGGCTGGAACCATGTATCCAATTACCAAGTCGGAGCTCTAGAGCGCAGAGAGGCCACTGCGATGGGAGGCCCACAGGGGCCAAAAAAAAAAAGAAAAGAACAAAGGTGGATGAAAATAGATAAATGAAAGGCCAATAGAAGTGGTCCGCCCACCTCCCTCCCTCCCCAACCCGCCCCCCGCGACCCCCCACCCTGCCGCCAAAAAGAGAAAATTATAAAAGGTTGTGAGAAAGAAAACTTCAGAAAGGAATTCTAAGTGTGGTCTAGTCTGGCTAAGATTAGAATGAATTTAACTAAGTAAATAAAGTTTGTTGTGATGAAATGCAGGCGGTGCAAAACTAGAATTTGATTTTTCTCTGTTGAGCGGACAAGGTTTTCCTGAAATATTGATCTCCTTTTGGCAAAAGTGTAAAAAGTTTCTTTACCTTTTTTTTCTCTCTCTCTTTTTTTTTTTTTTTCTTTTGGCCACTTCTATTGGTCTTTCATTTATTTCCATCTTCGTTCTTTTGGCCTCTGTGGGCCTCCCATCGCAGTGGCCTCTCTGGTTGCGCAGCACCGGCTCTGAGTGCATGCGTTCCAGAGCTCCGACTCGGTAACTGGACACACCGGTCCAGCTGCTCCGTGGCACGTGGGATCTTCCCAGGCCAGGGGTGGAACCGGCGCCCCTTGCACTGCAAGGCGGTGACCTTACCCACTGAACCATCAGGGAAGCCCTTTCATAATTTTTTGACTTTACGATCTTTTACTGTCTCTTTGGTTAAGTGAATAATTGCTTTAGTGGGGCCTATGATTCTATTTTATTAAGTGCTATAAAAACTTGATATCTTTGAGAAACTCCCCCAAGTCAAATTCTAAAGGAAGTTCTTCTGATATCTAGCTCACTTTGGAATGCTTCAGAGGGATCTAAAATATCTCAAAGAGAGATACTAGGCAAGCTTTTTGGTATGTTAAATACCATGGGAAATGTTGTCAAATGAATTATAATTAACCTTTTAGATTATACTGCATGGGTAATTATAATTATTTAAAATTTGAAGTGTCCTGGTATCTTACATGTCATAATTCTAGTTATTAAAATACTGTATGCCACAGAAATAACCAAATTTCATTGACAGTTATGTTGTAATCAGGTCACTGAAGTCTTTTGATGTTTATGGGCAGTTATCAGTTTAACTCTGATTCTTTTTAAAAGAATGTAGATCTTGAAGATTCAAAAAAAGGGACCTTTTGACAAATACAGGTTTCTGGTAACTTTTAGACGCTTCCACTGAACTGAGTGAGAAATTATAAAACCGCAAATGGAAAACCTGATGGCTTCATAAACTACTAATGAAAAAAGTCAAGGTCAAGATTTAAGTACGTGAGACTAAATGAACTGATAAATGTGATTTATAACTTTATGGCTGTTTGAAATATTACTGACTTTTAATCTTTGTCTTCCAGATATGAAGAAACCTTTCCTCTTATGCCTACTATAACTTGCAGCAAGCTGATAAAGTATGCCTTTGCAAAGAAGATGAAGCATTTGTCTTTTTCTATGTGATCCCTCCAGAATTTGGACTTGACAGCTTCTTGTGATCTAGACTGCAACCAGTGACACTAATCATTGCCTTCATTTGGTCTCTCTTTGTTGTTTTCAAACTATCCATGCTTTGTTTCCTTTGTTGCTGTGACCTTAAAAATGCTACTAGCTATATTACTTATACCTCCCTTATTTTATAAGGTTATTGTTTCTTGCATTACCTTCTGCATAGCCAGGTCTCTGATAGTTAGTGACGGCACACCTCTTGAGGGAACTGATCACATATATAGCTCTCTACAAAATTAACTATAAGGGTGCAACTCTAGATATGGGAAGAAGTAACAAAGGGAAACATACCCTGGATTATAATAGACTAGTTAATAAGAGAGATGATCTAGAAAAGTTCTAGGGTATTAACAGGGTCTACTAGTCCAGATACAGCATAGAAATGACCTCTCAGTGAAATCCTTGTCTGACCCAGGAATGAGCCTTCCTAGCACCATGAGACAAATTGGTCATGAAATCCCTCCCAAACCTGGATCAAATGTATGGCCCAAAGGGGGAAGCTGTAAACAAAAGAAACAGAGTCTTACTCATTACCCAGCTAAGGAAAGGAGTAAGCTGCAATCCAGTGCAGTCACCCACAAACAGTGGGCCCTGAGGGGAGTTCAGGATGGAGAAACCCAGGATGAAATATTCTGTTTTGGATATGGAGTCCCCTAGAGAGGTAGGATGCATCTCAAGCAAAGAACTGCAGTGACCCCAGATTCATGCATCTTCCTACACATAGATAAGCACTAAGATCATTAATTTTAGATATTTGGTGTTTTGATGGTTAGCAGTAATCAATTTACCAATGTGCATGTTTGACTATGTCATGAAAAACACACACGTCTAAAAGTTGAGAACTGTGCTTTATTCTGTGATTCTCCGAGGACTTCAGAGCCGTCCTTAGAGATATTTGAGAGAAGTTGCCTCCTTGGTTTGAGGAGGTGAGGGAGGAGCCAGGATATAGAGGAGTTTTGTAACAAAAATCAGGTTGTTGGCATATCAAAAGATTATTCTTAATGAAAGAAAATCAGATATCTCAAGTTAATGAATTTAGCACTGTTCTGTGTACAGCTTTCTAAAAGTCTGGGCTCACTGAAATCATTACTCTGATGCATACTTCAGCTCTCCGAGGCCCGTATCCCGTGTTTTCCCATCCTGAGTGCCTGCTGGGAGCACTGTTGGGTGTGGCTGCAGGGGCTGCTGGCTAGGAGGCGGGCATTCTGTTTCCATCCTGAGTTCCCTCAGACCCACAACAGGGGAAACTAATCTGCTGGCGTGGTGGCTATAACATCCTTTGTTTACAGCCTTTGGCAGGCAAAGTTTTCATTCACAACTAGGTGTATATTTGAGGCAAAAATTCCTTTGTCTACTGTCTTCTACCTTACCTCTAAATAGCGGTTCCCCAGAGCTCTCTGAGAGGCTGTCACATGGGCTACACGTCCTCAGTGAGATCCCCAAATACAACTGAAATTCACTGCATTGATATTGTGGTGTTCTCTCAGCCCCCCAACCCAACCCCCTAATGAACATTTCCCTACAGAACGACTTCTTCTCAAACTGCAAAAGCACAACAAAGGGGCTTAGAAAGCACATAAACAGTTAGCAAGAGAGACTAGATCTCACCCAATATCTCAGCAAAACATGGATGAAACATGATAGGAGGGTTGAAGGAGGAAGACTAGGCCACGCCAAACTCTAATTACTCCACGTAAAGTACAGAGACCAACTCCCCAGCCTGGGACCACAGCCCAGGCTCAATGGGCCCCCGCCCACTTCATCCCCAGTCCTGCTGCAGCCAACCAGGCAGTGAGGCACTCAGGTGGATCTGTGCACCACCTTCCCAAGACAGTCAGTGCCCAAGTATTCCAAGGACTCCAAGATCGAGGGCTGCCTGTACCCTACAGTGAAGCCCCTGGAAGCCACACACCACAGCCCACATCTGTTCCCATCCTCCCTGCTGGACGCTCGTCCCAACTCTTGTGAAATTCTCAAGACAACAAGCCTGGACCAGAACCAGAGCTGATGAGAACTAGCTGAGAAAGCAGATTTCATGATGGGGACTGCGAATACAAAACAGACTGTAGCCTGAAAAACCTACTGGACAATAAAGCCTCTAATTCTCAAATCTTACTATCATAAAGCAGACTCTTGCTCTCCAATTAGCTGACTGAGAGGGACATGATGAGCTGGGTGGTGAGGTCCGGCTGGGCTCCTCAAGCCCCAAGCGGGCTCCACCCACACCACTCAGCTCGGGGTTCCCATGGTTCTCCAGCTGCACTGAGCCCCCAGAGGCTGGGCGCCAGGCCTGTGTGACTTCTGCATCCCCCATGCCTGACACAGTGCCTCACACAGAGGAGGGGCTCAGATCAGTGAATGTGACAAAATGGTGCACTATCCCATCTCTGAGATGGAATCTAAGGAAGAAAGAAGGGAGACAAGAAGGGAAGGAAAGTATTTGTCATAATAGGTCTCCTGATAAAATCCTCCCAAGAAGGTACCTACATATGGAAGAAAATCCCGGCACCAATTACATTCCTGGAAATCTCAGGACAGTCTCAGAGAGGGAGCCAAGAGCTGCAGAGCCCTTGGGAGAGCAGGAGAAATACGGCCTGTGGTTTTTGTACTTGACGTCAACCCTACTGTGTCTCAACTCTACCAATGCCAGCTGCATGCAAACTCCTGAAGGTTCTGCTTCATCCACACTTTCTAGAGTACGGACGCAGACAACAAGAGGACTTGAGGCTTTTGCCTTTTCATACAGGAAACAGACAGCCACTGACTGCTGCCCATAGAAGTCAGACTCTGACTCTGACAGGGAGCCCAGCCCAGCCTGTACTGGTTCTGTGACCTTCAGAAATTTCTTATCCTTTCAGCTTAATTCCTTATCTGTAAAGAGGAGAGGATAATTCTTCTACCATGTAGCAACGCTATAAAGATTAAACCTGACACAATACATGTCAGCTGCTCAACAGAAATTCTGGCATAAACCTAGTTCTCAATAAATGCTACGCTCGATTGCCGTTCCAACCAGGAAAGCCTCAGGGAGAAGACAGAAGAGAAGAAACACAGAAAGAGAAGGAGGAT
This sequence comes from Tragulus kanchil, assembly GCA_022376925.1. Lineage (NCBI taxonomy): Eukaryota > Metazoa > Chordata > Mammalia > Artiodactyla > Tragulidae > Tragulus > Tragulus kanchil. The sequence goes on from JAIOJX010000024.1 coordinate 139,537,410, forward strand.
CAAGGGAATCACCTCAAAACGGGAAATGAAGTCTTTCAGGTTTGGAAATGCATCCAGGCACTTGGGCTCAAATATGCGGTGCATGTCAAGGACATCATAAACCCGGAAATCCGCAAAGGTGAGCTGCAGAAAGACAAAGCACGAATGGGCACCAAACTCTGCATAAGAAAAAAATGGTAGCTCTCCTGCCCCCAAAGCAGTCCACTTACCTTGTCCCCTGCAAACCAAGGCCTCTTCCCCAGAAAATCTGAGAAAAGCTTCATGATCCCAGGGATCTCCTTCAAGAAATCAGGTTTCAGTTTCTCCTGAAACACAAAAGAGCTGTCACCGCCTCACACAGACTCTCTAGCAGAGGGGAGGCCTCCCAGGGCAGTAGCTGACCCACCTGCCACGTGAGCAGCCACGTCCCCTGACTGCACCTGGATCAGAGCCCAGGCCACAATTCAACCCACCTGTGTACAGCAGACTCCTCTGGGTCCCACCTCCCATCTGTGAGAGGCGATGGGAAGGCAGAGGGCAAAACCACACTGTCCCTGAACCTGTCACCACTCAGCTCCAGACACCTGCCCTGGGTCAGACCAGCCGTGCTGTGAGACCTGGCAGAGCTCGGGCCTCAGACCTCAGGCATCAACACTGAAATGACTAGAAAAGAAGCCCTGTGTCCCCGTGTGGGTAACAGGAATGGTGTGGACGCATGGGCAGTTTTAGGACCGGTGGGGAGAATCGGAGAGGCTGAAAGGAAGGAAGAAGAGGAACAAAGTCTGACCCTGAGCTGCCCGCTTGGCACATGCCCTGATCTCTGAGATGCTGAGGAGGCGGACCTGGACTAATGAGGTAAACACCACCTAGAAGCTGAATTCCATACAAGGAAGGCTGGACTCTTCCTAAGATTGACAGGAATTACAGTTTCTATTTCGTGCACTAGAGGTTCTAAGGGTAACTCTGGGAGTCTGTAGGGACCAGCTTGGTGGATGCTAGAGTTAAAAGGCAAAGGGCCAGTATAGACTTCTACCATGTAGCAACGCTATAAAGATTAAACCTGACACAATACATGTCAGCTGCTCAACAGAAATTCTGGCATAAACCTAGTTCTCAATAAATGCTACGCTCGATTGCCGTTCCAACCAGGAAAGCCTCAGGGAGAAGACAGAAGAGAAGAAACACAGAAAGAGAAGGAGGATCAAGGGAATCACCTCAAAACGGGAAATGAAGTCTTTCAGGTTTGGAAATGCATCCAGGCACTTGGGCTCAAATATGCGGTGCATGTCAAGGACATCATAAACCCGGAAATCCGCAAAGGTGAGCTGCAGAAAGACAAAGCACGAATGGGCACCAAACTCTGCATAAGAAAAAAATGGTAGCTCTCCTGCCCCCAAAGCAGTCCACTTACCTTGTCCCCTGCAAACCAAGGCCTCTTCCCCAGAAAATCTGAGAAAAGCTTCATGATCCCAGGGATCTCCTTCAAGAAATCAGGTTTCAGTTTCTCCTGAAACACAAAAGAGCTGTCACCGCCTCACACAGACTCTCTAGCAGAGGGGAGGCCTCCCAGGGCAGTAGCTGACCCACCTGCCACGTGAGCAGCCACGTCCCCTGACTGCACCTGGATCAGAGCCCAGGCCACAATTCAACCCACCTGTGTACAGCAGACTCCTCTGGGTCCCACCTCCCATCTGTGAGAGGCGATGGGAAGGCAGAGGGCAAAACCACACTGTCCCTGAACCTGTCACCACTCAGCTCCAGACACCTGCCCTGGGTCAGACCAGCCGTGCTGTGAGACCTGGCAGAGCTCGGGCCTCAGACCTCAGGCATCAACACTGAAATGACTAGAAAAGAAGCCCTGTGTCCCCGTGTGGGTAACAGGAATGGTGTGGACGCATGGGCAGTTTTAGGACCGGTGGGGAGAATCGGAGAGGCTGAAAGGAAGGAAGAAGAGGAACAAAGTCTGACCCTGAGCTGCCCGCTTGGCACATGCCCTGATCTCTGAGATGCTGAGGAGGCGGACCTGGACTAATGAGGTAAACACCACCTAGAAGCTGAATTCCATACAAGGAAGGCTGGACTCTTCCTAAGATTGACAGGAATTACAGTTTCTATTTCGTGCACTAGAGGTTCTAAGGGTAACTCTGGGAGTCTGTAGGGACCAGCTTGGTGGATCAGTAACTCCAAGGAGTTAAAATGGCAAAAGGACCAGTATAGATGGGATCCTGTCCACCATTTAAATCCTGTCCAACACAGAGCAGTGGTAGGGGACTCACAAAGTCAGGGTTGTAGCAGATCTTGGCCATGTGCAAGTGGACATCCATAGTCTGGTTCTCCAAAATGTCCACACGAATCTTCTCCTCCTCTGTCTCCCCACCTGTGGCCACCAACAGAGGCTCACCCTCAGCATTTTACCCCAGCCCCGCCTAGGCATGGCCACCTGCACTCTGCCCCCACCCCAGCCCCACTCACACATGTTGTGCTTGAGCAATGTAGCGAAGGATGGCGTTGCTCTGGGTGAGCTTGTGGGCCCCGTCAATCAGGTAGGGCAGCTGGAAGAACAACAGGGCCAGATCGGTGGGGCCACCAGGCTCCCCTGAATCTCCTCCCTTGAGTAAGGGCAGAGGTGAACCCTGGCCCTCACAGAGCCTAGCCCACCACAGGCACTAAATAATATGCTGAAAAATGAAGGGATGAGCTGGGACACAGAGCATCATGGGAAGGCAGTGGACAGAATCAGGAATTAAGAGGCAGACAGAAGGCACCTGACCCTGAAACCTCTAAGCAGGAAAAAGAGATGGATGGAGACACCGTCCACTCCCCCTCCCAGCACCCCGGCCCCTGCACCTACATTGGGAAAGTCCAGGCCCAGCTTGAATTTTTCATTCAGCCACTGGCTTCTGTCATAGTCGGGAGCTGTGACAAAGAAGATGCAGTGAAACACCCACTGCCCCCCGGGCCTCCCAAGCAGTGAGAGGAAGGACCCCTGAACAGGTGGACTAATGAGGTTTAAATCACCACGAGAGGCTGAAAGGAAGGAAGAAGAGGAACAAAGTCTGACCCTGAGCTGCCCGCTTGGCACATGCCCTGATCTCTGAGATGCTGAGGAGGCGGACCTGGACTAATGAGGTAAACACCACCTAGAAGCTGAATTCCATACAAGGAAGGCTGGACTCTTCCTAAGATTGACAGGAATTACAGTTTCTATTTCGTGCACTAGAGGTTCTAAGGGTAACTCTGGGAGTCTGTAGGGACCAGCTTGGTGGATCAGTAACTCCAAGGAGTTAAAATGGCAAAAGGACCAGTATAGATGGGATCCTGTCCACCATTTAAATCCTGTCCAACACAGAGCAGTGGTAGGGGACTCACAAAGTCAGGGTTGTAGCAGATCTTGGCCATGTGCAAGTGGACATCCATAGTCTGGTTCTCCAAAATGTCCACACGAATCTTCTCCTCCTCTGTCTCCCCACCTGTGGCCACCAACAGAGGCTCACCCTCAGCATTTTACCCCAGCCCCGCCTAGGGCATGGCCACCTGCACTCTGCCCCCACCCCCAGCCCCACTCACACATGTTGTGCTTGCGAGCAATGTAGCGAAGGATGGCGTTGCTCTGGGTGAGCTTGTGGGCCCCGTCAATCAGGTAGGGCAGCTGGAAGAACAACAGGGCCAGATCGGTGGGGCCACCAGGCTCCCCTGAATCTCCTCCCTTGAGTAAGGGCAGAGGTGAACCCTGGCCCTCACAGAGCCTAGCCCACCACAGGCACTAAATAATATGCTGAAAAATGAAGGGATGAGCTGGGACACAGAGCATCATGGGAAGGCAGTGGACAGAATCAGGAATTAAGAGGCAGACAGAAGGCACCTGACCCTGAAACCTCTAAGCAGGAAAAAGAGATGGATGGAGACACCGTCCACTCCCCCTCCCAGCACCCCGGCCCCTGCACCTACATTGGGAAAGTCCAGGCCCAGCTTGAATTTTTCATTCAGCCACTGGCTTCTGTCATAGTCGGGAGCTGTGACAAAGAAGATGCAGTGAAACAACTTTCCCAGCGTCCGGCCCTCCTTCCCAGGGGCCTCCCAAGCAGTGAGAGGGAAGGACCCCCTGAACAGGTGGATCTGGAATCTGAACCACTAATCTCACATGGAACTTTGGGCAGAAAAACAAACTTAAGAAACTTCCTGAAACTACAGGATTAATCCTTACAAAGGGTTTCGGCAAGCACTAAGAGGGGCCTACACCAATGGCTGACACAGGGCCCCGCTGTGGGCTCTCATGTCCTGCCTCAGAGCCCAGCTGAGCCCTAAAGGATTCGGGAAGGGGCAGGCCGCTGCTCCAGCTGGTGGAGGGAGACAGATGGGAGCAACAGGGGCCAGGACTTGGGTTGCTTGGCACTAATCAGCATGAGGTGCGCAGAAGTCAGAACAGGAAAAGGATTCCATTACCATCCCCCATCGAGTACTGTCTCTCCTCATAGTCTGAGTCTGTGTACTCCAGGAGCAGGCGGATGGCGTGGGCCAGCTGGGAGAGACGGCGGCACAGAGGGCACACGTCAGGTCTTAACTGCGTAACTGCGAAACTTTCACTGTTCCAGGTCACTTCCACACCCCCAACCCGCTCCTCTCAGCCTCCTGCCCCCACCACTGCCCCCTCCCCCGCGCCCGCGCGAGAATACACACCCATGCCAACCCGCAGGCAAGCCGGTCTGGCTTAGAGCAGCGGCTCTGTTTGCTGCAAGCCCGAAAGAAGCTTCTGTTTGCACCGGTCCTTAACTGTGTACAATTTAACCCACCCCTCCTCCAGTCTTCCTGCTGAACCACGAGGGGAATCCCCTCCCTTGAGTAAGGGCAGAGGTGAACCCTGGCCCTCACATGCCCACCACAGGCACTAAATAATATGCTGAAAATGAAGGGATGAGCTGGGACACAGAGCATCATGGGAAGGCAGTGGACAGAATCAGGAATTAAGAGGCAGACAGAAGGCACCTGACCCTGAAACCTCTAAGCAGGAAAAAGAGATGGATGGAGACACCGTCCACTCCCCCTCCCAGCACCCCGGCCCCTGCACCTACATTGGGAAAGTCCAGGCCCAGCTTGAATTTTTCATTCAGCCACTGGCTTCTGTCATAGTCGGGAGCTGTGACAAAGAAGATGCAGTGAAACAACTTTCCCAGCGTCCGGCCCTCCTTCCCAGGGGCCTCCCAAGCAGTGAGAGGGAAGGACCCCCTGAACAGGTGGATCTGGAATCTGAACCACTAATCTCACATGGAACTTTGGGCAGAAAAACAAACTTAAGAAACTTCCTGAAACTACAGGATTAATCCTTACAAAGGGTTTCGGCAAGCACTAAGAGGGGCCTACACCAATGGCTGACACGGGGCCCCCGCTGTGGGCTCTCATGTCCTGCCTCAGAGCCCAGCTGAGCCCTAAAGGATTCGGGAAGGGGCAGGCCGCTGCTCCAGCTGGTGGAGGGAGACAGATGGGAGCAACAGGGGCCAGGACTTGGGTTGCTTGGCACTAATCAGCATGAGGTGCGCAGAAGTCAGAACAGGAAAAGGATTCCATTACCATCCCCCATCGAGTACTGTCTCTCCTCATAGTCTGAGTCTGTGTACTCCAGGAGCAGGCGGATGGCGTGGGCCAGCTGGGAGAGACGGCGGCACAGAGGGCACACGTCAGGTCTTAACTGCGTAACTGCGAAACTTTCACTGTTCCAGGTCACTTCCACACCCCCAACCCGCTCCTCTCAGCCTCCTGCCCCCACCACTGCCCCCTCCCCCGCGCCCGCGCGAGAATACACACCCATGCCAACCCGCAGGCAAGCCGGTCTGGCTTAGAGCAGCGGCTCTGTTTGCTGCAAGCCCGAAAGAAGCTTCTGTTTGCACCGGTCCTTAACTGTGTACAATTTACCCACCCTCCTCCATCTTCCTCGCCCTGGGGGAACCCCGCTTACCCCGCGGATGTCCCAATAACCCAGGATCATAGGCATGGTGCACGTTACGGCGTTCTGAGCGAGGTTCCCGGAGAGCTGGTCTGGAAACTTATTTTTTGACTCTGGGTGAAGGTGGGCCCGGAAGCATCCGCCCCTCTTTTCGGCCCCGCCCCCCAGCCCAGCCTCTCACTCAGGCCCAGGCCCGCAGAGCAAATATTCCAGTCTCTCAGTAGAAGGAATCAGCAGCCAATCTTTGGACGCCTAGAGGACTGGGGCCCCTGGGTCGGGCTCGCCTGGCTCCTGCCCAGTCAGACCTTGGCTATTTGGGGGAGTTGGCTGGGCCCTTGGGAAACAAGCCTGAATCATAACAAGAACAAGGCTCCTCCTCTCCACACCCCTCTCTGGCTCAGCTCAGCTTTAACCCTAGCTGCAGAGGTCCTGCGGGCTCTGGGAGGCTCTGCCAAGTCCAGGCTGAGGGGTGCGCCTCAAATGGAGCCCTAAATTGACTCCTGGAGGCTTCCCCAGTGGTCCAATGGCTAAGATTTCACTCCCATGAGGAGGACGGGATTGGATCCCTGGTCAGGAACTAGATCCCTGCAAGCCACAACTGAGGATTCCTATGGACCAACCTAAGGTTCTGCATGCCTCCACTAGGATCTAAGACCTCGAGTGCCTCAATTAAAAACTGAAACGACCAAATAAATGCAGTTGTAAACGTCCCCTATTACAGGAAGATGAGGACTCCAGGCAATAACACCTTCCATGATCTATTAATATAATCCATGATAGCTGCAGTCCTCTAGAACAGACTCTCCGTGAGACAGGAAAACGTGAAGAGGCAGAAAAAGGAAATGCGGTCTTTGTGTTTCCCTTTCAGGGACTATGGAGGGCCCTGCCGTCCTCATATGCCAAAAAATAAGGATCAAAGATAAATTAATCAAGTAGTTTATGGCCTCACTTGTGAATCTAAATCCAGATCCAGGCCCAGCAGAGAGCATATCCAAGTTCAGCTCCAGAGATGTGCTGACAGACAGCTCCATGTCCCTCGCTTTGAGGGGGAGGGTGACAGGGAGTGGTGGGAATGTGACCCACACACAGAAGAGCTGTCCTCTGAGTGGGTGGCCAGTAGGGGTGGCAGCAGGACGACTCCACACAGGACCAGACTCAGAGTGGCCCACACGCCCTTGGCTGCCCAGGTCCACAGATTCCAGTCTTCATCCTGCCTCCTGACTCACTGTGACTTTAAGACTGTGATTTGTGCTTTTTTTGTTGTATGGAATTATGGTTGATTTACAATGTTGTGTTAGCTTCAGGTGTACAGCCAAGTGATTCAGGTGTATATATATACAGTCACCATTTTCCAGACTCTTTTCTCATGTAGTTTAATCACAGAATATTGAGTAGAGTTCCCTGTGCTGTACAGTGAGTCCTTACTGGTTATCTATCTTCTATACGGTGTGTGTGGGCTCAGGGACCCCTGAAGTCCCTCTGTGATCTGAGGTACAACATGCACAAGAACAATGTCCTACCTGCCGACATTCCTCTTTGAAGGGGGAGGTTTATTTCTCAGAATAGGACAAACGTTGGGCTGTGGTTTCTTTCCTTTGTTGAAATGATGTTACATAGTGGATGTAGGAGACAGATGAGATCAACATTAACAAACAAATGGATTTTATCAGTTGAAATACAAAGTTGGTACACAATATAAAATATGTTTAAAAAGAGGTAACAGTTCTAATATAGCTATGCCCTTTTAATTTGAGCATCTAAACCTGGAGTCAGGGAAATATATCCACCTGTTTTTACAGTTCTTTGAAATACAGCCCTATCTGTTCATTTACGGATGGCCTAGGCTGCCTCCCACACTACAGTGACAAAGGTAAGCAATTGTCACAAAGACCATACGGCCTATAGAGACAAAAACAGTTACTGACTTACCAGTTTCATTAACTTCTAGCTTACTATTTTTATCACCAGTTTTGCCTTTTGAAATAATTATGCTTCTCATTTCTTAAAATAATCATGTATTTCACCTTATTCCTTTTGCTCCTTTTTTATTCAATAACTGCAAGAAATGACCTTTGGGACACTCAACAGGACTTTTCTCCAAAGCTCTCAAGGCCTATCAGACTTGAGGCCAAGACTTGAAGCTGTGCCATAACAAGGCCTCGCTCCAGCATCCTTTGCTAATCATATCGTTATCTGATAAGCCCTACACTTTGCAGGCATCCTAACATGAAACAGCACCCCACCTCCTGACTGCAGAGTGGCTACACTTGGGCCCAGCACGCTCGACCCACCCGTTTCAGGTCAAGTGACCCAAGGGCAGCTACAGCCGACTGAACACTTCAGTGAGTGAGACCTAATGGCTTTCCCCCAGACCTGCAGATTTTAAATCTTCTGATGTTCTTTATCTCAAGTGGCTCAGGTAACTATATATGCAGAGCTCTAAAGCCATATAATGGCTGTAGAGTTTGCCAGGGTTTTAACTAGGGAGAATTCTTTTATATTTCCACTTTTAATAAATATCTACTGTGTACCAAGCAGTGTAAGAGATTTAAATTCAAATACTATATGGATTCTCTCCTTAATGTCTTTATGGTCAAGTTAGGAGCAAAACAGGTAAAACAACAATTATAATACAGTGAGGGAAGGTTTTAAGGAGATATGTTGTTAAGAACACAGGGAAAACTTCCAGGAGAGGGAGACAGAAGCTAGTCTGTCACCAGGATTCCACACCACTAGCAGACTACTCAGACCCCGTCCCCAGCACCCGAGAGCCCCCTGAACCGTGACACTGAGGACTACAAGCTGACAGGAGCCATCCCGTGAATGCTGCATTAAAGAGGAAACCGGGCACAGAAGGGCCCCTCTTCTGTAGAGACCCATGCTAAGGAACAGAAGCGCATGAAGTGGAGACAGAAATGAACAACCAATAGGATAACCTCCCTGTCCCCAAATCCCTCCACCCCACCCGCCACACGCCCATCCATGGAGTCCTGAACAAAAACAGTTACTGCCCCATTATACTTCTAGCTTACTATTTTTATCACCAGTTTTGCCTTTTGAAATAATTATGCTTCTCATTTCTTAAAATAATCATGTATTTCACCTTATTCCTTTTGCTCCTTTTTTATTCAATAACTGCAAGAAATGACCTTTGGGACACTCAACAGGACTTTTCTCCAAAGCTCTCAAGGCCTATCAGACTTGAGGCCAAGACTTGAAGCTGTGCCATAACAAGGCCTCGCTCCAGCATCCTTTGCTAATCATATCGTTATCTGATAAGCCCTACACTTTGCAGGCATCCTAACATGAAACAGCACCCCACCTCCTGACTGCAGAGTGGCTACACTTGGGCCCAGCACGCTCGACCCACCCGTTTCAGGTCAAGTGACCCAAGGGCAGCTACAGCCGACTGAACACTTCAGTGAGTGAGACCTAATGGCTTTCCCCCAGACCTGCAGATTTTAAATCTTCTGATGTTCTTTATCTCAAGTGGCTCAGGTAACTATATATGCAGAGCTCTAAAGCCATATAATGGCTGTAGAGTTTGCCAGGGTTTTAACTAGGGAGAATTCTTTTATATTTCCACTTTTAATAAATATCTACTGTGTACCAAGCAGTGTAAGAGATTTAAATTCAAATACTATATGGATTCTCTCCTTAATGTCTTTATGGTCAAGTTAGGAGCAAAACAGGTAAAACAACAATTATAATACAGTGAGGGAAGGTTTTAAGGAGATATGTTGTTAAGAACACAGGGAAAACTTCCAGGAGAGGGAGACAGAAGCTAGTCTGTCACCAGGATTCCACACCACTAGCAGACTACTCAGACCCCGTCCCCAGCACCCGAGAGCCCCCTGAACCGTGACACTGAGGACTACAAGCTGACAGGAGCCATCCCGTGAATGCTGCATTAAAGAGGAAACCGGGCACAGAAGGGCCCCTCTTCTGTAGAGACCCATGCTAAGGAACAGAAGCGCATGAAGTGGAGACAGAAATGAACAACCAATAGGATAACCTCCCTGTCCCCAAATCCCTCCACCCCCACCCCGCCACACGCCCATCCATGGAGTCCTGCAGTGAACAAGACAAGGAAAAATGGACACCCCCACACACCCAGCACAGGCAGTCATGACCCCAGGAAGCCCTGAGAGAATACGACAACACACAGCAGGTGTGACTGAGGCTTTACTGGGGATCAGACAAGGCTGGCCGGGAACCACACGGGGAAGCAGGGCCTGCACACCAGGCCAGTTCTGGTCTTCAGGGCTGTGCTGGGGGCTCGGCGCAGGGCTCCATGGGCCAGGGGTCTGGTTGGGCTCCTCACAGCAGAAGCAACCATGGAGGGAAGGATCGTCTGGTGGCTTTAGCGCAGGAGGGCTAATGGGGGGTCAGGGAGGAACTCTGCTAAAAAATAGTGGGGAACTGAATCTTAAAGGCGGGATGAAAGGGGATTGAGAGGGAGATAAGGGGGCCTAGAAGGCATTTCGACTAAACAGAAGGAGAAAGAAAAGGACTGACGGTTCTGTGAGCAGGAAGGTCCACCTGGTCTCCGGGGCACTGGCTCCCCGTGCCGTTCCCCTGGTGGCAGGCTCTAATCATTGTGCCACACAGCAGGCTTGAGAAAGAAAGGGCCTGGAAGGAAGCGGCTGGACTTCATGTAGGCAGAGATCTTCTTCAGGCCCTGAGGGTGGGAAAGAGAAGACCAGGCCTCAGGGCTGCTGCCCCACCGGAACCCGTGCAGCTCTCCCCAAGCTTGGGACCTGGGGCACAGTCCTTCCATGTGGGGTCAGATGTTGGGGCCAAAGACAGTCTTCTGGGGTCATCAGCTCTGGAAAGTTAACTCTTCTAACTTCCTATAATTCACTATCAGGACTAAGCACATATGGAGACTCTACACTGTATTCGGTGCTATATATCCACTAGACACGATGACACAGGTTCAGACACAGGTTCAATCCCCACAAGACTCCCCTGCGAGTTCCCCGAGTTCCACTGTGCCCATTTATCAGAAGGGAAAATGAGGCACACAGAGGATCAGCACCTCCTTCATGCTCACACTGCGCATAAGTAATATGGCTAGAATGCAGTCCACTCGCTCTCCTTCTCTGCTGGGAGGTCTCTCTGCTGCACCTCCTTCCTCACAGCTGATCTAAAAAATAAGGAGGCTCACTTGTCATCCACTTATACAAACAGCTAAGTGACCACTCGGGGCAGACGCCCACCATGCTCATACACTGTGTGGGCTTTCCCTTCCAGTAGACAGGTGTGGTGACCCCAAAGGGGCCCAGTGGAGACTTTTTCCCCTCACAGGAACTTTGCAAAGAGCTGGAACACTGGTGCCAGCAAGCCCCCCGCTGCTGGTTTATTTCTCCACACACGAATCTGGATGAGCTCTCTCATGATCTCAGATTTACCACCTTGGTTGACAATCCTGAGTTTTATTCAGTGGTACACGAAAAAGATACCCGACTTCTCATTCACAGATACTGACCAAGTACCCAACTGAGAGACACTGGGAAGAATCGGTCAGGGGCTGGTTCGTGTCTTTCCTTGAACTGACTGCTTAACCAGAGTTGGCTAGAATATAGCGTAGATACCACACGAGAGGTCTTAGCTCCATAGATGAGCAACAGAGCTCCTCCTACGGCTTTCTCAGGAAATGGAGACACCTGCAGCAGAGGTGGAGCTCAGTCCTCATACCACACAGCAGCCCATACAGAAACCCACCCTTTAAGGAAACTCGCCCACCCGGGGACACACACACAAGGTTTGGCCCACCTGGGTTCCCAGTGCCCATGGTGGTTTTAGACTCTCAGGAGGAAAAACTGAGACACGTGAAAAACCTGAAATGATTATAGGGTGACAACTAGGAGTTAAGTCATACACAGCAGAAGGGCCCACCACACACAGTTATCACTAGCCATTTATCCTGACAGACAGACTCTGAAATGGGAAATCCAGCTTTCTAGACAAAAGAAAGAGAGGCGACAGATTGCTAACCAATGAGTAACGTCACAGCCAGGTTCATTACATAGGAAGCTTAGACCTGCAGATACTTACTTAATGGGGGAAAGTACACCAAAAGAGAGCTCGCCCTAAAAATCACCAAACTGAGGTTCTTTGACATTTCAAAATTGTTTTCTTTTCTTTTTTTTCATGCACACAGCTAGAGAAGGCAGGCTGTAAGATCAAATAGATTGAATAGAAGGCCTATTTCTATTGGTATTTAGAAGCTTCTAAATGAGGAAATGAGAAAGTAACTTCTTGCAGAAAACCAACCAAAAAATTGCTTAAAATTGTATCACAATGTTTAGAAGGCCCCTGAAGCTGGCCCTGCTCTCCAGGGCTCCTCCCGGCTTCTCTAAGTATTTCCTGCAAAGTTTGCCCTCATAATATTCAACTCTCTCTGAGCTTCCTTTTTATAACACCAAAACTGATACCCATGAAAGCAAGAATAATTCAGAAGAATTGATAAAACTGGGATTATTCCGGCTAACAATTTTTTAAACTTTTTTACTTTTTCTTTTCTTCAAAATTCTCACCTTAAGGAAACAAAAGCCCTTCTAGGAGGAACTTCATCTCCCTGACCGCTGAGACGTCAGTGTTCTACTTCATCTTAGCATCTTCCCAGTGCATTATGAGAGCTCAGACCCTGCAGCTGAGAAGGCGCACGTATGGTGTACAGTCAGCAGCAAGTGGCACAGACTGCGATTCTAACAGCCTTTAATCCAGCACGCTATGCTACGCTGTGCTAGCCATTGGAAGATCCCCTGGAGGAGGGCATGCAACCTACTCTAATATTCGTGCCTGGAGAACCCACGGACAGAGAAGCCTGGCAGGCTACAGTCCGTGGGGTCACACAGAGTCAGGCACAACTGAAGCGATTTAGCAGCATGCTAGCATTAGTTAAATAGGTCATAAGGGCTCCCAGTCCATAAAGGGCCTTTGTTCTTTCAGTCTTCTTTGTGTCTCCCTGTACAACAAAGGCCTTTATTCCCTCAGACTATATTTGGGAGTAAACGTTCTGGTTTTTGAGAAGGCTATATATCCTTTGCACTCTCTTGTGGGGATTCCTCTTGCATCTTATTGGTTTGAATCACAATTAAGAATCCTAACAGGGCTTCCCTGGTGGTCCAGTGGGTAGAGAAACCACCTTGCAGTGCAAGGGGTGCCGGTTCGATCCCCGGCCTGGGAAGATCCCACGTGCCACAGAGTGGCTGGACCGGTGTTTCCAATTACGCGCAAGCACTCCGGAGCACATGCGCCCAGAGCCGGTTCTCTGCGACAAGGGAGGCCACTGCAATGGGAGGCACACAGGCCAAAGAACAAAGACGGATGAAAATGACTAAATGAAAGACCAATAAAAGAGGCCAAAATTAAAAAAAAAAAAAAGAATCCTAACAATGGATCCTTTACATTGAAAAAGTTTCTAAAGTGGTAGATTTTTAGAGACTTCTCATTGTAAACAGTAGTTTTATTGGTATCAATGGAAAGATAAAATTAAAAGGTGGATACTTCCAATATACTTAATCAGCTATACCCCAGTAGAAAGTAAAAAGTTTAAATTAAAAAAAAATTTTTTTAATGAAAAGTAGATACAAAGAAATATAATGACAGTTAGCCTTAAGAACTTCTTTAGTTTCAAATCAATCAACCAACAAACAAATATTGTTCCTACAGTCTTATCTGTGGTCTCACACTTCCCCTCAATGGATTTTACAGAAGCTCAAAAAAACAATAGTGTGTTACTGTTAGCTGCTCAGTCCTGTCCAACTCTTTGCAACCCCATGGACTATAGCCCTCTAGGCTCCTCTGCCCATGGCATTCTCCAGGCAAGAATCCTGGAGTTGGTTTCCATTTCCTCCTCCAGGGGATCTTCCGCCCAAGAACTGAACCCAGGTCTCCTGATTCGGTTCTTACGCTGCCCAAGAAACAATGGCAGGCTACAGTCCGTGGGGTCACACGAGTCAGGCACAACTGAAGCGATTTAGCAGCATGCTAGCATTAGTTAAATAGGTCATAAGGGCTCCCAGTCCATAAAGGGCCTTTGTTCTTTCAGTCTTCTTTGTGTCTCCCTGTACAACAAAGGCCTTTATTCCCTCAGACTATATTTGGGAGTAAACGTTCTGGTTTTTGAGAAGGCTATATATCCTTTGCACTCTCTTGTGGGGATTCCTCTTGCATCTTATTGGTTTGAATCACAATTAAGAATCCTAACAGGGCTTCCCTGGTGGTCCAGTGGGTAGAGAAACCACCTTGCAGTGCAAGGGGTGCCGGTTCGATCCCCGGCCTGGGAAGATCCCACGTGCCACAGAGTGGCTGGACCGGTGTTTCCAATTACGCGCAAGCACTCCGGAGCACATGCGCCCAGAGCCGGTTCTCTGCGACAAGGGAGGCCACTGCAATGGGAGGCACACAGGCCAAAGAACAAAGACGGATGAAAATGACTAAATGAAAGACCAATAAAAGAGGCCAAAATTAAAAAAAAAAAAAAGAATCCTAACAATGGATCCTTTACATTGAAAAAGTTTCTAAAGTGGTAGATTTTTAGAGACTTCTCATTGTAAACAGTAGTTTTATTGGTATCAATGGAAAGATAAAATTAAAAGGTGGATACTTCCAATATACTTAATCAGCTATACCCCAGTAGAAAGTAAAAAGTTTAAATTAAAAAAAAATTTTTTTAATGAAAAGTAGATACAAAGAAATATAATGACAGTTAGCCTTAAGAACTTCTTTAGTTTCAAATCAATCAACCAACAAACAAATATTGTTCCTACAGTCTTATCTGTGGTCTCACACTTCCCCTCAATGGATTTTACAGAAGCTCAAAAAAACAATAGTGTGTTACTGTTAGCTGCTCAGTCCTGTCCAACTCTTTGCAACCCCATGGACTATAGCCCTCTAGGCTCCTCTGCCCATGGCATTCTCCAGGCAAGAATCCTGGAGTTGGTTTCCATTTCCTCCTCCAGGGGATCTTCCCGGCCCAAGAACTGAACCCAGGTCTCCTGATTGCAGGCAGATTCTTTACTGTCTGAGCCACCAAGGAAACAATAGCATAAGTAAAGTTAATTAAGTTAATTAATAAGAGAATAGATAAAAGCTAAAGGAAAAGTCAAGTGATCTCTTCCTACAAGGTGAAAAATTTTAAGGGACTGGTTCCAATAGGATAAAAATCTTTAGATGGTTATTAAGAGATGAGATAAATGAAACAGACTTTGATACCATGAAAAGAAGTTTTAATACAACACTACCAAAAAGGATGGTCTTTTTTTCTGGGACAAAAAGACCCCTTATGGGTCTCCCAAATGTTAAAGGGACCCAAGCAAGGCCACTCTACTTACCCTTAGTTTAGAAAAATTTTAAAGACAAGAAACTTAAAACACACACACACACACATACACTAAGATAGCTGACCAGCAACTGCTTGGGGCAAAAAGTCAAAAAATCTAATTAAAGACTGACAAAAAGGCCTGGGTCTCTTGGCTCAACCCCTCATGGGAACCCCCAAACCTTTCATACAAAACTGGGCAAAATGGCCAGGCAATAAAAATGAAAGCTTCGGACTCCTTATAAAACCAAGACTTGTTCAGTGATTAGGTATCTGCCTTCCAGTGTACGAACTCAGATTCCACAGGCCGTGGGGCAACTAAGCCCATACCCCACAACTACTGAGCCCATGTGCTCTGGAGCCTACATACCCAAACTGGAAGAAGCCCAAGTACTGAAATGAAAGACCCCGCCTGACTCAACTAACACTAGGCAGTCAAACAAATAAATATTAAGAAAACACTCCACATATCAGAAATGTAAATACAGCTCACAGAGACCTGAGACTAAGGCAGGTTAACTTAATAAGGTAGAATCTGACACCAAAGGGAAGCAATAACAGAAAAGAGGCCTCTTTAAACTCAAATGATTGGAAAGACTTCTTCACTCAAAATCTACTTTACAGCTTCTTCAAAGCTTTGTCAAGAATGAATATAATTCCCTGACATCATACACAAAGATAAACTCAAAATGGATTAAAATGGATTAAAGGGGCTTCCAGTGGTCCAGTGGGTAAGGACACCGCCTTGCAGTGCAAGGGGCGCCGGTTCAATCCCTGGCCTGGGAAGATCCCATTTGCCACGGAGCAGCTGGACAAATGTGTCCAACTACTGAGCTGGAGCTCTGGAGCACATGAGCCTGGAGCCAGTGCTCTGCAGACAGAGGCCACTGCGATGGGAGGCCCACAAAATCCAAAGAACAAAGATGGAAATAAATGAAAGACCAATAGAAGTGGCCACGGGAAAAAAAATGGATTAAAGACCTAAATGTAAGACCAGAAACTATCAAACTCTTAGAGGAGAACACAGGCAAAACACTCAATGACATAAATCAAAGCAAGATCTTCTATGACCTGCCTACTAGAATAGCCGAACTAAAAACAAAAATGAACATGTGGGACCTAATGAAACTTAAAAGTTTTTGTACAGCAAAAGAAACTTCAAAAAAGGTGAACAGACAGCCCACAGAAAGGGAGAAAATCATAGCAAATGAAACAACAGACAAAGAATTAATCTTCAAAATCTACAAGCAACTCAGACAACTCAGCACCAGAAAAGTGAACAACCCAATCAAACAATGGGAAGGGGACCTTAAGAGACATCTCTCCAAAGAGGACATACAGATGGCCAAAAAACACATGAGACGATGCTCAACCTCGCTTATTAGAGAAATGGAAATCAAAACTACAATGAGATATCACCTCACACCCGTCAGAATGGCCATCATCAACAAATCGACAGACAATAAATGCTGGAGAGGGTGCGGAGAAAAGGGAACACTCCTGCATTGCTGGTGGGAATGTAAATTGATACAGCCACTATGGAAGACAGTATGGAGATTCCTTAAAAAACTAAAAAAAGAAGCACCATACGATCCAGCAATCCCACTCTTAGGCTTATACCCTGATGAAATCAAATCTGAAAGAAGCACCTATACTCCAATGTTCATTGCAGCTCTCTATACAATAGCTATAAAATGGAAGCAACCTAGATGTCCACCAATGAATGAATGGATAAAGCTCTAGTACATATATACAATGGAATACTACACAGCTGTAAAAAGAAATGCAGAAGAACTAGTCCTAATGAGGTGGCTGGATCTGGAACCTATCATAAAAAGTGAAATAAGTCAAAAAGAGAAAGACAAGTACAATATACTAACACATATATATGGAATATTGTAGGATTGTAATGATAACACATGCAGTGAAGCTATGAAAAACCAGACATGAAGAATAGACATATGGACATTGTGAGAAACGAACTGTGGGTGGGAGGCATAAAGGAAGTAGCATGAAAACATACTATCATATGTGAAAAAAATAGCTATTGTCATTGCACTGTGAGAAAAGCAGATCCTGCAGGGGCTGTCGCGGCCTGGAGGGTGGGATGGTGGGGAAACTAAATGAAACACAGGCAAAACACTGACAACGAATCTTCTATGACCTGCCTACTAGAATAGCCGAACTAAAACAAAAATGAACATGTGGGACCTAATGAAACTTAAAAGTTTTTGTACAGCAAAAGAAACTTCAAAAAAGGTGAACAGACAGCCCACAGAAAGGGAGAAAATCATAGCAAATGAAACAACAGACAAAGAATTAATCTTCAAAATCTACAAGCAACTCAGACAACTCAGCACCAGAAAAGTGAACAACCCAATCAAACAATGGGAAGGGGACCTTAAGAGACATCTCTCCAAAGAGGACATACAGATGGCCAAAAAACACATGAGACGATGCTCAACCTCGCTTATTAGAGAAATGGAAATCAAAACTACAATGAGATATCACCTCACACCCGTCAGAATGGCCATCATCAACAAATCGACAGACAATAAATGCTGGAGAGGGTGCGGAGAAAAGGGAACACTCCTGCATTGCTGGTGGGAATGTAAATTGATACAGCCACTATGGAAGACAGTATGGAGATTCCTTAAAAAAACTAAAAATAGAAGCACCATACGATCCAGCAATCCCACTCTTAGGCTTATACCCTGATGAAATCAAATCTGAAAGAAGCACCTATACTCCAATGTTCATTGCAGCTCTCTATACAATAGCTATAAAATGGAAGCAACCTAGATGTCCACCAATGAATGAATGGATAAAGCTCTAGTACATATATACAATGGAATACTACACAGCTGTAAAAAGAAATGCAGAAGAACTAGTCCTAATGAGGTGGCTGGATCTGGAACCTATCATAAAAAGTGAAATAAGTCAAAAAGAGAAAGACAAGTACAATATACTAACACATATATATGGAATATTGTAGGATTGTAATGATAACACATGCAGTGAAGCTATGAAAAACCAGACATGAAGAATAGACATATGGACATTGTGAGAAACGAACTGTGGGTGGGAGGCATAAAGGAAGTAGCATGAAAACATACTATCATATGTGAAAAAAATAGCTATTGTCATTGCACTGTGAGAAAAGCAGATCCTGCAGGGGCGCTGTGCGACGGCCTGGAGGGGTGGGATGGTGGGGATATATATATGACTAATCTGGGATCATACATATCTATAAACAGCAAAACACTGTAAAAGCAACAAGTAAAATAAATATTAAAAAAAAAAAAAAAAGAATGAATACAAGCACTTCCCCAGTGGTTGGATCTTTGCTTGGCAAACATTACACATGCCCCAGGGCAACTGAGCCCGTGTGCCACAATCACTGAGCCCGCGCTCCAGAGCCGGAGAGCAGCAACCACCGAGGCCTGTGCGGCTAGAGCCCAAGCTCCACAACAAGAGAAGCCACTGCAACAGAGGCCCAATGACGACCAGAGATTAGACCCAGCTCCACACAAATAAAAAACCCATGTCCAGAAAGGAGAACTCCACCCGGCCAAAAATAAATACATATTTTTTAAAAATCTATGGAAAAAAAAAAAAAACCAATGAATGCAAATCTTACTCTTTTCCACGAGGAGTAAAACCCTGAAGATTTGCCCTCATTATTAGTTATAGAAAGGGGTAAGTTGCAGCACGCTGCAGTCACCACAGACGCTGCACAGAGGGGAATTCAGGATGGAGAAAACTAGGATGAAACATTCTGCACTTGGGATGCATCTCAAAGGGTTGGACTGACCAAGATTTGTGCATCTTCCTACACACAGAAAGGCACTGACACCATTAACTTGAGATGTTTGTTTTTCAGTAATTAGCACTGATCTTTTACCAAGATACATGCTTGGCTACATGTATGTCCCAGTCAAAAATTCATATACCTACTGTCCACTAGCCTACATCTTCAGAGCTTTCCTCAGAGCTCTCTGAGAGGCTGTTCGCTGGGCTACAGTGCTCCGTAAGGTCTCCAAATGAAACTGAAACTTGGTGGTCTTAAGTTCTGTTTTCCAATCAACATCTCATCATTGGAGTATTTGTAATATTATAGTAATATTACACTATTATATACTATATACTATTACTAAGGCATCTCAACATAGTAATATTCTTCTCATTATGCAAAAATGTTCTCTTCTTCAGAAAAGGCTCCTAGGTTCCCAGGATTTGCATAGCAGGATGGACCCCTAGCCAAATAAAGGTGCTCAGAGAGTGAGCAAGCAACTTGCAGAACAGACCACATCTCACCCAGTGACTCAGCAAACATGGGTGAAATATGATAGGAGAGTTGGAGCAGCAACAGTGGGCCAGGCCAGACTCTAATTATTCCACATAAAGGACAGAAACCAACTGCCCAGCCTGGGACCTAGCCTAGTATCCCTGGGCCCAAATCCACCTCATCCCCAGTCCTGCTGCAGCCAACCAGGCAGTGAGACCCTCAGGTGGATCTGTGCACCGCCTTCCCAAGACAGTGCCAAAGAGTTTCAAGGACTCCAAGATCTAGGGCTGCCTGGACCCCACAGCCCAGGGCCAACAGGCCACACACCACAGCCCACATCTGTCCCCACCCTCCCTGCTGGGCACTCGTCCCAGCTCTTGTGAAATCTCAAGGCAGAAAGGAGAACTCCACCCGGCCAAAAATAAATACATATTTTTAAAAATCTATGGAAAAAAAACCAATGAATGCAAATCTTACTCTTTTCCACGAGGAGTAAAACCCTGAAGATTTGCCCTCATTATTAGTTATAGAAAGGGGTAAGTTGCAGCACGCTGCAGTCACCACAGACGCTGCACAGAGGGGAATTCAGGATGGAGAAAACTAGGATGAAACATTCTGCACTTGGGATGCATCTCAAAGGGTTGGACTGACCAAGATTTGTGCATCTTCCTACACACAGAAAGGCACTGACACCATTAACTTGAGATGTTTGTTTTTCAGTAATTAGCACTGATCTTTTACCAAGATACATGCTTGGCTACATGTATGTCCCAGTCAAAAATTCATATACCTACTGTCCACTAGCCTACATCTTCAGAGCTTTCCTCAGAGCTCTCTGAGAGGCTGTTCGCTGGGCTACAGTGCTCCGTAAGGTCTCCAAATGAAACTGAAACTTGGTGGTCTTAAGTTCTGTTTTCCAATCAACATCTCATCATTGGAGTATTTGTAATATTATAGTAATATTACACTATTATATACTATATACTATTACTAAGGCATCTCAACATAGTAATATTCTTCTCATTATGCAAAAATGTTCTCTTCTTCAGAAAAGGCTCCTAGGTTCCCAGGATTTGCATAGCAGGATGGACCCCTAGCCAAATAAAGGTGCTCAGAGAGTGAGCAAGCAACTTGCAGAACAGACCACATCTCACCCAGTGACTCAGCAAACATGGGTGAAATATGATAGGAGAGTTGGAGCAGCAACAGTGGGCCAGGCCAGACTCTAATTATTCCACATAAAGGACAGAAACCAACTGCCCAGCCTGGGACCTAGCCTAGTATCCCTGGGCCCAAATCCACCTCATCCCCAGTCCTGCTGCAGCCAACCAGGCAGTGAGACCCTCAGGTGGATCTGTGCACCGCCTTCCCAAGACAGTGCCAAAGAGTTTCAAGGACTCCAAGATCTAGGGCTGCCTGGACCCCACAGCCCAGGGCCAACAGGCCACACACCACAGCCCACATCTGTCCCCACCCTCCCTGCTGGGCACTCGTCCCAGCTCTTGTGAAATTCTCAAGGCCAAGAAGCCTGGACCAGAACCAGAGCTGATGAGAACTAGCTGAGAAAGCAGATTTCATGATGGGGACTGCGAATACAAAACAGACTGTAGCCTGAAAAGCCTATTAGAGAATACATTAATTAGAGACGAAAGCCTCTAATTTCCAACTGTCACAAACCAGACTCTATTGCTCTCCAGGTGATAGACTGAGGGTAACGATGATGAGCTGGAAGGTGAGGTCAGGCTGGGCTCCTCAAGCCCCAAGCGGACTCCACCCACACCACTCAGCTCAGGGTCCCCGTGGTTCTCCAGCTGCACTGAGCCCCAGAGGCTGGGCGCCAGGCCTGTGTGACTTTTGCATCCCCCTGTGCCTGGACTCAGTGCCGCACACAGAGGAGGGGCTCCAATCAGTCAATGTGACCACAAACCAAAGTGCTATCCCGTCGCTGAGACCAAGTCTTGGGGTAAAAGGAAGGAAGAAGGGGCAGGAGATGAGGAAGCAAGGAAAGTGCCCACCATAAGAGGCGTCAAGATAAAACCTTGCACAGGACACCTCTACAGGTACCCAGATTCAAGCACCAAGAAC
This sequence comes from Tragulus kanchil, assembly GCA_022376925.1. Classification (NCBI taxonomy): domain Eukaryota; kingdom Metazoa; phylum Chordata; class Mammalia; order Artiodactyla; family Tragulidae; genus Tragulus; species Tragulus kanchil. Next base: position 139,559,031 of record JAIOJX010000024.1, read on the forward strand.
AACTCTAAGCATCTCAGAACAACAGGCAGGGCTCAATTGCTGCAGAGCCCTTGAGAGAGCAGGAGAAAATACTGTCTGTGTTTTTAGTACTTCGTATCAGTCCAAGTGTCTCTACTAAGGACAGCTGCATACCATCCCCTGAAGGTTCTCCTTTCTCCATACTGTCCAGTGCTGTGAACTCAGTCATGCAAGGACTTGAAGTTTCTCTTTTTTTTTTTTTTTTAAATTATTTTTTAATGTATTTATTTGGTTGCACTAGGGTCTTAGTTGTGGTATGTGGGATTTAGTACCCTGACCAGGGATTGAACCCAGGTCCCCAGCATTGGGAGCACGAAGTCTTAACTGCTGGACCACCAGGGAAATCCCTGAAGTTTCTTTTTACAACAGGAAATAAGGAGCCGCTGACTGCTGCCCATAGAAGCCAGACACTCTGACAGGGAGCCCAGCCCAGCCTGTACTGGTTCTGTGACCTTCAGAAATTTCTTATCCTTTCAGCTTAATTCCTTATCTGTAAAATGCAGAGGATAATTCTTCTACCATGTAGCAACGCTATAAAGATTAAACCTGACACAATACATGTCAGCTGCTCAACAGAAATTCTGGCATAAACCTAGTTCTCAATAAATGCTACTCTCGATTGCCGTTCCAACCAGGAAAGCCTCAGGGAGAAGACAGAAGAGACGAAACACAGAAAGAGAAGGAGGATCAAGGGAATCACCTCAAAACGGGAAATGAAGTCTTTCAGGTTTGGAAATGCATCCAGGCACTTGGGCTCAAATATGCGGTGCATGTCAAGGACATCATAAGCCAGGAAATCCGCAAAGGTGAGCTGTAGAAAGACAAAGCACGAATGGGCACCAAACTCTGCATAAGAAAAAAATGGCAGCTCTCCTGCCCCCAAAGCAGTCCACTTACCTTGTCCCCTGCAAACCAAGGCCTCTTCCCCAGAAAATCTGAGAAGAGCTTCATGATCCCAGGGATCTCCTTCAAGAAATCAGGTTTCAGTTTCTCCTGAAACACAAAAGAGCTGTCACCGCCTCACACAGACTCTCTAGCAGAGGGGAGGCCTCCCAGGGCAGTAGCTGACCCACCTGACACGTGAGCAGCCATGTCCCCTGACTGCACCTGGATCAGAGCCCAGGCCACAATTCAACCCACCTGTGTACAGCAGACTCCTCCGGGTTCCACCTCCCATCTGTGAGAGGCGATGGGAAGGCAGAGGGCAAAACCACACTGTCCCTGAACCTGTCACCACTCAGCTCCAGACACCTGCCCTGGGTCAGACCAGCCGTGCTGTGAGACCTGGCAGAGCTCGGGCCTCAGACCTCAGGCAGGACAACACTAAAAGGACTAGGAAAGAATTTTAATGTATTTATTTGGTTGCACTAGGGTCTTAGTTGTGGTATGTGGGATTTAGTACCCTGACCAGGGATTGAACCCAGGTCCCCAGCATTGGGAGCACGAAGTCTTAACTGCTGGACCACCAGGGAAATCCCTGAAGTTTCTTTTTACAACAGGAAATAAGGAGCCGCTGACTGCTGCCCATAGAAGCCAGACACTCTGACAGGGAGCCCAGCCCAGCCTGTACTGGTTCTGTGACCTTCAGAAATTTCTTATCCTTTCAGCTTAATTCCTTATCTGTAAAATGCAGAGGATAATTCTTCTACCATGTAGCAACGCTATAAAGATTAAACCTGACACAATACATGTCAGCTGCTCAACAGAAATTCTGGCATAAACCTAGTTCTCAATAAATGCTACTCTCGATTGCCGTTCCAACCAGGAAAGCCTCAGGGAGAAGACAGAAGAGACGAAACACAGAAAGAGAAGGAGGATCAAGGGAATCACCTCAAAACGGGAAATGAAGTCTTTCAGGTTTGGAAATGCATCCAGGCACTTGGGCTCAAATATGCGGTGCATGTCAAGGACATCATAAGCCAGGAAATCCGCAAAGGTGAGCTGTAGAAAGACAAAGCACGAATGGGCACCAAACTCTGCATAAGAAAAAAATGGCAGCTCTCCTGCCCCCAAAGCAGTCCACTTACCTTGTCCCCTGCAAACCAAGGCCTCTTCCCCAGAAAATCTGAGAAGAGCTTCATGATCCCAGGGATCTCCTTCAAGAAATCAGGTTTCAGTTTCTCCTGAAACACAAAAGAGCTGTCACCGCCTCACACAGACTCTCTAGCAGAGGGGAGGCCTCCCAGGGCAGTAGCTGACCCACCTGACACGTGAGCAGCCATGTCCCCTGACTGCACCTGGATCAGAGCCCAGGCCACAATTCAACCCACCTGTGTACAGCAGACTCCTCCGGGTTCCACCTCCCATCTGTGAGAGGCGATGGGAAGGCAGAGGGCAAAACCACACTGTCCCTGAACCTGTCACCACTCAGCTCCAGACACCTGCCCTGGGTCAGACCAGCCGTGCTGTGAGACCTGGCAGAGCTCGGGCCTCAGACCTCAGGCAGGACAACACTAAAAGGACTAGGAAAGAAGTCCTGTGTCCCCGTGTGGGTGACAGGAATGGTGTGGACACATGGGCAGTTTTAGGACCGTTGGGGAGAATCGGAGAGGCTGAAAGGAAGGAGGGAGAGGAACAAAGTCTGACCCTGAGCTGCCCACTGGGCACATGCCCTGATCCCTGAGAAGCCAAGGAGGAGGCACTGGGCTAAGAAGGAAAACATCCTGTTTACAAACTTAATTTGTATGTAAGGGAAGCTGGACTCTTCCTAAGATTGGTGGGAACAGAGTCAGAGTTTCCAAGGAAACGTTTTAGTGGATCGGTAGCTCCAAGGAGATCAAAAAGTCCAGCAGAGGGCTTCCCTGGTAGTTCAGTGGTAAAGAACTACAGGAGTGGTAAAGAACAATGCAGGAGACACAGGTTCAATCCCTGATCTGGGAAGATCCCATATGCTGTGGAGCAACTAAGCCTGTGAGCCACAACTATGGAGCCCATGTGCTGCAAATACTGAAGCCCATGTGCCCTAGAGTCCAAGTTCCAAAACAAGAGAAATCACTGCAAGAAGAAGCCTGCTCACCTCAACTAGAGAGTAGCCCCCAGATCCTGCAGGGGCGCTGTGCGATGGCCTGGAGGGGTGGGATGGGGAGGATATACATATGACTAATCTGGGATCATACATATCTGTAAGCAACAAAACTCTGTAAAATTAAAAAGTAAAATAAAAATTAAAAAAAAAAAAAAAAGTAGTCCTCACTCCCTGCAACTAGAGAAGAGCCTGAAGCAGCAGTGAAGACCTGGAATATCCAAAAATAAAAAAAATAAAAAGTCCAGTAGATGCAACCCTGACCAACATCTCACGACTCACAAAGTCAGGACTGTAGCAGATCCTTGTCATGTGCATGCGGACATCCATAACCTGGTTCTCCAAAATGTCCACGCGAATCTTCTCCTCCTCTGTCTCCCCACCTGTGGCCACACAACAGAGGCTCACCCTCAGCATTTCACCCCAGCCCAGCCCAGGGCATGGCCACCTGCACCCTGCCCCCACCTCCAGCCCCACTCACACATGTTGTGCTTGCGAGCAATGTAGCGAAGGATGGCATTGCTCTGGGTGAGCTTGTGGGCCCCGTCAATCAGGTAGGGCAGCTGCAAGAACAACAGGGCCAGGTCGGTGGGGCCACCAGGCTCCCCTGAATCTCCTCCCTTGAGTAAGGGCAGAGGTGAACCCTGGCCCTCACAGAGCCTGGCCCACCACAGGCACTAAATAATATGCTGTAAATTGAAGGGATGAGCTGGGACACAGAGCATCATGGGAAGGCAGTGGAGAGAACCAGGAATTGAGAGGCAGACAGAAGGAACCTGACCCTGAAACCTCTAAGCAGGAAAAAGAGATGGATGGAGACACCGTCCACTCCCCCTCCCAGCACCCCGGCCCCTGCACCTACATTGGGAAAGTCCAGGCCCAGCTTGAATTTTTCATTCAGCCACTGGCTTCTGTCATAGTCGGGAGCTGTGGAGCAACTAAGCCTGTGAGCCACAACTATGGAGCCCATGTGCTGCAAATACTGAAGCCCATGTGCCCTAGAGTCCAAGTTCCAAAACAAGAGAAATCACTGCAAGAAGAAGCCTGCTCACCTCAACTAGAGAGTAGCCCCCAGATCCTGCAGGGGCGCTGTGCGATGGCCTGGAGGGGTGGGATGGGGAGGATATACATATGACTAATCTGGGATCATACATATCTGTAAGCAACAAAACTCTGTAAAATTAAAAAGTAAAATAAAAATTAAAAAAAAAAAAAAAAGTAGTCCTCACTCCCTGCAACTAGAGAAGAGCCTGAAGCAGCAGTGAAGACCTGGAATATCCAAAAATAAAAAAAATAAAAAGTCCAGTAGATGCAACCCTGACCAACATCTCACGACTCACAAAGTCAGGACTGTAGCAGATCCTTGTCATGTGCATGCGGACATCCATAACCTGGTTCTCCAAAATGTCCACGCGAATCTTCTCCTCCTCTGTCTCCCCACCTGTGGCCACACAACAGAGGCTCACCCTCAGCATTTCACCCCAGCCCAGCCCAGGGCATGGCCACCTGCACCCTGCCCCCACCTCCAGCCCCACTCACACATGTTGTGCTTGCGAGCAATGTAGCGAAGGATGGCATTGCTCTGGGTGAGCTTGTGGGCCCCGTCAATCAGGTAGGGCAGCTGCAAGAACAACAGGGCCAGGTCGGTGGGGCCACCAGGCTCCCCTGAATCTCCTCCCTTGAGTAAGGGCAGAGGTGAACCCTGGCCCTCACAGAGCCTGGCCCACCACAGGCACTAAATAATATGCTGTAAATTGAAGGGATGAGCTGGGACACAGAGCATCATGGGAAGGCAGTGGAGAGAACCAGGAATTGAGAGGCAGACAGAAGGAACCTGACCCTGAAACCTCTAAGCAGGAAAAAGAGATGGATGGAGACACCGTCCACTCCCCCTCCCAGCACCCCGGCCCCTGCACCTACATTGGGAAAGTCCAGGCCCAGCTTGAATTTTTCATTCAGCCACTGGCTTCTGTCATAGTCGGGAGCTGTGACAAAGAAGATGCAGTGAAACAACTTTCCCAGAGTCCAGCCCTCCTTCCCAGGGGCCTACCATGGAGTTAGATGCCAGAACCCCCTGAACAGGTGGATGTGGACTCTGAACCTCTAAGTCTCATGGAGCTTTGGGAGAAAGCACACTTGTGAATGTGGAACCTACCTGAGTGAGGCTTACAGAGGGATAATGCAAGCACTAAGGGAAGCCCAAGGCTGATGCAGGGGCTGGCATGGCCTAGCCTTCCAGGCCAGTTGTTCCCTATTGGGTTCAGGAAGGGGTGGGCCCCTGCTCCAGCTGATGTAGTTTAGCAGATGGGAGCAAGAGGGGCCAGGACTTGGGTTGCCTGGCACTAATCATGAGGTGGGAATAAGTCAGAACAGGAGAAGCATTCCGTTACCATCCCCCATTGAGTACTGCCTCTCCTCATAGTTTGAGTCTGTGTACTCCAAGAGCAGGCGGGTGGCATGGCCCAGCTGGGAGAGAGGGCAGACGTCAGGTCTTGACTGAAAAACACTCACCGTTCCAGGTCACTTCCACACCCCCATCTCTCTCACCACCATCACCACCCCCAACCATCACCGCAGGCCACAGACACACACCCAACACCCAGTAGGATGGTCGGATTGAGGGGAGGAGGCTCTGTTCAGCGAGCCCTGTGGAAGTTTCTAGTTTGAAAGGGTCCTCAGCAGCGCAGTATCCATCTACTACCCCTGGTGGAACCCTGCTTACCCGAGGTAGGGCAGGCTGCAAGAACAACAGGGCCAGGTCGGTGGGGCCACCAGGCTCCCCTGAATCTCCTCCCTTGAGTAAGGGCAGAGGTGAACCCTGGCCCTCACAGAGCCTGGCCCACCACAGGCACTAAATAATATGCTGTAAATTGAAGGGATGAGCTGGGACACAGAGCATCATGGGAAGGCAGTGGAGAGAACCAGGAATTGAGAGGCAGACAGAAGGAACCTGACCCTGAAACCTCTAAGCAGGAAAAAGAGATGGATGGAGACACCGTCCACTCCCCCTCCCAGCACCCCGGCCCCTGCACCTACATTGGGAAAGTCCAGGCCCAGCTTGAATTTTTCATTCAGCCACTGGCTTCTGTCATAGTCGGGAGCTGTGACAAAGAAGATGCAGTGAAACAACTTTCCCAGAGTCCAGCCCTCCTTCCCAGGGGCCTACCATGGAGTTAGATGCCAGAACCCCCTGAACAGGTGGATGTGGACTCTGAACCTCTAAGTCTCATGGAGCTTTGGGAGAAAGCACACTTGTGAATGTGGAACCTACCTGAGTGAGGCTTACAGAGGGATAATGCAAGCACTAAGGGAAGCCCAAGGCTGATGCAGGGGCTGGCATGGCCTAGCCTTCCAGGCCAGTTGTTCCCTATTGGGTTCAGGAAGGGGTGGGCCCCTGCTCCAGCTGATGTAGTTTAGCAGATGGGAGCAAGAGGGGCCAGGACTTGGGTTGCCTGGCACTAATCATGAGGTGGGAATAAGTCAGAACAGGAGAAGCATTCCGTTACCATCCCCCATTGAGTACTGCCTCTCCTCATAGTTTGAGTCTGTGTACTCCAAGAGCAGGCGGGTGGCATGGCCCAGCTGGGAGAGAGGGCAGACGTCAGGTCTTGACTGAAAAACACTCACCGTTCCAGGTCACTTCCACACCCCCATCTCTCTCACCACCATCACCACCCCCAACCATCACCGCAGGCCACAGACACACACCCAACACCCAGTAGGATGGTCGGATTGAGGGGAGGAGGCTCTGTTCAGCGAGCCCTGTGGAAGTTTCTAGTTTGAAAGGGTCCTCAGCAGCGCAGCATTTTCCCGTCCTAATCCATCTACTACCCCCTGGTGGAACCCTGCTTACCCCGCGGATGTCCCAGTAACCCAGGATCATGGCCATGGTGCAGGTTATGACGCTGCGAATGCAGAAGTTCCTGTGCTGCTAGGTTTGTAACTTCTCTTCGGACTTGTAGGGGGCGACGGCGGGCCCGGAAGCACCTGACCCTCCTCTCGGCCCCGCCCCTCCTCTCGGCCCCGCCCCTCCTCTCGGCCTCGCCCCCCTCTCAGCCTCTCCCCTCCCTCGGCCCCGCCCCTCCGCCCGGCCCCGCCCCTCCGCTCGGCCCCGCCTCTCCTCTCGCCCTCGCCCATCTTCTCGGCACCGCCCTCAGCACAGCCCGATTCAGCTCCAGGCAGGCCGCGGGTGGTCTGTCTCAATCTGTGGCTTTCGGGAACCAAGATCTGGGTGTTAAAATGCCAAAGGTGCCTGGGTCGGCCTCGCCTGGTTCGCCACCAGAGTTAGACATAGGCTAAACGGGGGAATTGCCAGTGCCCTTGGGAAACAAGCCTGAATCGAAATATTAAATCGGCCCCTGTTGAAGGAAGATGAGGTCACAGGCAATCCTAAACTCCGGCAGGATTGATAACTCAAGAAGCTGCCGGCCTCCACAACAGACTCTCAGTGAGACAGGCAGAAGGGAAGAGGCAAAGGAAGGAAATGTGATCTCTGTGTTTTCCTTTCAGGCACTGTGGAGGTCCCTGCCGTTCTCATGTGCCAAAAAATAAAGATACAACATACATTAATCAAGTAGTTTATGGTCTCAAGTAGTTTATGAATCCAGATCCAGGCCTAGCAGAGGCGATCCAGGTGCAACTCCAGAGATGTGCTGACACACAGCTCCATGTCCCTCGCTTTCAGTGGGAGGGTGACCCACAGGAGAAGAGCTGTCCTCTGAGTGGGTGGATCCGAAGGGTGGCCAGATAGGGGGGGCCTGGAGGCTTGACTGAAAACACTCACCGTCATCATCCACGAGGCCACAGACACACACCCAACACCCAGTAGGATGGTCGGATTGAGGGGAGGAGGCTCTGTTCAGCGAGCCCTGTGGAAGTTTCTAGTTTGAAAGGGTCCTCAGCAGCGCAGCATTTTCCCGTCCTAATCCATCTACTACCCCCTGGTGGAACCCTGCTTACCCCGCGGATGTCCCAGTAACCCAGGATCATGGCCATGGTGCAGGTTATGACGCTGCGAATGCAGAAGTTCCTGTGCTGCTAGGTTTGTAACTTCTCTTCGGACTTGTAGGGGGCGACGGCGGGCCCGGAAGCACCTGACCCTCCTCTCGGCCCCGCCCCTCCTCTCGGCCCCGCCCCTCCTCTCGGCCTCGCCCCCCTCTCAGCCTCTCCCCTCCCTCGGCCCCGCCCCTCCGCCCGGCCCCGCCCCTCCGCTCGGCCCCGCCTCTCCTCTCGCCCTCGCCCATCTTCTCGGCACCGCCCTCAGCACAGCCCGATTCAGCTCCAGGCAGGCCGCGGGTGGTCTGTCTCAATCTGTGGCTTTCGGGAACCAAGATCTGGGTGTTAAAATGCCAAAGGTGCCTGGGTCGGCCTCGCCTGGTTCGCCACCAGAGTTAGACATAGGCTAAACGGGGGAATTGCCAGTGCCCTTGGGAAACAAGCCTGAATCGAAATATTAAATCGGCCCCTGTTGAAGGAAGATGAGGTCACAGGCAATCCTAAACTCCGGCAGGATTGATAACTCAAGAAGCTGCCGGCCTCCACAACAGACTCTCAGTGAGACAGGCAGAAGGGAAGAGGCAAAGGAAGGAAATGTGATCTCTGTGTTTTCCTTTCAGGCACTGTGGAGGTCCCTGCCGTTCTCATGTGCCAAAAAATAAAGATACAACATACATTAATCAAGTAGTTTATGGTCTCAAGTAGTTTATGAATCCAGATCCAGGCCTAGCAGAGGCGATCCAGGTGCAACTCCAGAGATGTGCTGACACACAGCTCCATGTCCCTCGCTTTCAGTGGGAGGGTGACCCACAGGAGAAGAGCTGTCCTCTGAGTGGGTGGATCCGAAGGGTGGCCAGATAGGGGTGGCCTGGAGGACTCCACCACACGGGACCGGAGTCAGAGTGGCCCACACACCCTCAGCTCCCTAGCTGCACGGATTCCAGCCTTCATCCTGCCTCCTGACCCACTGCGATTTCAAGACAGTGATTTGTTTTGTTGGTTTTTTTTAAAGTCTTACTGAAGTATGGTTGATTTACAATGTTGTGTTAGTTTCAGGTGTACACCAAAGTGATTCAGGTGTGTGTGTATGTATGTATATATATATATATATATATATACATACACACATACATACGTATTCATCCTTTTTCAAATTCTCTTCTCTTATGGTTCATCACAGAATATAGAGTTCCCTGTGTAGTACAGTCGGTCCTTATTGGTTCTCTATCTTATATATGGTAGTGTGTGGGCTCAGGGCCCCTTGAAGTCATTCTGTGATCTGTGACCTGAGGTACAACATACACAAGAATAATGTCCTACCTTCCAGCATTCCTCTTTGAGGAAGAAGGTTATTTCACAATTAGGAGAATAAGGCATTTCCTTTTCTTTTCTTTCTTTAAAGGATTTTACAAAGTAGTGCGTGTAGGAAACAAAGGAGAGGAACGTTCAAAACCAAGTTTTATAAGTTAAAACACAAAGTTGGTCTACTACCAAAAATATATTTGAAAATAGAACATCCCTGGTGGCTCAGTGGTAAAGAATCCGCCTGCCAATGCAGAAGAAGCAGGAGACATGGGTTCAGTTGCTCCGTTGGGAAGATCCCCTGGAAGAGGAAATGGCAGTCCTCTCCAGTATTCTTGCCTGGGAAATCCCATGAACAGAACAGCCTGGCAAACTACAGTCCATAGGGTCGCAAAGAGTTGGACATGACTGAGCACAACACTTTGTTAGGACAGAAAGGTATGAACCAGTGCTCAACGAAGATTCAGCTCACCAGGCTATAGCACGGAGCGGGGCTTGGAAGAGAGACTTTCTCAAATCCTTGTTAAATCACAGACTCAGAGCCTGCACGTCTCTACTCAGTTGGGGAGCAGGGAAAGTGTGTCAGCAGAGACCAGCAGAGTTCAGTCCCTCCACAGACACTTCCCGGCATTCCCAGCCTGCCAGCCCTCAGGGCTCAGGTCTGGGTGCAGCTTCAGGATGCACCTCAGGGTTAAGTGGATTCCCTTTTCCTTTTGCCCAAAGGGAAGCGGTGGTGCCATGATCACAAAAAACTACTGCCCCTCATAATAGCTACACATTTCATAACATATAAGGATTTACGATTCTGAGCTTTATACATCTAGGGTTTAGAACAGAAAAACAACTACATTTCACTGAGAAAATTATTTTCAAAAGCTACATTAAACAGAGTCATAATATTTAAAATTGGTAGAGCAGATACTCTAACATAATGTAATGGAATTCATCCACCCACCATTCCTTTACGAAAAAATAACCACTACAATCCTGACATACAGCAGCACCATAAGTAAGATAGTCCTGAATAGTTAAGACTGGATTTGGGAAATACAAGGAGGAATATTTAAATATGGAAGAGATTTTAAGTGTGCAAAGACTGAGGAGGGAAGGAAGGTTGAAGGCAGGAGAAAGAGGCCGTGTCTGGTAGGACAAGGAGCTGAGGACACAGGGAGGCACCCAGAGCACAGGAGGCCCACGTCAGGCGACAGAGGACAATTCTACAGGCAAAGTGGGAGGACAGCTGGCCTTGTGGCTCTCAGCCTCAGGCCCAGGGACCCCAGAGGTGGGGGCAGCGGGCGTGTGGAAGGCAGTAGGGAGCTGTGGGGACACGGGAAACTGGAGAGGGGGCTGAAGGGCGTGGTGCAGCCAGGGGTCGCCTCGCTGAAGTTCAGTGTCAGTGTGTTCTCAGCTGCTGGATTTCCAGGTGCCCTCGCTGGACTGTAAATGCCGACAAGTTCTAATATTTTAGAGAACACTGTGCAGGACATCAGAACACGCTGTGTCTAACATCCAGTCAGTAAGTCCAACCTCTAGTCTCTCTTCGTCACAGCCTTTCATAGTTCCCTCCAGCTCTACTTCAGATCTTCTGAATTCTCAGTGAATTAACAGTTTCTATATGAAATAGCCTCATAATACAAAATTATATAGTATAAATAAATACAAGTAGTAGAGTCAAAATGTGTCTTCATCTTGCTAATTTTCTTGAGGTTTTAAATATGGTCTGTGTAAGTTTAGGATATGAAGAACACTTTTTTAATCTGAACATAAGAAAATGAAAATAACCATTGACAAGAAATGGACAAATTACATATAAGGAAAATTTTACCACTTACTTACAATATTTGAATAAGAGAATGCAAACTATAAAATGGAACCAAGTTTTTTATTGATCATTTACTGTGTGCTAGGCAGTGTAATAGATATGAGATATAAAGTGAGGATTTGGGTCAACGTGTGACAGTAAACAACAAAACTCTGTAAAAGAAAAAGTAATAAAATTTGTATAGAATAAAAAAACTAATAACAACCTTTCTGATCCTTTGTATATATATATATATAAGATATGGATTCTCTCCTCAATGTCTTTATGCTCAAGTTAGAGAAGAAAACAAGTACAATGATTATCATATTGTGGCGGCACATGTTACTGAGGTATGCTGTAAGAATGCCGATGAAGGGTATCTAAAGCAGGAAAAGCTTCCAGGGAGACAGAAGCTAGTCTGTCACCAGGATTCCACACCACTAGCAGACTACTCAGACCCGTCCCCAGCACCCGAGAGCCCCTGAACCGTGACACTGAGGACTACAGGCTGACAGGAGCCATCCCATGAATGCTGCATTAAAGAGGAAATCGGGCACAGAAGGGCCCTCTTCTGTAGAGACCCATGCTAAAAAAGGGAGCTGTGGGGACACGGGAAACTGGAGAGGGGGCTGAAGGGCGTGGTGCAGCCAGGGGTCGCCTCGCTGAAGTTCAGTGTCAGTGTGTTCTCAGCTGCTGGATTTCCAGGTGCCCTCGCTGGACTGTAAATGCCGACAAGTTCTAATATTTTAGAGAACACTGTGCAGGACATCAGAACACGCTGTGTCTAACATCCAGTCAGTAAGTCCAACCTCTAGTCTCTCTTCGTCACAGCCTTTCATAGTTCCCTCCAGCTCTACTTCAGATCTTCTGAATTCTCAGTGAATTAACAGTTTCTATATGAAATAGCCTCATAATACAAAATTATATAGTATAAATAAATACAAGTAGTAGAGTCAAAATGTGTCTTCATCTTGCTAATTTTCTTGAGGTTTTAAATATGGTCTGTGTAAGTTTAGGATATGAAGAACACTTTTTTAATCTGAACATAAGAAAATGAAAATAACCATTGACAAGAAATGGACAAATTACATATAAGGAAAATTTTACCACTTACTTACAATATTTGAATAAGAGAATGCAAACTATAAAATGGAACCAAGTTTTTTATTGATCATTTACTGTGTGCTAGGCAGTGTAATAGATATGAGATATAAAGTGAGGATTTGGGTCAACGTGTGACAGTAAACAACAAAACTCTGTAAAAGAAAAAGTAATAAAATTTGTATAGAATAAAAAAACTAATAACAACCTTTCTGATCCTTTGTATATATATATATATAAGATATGGATTCTCTCCTCAATGTCTTTATGCTCAAGTTAGAGAAGAAAACAAGTACAATGATTATCATATTGTGGCGGCACATGTTACTGAGGTATGCTGTAAGAATGCCGATGAAGGGTATCTAAAGCAGGAAAAGCTTCCAGGGAGACAGAAGCTAGTCTGTCACCAGGATTCCACACCACTAGCAGACTACTCAGACCCCGTCCCCAGCACCCGAGAGCCCCCTGAACCGTGACACTGAGGACTACAGGCTGACAGGAGCCATCCCATGAATGCTGCATTAAAGAGGAAATCGGGCACAGAAGGGCCCCTCTTCTGTAGAGACCCATGCTAAGGAACAGAAGCGCATGAAGTGGAGACAGAAATGAACAACCAATAGGATAACCTCCCTGTCCCCAAATCCCTCCACCCCCACCCCGCCACACGCCCATCCATGGAGTCCTGCAGTGAACAAGACAAGGAAAAATGGACACCCCCACCCAGCACAGGCAGTCATGACCCCAGGAAGCCCTGAGAGAATAAGACAACACACAGCAGGTGTGACTGAGGCTTTACTGGGGATCAGACAAGGCTGGCCAGGAACCACACTGGGAAGCAGGGCCTGCACACCAGGCCAGTTCTGGTCTTCAGGGCTGTGCTGGGGGCTCGGCGCAGGGCTCCATGGGCCAGGCGTCCGGTTGGGCTCCTCACAGCAGAAGCAACCATGGAGGGAAGGATCGTCTGGTGGCTTTAGTGCAGGAGGGCTAATGGGGGGTCAGGGAGGAACTCTGCTAAAAAATAGTGGGGAACTGAATCTTAAAGGCAGGATGAAAAGGGTGGGTGGAAGGAATTAGGGGCCAAGAAGGCATCTCAAGTAAACAGAAGGAGAAAAAAAATACAGAAGGTTCTGTGAGCAGGAAGGTCCGCCCGGCCTCTGGGGCACTGGCTCCTCATGCCCTTCTCCCGGCGGCAGGCACTACTTGTTGCCCCACATGGCCATCTTTGAATACGCAGGGCGTGGGAGGAAGCGGCTGGACTTCATGTAGGCAGAGATGTTCTTCAGGCCCTGAGGGTGGGAAAAAGGCAGGCTTCAAGTCTGCTACTCTACGAGGGCTCATGCAGTGTTCCCTAGGTTTGGAGCCTAGATACAGTCCTTCCACGTGGGGTCAAATACTGGGGCAAATACAGTCCTCCTGGTATTTCCACCTCTGGAAAGTTAACTCTTCCAATTTCCTATAATTCAAGTGATATCTTGATAAAACATCACATACGGAGACTCTTCTTGCTAGAGATGATGACATAAGTTCAGAACCCCTACAAGACTCCCCTGCAAGCTGGGTTCTACCATGACCATTTATCAGAAGGGAAACTGAGGCACACAGAGAATCAGCAGCTCCCTCACACTTACACTGCCCATAAGTAATATGTCTAGAATGCAGCCTGCTCGCTTTCCCTCTCCATTGTGAGGTCTGTCTGCTGCACCTCCTTCCTCAGAGCCAAAAGAAAAAACAAGGAGGCTCATTCATCATCCACTTACTCAAAACAGCTAAGTGACCACTCACGGCAGATGTCCACCAACACTGTGCCCAGAGGGGAATTCCAGACAGGGAAAAAACAAGATGAAACATTCTGTGTTTTGGATACATGGTCCCCAGACAGTAAAGATGCATCTAAGGAAGCACTCTAATCGCACTCGGTTTGCATATTTTTCTATACAGACAAAAGCACTAAGATCTCTAACTTGAGATGCCGGGCTTTCTGGTGATCAGCAGTAATCTTTGGTGGTGGTGGTTTAGTTGCTAAGTTGTCTCCGACTCTTGATCCCATGGACTGTAGCTCCTCATGGGATTCTCCAGGCAAGAATACTGAAGTGGGCTGCCATTTCCTTCTCCAGGTATTTATTGGTACTCATGGAAAAATCAAACTAAAAGGTAGACGCACAAATATAAAATGGTGGCTAAACTTAAGAACTCTTTAGTTTCAAATCAACCAACCTATCCTAAAGCCTTATTTGTGGTCTCTGCTTCCCTTCAATGGGTCTTGCAGATGCCAATAAAAACAACAGAATAACTAAAGTTAATTAGGTTAATTAACAAGGGGATAGTTAAAAGCCGAGGGGAAAGTTAAGTGATTTCTTCCTACAAAGCGGACATTTTAAAGGGACTGGTCCCAACAGGATGAAAATCTTGAGATGGCTACTGAGAGAGGAGATAAATGAAACAGACCTTGACAGCATGAAAACAAAGGTCCCCATACAACACTACCAAAAAAGATGTTTTGGATGGGCCAAAAAGGCCCCTTACCAATCGAGATCCAAACAAGTCCACTCTATTTACCCCAGTTTAGAAAAATTTTAAAGGCAAGAAGGTAGAAACATTCACCAGCAATTGCACAGGACAAAACGCCAAACAGTCCAATGAAGATTGACAAAAAAGACCTGGGTCCTTTGGCTCAACCACTCCCTGGGGACAGAACTGAGTAAAATGTTCAGGGAATAGAAAGGAAAGTTTCTGGGACTCCTTATAAGACGAGACTTGTTAGCAGGGTCCTTACAAGGGCTATGGTTAAAGGTATAGTAGGAATAGTTGATAGAAATGAGATGAAAGTTTATTTGTTACAGGGAAGAACAAAATCTGCCTCCATGTTGGATCTGTTTCTCTTTTTTAAAGATTTGTATTTTTTTTTTTTTGGTTGCACTGGATCTTGGTTGTGGGTGTGGTCTTTCTCTAGTTGCAGAGAGTAAGGGCTACTCTTCATTGTGGAGCAGAGGCTCTACGTGTGGGGACGCTTGTTGTCGCAGTACATAGGCTAGTAGTACATAGGCTTGAGGGCCCTAGACTGGCTCATTAGTTGTGGTGCACAGGCTTAGTCACTCTGCAAAATGCAGAACCTTCCTAGAGTAAGCATCAAACAAGTGTCCCCTGCATTGGCAGGCAGATTCTTATCCAGTATACCAACAGGAATGTCCAGATCTGTTTCTTTTCTTGCTCAAATCAATCTTTTGATATCGTTTACATGACAGCCCAGTTCCTTGGGGATTTAAAACCAACTGTGTTTGTCTTGCAAATTGCCACATATCAGGGGGCTTTCCTGGTGATCCAGTTGTTAGAAATCTGTCTTCCAATGCTAGGACTCTGGTTCGATCCCTAGGCAAGGAAGTAAGATCCCACATGCTATGGGGCACTTAAGCCCACACATTGAACCTCTGTGCTCTAGAGCCCATGTGCCTCAAGTAGAAGAAACCTGAGTACTGCAACGGTGGACCCACATGACACAACTGACCAGATGCACCCCTCAAAATGTAGATTTTTTAAAAATCTCTACATATCAGATATGTAAATACAGGCCTAATGACCTAAGACTAAGCGTGATTACCTTATTAAGGTAGGACCTAACACCAAAGGGAAGAAATAACAGAGGAGAGGTGTTTTTAAACTCAAATAGTTGGAAAGGCTCCTTCACCCCAAATCTAATTACAGCCTCTTTAAAGATTTGCCAAGAATGAAGGATTTCCCTGGTGGTCCAGTGGTTGAGTCTTTGCCTGTCAAAATGGGGACATGGGTTCAATCCCTGGTCTGGGAATATTTCGCAGACTTACTTTCTAGGGCAACTGAGCCTACACTCTAGAGCCCAAGAGCCACAGCTTCTGAATCCCAAGTGCCCATAGCCTGATGCTCTGCTACCAGAAAGACACTGCACTAGAAGCCAGAGCACCACAACTAGAGAGTAGCCCAAGCTCATGTAGTCAGAGAAAGTTCGTGCCCAGCACCAAAGACCCAGCCTAGTCAAAACTATTTATCTATAAAAACAAAAGAATAAATGCAAATCTTGCATTGTTTCCATGAACAGTAAAAAAGTCTGAAGATTTTCCCTCATTATTGGTGATAGAAAAGGGTAAGCAGCAACTCACTGCAGGCACCCACAGATAGTGCACCCTGAGGAGAGTTCAGGATGGAGAAAACCAGGAGGAAACACTCAGTGTTTTGGTCATGAGGCCCCCAGAGAGTTAGGATGCATCTCGAACAAAGTATTTCTTGACACCAGATTCATCCATCTTCCTACACAGAGATAAATACTATGATTATTAACTTGAGATGTTAGTTTTCAAGAATTAGCACTAATCTTTCGCCAAGATGCATGCTTAACTACTATATGTCCCAACCAAAAACTCATATACCTATCCTACCGTCTCCTACCCTGTCCATTTACTGTCTCCTGGACTGTGTTTGTCTTGCAAATTGCCACATATCAGGGGCTTTCCTGGTGATCCAGTTGTTAGAAATCTGTCTTCCAATGCTAGGACTCTGGTTCGATCCTAGGCAAGGAAGTAAGATCCCACATGCTATGGGGCACTTAAGCCCACACATTGAACCTCTGTGCTCTAGAGCCCATGTGCCTCAAGTAGAAGAAACCTGAGTACTGCAACGGTGGACCCACATGACACAACTGACCAGATGCACCCCTCAAAATGTAGATTTTTTAAAAATCTCTACATATCAGATATGTAAATACAGGCCTAATGACCTAAGACTAAGCGTGATTACCTTATTAAGGTAGGACCTAACACCAAAGGGAAGAAATAACAGAGGAGAGGTGTTTTTAAACTCAAATAGTTGGAAAGGCTCCTTCACCCCAAATCTAATTACAGCCTCTTTAAAGATTTGCCAAGAATGAAGGATTTCCCTGGTGGTCCAGTGGTTGAGTCTTTGCCTGTCAAAATGGGGACATGGGTTCAATCCCTGGTCTGGGAATATTTCGCAGACTTACTTTCTAGGGCAACTGAGCCTACACTCTAGAGCCCAAGAGCCACAGCTTCTGAATCCCAAGTGCCCATAGCCTGATGCTCTGCTACCAGAAAGACACTGCACTAGAAGCCAGAGCACCACAACTAGAGAGTAGCCCAAGCTCATGTAGTCAGAGAAAGTTCGTGCCCAGCACCAAAGACCCAGCCTAGTCAAAACTATTTATCTATAAAAACAAAAGAATAAATGCAAATCTTGCATTGTTTCCATGAACAGTAAAAAAGTCTGAAGATTTTCCCTCATTATTGGTGATAGAAAAGGGTAAGCAGCAACTCACTGCAGGCACCCACAGATAGTGCACCCTGAGGAGAGTTCAGGATGGAGAAAACCAGGAGGAAACACTCAGTGTTTTGGTCATGAGGCCCCCAGAGAGTTAGGATGCATCTCGAACAAAGTATTTCTTGACACCAGATTCATCCATCTTCCTACACAGAGATAAATACTATGATTATTAACTTGAGATGTTTGTTTTTCAAGAATTAGCACTAATCTTTCGCCAAGATGCATGCTTAACTACTATATGTCCCAACCAAAAACTCATATACCTATCCTACCGTCTCCTACCCTACGTCTTTAGAGCAGTTCCTCAGTGGTCTCTGAGAGGCTGTCTCCTGGGCTCCAGGAAAACCTGAAGTCTCCAAATAAAATGAAAACTCACTGCTTTTAAGTTGTGTCAGATGTTTTTCCATCAACATCTCATCACAGCAATATTTGTTCTTCTCATTAAGTAACAAATATTCTCATTCTCAGAAAAGACTCCTGTTTCCCAGAGTTTGCCCACAGAGAGAGGGTCGCCTAGCAAAACACAAGTCCTCAGAGAGTGGCCAAGCAACATGAAGAAGAGACCACATTTCACCCGATTACCCAACAAAAGAATGAATGAAACATGATAGGAGGGTTGCAGCAGCAAGACTAGACCAGGTCAGACTCTAATTATTCCACTTAAAGGATAGAGACAATGCCTGACCAGGAACCTGAGCCTAGTCTCACTGGACCCAACATACCTCATCCCCAGTCCATCCAACCAGCCAGTGAGACTCTCAGGTGGATCTGTGCACCGCCTTCCCAAGATAGGCAGTACCCAAAAGTTCCAAGATCGAGGGCTGCCTGTACCCCACAGGCCCAAAGAGGTCGCACAATGCAGTCCACATCTGTCCCCAACCTCCCAGCTGGGCACTCGTCCCAGCTCTTGTGAAATTCTCAAGGCCAAGAAGCCTGGACCAGAACCAGAGCTGATGAGAACTAGCTGAGAAAGCAGATTTCATGATGGGGACTGCGAATACAAAATAGACTGTAGCCTGAAAAACCTACTGGATAATAAAGCCTCTAATTCCCAGTTCCATCTCAAAGCAGACTCTTGCTCTCCAGGTGGTAGACTGAGGGTGACGATGATGAGCTGGGAGGTGAGGTCAGGCTGGGCTCCTCAAGCCCCAAGTGGGCTCCACCTACATCACACAGCCCGGGGTTCCTGTGGTTCTCCAGCTGCACTGAGCCCCAGAGGCTGGGCGCCAGGCCTGTGTGACTTCTGCATCCCCCTGTGCCTGGACTCAGTGCCGCACACAGAGGAGGGGCTCCAATCAGTCAATGTGACTACAAACCAAAGTGCTATCCTGTCTCTGAGACCGAATCTTGGGGTAAAAGGAAGGAAGAAGGGGCAGAAGATGAGGAAGCAAGGAAAGTGCCCACCATATGAAGCGTCAAGATAAAACCTTGCATAGGACACCTCTACAGGTACCCAAATTCAAGCACCAAGCACAACCTTAAGCATCTCAGAACAACAGGTGGGGCTCAATTGCCGCAGAGCCCTTGAGAGATCAGGAGAAAATACTCTCTGTGTTTTTAGTACCTGATATAATCCTACAGTGTCACTCTCTACTACTGCCAGATGAATGCAAACTCCTGAAAGTTCTGCTTCCTCCACACTGTTCAGAGCTGTGAACCAAGACAGTAAAAGGACCTGAGCTTTCTATTTCAGCACAGAAAAAGGAGAGCCCCTGCCTGCTGCCCATAGAACTCAGACACACGGACTGGGAGCTCAGCACAGCCTATAATGGTTCTGTGATTTTCTCAGAAATGCCTTGCCCTTTCAGCTTAATTCCTTAATTGTAAAATGCAGAGGATAATGTTTCTACCATGAAGGAATGCTATAAAGATTAAATTTGACACAATATATGTCAGCACTTGAGCAGAATTCTGAAATAAACCAAGTTCCCAATAAATGTTCTTCTTCATTGTAGTTCCAACTAGGAATGCCTCAGAGAAGAGGAAAAGAAGAAAGATAAATATACTAGCGGGATCGTGGAATCACCTCAAAACGAAATGAAGTCTTTCAGGTTTGGAAATGCATCCAGGTCATGATGGGGACTGAATACAAAATAGACTGTAGCCTGAAAAACCTACTGGATAATAAAGCCTCTAATTCCCAGTTCCATCTCAAAGCAGACTCTTGCTCTCCAGGTGGTAGACTGAGGGTGACGATGATGAGCTGGGAGGTGAGGTCAGGCTGGGCTCCTCAAGCCCCAAGTGGGCTCCACCTACATCACACAGCCCGGGGTTCCTGTGGTTCTCCAGCTGCACTGAGCCCCAGAGGCTGGGCGCCAGGCCTGTGTGACTTCTGCATCCCCCTGTGCCTGGACTCAGTGCCGCACACAGAGGAGGGGCTCCAATCAGTCAATGTGACTACAAACCAAAGTGCTATCCTGTCTCTGAGACCGAATCTTGGGGTAAAAGGAAGGAAGAAGGGGCAGAAGATGAGGAAGCAAGGAAAGTGCCCACCATATGAAGCGTCAAGATAAAACCTTGCATAGGACACCTCTACAGGTACCCAAATTCAAGCACCAAGCACAACCTTAAGCATCTCAGAACAACAGGTGGGGCTCAATTGCCGCAGAGCCCTTGAGAGATCAGGAGAAAATACTCTCTGTGTTTTTAGTACCTGATATAATCCTACAGTGTCACTCTCTACTACTGCCAGATGAATGCAAACTCCTGAAAGTTCTGCTTCCTCCACACTGTTCAGAGCTGTGAACCAAGACAGTAAAAGGACCTGAGCTTTCTATTTCAGCACAGAAAAAGGAGAGCCCCTGCCTGCTGCCCATAGAACTCAGACACACGGACTGGGAGCTCAGCACAGCCTATAATGGTTCTGTGATTTTCTCAGAAATGCCTTGCCCTTTCAGCTTAATTCCTTAATTGTAAAATGCAGAGGATAATGTTTCTACCATGAAGGAATGCTATAAAGATTAAATTTGACACAATATATGTCAGCACTTGAGCAGAATTCTGAAATAAACCAAGTTCCCAATAAATGTTCTTCTTCATTGTAGTTCCAACTAGGAATGCCTCAGGGAGAAGAGGAAAAAGAAGAAAGATAAATATACTAGCGGGATCGTGGGAATCACCTCAAAACGGGAAATGAAGTCTTTCAGGTTTGGAAATGCATCCAGGCACTTGGGCTCAAACATGCGGTACACGTCAAAGAGGTCATAAGCCAGGAAATCTACAAAGGTGAGCTGCAGAAAGACAAAACACGAATGGGCACCAAGGTCCGAACCTGGGAAAAAAGAGAGCTTTCCTTCCCTTAAAGCCATTACCTTGTCCCCTGCAAACCAAGGCCTCTTCCCCAGAAAATCTGAGAAGAGCTTCATCATTCCAGGGATCTCCTTCAAGAAATCAGGTTTCAGTTTCTCCTGAAACACAAAGCAGCTGTCACCACCAAAGACACAGACTTCCTGGCAGAGAGCAGGCAGGCGTCCCAGGACTGTGTCTGATTTCAGCTGCCAGGTGAGCAGCTGACTGCACCTGGGTCAGTGCTCAGACTGAGATTTAACCACCTGTGTTCAGTATACTCCTGTGGGGACCACCTCCCATCTGTGAGAGGCGATGGGAAGGCAAAGGGCAAAACCACTGTCCCTGAACCTGTCACCACTCAGCTCCAGACACCTGCCCTGGGTCAGACCAGCCAAGCTGTGAGACCTGGCAGAGCTCGGGCCTCAGACCTCAGGCATCAACACTGAAAGGACTAGAAAGAAGTCCTATGCTCCCGTGTGGGTGACAGGACGGTGTGGACGCCTGGGCAGTTTCTCTATCATTGGGGAGAATTTGAGAGGTTGAAAGGCAGGAGGGCGAAGAAAAATGTCTGACCCTGCGTTGTCCACTGGGAACATGTCCTGATCCATGAGAAGCCAAGGAGGAGGCACTGGGTTAAAGAGGAAAATATCCTATTTACAAACCTAATTTCTATCCAGGGGAAGCTGGACTCTTCCTATGATTGGTAGGAAAAGAATCAGTTTCCAAGGAAATACCTTGGTGGATCAGTACCTCCAAGGAGTTCAAAGTCAAAAAGTCCAGCAGATGCAACCCCGACACCCTGTCCTGCCCAGGGGGAGGGACTCACAAAGTCAGGGTTGTAGCAGATCCTGATCATGTGCATGCGGACATCCATAACCTGATTCTCCAAAATGTCCACACGAATCTTCTCCTCCTCTGTCTCCCCACCTGTGGCCACACAACAGAGGCTCACCCTCAGCATTTTACCCCAGCCCCGCCAAGGGCATGGCCACCTGCACCCTGCCCCCACCCCCAGCCCTACTCACACATGTTGTGCTTGCGAGCAATGTAGCGAAGGATGGCATTGCTCTGGGTGAGCTTGTGGGCCCCGTCAATCAGGTAGGGCAGCTGGAAGAACAACAGGGCCAGGTCAGTGGGGCCACCAGGCTCCCCTGCACCCCTGCTCTAAAGCAAGGGCAGAGGTGAACCCTGGCCCTCACAGAGCCTGGCCCACCACAGGCACTAAATAATATGCTGTAAATTGAAGGGATGAGCTGGGACACAGAGCATCATGGGAAGGCAGTGGAGAGAACAAAGGAATTTGAGAGGCAGAACAGAAGGCACCTGAAACCTCCAAGCTGGGAAAAGAGAGCCCTTCGGCTTCTGCACCTACATTGGGAAAGTCCAGGCCCAGCTTGAATTTTTCATTCAGCCACTGGCTTCTGTCATAGTCGGGAGCTGTGACAAAGAAGATGCAGTGAAACAACCACCCCAGAGTTCAGCCCTCCTTCCCAGGGGCCTACCAAGGAGTGAGAGGGAAGGACCCCCTGAACAGGTGGATCTGGAATCTGAACCACTAATCTCACATGGGCTTTGGTGAAAAACTTAGACACTTCGTGAAACTACAGGAGTAATCCTTATAAAGGCTCAGGTAACCACTAAGGGGCCCATGCCAATGGCTGATACAGGGCCCAAGCTAAGGGCTCGTGTCCTGCCCTGGAGGCCAGCTGCCACCCCTTAGAGGGCCAGAGGGAGAATTTGAGAGGTTGAAAGGCAGGAGGGCGAAGAAAAATGTCTGACCCTGCGTTGTCCACTGGGAACATGTCCTGATCCATGAGAAGCCAAGGAGGAGGCACTGGGTTAAAGAGGAAAATATCCTATTTACAAACCTAATTTCTATCCAGGGGAAGCTGGACTCTTCCTATGATTGGTAGGAAAAGAATCAGTTTCCAAGGAAATACCTTGGTGGATCAGTACCTCCAAGGAGTTCAAAGTCAAAAAGTCCAGCAGATGCAACCCCGACACCCTGTCCTGCCCAGGGGGAGGGACTCACAAAGTCAGGGTTGTAGCAGATCCTGATCATGTGCATGCGGACATCCATAACCTGATTCTCCAAAATGTCCACACGAATCTTCTCCTCCTCTGTCTCCCCACCTGTGGCCACACAACAGAGGCTCACCCTCAGCATTTTACCCCAGCCCCGCCAAGGGCATGGCCACCTGCACCCTGCCCCCACCCCAGCCCTACTCACACATGTTGTGCTTGCGAGCAATGTAGCGAAGGATGGCATTGCTCTGGGTGAGCTTGTGGGCCCCGTCAATCAGGTAGGGCAGCTGGAAGAACAACAGGGCCAGGTCAGTGGGGCCACCAGGCTCCCCTGCACCCCTGCTCTAAAGCAAGGGCAGAGGTGAACCCTGGCCCTCACAGAGCCTGGCCCACCACAGGCACTAAATAATATGCTGTAAATTGAAGGGATGAGCTGGGACACAGAGCATCATGGGAAGGCAGTGGAGAGAACAAAGGAATTTGAGAGGCAGAACAGAAGGCACCTGAAACCTCCAAGCTGGGAAAAGAGAGCCCTTCGGCTTCTGCACCTACATTGGGAAAGTCCAGGCCCAGCTTGAATTTTTCATTCAGCCACTGGCTTCTGTCATAGTCGGGAGCTGTGACAAAGAAGATGCAGTGAAACAACCACCCCAGAGTTCAGCCCTCCTTCCCAGGGGCCTACCAAGGAGTGAGAGGGAAGGACCCCCTGAACAGGTGGATCTGGAATCTGAACCACTAATCTCACATGGGCTTTGGTGAAAAAAACTTAGACACTTCGTGAAACTACAGGAGTAATCCTTATAAAGGCTCAGGTAACCACTAAGGGGAGCCCATGCCAATGGCTGATACAGGGCCCAAGCTAAGGGCTCTCGTGTCCTGCCCTGGAGGCCAGCTGCACCTTAAAGTGTTTTGGAAGGGGCGGGCCCCTGCTCCAGCTGGTGGAGTTTAACAGGTGGGAGCAACAGGGGCTATCACTTTGGTTGATCAACACCAAATCAGCATGAGTTGGGCAGAAGTCAGAACAAGAAAAGCATTCCATTACCATCCCCCATCGAATAGTGTCTCTCCTCATAGTCTGAGCCTGTGTACTCCAGGAGCAGGCGGATGGCGTGGGCCAGCTGGGAAAGATGCCAGGACAGAGGGCACACGTCAATCCTGGCGCCAAAACTCTCATTCTTCCAGGTCCCTCTAAACGCCCAGCTCTCTCACCACCATCACCACCCGCCCACCCATCACACACACACACACACAAACACACACACACACACACACGCGCGCGCGCGCGCCAACATCCAGGTGAGAGGGTCTGGCTGAGTGGAGGGGCTCTGCTGCAGAAAATTCTTGTGCGAACCGGTCCCGCTGCGCAGCATTGCCCCACCCTCATCCATCTTCCCCTCCCCGGGGAACCCCGCTCACCCCACGGATGTTCCAGTAACCCAGGATCATGGGCATGGTGCAGGTTATGACGCTCCGAATGCAGAAATCCCAGGGCCGCTCAGCTTGAAACTTCCTTCTGACTCGGATGAAGGTGGACGTGGAAGCACCCGCCCCTCCTCCCGGCCCCGCCCCTCTTCCCGGCCCCGCCCCCAGCACAGCCCTTGACTCAGCTCCAGACAGGCGGAGCGCGGTCCACTCCTATCTCTCGGCTGAGGGCATCAGGAGTCAAGCGCTCCTACAGGACAAGGGCCACCTGGGTCGGGCTCGCCTGGTTCCCCACTCCAGATAGACGTCTGCCAAACGGGAGAGTTGCCAGTGCCCTTGAGAAATGAACCTGAATCGTAACATTGAATCGGCCCCTGTTACAGGAAGATGAGGTCACAGGCAATCCTAAAGCTCCCACAGGGATTGATAACCCATGAAGCCGCCCGCCTCCAGAACAGACTCTCAGTGAGACAGGCAGAAGGGAAGAGGCAAAGGAAGGAAATGTGATCTCTGTGTTTTCTTCTCAGGGACTGTAGAGGCCCCTGCCTTCCTCGTGTGCCTAAGAATAAAGATGCAAGATAAATTCATCAAGTAGTTAAGTTTATGGCCTCACTTGTGAATCTAAGTCCAGATCCAGGCCCAGCAGAGAGGATCCAGGTGCCGCTCCAGCGATATGCTGACACACAGCTCCATGTCCCTCACTTTGACAGGGACGGTGACGGGGAGTGTGGTGGGAATGTGACCCACAGGAGGAGAGCTGTCCTCTGAGTGGGAGGGTCCGGAGGGTGGCCAGATAGGGGTGGCAGCCTGGACGCCTCCACATGGGACCGGAGTCAGAGTGGCCCACACACCCTCGGCTCCCTAGCTGCACAGATTCCAGCCTTCACCCTGCCTCTTCACTGCAATGTCAAGACAGTGATTTGTGCTTTTTTTTTAAGTTTTTTTTTTAAGTTTTACTGAAGTATCGTTGATTTACAATGTCGTAAATGTTAGTTTCAGGTGTACACCAAAGTGACTCAGGTACGAACATATATATGTATGAACATATATACGTTCATTGTTTTTCAGATTCTTTTCTCATGTAGTTCATCACAGAATATTACGTACAGTTCGCTGTGCTGTACAAGAGGTCCTCAGCGGTTATCTATCATATATATAGTAGTGTGTGACTCAGTCCCCTTTGAAGTCGCTCTGTGGTCTGTGACCTGAGGTACAATCTGCACAAAAACGATGTCCTGCATGTCAACTTTCCTCTTTGAAGGCAGAAGATTATTTCAAAATCGGGAGATTAGCACACAGGTTGGACCATGATTTCTTTACTTTGTTGAAAGTATACTACAAAGTACTGGATGTAGTAATGAATGAGAGGAACTTTAAAAAACAAATAAGTTTATAATTTAATTCATAAAGTTGGCGTACTACAAAAAATGTTGCAAAATAGGGTTTCCCAGGTGCTCAGTGGTAAAGAATTCTGCCAATGCAGGGGACACAGGAGATCCCAGTTTGATCCCGGGGTCAGTAAGATCCCCTGCAAGGAATGGCAGCCCACTCCAGCATTCTTGCCTGGAGAACCCCATGGAAAGGGGGCCTGGTGGACAAGATCAATAGAGTTACAAAGAGTTGGTCACGATTGAAGGGACTCAGTACACACACATCTTGTAAAGATGCAGATGAAGGGTATCTAAAGCAGGAAAAGCTTCCAGGAAAAGGGAACAGAAGCTAGTCTGTCACCAGGATCCCACACCACCAGCAGACTACTCAGACCCCTTCCCAGCACCCGAGAGCCCCCTGAACTGTGACACAGAGGACTACAAGCTGACAGGAGCCATCCCATGAATGCTGAATTAAAGAGGAAACAGGGCACAATAGAGCCCTCCTTGTGTAGAGACCCATGCTAAGGAACAGAGGCGCCTGAAGTGGAGATAGAAATGAACAACCAATAGGATAACCTCCCTGTCCCCAAACCCCTCCACACACACACACACACACACACACACGCCCATCCATGGAGCCCTGCAGTGGACAACACACCAGGAAAAATGGACACCCCACACACCCAACGCAATCAGTCATGACTCCAGGAATAAGACAAGACACAAAGTACTGGAGGTAGTAAACGAATGAGAGGAACTTTAAAAAACAAACAAATTTTATAAGTTAATACACAAAGTTGGTATACTACAACAAATGTTTTAAAATAGAGCTTCCCAGGTGCTCAGGGATACAGAATCCACCTGCCCTGAGACAATAAGGCAAGACACAGCAGGTGTCATTGAAGTTTTACTGGGGATCAGACAGGCTGGGAAGAAACCACACTGGGAAGCAGGGCCTGCACACCAGGCCAGTTCTGGTCTTCAGGGCTGAGCCAGGGGCTCAGCACAGAACTCCCTGGGCCAGGGGTCCGGTTGGGCTCCTCACAGCAGGAGCAAGCACGGAAGGGAAGGACAGTTGGTGGCTTTAGTGCAGGAGGGATAATGGGGAAATAAACTTACTAAAAAATAGTGGGAAACTGAATCTTAAAGACAGGATGAAAAGGTAGGGTGGGAGGGAAATAGGGGACCAAGGAGGCATCTTGAGTAAACAGAAGGAAAAAGAAAAGGACTGATGGTTCTGTGAGCAGGAAAGTCCACCTGGTCTCTGGGGAACTGGCTCCCCGTGCCCTCCTCCTGGTGGCAGGCTCTAATCATTGTGCCACACAGCAGGCCTTAGAAAGAAAGGGCCTGGAAGGAAGCGACTGGACGTCATGTAGGCAAAGATCTTCTTCAGGCCCTGAGGGTGGGAAAGAGAAGACCAGGACTCAGGGCTGCTGTCCCACTGGAACCCATGCAGCTCCCCCAGGCTTGGGACCTGGGGCACAGTCCTTCCATGTGGGGTCAGATGTTGGGGCCAAAGACAGTCTTCTGGCGTCCCCAGCTCTGGAAAGTTAACTTTTCTAATTTCCTATAATTTGATATCAAGACTTAACACATATGGAGATTCTACACTGTATTAGGTGATGTGTATCAAGAAACAGAATATTAAAAAGAGGTGGCAAGAATACACAGAAGAACTATATAAAAAAGATCTTAATGACCTGGACAACCATAATAGTGTGATCACTAACCTAGAGCCTGAAGTGATGCTTAGGAAGCATTAAAAATGAATTCCAGCTGAGACACAATCAGTCATGACTCCAGGAATAAGACAAGACACAAAGTACTGGAGGTAGTAAACGAATGAGAGGAACTTTAAAAAACAAACAAATTTTATAAGTTAATACACAAAGTTGGTATACTACAACAAATGTTTTAAAATAGAGCTTCCCAGGTGCTCAGGGATACAGAATCCACCTGCCCTGAGACAATAAGGCAAGACACAGCAGGTGTCATTGAAGTTTTACTGGGGATCAGACAGGCTGGGAAGAAACCACACTGGGAAGCAGGGCCTGCACACCAGGCCAGTTCTGGTCTTCAGGGCTGAGCCAGGGGCTCAGCACAGAACTCCCTGGGCCAGGGGTCCGGTTGGGCTCCTCACAGCAGGAGCAAGCACGGAAGGGAAGGACAGTTGGTGGCTTTAGTGCAGGAGGGATAATGGGGAAATAAACTTACTAAAAAATAGTGGGAAACTGAATCTTAAAGACAGGATGAAAAGGTAGGGTGGGAGGGAAATAGGGGACCAAGGAGGCATCTTGAGTAAACAGAAGGAAAAAGAAAAGGACTGATGGTTCTGTGAGCAGGAAAGTCCACCTGGTCTCTGGGGAACTGGCTCCCCGTGCCCTCCTCCTGGTGGCAGGCTCTAATCATTGTGCCACACAGCAGGCCTTAGAAAGAAAGGGCCTGGAAGGAAGCGACTGGACGTCATGTAGGCAAAGATCTTCTTCAGGCCCTGAGGGTGGGAAAGAGAAGACCAGGACTCAGGGCTGCTGTCCCACTGGAACCCATGCAGCTCCCCCAGGCTTGGGACCTGGGGCACAGTCCTTCCATGTGGGGTCAGATGTTGGGGCCAAAGACAGTCTTCTGGCGTCCCCAGCTCTGGAAAGTTAACTTTTCTAATTTCCTATAATTTGATATCAAGACTTAACACATATGGAGATTCTACACTGTATTAGGTGATGTGTATCAAGAAACAGAATATTAAAAAGAGGTGGCAAGAATACACAGAAGAACTATATAAAAAAGATCTTAATGACCTGGACAACCATAATAGTGTGATCACTAACCTAGAGCCTGAAGTGATGCTTAGGAAGCATTACTGCAAACAAAGCTAGTGGAGGTGATGGAATTCCAGCTGAGCTACTTCAGATATTAAAAGATGCTGCTGGGCTTCCCTGGTGGTCCAGGGGGTAAGGACACTGCTTTGCCATCGGTTCGATCCCTGACCTGGGAAGGTCCCTCGTGCTGCACAATGGCTGGACCGGTGTGTCCAATTACAAGCCAGTGCTCTGGAGTGACGAGAGAGGCCATTGCAATGGGAGGCCCACACAGGTCAAAGAACAGAGATAGAAATAAATGAAAGACCAATAGAAGTGGCCAAAAAAAAGAAGATGCTGCTGTTGAAGTGCTACACTCAATATGCCAGTAAATTTGGAAAACTCAGCAGTGGCTGTGGAACTGGAAATGAACAGTCTCAAAGAGGGGTAATTCCAAAGAATGCTCAAACTACCACATGACTGCACTCATTTCACATGCTAGCAAACTAATGCTTAAAATCCTCCAAGCTAGGCTTCAAGAGTACGTGAACCGAGAACTTCCAGATGTACAAGATGGATTTACAAAAGGCAGAGGAACCAGAATTCAAATTGCCAACATTTGTTGGATCACAGAAAAAGCAGGAGACTTCCAGAAAAACATCCTCTTCTGCTTCATTACTATGCTAAAGCCTTTGTGTGGACGACAAACAGACTGTGGAAAATTCTTAAAGAAATGGTAATATGAGACCACCTTACCTACCTCCTGAGAAACCTGTATGTAGGACAATAAGCAACAGTTAGAACCATACATGGAACAATGAACTGGTTCCAAACTGGGAAAGCCAGGACTCAGGGCTGCTGTCCCACTGGAACCCATGCAGCTCCCCAGGCTTGGGACCTGGGGCACAGTCCTTCCATGTGGGGTCAGATGTTGGGGCCAAAGACAGTCTTCTGGCGTCCCCAGCTCTGGAAAGTTAACTTTTCTAATTTCCTATAATTTGATATCAAGACTTAACACATATGGAGATTCTACACTGTATTAGGTGATGTGTATCAAGAAACAGAATATTAAAAAGAGGTGGCAAGAATACACAGAAGAACTATATAAAAAAGATCTTAATGACCTGGACAACCATAATAGTGTGATCACTAACCTAGAGCCTGAAGTGATGCTTAGGAAGCATTACTGCAAACAAAGCTAGTGGAGGTGATGGAATTCCAGCTGAGCTACTTCAGATATTAAAAGATGCTGCTGGGCTTCCCTGGTGGTCCAGGGGGTAAGGACACTGCTTTGCCATCGGTTCGATCCCTGACCTGGGAAGGTCCCTCGTGCTGCACAATGGCTGGACCGGTGTGTCCAATTACAAGCCAGTGCTCTGGAGTGACGAGAGAGGCCATTGCAATGGGAGGCCCACACAGGTCAAAGAACAGAGATAGAAATAAATGAAAGACCAATAGAAGTGGCCAAAAAAAAGAAGATGCTGCTGTTGAAGTGCTACACTCAATATGCCAGTAAATTTGGAAAACTCAGCAGTGGCTGTGGAACTGGAAATGAACAGTCTCAAAGAGGGGTAATTCCAAAGAATGCTCAAACTACCACATGACTGCACTCATTTCACATGCTAGCAAACTAATGCTTAAAATCCTCCAAGCTAGGCTTCAAGAGTACGTGAACCGAGAACTTCCAGATGTACAAGATGGATTTACAAAAGGCAGAGGAACCAGAATTCAAATTGCCAACATTTGTTGGATCACAGAAAAAGCAGGAGACTTCCAGAAAAACATCCTCTTCTGCTTCATTACTATGCTAAAGCCTTTGTGTGGACGACAAACAGACTGTGGAAAATTCTTAAAGAAATGGTAATATGAGACCACCTTACCTACCTCCTGAGAAACCTGTATGTAGGACAATAAGCAACAGTTAGAACCATACATGGAACAATGAACTGGTTCCAAACTGGGAAAGGATTACATCAAGGCTGTATATTGTCATGCTGCTTATTTAACATATATGCAGAGTACATCATGCAAAATGCTGGGCTGGATGAAGCACAAGCTGGAGTCAAGATTGCCAGGAGAAATATCAACAACCTCAGATATACAGATGATGCGACCCTTATGGCAGAAAGTGAAGAGGAACTAAAGAGTCTCTTGAAAAGGAGAAAGAGGAGAATGAAAAAGCTGACCTGAAATTCAACATTCAAAAAACTAAGATCATGGCATCTGGTCCCACCACTTCATTGCAAATAAAAGGAGAAAAAGTTGAAGCAGTGACAGACTTTATTTTCTGGGGCTCCAAAATCACTGTGGATGGTGACTGCAGTCATGAAATTAGAAGATGCTTGCTCCTTGGAAAGAAAGCTATGACAAACCTACACAGCATATTGAAAAGCAAGACATCACTTTGCCACCAAAGGGCCCTATAGTCAAAGCTATGGTTTTCCCAGTAGTCATGTATGGATGTGAGAGTTGGACCATAAAGAAGGCTGAGCACCAAAGAATTGATGCCTCTGAACTGCGGTGTTGGAGAAGACTCTTGAGAGTCCCTTGGATGCAAGGAGACAAAACCAGTCAATCCTAAAGGAAATCAATCCTGAATATTCATTGGAAGTGAAAGTGTTCTACCTCGATTTGAGACTTAAACCCAGGGCCCAGACCTAATCAAATCCTGCTTGGGACTTGAACCCATGTGGCTGGGACTTGAATCCAGCCTACACCCTGCTTGGGACTTGAACCCACGTGGCCAGGACTTGAACCCAGCGAAAACCCTGCTTGGGACTTGAACCTACGTGGCCAGGACTCGAACTCAGCCAAAACCCTGCTTGGGACTTGAACCCACGTGGCTGGGGCTTGAATCCAGCCAAAACCTTGTTTGGAACTTTAACCCATGTGGCTGGGACTCAAACCCAGCCCAAACCCTGGTAATTAAAATCACTCACCCAATATCTGGACCCACTGAGGTTCAGGTTCTTTATGTCCCTTTGCGGAGAAGAATTCAGCGAGAGACAAAGTGATAGGTAAGAAATGGATTTATTCAGATTCAGAGAAAGCACACTCCACAGACAGAGTGTGGGCCATCATAGAGCGAATCCAGTGGCCCTGAAAACATGGCAGTCTTCGCTTTTATGGGCTGGGTAATTCCATATGCTAATAAGTGGGAGGATTATTCCAGCTCTTTTAGGGAAGGGGAGGAACTGTCATGGCGCCTCTGAGTGTGTCATTTAGCTTGCTGACTGAGGATCAAGGTCTGGTCTGCCATCCTGGACCCATTTGATTCTAATGGGTTTATGCTGTATCCTTGGGCTATGTCATTCTTTTCAAAAATTGTGCCCTGCCCCTTTCCCTCCTAACCCTTACAGAAGGAGTGATGGTGAAGCTGAAGCTCCAGTACTTTGGCCGTGAGGCGAAGAGATGACTCACTGGAAAAGACCCTGATGCTGGGAAAGATTGAGGGCGAGAAGGGGACAACAGAGGATGGCATGGTCGAATGGCACCATCAACTAGATGGACATGATTTTGAGCAAACTGCAGAAGACAGTGAAAGACAGGGAAGCTAGGCATGCTGCAGTCTATGGGGCTGCAAAGAGTCAGACAGGACTGAGCAACTAAACAACAACAGCACTGCTCTTAAGTTGTGAGGGGATTTTGTTTCCAATTGATATCTGGTCATCAGAGTATTTCTTCTCATTCTACATTATTCTCTTTTTCAGAAAAGAGAACAGGTTCTCAGGATTTGCAGAGAGGGATGGGCCATTAACAAAGCAAAAATGCTCAGAAAATGCCCAAGTAACTAGCAGAAGAGACATCTCACCCAATGACTCAGCAAAACATGAACGAAACATGATAGGAAGGTGTGGAGCAGCAAGAGTGGGCCAGACCAGACTTTAATTATTCCACATAAAGGACAGAAACCAACTGCCCGCCTGGGACCTATGCCCAGTATCACTGGGGCCAAACCTCTCTTATCCCCAGTCCTGCTGTAGCCAACCAGGCAGTGAAGCACTCAGGTGGATCTGTGCACCGCCTTCCCAAGACAGTGCCAAAGAGTTTCAAGGACTCCAAGATCTAGGGCTACCTGGGCCCCACAGCCCGGGGCCAACAGGCCACACACCATGGCCCACATCTGTCCCCATCCTCCCGGCTGGGCACTCGTCCCAGCTCTTGTGAAATTCTCAAGGCCAAGAAGCCTGGACCAGAACCAGAGCTGATGAGAACTAGCTGAGAAAGCAGATTTCGTGATGGGGACTGCAAATACAAAACAGACTACATGTAGCCTGAAAAACCTGTTGGACAATAAAGCCTCTAATTTCCAGTTCTGTCTCAAAGCTGACTCTGTTGCTCTCCAGGTGGTAGACTGAGGGTGACGATGATGAGCTGGGAGGTGAGGTCAGGCTGGGCTCCTCAAGCCCCAAGTGGGCTCCACCCATACCACACAGCTCGGGGTTTCCGTGGTTCTCCAGATGAAAGAGGGCCTTTGCAAGCATAAGGAAACTTAAGCACATATTTGCGGTTTGGAGCTAAGATGACGCCTACAGGAAGAGACGAGGGCATAATCTAAAGTCGATTGTCAAAACTTCTGATTGATCCCCCTGGTTTCCGTGCTTGTGGACAATGCATGCTCACCATAAATTCCTATTGCGAGGCATATTTTGAGCAAACTGCAGAAGACAGTGAAAGACAGGGAAGCTAGGCATGCTGCAGTCTATGGGGCTGCAAAGAGTCAGACAGGACTGAGCAACTAAACAACAACAGCACTGCTCTTAAGTTGTGAGGGGATTTTGTTTCCAATTGATATCTGGTCATCAGAGTATTTCTTCTCATTCTACATTATTCTCTTTTTCAGAAAAGAGAACAGGTTCTCAGGATTTGCAGAGAGGGATGGGCCATTAACAAAGCAAAAATGCTCAGAAAATGCCCAAGTAACTAGCAGAAGAGACATCTCACCCAATGACTCAGCAAAACATGAACGAAACATGATAGGAAGGTGTGGAGCAGCAAGAGTGGGCCAGACCAGACTTTAATTATTCCACATAAAGGACAGAAACCAACTGCCCGCCTGGGACCTATGCCCAGTATCACTGGGGCCAAACCTCTCTTATCCCCAGTCCTGCTGTAGCCAACCAGGCAGTGAAGCACTCAGGTGGATCTGTGCACCGCCTTCCCAAGACAGTGCCAAAGAGTTTCAAGGACTCCAAGATCTAGGGCTACCTGGGCCCCACAGCCCGGGGCCAACAGGCCACACACCATGGCCCACATCTGTCCCCATCCTCCCGGCTGGGCACTCGTCCCAGCTCTTGTGAAATTCTCAAGGCCAAGAAGCCTGGACCAGAACCAGAGCTGATGAGAACTAGCTGAGAAAGCAGATTTCGTGATGGGGACTGCAAATACAAAACAGACTACATGTAGCCTGAAAAACCTGTTGGACAATAAAGCCTCTAATTTCCAGTTCTGTCTCAAAGCTGACTCTGTTGCTCTCCAGGTGGTAGACTGAGGGTGACGATGATGAGCTGGGAGGTGAGGTCAGGCTGGGCTCCTCAAGCCCCAAGTGGGCTCCACCCATACCACACAGCTCGGGGTTTCCGTGGTTCTCCAGATGAAAGAGGGCCTTTGCAAGCATAAGGAAACTTAAGCACATATTTGCGGTTTGGAGCTAAGATGACGCCTACAGGAAGAGACGAGGGCATAATCTAAAGTCGATTGTCAAAACTTCTGATTGATCCCCCTGGTTTCCGTGCTTGTGGACAATGCATGCTCACCATAAATTCCTATTGCGATGTAAATACATAATTGCTTGACCTTTAGCTTGATTGGTGTAATCTATAGGAAGTCCCATGCAAAACCCCCTTCACTTGCCTATAAAAGCTGTAAGTCTACACTAATAAAAGGAACTGCTTTGACAGAACCCCTGCTGTGTCTGATTGTCTCCTGCTTGCGGTGGCGGGAGCTGGGTGGCGGGCAGCAGACTCACCCCTCTCCAATCTTCCCATGGCTTGGCCACGGCCAATCCCGCTGCCTTTTCTCCTCTGCAGGCGGCCCCGCATGTGTGACTTCTGCGTCCCCCTGTGCCTGGACACAGTGCTGCATACAGAGGAGGGGCTCAGATCAGTGAAAGTGACTACAAGCCAAAGTACTATCCCATCTCTTAGACAGAATCTGGGGTAACAGGAAGGAAGAAGGCATGGGAGATGAGGAGGGAAGCAAAGTGCACACCATGAGACTTCAAGATAAAATCCTAGGATAGTACATTTGTGTCATGTTAGCAGACATGTTATGTTAGTTCCTCAGTCATACCTGACTCTTTGCAACCCCATGGACTGTATCCGCCAGGATCTTCTATCCATGGAATTCTCTAGGCAAGAAGACTGGAGTGGGTAGCCATTCCCTTCTCCATGGAATCTTTCCAACTAAGGGATTGAAAGAGGATCTTCCCCGATTGCAGGCAGATTTCATTCCATCTGAGCCTCCAGGGAAGCCACCAGGCACAGCCCTGAGAATCTCATAACAGGCAGGGACGCAATTGCTGCAGAGCCTTTTGGAGGTGAGGAGAAAATACTGTCTTCCTTTTTAGTACTTGATATCAATCCTAATGTGTCTCAACTCTACTAATGCCGCCTGTATGCCATCTCATGAAGGTTTCCTGCACACTGTCCAGAGCTGTGAACCCAGCTCTGAAAGGGATCTGAGGGATTTTTTTCTACAAGAAAAAAATGACTGCTATCCATAGAAGCCAGATGCTCTGACTGGGAGCCCAGCTCAGCCCGTACAGGTTCTGTGATCTTCAGAATCTACTTCTGCTTTCAGCTTAATTCCTTATCGGTAAAATGCACAGAATAATTCTACCATGTAGCAATGCTATAAAGATTAAACCTGACACAATCTATGTCAGCTGCTGAGCAGAGATTCTAGCATAAACCTGGTTCTCCATAAATGTTATTCTTCATTTTAGTTCCAACTAGGAAAGCCTCAGGGAGAAAAAAGATAAAAATACTAGGGGGATCATGAGACTCACCTCAAAATGAGAAATGAAGTCTCTCAGGTTTGGAAATGCATCCAGGCACTTGGGCTCAAATATGCATTGCAAATCAAGGATTTCATAAGCCAGGAAATCCACAAAGGTGAGCTGCAGAAAGACCAAGCATGAATGGGCGCCAAACTCCGAACCTGGGAACAGCTCTCCCTCCCCAAAGTCATCCCCCTTACCTTGTCCCCTGCAAACCAAGGCCTCTTCCCCAGAAAATCTGAGTAGACCTTCATCTTTTCATCAATATCCTTCAAGTATTCAGACTTCAGTTTCTCCTGAAGCACAAAACAGCTGTCACCACCCTGACCCAGACTGCCTAGCAGAGGGCAGGCCACCCAGGGCTGTGTCTCATCTCACCTGCCAGGTGAGCAGTCATGTCCCCCAGCTATACCTAGGTTGGTGCTCAGCTGTCACTCAACCCACCCACGTTCATTAGACTCCTCTGGGTACCAACTCCCATCTGTGAGAGGTGATGGGAAGGCAGAGGGCAAAACCACACTGTCCCTGAACCTGTCACCACTCAGCTCCAGACACCTGCCCTGGGTCAGACCAGCCGTGCTGTGAGACCTGGCAGAGCTCGGGCCTCAGACCTCAGGCATCAACACTGAAAGGACTAGAAAGAAGTCCTGTGTCCCCATGTGGGTGACAGAAATGGTGTGGATGCCTGGGCAGTTTTAGCTTTTGGAGGTGAGGAGAAAATACTGTCTTCCTTTTAGTACTTGATATCACTCCTAATGTGTCTCAACTCTACTGATGCCGCCTGTATGCCATCTCATGAAGGTTTCCTGCACACTGTCCAGAGCTGTGAACCCAGCTCTGAAAGGGATCTGAGGGATTTTTTTCTACAAGAAAAAAATGACTGCTATCCATAGAAGCCAGATGCTCTGACTGGGAGCCCAGCTCAGCCCGTACAGGTTCTGTGATCTTCAGAATCTACTTCTGCTTTCAGCTTAATTCCTTATCGGTAAAATGCACAGAATAATTCTACCATGTAGCAATGCTATAAAGATTAAACCTGACACAATCTATGTCAGCTGCTGAGCAGAGATTCTAGCATAAACCTGGTTCTCCATAAATGTTATTCTTCATTTTAGTTCCAACTAGGAAAGCCTCAGGAGAAAAAAGATAAAAATACTAGGGGGATCATGAGACTCACCTCAAAATGAGAAATGAAGTCTCTCAGGTTTGGAAATGCATCCAGGCACTTGGGCTCAAATATGCATTGCAAATCAAGGATTTCATAAGCCAGGAAATCCACAAAGGTGAGCTGCAGAAAGACCAAGCATGAATGGGCGCCAAACTCCGAACCTGGGAACAGCTCTCCCTCCCCAAAGTCATCCCCCTTACCTTGTCCCCTGCAAACCAAGGCCTCTTCCCCAGAAAATCTGAGTAGACCTTCATCTTTTCATCAATATCCTTCAAGTATTCAGACTTCAGTTTCTCCTGAAGCACAAAACAGCTGTCACCACCCTGACCCAGACTGCCTAGCAGAGGGCAGGCCACCCAGGGCTGTGTCTCATCTCACCTGCCAGGTGAGCAGTCATGTCCCCCAGCTATACCTAGGTTGGTGCTCAGCTGTCACTCAACCCACCCACGTTCATTAGACTCCTCTGGGTACCAACTCCCATCTGTGAGAGGTGATGGGAAGGCAGAGGGCAAAACCACACTGTCCCTGAACCTGTCACCACTCAGCTCCAGACACCTGCCCTGGGTCAGACCAGCCGTGCTGTGAGACCTGGCAGAGCTCGGGCCTCAGACCTCAGGCATCAACACTGAAAGGACTAGAAAGAAGTCCTGTGTCCCCATGTGGGTGACAGAAATGGTGTGGATGCCTGGGCAGTTTTAGGACCACTGGGGAGAATCTGAGAGGCTCAAAGGTAGGAGGGAGAAAAATGAAGTCTGACCCTCGATTGCACACATATTTATGCCAGAGACAGCGAAGAGGAGACTCTAGGTGAAAAATGTGAACAACTATCTAGGAACTGAATTTCCACCCACAGAAACCTGGACTCTGTCCTAAAATTCTCAAGCATTTCACACCTTGCCCAGTCAATGTGAAAGGACTCACAACGTCAGGACTGTAGCAGATCCTTCTCATATGCATGCGGACATCCATAACCTGGTTCTCCAAAATGTCCACACGAATCTTCTCTTTCTCCGTCTCCCCACCTGTGGCCACACAACAGAGGCTCACCCTCAGCATTTCACCCCAGTCCAGCCCAGGCCATGGCCACCTGTGCCCTGCCCCCACCCCCAGCCCCACTCACACATGTTGTGCTTGCGAGCAATGTAGTGAAGGATGGCGTCGCTCTGGGTGAGCTTGTGAGGCCCATCAATCAAGTAGGGCAGCTGGAAGAACAACAGGGCCAGGTCAGTGGGGCCACCAGGCTCCCTTGCATCTCTTCCCTTGAGCAAGGGTAGAGGTGAAACCTGGCCCTCACAGAACCTGGCACACCACAGACACTAAGTAATATGCTGAAAAATGAAGGAATGAGTCCTTCAAAGACTTCAGTTTCTCCTGAAGCACAAAACAGCTGTCACCACCCTGACCCAGACTGCCTAGCAGAGGGCAGGCCACCCAGGGCTGTGTCTCATCTCACCTGCCAGGTGAGCAGTCATGTCCCCCAGCTATACCTAGGTTGGTGCTCAGCTGTCACTCAACCCACCCACGTTCATTAGACTCCTCTGGGTACCAACTCCCATCTGTGAGAGGTGATGGGAAGGCAGAGGGCAAAACCACACTGTCCCTGAACCTGTCACCACTCAGCTCCAGACACCTGCCCTGGGTCAGACCAGCCGTGCTGTGAGACCTGGCAGAGCTCGGGCCTCAGACCTCAGGCATCAACACTGAAAGGACTAGAAAGAAGTCCTGTGTCCCCATGTGGGTGACAGAAATGGTGTGGATGCCTGGGCAGTTTTAGGACCACTGGGGAGAATCTGAGAGGCTCAAAGGTAGGAGGGAGAAAAATGAAGTCTGACCCTCGATTGCACACATATTTATGCCAGAGACAGCGAAGAGGAGACTCTAGGTGAAAAATGTGAACAACTATCTAGGAACTGAATTTCCACCCACAGAAACCTGGACTCTGTCCTAAAATTCTCAAGCATTTCACACCTTGCCCAGTCAATGTGAAAGGACTCACAACGTCAGGACTGTAGCAGATCCTTCTCATATGCATGCGGACATCCATAACCTGGTTCTCCAAAATGTCCACACGAATCTTCTCTTTCTCCGTCTCCCCACCTGTGGCCACACAACAGAGGCTCACCCTCAGCATTTCACCCCAGTCCAGCCCAGGCCATGGCCACCTGTGCCCTGCCCCCACCCCCAGCCCCACTCACACATGTTGTGCTTGCGAGCAATGTAGTGAAGGATGGCGTCGCTCTGGGTGAGCTTGTGAGGCCCATCAATCAAGTAGGGCAGCTGGAAGAACAACAGGGCCAGGTCAGTGGGGCCACCAGGCTCCCTTGCATCTCTTCCCTTGAGCAAGGGTAGAGGTGAAACCTGGCCCTCACAGAACCTGGCACACCACAGACACTAAGTAATATGCTGAAAAATGAAGGAATGAGCTGGGACACAGAGCATCATGGGAAGGCAGTGGAGAGAACCAGGAGTTGAGACGCAGACAGAAGGAACCTGACCCTGAAACCTCTAAGCAGGAAAAGGAGATGGATGGAGACACTGTCCACTCCCCCTCCCAGCACCCCGGCCCCTGCACCTACATTGGGAAAGTCCAGGCCCAGCTTGAATTTTTCATTCAGCCACTGGCTTCTGTCATAGTCGGGAGCTGTGACAAAGAAGATGCAGTGAAACAACCTCCCCAGCGTCCGGCCCTCCTTCCCAGGGGCCTCCCAAGGAGTGAGAGGGAAGGACACCCTCGACAGGTAGATCTGAATTCCACACCACTAATCTCACATGGAATTTGGGGTAAACATATTTATAAGATTTGGAACCTACCTGAGTGAGGCTTACAGAGGGATAATGCAAGCACTAAGGGCAGCCCAAGGCTGATACTGGAGCTCTCCTGTCCTGCCTTGGAGGCCAGGTGCACCCTCAAAGTGTTTGGGAAGGGGCAGGCCGCTGCTTCAGTTTGATGTAGTTTAACAGATGGGAACAACAGGGCCCAGGACGTAGGTTGCCTGGCACTAATTAGCATGAGGTGGAAAGAGGTCAGAACAGGAAAAGGATTCCATTACCATCCCCCATCAAGTACTCTCCCTCCTCATAGTTTGAGTCTGTGTACTCCAGGAGCAGGCAAATGGTGTTGGTCAGCTGAGAGAGACAGATGTCAGGTCTTGACTGCAAGACACTCACTGTTCCGGGTCTCCCACCTGTGGCCACAACAGAGGCTCACCCTCAGCATTTCACCCCAGTCCAGCCCAGGCCATGGCCACCTGTGCCCTGCCCCCACCCCCAGCCCCACTCACACATGTTGTGCTTGAGCAATGTAGTGAAGGATGGCGTCGCTCTGGGTGAGCTTGTGAGGCCCATCAATCAAGTAGGGCAGCTGGAAGAACAACAGGGCCAGGTCAGTGGGGCCACCAGGCTCCCTTGCATCTCTTCCCTTGAGCAAGGGTAGAGGTGAAACCTGGCCCTCACAGAACCTGGCACACCACAGACACTAAGTAATATGCTGAAAAATGAAGGAATGAGCTGGGACACAGAGCATCATGGGAAGGCAGTGGAGAGAACCAGGAGTTGAGACGCAGACAGAAGGAACCTGACCCTGAAACCTCTAAGCAGGAAAAGGAGATGGATGGAGACACTGTCCACTCCCCCTCCCAGCACCCCGGCCCCTGCACCTACATTGGGAAAGTCCAGGCCCAGCTTGAATTTTTCATTCAGCCACTGGCTTCTGTCATAGTCGGGAGCTGTGACAAAGAAGATGCAGTGAAACAACCTCCCCAGCGTCCGGCCCTCCTTCCCAGGGGCCTCCCAAGGAGTGAGAGGGAAGGACACCCTCGACAGGTAGATCTGAATTCCACACCACTAATCTCACATGGAATTTGGGGTAAACATATTTATAA
Source organism: Tragulus kanchil (assembly GCA_022376925.1). Classification (NCBI taxonomy): domain Eukaryota; kingdom Metazoa; phylum Chordata; class Mammalia; order Artiodactyla; family Tragulidae; genus Tragulus; species Tragulus kanchil. The sequence goes on from JAIOJX010000024.1 coordinate 139,599,526, forward strand.
GATTTGGAACCTACCTGAGTGAGGCTTACAGAGGGATAATGCAAGCACTAAGGGCAGCCCAAGGCTGATACTGGAGCTCTCCTGTCCTGCCTTGGAGGCCAGGTGCACCCTCAAAGTGTTTGGGAAGGGGCAGGCCGCTGCTTCAGTTTGATGTAGTTTAACAGATGGGAACAACAGGGCCCAGGACGTAGGTTGCCTGGCACTAATTAGCATGAGGTGGAAAGAGGTCAGAACAGGAAAAGGATTCCATTACCATCCCCCATCAAGTACTCTCCCTCCTCATAGTTTGAGTCTGTGTACTCCAGGAGCAGGCAAATGGTGTGGGTCAGCTGAGAGAGAGGACAGATGTCAGGTCTTGACTGCAAGACACTCACTGTTCCGGGTCACTTCCACCCCCCAACCCTCTCCCCTGAGCCTCCGCCCCCACCACAACAGCACCACCCCCCGAGTGCAGTACACACACACAGAGACACACACAGACACACATGCCAACGCCCAGGCAAGATGGTCAGGCTTAGGGGAAGGTCTCTGTTGCAACTGTTAGGTTTATGGGCTATTAGAGGGTTAACACGGCAGTTGCAAACTCCCCGGCCCTAAAGGGTCAGCCTCATAGGGCCTGTTGCTGATCTGCTGGTGCCTGGGAGTCTCTCAAGGCCAGCGATAGAGAGCTCGCCCTGGCCATGAAGATTGTCCACCAGGTGTGGAAAGTAACAAGAACTGCACACCCCCCTGCCCACAGACAACTCAAGGACAGCCGACTGATCACGAATTTCCCGCCTAACTTAGACAAAGACTTTGTTCCTGCGCCTGCTCTAAGAAACTCCCTCCCCTTTCTCTTTTTACCCTTCTCCTCCCAAATAAAGCCTCCTTGTCCCATCTCTGGGGCGCGATTTCCCTGGCCCATCTCTTGGACCTGTGGATCTCGCCAGGGAACTCTTCCCAAATAAACTTCTTCCCTAACAGCTTGCGGTCCGTCATGTCTTTGCAGTTCTTACAGCAACAAGCCCTATAGAAACTTCTGGTTGAAAGATCCTCAGTTGTGCAGCATTTCCTCACCCTCCACGATCTTCTCCACCCTGGGGAATCTTGCTCAACCCGCTGTTGTCCCATTAACCCAGGATCTTGGGCATGGTGCACGTTACGGCGTTCTGAGTGCAGAAGCTCCTGGAGAGCTGGGCTTGAAACTTATCTTCTGACCCTGGGTGAAGATGGGCCCGGAAGCATCTGCCCCTGACTCAGCCCCGACTGAAGAGCAAATAGCATTCTGGTCTCTCAGCAAACCCTGGAACTGAACATCATTTGTTATACAAAGTTACAAGTACACTGTATTCCCTTCCTGACTACTTGCCCAATCCCCATCTCTTTAAGAGAGACAAGCAAGAGCTAAATTATTTCATTGCACTGATGATTGTCATTTATAACTTTATCATTCCTTGTTTCTCAGGTATTCCTTTGAAAAAGGTATATGAATTCATTACATATTCTAATATACTGAGTATAGATTATAAGATAAAGTCAAGCATGTATCTGACGATACTTTTTAAGCTTGACTTGTGTTTATACTTAGAAATGTCTCTTAATAGTAGTCTTCACTGGGGCTCAGATGGTAAAGAATCTGCCTGTAATGCAGGACACCCATGTCTGATCCTCGGGTCGGGAAGATCCCCTTGAGAAGGAAATGCCAACCCACTCCAGTATTCTTGCTTGGAGGATTCCATGGACAGAGGAACCTGCCAGGTTGCACTGCAGGACGACGCAGAGAATCGGACACAACCGAGAAACTCTCACTCACTCTCAGCAGAAGGAATCGGTGGCCGATCTCTGGGCGCCTAGAGGACTAGGGCCCCGGCGTTGGGCGGGGTTCCTGACCCGAGTCAGACCTTGACTCTTGGAATCAGGAAACAAGCCTGAATCATAACAAGATCAAGACTCTTCTCTCCAATCCCCTCTCTGGCTCAGCTCAGCTTTAACCCTGGCTGCAGAGGTCCTGTGGGCTCTGAGCTGCTTTGACTGCCAAATTCAGGCGAAGTGGTGCCCCTCAAATGGAGACGTTAAATCGACCTCTGGGGCTTCCCCTAAGGTCCCCTGGCTAAGATTTCTCCCTCCCAATGGAGGAGGATGGGATAGGGCCCCTGGTTAGATCCCTGCCAGCAACAACTGAGGGTTCCTAAAGGTCATGGGGCAACCTGAGGTTCCGCATGCCTTCACCAAGATCTAAGACCTTGAGTGCCTCAAGAACTGAAACGGCCAAATAAATACATTTGTTAAATCCCACCGGAAGAAAAACCTCTTTTTTTAGCAGCAATTCTGACCCTGGGTGAAGATGGGCCCGGAAGCATCTGCCCTGACCCCAACCCTGGAACTGAACATCATTTGTTATACAAAGTTACAAGTACACTGTATTCCCTTCCTGACTACTTGCCCAATCCCCATCTCTTTAAGAGAGACAAGCAAGAGCTAAATTATTTCATTGCACTGATGATTGTCATTTATAACTTTATCATTCCTTGTTTCTCAGGTATTCCTTTGAAAAAGGTATATGAATTCATTACATATTCTAATATACTGAGTATAGATTATAAGATAAAGTCAAGCATGTATCTGACGATACTTTTTAAGCTTGACTTGTGTTTATACTTAGAAATGTCTCTTAATAGTAGTCTTCACTGGGGCTCAGATGGTAAAGAATCTGCCTGTAATGCAGGACACCCATGTCTGATCCTCGGGTCGGGAAGATCCCCTTGAGAAGGAAATGCCAACCCACTCCAGTATTCTTGCTTGGAGGATTCCATGGACAGAGGAACCTGCCAGGTTGCACTGCAGGACGACGCAGAGAATCGGACACAACCGAGAAACTCTCACTCACTCTCAGCAGAAGGAATCGGTGGCCGATCTCTGGGCGCCTAGAGGACTAGGGCCCCGGCGTTGGGCGGGGTTCCTGACCCGAGTCAGACCTTGACTCTTGGAATCAGGAAACAAGCCTGAATCATAACAAGATCAAGACTCTTCTCTCCAATCCCCTCTCTGGCTCAGCTCAGCTTTAACCCTGGCTGCAGAGGTCCTGTGGGCTCTGAGCTGCTTTGACTGCCAAATTCAGGCGAAGTGGTGCCCCTCAAATGGAGACGTTAAATCGACCTCTGGGGCTTCCCCTAAGGTCCCCTGGCTAAGATTTCTCCCTCCCAATGGAGGAGGATGGGATAGGGCCCCTGGTTAGATCCCTGCCAGCAACAACTGAGGGTTCCTAAAGGTCATGGGGCAACCTGAGGTTCCGCATGCCTTCACCAAGATCTAAGACCTTGAGTGCCTCAAGAACTGAAACGGCCAAATAAATACATTTGTTAAATGGCCCCTATTACAGCAAGATGAGAACTCCAGGCAATCATAACACCCTCCATGATTTATTAATATAATCCATGAGGACAGGCAGATGTGAAGAGACAGAGAAAGGAAATGTCGTCTCCGTGTTTTCCTTTCAGGGAGTGTGGAGGCCCCTGCCATCCTCATGTGCTGAAAAATAAGGATCGAACATAAATTAATCAAGTAGGTTCTGGCCTCACTTGTGAATCTAAGTCCAGATCCAGGCCCAGCAGAGAGGATCCAGGTGCCGCTCCAGAGATGTGCTGACACACAGCTCCATGTCCCTCACTTTGACAGGGACGGTGACGGGGAGTGTGGTGGGAATGTGACCCACAGGAGGAGAGCTGTCCTCTGAGTGGGAGGGTCCGGAGGGTGGCCAGATAGGGGTGGCAGCCTGGACGCCTCCACATGGGACCAGAGTCAGAGTGGCCCACACACCCTCGGCTCCCTAGCTGCACAGATTCCAGCCTTCATCCTGCCTCCTGACCCACTGCGATGTCAAGACAGTGATTTGTGCTTTTTCTTTTTTTTATGTTTTATGGAATTATAGTTGATTTACAATGCTGTGTTAGCTTCAGGTATACACCAAAGTGATTCAGATATATATAGACAGACAGATTCAATTTTTTTCAGAGTCTTATCTCATAGAGTTTATCACAGAATATTGAGTTGTGCTCCCTGTGCAGTACAGTGGGTCCTTATTGGTTATCCTTTGAAGTCACTCTGTCATCTGTGGACCTGAAAAAAAGGTACAACAAATTTAACAAGAATAGAGCTATCCTATAATTTCCCTCCCAATGGCTCAGGCTTTAACCCTGGCTGCAGAGGTCCTGTGGGCTCTGAGCTGCTTTGACTGCCAAATTCAGGCGAAGTGGTGCCCCTCAAATGGAGACGTTAAATCGACCTCTGGGGCTTCCCCTAAGGTCCCCTGGCTAAGATTTCTCCCTCCCAATGGAGGAGGATGGGATAGGGCCCCTGGTTAGATCCCTGCCAGCAACAACTGAGGGTTCCTAAAGGTCATGGGGCAACCTGAGGTTCCGCATGCCTTCACCAAGATCTAAGACCTTGAGTGCCTCAAGAACTGAAACGGCCAAATAAATACATTTGTTAAATGGCCCCTATTACAGCAAGATGAGAACTCCAGGCAATCATAACACCCTCCATGATTTATTAATATAATCCATGAGGACAGGCAGATGTGAAGAGACAGAGAAAGGAAATGTCGTCTCCGTGTTTTCCTTTCAGGGAGTGTGGAGGCCCCTGCCATCCTCATGTGCTGAAAAATAAGGATCGAACATAAATTAATCAAGTAGGTTCTGGCCTCACTTGTGAATCTAAGTCCAGATCCAGGCCCAGCAGAGAGGATCCAGGTGCCGCTCCAGAGATGTGCTGACACACAGCTCCATGTCCCTCACTTTGACAGGGACGGTGACGGGGAGTGTGGTGGGAATGTGACCCACAGGAGGAGAGCTGTCCTCTGAGTGGGAGGGTCCGGAGGGTGGCCAGATAGGGGTGGCAGCCTGGACGCCTCCACATGGGACCAGAGTCAGAGTGGCCCACACACCCTCGGCTCCCTAGCTGCACAGATTCCAGCCTTCATCCTGCCTCCTGACCCACTGCGATGTCAAGACAGTGATTTGTGCTTTTTCTTTTTTTTATGTTTTATGGAATTATAGTTGATTTACAATGCTGTGTTAGCTTCAGGTATACACCAAAGTGATTCAGATATATATAGACAGACAGATTCAATTTTTTTCAGAGTCTTATCTCATAGAGTTTATCACAGAATATTGAGTTGTGCTCCCTGTGCAGTACAGTGGGTCCTTATTGGTTATCCTTTGAAGTCACTCTGTCATCTGTGACCTGAGGTACAACATGAACAAGAATAACATCCTGCCTGCCAACATTTCTCTGTGAGGGCAGAAGTTTAATTTGCAATCAGGAGATCAGGACAAAGTTTAGGCTATGGTTTCTTTTCTTTGTTGAAAGAATATCACAAAGTAGTGAATGTAGGAAACAAATGAGAGCAACATTTTTTAAAAATGGATTTTATAAGTTTAAATAGAAAGTTGGCACACTGTAGGGGCTTCCCTGGTGGTCCAGTGGGTAAAGAGTCCGCCTTGCAGTGCAAGGGACACTGGTTCAATCCTTGGCCCATGAAGATCCCACGTGCCAAGGAATGGCTGGGCTGGTGTGTCCAATTACGAGCCAGCGCTCTGGAGCGCATGCACCCAGAGCCGGTGCTCTGTGGCGAGAGAGGCCACTGCAATGGGAGGCCCACACACGCCAGAAAGAATTAAGATGGATGAAAAATAAACGATGACTTAGACGCAAAAAAAAAAAAGCACAAAATTTTAAAAAGATGAAAAAGAAAGTTGGCACACTATAAAAAATATGTTTAAAAATAGGTAACATGTTGTTAGGATAGAGAGGTATGAACTACAGTTCAATAAAGATTTGTATCACTAAGATATAGTATGGAATGAAGTTTGGAAGACAGACAGACTTCCTCTAATCCCTGCTAAATCACAGACTCATAGTCGGCACATCTCTGCTAAGCTGGGAGCAGGGAGTGTGTCTGCAGAGTCCAGGCCCTGGAGGGGTGCCCCCAGCCATTCTGCCCTGCCAGTCCTCAGGGCTCGGGTCTGGGTCCAGACTCAGGATGCACCTCGGGGTCAGGTAGATTACTGTTTCGTTTGCCCACAGGGAAGCAATGGTGTCTATGATCATACAAAAGTGCTGTCCCGGGCTTCCCTGGTAGCTCAGTGGTAAAGAGTTTGCCTGCCAATGCAGCAGACACAAGTTCGATCCCTGATCTGGGAAGATCCCACCTGCTGCAGAGCAACTAGGCCTGTGAGCCACAACTATGGAGCCTGTGCTCTAGAGCCTCGGAGCCACAACTATGGAGCCCATGGGCCGCAACTCCTGAAGCCCATGTGCCCTAGAGCCCGTGTGTCTGTGGATATCTGTGTGTCACAGCTGGAAGGTCCTACTGGCATCTAATGGGTGAGCTCTTGGGGATGCTGCTAAAACCTCATTATGCACAGGACAGCCCCCCACCATCTAGAATTATGTCATTCAAATGGTCAGTGGTGCTGAGATTAAGAAATTCTAGTCCATGACCATGGGTCAAAAGCTGCTGCTGAGAAAGCACACTGCCCCGGCAGAGGAGACCAAGCACCACAGGCCCGGCCACCACACCACCTGGCAGGCCGGCTGTCTGCAGGGATGGCCTGAACCTGTCTTGCTCTGGGGGCTCTCCCTGCAGGCACCGCCCGGCAGGTCAGGACAAGAGCAGGGGAGCGGGGCAGAGAACGTGGTGCTGGGCTGGCAGCCTGGCCCTCCAGAGTACAGGGTGGGAAGAGGGGTCGTTCTGGCTCTCAGACAGCGGACTCCTGAGGAGCTCCTGAGCTCTGTTCCAGGGCCGCAGCGCTGACCGGCCACAGGACAGTAATTCTCCAGGAGCTGCTGACGTGGCTACACGGGGGGAACTGAGTGGATGGTAAAGCTGTCCCTTTAAGGGCAAGTCCGGGGGAGGTCTTTGGTGTGGTTCTCACAGCACAGTGCCTCTGAGCCCTGCTGAGGTGCCCACCTAGGCTGGGGCGCTGGGACAGGCAGTCACCAAGACACAGATGTCTGAAAAGCAGTGGAGCCCTCAGGAGGAACCTGGATGGCCTTCCTCCCCACAGTCAGGTGCAAAGTTGAATATGCAAGCACCTGATGACTGCCACATAAATGGATACTGGTGAAAGTACATGAGGGGCTGGCTGAGAGTCCAGGCCCTGGAGGTGCCCCAGCCATTCTGCCCTGCCAGTCCTCAGGGCTCGGGTCTGGGTCCAGACTCAGGATGCACCTCGGGGTCAGGTAGATTACTGTTTCGTTTGCCCACAGGGAAGCAATGGTGTCTATGATCATACAAAAGTGCTGTCCCGGGCTTCCCTGGTAGCTCAGTGGTAAAGAGTTTGCCTGCCAATGCAGCAGACACAAGTTCGATCCCTGATCTGGGAAGATCCCACCTGCTGCAGAGCAACTAGGCCTGTGAGCCACAACTATGGAGCCTGTGCTCTAGAGCCTCGGAGCCACAACTATGGAGCCCATGGGCCGCAACTCCTGAAGCCCATGTGCCCTAGAGCCCGTGTGTCTGTGGATATCTGTGTGTCACAGCTGGAAGGTCCTACTGGCATCTAATGGGTGAGCTCTTGGGGATGCTGCTAAAACCTCATTATGCACAGGACAGCCCCCCACCATCTAGAATTATGTCATTCAAATGGTCAGTGGTGCTGAGATTAAGAAATTCTAGTCCATGACCATGGGTCAAAAGCTGCTGCTGAGAAAGCACACTGCCCCGGCAGAGGAGACCAAGCACCACAGGCCCGGCCACCACACCACCTGGCAGGCCGGCTGTCTGCAGGGATGGCCTGAACCTGTCTTGCTCTGGGGGCTCTCCCTGCAGGCACCGCCCGGCAGGTCAGGACAAGAGCAGGGGAGCGGGGCAGAGAACGTGGTGCTGGGCTGGCAGCCTGGCCCTCCAGAGTACAGGGTGGGAAGAGGGGTCGTTCTGGCTCTCAGACAGCGGACTCCTGAGGAGCTCCCTGAGCTTTGTTCCAGGGCCGCAGCGCTGACCGGCCACAGGACAGTAATTCTCCAGGAGCTGCTGACGTGGCTACACGGGGGGAACTGAGTGGATGGTAAAGCTGTCCCTTTAAGGGCAAGTCCGGGGGAGGTCTTTGGTGTGGTTCTCACAGCACAGTGCCTCTGAGCCCTGCTGAGGTGCCCACCTAGGCTGGGGCGCTGGGACAGGCAGTCACCAAGACACAGATGTCTGAAAAGCAGTGGAGCCCTCAGGAGGAACCTGGATGGCCTTCCTCCCCACAGTCAGGTGCAAAAGTTGAATATGCAAGCACCTGATGACTGCCACATATGGATACTGGTGATGTACATGACCACACAGCATCTCAGTTACCACTGCTTACCCATCACTCGGGGCCTCCCAGAGACATTCATAGACATCACATTGACAAAACAGGCAGACAGACACCTGACTTGCCCTTTAAAGGCCTTAAAATAATGACAATGTCAAAAAGATTGACCAGTGGAAAAGAGGACATCTCTCCAAACCTACTCTTTTATAAGGCCTCTCAGTCAGTCCCATCTAATACATAAGAAGCCCAATAAAAATAGGTGGTTTTAGCTTTTATGTTTTGCTTTAAAAACATATTTATTGATTCTCATATTCAATTTATATATGTATTTGCTTTAGATAACAAGCTAGAATAGAACCACAGTTAGATTCGCATCGCCCACGAAAAAAGGTTGTGACTACCACCACTTCATCTTTTAATTTTGATTGAGAGTTAAATGAGTCACAGGTGAGTGAGGTCAGACAGGGTTGAACATAGAGACTGGGATTTATTCATCAAGTAGAAACATGCATAGCCAATAAACAATTAGCAAAATGCAAAAGTGGGAAACCGCAGGGTATGACAAAAGCCTATAAAATAAGCCTACAGTGAAATTGCAACACCCAAGCACCTGAGGTACAGAGAAAAAGGCCCACGTGCCTTGCTGGAATCAAGTAAATGATTCTCTCTGCAGAGCAATAAACTAATCTACTATCAAAGCTTCAAACCGTCCTCGCCCTTTGTTTTCTAGTAGCTGCTTGGGGATTTACCAAATAAAGGAAATAAACCAAAGGAAAACATGAGCTCAAGACAACAACAGTGTCATAAAGAGAGGTAAAAAATTAGAAAGCCCCACATGCCCAAGAGTGAGTGACTGACTAGGCAAATTACGCTTTATCTACTGGAAGGGACGCATCCAGTAAATATCTAATAGTATGTGGAGAAGTGTATGACCGATAGGTATAGATTTTTAAGGAAAACATTAAGAAAACAAAGAGTAGATCCTAAAAATGTATGTACATACGAATTATATCTACTCAAAGAAGCAGGCGGGAATAAAAATCAAAATACATGAAATGATCCCACTAGTAATAAATGCAACTAGCTGAGTAACTGTTCATTGAGCACCCACTGTCTTCCAGGTGCATTTCTAGTTGTGTTTGTGGTGCAAACACCTGTAGCACCAGGAACAAGAAGAGATGAAAATGCCTGTCTTCATGGCATTTACATCCCATGGGGAGGTCACACGATAAAGAAAAACATGAGCAACGTAACAAGAAGACGATGCCCGTGTATATCACGCACAGTAAGATGCACTGTCTTCCGTGTACAACTCAGTGGGTTTTTAGGCATGTATACTTTAATGGAATCACCACCTGGGTCAAGATGGAGAACATGTCCAGCACTGCACAATCTCTTCAGAAAAGACAAACTCACCATGCAGCTGACCTCTGTTACCTTAGATTGATTTTGCCTATTGATGATCATGTAAATAGAACGGTGTAGCAGGTACGCTTGGTGTCTACATCCTTTTGTCCACATTGTGCCTGTGAGAGTCACCCATGTTATGGTGTGTAGCAGTAGCCCTTTATAATATTTCCATTGTGAGTATATACATTGCATAGTATTCTATCACATGAACAATGGACTTCTATAACATATGCCAGCTTATCAGTCCAATCGTGCATTGTCAGACATATGGAAAGGTGTCAGTTCTTGGCTTTTTCATAAAAAGCCACTTTGAATATTATGGTCCCTGTCTTCCAGAAGACATACGCACACATCCCTTTTAGTATATAACAAGGAGGGCCATTCCAGGGAATAGGGTACATGCATGTTTAGTTCCAGGAGGCACTGTTGGTATTCCAAAGTGATTATTCCACCAGCAGTGAATGATGTTTCCAGATATTGCACATATTCAAGAACTACCATTGGTCCTTTTCATTTTACCCTGTGCGAGTATATAATGGGGTTAACTGTTCATAACTTCCCTAATTCTAATGATGCTGGGTATCTTTTCATAGGTTTACTGGCCTTCAGGATATTCTCTTTGGTGATGCCCTATCAAGACTTGGGCCTTGGAGTTCTCTGGTGGCCTAGTGTTTAGGATTCCGGGCTTTCAGTGCCAGGGTCCAGGTTCTGCCTCTGGTTGGGGAACTGAGATCCAACAAGCCACATGATGTGGCCCCCTCAAAAAGACTTAGGCCTTTTTTCCATTGGGTTATCTTTTTAGGTAAATGTCCTTTGTGATTTGCAACAAGGCTCCCAGCTGAGCCTTGATGGAATACTAGACCCCAAAATAAGCAACTATTTACGGTACCATGGCCTGGGAACTTGTAAGGTGATGGAAAGTTCCTCTTACGCAGACCACTGGATAGTGTGATTTGAAATTACTTCAGAGGAGGCAATGCAGTGATGACTATGCCTAGTGAAAAGGAGACCCGGACACTTACACTTAGTCTACTCACAGAAGGGTGCAAAGTAGGAACTCCACAGACCCCAGGTCCCCATACAGACTGTGGATTGTATAGCTCCCAACAGCAAGAACTGAAAAGCAAGTAACTTAAGTTTAAAAAAATAAATGCCATCCATTAGGTATTCAAGACTGACTGGCATCACCCTTCTCACGAGCAATGCTGAATTCTAGAAGCTGTGACTAATTCCATCAGAGCGCTGAAGGGCCTAAGAAAGGAGAACAAGAAGTCTCAGAACGTCTCACTACCAGACGGGATCCCCACGCACCCAGCCGTAGTGAGTGTCGCCCCTCAGCCCCTAGGAAGCAGCAGCACCAGCTGGACAGTTCAGGTGGTCAGGAGGGGAAGAGACAAGACACAGTAGGTGTGGTTAAGGCTTTATTGGTGATCAGCAGGGCTGGGCAGGGCTCATGCTGGAGGAGCAGGGCCTGCACACCAGACCAGTACTGTCTTCAGGGCAGTGCTGGGGGCTCAGGCCTGAGCTCTCCAGGCGGGGGTCTGGTCAGGGCACTTGCCACAGAAAAACCAGTAAGAAATGGAAAGGAAAGATGGCCCGGTTGGCTTTAGAACCAGGGGTGACTTCACTGAAGAAGAGAGGGGCTGTAGAGCTTAAAGGTCGTGGGTGAATGGGGTTGGGAAAGGGTTGGGGCCAAGTAAGGCCTGAGTGGGGACAAATGGAAAGAAGGAGAAGGCAGGACATCTGGTCCTGGGGTGCAGGAAGCTCCAGCTGTTCTCCACAGAGCGCTGGCTCCTCGATCCCTCTCCTGCCTTCCAGGGAACTATTTGTTGCCCCACACGGCCATCTTTGAATATACAGGGTGTGGGAGGAAGCGGCTGGACTTCATGTAGGCAGAGATCTTCTTCAGCCCCTGAGGGTGGTAAAAGGAGGTCAGGCGTTAGGGTCAGCTGCCCCACTGAGGCCCACACAATTCCACTCCACACTCTGAGTTGCGAATCCTGGTCCAGCCTTCCTTGTGGGATGAAGCATTCAACGAAAAAAGTCTTCCTACGGTCCCTAGTTCTGTAAGTTACCTTCTCAGTTTTCTGTCACTAACGTGGTGTCTTACTAAGCCCTGCCACACGTGCAGAATACCCTGTACTAGGTGCTGTATATGCCCAATGTGTTCATTGCTCAGTCGTGTCCAACTCTTTGCAATCCCACAGACTAACCCGTGGTTGTCCCAACAGCAAAGAACCCTGAAAAGCAAGTAGCATAAGTTTAAAAAAATAAATGCCATCCATTAGGTATTCAAGACTGACTGGCATCACCCTTCTCACGAGCAATGCTGAATTCTAGAAGCTGTGACTAATTCCATCAGAGCTGAAGGGCCTAAGAAAGGAGAACAAGAAGTCTCAGAACGTCTCACTACCAGACGGGATCCCCACGCACCCAGCCGTAGTGAGTGTCGCCCCTCAGCCCCTAGGAAGCAGCAGCACCAGCTGGACAGTTCAGGTGGTCAGGAGGGGAAGAGACAAGACACAGTAGGTGTGGTTAAGGCTTTATTGGTGATCAGCAGGGCTGGGCAGGGCTCATGCTGGAGGAGCAGGGCCTGCACACCAGACCAGTACTGTCTTCAGGGCAGTGCTGGGGGCTCAGGCCTGAGCTCTCCAGGCGGGGGTCTGGTCAGGGCACTTGCCACAGAAAAACCAGTAAGAAATGGAAAGGAAAGATGGCCCGGTTGGCTTTAGAACCAGGGGTGACTTCACTGAAGAAGAGAGGGGCTGTAGAGCTTAAAGGTCGTGGGTGAATGGGGTTGGGAAAGGGTTGGGGCCAAGTAAGGCCTGAGTGGGGACAAATGGAAAGAAGGAGAAGGCAGGACATCTGGTCCTGGGGTGCAGGAAGCTCCAGCTGTTCTCCACAGAGCGCTGGCTCCTCGATCCCTCTCCTGCCTTCCAGGGAACTATTTGTTGCCCCACACGGCCATCTTTGAATATACAGGGTGTGGGAGGAAGCGGCTGGACTTCATGTAGGCAGAGATCTTCTTCAGCCCCTGAGGGTGGTAAAAAGGAGGTCAGACGTTAGGGTCAGCTGCCCCACTGAGGCCCACACAATTCCACTCCACACTCTGAGTTGCGAATCCTGGTCCAGCCTTCCTTGTGGGATGAAGCATTCAACAAAAAAAGTCTTCCTACGGTCCCTAGTTCTGTAAGTTACCTTCTCAGTTTTCTGTCACTAACGTGGTGTCTTACTAAGCCCTGCCACACGTGCAGAATACCCTGTACTAGGTGCTGTATATGCCCAATGTGTTCATTGCTCAGTCGTGTCCAACTCTTTGCAATCCCACAGACTATAGCCCACCAAGCCCCTCTGTCCATGGAATTCTCCAGGCAAGAATACTGGTGTGAAACACATGCAATGAAGCGATGAAAAAACAGACATGGAGAATAGACATATGGACATTGAGGGGAATGAACAGTGGGTGGGAGGCGTAAAGTATCATGAAAACCCATACTATCATATGTGAAAAAAATAGCTATTGTCATTGCGCTGTGGGAAAAGGGGATCCTGCAGGGGTGCAGTGCGACGGCCTGGAGGGTGGGATGGGGGGGATATACATGTGACTAATCTGGGATCATACATCTCTGTAAACAGCAAAACTCTGTAAAAGTAAAAAGTAAAATAAAAACTAAAAATAAATAAATAAATAAAAATAATCAAAAAAAAAAAAAAGAATAGTGGAGTAAGTTGCCATTTCCTTCTCCAGTATATGCCCAGAGATGATAACACATACCCATCGCTCATTCTAGCCCCATTTTGAATTACCGTGATTTGCACATTTTTTGTATTTTACAACTTGAAGCCTTGTGTCAACCCTCATTAAGCAAGTTAACTGATGCCATTTTTCCAACCACATTTGCTCATTTCCTGCCTCTGTGTCACCTTTGGTGATTTTCCCGATATTTCTACCTGTTTTCACTAGGGTTATGTTTGTTATGTTGCTTTGTGACCAGTGATCTTTCATGTTACTGTGGCCAAAAGATCAAACTCATTTAAGGCTCAGATGATGGTCTCAGCATTTTTTAGCAATTAAGTTTGGGGTTTTTTTTTGTTCGTTTGTTTAGCCGCACGGTGCGGCATGTGGGATTGCCAGCCCCGGAGCAGGGATCGAACCCAGGCCCCTGGCAGTGAAAGCATGGAGTCCTAACCACTGGACTGCCAGGGAATTCATTCCCAGCAATTAAGTATTCTTAAATTAAGGTAAATACATGGCCTTTTTAGATATAATACTACTGCACATGTTATAGGCTACAGTATTATACTGTAAACAACTTTTAAATGTCCTGAGAAACCAAAAAAGCCATGTGACTTGCTTCACTGTATTGTGGGCATCCAGACCCAAACCCTCAATACAGCAGAGGTGTGAGTGATGACTGAGAACCTCCACACAACTAACCTAAAGATATGTTCTCATGTTTCCTTATCTGAAGGGAAGCTGAGGTACACTGAGGCTAAGCACCTGCCTCACGCTCCAGCCACTAATAAGTGATACCTGTACCCCAGCCTGGCTCTCTCTCCAGCTCTGTGCTCTCAGCAAAGCACTCCCCTCCCCATCTCCCCACAGGAGGACTCGTCCTCTCCCCTGTGCACAAACTGGCTTCTTTTTCAGAGGGAGACTTCTGGCCTTGCCTGCAAAGGGACCGCAAGTACAACAAAGGAGATCAGAAAGTCCATGTGCAGCTTGCAAAAGAGATCAGAGCTCACCAGTGACTCAGCAAAACCCAGATGAAAGGTGATCGGAGGGTGTGGAGCGTCAAGGTCTGGCCAGGCTCTAAGTATTCCACTTAAAGGACTGAACCCAGCTCCTGGTGAGAGACCTGAGCCCGGGCTCAATGGGCCCCAGCCCACCTCATCCGCAGTCCTGCTGCGGCCAAGCAGGCAGTGAGACCCTCAGGCGGACCTGTGCAGCACCTTCGCAAGACAGGCAGTGGCCAACAGTTCCAGGAATCCAAGATCCTGGGGGTGCCTGTACCCCACAGTGAAGCCCCAACAGGCCACACAGTGCAGCCCACGTCTGTCTCCATTCTTCTTCCCTGGCACTCATCTCAACTCTTTGTTGTTCTCCAATAGTTGACGGAGGAGGACCACAATGAGCTGGGAGGTGAGGCCAGGCTGGGCTCCTCAAGCCCCAGGCGGGCTCTACCCACACCACATGGCTCGGGGTTCCCATGGGCTCCTCAAGCTCCCAGGACCCTGGCAGTGAAAGCATGGAGTCCTAACCACTGGACTGCCAGGGAATTCATTCCCAGCAATTAAGTATTCTTAAATTAAGGTAAATACATGGCCTTTTTAGATATAATACTACTGCACATGTTATAGGCTACAGTATTATACTGTAAACAACTTTTAAATGTCCTGAGAAACCAAAAAAGCCATGTGACTTGCTTCACTGTATTGTGGGCATCCAGACCCAAACCCTCAATACAGCAGAGGTGTGAGTGATGACTGAGAACCTCCACACAACTAACCTAAAGATATGTTCTCATGTTTCCTTATCTGAAGGGAAGCTGAGGTACACTGAGGCTAAGCACCTGCCTCACGCTCCAGCCACTAATAAGTGATACCTGTACCCCAGCCTGGCTCTCTCTCCAGCTCTGTGCTCTCAGCAAAGCACTCCCCTCCCCATCTCCCCACAGGAGGACTCGTCCTCTCCCCTGTGCACAAACTGGCTTCTTTTTCAGAGGGAGACTTCTGGCCTTGCCTGCAAAGGGACCGCAAGTACAACAAAGGAGATCAGAAAGTCCATGTGCAGCTTGCAAAAGAGATCAGAGCTCACCAGTGACTCAGCAAAACCCAGATGAAAGGTGATCGGAGGGTGTGGAGCGTCAAGGTCTGGCCAGGCTCTAAGTATTCCACTTAAAGGACTGAACCCAGCTCCTGGTGAGAGACCTGAGCCCGGGCTCAATGGGCCCCAGCCCACCTCATCCGCAGTCCTGCTGCGGCCAAGCAGGCAGTGAGACCCTCAGGCGGACCTGTGCAGCACCTTCGCAAGACAGGCAGTGGCCAACAGTTCCAGGAATCCAAGATCCTGGGGGTGCCTGTACCCCACAGTGAAGCCCCAACAGGCCACACAGTGCAGCCCACGTCTGTCTCCATTCTTCTTCCCTGGCACTCATCTCAACTCTTTGTTGTTCTCCAATAGTTGACGGAGGAGGACCACAATGAGCTGGGAGGTGAGGCCAGGCTGGGCTCCTCAAGCCCCAGGCGGGCTCTACCCACACCACATGGCTCGGGGTTCCCATGGTTCTCCAGCTGCACTGAGCCCCAGAGGCTGGGCGCCAGGCCTGTGTGACTTCTGCATCCCCCGTGCCTGACACAGTGCCTCACACAGAGGAGGGGCTCAGACCAGTGATGTGGCTTAAAATGAATGTACTGTCCCATCTCTGAGGCAGAATCATGGGTACTGAAAGAAGGAAAGAGAGCGAAGGAAATTGCCCACTATACAGACTTTGAGATAAAATCCTCCCAAGAAGGCACCTACACATGGAAGAAAATCCCAGCACCGATTATTCCTGGAAATCTCAGTACAACTCCAGAGGGAGCCAACAGCTGCAGAGTCCTTAGGAGATCAAGAGAAGATATTGTGTCTTTGACACTTAAGATGTATCCTACTGTGTCTCAACGCCACTCACAGCAGCCACATGCGCACCCTTGAAGGTTCTGCTTCCTCCAAAGTGTGAATCCAGACAATGAAAGGACCTCAGCTCTTCTTTTCCATACAGGAAATGAGAAGCCACTGACTGATGCCCATAGAAGTCAGACACTCTGACTGGGATCCAGCCTGTACGGGCTCTGTGACCTTCAGAAACCACTCATCCTTTTGGCCTATTCCTTGTCTGTAAGAAGGAGGTGGTAATTCTTCTACCATGCAAAAATAATACAAAGATCAAATACACATGAAGTGCTGAGCAGAGATCCTGGCATAAACCAAGTTCTCAATAAATGCTAGCTATACTTTGTTTTAGTTGCAATTAGGGGAGAAAAGCACAAAGAAGAGAGATATTAACAGGAGGAGGATCAAGAGAATCACCTCAAAGCGGGCGAGGAAGTCTTTCAGGTTTGGAAATGCATCCAGGCACTTGGGCTCAAATATGCGGTGGATGTCAAGTACATCATAAGCCAGGAAATCCGCAAAGGTGAGCTGCAGAAAGACCAAGCGTGAATAGGCGCCAAACTCTGAACCTGGGAAAAATGAGTTTTCCATTCCCCAAAGCCGTCCTCCTTACCTTGTCCCCTGCAAACCAAGGCCTCTTCCCCAGAAAATCTGAGTAGACCTTCATCTTTTCATCAATATCCTTCAAGTATTCAGACTTCAGTTTCTCCTGAAGCACAAAACAGCTGTCACCACCCTGACCCAGACTGCCTGGCAGAGGGCAGGCCACCCAGGGCTGTGTCTCATCTCACCTGCCAGGTGAGCAGTCATGTCCCCCAGCTATACCTAGGTTGGTGCTCAGCTGCCATTCAACCCACCCACGTTCATTAGACTCCTCTGGGTTCCACCTCCCATCTGAGAGGCAATGGGAAGGCAAAGGGCAAAACCACACTGTCCCTGAACCTGTCACCACTCAGCTCCAGACACCTGCCCTGGGTCAGACCAGCCGTGCTGTGAGACTTGGCAGAGCTCGGGCCTCAGACCTCAGGCATCAACACTAAAAGGACTAGGAAAGAAGCCCTGTGTCCCCGTGTGGGTGACAGGAATGGTGTGGACGCATGGGCAGTTTTAGGACCGTTGGGGAGAATCGGAGAGGCTGAAAGGAAGGAGGGAGAGGAACAAAGTCTGACCCTGAGCTGCCCGCTTGGCACATGCCCTGATCTCTGAGATGCTGAGGAGGCGGACCTGGACTAATGAGGTAAACACCACCTAGAAGCTGAATTCCATACAAGGAAGGCTGGACTCTTCCTAAGATTGACAGGAATTACAGTTTCTATTTCATGCACTGGCGATTCTAAGGGTAACTCTGGGAGTCTGTAGGGACCAGCTTGGTGGATCAGTAGCTCCAAGGAGTTCAAATGGCAAAAGAACCAGTGTAGATGGGGAGCCCATCAGGAGGGGACCCACAAAGTCAGGGCTTTAGCAGATTCTGACCATGTAGAAATAGATCTATCCCTGTCTACCAGGCAAAATGGGTTTATGCCTGAGGTGCTGAAGAGGAGGCATTGGGCTAACGAGTTAAATACCCTGTCTAGGAACTGAATTTCCACCTTGGGAGTCTAGATTCTATCCTTGGGTTAGTGGAGACTGAGTCAGAGTTTCTATATCCTGAATCAGGGATATGAAGATCACTCGGGATTCCATATAGACTTCCTGGGAAAATGAGTTTTCCATTCCCCAAAGCCGTCCTCCTTACCTTGTCCCCTGCAAACCAAGGCCTCTTCCAGAAAATCTGAGTAGACCTTCATCTTTTCATCAATATCCTTCAAGTATTCAGACTTCAGTTTCTCCTGAAGCACAAAACAGCTGTCACCACCCTGACCCAGACTGCCTGGCAGAGGGCAGGCCACCCAGGGCTGTGTCTCATCTCACCTGCCAGGTGAGCAGTCATGTCCCCCAGCTATACCTAGGTTGGTGCTCAGCTGCCATTCAACCCACCCACGTTCATTAGACTCCTCTGGGTTCCACCTCCCATCTGAGAGGCAATGGGAAGGCAAAGGGCAAAACCACACTGTCCCTGAACCTGTCACCACTCAGCTCCAGACACCTGCCCTGGGTCAGACCAGCCGTGCTGTGAGACTTGGCAGAGCTCGGGCCTCAGACCTCAGGCATCAACACTAAAAGGACTAGGAAAGAAGCCCTGTGTCCCCGTGTGGGTGACAGGAATGGTGTGGACGCATGGGCAGTTTTAGGACCGTTGGGGAGAATCGGAGAGGCTGAAAGGAAGGAGGGAGAGGAACAAAGTCTGACCCTGAGCTGCCCGCTTGGCACATGCCCTGATCTCTGAGATGCTGAGGAGGCGGACCTGGACTAATGAGGTAAACACCACCTAGAAGCTGAATTCCATACAAGGAAGGCTGGACTCTTCCTAAGATTGACAGGAATTACAGTTTCTATTTCATGCACTGGCGATTCTAAGGGTAACTCTGGGAGTCTGTAGGGACCAGCTTGGTGGATCAGTAGCTCCAAGGAGTTCAAATGGCAAAAGAACCAGTGTAGATGGGGAGCCCATCAGGAGGGGACCCACAAAGTCAGGGCTTTAGCAGATTCTGACCATGTAGAAATAGATCTATCCCTGTCTACCAGGCAAAATGGGTTTATGCCTGAGGTGCTGAAGAGGAGGCATTGGGCTAACGAGTTAAATACCCTGTCTAGGAACTGAATTTCCACCTTGGGGAGTCTAGATTCTATCCTTGGGTTAGTGGAGACTGAGTCAGAGTTTCTATATCCTGAATCAGGGATATGAAGATCACTCGGGGATTCCATATAGACCAACTCACTGGAAGGGTAGCTCCAAGGAGGTCAAATTACAAAAGGATCTGTGTAGAAGGGACAGAAGAGTTTCCTTTCAAAGCACAGCCCAGCCCAGATGAGTGGGAGGAGACTTACAAAGTCAGGGCTGTAGCAGACTATGGCCAAGTAAGTAGCGGTGTCCATAGCCTGGTTCTCCAAAATGTCTACGCGAATCTTCTCCTCTTCTGTCTCCCCACCTGTGGCCACACAACAGAGGCTCACCCTCAGCATTTCACCCCAGCCCCGCCCAGGGCATGGCCACCTGCGCCCTGCCCCCACCCCCAGCCCCACTCACACATGTTGTGCTTGCGAGCAATGTAGCGAAGGATGGCTTTGCTCTGGGTGAGCTTGTGGGCCCCGTCAATCAAGTAGGGCAACTGGAAGAACAATAGGGCCAGGTTGGTCGGGCCACCAGGCTCCCCTGAATCCCCTCCCTTGAGTAAGGGCAGAGGTGAAACCTGGCCCTCACAAAGCCTGGCCCAACACAGGCACTAAATAATATGCTGAAAAATGAAGGGATGAGCTGGGACACAGAGCATCATGGGAAGGCAGTGGACAGAATCAGGAATTGAGAGGCAGACAGAAGGCACCTGACCCTGAAACCTCTAAGCAGGAAAAGGAGATGGACGGAGACACCGTCCACTCCCCCTCCCAGCACCCCGGCCCCTGCACCTACGTTGGGAAAGTCCAGGCCCAGCTTGAATTTTTCATTCAGCCACTGACTTCTGTCATAGTCGGGAGCTGTGACAAAGAAGATGCAGTGAAACAACCTCCCCAGCATCCGGCCCTCCTTCCCAGGGGCCTCCCAAGGAGTGAGAGGGAAGGACCCCCTGAACAGGTGGATCTGGAATCTGAACCACTAATCTCACATGGAGCTTTGGGCAGAAAAACAAACTTAAGAAACTTCCTGCAACTGCATGAGTAATCCTTATAGAGGTTCAGGTAACCACTAAGGGGATCCCGTGCCAGTGGCTGACACTGGGCCCAGCTGTGGGCTCTCATGTCCTGCCTTGGAGCCCAGCTGGGCCTTTTTCTAAAAGGTTCCGGAAGGGGCGGGTCCCTGCTCCAGCTGGTGGAATTTAACAGATGGGAGCAACAGGGGCCAGGACTTGGGTTGCTTGACACTAATCAGCATGAGGTGAGCACAAGTCAGGACGTGATAAGAATGCCATTACCATCCCCCATCGTGTACTTCTTCTCCTCATAGTTTGAGTCTGTGTACTCCAGGAGCAAGCGGATGGCGTGAGCCAGCTGGGAGAGATGCGTGAGACAGAGGGCAGACATCAGGTCCTGACTGCAAAACTTTCTCTGTCCGGGTCACTTCCACACTCTCAACACTCTCAGCCCTCTCCGACTACCCACCCACCTCCGAGGGCACACACAGACACACAGACACACACACACAGACACACAGACACACACACACACACACACACTAGTGGGAAGGAGACAGCAAGCCCCACATAAAAACGTTTCTGGCGAACCTGTCCCCAACTATGCAGCATTTCCCTTCCCGCCTCCATCCCACTCGCCCGGACCCCCGCTCACCCCGCGTATGTCCCAGTAACCCAGAGTCATCGCCATGGCCTGAGTCTGGGTCCTTGAATCAGAGGACCAGCCCCGCACCACTGATTCGGAAGTTCATCCGGCGCCTGGGTCAAGCTTGGGTGTGACTTGCGTGGAGCCACGCCCCTCGCCTCTCTCCGCTCCGCCCCCCAACCCCATCGCGGAGGCTCTGCGGCCCCGGCCAGCAGGGACTCCTCGGCGCGGCGCGGTATCTGCACGCAGTGCAGTGGAAATAGTCCATTTTCCCCTCCAGCCTCGAAACTCGGGAGCCGAGCTGTAGGCGCCAGGACGCTGAGGGCAGTCTGGTTGCTGTCCCCAGTCAGATCTCAGCTAAATGGGGGAGGGAGACGGCAGTGCACCCGGGGAAACAAGCCTGAGCCATAATGGAGAACACGAATCTTGCACTCCCGCTGCCTTCCCACGAGTCGCTCAGGCTTGCTCCTGGGTTACGGAGTTGCCGCGGGCTCTGGGAGGTTCTGATTGCCCAAGTTAAAGATGGGTGCAGGAAGATCAGGACTCCAAGCAGCCTCACGTTCTGTTGACTCTGTAATCCCTGAGGGCAATTTATCTTCTAGAACAGATTGTCAGTGAGCTTCAAGAAACACACATGACAAGGTGCAGAAAATATAACCGTGGTCAGTGCTTTCCATTGTGGGACTATGAGGTCCTCTTCCCTTCAGTCGTGTACCTAAGAGTGATGATGCTCAAATGTAAATTAGTTAAGTAGGTTTATGGTCTAAATAGCGAATCTAAACACAGAACCAGACCCAGCAAAGAGGATATCCAGGTGCAGTCCAGAAACGGCCCGGCAGCAAGCTACATGTCCCTCATTTGGACTGTGTCCGTGGTCTAGACTGTGGTGGTCACCGAGGGCTCTCAGTGAAGGGGGAGGAGCTGTCCTATGAGCAGCCAGGAGCCTCTCCTGCAGCAAGGGGGCCACAAGGGGTGGTCAGCAAGGAGCCCAGAGGACTGACTCCACACAGGACCACAGTCAGTGGGTCCAGCACAGCTTGGCAGCCCCGGTCCAGGATTCCTGCCTTGATCCTGACCCAGGTGTGGTTTTGTGTAGGAGAGGGTGGCTCAGGTGGCCTTTGGTGTCTCTCTGTGATACAATGTCCTCGAGCACAATGTCCTACCTGCCAGCTTTCCTCCTTGAAGGTCGAAGACTATTTCAAAATTAAGATAATGGGACAGGGTTGACCTGTGTTTCCTCCTCCCTTGTTTAAAGTACATTACAAGGTAATGGGTGGACTGTTAGGTTTGTGGGATTAAAGGGTTAATACAGCAGTTGCGAACTCCCGGGCCCTAAAGGGTCAACATCATAGGGCCATAGGGCCGGTTGCTGATCTGCTGGCGCCTGGGAGTCTCTCAAGGCTGTCGATAAAGAGATCGCCCTGGCCATAAAGATTCTCCACTACATCTGGAAAGTGACAAGAACTTCACACCCCCATGCCCACAGACAACTCAAGGACAGCAGACTCATCACTAATTTCCCGCCCAGTTTTGACAAAGCTGTTCTGAAGTTAGGTCGGGACAGGTTGCCGCGAGCACTGGGAGGTTCTGATTGTCCAAGTTAAAGATGGGAGCAGGAAGATCAGGACTCCAAGCAGCCTCACGTTCTGTTGACTCTGTAATCCCTGAGGGCAATTTATCTTCTAGAACAGATTGTCAGTGAGCTTCAAGAAACACACATGACAAGGTGCAGAAAATATAACCGTGGTCAGTGCTTTCCATTGTGGGACTATGAGGTCCTCTTCCCTTCAGTCGTGTACCTAAGAGTGATGATGCTCAAATGTAAATTAGTTAAGTAGGTTTATGGTCTAAATAGCGAATCTAAACACAGAACCAGACCCAGCAAAGAGGATATCCAGGTGCAGTCCAGAAACGGCCCGGCAGCAAGCTACATGTCCCTCATTTGGACTGTGTCCGTGGTCTAGACTGTGGTGGTCACCGAGGGCTCTCAGTGAAGGGGGAGGAGCTGTCCTATGAGCAGCCAGGAGCCTCTCCTGCAGCAAGGGGGCCACAAGGGGTGGTCAGCAAGGAGCCCAGAGGACTGACTCCACACAGGACCACAGTCAGTGGGTCCAGCACAGCTTGGCAGCCCCGGTCCAGGATTCCTGCCTTGATCCTGACCCAGGTGTGGTTTTGTGTAGGAGAGGGTGGCTCAGGTGGCCTTTGGTGTCTCTCTGTGATACAATGTCCTCGAGCACAATGTCCTACCTGCCAGCTTTCCTCCTTGAAGGTCGAAGACTATTTCAAAATTAAGATAATGGGACAGGGTTGACCTGTGTTTCCTCCTCCCTTGTTTAAAGTACATTACAAGGTAATGGGTGGACTGTTAGGTTTGTGGGATTAAAGGGTTAATACAGCAGTTGCGAACTCCCGGGCCCTAAAGGGTCAACATCATAGGGCCATAGGGCCGGTTGCTGATCTGCTGGCGCCTGGGAGTCTCTCAAGGCTGTCGATAAAGAGATCGCCCTGGCCATAAAGATTCTCCACTACATCTGGAAAGTGACAAGAACTTCACACCCCCATGCCCACAGACAACTCAAGGACAGCAGACTCATCACTAATTTCCCGCTCAGTTTAGACAAAGGCTTTGTTTCTGCGCCTGCTCTAAGAAACCCCCTCCCCTTTCTTTCTTTCCCCTTCTCTTCCCAAATAAAATCTCCTTGTCCTATCTCTAGGGTGCGACTTCACTGACCCACCTCTCCGACCTGTAGATATTGCCCGGAAACTCTTCCCAAATAGGCTCTTTCCCTAACAGCTTGCTGTCCGTCGTGTCTTTGCGATTCTTACATGGACAAACAAAGAAGACAAGAACTTTTTAAAATATACGGATTTTACAAGTTAAAGTGCAAGATTGGAACAGGACAGAAAAGTCAGTTTAAAATTAGCCTAACCCTTTATAAGGATAGTATTCAATAAAGGTTTCAGTCCACCAAGATGAAGTATGGAGTAGGAGCTGAGGAAGAGAGACAGACTTCCTCTAATCCCTGTTAAATCACAGACTCAGCGTCTGCACATCTCTGCTAAGCTGGAACAGGGAGTGCGTCAGCAGAGCTCAGCAAGCCCAGGCCGTGGAGGGGTGCTCCCAGCCATGCCCCGCTGCCAGTCCTCAGGCTCAGGTCTGGATCCAGACTCAGGAAGCAGCTCAGGGTCAGGCAGCTTCCCATGTTCTTTTGCCCACATGGAGGTGATGGTGGCCACGGTCACACAAGACTACTACCCCACTTAATAGGTATATTTTTCATATTATAAAGGGGTTGTCATTCTGAGTTTTACACACCTTGAGCTTAGAAAAGAAACATAACCAGGTTCCACTGAGCAAATGACTTTTCTTAAATTACCATTAAGCAGGATAATAACATTTAAAACACGTAAAACATATTGCTATGTTAGCATTCACTCACTCAGTCATTTTTAAAAAAAAGATCATTAGGATCCTGTCATATAGCAGCACTAAGAATAAGAAAATTCTGGGTATTAAGGCTGAAATTCAGCTAGGAAATACAAGGAGAGATTTTTAAATATAGAAGAGAAAAAATATAGAGACAGATAGATAGACGAGATCTTAACTGTTCAAACACTGAGAGGCACTGAGAGGGAGGGAGGTTGAAGACAGGAGAAAGCGGCTGTGTTTGGTAGGACGGGGAACAGGACACAGGGAGGCACCCAGAGCACAGGAAGCCCCGTCAGGAGGAAGAGGACAGCTCTGCAGGAGGAAAGGGAGGGCTGGCCAAGCAGGCTCTCAGACTCGGCCCCCAGGCCCAGGGGTCCCACTGGCTGGGGCAGTGGGCATGTGGAAGGCAGAAGGAGGTGGTGGGGACTCAGGAAAATGGAGAGGGAACTAAAGGGCGTGGTGCACCCAGGGGTCGCCTCACTGACGTTCAGTGTCAGCGTGGCCACATCTACTGGATTTACAGGTGCCCTCGCTTGACTGTAAATGTTGACAAGATCCAATATTTTAGAGAACACTGTGCAGGACATCAGAACACATTGTGTCCAATATGCAGTTGAGAATCCTGCCTCAGCTCTGACTCTGCACTGCTTTCCACCCTTCTGGCTCTACTGCTGACATTCTAATCTCTCAAAGCAAATTAACAATTCTGTGTAAAATAGCCTCAGAATACACAACAACTCATGAAATAGCTACAGTAGTATTAAACTGCGTGCTCAGTTCGGTTCAGTTGCTCAGTCGTGTCTGACTCTGAGACTTCACGGACTGTGGCACGCCAGGCTCCCCTGTCCTTCCCCATCTCCTGGAGCTTGCTCAAACTCATGTCCACTGAGTGAGTGATACCAACAAACCATCTTGTCCTCTGTCGTCCGCTTCTCCTTCTGCCTTCTATTTTTCCCAACATCAGGGACTTTTCCAGTGAGTCATCTCTTCACTTTATAGTAATTTTTAAAGGTTTTTAAAGTATTGTCTGGATAAGCTTTTGTAACCCAGGATATAAAGGATATTTTAAAATCTTAATAGAAAATAAAAGTCATAATTTATAAGATTCTGTGGTAGCAGAATATAGTTTATGATGGGGACTTCCCAGGTGGCCCAGTAGTAAAGAGTCTGCCTGCCAATGCAGGAGACCTGGGTTCAGTCCCTGAGTCAGGAAGATCTTCTGGAGTAGGAAATGGCAACCTGATCCAGTATTCTTGCCTGGAAAATTCCGTGGACAGAGGAGCCTGTTCGGCCAAAGTCCATGAGGTCTCAAAGAGTCAGGCACGACTGAGTGATTGAGCCAGTCATAGTTTTAAGAACAAACAAGTACAGGCTAAGGCTTCAAAAATTTAGAAAGGAATTAAATTTAAAGTAAATAATACATGGAATTCTATTTCTACATGTTTCAGTCCTGTTACACTTTGTGTTTCTAGGAATATATTTATTTTATTTAGATTATCCAATTTGTTGGCATATTGTTGTTCATGGTATGCTGTTGCCAATTTTTAGTTCTTAGAATCAGTAGTCCTGTCCCATTTTCATTTCTGATTTTAGTAATTTGCATCTTAATCTAGCTAAAGGTTGTCAATTTTGTTAATTTCATAAACCTTTCAAAGAAATTTCCTAAAACTTTTCATCGATTTTTCTCTGTTGCTTTTCTATTCTCTTTTTTTTATTTATCTCTGCCACAATCTTTCTTCTTTCCTTTCTTGTATTGATTTGGGCTTTGTTCTTTTCTTAATTCCTCAATTTATAAAGAAAGGATGCTTATTTAAGATCCTCTTATTTGGCCGCTGGATTCACTCTTCAATGGCCCACACTCTCTGGAGTATGCTTTTCTCTAAGTCTGAATAAATCCATTTTTTACCTAAAAAAAAAAATCCTCTTATTTTTTTCTTCCCCCATCATGCCTCTTATATGTATTTTCATCGATCTTTGTATTCTTCGGCCTCTGTGGGTCTCCCATTGCAGTGGCCTCTCTTGTTGCAGAGCACCGGCTCTGGGCGCATGCGCTCCAGAGCGCTAGCTCGTAATTGGACACACCGGCCCAGCTGCTCTGCAGCACGTGGGATCTTCCCGGGCCAGGGATCGAACCGGTGCCCCTTGCACTGCAAGGCAGACTCTTTACCCACTGGACCACCAGGGGAGCCCCCTCTTATTTTTAATGTAGGAATTTCTAGCCATAAATTTCCTCCCTAGTAGTGCTTTTGCTGTGTTCCATAAGTGTTGGCATTTTGTGTTTTCATTTTCTCTCCTCTCTGAGTATTTGTGATTTCTTATTTGTTACTGTTGTTGTTATTTGCTAAGTTGCTTTGAGACTCTTTGCAACCCCATAGACTACAACACACCAGGCTCTTCTGCCCCTTTTTAAGTCCTTGCAATATCTAACCGATCCTCTGCCACCTCTTTGCACCCATACAGGCTAAGGCTTCAAAAATTTAGAAAGGAATTAAATTTAAAGTAAATAATACATGGAATTCTATTTCTACATGTTTCAGTCCTGTTACACTTTGTGTTTCTAGGAATATATTTATTTTATTTAGATTATCCAATTTGTTGGCATATTGTTGTTCATGGTATGCTGTTGCCAATTTTTAGTTCTTAGAATCAGTAGTCCTGTCCCATTTTCATTTCTGATTTTAGTAATTTGCATCTTAATCTAGCTAAAGGTTGTCAATTTTGTTAATTTCATAAACCTTTCAAAGAAATTTCCTAAAACTTTTCATCGATTTTTCTCTGTTGCTTTTCTATTCTCTTTTTTTTATTTATCTCTGCCACAATCTTTCTTCTTTCCTTTCTTGTATTGATTTGGGCTTTGTTCTTTTCTTAATTCCTCAATTTATAAAGAAAGGATGCTTATTTAAGATCCTCTTATTTGGCCGCTGGATTCACTCTTCAATGGCCCACACTCTCTGGAGTATGCTTTTCTCTAAGTCTGAATAAATCCATTTTTTACCTAAAAAAAAAAAAATCCTCTTATTTTTTTCTTCCCCCATCATGCCTCTTATATGTATTTTCATCGATCTTTGTATTCTTCGGCCTCTGTGGGTCTCCCATTGCAGTGGCCTCTCTTGTTGCAGAGCACCGGCTCTGGGCGCATGCGCTCCAGAGCGCTAGCTCGTAATTGGACACACCGGCCCAGCTGCTCTGCAGCACGTGGGATCTTCCCGGGCCAGGGATCGAACCGGTGCCCCTTGCACTGCAAGGCAGACTCTTTACCCACTGGACCACCAGGGGAGCCCCCTCTTATTTTTAATGTAGGAATTTCTAGCCATAAATTTCCTCCCTAGTAGTGCTTTTGCTGTGTTCCATAAGTGTTGGCATTTTGTGTTTTCATTTTCTCTCCTCTCTGAGTATTTGTGATTTCTTATTTGTTACTGTTGTTGTTATTTGCTAAGTTGCTTTGAGACTCTTTGCAACCCCATAGACTACAACACACCAGGCTCTTCTGTCCTCCAATATCTCACAAAGTTTGTTTACATTCTTGTCCATTGAGTCGGTAATGTAATCTAACCAGCTCATCCTCTGCCACCCCCTTCTCCTTTTCCCTTCAATTTTTCCAAAGCGTCAGGGTCTTTTCCAAAGAGTCAGTCCTTCGTATCAGGGACCCAAAGTATTGGATCCTCAGCTTCAGAATCAGTTCTTCCAAAGAATACTCAGGGTTGATTTCCTTCAGGATTGACTGATTTGATCACCTTCTGTCCAAGGAACTCACAAGAGTCTTCTCCAGCACTCATAAGCATCAGTTCTTCAGCACTAAGCCTTCTTTACCAGCTCTCACATCCACACATGACTACTGGGAAAACCATAGCTTTGATCATAGGGACCTTTGTCAGGAAAGTGATGTCTCTGTTTTTAATACACTGTCTAGGCCTGGAGGGGTGGGATGGGGGAAATATACATATGACTCATCTGGGATCATACATATCTATTAATAACAAAACTATGTAAAAGTAAAAAGTAAAATACAAATTTAAAAAAATATGCTATCTATATTTGTCATAGCTTTTCTTCCAAGAAGCAAGCACCTTCTAATTTCATGACTCACTATCTGCAGTGGTTTTGGAGCCCAAGCAAATAAAACCTGTCACTGCTTAAATTTTTTCCTCTTCTATTTGCCATGAAGTGATGCAACCATGGTCTTAGTTTTTTTAATTTGAATTTATACCATCTTAATTCAAATAGGATTTAAATACTTTGTTCTCATACACCTCTGTCCTTTCTCTTCAATTACTGGTGTCACAAAATTACATCTTTATGCACATTTGTCCAAAAACATAGACTTGTAATTCTTTTTTGAAATTCTTTTTGAAAAGTTCTTGTATGTGTTGTCTCCTTCTTGCTGCTTTTTAAAGAGCTTTTCTTTGTCTTTAATTGTTTGTATTTTGTCTTGGTGTGCCTTTCTTTGAATTCATCCTACTTGGAGTTTCATTATCTTCTTGGATGCTTATATTCATGTATTTCATCAAATTTGGTAAGTTTTCAGACATTATTTCTTCAAAAATCTTCAGTTGCTTTCTCTCTCTCTCTCTCCCTCTGGGACTCTCACAATGTGAGACACACATGTCCTTTAGGTTCTATCCAGTTTTCTTCTTTTTTTCTTTCTGCTCCTCAAAGTCAGTCATTTTACTTATATTGTCTTCAGGTTCCCTGAACTCTTTCTTTTTCCTTCTTGAATCTTCCTCTGAATTCTTCTGGTGAATGTTTCATTTCGGTTATTATTATTTTCAGCTCTAAAATTTGCTTTTGGCTCTAAAATTTACTTTCAGCTCTAAAATTTACTTTTAAATTTTACTTTACTTTTGGCTCCTTTTTATGTTTTCTATATTTGTTTTTGATCTTTCTGTTTTGTTCATTTATTGTTGTGTTATTTTCTTCTTTTTAACTTTGTCCACATCCCTGGTATCTCAGATGGTAAAGAATCTACCTGCAGTACAGGAGACTCAGGTTTGATCACTGGGCTGGGAAGATCCTCTGGAGCAGGGAACGGCAATCCACTCAAGTATTCTTGCCTGGAGAATTCCACGGACAGAGAAGTCTGGTGGGCTACGATGCCTGAGGTTGCAAAGAGTCAGACACAACTGAGTGACTTTCACTACTACTAACTACCGAATCTTCTTTTAGCTCTTTGAACATCGCCCCTTCTCCAGAATTTGCTGCTATGTATGTGTGTTTGTGTTATAAGCTATCTCTGTGCCAGGAATCAGTCCGAGATACACAGGTAAGCTCTGTGTGATGCCTTTCTAAATCCTCCTCCGCGACCCCCATGTATATGGTTGCTTTTGAATATCCTAGAACTTAAATGTCTGGCTTCTGAAAGGAGAAAAAGTGAAAAACAAAGAAGGGGAAATCCATGGCACTGGCCCTTTAAATCTCTTGGAAGAAGCAGAGTCAGTTGGTGAGTCCAGGTAGCCAGGAGGGAAAAAGACAAGACACAGCAGGTATTGACCAGCCTCTACCTGGTGATCAGACATGTCCAGGACTAGGATCAGGCCAGCTGCTGCAGCTGAGAGAAGTGAGGGACCTAGGTGGCCATGCAGCCTCCACACCAGGTGGGTACTTTCCTGGCAGTGGAGAGAAACCTCAGGGATAAACACAGATAAAGGGTCCAACTGAGACCTTCAGAGAAGAGGCAAACACAGGACTTGCCTCAACTCCCCTACTAAGTTGGGAACCTATTCTGTGGACAAGAGTGCTACCCTTCAATGACCCTGACTACAGAAGAGAACATCCCACTGGGCCAGGTACAAGGAAACTCACTGAAAAGCCCTGGGCAGCCGAGGCCTTAAAGGACACCTGGAACTCTCTAGGACTCCAGAGTCAGTTTGTCTCTTTGAGGCCCTGCATGGGGGGGGAAAGAAGAGCCTGTCTTAGAGTTTGGAACCTGTCAGAGCATCAGCACTGAAGGCAGGGTAGCCAGTGACAACGGCACTCTGTGGGGTTAACAGGACAAGAAGACAGCATCTGAGAACTAAATCTCATTTCTTCCAACTTCTTTGCAACTGAAAGGGGTAACTGAGGCACGCTGAGGTTAAGCACCTTTCTCACGCTCACATAGCTAAGAGAGATGGAGCGCAGCCTGGCCCTGGTTCTCCCCGAGGCCTATGCCCTTTCCACAGCACTGTCCTCCCTGCCTCCTGCCTCCTGTCCCTCGGGCTCTCCTGGCACTCACACCATCGCTACAGTATTTTTCTGTTTCAGAAGGAAGCTCATAGTTCCTTAAGAGTGGCAAACACAGGAGGGTCCTGGAATAACAAGCTTGCAATAACATGCCTGTGAAACTTGCAAAAGAGGCTGAATGACACAGCAAAACTGGTTAAAGTTGGATGAGATGCCAGGCCAGGCTTAGAGGAGAAAGTGAAACTTCCTAGCCTAGTTTAGGAACCATTTCAGATTTCCTAACTTGCCCTTTGCAACTTTGTTCTTGGTCTCTGAGGCAGGATGGCCCTCAGATATGTAACATGAGCAAGGCATTTGAAGATTAATAGTGCTCTCAGAATCTGGAGAGATTAACGTGACCTCATCACCTCATGCTAAAACCTTCATACCACTTTCTCCCACACTGACCCTGATGGAGTTAACAATCCTTCTATCTTCCACTCCACGCACCTCCCAAACAGAACCTCTAGCTTGGATGAAAGGACCTAAGCATCCACAGGGCTCCCCTCTGCAGAGGCTGACCCCGAGGACAAGCTCCCTACCACAGTCTTCTCTACTCCCCTGTCCCTGAGGGGCCATCATTGATAGGATAGAAGTGCCCACGGGCCTTAGCTGCGACTGGAGCACAGAACTCTCAGGATGGCCCTTTGAGGGGCTGTGAGGGTGGCTCCACTCACTCCTGCCCCCTTGGCCTGCCAGGTGCTCTGAGACCTGAGAAAGGTAGAGCCTCTAACTGGAAACATGTGGGGAAGAAATAAAGTCTATTTCTACCTCTCATCCCCAGGAATCTGAAATGCCAAGCTCTGGAAGTTCTTAGAAACCAAATGAGAGGGTGGAAAAAGCTGGGTTGGTGTTGGGGAACCTGTAAGCACCTTTCTCACGCCCTCTGTGGGCTTAACATGGACAAGAAGACAGCATCTGAGAACTAAATCTCATTTCTTCCAACTTCTTTGCAACTGAAAGGGGTAACTGAGGCACGCTGAGGTTAAGCACCTTTCTCACGCTCACATAGCTAAGAGAGATGGAGCGCAGCCTGGCCCTGGTTCTCCCCGAGGCCTATGCCCTTTCCACAGCACTGTCCTCCCTGCCTCCTGCCTCCTGTCCCTCGGGCTCTCCTGGCACTCACACCATCGCTACAGTATTTTTCTGTTTCAGAAGGAAGCTCATAGTTCCTTAAGAGTGGCAAACACAGGAGGGTCCTGGAATAACAAGCTTGCAATAACATGCCTGTGAAACTTGCAAAAGAGGCTGAATGACACAGCAAAACTGGTTAAAGTTGGATGAGATGCCAGGCCAGGCTTAGAGGAGAAAGTGAAACTTCCTAGCCTAGTTTAGGAACCATTTCAGATTTCCTAACTTGCCCTTTGCAACTTTGTTCTTGGTCTCTGAGGCAGGATGGCCCTCAGATATGTAACATGAGCAAGGCATTTGAAGATTAATAGTGCTCTCAGAATCTGGAGAGATTAACGTGACCTCATCACCTCATGCTAAAACCTTCATACCACTTTCTCCCACACTGACCCTGATGGAGTTAACAATCCTTCTATCTTCCACTCCACGCACCTCCCAAACAGAACCTCTAGCTTGGATGAAAGGACCTAAGCATCCACAGGGCTCCCCTCTGCAGAGGCTGCCCCCGAGGACAAGCTCCCTACCACAGTCTTCTCTACTCCCCTGTCCCTGAGGGGCCATCATTGATAGGATAGAAGTGCCCACGGGCCTTAGCTGCGACTGGAGCACAGAACTCTCAGGATGGCCCTTTGAGGGGCTGTGAGGGTGGCTCCACTCACTCCTGCCCCCTTGGCCTGCCAGGTGCTCTGAGACCTGAGAAAGGTAGAGCCTCTAACTGGAAACATGTGGGGAAGAAATAAAGTCTATTTCTACCTCTCATCCCCAGGAATCTGAAATGCCAAGCTCTGGAAGTTCTTAGAAACCAAATGAGAGGGTGGAAACAAGAGCTGGGTTGGTGTTGGGGACAAGGTTCTCTGAAACCTAAGAGGATTTAGGAGAGGGAGATGTATTCTAGAGAAAAGCGCTGGTGAGCTGCACTGACCCAGCAGCCCTTGAGCTGTAAACATCATGCCATCCTCTTGCCTTATGGGGTCACAAAGTGTCGGCCACGACTGCACGAATGAACTGAACTGAACTTCCTTTTCCTAAAAGTGCCAACTCTGTTAGTGATTCATTCAACAAACACTTCAGTACCTCTGTGCAGAGCAGGGAGTACGACTCTGAGAACAGAAAGAAAGAATCCCTATCCTCAGGAAGCCTATGGTTTAGAATTACTCTGTGCCATTGGGAATCCACCAGCTACACAGGGTCACCTAGAGCTTGAAGTGTGGCTGGTGCCACTGAGGAATGCGGATCTTCATTTTATTTCATTTTAAGTAGCTTAATTTTTAAAACTGAAAATTGAAATATTTTGAAATATTGAAATATTTTAGGTGTAGTTGGGAAGATTTGGGTATGTGACTCAATTTTTTCAGCTGTAAATGTTTGTAGATCTGGATGCAGGTTAAGTATTTCCAGTGAAATTTTAGGATCTGAATTGAGATGTGCTCTAAGTATAAAATGTACTTGGGGTTTCAAAAACTCAGTAGGGACAAAAAAATAAAGCTTGTAAAATATCTATCTCATTAATCATTTTAATTGATTTACATGTTGAAATGACAATATTTTGGATATATTGGTTTAAATAAATATATTCTTCAGGTTACTTTTGCAAATTTTTGACTATTAGAACACTTAAAATTAGGCAGGATGGCCCTTTGAGGGCTGTGAGGGGCTAGGGATAGAAGTCCCCCTTAGCTGCGACTGGAGCACAGAACTCTCAGGATGGCCCTTTGAGGGGCTGTGAGGGTGGCTCCACTCACTCCTGCCCCCTTGGCCTGCCAGGTGCTCTGAGACCTGAGAAAGGTAGAGCCTCTAACTGGAAACATGTGGGGAAGAAATAAAGTCTATTTCTACCTCTCATCCCCAGGAATCTGAAATGCCAAGCTCTGGAAGTTCTTAGAAACCAAATGAGAGGGTGGAAACAAGAGCTGGGTTGGTGTTGGGGACAAGGTTCTCTGAAACCTAAGAGGATTTAGGAGAGGGAGATGTATTCTAGAGAAAAGCGCTGGTGAGCTGCACTGACCCAGCAGCCCTTGAGCTGTAAACATCATGCCATCCTCTTGCCTTATGGGGTCACAAAGTGTCGGCCACGACTGCACGAATGAACTGAACTGAACTTCCTTTTCCTAAAAGTGCCAACTCTGTTAGTGATTCATTCAACAAACACTTCAGTACCTCTGTGCAGAGCAGGGAGTACGACTCTGAGAACAGAAAGAAAGAATCCCTATCCTCAGGAAGCCTATGGTTTAGAATTACTCTGTGCCATTGGGAATCCACCAGCTACACAGGGTCACCTAGAGCTTGAAGTGTGGCTGGTGCCACTGAGGAATGCGGATCTTCATTTTATTTCATTTTAAGTAGCTTAATTTTTAAAACTGAAAATTGAAATATTTTGAAATATTGAAATATTTTAGGTGTAGTTGGGAAGATTTGGGTATGTGACTCAATTTTTTCAGCTGTAAATGTTTGTAGATCTGGATGCAGGTTAAGTATTTCCAGTGAAATTTTAGGATCTGAATTGAGATGTGCTCTAAGTATAAAATGTACTTGGGGTTTCAAAAACTCAGTAGGGACAAAAAAATAAAGCTTGTAAAATATCTATCTCATTAATCATTTTAATTGATTTACATGTTGAAATGACAATATTTTGGATATATTGGTTTAAATAAATATATTCTTCAGGTTACTTTTGCAAACTTTTTAATGAGGCTATTAGAACACTTAAAATTAGGCAGGTGGCTAGCGTCATGCGAATCTTCTTTGATTTGGGAGAGATTATGTCCCCATAAACTCACTGTAAGTTGAAAATGCATTTCATATTTCTAGCCTACCCTTAAACTTTCTCAGAACACTTACATTAGCCTGCTATTGGGCAAAACCATCTAATACAAAGCCTATTTTATAATAAAGTATTGATTATCTTATGTAATTTATTGAATACTGCACTGAAACTGAAAAACAGAATGGTTTTCTGCCACCAAACGGTGGCAAGTGCATCAGATTGTTTACCCACGTGCCTGACTGGGAGCTTCTGACTTGCCACTCCCCAACATCACAAGAGGGTGTCATACCTCATATTCCTAGCCCGACAGGAGAGCACAATGAGAGATTTAAAGTTCCATTTCTGGGCTTCCCTGGTGGTCTGGTGTTTAAGAATCCGCCTACCAATGCAGGGGACTCAGGTTTGACCCCTGGTCAGGGAAGATCCTACATGCCTCTAAGCTGGTGTGCCAGCAGCTACTGAAGCCCATGCACTGAAGCTCATGCTCTACAGAAGAGAAGGCACCACGTGAGAAGCCCTGCACACTGCAACCAAGTAAACTAGAGAAAGCAATGGAGACCCAGCACAGCTGAAAATAAAGTAAATAAACAAATCTTCAGAAAAAAAAAAAAAAAGAGGGAGGGCTTCCCTGGTGGTCCAGTGGGTAAAAAGTCCACCTTGCCATGCAAGGGGCACCGGTTCGATCCCTGGCCTGGAAGATCACACATGCAGAGGAGCGGCTGGGCCATTGTGCCCAATTAGGAGCCAGCGCTCTGGAGCACATGGGCCCAGAGCTGGTGCTCTGCAACAAGAGGCCACTGTAGTGGGAGGCCCACACAGGCCAGAAGAAAAAAGATGGATGAAAATAAACAAAAAACCAATAAGAGGGCTTCCCTGGTGGTTCAGTGAGTAAGGACACTGCCTTGCAGTGCAAGGGGCGCCCGTTCAATCCCTGACCTGAGAAGATCCCACGTGCTGTGGAGCGGCTGGACCGATGTGTCCAATTACCGAGCCGGAGCTCTGGAGCGCGTGTGCCCAGAGCCGGTTCTCTGCAGCGAGGAAGGTCGCTGTGATAGGAGGCCCACACAGGCCAAAAAGAACAAAGATGGATGAAAATAAATAAATAAAAAACCAATAGAAGTGGCCAAAAAAAAAAAAAATAAAATAAATAAAGCAGCATGCTCGGGGTAGAAGCCATCCAAAAAAGGGAAAAACCAATAAGAGCGGCCACTGTAGTGGGAGGCCCACACAGGCCAAAAGAATAAAGATGGATGAAAATAAATGATGATTTAGAGGCAAAAAAAAGAAAAGAGAAAAATTCTGAGCATTATGAAAAAGAGAAAGAGAGAGAGAAGCTGTTTCCACTGGACCCTTACGGCTTTTCCATCATTGTAAAGTGGAACCACCAAAAGTCAGGGACTGTCTGTGTTTCCGTTGGATAGCACTGGCGGAGACCCTGAGGAAATCCACAAAGAAGGGCCACTGGGTATGGCAGTGCCTGGAGGACAGGGGGAGAATGGTCAGGAAAATGAGGGAGCCAAACACGAGCGGGGCCTTGGAAGAGGCAGGCAGATTCTGAGCAGAGGGAGGAAGGCACAGAAACAGAAAGCAATAGGCCCTTTCAGGAACTGCAGGGGGTTGGGAGTTCACCGCCCACCCCCAGCAGCCGCAGCCCGTGATGGAGGAGGCAGCTGAGGACAGCAAAGGCAATGGCAGGTGCTGGGCTGGGGCTGCCCCTCTGCCCCACACTTAGGCCTTCCCCGATTTCACGGCATGTTTGCCATGCAAGGGGCACCGGTTCGATCCCTGGCCTGGAAGATCACACATGCAGAGGAGCGGCTGGGCCATTGTGCCCAATTAGGAGCCAGCGCTCTGGAGCACATGGGCCCAGAGCTGGTGCTCTGCAACAAGAGGCCACTGTAGTGGGAGGCCCACACAGGCCAGAAGAAAAAAGATGGATGAAAATAAACAAAAAACCAATAAGAGGGCTTCCCTGGTGGTTCAGTGAGTAAGGACACTGCCTTGCAGTGCAAGGGGCGCCCGTTCAATCCCTGACCTGAGAAGATCCCACGTGCTGTGGAGCGGCTGGACCGATGTGTCCAATTACCGAGCCGGAGCTCTGGAGCGCGTGTGCCCAGAGCCGGTTCTCTGCAGCGAGGAAGGTCGCTGTGATAGGAGGCCCACACAGGCCAAAAAGAA
Source organism: Tragulus kanchil (assembly GCA_022376925.1). NCBI lineage: Eukaryota > Metazoa > Chordata > Mammalia > Artiodactyla > Tragulidae > Tragulus > Tragulus kanchil. Next base: position 139,635,942 of record JAIOJX010000024.1, read on the forward strand.
CAAAGATGGATGAAAATAAATAAATAAAAAACCAATAGAAGTGGCCAAAAAAAAAAAAAATAAAATAAATAAAGCAGCATGCTCGGGGTAGAAGCCATCCAAAAAAGGGAAAAACCAATAAGAGCGGCCACTGTAGTGGGAGGCCCACACAGGCCAAAAGAATAAAGATGGATGAAAATAAATGATGATTTAGAGGCAAAAAAAAGAAAAGAGAAAAATTCTGAGCATTATGAAAAAGAGAAAGAGAGAGAGAAGCTGTTTCCACTGGACCCTTACGGCTTTTCCATCATTGTAAAGTGGAACCACCAAAAGTCAGGGACTGTCTGTGTTTCCGTTGGATAGCACTGGCGGAGACCCTGAGGAAATCCACAAAGAAGGGCCACTGGGTATGGCAGTGCCTGGAGGACAGGGGGAGAATGGTCAGGAAAATGAGGGAGCCAAACACGAGCGGGGCCTTGGAAGAGGCAGGCAGATTCTGAGCAGAGGGAGGAAGGCACAGAAACAGAAAGCAATAGGCCCTTTCAGGAACTGCAGGGGGTTGGGAGTTCACCGCCCACCCCCAGCAGCCGCAGCCCGTGATGGAGGAGGCAGCTGAGGACAGCAAAGGCAATGGCAGGTGCTGGGCTGGGGCTGCCCCTCTGCCCCACACTTAGGCCTTCCCCGATTTCAGGGCATGTTTGCGCTGCATTTCTTGGGCTCCAAAATCGAGAGAGACTACTGGGTCCTGAAATCCATCTATACATTTCAACATGCACTTAATGACGTGAGCCACACCGTATGTCTAAAGATAGTGCAGGGATCTTGGCTTGAGATGAAGAAAATCCAAAACCTTGCCTTAGTGGACAAGGCGATGTACCTTCTGCTGTTCACAGAAGGAGAGGAGTGATGAATTCCACTTCTCAGGTGTGGTGTTTGAAATGCTCACAAAGTCCTCTGAGTTGTATCTTTCAGGGACTGGTGGCAAGCTGAGTTAAAGCACTTGCAGAGGCTGCCTGGGTGTGAGCCCCTCAGACCCACCAGCAGCCTTACAGAAGGGGCTGCAACAGAGCCCAGTGGGGAGGCAGAGGTGCCGAGGAGGCCCCGGGAATGGTGGAGACAGGGAGGGAACCAGACTCATAAAATGCAGGTACTTGAAGTCCCAGCAACCCTGGTTTTACTCTGGGCCCTGAGAATATGGATCCCATTCTTCATGGAGCGTAAAAAGAGAAGTACCCATTTCATCACTTCTAAGATACACTCATTGGTTCTTCCCTGGTGGTCCAGGGTCTAAGACTCCATCCTCCCATTGCAGGAGGCCTGGGTTTGATCCCTGGTTTGGGGAGCTAAATCCCACATGCTGTAACTAAAGACTCCACAAATGACACAGAAGATCGAAGACCCCAGGTTCCATGCTGCAACTAAAAACCCAGCACAGCCAAAAAAATTTAAATATTTTAAGTGCATTTATTTCTTCCACATTCTAACATCTCTAAAATCAAAATTGATCTTACAATCAACAACTCTTCGTTGTTTACATGATTGTTGTTGTTTAGCCGCAAAGCTCTGTCCTACTCTTTTTCAACCCCGTGGACCATAGCCCACCTGGTTCCACTGTCCGTGGGATTCTCCAGGCAAGAATACTGGAGTGGATTGCCATAGGGTATCTAAAACTTCTTATTTATCTATAAAATGACAGTGCATACTTACAACTGAGGAAACAGTCTGTCTGCCATGGAGGCAGCTGAGGACAGCAAAGGCAATGGCAGGTGCTGGGCTGGGGCTGCCCCTCTGCCCCACACTTAGGCCTTCCCCGATTTCAGGGCATGTTTGCGCTGCATTTCTTGGGCTCCAAAATCGAGAGAGACTACTGGGTCCTGAAATCCATCTATACATTTCAACATGCACTTAATGACGTGAGCCACACCGTATGTCTAAAGATAGTGCAGGGATCTTGGCTTGAGATGAAGAAAATCCAAAACCTTGCCTTAGTGGACAAGGCGATGTACCTTCTGCTGTTCACAGAAGGAGAGGAGTGATGAATTCCACTTCTCAGGTGTGGTGTTTGAAATGCTCACAAAGTCCTCTGAGTTGTATCTTTCAGGGACTGGTGGCAAGCTGAGTTAAAGCACTTGCAGAGGCTGCCTGGGTGTGAGCCCTCAGACCCACCAGCAGCCTTACAGAAGGGCTGCAACAGAGCCCAGTGGGGAGGCAGAGGTGCCGAGGAGGCCCCGGGAATGGTGGAGACAGGGAGGGAACCAGACTCATAAAATGCAGGTACTTGAAGTCCCAGCAACCCTGGTTTTACTCTGGGCCCTGAGAATATGGATCCCATTCTTCATGGAGCGTAAAAAGAGAAGTACCCATTTCATCACTTCTAAGATACACTCATTGGTTCTTCCCTGGTGGTCCAGGGTCTAAGACTCCATCCTCCCATTGCAGGAGGCCTGGGTTTGATCCCTGGTTTGGGGAGCTAAATCCCACATGCTGTAACTAAAGACTCCACAAATGACACAGAAGATCGAAGACCCCAGGTTCCGCATGCTGCAACTAAAAACCCAGCACAGCCAAAAAAATTTAAATATTTTAAGTGCATTTATTTCTTCCACATTCTAACATCTCTAAAATCAAAATTGATCTTACAATCAACAACTCTTCGTTGTTTACATGATTGTTGTTGTTTAGCCGCAAAGCTCTGTCCTACTCTTTTTCAACCCCGTGGACCATAGCCCACCTGGTTCCACTGTCCGTGGGATTCTCCAGGCAAGAATACTGGAGTGGATTGCCATAGGGTATCTAAAACTTCTTATTTATCTATAAAATGACAGTGCATACTTACAACTGAGGAAACAGTCTGTCTGCTTTTGTCCTCCACTTTGGCATGTTTGGTTCCTGTCTGTTTCTCAGAGCAGACCTGTGTATTCTGTTAGTATTTTGTTATGCAGAGGACGTGGGGGGCTTAAAGGAGCTCTCCAGCACAGCCACAGAACAGAACTGGTTCCTTGAGTGGACCAAACACCCAAGGGCCTCCGTGTGGTGGGGAACACTCGCCCGAGCTAGTGACAATAGCTGTGTCCCGGGATTGTAGGACACGGGCCACCAGTGGGATGTCTGTGTCTCACCCCTTGACCACATCTAGTGGCTAGTTGGTTAACTGGTGCCTTCATGCTGAATAAAGATTTCCTTCACCTGGAAAAATCAGGATTATAATACCCGTCCTACCCCACAAAGTGGCTTTGTGAATCAAGAGACAGTGTTCTGCAAATTCTAAAGGGTTGTACCCAATTACAGTATGAGCAAAGGAAGTTATTGTGTAAGTAGATTCAACGTAGAACAAAAGAGAGAAACTGTATCAGACTGACAGACAATCCCTGATCCTCTAATCCAGGCCTGTGCCCTGTATGTGTTGCTTACCTTAAAAAATAATTAATGAATTTTGACTGTGTCAAATCTTAGTTGCAACAAGTGGGCTCTTCATTGTGGTGTGTGGGCTTCTCTCCAGTTGTGGCCCAACAACTCAGTAGTTGCTGCACACCCGGGCTCTAGTTGCCCTGCAGCACGTGGGATCTTGGTTTCCTGACCTGGAGTCGAACCTGTATCCCCTGCATTGGAAGGCAGAGTCTTAACCATTGGGTCACCAGAGAAGTTCTATGCTTATCTTTTTTTTTTTTTTTAATGTCAACCCTTCCTCAGCCTCTCTGATTTTTTTTTTTTTTAAGATTTATTTATTTATTTATTTAGGGCGGGGGTCGGGTTGGGGAGGGAGGGGAGCAGGCGGGCCACTTCTATTGGTCCTTCATTTCTCCATTTTCATCCGTCTTTGTTCTTTGGCTCCTGTGGGCCTCCCATTGCGGCGGCCTCTGTTGTATGGCGCAAGAATACTGGAGTGGATTGCCATAGGGTATCTAAAACTTCTTATTTATCTATAAAATGACAGTGCATACTTACAACTGAGGAAACAGTCTGTCTGCTTTTGTCCTCCACTTTGGCATGTTTGGTTCCTGTCTGTTTCTCAGAGCAGACCTGTGTATTCTGTTAGTATTTTGTTATGCAGAGGACGTGGGGGGCTTAAAGGAGCTCTCCAGCACAGCCACAGAACAGAACTGGTTCCTTGAGTGGACCAAACACCCAAGGGCCTCCGTGTGGTGGGGAACACTCGCCCGAGCTAGTGACAATAGCTGTGTCCCGGGATTGTAGGACACGGGCCACCAGTGGGATGTCTGTGTCTCACCCCTTGACCACATCTAGTGGCTAGTTGGTTAACTGGTGCCTTCATGCTGAATAAAGATTTCCTTCACCTGGAAAAATCAGGATTATAATACCCGTCCTACCCCACAAAGTGGCTTTGTGAATCAAGAGACAGTGTTCTGCAAATTCTAAAGGGTTGTACCCAATTACAGTATGAGCAAAGGAAGTTATTGTGTAAGTAGATTCAACGTAGAACAAAAGAGAGAAACTGTATCAGACTGACAGACAATCCCTGATCCTCTAATCCAGGCCTGTGCCCTGTATGTGTTGCTTACCTTAAAAAATAATTAATGAATTTTGACTGTGTCAAATCTTAGTTGCAACAAGTGGGCTCTTCATTGTGGTGTGTGGGCTTCTCTCCAGTTGTGGCCCAACAACTCAGTAGTTGCTGCACACCCGGGCTCTAGTTGCCCTGCAGCACGTGGGATCTTGGTTTCCTGACCTGGAGTCGAACCTGTATCCCCTGCATTGGAAGGCAGAGTCTTAACCATTGGGTCACCAGAGAAGTTCTATGCTTATCTTTTTTTTTTTTTTTAATGTCAACCCTTCCTCAGCCTCTCTGATTTTTTTTTTTTTTAAGATTTATTTATTTATTTATTTAGGGCGGGGGTCGGGTTGGGGAGGGAGGGGAGCAGGCGGGCCACTTCTATTGGTCCTTCATTTCTCCATTTTCATCCGTCTTTGTTCTTTGGCTCCTGTGGGCCTCCCATTGCGGCGGCCTCTGTTGTCGCAGAGCGCCGGCTCTGGGCGCATGCGCTCCAGAGCTCCGGCTCGGTAATTGGACACATGGGTCCAGCCACTCCGCGGCACGTGGGATCTTCCCAGGCCAGGGAAGGAACCGGCGCCCCTTGCACTGCAAGGCGGTGTCTTTACCCACTGGACCACCAGGGGAAGCCCCTACATGTTCTTATAGATGGTCACACCACGGTTCTCACAGGGGCTTTTCCATCTGAAACTGTGCCTCCTTCCAAGTCAAGCATCTGCCCCCTTCATCACCATAATGCTCACTCCTGTGTATCTTTCTAACTGACAGTTTCATTCATGACAGTTTAAAATTACACTGGCCACTTTAGGGGGACTTTAAGAAGGACAAATGGTTCATTTGAGAGGCACTTTCAAATAAACAAAAACCCCAACTGTCTACAAGTTAGCATTCTTTAGGTGCTTGCGTCTAAACATAAAGTGAAGTCGTTCAGTTGTGTCTGACTCTTTGTGACCTGTGGACGAACCATGGAATTCTCCAGACAAGAATACCAGAGCAGTAGCCTTTTGCTTCTCCAGGGGATCTTCCCAGCCCAGGGATCGAACCCAGGCCTCCCGCATTGCGGGTGGATTCTTTACCGTCTGAACCACAAGTAAACATAACGCAGACTCAAAAATTGCCTCTCTAAAATGTTATTTAGCTAAAGCAATTACAAAATGTAAGAAACTGTCTCCCTAATAATCCCCTTTAGACTTTAATCAGAATTAGCTTCTGAGGTTATTCTAATTCCCTTCTCACTATTTTAGTGATGGTTTAATGTTAAGTTATAAACCGAAATTGGCAAATCACTCCATTGTGTGAGCTTTTGGTTAAGCATTTTAAAGAGATTCTGGGTTTTTTTTTTTTTTTTTTGAACACTTCTATAGACCTTTCATTTCTCTAATTTCATCTATCTTTGTTCTTTGGCCCATGTGGGCCTCCCATTGCAGTGGCCTCTGTCGCTGCAGAGCACCGGCTCTGGGCGCATGTGCTCCAGAGCTCCAGCTCAGTAGTTGGACACATCAGTCCAGCCGCTCCGCGGCACGGCACATGGGATCTTCCTAGGCCAGGGATGGAACCCGCACCCCTTGCAGTGCAAGGCGGTGTCCTTACCCACTGGACCACCAGGGAAGCCCTTAAAGAGATTTTGAAGATCAGAAACAGAAGAATTCCAATGAGAAACTGTTTGTCTTATTGATCTAAAGAGGCCATTTATTTAATGTGGAATGCATGCTTTCCTTTATTTGCATACTTTGGGGTTAGTAGGTGCTTCTGTTTTAATCTTATGCCTAGCTTTTTAAGGTGAGGACCTCAGAGCTGGGCTGGGACGTCCCTCTTTGGTGCCTCCTTAAGTCTCCAACTCAAATCTTGAGAAATGTAATGGTGAACAATGGGTATGTGTGTGCTCAGTAGTGTCCAACGCTTTGAGCCCACAAGGCTCCTCCATCCACAGGATTTTTCAGGTAAAAATACTGGAGCAGGTTGCTATTTCCTTCTCCAAGGGATCTTCCTGACCTAGGAATCAAACCCTTGTCCCCTGCATCTCCTGCATTGGCAGGTGGATTCTTTACTGCTGAGCCACCAGAGAAGCCAAAGTGAATGATGACACCTCTCATATAAATGTAAGTCTTTGGGCTCAGACCACACCTTGGAGTCAGGGAGGAAGAGAATTTCCCCTAAGGGGATATTTGTTCTCACTAAAAGTCAGAGCAGTCTGTCTTAGACCCGAAGAGAAGAATGGAGGAGGAATGAAGTGGAGAGGGAGGCAATTTGACCTGGAATCCCAGGCGTGGGGAGCCATGTTGATCGAGGCTGAATTTGCACCTCCAGTTTAAAGTCCTCTGGGAGTTACGTGGGACTCTCAGTACTGTCCCTGCCTGTGGGCTGCTACCAGTAAAGCCCTCTAGAGACACGCCAGCTTTGGCTTAGCTGCCCAGAGGCTTGCTGTGAGGATGAAACGCAGGGGAGCAGTTGGAGCTGCCTGGCGCACAGTGTTGGTTGTGAAGATGGTAATGGGATGACGGAGATGGTAACCCTTCCGTTATCCTCACACCTGGAGGAATGCCTGGTTAACTGCTTTCCACCTGCTTTGACCTCTAGGCTCTGAGGTGCCCAACCTTCTGGGCACCCCCATGTGCCAGCTCAGTAGTTGGACACATCAGTCCAGCGCTCCGCGGCACGGCACATGGGATCTTCCTAGGCCAGGGATGGAACCCGCACCCCTTGCAGTGCAAGGCGGTGTCCTTACCCACTGGACCACCAGGGAAGCCCTTAAAGAGATTTTGAAGATCAGAAACAGAAGAATTCCAATGAGAAACTGTTTGTCTTATTGATCTAAAGAGGCCATTTATTTAATGTGGAATGCATGCTTTCCTTTATTTGCATACTTTGGGGTTAGTAGGTGCTTCTGTTTTAATCTTATGCCTAGCTTTTTAAGGTGAGGACCTCAGAGCTGGGCTGGGACGTCCCTCTTTGGTGCCTCCTTAAGTCTCCAACTCAAATCTTGAGAAATGTAATGGTGAACAATGGGTATGTGTGTGCTCAGTAGTGTCCAACGCTTTGAGCCCACAAGGCTCCTCCATCCACAGGATTTTTCAGGTAAAAATACTGGAGCAGGTTGCTATTTCCTTCTCCAAGGGATCTTCCTGACCTAGGAATCAAACCCTTGTCCCCTGCATCTCCTGCATTGGCAGGTGGATTCTTTACTGCTGAGCCACCAGAGAAGCCAAAGTGAATGATGACACCTCTCATATAAATGTAAGTCTTTGGGCTCAGACCACACCTTGGAGTCAGGGAGGAAGAGAATTTCCCCTAAGGGGATATTTGTTCTCACTAAAAGTCAGAGCAGTCTGTCTTAGACCCGAAGAGAAGAATGGAGGAGGAATGAAGTGGAGAGGGAGGCAATTTGACCTGGAATCCCAGGCGTGGGGAGCCATGTTGATCGAGGCTGAATTTGCACCTCCAGTTTAAAGTCCTCTGGGAGTTACGTGGGACTCTCAGTACTGTCCCTGCCTGTGGGCTGCTACCAGTAAAGCCCTCTAGAGACACGCCAGCTTTGGCTTAGCTGCCCAGAGGCTTGCTGTGAGGATGAAACGCAGGGGAGCAGTTGGAGCTGCCTGGCGCACAGTGTTGGTTGTGAAGATGGTAATGGGATGACGGAGATGGTAACCCTTCCGTTATCCTCACACCTGGAGGAATGCCTGGTTAACTGCTTTCCACCTGCTTTGACCTCTAGGCTCTGAGGTGCAAACACAGGAGTATCAGTACCTTGTGTCTGACTTGAGGCCGTCCCATGGGGTCAGAGCAGGGGAACAGGGAGCACACGTGGAGCAAAGCTCTGGGCAGCTAGCAGAAAGAGAGTGTATATGATCTGGCATTGGATCAAAGAGGCTCCTGCCATTCACCAATCAGTGTGAAAATGAAATGTTACTTCAGCACAGTTATATCTATAAAGCTGGGGCAGGGAGGGGTACAGGGATTCCAAGTAAGCCTCCTGAGTGCATTAGTTCTTGTCACAGAAACAACTCAAATACACCTTTTCATTTCTTTCTCTTATCGTACTGAGTTAAGGAAATCTGGCAACGTCAAAGAGCAATGGGTCAATCAAAGCCTGATGGGTCTTGTGGGTAGACAGAGTCTGTGAATGAGGATCCCTCCCCCCTCCGCCAGACCTGCTGAATTTGAATCAGGGGAGGGCAGCCGTATGCGACACTTGCATCTGTTTATTCCAGACCCACAAATGCTTCTGCTGGGCATCGACGGTTGAGAGTCCCAGACTGGAGAGGACCTCCCTTTGGGCAAGACAATGCCCAGAGCCCTCCAGCTTCAGAACCAGAGAACAGCGTTCCTGAGGCTGAGGTGGGAGAGAAACAGTGAGAAGAGAATAGGGGGTGGGAAAGCCAGAAAGAAGGGGAGCAGAGGAGCCCCTGGACTGAGGCAGAGACCTAGACACCCGGAGGTGGCTGCTTTCTTCCCAGCATATCCTTTATTTCTTTCCAGGCTGGCCCAGAAGAAGGGCAGCTTCAGACCCCGTCATTCCCATCTCTCAGATCCTCACTGAATGTGCAGAACATGCCTAGACAGTCCAGAAGGCCCCCGACTGGGTGCAAAGCCACCTGCCTTCAACCCTGGAGACCTAATGCCCTGTGACACCATCGTCCCCAGGGAAAAGTGGAGTTTGCAGATGAGTAAACCAGACCTTTTACTGAAGTATAGGGACATTGTCTTCTATGAAAATGGGAAATCCAATGTAGGTGAAACGAAGTGCCCCCAAGGTAATTTGTCTGCATTTACAAACAACTACAGACAGCCGAGGTAGGAAAAGCTCCAGGTAAGCAGATCACAGAGGAAGAGGTGGTTGAACGGCATCACTGACTCAATGGACGTGAGTTTGAGCTAGTTCCAGGAGATGGTGAAGGACAGGGAAGCTCTGGGCAGCTAGCAGAAAGAGAGTGTATATGATCTGGCATTGGATCAAAGAGGCTCCTGCCATTCACCAATCAGTGTGAAAATGAAATGTTACTTCAGCACAGTTATATCTATAAAGCTGGGGCAGGGAGGGGTACAGGGATTCCAAGTAAGCCTCCTGAGTGCATTAGTTCTTGTCACAGAAACAACTCAAATACACCTTTTCATTTCTTTCTCTTATCGTACTGAGTTAAGGAAATCTGGCAACGTCAAAGAGCAATGGGTCAATCAAAGCCTGATGGGTCTTGTGGGTAGACAGAGTCTGTGAATGAGGATCCCTCCCCCCTCCGCCAGACCTGCTGAATTTGAATCAGGGGAGGGCAGCCGTATGCGACACTTGCATCTGTTTATTCCAGACCCACAAATGCTTCTGCTGGGCATCGACGGTTGAGAGTCCCAGACTGGAGAGGACCTCCCTTTGGGCAAGACAATGCCCAGAGCCCTCCAGCTTCAGAACCAGAGAACGAGCGTTCCTGAGGCTGAGGTGGGAGAGAAACAGTGAGAAGAGAATAGGGGGTGGGAAAGCCAGAAAGAAGGGGAGCAGAGGAGCCCCTGGACTGAGGCAGAGACCTAGACACCCGGAGGTGGCTGCTTTCTTCCCAGCATATCCTTTATTTCTTTCCAGGCTGGCCCAGAAGAAGGGCAGCTTCAGACCCCGTCATTCCCATCTCTCAGATCCTCACTGAATGTGCAGAACATGCCTAGACAGTCCAGAAGGCCCCCGACTGGGTGCAAAGCCACCTGCCTTCAACCCTGGAGACCTAATGCCCTGTGACACCATCGTCCCCAGGGAAAAGTGGAGTTTGCAGATGAGTAAACCAGACCTTTTACTGAAGTATAGGGACATTGTCTTCTATGAAAATGGGAAATCCAATGTAGGTGAAACGAAGTGCCCCCAAGGTAATTTGTCTGCATTTACAAACAACTACAGACAGCCGAGGTAGGAAAAGCTCCAGGTAAGCAGATCACAGAGGAAGAGGTGGTTGAACGGCATCACTGACTCAATGGACGTGAGTTTGAGCTAGTTCCAGGAGATGGTGAAGGACAGGGAAGCCTGACATCCTGCAGTCCATGGGGTTGCAAAGAGTCAGACACAACTGAGTGACTGAACTGAAGTAGATCACAAGAAAGAAAAGAAGCTGGACCGACGCTATGAGAACAGCAGAGGGGAGAGGGCAGAGGGGAGACTGGGAATCCAGAGGTTTGCAGGCAGCTTGTCACAGTGGCTTGGATTCCCATCCTGAGTTGGCCCTTTACCTGCTGGGCACTCTTGGGTGAGTTACTTAATCTCCCTGCACACTTGGAACTTCCTCCTCCAATTCCAACACTGCTTACAAACCTCACAGGGCTTGTTCCTTCACCAAATGGGTATCCGTTACCTACTAGGTACAGCAACTCTTGAGAAATTCTGCGATGAACAAAACAGACAAAGTTCAGATTTCACAAAACGCATTCACAGTGGGTGGTGTGGGGCATTGAATCTGTTAATGTGTGGAAACCACCTTGCACGAGGCCCTGCACGTGTTCCATGAGCATGTTATCCTCAGGCCGGCCTGGCTCTCTGCCTGTGGGGCCTCGGCCGCTCTCCTAAGCCTGGCCCTGAGTGCTCACCTGAGGCTGCTGGAAGCTCTGCTATTCTCTGAGTCTGGATCCCACCTTTGGCTGCAGGCCTTTTACCTAATTCCCCAGAACACTCTGCCTCTGCCTCACCCCGCCCAGGTGGATGAGTTCAGCTCCTCAAACTGCAGAAGCCAAAAATGGCCTTTCTCCTACTCTTCGTCAGAGGTTGCCAATCCCTAGCAGTCCCTCTCCCCGGCCTCCTAAAGCAACCCTCTCCCCTGGCCTCTGCTCCTGGGTGTCTGGGGGAGCAACAACTTCTTAGCAGCCAAAGGTGTTCAGGAAAGAGCTGTGTTCTTTTTAAAGGAGGTGGGCGTTGTCTGCATTGACTAATAATTCTAGCCAATATTTTCTGAGTACAAATCACATCTACTACATATACTTTTTCACTGAATTCTCGAAACACCTCTTTTAAATATATATATATATATGGGTATAGCCAAATGAATACAACTAGTCGGATCACAGAAAAAGCAAGGGAATTTTTTAAAAATCTACTTCTGTTTCACTGACTACACTAAAGCCTTTGAATGCGTAAGTCACAATAAAGCATGGAGAATTCTTCAAAAGATGGGAATACTGTAAGAATCACAAAGACACGACGGACAGCAAACTGTTAGGGAAAGAGCCTATTTGGGAAGAGTTCCGGGCGAGATCCACAGGTCCAAGAGGTGGGCCAGTGAAGTCACGCCCCAGGGATGGGACAAGAAGGTTTTATTTGGGAGGAGAAGGGGAAAAAGAGAAAAGGGAGGGGGTTTCTTAGGGCAGGCGCAGAAACAAAGTCTTTGTCCAAACTGAGCGGGAAATTAGTGATGAGTCGGCTGTCCCTGAATTGTCCGTGGGTATGGTGGTGTGCAGTTCTTGTTACTTTCCACACCTGGTGGACAATCTTCATGGCCAGGGCGAGCTCCCTATCTGCGGGGACCTTCCGCAGAAAGGGAAGGCAGCGGGATTGCCCCTGGCTGAACCGGGAGATCTCGGAGAGAGGCGAATCTTGACTGCCAGCTCCCCAGCCCCCTGGCTCACCTGTCGGAATAAACTAACAGTTTTCAAACTAACAGTTTTCAAAGGCAAACGAAGGGGGCTTTGCAAGGGACTTCCTATAGTTACACCAATCAAGCTAAAGGTCGAGCAATTACGTATTTACATTGCAATAGGAACTCTTGGTGAGACTGCATTGCCCAGAGCGTGGAAACCAGGGGGATCAATCAGAAGTTTTGACAATGGAACTTAGATCATGCCCCGTCTCTTCCTGTAGGCGTCCTTTTAGCACCAAACTGCAAATATGTGCTTAAGCTTCCTTCTGCTTGCAAAGGCCCTCTTTCTCCCCCCGTGCCCTGAGAGACTCCCAGGCACCAACGTGTTCAGGAAAGAGCTGTGTTCTTTTTAAAGGAGGTGGGCGTTGTCTGCATTGACTAATAATTCTAGCCAATATTTTCTGAGTACAAATCACATCTACTACAATACTTTTACTGATTCAAAACCTCTTTTACATATATAATATATCACTGAATTCCAAATTTTTTTTTGGGAAAAAAAACAACTAGTCGGATCACAGAAAAAGCAAGGGAATTTTTTAAAAATCTACTTCTGTTTCACTGACTACACTAAAGCCTTTGAATGCGTAAGTCACAATAAAGCATGGAGAATTCTTCAAAAGATGGGAATACTGTAAGAATCACAAAGACACGACGGACAGCAAACTGTTAGGGAAAGAGCCTATTTGGGAAGAGTTCCGGGCGAGATCCACAGGTCCAAGAGGTGGGCCAGTGAAGTCACGCCCCAGGGATGGGACAAGAAGGTTTTATTTGGGAGGAGAAGGGGAAAAAGAGAAAAGGGAGGGGGTTTCTTAGGGCAGGCGCAGAAACAAAGTCTTTGTCCAAACTGAGCGGGAAATTAGTGATGAGTCGGCTGTCCCTGAATTGTCCGTGGGTATGGTGGTGTGCAGTTCTTGTTACTTTCCACACCTGGTGGACAATCTTCATGGCCAGGGCGAGCTCCCTATCTGCGGGGACCTTCCGCAGAAAGGGAAGGCAGCGGGATTGCCCCTGGCTGAACCGGGAGATCTCGGAGAGAGGCGAATCTTGACTGCCAGCTCCCCAGCCCCCTGGCTCACCTGTCGGAATAAACTAACAGTTTTCAAACTAACAGTTTTCAAAGGCAAACGAAGGGGGCTTTGCAAGGGACTTCCTATAGTTACACCAATCAAGCTAAAGGTCGAGCAATTACGTATTTACATTGCAATAGGAACTCTTGGTGAGACTGCATTGCCCAGAGCGTGGAAACCAGGGGGATCAATCAGAAGTTTTGACAATGGAACTTAGATCATGCCCCGTCTCTTCCTGTAGGCGTCCTTTTAGCACCAAACTGCAAATATGTGCTTAAGCTTCCTTCTGCTTGCAAAGGCCCTCTTTCCTTCAGGGCCCCACACCTATCGCTGGCCTTGAGAGACTCCCAGGCACCAACAGATCAGGCCCTTTGCTGCTGACCCTTCAGGACCGGGGAGGCAGCTGCAGTGTTAACCCTTTAATAGCCCATCAACCTAACAGATGACCATCCAAACATCTCTTTGAATTATGTATTTCTTCACCCATTCGATGGATGAGGAAACTTAAGTCTCAGAGAAATGAGCTGACTTACCCGAGGCCACACAGCTAGTAAGTCACCGAAGTATATTGGACTCAGTCCAAGGTCCATCTCTACCGAAGACACCACACTGCCTGAAAAGGTTGTAGACTGAAACCACAGGACCAGAAGATCCAACAGCAATTCTAGACTGTTTCCAAAGCCCCAGGGAGCTGACACTAAACAGACTTGGCAGTAAGCAAAGGGCCTTCACACACCAAGCACAGTGAGTGTTTCTTAGAATGCTTTGTGTCCTTTGTATTCCTTATTGGAAAGAAATGCAGCTTGACAAGGTCAAAAGATGTGAAATGTAAGCAGATTTTATAAACACCTGATATGGTATAAATAAGGTAACTCCAACACCCAAGGGAGACCATACTGGAAAAAAAAATGTGCTGGAAAGATTTTAAACCATGCACTGGGGCACAAAAACCTCACTGGGTGGTAGAAGACTCATTGTATCCCATCCTTGGGCTTTTGCACACAATGGTGAGATTAGTGAACCTCCACATACAAAGAAACTGTCAGAGAAAGGGTGGGACTGGGTGAGGTGGAAACCAAGAAGAACCGAGAGCATTGCTCATCATCCAGTTCTGCAAGGATTAACCCGCTGCAGGTGCTGATTGATAGTCCTCTGTGCTCCTGACCGAGAAGATGACTATAATAAGAGGATGTCCCGTGCTTTGGACTAGCAGGCCTCTTAGGTGTATTAATATGTCTCAAGAAGAATTTTATGACCCCCAGATTCTTGTACCTTCCCATGCATAGAAAAGCACTTAAGTCATTAGCTTGTGGTATCTGTTCTTTGTGACCAGCAGTAATGTTTTGCCAACACGTATGCTTGAGTACACATACTCCTGGCTAAAAACAACATATAAATTGGTTTCTCCGTCTACCTCTTTGAATTACTTTACTCTGAGCCGTGGAATGACTGTCTGCTGGGCTGTAGTCCTCAGGAAGACACTGAATAAAAAAAGCTCTTAACACTGTGTGTCCTTCCTATGGTTAACAGTTTGGGTGACCACAGAGGGACCCAGAGCAGACTTCTCTACACCTGAATTGACAAGAATCCAGAGCCTTGGTACCAGTGAAATCTCCCTAAGCCCTCCACCGCCTCAAGTGAGTGCAGACAACCGGTAAGTCTCCCGACCTCAGAGCTCACATCTTCGTTGATGATCCTGAGTTTTATTCCAAGGCTGGTTAACTCCTCACTGTACCGAAGCACATGAAAATTGTAGACTGAAACCACAGGACCAGAAGATCCAACAGCAATTCTAGACTGTTTCCAAAGCCCCAGGGAGCTGACACTAAACAGACTTGGCAGTAAGCAAAGGGCCTTCACACACCAAGCACAGTGAGTGTTTCTTAGAATGCTTTGTGTCCTTTGTATTCCTTATTGGAAAGAAATGCAGCTTGACAAGGTCAAAAGATGTGAAATGTAAGCAGATTTTATAAACACCTGATATGGTATAAATAAGGTAACTCCAACACCCAAGGGAGACCATACTGGAAAAAAAAATGTGCTGGAAAGATTTTAAACCATGCACTGGGGCACAAAAACCTCACTGGGTGGTAGAAGACTCATTGTATCCCATCCTTGGGCTTTTGCACACAATGGTGAGATTAGTGAACCTCCACATACAAAGAAACTGTCAGAGAAAGGGTGGGACTGGGTGAGGTGGAAACCAAGAAGAACCGAGAGCATTGCTCATCATCCAGTTCTGCAAGGATTAACCCGCTGCAGGTGCTGATTGATAGTCCTCTGTGCTCCTGACCGAGAAGATGACTATAATAAGAGGATGTCCCGTGCTTTGGACTAGCAGGCCTCTTAGGTGTATTAATATGTCTCAAGAAGAATTTTATGACCCCCAGATTCTTGTACCTTCCCATGCATAGAAAAGCACTTAAGTCATTAGCTTGTGGTATCTGTTCTTTGTGACCAGCAGTAATGTTTTGCCAACACGTATGCTTGAGTACACATACTCCTGGCTAAAAACAACATATAAATTGGTTTCTCCGTCTACCTCTTTGAATTACTTTACTCTGAGCCGTGGAATGACTGTCTGCTGGGCTGTAGTCCTCAGGAAGACACTGAATAAAAAAAGCTCTTAACACTGTGTGTCCTTCCTATGGTTAACAGTTTGGGTGACCACAGAGGGACCCAGAGCAGACTTCTCTACACCTGAATTGACAAGAATCCAGAGCCTTGGTACCAGTGAAATCTCCCTAAGCCCTCCACCGCCTCAAGTGAGTGCAGACAACCGGGTAAGTCTCTCCTGACCTCAGAGCTCACATCTTCGTTGATGATCCTGAGTTTTATTCCAAGGCTGGTTAACTCCTCACTGTAAGGAGGTTTCCTCTGAACTTAGGGCACTGCAGGAAGAGGTACCTGGACTTCAGTGGAAAACACACTGGGTAGGTCACTCAGTGGAAAGACACTGAGGGGGTTAGAGCTACTTTAACAGAGCTTGTTGTAATAAAAGTGAAAATATCATATGAGAGACTTCAGCTCCGAAGATAAGGGACAAGAGTGCCTCCCGGCCAGGTACAGCTTTCTCAGGCAACTGAGAAATCTGCAGGAGCAGTGGAGGTGAGTCCTCCACCATACAGTGGTCCCATAGCGAAACCACTGGTTCACTTACAAACTGCTAGTCTGAGGCACACATTGGCCGTCCACTGCTCTGAGAGCCCAGGGTGGTTGCTGGAGGTAGAAGAAATGCCTCTTGGGTGACAGCTAGAGGAGTCCAGTCAAAACAGCACCCAGCCCGCCACAATTTCCTGCGGTTGCAAGGAGAAAATCAATTCTAGCTCCCCCATTGCAAACTGTTTCCTTGACTTGCTTTCCGTTGCATTGTTATTATAATCATACTTACTGGCTTGCCTCAAGGACCCTGCCTCTGCCTGACTGTGAAGTAAAATACCTTTGTTCAAGAATCCTGTCCACCTGTAGACAGCAGGAAGAGAGAAGTTACCACTTGCCCAGCCAGAGGCTTGCCATTCTAAGAGATGTTTGCAATATTAATGGCCTTTTTGCTTTGCTTCCTCACCTCCCCTCATCTCTGATCTATAAAAGAACCTGGTATCCAAACCCCAGTAAGATGGTTTTCTCTGAGGCGCTAGCCTGCCATCTTCTCGGTCAGCTGCTTTCCGAATAAAGTCCCTTTCCTGGCCTCAATGCCTCATCTCTCAGATTCATTGGCCTACCATGCAGCGAACAGATCGAGCTTGGATATAACATAATTATATCCTGATAAACCACCCTGAAGTGGGAAGCAAATGCTTCAAATCGAAAGGAAACGGGCAACAGATGCTCAAATCCCTAACACCCAAACTAGGCTTGTGTATGTACAGAAATTATACTTAGAAGGACTTACCTAAATGGGAGCTAAAGGAGATCTCACCTTGAAATGGTTAAGATGGGGCTTCAAATGGGAGTGTGTTTGAGTGTGCCGCTAGAGAAAGTCAGCTTGGGAAAACACCTTTTCAATGTTTTGTGACCCTCAGGGAACAGTAGTCGCTCTGGGAGAAAACTGCATATATGTCACTGTGCCTGTAAGATGTGGCTGTTTCTCCAGGTCTTCTCAGGATGCTCTTATCTAGACCATCTCCAATTCTTGAGACTGAGAGGGGGCGAAAGAGGGAAAAGTGGCCTTTTAAAACTCAGACTTAATTCATTCCAACTGTTGTTTATAAACTAGTGGGCTCTCCTGGTGACTCAGTGGTAAAGAATCTGTCTGCCAATGCAGGAGACATGGGTTTGACCCCTAATATGGGAAGATCCCACATGCTACATAGCAACCATGCCCGTGCCCCGCAACTATTACGCCTATGCCGTAGAGCCTGGGAGCTGCAACTACTAAGCCCACATGCTGCAAACTGTTTCCTTGACTTGCTTTCCGTTGCATTGTTATTATAATCATACTTACTGGCTTGCCTCAAGGACCCTGCCTCTGCCTGACTGTGAAGTAAAATACCTTTGTTCAAGAATCCTGTCCACCTGTAGACAGAAGGAACAGAGAGGGTAATACTTTCCTAGCCAGAGGCTTGCCTTCTAAGAGATGTTTGCAATATCAATGGCCTTTTTGCTTTGCTTCCTCACCTCCCCTCATCTCTGATCTATAAAAGAACCTGGTATCCAAACCCCAGTAAGATGGTTTTCTCTGAGGCGCTAGCCTGCCATCTTCTCGGTCAGCTGCTTTCCGAATAAAGTCCCTTTCCTGGCCTCAATGCCTCATCTCTCAGATTCATTGGCCTACCATGCAGCGAACAGATCGAGCTTGGATATAACATAATTATATCCTGATAAACCACCCTGAAGTGGGAAGCAAAGGCTTCAAATCGAAAGGAAACGGGGCAACAGATGCTCAAATCCCTAACACCCAAACTAGGCTTGTGTATGTACAGAAATTATACTTAGAAGGACTTACCTAAATGGGAGCTAAAGGAGATCTCACCTTGAAATGGTTAAGATGGGGCTTCAAATGGGAGTGTGTTTGAGTGTGCCGCTAGAGAAAGTCAGCTTGGGAAAACACCTTTTCAATGTTTTGTGACCCTCAGGGAACAGTAGTCGCTCTGGGAGAAAACTGCATATATGTCACTGTGCCTGTAAGATGTGGCTGTTTCTCCAGGTCTTCTCAGGATGCTCTTATCTAGACCATCTCCAATTCTTGAGACTGAGAGGGGGCGAAAGAGGGAAAAGTGGCCTTTTAAAACTCAGACTTAATTCATTCCAACTGTTGTTTATAAACTAGTGGGCTCTCCTGGTGACTCAGTGGTAAAGAATCTGTCTGCCAATGCAGGAGACATGGGTTTGACCCCTAATATGGGAAGATCCCACATGCTACATAGCAACCATGCCCGTGCCCCGCAACTATTACGCCTATGCCGTAGAGCCTGGGAGCTGCAACTACTAAGCCCACATGCTGCAACTACTGAAGCCCAGGGGCCCTAGAGCCCATGCTCTGCAACAAAAGAAGCCACCATAATGAGAAGTCTGTGTACCGCAACTACAGAGTAGCCCCCTCTCTCTGAAACTAAAGAAAAGCCTACGCAGTGACGTAGACCCGGCACAGCCATAAATAAATAAATAAATAAAATTACTTATAAACTAGTGAGTTTTGTTTTATACCTGATTCGTAACTAAAGACGTAAAATGAAAGCGCTGTGACCTCTGGTTGTGTCTATCATGTCGGTATACGTATTCGAGATATGATATGTTTCTAACTCTGGACAGTATTGCCAAAATTAATTTGTAAAGCAGCTCTATTTAACTGACTCTGAAGTAAATGCTTATGAATTAAATAGTTCTAAAGGTAATAGAAACTAACCCAAATTCTTTTAAGATCAGATGATCTAGGATTAATCCTTGGTAAAGAACAAATGTGCTGCTTGGTTTAATTACATAGGCCTAGCTTATCTAGAGGGGCTTTCCCAGTGGCTCGACAGAAAAGAATCTCCCTGCAGTACAGGAGACTAGGGTTCGATCCCTGCATCAGGAAGATGCCCTGGAGGAGGAAATGGCAACCCACTCCAGTATTCTTGCCTGGAGAATCCCATGGATGGAGGATCCCAGTGGGCTATGTGGGATTGCAAAGAGTGGGACATGACTGAAGTGACTAAGCAAGCATGCACACGACTTATCTATAGAGTTATGAATATTAAAACTTTATTTAAAAAGCTTTTAATTCTACCTAGGTTTACCAAAAGTGAAATAAATTCATGTTATCACTGTAACATATTTTGTCAGCAAGAAAAATAATTTAGTATGACCATATTTTCATAGGAAAATTAAATATAAATGAGATAAGTTTGGGGGCAAACTTAAGAGGATAATCATTTTTTTTTGGTAGAGCCACTTAAAAATAGTTTCTCCAGGGAATTCCCTGGCAGTCCAGTGGTTAGGACTCGGTACTTTCACTCCCATGGGTCTAGATTAAATCCCTGGTCAGGGAACTAAGATCCTAAAAGTCATGCAGAAAGAAAGATCCTGAATTTAAAAAGAAAAAAGTGTTTCTCTAAATCTTAATGGTAACTTGAATCTTTAGAGTTTTGCCTCATTAAATTAAATTATGGGAATTCATTGAATGTCTAGATTATTTCCAAAATAAGACAAAATACTTAGGCATTAATTGCTGAGCAAGTCTAAGTTTCTCTACTTTTTGGCTTCTTCATAGAGAAGAAGAAAGGTGTTTGGGTTTATCAGATACATATCTTGTAGCACACTAAGGAAATAAATTATACTATGAGGACCTGTGTGTTTCTAGAAGCTGTGGATTGTATTCATAAGTTTCCCAGTCTTCAGACTTCACACGTGAAAGTGAGGGCTTCCCCTGTGGCTCTGTGGTAAAGAATCCACCTGTCAATGCAGGGGGCTGGAGTTGGAGCCCTGGGTTGGAAAGATCCCCTGGAGAAGGAAATGGTAACCCACTCCAGTATTCTTGCCTGGGAAATCCCACGGACAAAGGAACCTGGTGGACTATGGGATCACAAAGAGTCAGACATGACTTAGCGACTAAATAGCAAATGTGAAAGTAAATTTATAATTGCTTACTTCTTAGTTTTCACCAGAAATTAATATATTTAAAGGTTAAGAATTCTAATTAATATGTGTGATTAAAACTACTAAAATTAATAAGGAAAAACATCTTGGTAAGCAAGGAATGAAAATGTGTTTTGTTAAGGGAAAAAAGTAATTTTGTCCTAATGAAAGGTTTTAAAGAATAAGAGAGAAAGGGAAGACACAAGACAAAATCTAAAGGTAAAAAAGAAAGTTGTAAAATGTTTGTAGAAGAAACTCTGAGAAAAGAGTTTTGTGCATGGTCAGGACTGGCTAAGGTGAGAATAAATTCAATTGAATGAATGAATTTTAATATTAAAAGTAAGGTAGTACAAAACTAGAAATTGGCTTTCTCTCTATTAAGAGGACAAAGGTTTCTTTGAATATCCATCTGCTTTTGATAACAGATTGTAAAGTTTCCTCACCTTTTTTTTTATAGTTTTTTTTTTCCTTTTCCCCATCATGCCTCTTTTGTGTTTATATTTATTTTCATCCATCTTTATTCTTTGGCCTGTGTGGGTCTCCCATTACAGTGTCCTCTTTCACTGCAGAGCACCAGCTCTGTGCACGTGTGCTCCAGAGCGCTGGCTTGTAATTGGACACACCAGTCCAGCTGCTTCTCAGCAAGTGGGATCTTCCTGGTCAATCGAACTTAGGCATTAATTGCTGAGCAAGTCTAAGTTTCTCTACTTTTTGGCTTCTTCATAGAGAAGAAGAAAGGTGTTTGGGTTTATCAGATACATATCTTGTAGCACACTAAGGAAATAAATTATACTATGAGGACCTGTGTGTTTCTAGAAGCTGTGGATTGTATTCATAAGTTTCCCAGTCTTCAGACTTCACACGTGAAAGTGAGGGCTTCCCCTGTGGCTCTGTGGTAAAGAATCCACCTGTCAATGCAGGGGGCTGGAGTTGGAGCCCTGGGTTGGAAAGATCCCCTGGAGAAGGAAATGGTAACCCACTCCAGTATTCTTGCCTGGGAAATCCCACGGACAAAGGAACCTGGTGGACTATGGGATCACAAAGAGTCAGACATGACTTAGCGACTAAATAGCAAATGTGAAAGTAAATTTATAATTGCTTACTTCTTAGTTTTCACCAGAAATTAATATATTTAAAGGTTAAGAATTCTAATTAATATGTGTGATTAAAACTACTAAAATTAATAAGGAAAAACATCTTGGTAAGCAAGGAATGAAAATGTGTTTTGTTAAGGGAAAAAAGTAATTTTGTCCTAATGAAAGGTTTTAAAGAATAAGAGAGAGAAAGGGAAGACACAAGACAAAATCTAAAGGTAAAAAAGAAAGTTGTAAAATGTTTGTAGAAGAAACTCTGAGAAAAGAGTTTTGTGCATGGTCAGGACTGGCTAAGGTGAGAATAAATTCAATTGAATGAATGAATTTTAATATTAAAAGTAAGGTAGTACAAAACTAGAAATTGGCTTTCTCTCTATTAAGAGGACAAAGGTTTCTTTGAATATCCATCTGCTTTTGATAACAGATTGTAAAGTTTCCTCACCTTTTTTTTTATAGTTTTTTTTTTCCTTTTCCCCATCATGCCTCTTTTGTGTTTATATTTATTTTCATCCATCTTTATTCTTTGGCCTGTGTGGGTCTCCCATTACAGTGTCCTCTTTCACTGCAGAGCACCAGCTCTGTGCACGTGTGCTCCAGAGCGCTGGCTTGTAATTGGACACACCAGTCCAGCTGCTTCTCAGCAAGTGGGATCTTCCTGGATCAGGGATCGAACTGGTGCCCCTTGCGCTGCAAGGCAGATGCTCTTACCACTGGACCACCAGGGAAGCCCAGTTGCTTCACCTTTTAAGTAACTTGTTGTAACTTTCTGTATTTACCTTTGAAATCTTTATTGTCGTGGTTTTCACAGTGACCTATAATCCTATTTGGCCAAGAGTTTTAAAGCAGCATGGCTCTGAAACATTTCCAAGACAGATATTAAACTAGGCCTACTTGGGACACTAAATTACACAGGAAGCATTGTCAAATGAGTGGTAATAAACCTTAAGCTATATTGCATGAATAAATATTATTAATATAAATGCTCTAGAAATTATATGAAATTTGCTTATGCCCTGGTATAATGTTATCAGTCACAGTTCTAATTATTATCTTAAAATGTCATATGTCATAGAAATAACCAAATGTCTTTGTCAACTGCATTGTAATCAGATCATTAACCATGCCATTGTAAGCCTTGTCATTTATAGACTGTTATTGTTTTACCTTGATGCTCTTACAAAATGCTTTATCTTCAAGAACTATTGACCAGTAGAGGTTTCTCATGCTCTACCGACTGAGCTAGCCAGGCCGCTTCAGTAGAAGTTTCTGATAACTTTTAGATCATACCACTGAACTGAGTTAGAAATTACAGAACTCCAATGCAGGACCTGATGGCTTCCTAAAACTGCTGACAGAAGATCGAGATCAACAAGCATTAGTTACATAGGGCTGAAGGTTTCCTTAACTCATACTAAAGGTAATCGGCCTGATAACAATAGGAAATTGGGCTGGGTGCCTTATGAACAATATCAGTATATAGTTACCTTTAAAGATAGCAGTTGATACAGAACAGGCTGGGGTCAGGTAACCAGGGACATACTGGGCTGCACCTAATGGGAGTTCTTGACTTAAGTTTTCACCTACAGCCTTACGAAAGTCATAATAAGACTTTTATTCTATTTTTACAAGATTGTTGTTTCTTTTTTTTTTTGTCTAGGAATGAGCCTTGCTAGCATCAGGGGACAAATTGGTCAGGATCTCCCTCTCAAACGTTGGTTGAATTTATTACCAAAAAGGGAGAAACTATAAGTAAACAGAGAGGACTGCTCATCACCCATTTCTGCCAGGATTAACCCACTGCAACTGACCAACTTGGCACTTTGTGCTTCAGACAGAGGAGATGAAAACAATAACCGGATGTTCTGCACTGTGGACAAACAGGCCCATAGATAGGTAGACGCATATCACAGGAAGAATTTTAATGGCTCCAGATTCTTGTACCTTCCCCTACATAGGAAAGCACTACAGTCCTTAACTTGAGATATGTGTCTTTTGTGACTAGCAGGAATCTTTACCCAGACTTAGGTTGACTGCACATAAGTCTCTAGCTAAAAATCACATACAAACTGACTTCTCTTCCCACACCTTCAGAGCCATTTACTCAGACCTACTCAGCAAATGTCTCCTTGAACCATAGTCCTCAGTAAGACGCTAAATAAAACTTACACTCCCAACTCTTACCTTGTTCATTTTTCTTCCAGTCAACAACGGTGGCAGTGAGTTGATCTGGTGGGAGCACACAGCAGTAGGCTTGGCTCCAGTCTACTAGTGCAGCACCCTGTGTGCATTCAGGAGGTCTGCCCCAGTGGGGAGAAGCAGGAGTCTCCGGGTAGTGACGGTGTGCTGGTGGTGGTCTGGTAGTAGAGCATCAGGAGTGGGGGCGTCGCCAGAGCTGGGCAATGAGAGCTGTGGTCTCCGTGGGCAGTCTGGGGTGCCAGGTGACTCCAGCCTGGCTGAGAACTGCCTGGCTAAACATGAAGCAGAAGTGATGCAGGCTCACACAGAGGTGGCTGGGAGAGCAGGGAAGGCTGGCTTCCTGGCACGGAGGGGTCAGATCCCCAGATTCCTGAACCTCTGGCGAGGAGATCAACCCCAACCCACCAGCTCCGGGGGCTGAGCCTTCCCACACTCGGCCTGCCTCTCGGCGTTGGCCCCTCCCTGAAGGCAGGGATGAGGCCTGTAGCCAGAAGGGATGGGGGCATGGGAAGAGGGCCAGGCCTAGGCAGCGCCTGACCTCCACTCCAAGCCCATCCCCCTCCCGGCAGAAGACACAGAAGCCCCTCTACTTTATTCAGGGTGTAGGCAAGAGAAGGAGTGGGGAGCCTAGGAAGACTGCCTGACCATGGGGGAGGGATTTTTTTCCCCTTATTCCTCTCTCAGTTCTTCTGGCAGGCATAAGGCAGATTAACAGGAGAAGATCAAATTTACTACGTGCACACAGGCAATCCACATAAGTATGAAGAATTTCAAACAGCAAGGCAAGTTCAGGAAGACGGATGTGTGTGCTCAGTAGCTTCTGCTGTGTCTCTTTTGCAACCCAGTAGACCTCTGTCCACAGGACAAAAGGACCTACCTATGCCCAACAGGATCCTCTGTCCTTGGGAATTCTCCAGGCAAGAATACTGAAGTGGGTCGATGTGCCTGCCTCCAAGGGAACTTCCTGACCCAGGGATCAAACCCACGTCTCCTGAATTGTAGGTGGATTCTTGTACCACTGAGCCACCAGGGAAGCCCAGGTATATGGATATATACACACACATATTTGGTCCAGCTCCAGTAGCGCCCCCTGGTGGCCAAATATCAGATCCCAGATGGAGGAAAGGCCACTCTTTCCCTCCAGCACTGGGAATGCCCAGCTTCAGCCCCCTCGCAGACCTCCCCCCCCAGAACCCTGACCTATTCCCCAACAGATCCACCACTCCTGCAAGGGGCACAGCCTTGTCCACATGAGGACCCAGCCCCTTAGGTGCCATCTCACAGCTAGAGCTCTTCAGGGTTTTTGCCCAGGAAGGTAAGTCACAGCTCCCAGGGGCCAGCCGGGAGACTGGGGGATCCCAGTGCAGCCTCAGGAAGTGATACTCAGAGAACAGTGGCCACCTTTTACAGAAGAGTTGAAAGGGAGTCACTTTGCCCACACCTTTATTCCTTGCCACCTCCCATGAAGTAAGTAGTATCTTAGCTCCTTTTTACTAGGAGGTTGGTTGTTTCTTCTCATATTTGTTTTATATTGAGGTGAAATTCACTTAACATAAAAGGTGAGCTACTGGGGCTTCCCTGGTAGCTCAGTGGTGAAGAGTTCACCTGCCAATGCAGGGGACACAGGTTCAATCCCTGATCCGGGAAGATCCCACCTGCTGCAGAGCAACTAAGCCTGTGAGCCACAACTATGGAGCCTGTGCTCCAGAGCCTCGGAGCCGCAACTATGGAGCCCATGGGCCGCAACTACTGAAGCCCGTGTGCCCTAGAGCCTGAGTTCCACAACAAGAAAAGTCACCTCAACAAGAAGCCTGCTCACCTCAACGAGAGAGCAGCCCCCACTCCCTGCGACTAGAGAAGAGCCTGCAGCAGCAGTGAAAACCCAGAACAGCCCAAAATAAATAAAGCAATTAATTTTTTTTTTAAAAAAAAGCTGAGCTATTCAATGGCAATTAGTACATTTGCAATGCTGTGAAACTGCCATCTCTCTCTAGTTCCGAAGGGCTTATCACCCCAAAAGGAAGCCCCATACCTCTTGCGCAGCTGCTCCCTGTGATCCCTCTTCCTCAGCCCCAGGCAGCCAACCATCTGCCCTCCGTCTCTGAGGATTCACCTGTTCTGGACATTCCACGGAAATGGCCTCATTCAGTGTACGGCGTATGGGGGCGGCCTCTGTCACCCAGCGCAGGGCTTTCAGGGTCCTTCTGTGTTGTCACACGGATCAGCACTTGATTCTATTTGACTGGATAGTGTTCCCTTGCCTGGATGTGCCAGCCTTGTCTCTCTCTTCATCTGTTGATGGACCTTTGGGCTATTTTCACTTTAAGGTTATTGTATTTTTACTTTTAGGTTATCTGTTCATCATGCTGCTATGAACAGAAATGTTTGTGTATTTATTTAAATACCACTTTTCAGCTCTTTTGGATATATACCTAGGACTGGAATTTCTGGGTCTGATGCTAATCCTATGACTCATTATTTGGGAAACCACCAAACTGCTTTCCACAGCGGTCGCACTGATTTTCCATTCCCACCAGAAATATATGAGGGTTTCAATCATCTCTTCACTTGTTTTCTCTTCCTCCCCTCCTTCACTCCTTCCTTTCTTTTTTCCTTCTTTTTTGGGGGGAGAGGCTATTTTATTTATGTATGTAATTATTTTCATCCATCTTTGTTCTTTGGCCTGTGTGGGCCTCCCATCGCAGTGGTCTCTTCAGCTGCAGAGCACCGGCTCTGGGCGTATGCGCTCCAGAGCGCTGGCTCGTAATTGGACACACCGGCCCAGCATGTGGGATCAGCACATGGTGCCCCTTGCACTGCAAGGTGGACTCTTTACCCACTGGACCACCAGGGAAGCTCTCTGTTTTCCTTCTAATTACAGCCATTCTAGTAGTCATGAAGTTACACTGACTGTTTTTTTCAACTATTGTGTTTTTTTAATTTTCATCTAGCGCAATGTTAACATTTTCCCTCCTACACAGCATAAGGGATCTTATTTTCCCAACCAGGGATCAAACCTGCGCCCCCTGCCTGGGAAGTGCAGACTCTTAACTACTAGACTTCCCAGAAGTCCTGAGACCTTTTTTTTTCAGGTGAATTGACATTAAATCAATGTTAAGAAAATGACAGCTTGGCTGTTTGTGGACAGGGTAGGTAAGGCTGGCAAACACACAGCCTGCAGCTTGCAGGCAGGAAACCAGGCGTCTGCCTGTTTGTCGCTCTCCACTGGCTCCCACTGCCTCCCCTCCAGCCGTGCATGTCAAACCCAACCCCAGCTCTGCAAGAGGCCTCCGGATCTCCTCTGTCCCCTGCAACCAGGTGAGCCCCAGCTTGAGGCAAGTCTGCTCTGGGTAGAAGGGTTATCACTGCGTCTTAATACCAGGGATCTGACCAAGGAGCCCGAGTCCCCCTTGCAGGCTCTGCCTGATCCTGTGCACAAGAACGCCCTGACTCGGATCACTGGGATTCCCTGGGCAAGTCTGTGGGTTAGTCCCATCCTTCTCCATGATTTCAGTTTTTAGCTATTCTTACTTCTTATAGGTATTACATATGTGTAGGAAAAGTACAAAAAAGTTTTTACCAAATCCAGACTCTGGATAATACCTCCTTTCTACTTCTTTTTGGGAAAAGAGGCTATTTTCTTTCCCCTATGTTTATTTCTTCCGTCTTCCTCCCTCCTTCACTCCTTCCTTTCTTTTTTCCTTCTTTTTTGGGGGGAGAGGCTATTTTATTTATGTATGTAATTATTTTCATCCATCTTTGTTCTTTGGCCTGTGTGGGCCTCCCATCGCAGTGGTCTCTTCAGCTGCAGAGCACCGGCTCTGGGCGTATGCGCTCCAGAGCGCTGGCTCGTAATTGGACACACCGGCCCAGCATGTGGGATCAGCACATGGTGCCCCTTGCACTGCAAGGTGGACTCTTTACCCACTGGACCACCAGGGAAGCTCTCTGTTTTCCTTCTAATTACAGCCATTCTAGTAGTCATGAAGTTACACTGACTGTTTTTTTCAACTATTGTGTTTTTTTAATTTTCATCTAGCGCAATGTTAACATTTTCCCTCCTACACAGCATAAGGGATCTTATTTTCCCAACCAGGGATCAAACCTGCGCCCCCTGCCTGGGAAGTGCAGACTCTTAACTACTAGACTTCCCAGAAGTCCTGAGACCTTTTTTTTTCAGGTGAATTGACATTAAATCAATGTTAAGAAAATGACAGCTTGGCTGTTTGTGGACAGGGTAGGTAAGGCTGGCAAACACACAGCCTGCAGCTTGCAGGCAGGAAACCAGGCGTCTGCCTGTTTGTCGCCTCCACTGGCTCCCACTGCCTCCCCTCCAGCCGTGCATGTCAAACCCAACCCCAGCTCTGCAAGAGGCCTCCGGATCTCCTCTGTCCCCTGCAACCAGGTGAGCCCCAGCTTGAGGCAAGTCTGCTCTGGGTAGAAGGGTTATCACTGCGTCTTAATACCAGGGATCTGACCAAGGAGCCCGAGTCCCCCTTGCAGGCTCTGCCTGATCCTGTGCACAAGAACGCCCTGACTCGGATCACTGGGATTCCCTGGGCAAGTCTGTGGGTTAGTCCCATCCTTCTCCATGATTTCAGTTTTTAGCTTCGTATTCTTACTTCTTATAGGTATTACATATGTGTAGGAAAAGTACACAAGTTACAAGTATACAGTTTAATGTATTTTCACCAAATCCAGACTCTGGATAATACCACTGAGAAAAAATAGGACATTATTAACACCTCTAAACAGCCCTAAAAATCTGTACTACCCCCCAGGGGTTACCAAGCATCTGACTTTTTATACCACGGAGTAGCTGGCCAGCTGGGAGCTTTTTGTAGATGGAGTCACAGAGCACACGGGCCTGGCTTCTTCCAGCAGTGCTGCTCAGGTGCCGTCCCTCCACGTCTGAGTGTGACTGTGGGTTGCTCGTCTCCTCGCTGTCTGGCATCCCCTCCGTGACTCAGCCACATCATGTACTTCCTCTGCAGTTGACCGGCCCTGAGCGGACTTCTCATGGATCTACCTGGGGTGCCTCCCTGACAGTCTCCTGAGGGAGTGGGGTTCCTGGTCGCAGGGCTTTGCCAGATGCCACCATTCAGCTTTCTGTGGCTGCACCCACTGACATTCCCCCAGGGACCGAGGACAGCTACAGCGGGTTCGCACCCTCACCAACACGTGGTGCCCCCAAGCTGCTTCCTTCTGGCAGTGTGGCAGGTGTCTGGAAGGAGCAATCTGAAGCCTTAGTTCAGATTTCACTGATGGCAGATGAAGATGACCAGCTCTTCACACATTTATGGGTCACTGAGACATCCTCTTCTGTGAAGTCCCTGACCAAGGCCTCTGTTCATTTCCTATTGTTGTGTTTTTATTCTCGGTTTGTAGGAGCACTTTGTTCTAGATGCTGAGCACCCATGGGGAGGAAAACACTGAACAAGGTTCCCAAGCCATCAGACTCAGCCCCTGTCTCCAAGAAGCAAGGAGACCCTCTCCAGGCTCCACTCCCGGGAGGCACGGCCTCTTGGCCTCCAGGACACTGGCCTCACACCAAGGGATGAGGCAGAGACGGCCCCAGGATGCCTTTCCCCCATCTCCTCTGTGCAGGCTCTCCCTGTCTTTGCAGAGTCAGGTCAAGGCCCACCTCCTCCTTCGAGCCCAGAGCTTCCTCCCCTACCCCCATCTTACAACCACAGCTCACATGGGCCTCTGCTAGTGCTCTTAGGGCACAGCGGGAACATGGCAAGGGCAAACCAGCCTTCCTCAAACTCTGAAGGTTACAGGAAAATACGCTCAGAGGAGATGAACTCCCACAGTGCTGTGTGCTCAGTTGCTCAGTCGTGTCTAACTCTTTGTGACCCTATGGATTGTAGCCCTCCAGGTTTCTCTGACATGGGATTCCCCAGGCAAGAATACTGGAGCGGGTTGCCATTTGCTCCTCAAGGGCATCATCCTGACCCAGGGATCGAACCTACATCTCCTACGTCTCCTGCATTGCAAGCAGATTCTTTACCTGCTGAGCCACCGGGAATGTCTGAACTACAGAAATCATGTTAAAACTAAGAGGTATTCCAGAAAAGCAGCAGGGGCAGTCAGGAAACCCAGATGTCCTAACTATAACAGAAGGGGCCTAGCCACCCAGACCCACAGAACTGAAAGAAGAATGTTGCAAAGAGAGAAAGGCGGTGGGGTGGGGTCTGGAAGAGCACAGCAAAAGGATTCAGGTCCTCATCCAGGAGAGAGGGTGTCCACGTCAGCTAGTCAGCTAGCCCCGGGGCAGCTCTCCTCCTGGGGCGGTCCTGGCTTAGCCTAAGCCACATCTCAGTGAGAGGATTCATGTGTGAGCCAGTCTGCCTACCGGGCTGGCAAGGTGGGACCCCACGGGTGCTGGCTGCAGGAAACAGTGATATGGGTGCCTGGAGAGGGTGCCCCCGCCCAGCCTCAGAGACGGGAGCGGAAACTCTGGCAGGTCTCGCAAGGGTCTCAGTACTGCCACCATGTGGATATCTTGGAAACTGCATAGGGCTACCAGTTAACGAGGCAAGTGCAAGTTGAAATGTAGTCTACACTCTGCTCACCAAGGAACTTGCCCTGGTACCACTGCCTGGATTGGGGAAAACACTCTCCTCTCTACTCCAAAACGCCATCAGTTCTGTGAGCTATCAGGGCTATGCCTGCCCAAAGGGCCCATGTGTTTCTATCTCCCACAAAGGTGGCCTGCGGGTGAACATCAGCCCTGGGTGTGTGCATGACCCAGTGTTCAAGCAGTCCTGCAAACCCCCTGCTCACAGCAATGGGATGTGGCAGAGGGGGAGGAAGAGAGCTGTTTCTCACGGGAGGCCCCAGCACCTAAGGCAGACTGCCCTGGGGGTACCATGGCGTGGACATGTGCACCCCCACAGCCGCACCGAGGTACCCAGGCATCGCTGCGGGCGGTGAGCCTTGTTCAGCTACAGGACAAGGATGGACCAGAGGTGACACAGCTTCCTTTGACTTACAAGCTCATGTAGGATGGTGCCAGGAGCTCCCAGACCTGGCCGGGTGGCATCCTCCAAGGGCAGAGGTGAGAGGCAGCGGCACATCTGTGACAGTGTGGCTGCCCACACGCCCTTGGGTTGCAGGTGCCCAGGGGCCAGGGCCAGTCTACCACCTCCATCCAACAGGGTAACCACTGACCAGAGCCCCTGGCTGATGGTCAGGGACCAAACTGTGCTCCCCAGCGTGAGGCCGTATCACCTCAGAGAAGGGGCATCCTCTCCTCATTACACAGAAGCACTCTATGAGCCAGCATGACTCTGCCTGGGAGCACGTGGATTGCAGAGGACAAGGACGCCCAGGGCCAACAGAGGCTGTGTAAAACCCCGGTTCCACCTCACTACTCACTGAGCTGCTGCGTGTGGACTTTTGAGAACACCTTCTGCTGGGTTTGATTCCCTGGTGTAAGCTGGTGAGCAGCTTACCCGGTCTGCCTCACGCCTCCTGTGAGCGGGGTCAGAGGGCGTCAGGTCCTACGCTGTGGTCGTCTCCAGACACCTACCATCTCCGTCTGCATCTTGACCTCTGCTAAGATGTTCCCCCATCAAGGCCCTCAGCGGGAACAGCTAAGGGGCCTCCCCGCCCTTCTGCCTGCCTCCCCCACCCCCAGCACGTGCCTCTCACCCAGCAAACGTCTTGCTGACTCTGGGATGTGAGCAAAGGGCATCAGCAGGGATCAGATTCCATTGTCTGCTGCGGAGAAGGAGGGGTGGGTAGAGAGGAAGCGTTGAGGTTTCATAAGTTTCACATGAGCACTGGGGCTTTTCTCTGGGCTAATCCCTCTGCTCAGAGCTTTACACATGGTATTTAATACCACAGAAACCAGTGCAGGAGACTCTGATAGCTCCATCTTATAGGGAAGAGAACTGAAGCTCAGAGTTCATACGATTGGCCCAAGATCACAGCAATACAGTGAGAGAGCTCTATGCCCTGAAACAGTGACTTTAACCAGGGATCACAAAGTCAGCCCTTCCCAGGCTGTGTTATAGATTGAACCAGATGAAAGGCATCTGGGAGGGGTGGGGCTTGTGGCCAACTATTGCACGTACCTGCCTCAAGGCGTTCACATGGACTTTTATCGGGTGTGCCAGCCACTGAGGCCTGTTCTGCCACCCTCTTTCTTAACCACTGGTCTTAACTGCCTCCCCTCAAAAACGCCTCTCCATCCCCACTGCCACCACATAGGCCCTCGTCACTCACACCTGGGAAGCCACCAGAGCCTCCTCCACAGCCTTTCTGCCTCCAGCCTAACCCGTGCTGGTCCATCGGCTCACCAGAGCCTGACACTATCCCTTCCCTGAGCACCCAGTCTTCCAAAGACCCTCCTCTAGACACACAGCGCTCACAGGCCCACCCACCCTGGGACCATCACAGAATAGGAGGAACAAGGACTTTGCAGCTAGACAGTTCTAGGTTTAAATCCCAGCTCTGCTATTTGCCAGGGGGTCACGTTGGCTAAGCTGCTGAACCTTCTTGACCCTGTTTTCTCTCTAAAGGGGCATCTGGTGAGAGCCAGCATGAGGAGTCCTTAGAGACATGAAATGCACTCACACTTGTAAAGGCTCAGCCCAGTGCCCGGGGCCCAGGAGAAATTTACCCCACATGGAAAACGCAGGCGGAGAATGGAATGTCACCAAAAAAACCCCTCAGGAAGTCAGGAGGTGGCGGGACTTGCTAGCTAATGAGTAAGAGCACTCAGGTTTCAAAGACAGTTCTTGTCTGCAAAATGAGACAAATTCCACGCACACGGGTCCTACACAGATCTGGAGACAATGCCTGTGGCAGTAACAGGTGCTCTGCCTCTGCCCAGCCTTGCTGGGAAGAGGGCGAAAGGGGCAGGCTTGACCAGAGCTGAGCCGATCCCCACCCAGAGCAAGACTGCAGGACAGAGGGGTTTCAGTCCTCTCCAGAAGCTGCACCTGGCTCTGGGAGGCCCCACCCTCATCGCAACAGACAGTAATGTAGCACCCACATCCCTCATTAAATAGAGTCCTCCTTGCTTGAAATGTAAAAGGATTTTCGTGAGTTTGCTTTTGAAATGACTTGACTCTGAGTAACTCATTCAATTTACTACTGGCTATGATTTCTCTTCCATCATTTTCACTCTATGCCCTGAAACAGTGACTTTAACCAGGGATCACAAAGTCAGCCCTTCCCAGGCTGTGTTATAGATTGAACCAGATGAAAGGCATCTGGGAGGGGTGGGGCTTGTGGCCAACTATTGCACGTACCTGCCTCAAGGCGTTCACATGGACTTTTATCGGGTGTGCCAGCCACTGAGGCCTGTTCTGCCACCCTCTTTCTTAACCACTGGTCTTAACTGCCTCCCCTCAAAAACGCCTCTCCATCCCCACTGCCACCACATAGGCCCTCGTCACTCACACCTGGGAAGCCACCAGAGCCTCCTCCACAGCCTTTCTGCCTCCAGCCTAACCCGTGCTGGTCCATCGGCTCACCAGAGCCTGACACTATCCCTTCCCTGAGCACCCAGTCTTCCAAAGACCCTCCTCTAGACACACAGCGCTCACAGGCCCACCCACCCTGGGACCATCACAGAATAGGAGGAACAAGGACTTTGCAGCTAGACAGTTCTAGGTTTAAATCCCAGCTCTGCTATTTGCCAGGGGGTCACGTTGGCTAAGCTGCTGAACCTTCTTGACCCTGTTTTCTCTCTAAAGGGGCATCTGGTGAGAGCCAGCATGAGGAGTCCTTAGAGACATGAAATGCACTCACACTTGTAAAGGCTCAGCCCAGTGCCCGGGGCCCAGGAGAAATTTACCCCACATGGAAAACGCAGGCGGAGAATGGAATGTCACCAAAAAAACCCCTCAGGAAGTCAGGGAGGTGGCGGGGACTTGCTAGCTAATGAGTAAGAGCACTCAGGTTTCAAAGACAGTTCTTGTCTGCAAAATGAGACAAATTCCACGCACACGGGTCCTACACAGATCTGGAGACAATGCCTGTGGCAGTAACAGGTGCTCTGCCTCTGCCCAGCCTTGCTGGGAAGAGGGCGAAAGGGGCAGGCTTGACCAGAGCTGAGCCGATCCCCACCCAGAGCAAGACTGCAGGACAGAGGGGTTTCAGTCCTCTCCAGAAGCTGCACCTGGCTCTGGGAGGCCCCACCCTCATCGCAACAGACAGTAATGTAGCACCCACATCCCTCATTAAATAGAGTCCTCCTTGCTTGAAATGTAAAAGGATTTTCGTGAGTTTGCTTTTGAAATGACTTGACTCTGAGTAACTCATTCAATTTACTACTGGCTATGATTTCTCTTCCATCATCCTTCACAGTCTGGAGCTCTTGCCAAAACCACAACTTACAAATTGTTTTCCAATATAATGACATGTGTGTGGATACCAAACTTAAATATTAAGGTTGGCGTTACTTTCTGAAGGCATGTTGTTAAACATTCAGCAATTTTGACATTGTCTTTTTCACATTTTGCAGTCCCCCAAAATGTTCTTTCCAATCTCCAACATCTCCTGCTCTTTGGAAGCCCACCCTGGCCCCTGAACAGGATAGGGTTGTTCACAAAGCCAGGACACTTGGTTCCTCCCTATTTCCAGACACACGGGCTGCCCCGCAAGTTCGACTGCAAGAGCACCCACCCCAGATGGTCTGGGGCGTCCTAATTTGGGCAACTTGAGCTTCCTGGTGGCTCAGATGGTAAAGAATATCCCTGTAATGCAGGAGACCTGGGTTCAATCCCTGGGTCAGGATGATCTCTCGGAGAAGGGAATGGCAACCGACTCCAGTATTCTTGCCTGGAGAATTCCATGGACAGAGGAGCCTGCAAGCCCATGGGGTTGCAAAGAGTCAGACACAGTTTAGCAACTAACACTTTCACTTTCTTTGTAGAGTATTCTCATTTTGAAAACACTATAATTTGCCAAATATTGGATTAAATGTGATTGAATGCTTAAATCTGGAATCAAGATGGGTGGGAACCTCACATATGTGGATGATACCACTCTAATGGCAAAGTGAAGAGGAACTAAAGAGCCGCTTGATGAGGGTGAAGGAAGAGAGTGAAAAACCTGGCTTAAAACTAAATATTAAAAAAATTAAGATCATGGCATCTGATCCCATTACTTCATGGCAAATAGAAGGGGAAAAGGTGCAAGTAGTGACAGATTTCCTCTTCTTGGTCTCTAAAATCACTGCAGATGGTAACTGCAGTCATGAAATCAGAAGACGATTGCTTCTTGGCAGGAAAGCTATGACAAACCTGGACAGGGTGTTGAAAAGCAGAGACATCCCTCTGCTGACAAAGGTCCATGTAGTTAAGGCTGCGGTCTTCCCAGTGGTCACGTATGGTTGTGAGACCTGGACTATAAAGAAGGCTGGGCGCTGAAGAATTGATACCTCCAAACTGGAGTGCTGGAATAGATTCTTGAGAGTCCCTTGGACAGCAAGGAGATCAAACCAGTCGATCATAAAGGAAATCAACCCTGAATACTCATTTGGCATAACTGATGCTAAAGCTAAAGCTCCAGTATTTTGGTCATCTGAGGCGAACAGATGACTCATTGGAAAAGTCCCTGATGCTGGGAAAGATTGAGGGCAAAAAGGTGTCAGAGGATGAGATGGACATCACACAGACACCCTGGCCCCTGAACAGGATAGGGTTGTTCACAAAGCCAGGACACTTGGTTCCTCCCTATTTCCAGACACACGGGCTGCCCAAGTTCGACTGCAAGAGCACCCACCCCAGATGGTCTGGGGCGTCCTAATTTGGGCAACTTGAGCTTCCTGGTGGCTCAGATGGTAAAGAATATCCCTGTAATGCAGGAGACCTGGGTTCAATCCCTGGGTCAGGATGATCTCTCGGAGAAGGGAATGGCAACCGACTCCAGTATTCTTGCCTGGAGAATTCCATGGACAGAGGAGCCTGCAAGCCCATGGGGTTGCAAAGAGTCAGACACAGTTTAGCAACTAACACTTTCACTTTCTTTGTAGAGTATTCTCATTTTGAAAACACTATAATTTGCCAAATATTGGATTAAATGTGATTGAATGCTTAAATCTGGAATCAAGATGGGTGGGAACCTCACATATGTGGATGATACCACTCTAATGGCAAAGTGAAGAGGAACTAAAGAGCCGCTTGATGAGGGTGAAGGAAGAGAGTGAAAAACCTGGCTTAAAACTAAATATTAAAAAAATTAAGATCATGGCATCTGATCCCATTACTTCATGGCAAATAGAAGGGGAAAAGGTGCAAGTAGTGACAGATTTCCTCTTCTTGGTCTCTAAAATCACTGCAGATGGTAACTGCAGTCATGAAATCAGAAGACGATTGCTTCTTGGCAGGAAAGCTATGACAAACCTGGACAGGGTGTTGAAAAGCAGAGACATCCCTCTGCTGACAAAGGTCCATGTAGTTAAGGCTGCGGTCTTCCCAGTGGTCACGTATGGTTGTGAGACCTGGACTATAAAGAAGGCTGGGCGCTGAAGAATTGATACCTCCAAACTGGAGTGCTGGAATAGATTCTTGAGAGTCCCTTGGACAGCAAGGAGATCAAACCAGTCGATCATAAAGGAAATCAACCCTGAATACTCATTTGGCATAACTGATGCTAAAGCTAAAGCTCCAGTATTTTGGTCATCTGAGGCGAACAGATGACTCATTGGAAAAGTCCCTGATGCTGGGAAAGATTGAGGGCAGAAGGAGAAGAGGGTGTCAGAGGATGAGATGGCTGGACGACATCACCAATGCAATGGATGAACTTGGGTAAATTTCGTGAGATGGTGAGGGACATGGAGGCCTGGTGTGCTGCCGTTCACGGGGTGGCCAAGAGTCAGACACGACTGGGTAACTAAGCAACAACAACGCTTAAATCTTTATCAGAGTTCCATATAAATACATTTACGAATGAAGCAATGCTTTAATGGGGCAAATGTTCTCACATAAGGTTTGGGAATTGGATCACGGTCATCCTAACAAAGCTTTACCAGTCCCTCCCATCTGGGGTGCAGCCAGCGGCCCCTGTGCTCCCCTCAAGACCCCCAGGGTGGGGCACTGGGAGGTGAAGCAGGGCAGGCCAGGCTGTGATGTGTCCTGGCACAGCCCGCCCAGCCACAGTGCTTGTGACTGACAAAGGGACAGTCCTCCGGTGGAGACTTCATTCAGGGCCAGCCTCTCTTAAGGCAGACTGGTCATGGCAAGGTGATCTGCCTGTTTTATTGTACTCTGTCTGGGGCCTTTCAGAGCAGACCAATTTTTAAAATTTCCTCTGCCATTCACCATCACTCCACTCCCTTCTCCATGCAAGAGGCAGAAGACCTAAGAGAAGATGTACCATTTTCGCAAAGACTTCCACACACCCTCCCAAGCAGGCCACAAGGAGGGGCTCAACGTGATTCCAAGAAAGGGAAGGAAGCAGGAGGTATGGGCAAAGTAGAGGGTGGAGAAAAGACCTTGACGCAGCTGACATACTTAGATTTATTCTATCAAGAAGTGGGAGGGGGCTTCCCTGTTGTTGCAGTGCAAGGGGTGCTGGTTCGATCCCTGGCCTGGGAAGATCCCACATGCCACAGAGTGGCTGGACCGATGTGTCCAACTACCGAGCCAGAGCTCTGGAGCCAGAGAGGCCACTGCGATGGGAAGCCCACACAGGCCAAAGAAAAAAGATGGATGAAAATAGATAAATGAAAGACCAATAGAAGTGGCAAAAAGAAAAAAAAAGCAGCAGCAGTAGGGCTTCCCTGGTGGTCCAGTGGGTAAATAGTCCACCTTGCAGTGCAAGGGGCATTGGTTCGATCCCTAGCCCGGGAAGATCCCACTTGCCGCGCGTCCAATTACAAGCCAGTGCTCTGGAATGCATGCACCCAGGGCCGGTGCTCTGCAATGAGGGAGGCCACTGCAATGGGAGGCCCACACAGGCCAAAGAACAAAGATGGATGAAAATAAATAAATTAAAAAACTAATAAAAGAGGCCAAAATTTAACAAAAAGAAGTAGTAAGATAGGTGATAAACAAGTTGTCTTGGACCTGGTCATTGTACTCATGAGCACCTAGATTCAGAATAATCTATAAAGCCTTATAGGCAGAGGTAATAATATCTAATATTTATTGAGCACTTAATGAATCCAGAATCAACCCATGAGGAAAGTGCTATTATTATCCCTATGAAATCAGTGAGGCCATGGAGGCACAGAGAGGTAAGTAACTTGTTCAGGCCAGGCTGTGATGTGTCCTGGCACAGCCCGCCCAGCCACAGTGCTTGTGACTGACAAAGGGACAGTCCTCCGGTGGAGACTTCATTCAGGGCCAGCCTCTCTTAAGGCAGACTGGTCATGGCAAGGTGATCTGCCTGTTTTATTGTACTCTGTCTGGGGCCTTTCAGAGCAGCCCAAATTTTTTAAAATTTCCTCTGCCATTCACCATCACTCCACTCCCTTCTCCATGCAAGAGGCAGAAGACCTAAGAGAAGATGTACCATTTTCAAAGGCTTCCACACACCCTCCCAAGCAGGCCACAAGGAGGGGCTCAACGTGATTCCAAGAAAGGGAAGGAAGCAGGAGGTATGGGCAAAGTAGAGGGTGGAGAAAAGACCTTGACGCAGCTGACATACTTAGATTTATTCTATCAAGAAGTGGGAGGGGGCTTCCCTGTTGTTGCAGTGCAAGGGGTGCTGGTTCGATCCCTGGCCTGGGAAGATCCCACATGCCACAGAGTGGCTGGACCGATGTGTCCAACTACCGAGCCAGAGCTCTGGAGCCAGAGAGGCCACTGCGATGGGAAGCCCACACAGGCCAAAGAAAAAAGATGGATGAAAATAGATAAATGAAAGACCAATAGAAGTGGCAAAAAGAAAAAAAAAGCAGCAGCAGTAGGGCTTCCCTGGTGGTCCAGTGGGTAAATAGTCCACCTTGCAGTGCAAGGGGCATTGGTTCGATCCCTAGCCCGGGAAGATCCCACTTGCCGCGCGTCCAATTACAAGCCAGTGCTCTGGAATGCATGCACCCAGGGCCGGTGCTCTGCAATGAGGGAGGCCACTGCAATGGGAGGCCCACACAGGCCAAAGAACAAAGATGGATGAAAATAAATAAATTAAAAAACTAATAAAAGAGGCCAAAATTTAACAAAAAGAAGTAGTAAGATAGGTGATAAACAAGTTGTCTTGGACCTGGTCATTGTACTCATGAGCACCTAGATTCAGAATAATCTATAAAGCCTTATAGGCAGAGGTAATAATATCTAATATTTATTGAGCACTTAATGAATCCAGAATCAACCCATGAGGAAAGTGCTATTATTATCCCTATGAAATCAGTGAGGCCATGGAGGCACAGAGAGGGTAAGTAACTTGTTCAAGGTCACATAGCAGTAAGCAGTGGAACCAAAATTCAAGCCCCTAAGGTCTGGCACCAGAGCAGACACTTGTAACCATGATGCCAGGCCACAGTTATTCTTAACAAAGAGCCCTGACGGTAAATTATGGTTCACCATGGGACAGCAAACAGTCATTTAAATGTATAAAGAATATGAAAATACTAATGAAGTGTGGAAAGACATTAAAATATTTTTAAAATACAAAATTATGCATGTATGATGGTATGTTGATGTAGGACAGAAACCAACGCAATATTGTAAAGCAATTATCTTTGCTGTTTGACTCAGGGAACTCACACAGGGGCTCTAGCAGCCTGGAAGGGTGGGACGGGGAGGCAGATGGAAGGAAAATTCAAGAGGGAGGGGACATGTGTATACCTATGGCTGATTCATGTTGATATTTGGCAGAAAATCACAAAATCCTGTAAAGCAATTATCCTTCCATTAAAAAATTTAAAAAAGCAAACAGGCAAAGGCGAGTGAAACTTTAGATTCACATATGTATGTTGCATTATAATACAAACTGTGGATCACAATGAAAAAACATTTGGAAGCCAAAAAATTATTTTTAAATGCCTTTCTAAAAAGAACTAAAAGAAATATTTAATATAAAATAATATAAAATATAAATAAATACACAGTATATATTAAACATATAAGTGTATATTAGACAGTAGTTGATCAAGTATGTGTTGAAATTGGTGGATTATGAGTGGTCTTTTTTCTTCTTCCTACTTTTGTATATTTTCCAAATTTCTTTAATGAAAATTATTATTTTCAGTTAGGAAAAAGTATTAAGGGGCTTCCCTGGTGGTCCAGTGGGTAAAGACACCGCCTTGCAGTACAAGGGGCGCCGGTTCAATCCCCAGCCTGGGAAGATCCCACATGCTGCAGAGTGGCTGGACCGATGTGTCCAACTGCTGAGCCAGAGCGCGTGCGCCCAGAGCCAGTGCTCTGTGACCAGAGAGGC
Source organism: Tragulus kanchil (assembly GCA_022376925.1). NCBI lineage: Eukaryota > Metazoa > Chordata > Mammalia > Artiodactyla > Tragulidae > Tragulus > Tragulus kanchil. Next base: position 139,675,789 of record JAIOJX010000024.1, read on the forward strand.
CACTGTGATGGGAGGCCCACAACAGGCCAAAGAACAAAGATGGAAATAAAATGAAAGACCAATAGAAGTGGCCAACAATTTTTTTTAAGTATTACGGGCTGATTTAAAATTACTTGCTCTCAGTAAGTGTTTAAGAGAGAAATTTCTGAGAAACAGAAACTCCAAATGTAAGTAGTCTAAGAAAAACGGGGGGGTAGGTAGAGTTGAGAAACTTAAAATTGGTAATATTCTTACAGCTAGGCCTCTGAACACTGAGAAGAGTGTACAAGGGACGAGAAAACAGAATGAAGGATTCTAGGATAAGACAAATTCAATGGGCAAGTGAGGAGTCTTTGTGGTCCTAAGTGCAGGTCCTTTAAAGAAGCTTCTAGAAATCCTTGTTTTACAAATGAAACATGTTTTTGTTATTAAATATATTCACTTCCTTGAAAAGCAAGTTCCCTTCAGCTTGTTAAAGATCCTCCTGTGGCAGATGCAGGCCCAGCGTGGGGTACAGAGCCCTGGACCCCAAGCTCCCCTGGCTCCAGCCCAGCCTCCGCCATGGAGTCCGGGCCAGTTGCATCTCCTGAGGCTGTTTCCCCAAACAGAATCCCGGGAGACTTGCGCAGGGTCTTGCACATCACCCAGCTCTAACGTTCTGCTCCACGCTATGTAAATGACTAGAACAAATTGGCTCAAGATACCTTCTGAAGACCTAGGGGCTTGATCAGGAGCGAGCCCGTCTAGTAGCCCTCAGGAGGCCGCAGCTCGGGGGAGCATCTGCCCAGAGACCCGGGCTGAGGTGCAGATGCAGGAAAACAGGTGGGGCTGGAGTGGGCGAGCTGACCGCGAGTGGGAAGCCAGCCTCCTGCTCCCTCACCAGCCCCATAATCACACAGGCTCCTGCTGTTCCAGGGCTAATTGAGTCCGAAGGGAACAGCGTGTCTCTCTCCAATTATCATCAGCAGCAAACAGCTTCTCCATCACCGCCCCGCGACCCTGCCCAGCACGGGGCACATTCCACTCTCCTCCTTACAGGGGCAGCAGATTCTAGCAACCTCTGGGTCCAAGGAGGTGCTCCAAAAAGCCAGGCATTAACCACAGGACTGCAGCCTCCTTGGTTAAGTCTGGGAGGGGCCCACAACAGGCCAAAGAACAAAGATGGATGAAAATAGACAAATGAAAGTCAATAGAAGTGGCCAACAATTTTTTTTAAGTATTACGGGCTGATTTAAAATTACTTGCTCTCAGTAAGTGTTTAAGAGAGAAATTTCTGAGAAACAGAAACTCCAAATGTAAGTAGTCTAAGAAAAACGGGGGGGTAGGTAGAGTTGAGAAACTTAAAATTGGTAATATTCTTACAGCTAGGCCTCTGAACACTGAGAAGAGTGTACAAGGGACGAGAAAACAGAATGAAGGATTCTAGGATAAGACAAATTCAATGGGCAAGTGAGGAGTCTTTGTGGTCCTAAGTGCAGGTCCTTTAAAGAAGCTTCTAGAAATCCTTGTTTTACAAATGAAACATGTTTTTGTTATTAAATATATTCACTTCCTTGAAAAGCAAGTTCCCTTCAGCTTGTTAAAGATCCTCCTGTGGCAGATGCAGGCCCAGCGTGGGGTACAGAGCCCTGGACCCCAAGCTCCCCTGGCTCCAGCCCAGCCTCCGCCATGGAGTCCGGGCCAGTTGCATCTCCTGAGGCTGTTTCCCCAAACAGAATCCCGGGAGACTTGCGCAGGGTCTTGCACATCACCCAGCTCTAACGTTCTGCTCCACGCTATGTAAATGACTAGAACAAATTGGCTCAAGATACCTTCTGAAGACCTAGGGGCTTGATCAGGAGCGAGCCCGTCTAGTAGCCCTCAGGAGGCCGCAGCTCGGGGGAGCATCTGCCCAGAGACCCGGGCTGAGGTGCAGATGCAGGAAAACAGGTGGGGCTGGAGTGGGCGAGCTGACCGCGAGTGGGAAGCCAGCCTCCTGCTCCCTCACCAGCCCCATAATCACACAGGCTCCTGCTGTTCCAGGGCTAATTGAGTCCGAAGGGAACAGCGTGTCTCTCTCCAATTATCATCAGCAGCAAACAGCTTCTCCATCACCGCCCCGCGACCCTGCCCAGCACGGGGCACATTCCACTCTCCTCCTTACAGGGGCAGCAGATTCTAGCAACCTCTGGGTCCAAGGAGGTGCTCCAAAAAGCCAGGCATTAAACACAGGACTGCAGCCTCCTTGGTTAAGTCTGGGTTCAGAAGGCACAGGCTTGCTCCCACCCTCTGCAAGAGAATCTGCCGAGAGAGTTCAGATTTCTGCACTACGCCTCCCACCCACTGAGTCAGAACATCTGAGGGCAGCACCTGGAAATGGCATTTTAAACAAGCTCCCCAGAAGAGCCAGGGGCCCCCCAAGCTTCAGAAACACCAGCCTCAGGTTTTCTTGTGATCGCATATTCCCACATCTTCCAGAGTTTCCTAAGAGGCTGGAACTGAGGAGGACCTAGAGGGGGAAGGGGTCTACTCCCCAAAATGATGTGACAGGGATGCGCCCCAGACCTGGGGCCAAGTGTCCACTTCAGAGGGGGCGGGCCAGGCTGGACAAGGGCCTAGGGGCAGCAGCTGGGTCCCTGGAGGGCCTCTCCCCCACCCGCTTCCTTGGCCGGTTTCTATGCGTACCGAGTCAAGTCCATTTGCTCCCCTCGGAACTTGTTCCTGCACCCACAATGCTCCTGGACCCAACCTCAGCCACCATCCACCTCAGCTCTCCCGCCTCTCTCTCTCCCAACAGAGACCCCGCCTGCCTCATTACTTAAATAATCTTTATTTCTCATGCACTAGGAAATATGGGACTGGATTGTATGAAACACTGCATTTCACAGCAAAGGCATCGGTCCAGAACACAACACAGGGGACCAGGGGGGATCCAGGTGTGGTCAAAACTCTGGGGACCACAGTGGGGTTACTACCCTCGGGGCTGGTGGCAGATCCGGGACCCTCGCGTTGCAATGACCCCAGACATAGCACAGGGCGGCTGCCCGCTCCCACAGAGGCACAGGAAGCGGACATCAGAGGAGCACACGGAGACCAGAGAAGGGACAGAGAAAGCTGCTGGACAGTGACTGGGCAGAGGCAGTGGTCCATCACCTCCAGGGCTGGGACTCAGTCGATTCTAACCTGCCACGGAGCCACTGCAGCTCACAGATTTCTGGAAGCCTGTGCTCACAACAACACACGTGTGCAGGCCACATCTGACTGCTGCCCTCCCGGACACATAAACAAGACGGGGGCCTACACTCGAGCCCCAGCCAAAGGTCAAATGTCCCCAGGCAGGAACCCCAGGCATTAAACACAGGACTGCAGCCTCCTTGGTTAAGTCTGGGTTCAGAAGGCACAGGCTTGCTCCCACCCTCTGCAAGAGAATCTGCCGAGAGAGTTCAGATTTCTGCACCGCCTCCCACCCACTGAGTCAGAACATCTGAGGGCAGCACCTGGAAATGGCATTTTAAACAAGCTCCCCAGAAGAGCCAGGGGCCCCCCAAGCTTCAGAAACACCAGCCTCAGGTTTTCTTGTGATCGCATATTCCCACATCTTCCAGAGTTTCCTAAGAGGCTGGAACTGAGGAGGACCTAGAGGGGGAAGGGGTCTACTCCCCAAAATGATGTGACAGGGATGCGCCCCAGACCTGGGGCCAAGTGTCCACTTCAGAGGGGGCGGGCCAGGCTGGACAAGGGCCTAGGGGCAGCAGCTGGGTCCCTGGAGGGCCTCTCCCCCACCCGCTTCCTTGGCCGGTTTCTATGCGTACCGAGTCAAGTCCATTTGCTCCCCTCGGAACTTGTTCCTGCACCCACAATGCTCCTGGACCCAACCTCAGCCACCATCCACCTCAGCTCTCCCGCCTCTCTCTCTCCCAACAGAGACCCCGCCTGCCTCATTACTTAAATAATCTTTATTTCTCATGCACTAGGAAATATGGGACTGGATTGTATGAAACACTGCATTTCACAGCAAAGGCATCGGTCCAGAACACAACACAGGGGACCAGGGGGGATCCAGGTGTGGTCAAAACTCTGGGGACCACAGTGGGGTTACTACCCTCGGGGCTGGTGGCAGATCCGGGACCCTCGCGTTGCAATGACCCCAGACATAGCACAGGGCGGCTGCCCGCTCCCACAGAGGCACAGGAAGCGGACATCAGAGGAGCACACGGAGACCAGAGAAGGGACAGAGAAAGCTGCTGGACAGTGACTGGGCAGAGGCAGTGGTCCATCACCTCCAGGGCTGGGACTCAGTCGATTCTAACCTGCCACGGAGCCACTGCAGCTCACAGATTTCTGGAAGCCTGTGCTCACAACAACACACGTGTGCAGGCCACATCTGACTGCTGCCCTCCCGGACACATAAACAAGACGGGGGCCTACACTCGAGCCCCAGCCAAAGGTCAAATGTCCCCAGGCAGGAACCCCAGGGCTAGAGAGCCAGCCCTTCATAACCGTCCCCAGCTCTTACATGCCCACTGGACCAGCCAGGCTTCAGAGGATCCTGGGACAGGGCAGACCTCAAACCTGGGCCCTCTGGTGTCACCCTAGCCAAGACGAGGACAAACCGGCTCCTGGGCACTGCTTTCCCAGGGCGGCACAGGGACAGAGAACAGGTAGAGACATGCGGGACAGAACACAGAAGAATGGACACATGCAGAGACCACAACGGGCTGGGAGGGCCCTGCGGACAGAACGGGGGGCAAGGTGCCGAGGTGCAGGGGCGCTGGGCGGGCCGGGCTCACTGAGGCCCGGGGCTCATGGTGATGCCCGCCTCCTCCGGGATGGTCTCCAGCGTCTCGCTCTGCACGGCCTGCGTGATGAGCGCCAGCTCCTGGCACAGTGTCTCGTAGCGGTAGCCCACGCGGATGTCCGGCACGTTGGTGCGGCGGATGTCATTGCCCTCGGGGCCCTCCTTGGTGTAGTTGGGTCCCAGCCAGTGGCTCTTCACCTGCAGGGGTGGGGTAAGGGCAGGGCTGCAGCCCCTCGGAGAGGCCAGCACCCCAGGACGTCTGTGTCTGTGTGTTCAGTCGCTCAGTCATGTCCAACTCTTTGCTTCCCCGTGGACTGCACCCACCAGGCTCCTCTGTCCATGGGATTTTCCCAGGCAAGAATCCTGGGGTGCGTTCCCATTTCCTCCTCCAGGGGATCTTCCTGACTCAGGAACTAAACCCAAGACCCTTATGCCTCCTGCAGATGCTTTACCTCTGAACTCCCAGGGAAGCCCAGCACCCGTGAGATCTTCCCAAACGCAGAGCAGGTGGGGAAAGGGGAAAGGGAGGGGGGCAGTACCTTGTGGGAGAAGCCACTCATGAGCACGCTGTTGCGCGCCAGCTCGCACATGTCGCAGGAGCTGAGCTTCCACACCTGGGTGGCAATGCTGTACTCCTCCATCAGCGGCTCCTGCGGGGGCCAGCTTGCCTCAGGCGGGTGCAGGGGCCTGCCTGCCCGCGCCCACCATGGGCCGACCGCGAGGCATGCTGCGCTCTAGCAGCAGAGGGCAGCCCCGGTCCCAAGACCCCTCCGTCCCGGTGGCCTTGGAGCCCCGGGACAGGCTGCCTGCCGGGTGCTGACCTTGGTGAAGTGGAACTGCAGGGGGTCGTCTGTGGACAGCGAGACCATGAGGCCGCGGGACAGGTACTCAGGGAGCGGGTTCCGGTGGTAGCTGAGGAAGAGGCTGTTGTTGCTGAGCGGGGACATGGCGATACCAATCTGGGCCAGGTAATACAGGTACTGCAGGACCGGGGCCTGCGTGGGCGACAGGGACGGGGGCCTGTCAGGTGGCCTCCGGGCTGGGGAAGACACCTGATTCTTCGGGGTACAGGCCACGGTGCAGGCTGGGGGGTCGTACAGAACCGGGTAGTCCAGGCTGGGCGTGAGTTGCGAAGAGTCAGTTACAGCCAGAATCTGAGCTGGGGAGGCTCAGTGCGGAGGCTGGGGTCCCGGCGGGGGTGGGTGAGGAGGAGGATCAGCCGCTAAAGAGGCCGGGTGGGCTGAGAGGAGGGGAGCCGCGGGGAGGAAGGCGGGGGCAGGGCCTGACCTTGCGCAGCAGCAGCCCATGGGAGATGTTCTCCGCCAGCATGAAGGCTGACACCAGGTGGTGGATGGGCCCCGCCTCTCCGCAGTGCGGCCTCAGCACAAACGTGTGGAAGCCCCTCTGCCTGCGGGGCAGGAAGACAGCGTCGGGTCCTGAGCCCAGTGCGCCGGGGCTCCTCAGCCCCCACCCCGTCACTAAGGAGGCCGAGGACTGGGGGCGGGGGTAGACTCTTGGCTGCCAGAGCTGAGCTAGGGAGCCCTGAGGGCAGAGATGCAGCCCGTCGGATGCAGGACGGGGGACAAGAGGTGGGTCGGCAGCCCCTGGCAGCCCCGGTTTAGGGCAGACCGGAGCAAGGCTGGGCGGGCCGAGGCGGCACTGGCGGGGCCGGGCAGGCACCTGCGCAGGTGGTTGAGCATGGCCATGTTGGCGAAGGTGTAGTACAGGTAGTAGGCGTAGGGCGGGTTGTCCTCCTCCACCCACGCCTCGGGCAGGGGGCTCTCCAGGTTGAAGACGTGGTTCTCAGGCTTGGACTCGTCATCCACGCTGTCAAAGCCGTCCACCTGGCACGGGACGCTGGCTCAGGCCCAGAGCCTCAGCCGGGCCCAAGGCAGCGTCCTCCCCGCACCCAGGCCCAGGCGCCCCTCACGTGCTCCAAGAAGAGGTGCAGCTCCGGGTGGCTGGCCGGGTGGACGGTGGCCTCGAACAACGGCAGGAAGATGTTCTCCAGCATCTCCTGGAAGTTGGCCAGCTGGCCCTTGGTGCGGTACACGTCGCTGCGGGTGAGGCATGTGCACACAGGCGTGTGCGGGTCAGGGCAGAGCCCCAGAAGCACTGTGGAGCCACGCTGAGCGGCACCGGCTGGAGAGCCCGTGACCACGTGGGCCCAGGGCCCCCTCCTGTTCCGAGGGCTCAGCTGGGCTGGGGGAGGGCCAGACAGCCCAGGAGGGCAGGAGGCCCGCCCTGGCGCCGTGACCGCCGCCCCCACGCGCCCTCCCGTGCCCAGGGGCACTCACAAGAGGCGGGGCACCTGCACGAGCCAGCGCACGTTGGGGGAGTGGACGCGGTGCGTGACGGCCCAGCGCGCCAGCTTGTCCCACTCGTCCCGCGAGCGGCCGTAGATGGAGAGTCGCAGCTCCGCGTTCTGGTACTTGCTCTCCTCCAGGTCCGACATCACCTCCTGAGCGGCCCACGTGGGGCGACAGTCACCCTCGGGCTCCGCCCCCTCCCCCGTCCCCGCGCCCACCAGGTGGGCCCCCCAAGGGTGTCGCACCCCTCCCCCACCCAGGCGAGCCCCCAGCCGCCAGCCGCCAGCCGCTCGCTCGGTCAGGGAGGGCTGCCCCCCCCTCACCTTGATGATGTGAGCAAAGTACTTCCCGGAAACCCTGTTGTCCGTCTTGATGAAGATCTCGCGCAGCACAGACTCACCAATGGGGTTGTACTTGGCATTGAACTTGTCAAAGCGGTGGAAGGTGTTCCTGTCCTGGGGGAGAAGGGGTTGGCCCCGGTCACCCCGGCCCCTCCGCCCGCGCACGGGCCCCGCCCCGCCGCAGCCCAGGCGCCACGACAGACCGCGTGCACATCGAGCGTGTCCACACTCAGGTCGTAGGCGGTGAGGTTCATGCTCTCGAAGACCTCGCGCAGCGTCTGCTCGCGCCCCTGCTCCACGTGCACGATCTCCTCCAGGTGCCGCTTCATCGCCCGCTTGATGAAGCGCAGCAGATGCTTCTGGTTCATGCAGGACGAGGCGTGGATGTGTGTGTCCACCTGCAGTGAAGCGGGGGCTGCTGGGTCTTTGGGAGGTGGGGCGGGGGAGGACGCTCGGTGGAGGCCCAGGCCCTGGGGGTGGGGCTAGGCAGCGGCGCTGGGTCAGGCAGCGGGGTAGACAGGCTGGGTGGAGGCGCGCGGTCAGGCCAGGGGTGGGCCCCACCTTGCGGATGTTGTAGAAATCTCGGTGTGGCACCTTCTTCTGGGCGGCCAGCTCCTTCATCTCATTGAGCAGCACGTGCATCTGGAACTTGGAGCTCAAGTACTGCAGTCGGCGGTAACAGAAGGACTTTCTGGGCGGGAGGAGAACCAGGCAGGGGCTCAGGCGTGCAGGGAGGCACCCGGGGAGGCCTGCGCGGCAGAGCAGAGGGAAGAAGCCGGAGGGTGCAGGACTGGCGCTGCTCAGGGGGCAGCAGTTGCCGACGTCACGAAAGTCTAGGCCTCACTGACTATGAAAGGGTGAGACTGGGTGACAGGTGCCCGGGGTGCGGCTGGGGCTGGAGGAATCCGAGCTAGGAGGGGAGCCGGGTGTCTGAGATGGGTGTGGACTCACATGGGGCCATTGATGATCAGAGCCATGAGCACATTGACATCTGCCACAAATTCCTGCAGGTCAGGGTACGGCAACTCCACCTCTGAGCAGCTGGTGTGTGAGGGGAGTGTGAGTGAGGACAGCAAGCCCGGCCCGACGGGCCCTCCCGAGCCGACGCAGCCCCTACACCCCTCTTACTGCTCGTCAGGTTCCCTGCGGGTGTAGACGTGAACCACGCCCCGCACCATGCGCAGACCCAAGCCCAGATCCCCTGGCATGGTGCTCGGCTCACAGTGCTCATAGGGGTGCTGCTCCAGCGCTGGGGGGTGCACCGGGGCATCTGTAGGGGCGAGGAGGGTGGAGTCAGGCCTGGGGGCTCTTCTAGGCTACCCGCGCCTGGCCCAGAGGCCCCAGCACTCCTGCCCCTGCCTAACCCCCTGCATGCCAGGAGGCTAGGAAGGGGCAGGCAGGCTGAGGCTCCTAGGCACCCGACTCTGGGCCGGCCAGGGCACACGGAGTAGGACAGGGAGGGGGGTCCCACCAGCAGACACGGGGGTGTCAGGGCCCTGCTCGTAGGTCCGGGTCTCCAGAGGCTTCTCGGCCAGCTGCTGCAGGTACCGGCGGGTGGTGGGGCAGAAACTCTGCAGCGACAGGGCCATGTATTTCTCCCGGATGAAGAGCGCCCGCACCACGCTCTTGGCCGCGTCCAGCAGGTCTGTGAAAGGCACCTGGAGAGAGGAGTACAGATTCGCTCTTCTCGGTACCAGACGCAGACCCGGGTCACTCTCACTGCCTCCCTGAGGCCTGGACCCCAGAAACACTCAGACCATTCTGCTCTTAACACAGCAACGAGCTCCCAACCAGAGCCTCTGCCCCTTCAGCTTTTAGAAAAAGAAACCCCCCCTCCAGCCAGCCTCGACCCCCAGCGCCCCAGGCTGGGGGAGCCCAGCAGGATCCAGGCATCGGGACGCTCACCCCACACTTCTCCTCCCCAGAGATGGTGACCCGCTGAAACTCCCGCTCCAGCACCACGTCGCGCTCCCGCAGGCCCCGGTCGCCTTGCCCCTCACCCTGCTCCTTGTAGAGCCTGCAGGAGGAGGGACAGGGGAGGGGCTGGAGGCAGCAGCGGGACAGGCCCCAGCCCCGCATCCCCCGCGCCCCTCTGCCCGCCTCACTGGAGGTCCGAGTCACTGTCGGTCTTCAGGAAGTCTTGCTTGGCCCGAAGCAGGATGTCCGGCTCCAGCCTGGAGGACAGGCAGATGTTGAGGACCCTGTCCCCGGGGCCCTGCACGGTCCACGCAGAACCCTGGCCCATGGGGGCTGCTCTTGCCTCGTGTCAGAGATGAGAAAGCACGCCCGGATGCTAAGCAACATGATCCAGGCCACACCGGGGCACAGAAGATGGAGCCAGAGCCCAGCAGCCTGACTCCAAGGCCTGTGCCTCACAGCACTGCTCTGTGCCGCCTCTCCACGGGAAGGGGCCCAGAGGGAGGACTGGTTGGAAGAGAAGAGAGACGGGGCTCTGGAAGCATCCCGATGAAGGCAGAGGGATGCCGGGCCCCTCTCCCCAGCCCTATATGCAAGCTGGCCGTGCCCCGCCACCCCCAGGCCTGCCTGGTTGTGCGGCTGGGCGCTCACTTGACATCCTGGCTGATCTGCCGCTCCAGGCGCTGCCGCCGCTCTTCCAGCTGCTCAATGGGGCTCTCCTCAGGGAACTCATACGGGGCGCTGCGGAGCTCGCTCTCAGCCAGGGAGCGGCTGAACAGCTCCTGGTGGGAGGGACGGAAGGGTCAGTGTGGCCAAGCCATCAGGGTCTGGGGACGGGGGGAGGGCTGAGGAGCTGGGGGTCCCTGAGACTGGCTAGGGATCAGGGCAGAGCCAAGTGTAACATAAGGGGACAGCTGAGGTGGAAGGGTACGGGGAGCAGAAAACAGGCATGGGGGCGGCCATGGGGGGACACAGGGTGCAGTGCCAGCCGATACCTCAGCGATCTCCTTGCATTTGCCATCCATGGAAGTGCGCAGGTCGAGCGGGAAGTGCTTGAGGCAGGGGGCAGGGCCTGGCAGGGATCGGGCAGACTGGAGCGGAGGGGCCCCCAGCCCACCCCGAGCCTCTGTGGAGACAGGGATGCAGGGTCAAAGGATGCAGGGCAGGGCCTGGGTGCACTGGAAGCCCTGGGCTCCTGGCTGCCCGAGGCTAGCCCCAGAGAGAGGCCAGGCCCCCTCAGAGGCTGAGGTGTGAGCCTACCTGTGGACCTCACCTGCAGTCTGGCACGGGGACCCCTCAGCCATTCTAGGCTCAGGGGAAGGGCCGAGAGTCTGTCCCCAGAACAAATGGATTCATTCACCCCCAGAATCAACATCTGAATCCTGGACTAGGGGCCACTCCATCAGGCCATGAGATAACCTCCATGTGAGTACCTCCTACAGGCAGGCACCCAGATGTCCATGTACACACACTCTCTCTCTCTCTCTCCAGGGCTCATTAAGGCCACATGAGCAGTGCCCAGCGCACAGCTTCCTGGGCAGACAGTCCAGGACCAGACTTGCCTCTGGACGAGCAGACTCACTTTCGCAGGCCAGGCTGACCTAGACCTACAAAGCCTGGGGAAGCCACAGCTGCCACTCAGCTCTGACCTGGGGACCAGCCTCCGAGGGAAGAGGAGGAGAGGAAGTGGGGGGCCTAGCTGGCAGCAGGACCTCGACCTCCTCGCTGGAGGCCTGCCCTCTCCTCCAGGACCCCAGGGCTGCCAAGATGTGGCCTGGTCTCAGCCTGCCCCTCCCACTCCCTCCAAAGGGAGCAGCCACAAACAGCCTGCGCCACTCGGAGGCCCCAGGATCTGGGCCGGAGGCCCTGGGGAAGGGAAGATGGGAAGCCAGAGTCTCTCTCCACGAAGGGAAGGACTCCTCAGCTTCCACAGGAGGCTGGCACTAAACACCTTTAAGTTGAGCATCTAGAGAGGCTGCCTGAGCTCCCAGCCCAACCCCAAGAACCCTCCCTGGGCTCCCCAAGCCCACCTTCCGCAGCAGGAAGCTCTCCAGCCAGCTCTGGGTACTCCCCTCCGCACCCTCCTCCCTCTCCACTGCGGCTCAGGGATAGACTGGACGCTCTACCCAGGTGGCGCGCTTTGAAGTCCCTGGGTCTGCTTCCCAAAACCTCAGAGTCCTGTCCCACAGCTGGACAAAACAAGGAGGGGGTATGTGTTCCAGACCCAGAACCTAACCGTGCCCACCGCCCCTCGCCCCGACTGCTGCCTGTCTGGGCCCTACCTGCAGAGTCAGGCAGCGCCTCGAGCAGTCCCGTGCCCCTTGCCTGCCCCTTGGCTGAGTGCAGCTGTAGCCGGTCCCCTAGGACAGCTCAGGGGCCGGCACGGGCTGTACCAAGTGCAGCCGCATGCAGGGGAGACCCTGGGATGCCGGCACGGGGGGCTGGGGGAGTTCAGGGGAACACAGAAATCAAGGGAAGGAGTATCCGAGCTAGGAGCAAGAGGAACCCCCAAACTAAACAAGGCCTTATCCTCTGGAGTGCCAGGGCCCAGCCCAAAGTGGGGCCTCCAAGGGGGAGGAGCAGGCCAGGCTGATACGGGCAGGGCGGGCTGGCAGGGAAGGGATAAGTGTCCTTAAAATGCAGTTCCCTGGGGGACAGCATGCAGGGCCGGGCCAGCCAAAGGACAGGAGGGGGCCGAAGCCCTCCTGGGCTCCATACCCAACAGCCCCAGGCCAGCTTCCTCTGCCCAGTGGCCTTGTTTTGCTTCCCACTGTCCTCTGGGCCCTGACCATGGGCCCTTGGGACAGCAGGGCCTCTGCTGGGGAGAGGTGCTGGTTGGCAGCCGGGATAGAGACCCGGTCAAGGAGGCAACCAGTTATGGAGCTTCCCTGCTGCCCAAGAGACCAGTTCATGGCCCCCTAGACCTCCAACCTGTCTCCAAGCCTATTGTCTGTGACTAACTGCCCAGGAGGAGAGGTTCAGAGTGGGACTAAGGAATTTGCCGTAATCCCCCTCTCCACCGAAGGAAGAGGGAGGACTCCTCGGGGCTTCCACAGGAGGCTGGCACTAAACACCTTTAAGTTGAGCATCTAGAGAGGCTGCCTGAGCTCCCAGCCCAACCCCAAGAACCCTCCCTGGGCTCCCCAAGCCCACCTTCCGCAGCAGGAAGCTCTCCAGCCAGCTCTGGGTACTCCCCTCCGCACCCTCCTCCCTCTCCACTGCGGCTCAGGGATAGACTGGACGCTCTACCCAGGTGGCGCGCTTTGAAGTCCCTGGGTCTGCTTCCCAAAACCTCAGAGTCCTGTCCCACAGCTGGACAAAACAAGGAGGGGGTATGTGTTCCAGACCCAGAACCTAACCGTGCCCACCGCCCCTCGCCCCGACTGCTGCCTGTCTGGGCCCTACCTGCAGAGTCAGGCAGCGCCTCGAGCAGTCCCGTGCCCCTTGCCTGCCCCTTGGCTGAGTGCAGCTGTAGCCGGTCCCCTAGGACAGCTCAGGGGCCGGCACGGGCTGTACCAAGTGCAGCCGCATGCAGGGGAGACCCTGGGATGCCGGCACGGGGGGCTGGGGGAGTTCAGGGGAACACAGAAATCAAGGGAAGGAGTATCCGAGCTAGGAGCAAGAGGAACCCCCAAACTAAACAAGGCCTTATCCTCTGGAGTGCCAGGGCCCAGCCCAAAGTGGGGCCTCCAAGGGGGAGGAGCAGGCCAGGCTGATACGGGCAGGGCGGGCTGGCAGGGAAGGGATAAGTGTCCTTAAAATGCAGTTCCCTGGGGGACAGCATGCAGGGCCGGGCCAGCCAAAGGACAGGAGGGGGCCGAAGCCCTCCTGGGCTCCATACCCAACAGCCCCAGGCCAGCTTCCTCTGCCCAGTGGCCTTGTTTTGCTTCCCACTGTCCTCTGGGCCCTGACCATGGGCCCTTGGGACAGCAGGGCCTCTGCTGGGGAGAGGTGCTGGTTGGCAGCCGGGATAGAGACCCGGTCAAGGAGGCAACCAGTTATGGAGCTTCCCTGCTGCCCAAGAGACCAGTTCATGGCCCCCTAGACCTCCAACCTGTCTCCAAGCCTATTGTCGGTGACTAACTGCCCAGGAGGAGAGGTTCAGAGTGGGACTAGAATTTGGAGGACTTGAGTTTGACTCTGTTCACAATTACTGGCAAGTCTCCGCCTTCCGGAGGCTTCAAGTCTGCCTATAATGGGGTGATAAGGGCTCCTGCCCTGCCTAGCCACAGCTGCCATAAGGCGCACAGAGATACGGTGCTCTGTGCTGTGCTGACACACTCGGCAAGCGTTCTGAAAAGTACCAGCATCTGTGATTACGAGCTCCTGGGACCCGCCAAACACTTCCCACACGCAGTCCCACCCACTGGGGGTGGGTGGCACGTCGGAGCCCAGCACAGGGCAAGGCAATGCGCACTGAGGGCGTGCAGGGAACAGAGGGGGCGGGATGGGGACACTATCTCTTACTTGGAAGAGGGCAGAGTAGAAAAAGGAAGGAAAAGTGGGACTGATCCGCCCTCAGTTTAAGGCAAAGGTCTTTGCTTCCCCCAAGAACTCCAATCCTACACAACCCCTGCCCACGTCTGGCCCCTCCAGAGAAGCCAGCCACAGACCAGGACCGGTCTGTATCAGGTCAGCAGAACCAAGACAGAGGCCCGGATCTCACCACCTCTCCTAGCAGGGTGACCCAGGGCCTCCTCAGAAATGCTGGGGCGGCCAGGACAGGTCCTAGCAGGCAGCGTCATCCCCACCACCAGCCTGCCAGGCCACTGCAGAGGGCTGCCAGGGCTCAGAGAGGTGACAGGCAGTCAGTTCCACACTCCCTGAGGCCGGGTCAAGAAGACTCAGCTGCCTGCTGGTCCCTTCTCCCAGGGTCTGTGCTGTAGCAACCACCCCTCCCCACCCCCGCCACACACACCCAGAGCATGAGGAGCAAGCCAGAGGAGGCTACTACCAAGCCTTTCCCACTAACTCCAAGATTCTTGCCAACCTGTCTACCCACTTGACCAGAGCGCCTCCCTCACTGCCACGGCTGCCCCAGCGCCTGGAGACTACCCGCGGCTTTGACCCACAAGTAACAGATGCTCCCGCCACGTGACCACCCAAATGTGGGCAGATCTGGCCTCGGGGGACACGCCAGACCTAGGCACAAAGAGAAGAGCCCCTCAGGCCAAAACAGAACTCAGGCAAGCATCTTGAGGAGCAGGAGAAAATCAGCCTATGAGTACAGACAAAGTGGGGTGGTCTTCCCTTAGCCACAGGCCCGAGCCAGCAGTGGCAGGTGGACAGTCCTCAGCACACACGGAGCCCTCAGGGAGACGGCACAGCTGCACCACGCTGCCAGCTGCAAATGGTGCAGAGATGCCTACCGGAGTGGGAGCTGCACCAACGGGTGCAGAAGCACATACAAGCAGGCAGGCAGGCAGCAGTCCCAGCCAGAGTCCCTGCACGGGCCCGGCCCAAGGACAGCCCATACTTCCGAGGAAGCTCTCAAGACAGACCAGGAATGAACACACTGCAAACAATAGCTACAACTGAAGCACTAGCCCCTGGATGCCCGCACCAGTATGTGTGCCCTCACCCCTATAAGAGGGTTCGAGATCTGGGATCCTAGAAAGAGAAACTAACCTCAGGAGGACAGCCCGAGTCTGCCTGGTAACCGCACAGCCCCAGCAGTGTGGCCAGTCCGCAGCCCGTCAGCCCCGCGCATCCCCCACTCCATTCACATACTCTCCACATGCAAACAGTCTCAGCACAGCCACACACTGGCACGTGTGCAAATACACTCTTGCTGCACCCACACCCACTCCTCCTAACAGAGGTCTCCCTCCCCACACCCCCTCCCAAGTCAGCTGTCCCTGGGAGGAGGACCAGGGGCACCAGTGCCAGAAGGTGCGGGAGAAGCCCTCCTTAGGGGCCGGCGGCCTGGGCGGGCGGAGGGGCAGAGCCAGCTGCCTGCTGGTCCCTTCTCCCAGGGTCTGTGCTGTAGCAACCACCCCTCCCCCCCCCCCCCCCCCACCCCCCGAGCCTGAGGAGCAAGCCCGAGGGGGCTACTACCCAGCCCTTCCCACTAACTCCAAGATTCTTGCCAACCTGTCTACCCACTTGACCAGAGCGCCTCCCTCACTGCCACGGCTGCCCCAGCGCCTGGAGACTACCCGCGGCTTTGACCCACAAGTAACAGATGCTCCCGCCACGTGACCACCCAAATGTGGGCAGATCTGGCCTCGGGGGACACGCCAGACCTAGGCACAAAGAGAAGAGCCCCTCAGGCCAAAACAGAACTCAGGCAAGCATCTTGAGGAGCAGGAGAAAATCAGCCTATGAGTACAGACAAAGTGGGGTGGTCTTCCCTTAGCCACAGGCCCGAGCCAGCAGTGGCAGGTGGACAGTCCTCAGCACACACGGAGCCCTCAGGGAGACGGCACAGCTGCACCACGCTGCCAGCTGCAAATGGTGCAGAGATGCCTACCGGAGTGGGAGCTGCACCAACGGGTGCAGAAGCACATACAAGCAGGCAGGCAGGCAGCAGTCCCAGCCAGAGTCCCTGCACGGGCCCGGCCCAAGGACAGCCCATACTTCCGAGGAAGCTCTCAAGACAGACCAGGAATGAACACACTGCAAACAATAGCTACAACTGAAGCACTAGCCCCTGGATGCCCGCACCAGTATGTGTGCCCTCACCCCTATAAGAGGGTTCGAGATCTGGGATCCTAGAAAGAGAAACTAACCTCAGGAGGACAGCCCGAGTCTGCCTGGTAACCGCACAGCCCCAGCAGTGTGGCCAGTCCGCAGCCCGTCAGCCCCGCGCATCCCCCACTCCATTCACATACTCTCCACATGCAAACAGTCTCAGCACAGCCACACACTGGCACGTGTGCAAATACACTCTTGCTGCACCCACACCCACTCCTCCTAACAGAGGTCTCCCTCCCCACACCCCCTCCCAAGTCAGCTGTCCCTGGGAGGAGGACCAGGGGCACCAGTGCCAGAAGGTGCGGGAGAAGCCCCCTCCTTAGGGGCCGGCGGCCTGGGCGGGCGGAGGGGCAGAGCCAGCTAGGGGCCAGGAAGCACACTCTCACCTGGTACTGCAGAGGAAGCCTGGAGGCTGGCCCGCTTCTTAAAGGGATACTTGGCCTTGGGTTTGCCGGGGCCAGACGAACAGGATGCCATGGCTCAGGCCGCGGAGCCCGCGGGGGAGCCTGAGCGCACCGGCTGGGCCGGGCTCTGCCACATCCAACCCCTTCCTCCGCCCCGCCCCCAGCGGGAGTGACTGATGCAGGAAGCAGAGGCCCCGCGGCGGAAGAGGCCCTGGCCGCGATTTCTGATGTTGTCTAGGCAACCTCAGGAGGGGGAGCCTCCATCCCAGCCCTGTATCCCTCCCCTCCTCTTTTCTCCTCAGTCCCTGGAGTGACTCGATGGATGGTAACTGGGCCTGGAGGGGGCGAGGGGCGGAGGTGGCGGTGAGGAGACAGACTGGGGAAGGGCCAGCCCTAAGCACCCTACTAACCCCCTGTGAGCCTTTGTCAGGGCTCTGGAGCAAAAGAGCCAAAGTCCAGGCTAACTGGTCCAGCTACCCTGGGAGAAAAAAAGAGGAATCCAGCGGAAGCTCCCTCGGGTTCAGAACAGGTTCCTCTCAGGGTCAGCGGACTCCGTCAAGACACAGCCCCCCTGGGGCAGAATCCTTTTTTCCCCATCTGACCCCCAGCCCCAGGTGGCCCAGCTCCGGGAGGACAGGGTAGAACTGAGAATCCAAGCCCAGTAGGGAGGAGCCTGTCTTGGGAAAATTCCACTGTCCACAGAAGCTACCCTCTAAGAAGACAGGGAAGCCAGGAGGCAGGAGCTTCTCTGGGGTCTTGGAAAGAGACCCCAAAGGCTTCTGAAGTTTCCTTCTGCCTTTCCACACTCAGGCTCTGCTCTCCTGGCGCCCCCCCCAGGAGGAGCTGGCCACCTTCGCTAGGTCTGCAGGCTGTGCCCACCCTTTTGTCACCCTGGCCACTGCACTGCTCTGTCCCAGAGGCGCTGCTCCCCTACACATGCACACACTCACCTGAAGCCATGCTGCCCGAGCCCTCGGGGGAACCGGGGAGTCTGCTCGCCAGGGTCTGCGCCTCCTGGAAACACGGTAGCGAGGGAAGAGAGGGGCGAGGGTCCAGATCCCTCCAAGTCGCTCCAAGGGCCCCTGCCTTGGCACTGAGATGGGAGAAGTAAGGCAGTCTTTCAAAATTGTCAGCTGGTTGGAGGCGAACCCCGGCCGACCTGCGCCGCTGCACTGGTCTTGTAGACCGCGTAATCCCGACCCCCAGTCCAGCCCCAAACCCTGAAGGCGGACAGGCCACGTGCTCCCCAGAGAGCGGGATCCGGAACTCGTCTGGACTTCTGGCCACGCTTTCTGGGCATTCGGAGTCGGATTCCGGTAACTGAGCTGGGAGAGGAGAGTCACGCAACAGGTGCGACCCCACCAAAACCTCCCCAGCTCGGGCGCTCTCCTCCGCAGCCCCAGGCCCCGCCAGGTCCACCGCCCCGCCCCTGCCCAGGCCCGCCCCCGCAAGCCGGCCCCGCCCCCGCCACTTTTCCTGTTCTTGGCGCCACGTGGGCAGCCGCCGCTCTGCATCGGCCAGGCAGCGTCTTGGGCAACTTGTGTGCGTCAGCTTCCTCGTAAATAAAGTGATGGGGTAATTGCAGTACCTCTCTCAAAGGGGTTATTGTGAGGATTCAACGTTAAGCACCTTTGCGCGATGCCTGGCACAAGGCCAGTGCCCAATAACACACAGCTATTATTATAGTCCCACGATCGTCTTTTAGCAGAAGCCCTTCCCGGCATTCTTACTCTAGGTCGCCTGTTTTCTTACGCAGGCAGGGTGTGCCCTGCAATTCTGGCTCGCCTTCCCACATTTATATCTGTACTTGTTGGTCAAGAGCTTAGGCTCTGTAGCCAGAATGCCTGGGTTTAATTTCAAACTCCACCGACTTCCTGACGGTCGTTGAGAATATTGTTAACTTCTTTGTGCGTCTATTTCCTCTATAAAATGAGTGTAAGAGACTCTAGAAATTGTTAGGATAAATGAACTAATGTAAGTTAAGTGCCTAGCTTGTACTTACTACTCAGTTAAAGTTTCCTATTATCATTGCTGTGTCCTTGCCGTGGTCCTGTCAACTACAAATTGGCATTTACTAATTACATTGCCAATGACTGGACAACAAGGACATTTGCCCTCTCCCTCTGCAGAGACCGGACCCTGTGCAGTTGAGAGCTGCTGACCTTCCATACCCCCGTGAAGGAGATCAGGGTGGGGTAGAGGCACTCTGTGCTCTGGAATCTGGTGGGGCAGGTCTTTAGATAGGTGGATGCTTTTAGGAACAGATTTTATTATGTCAGTCCTTGCATCTCCTCATATTTAGAAAAGCACTAAATCTGTTCATGGTGACATCAGATCCCCATGACTAACTGAAAACCCTTTGTAAAATGACTGTTTAATGATACTGAACTCCCCCCTCACCAAAAGCCTTAAATACTGACCTTCCTCCTGCTGCCTCTTTGGAGTACTCTCTCAGAGCTATCTGGGGTGCTGCCTCCCAGGCTGCAGTCCTAATTATGTCCCAAATAAAACTTAACCCACAACTCTCAAGTTGATCATCTTTTTTTAGTCAACAGTCCCCTGTTGACACTCTGAGCTGATTCACCTTGTAGCCTATAAAGAAGGTGGGCTGGGCTATTTGGGGACTGCAGATATGCCACCCAGCCAGCACCCCTGCTCCCAAGGGGCAGAGAATCCTACTTAAAGGAAGCCTGTGGGGGAGAGGCCCTGTAACATATTAGCAGCTCTTGCCTTTCCTCCTACTCTCCACCTCCTGGGGGCCCTGTGTACTCCAAATCCAGCTGTACTTACTAATGCTTGTTTGTCCAGCTCCTCCCAGTTCTCACCAACCCCACAGCCAAACTCCTTCCCAACTCTGCCTCCCCTCCTCCTCCTCCTCCTCCCCCCGGGGCTGAATTGTGGACCCTGAACCCTATTCTCTACCTGAATCTGGTGTTGCCTCCATTGATTCCTGCCTACTGCTCTTCACCCTGGACAAACTAAAAAAAAAAAAACATGACCTCCATAAACATGGGGGGAAAAGTTCATTTCACAAAGAATCAATAAAGCTAAAAAGAGAACAAGGAGAAACCATGCTCACTCATTGAATTAGTAAAGATTAAAAGGGGGAAAATATCCTAAAGCAAGCAAGAGTGTAGTTACTAAGATGGGACACACTCGTGTCCTACTGATGGTTGTACACACTGATATTATTTTTTCTGAAAGCCATTTGGCAACGTATAACCCAGAGTCTTAAAAAGGTTCATATTATTTGACCCAGTAATCCCACTTCTAGGAAGCTGTTCTAAAAAGAGCTACAAGAAAAATATGCACAGAATTGTTCATAACTGCAGTGTTTATCACATAGAAAGGTTGGCAACTTAAAGGTCCAACAACAGGAAAATGTTTAAATTATGCCATATGCATACAATGAAATACAACCATTAAAAACTGTTCCTGATGAATTTCTTAGTAAGGTGAAAATGTTTACAATGTAAAGGTGAAAGGTGAAAAAAATGGATGCAAAAATCTATACATACAGTATGGTCCTAATTATGTTACATATATTCATAGAAAATAAATACATCAAGAAGTTTAACAAATGATTATCTGAGTGGTGGAATTATGGGTTGTATTTATTTTCTCCTTTTTGCTTATTTGTATTTTAAGAACTGTCTACAATGCATATCCATTATTTTTATAATCGAGGAAATGGAAAGCAACAGAAGTCTATGAAAATCTGCAATAACCTCCACACCCCACCTACTTAAGACTCTTCTGTTTTAACCTCAAACTAAATTGGTTTGAGGCCTTTAAGAATTTTGAGGCTGTTGGGCTCTCAACAGTGAGTAATAAGGTTTCCCTGGTGGCTCAGATGGTAAACAATGAATAATAAAACAGATCTCAAAAAAGAATTAAAAATCGAGTAACCATGTAGAATGTCATCTATATTCTGATACAATGCAAATTTTGAGTTTTGATGGGAGGTATCTTGCACTGGACCAGGTCTTTTAGGGTACCCCCTTAATCCAGACCTACCTCTCTAATCAGTCCACAGGTGGCAATTTCTCCCCTCCACCCTACCTAGGCAAACCAGTTCACTAGTCCCTTCATGCTCCTCCCTGACACACTCTTCACCCTGTAATCCTCCCCTATTTCTAGGCCTTCTGGTATGCTGTCCCTGCTAGGAAGTCTGCACTGATTGCAGCAAAGCATCATTTCCCCCACCTACGCATTATCAGCAAGAATCTTGGTGGGATTTCATTGTTTATGTTAGAACAGTTTGGGAAATGAAGGCGTGAGTCATTCTCTCCCATCTCCAGCTATTTTCATGTTGGGGACATAATGCTGTCTCTGAGCCTCTGAGATCTTCCCTAGCTTGAAACCAACCTCCTTATCTGCTCGACCCAGTAATCCCACTTCTAGGAAGCTGTTCTAAAAAGAGCTACAAGAAAAATATGCACAGAATTGTTCATAACTGCAGTGTTTATCACATAGAAAGGTTGGCAACTTAAAGGTCCAACAACAGGAAAATGTTTAAATTATGCCATATGCATACAATGAAATACAACCATTAAAAACTGTTCCTGATGAATTTCTTAGTAAGGTGAAAATGTTTACAATGTAAAGGTGAAAGGTGAAAAAAATGGATGCAAAAATCTATACATACAGTATGGTCCTAATTATGTTACATATATTCATAGAAAATAAATACATCAAGAAGTTTAACAAATGATTATCTGAGTGGTGGAATTATGGGTTGTATTTATTTTCTCCTTTTGCTTATTTGTATTTTAAGAACTGTCTACAATGCATATCCATTATTTTTATAATCGAGGAAATGGAAAGCAACAGAAGTCTATGAAAATCTGCAATAACCTCCACACCCCACCTACTTAAGACTCTTCTGTTTTAACCTCAAACTAAATTGGTTTGAGGCCTTTAAGAATTTTGAGGCTGTTGGGCTCTCAACAGTGAGTAATAAGGTTTCCCTGGTGGCTCAGATGGTAAACAATGAATAATAAAACAGATCTCAAAAAAGAATTAAAAATCGAGTAACCATGTAGAATGTCATCTATATTCTGATACAATGCAAATTTTGAGTTTTGATGGGAGGTATCTTGCACTGGACCAGGTCTTTTAGGGTACCCCCTTAATCCAGACCTACCTCTCTAATCAGTCCACAGGTGGCAATTTCTCCCCTCCACCCTACCTAGGCAAACCAGTTCACTAGTCCCTTCATGCTCCTCCCTGACACACTCTTCACCCTGTAATCCTCCCCTATTTCTAGGCCTTCTGGTATGCTGTCCCTGCTAGGAAGTCTGCACTGATTGCAGCAAAGCATCATTTCCCCCACCTACGCATTATCAGCAAGAATCTTGGTGGGATTTCATTGTTTATGTTAGAACAGTTTGGGAAATGAAGGCGTGAGTCATTCTCTCCCATCTCCAGCTATTTTCATGTTGGGGACATAATGCTGTCTCTGAGCCTCTGAGATCTTCCCTAGCTTGAAACCAACCTCCTTACCTCCTAACCTGTACCCAGGATAGTTCCTCGAATGGCCCTCCCTGAGCACCCAGCCCCACTGACAATGTCTCTGAAGAACTGCTTCTCTTACCTTCTTTTCTCATGCTCACTTGTGATGTCAGCCTCCTACTAAGGCCAGACCACTCTCAGCAGATAATAAGCCTAGGAGAAAACACTTGCAGCCTCAAAGAGATCACTGGCCATGACATTTTCCCAAACCATACCTTATGCCTAGATCCTTCTAGAATCAAGCTGGTCAGCTCTTTTCCCCAGCTTCTACCAGTAGCCAACCCCTCCCCCAGTGCTCCAGCATTGTTGATGGCACCATGCAGCAGTAGCCCCCCATACTCATTTGTAGGTCCTCAGTGGGTTTTGGCCAAACCCTCTGTCTCTGAAGGCCCTTCACTGACTGGCCTCCGTTTCCCTCTCTTGGTCTCATCTCGCAGCCCTCTGCTCCATGCTTCCCTTTCACTCCAGTCCCATCACATCAAGCTCCCCCGTCTTCTCCAAGTCCACTTTGTCCCGCAGGCCTCCATGCTTTTTCTCATGTTCTTTCCTCTCCCCCAAATGCCTATCCTCCATTTCTGTTGTCTGCTTCTCTGTTGAAAGTCTGTTTATTTCACAATTTTCCTCCCTTCTTCTACTACAGAATTTATCCGTCTGACAGTTAGCTGTGTACATAATTCTTTCCTACCAGGAGTCGAGGCTAGGTTTGAAACAGCTCTGAATTCTCCAGCACTGGCAGAGTGTTCCCTTAACTATGTTGTTTCTCTGTGAAATCACACCATCTCTTCCTTTCAACCGAAAGGCCTTGAGGGAAACTCCTCTTTCTTCATGCCCCCACCCTCAATCTCCTGCCCAGGGACAAGGCTTTACCCACAGTCCCTACCAATGGGTACAAGACTGATCTTGAAATTCCCCTTTAACTCAGAAAGCAGGACTTAATTAGTTGAAAATGGTGATTTTTCTTCGTCTTTTTTGTAAATATCTCTTTAAATGAAGGCGTGAGTCATTCTCTCCCATCTCCAGCTATTTTCATGTTGGGGACATAATGCTGTCTCTGAGCCTCTGAGATCTTCCCTAGCTTGAAACCAACCTCCTTACCTCCTAACCTGTACCCAGGATAGTTCCTCGAATGGCCCTCCCTGAGCACCCAGCCCCACTGACAATGTCTCTGAAGAACTGCTTCTCTTACCTTCTTTTCTCATGCTCACTTGTGATGTCAGCCTCCTACTAAGGCCAGACCACTCTCAGCAGATAATAAGCCTAGGAGAAAACACTTGCAGCCTCAAAGAGATCACTGGCCATGACATTTTCCCAAACCATACCTTATGCCTAGATCCTTCTAGAATCAAGCTGGTCAGCTCTTTTCCCCAGCTTCTACCAGTAGCCAACCCCTCCCCCAGTGCTCCAGCATTGTTGATGGCACCATGCAGCAGTAGCCCCCCATACTCATTTGTAGGTCCTCAGTGGGTTTTGGCCAAACCCTCTGTCTCTGAAGGCCCTTCACTGACTGGCCTCCGTTTCCCTCTCTTGGTCTCATCTCGCAGCCCTCTGCTCCATGCTTCCCTTTCACTCCAGTCCCATCACATCAAGCTCCCCCGTCTTCTCCAAGTCCACTTTGTCCCGCAGGCCTCCATGCTTTTTCTCATGTTCTTTCCTCTCCCCCAAATGCCTATCCTCCATTTCTGTTGTCTGCTTCTCTGTTGAAAGTCTGTTTATTTCACAATTTTCCTCCCTTCTTCTACTACAGAATTTATCCGTCTGACAGTTAGCTGTGTACATAATTCTTTCCTACCAGGAGTCGAGGCTAGGTTTGAAACAGCTCTGAATTCTCCAGCACTGGCAGAGTGTTCCCTTAACTATGTTGTTTCTCTGTGAAATCACACCATCTCTTCCTTTCAACCGAAAGGCCTTGAGGGAAACTCCTCTTTCTTCATGCCCCCACCCTCAATCTCCTGCCCAGGGACAAGGCTTTACCCACAGTCCCTACCAATGGGTACAAGACTGATCTTGAAATTCCCCTTTAACTCAGAAAGCAGGACTTAATTAGTTGGAAAATGGTGATTTTTTTTCTTCGTTCAGAATAATTTGGTTATGCAAATACTCAAACAATAAAGTCTGTTACTAAAGATAAGAGATTTTGTTTCTGTTATAAAGGCTATGAACGAGGACACTGAGCTCTAGCTGATTCTGATACTAACTTGTTTATTAACATGAGGCTCTCCTTTCTGTGCTTCAGTTCACTACATCTAAAATAGGAGTAGCACCTCCATGCTTTACCAACTCCACCAAGACACTGAACCTAAATGCAATAATAAGGGAGAAGAGCCACAGGAAAGGCATAGGAGCTGAAGATGACAGGAGGCAGGAGGCACCAGGGTGGTCCATGCACAGTAGCAGGTCTGAGCAACCACAGGGCAGGCAAGGGCCAGGAGTTTCCATTCTCAGCTTAGTAATTGGAACTGGGAGCTCAGCTCCCAGTGGTAGATGAGAAGAGGTGGTAGATGAGAAAGACAGTGAAAGCGTTAGTTGCTGAATCATGTCCATCGCTTTGTGACCCCATGGACTATAGTCCGCCAGGTTCCTCTGTACATGGAATTCTCTGGGCAAGAATCCTAGAGTGGGTGGCCATTCTCTTCTCCAGGGGATCTTCCAGACCCAAGAATCGAACCCAGGTATCCTGCACTGCAGGCCGATTCTTTAACGTCTAAGCCACTAGGGAAACCCAGTTGAAAAAGGAACATGCTCAAACATTTTCCCTACGTGCGAAAACAAGTTGGTGGTTCCTTTAACAATGTAAGAGCAGCTGTTGCTGAGTGCATGCGTTTGCCCATCTTTTTTGCCCAACATTCTTTCACTGGCTGCTTCTGTGGGGCAGCAGAAAGAAAGATGGCCGGGTCTGTCTACTAAGCTATATGACCTTGAACAAGTCATTGATACTTAACCCTCAAGTTGCAGTTATCTGGGCTATAATTTGGGGACAAGCGCACTTACCTTGAAGTTAGTGCCAGAGTTAACCGAGATGAGCCAGGTAAACAGTCTGGCACAGTTCCCAGCAGTCCCTTGCTCTGAACAGAGCAGGCTGCAGTGCAGCTCTGGCCTGGGTATAAGTTACCAATATTGTGGGTAGGTTAGGCAGGGCTGGTGAGGTATAATTACTGAAACTTTAGAGCCAAGATTCCAAGCCAGTCACAATTTCAAAGACTCTCCTGTTTTCCCTCAAGTCAATAAGCACTTGCCAATTTCTGATTGGGAAAAGATGATCACCATGAAAGGCACTTTGGCGGCGGCCTTCTTCTTCATCAGCTCTGAGAGTCTGGGCTCCAGGTCCAGGGCTTCTCAGACAGCAGATATGCAGGCAAGCAGCAGTGGGAAGGAAGATGATGAGGGATGGCTCAGGGTAGCCAGTGGGCAGGAGACCTAGGTTCTACCTCCAGCTTTCTCAGTCTACCTGGCCCATGAGGCACAATTTCCTCTAAGAGGAAAGAGCAAGTTAAATCCTTCGAGGCCAGTAGCTCTCCACAATGGCTGTGCGTTAGAATCATCTGGGAAATTTTTAAACTTTTCATGCCTGGACTGCACTCCAGACTTATTTAGTAAGTTGTTTTTTTTTTTTTTTTTTTTTTTACAAGTTCTCTAGGTAAATTCCAATATACACCAAAAGCTGAGACACTGTTCTAGATCAGGGTTTTTCTAATGCTGTTAGTTCAGAATAGTTTCTCAGGCTCTGGGATTGGCATTGGAGGGGTTTCCCTGATGGCTCAGTGGTAAAGAGCACACCTGCCAATGCAGGAGACGAAAGTTCAATCCCTGGGCCAGGAAGATCCCCTGGAGAAGGAAATGGCAACACACTCTAGTATTCCTGCCTGGGAAATACCATGGGCAGAGGAGCCAGGTGGGCTACATAGGATCCCAAGAAAATCAGACACAACTTAGTGATTAAACAATAACAACCACGGGAACTTAATGATTCAAAAACACACTCTTTTGAAAACATGTATACATTAACATTTTTGAAATCAGAATTATCTTCCAATTAGTGCCATCGAAGATTTGATGAAACCCAGAAACGAGCATCCCACATAATTCTTATAATTTGGCCAGCCTGAGGGAAAAAACAGTTCTCTAGTACTCCCTAGGGCAGAACTTTCCAGTCTTTGGGTATTCTGTGATCCTGTTAAAATGCAAATTCTGAATCTGAAGGTCTGTGTTAAGGCTTAAGAGTCTGCATTTCTAAGAAGCTCTCAGCTGATCTTGCTGGGCCTTGTACCACACTTTGGGTAGCAAATTCCTAATTTATCCTTCTGAGGAGCTTCCACAACAACTCATTTAAATAAACTGAAATAATTAGCATAGAGAAGGATGACCAATGGTGAGTCTTTGATGTCTGTGAAGCAATTTCTAGGCTGCCACACTCTCATTTCTCCCTGGGAAGGGGAAGCTGGGCTGAGAGCCAGAGGGAGGGCTGACCTGACCTTTGAGGAGCCAGAGGCTAGAGTCTAGTTTCCAAAGAAGCACTTTGTTAGGGGAGGCAGCACAAACTCTCCAGAATAAACACTGAGTCCACGTGCCAAGTGAAGCTGGGCCTCGGGTGGGTTATTGAATGGGTAAGCAGCCCTACTCTCTCTGCCGTACACCCTTTTTCCTTCCTTCCTTCATCCATCAAATCTCCATTGAGGATCCACTAATGAACTAGAAGGTCTGAAGGATTCAAAGACAAATCAGATTTGGTACCTGACCTCAAAGGGGAGGAATTCAGTCTGGGGAAACCCATTTGTAAAGCCAATAATAATGAAGTGATTAAGTGCTGAAAACAGGAGGATGTAAAAGAGATAAGCCAACATAAAAAGACAGCGGTAATAGCTTCCTGGCACAGCCGCCACAGGAGGAGCTGGAGAGAACATCTCTAATCTTTCTCAAAAGGGCCAAACTCTAAACAGAAAGCACCAGCCTGCTACAATGGAAGCAGTGCTTTGAAGCCTTGAAGCTGTGTCATCTGGAGCTGTAACACAGGGAGAGCTTCCTCTGCACCTGCAATCTCTAAGATGCAAGTGAATCTAGAAGAGCCTTTTAGAAAATCAGCCCCTCCAAAGGACAAGGCCAACCATTATCTTACGCCAGACAGCTCTAGTATCTGCGTCCTATCCTCCTTTGTCACAATCCAGCACATCATTCCCCTAGCTATGGAAACGCTTGAGTCTTTGCCCTTTGTCATACTGAGCTCTTAATTGGCTTAACCATCACATCATATTCTGTGATCCTGTTAAAATGCAAATTCTGAATCTGAAGGTCTGTGTTAAGGCTTAAGAGTCTGCATTTCTAAGAAGCTCTCAGCTGATCTTGCTGGGCCTTGTACCACACTTTGGGTAGCAAATTCCTAATTTATCCTTCTGAGGAGCTTCCACAACAACTCATTTAAATAAACTGAAATAATTAGCATAGAGAAGGATGACCAATGGTGAGTCTTTGATGTCTGTGAAGCAATTTCTAGGCTGCCACACTCTCATTTCTCCCTGGGAAGGGGAAGCTGGGCTGAGAGCCAGAGGGAGGGCTGACCTGACCTTTGAGGAGCCAGAGGCTAGAGTCTAGTTTCCAAAGAAGCACTTTGTTAGGGGAGGCAGCACAAACTCTCCAGAATAAACACTGAGTCCACGTGCCAAGTGAAGCTGGGCCTCGGGTGGGTTATTGAATGGGTAAGCAGCCCTACTCTCTCTGCCGTACACCCTTTTTCCTTCCTTCCTTCATCCATCAAATCTCCATTGAGGATCCACTAATGAACTAGAAGGTCTGAAGGATTCAAAGACAAATCAGATTTGGTACCTGACCTCAAAGGGGAGGAATTCAGTCTGGGGAAACCCATTTGTAAAGCCAATAATAATGAAGTGATTAAGTGCTGAAAACAGGAGGATGTAAAAGAGATAAGCCAACATAAAAAGACAGCGGTAATAGCTTCCTGGCACAGCCGCCACAGGAGGAGCTGGAGAGAACATCTCTAATCTTTCTCAAAAGGGCCAAACTCTAAACAGAAAGCACCAGCCTGCTACAATGGAAGCAGTGCTTTGAAGCCTTGAAGCTGTGTCATCTGGAGCTGTAACACAGGGAGAGCTTCCTCTGCACCTGCAATCTCTAAGATGCAAGTGAATCTAGAAGAGCCTTTTAGAAAATCAGCCCCTCCAAAGGACAAGGCCAACCATTATCTTACGCCAGACAGCTCTAGTATCTGCGTCCTATCCTCCTTTGTCACAATCCAGCACATCATTCCCCTAGCTATGGAAACGCTTGAGTCTTTGCCCTTTGTCATACTGAGCTCTTAATTGGCTTAACCCATCACACTGCTAGATATAAAGGCACAGATAGACTAAGAAGGGCTGAATCTGGGCAAGACAGGCAGAGTGCAAGAACACACAGCCTGCTCTTTCACCCAGCTCCCTACAGACTGGCTTTCCAGGAGGTCTAAGAAACTGATACTTGATCTCAACTTACTTTTTCCTTATCTTCCATCTCTCAGATAGGAAACCCTGGAGGAGAAGCTTAAGGACTGGAAGAAGCCGCCGAGGAGGAGACGGCAGAAAGATGGGGAGTGGAGCCAGTGCTGAGGACAAAGAACTAGCCAAGAGGTCCAAAGAGCTAGAAAAGAAGCTGCAGGAGGATGCTGACAAGGAAGCCAAGACCGTCAAGCTGCTATTGCTGGGTGAGTGAGATGGGCTGATGAGCCAGCGCAGGAGAAGGTACTGCTCCTTCCTGCCTATCCTGGAGGGTACGTGGGTTCTAGCCCACTGTTGGGAAGGAAGGATGGCAGGTCATTTGTCCTTTCCCCATCCAGGCTCAGGCTAGAGGATCAGGAGTTCTAGGGCTGAGCACAGCCACCTCAACAAGATGCAGAATGCCAAAGTGATTCTGGATTGCTTTGCTCTTCTTTGAACCAGGGCCAGAGCTGGCCCACACATCTCCGTATCTACCAAACCTAACACCTAACAGCTTAGAAATACCATGAACTCTGGGCTTGCAGACGCTTAGTCTGCAGTCCGAAAACACAGAGTTTTCAGACTGCAGAGGAAAGAGGGTGGACTATCATGTCGTCAGTGTCATGAAGACCCAGGGATAGGCCTACTGACTCTTACTGGTTCCTTCTCCTTGCTTTCAGTAAAAACTTGTAAAAATGTTACAAGTGGGGACCCCTGAGTTGGGAGGAATGGAGTCTTTACAGAGGTCTTTTCCTAGCTTTCGATTTAGTAGCTGCCTCTAAAGCCCCTGCCAGATGGGAGACTCATCAGCTTGATGAGCTCCTAAGCAGATCACAGGTTTGTGCTGAACAAAGAAAAGCACCTCAGTCAGAAATTGATCACGACTATAAACAGAGCTAAGACAACAGAGTCTGGGACACTTGGCTTAGAAAAAACCCCAGAGGTGGCACAGTGGTAGGCAAGCTGGAGCAGGTTAAGATCTTTATAGCAGAAGACTGGCTGGCTGGGCTGGGCGTCCAAACCCATGAGGAGCCTGGGAACCAGAGCCCCAGGCTAAGGCACCTCCTTTTCCTCAGTTGATCTGTGGCATGGCCCTAAAGACATACTGAAGAGCACACCTCTGTAAGCTGACTCCAAGAAGCCCGGGAGGCTACCTAGGGAAAAGAGACTGCAAGGCCAGGAGCTTTTAAGCCTAATCAGCTTTCTTCTACATTCAGGACAAGAAGCTTAGAGGGACCAAGCTCAGGATAAGTGGTGGTGGGAGGCGGGGGTGGTGGGGTGGTGGTGGTGAAGTCATCAGGGACAGTCTAGACTGGGGGCCAGGGCTGAAGGGTATGCAGGTTTCTGATGGAGGGAGAGTGGAGTGTGAATGAGGATATAAAAACATTTTAGTGAAAAATGGAAACAGCAAGATACTGAAAAAATAAAAAGTGTTTCAGTGCAGTGATCCAAAAACGACAATACTGCCCCAAGATCACTCCTGGGTAAAAGCCGGCAAGAGTAGAAATCTGTTCAAGGAATTCCCCTGAAAACGTCAGTGGTTCTCAGTAAGGTTTCGCACACCTGCACCCCCACTGCAAGGCATTTTGAAATGTTGAAAACATTTTGTTTGGGTTGTTACAATTGAAAGAATGGAGTGCCACTGGCCTCTAGGGGGCGGTGGCCAGGAGCACAGCACATCCCTCCACAGAAAAATCATCCACTCAAAATGTCAGCAGTGTAGAGGCTGAGAAACTCTCCTCCAATTCCAGATCAAGTGGGCTGAGCCCAAGGCTGGTGGAAGCTGAGGCAGGAGTCATCCCTGTATGTTCCCCTAACAAGGCTCTCGAGTGAGCAGTGGCTTAGACTTCTCACAGGCAGCTACTGGAGAGTCGTGGAGAGCTGCTGGGAACTGAACCATAAGCATTTCTCCCTGCAGGTGCTGGGGAGTCAGGAAAGAGCACTATCGTCAAACAGATGAAGTGAGTAGGACCAAAGCCCCACAGGACTGAGGTAGGGTGAAGAAGTCGGTGGAGGCCTGGAGGATAAAGGCCCCTTTAGCTTAAGGAACCCAGATGTAAAGGACCCAAAGGACCTTATTCCCAATGCCCCTCATCCCTCACTCTCCACTCTGTGACAGCAGTAGAATAGCGATTGAGTTCTTACAGCCCTTTAAATCCTCCCAGATTCCCAATCCCTCAGGTCTGGGTGTTCAGTTCCAACTAAAGGCTGGGTGTCTCCTCCCTGCAGGATCATTCACCAGGACGGCTATTCGCCAGAAGAATGTCTGGAGTATAAGGCCATCATCTATGGCAACGTGCTGCAGTCCATCTTGGCAATCATCCGGGCCATGCCCACACTGGGCATTGACTATGCTGAGGCGAGCTGTGTGGTACGTGGTTAATGGTATGTGGTTAAGGGTAAAAGGAAAGGCTAATGAGAAGAAACAGACCAGTGGCCAACAAGCCATGAGGAAACATGAGTCAGAAAAAGACTGATGTCACTACAGCTCCATGTGAAAAAAGTGAAAGTGTTACTTGCTCAGTCATGTCCAACTCTTTACAATTCCTGTCCATGGGATTTTCCAGGCAAGAATATTGGAGTAGGTTGCTATTCCCTCCTCCAGGGGACCTTCCCAACCCAGAGACTGAACCCCGGTCTCCAGCACTGCAGGCAGAATCTTTACCATCTGAGCCACCGGGGGAGCTCACTTGCTGAGGTTCAAATCTTACTTCAGTCCTAGCAAAGCATGCAATTCCTACCTTAGTAAGTGTTCATCAAAAAAAAAAAAAAAAAAAAGTTCATTAAAAAATCTGTTCTCTGCTAACCCTGCCTTTTCTTCTTATTTCACCTTTTCAACTGCTCCCCTTAGGCTCCTCGCCCTGGAGCTTTTATAAAATCCCAAGTGCCAGTATTGTCCGCTTTCTAGATGTGAATCATGGAAAAAAACAAAGGCGATGGGCTCCTGTCTATCATCTTGTCCATTTCATGGTCAGTCTAGTCTTTAAACCAATCTCCCTATAGCAAAGGACCCATGTTTCCTGGCAGGGCCCTCACAATTGGACTAACGATGAAACACCACAGAGAAAGCCCCTGGGACCTCTGTTATCTGCCAAACATCCCAGGGCTGGATATACTGCCATCCTCTACATCTCAGAACTTAATCAGTGTGTTTACTTAGAATCTTTGTTGGACACTGTCTCCACCTGACGCTTTGGTAGCAAAGCAAAATGCTTTCCTTTCAGAAACCCCAAAAGCCTCCTGGAAAGCCATCACTCCCATGTAATTCTCATCCTGGTTTCTGCCTTCCAGGACGATGGACGACAGCTCAACAACCTGGCTGACTCCATTGAAGAGGGCACCATGCCCCCCGAGCTAGTGGAGGTCATCCGGAAGTTGTGGAAGGATGGTGGGGTGCAAGCCTGCTTTGACAGAGCTGCAGAGTACCAACTCAACGACTCGGCATCTTAGTAAGACTCTTGACTGGGCACAGAGTGGGATGAGGTGTCAGCAGCCTTCTAGGAGAAATCTCAGCCAGTTGAAATTTTCTGGTCCTGAAAGCTGGAGAGCCAAGGACTGAATTCAGCCTATACACCTGTCTTGTTAGGCTGGAGCAGTGTCTTACTGTGGCTTGAATTTAATGCCTTTGAGACACCTGCCACAGTTCCTGTTGCTCTACACTGGTCCAGTGCAGCCTACAAAGCCGCAGCCTCAAAATCCAAAACAGAGCTGCCAGTTTAACAGCCCTCAGTCCCTGTCTTCTTAAGTCAAACACAGAGCCTCTTCTTTCAGAATCATGAATACTAACACAGCCCTTCAGTTCTGCCACATACTCCCTTAGGAGGTATGATTCATGATGGCCCTTTCAGGGCAACACAGGCTCTACCTAAGTCACTAACCTAACATGAAAGTCTCCTTTAGCCCTAGCATCTTATGTCAAGGTGCTAGGGCAAAGGACACAAATTGCCACAGCAAACCAAAGGAAGTAGGTCAGACATCAGAGAGCACCAACTCTGCAAAGCTCATTTAAGTACACAGCTTATCAATCCAACTGTTCTGGACCAGTTAGTTAATTCTTCTGGATCTTTCCTTCATCTGTAAAATGGGATATGAAACCTGAAGATTGATGAGATTAAATGAGAACTTAGATGTGAAAAGGTCTGGGATGTATTTAGTTTCCCTTCCCTCAAATTTCTCTGTCATCTCACTTCACATCTGTCTTCCTCTTTCTTAAAACTTTTTAATGATTAACTGACAAATACATACAAAAGCGGAATAATACAATCAATCACTTGACTTCAGCTACCAACTGATGACCATTTAGCTCATTTTTTCTCCATTCCCTACTGGATTATTTTGAAGTAAACTCAGATATATCATTTCATCTTAAAAATTTCAT
Source organism: Tragulus kanchil (assembly GCA_022376925.1). Lineage (NCBI taxonomy): Eukaryota > Metazoa > Chordata > Mammalia > Artiodactyla > Tragulidae > Tragulus > Tragulus kanchil. The sequence continues at coordinate 139,708,562 of JAIOJX010000024.1, forward strand.
TATGTATCTCTAAAAATATATTCTTAAAAAAGAATAATATGTTATGATTAAGAAATATTACTAAATATTTCATAAGTCCTTAATATCACCAAATATCCAAGTCAGTGAAAAAAAATTAATATCATTTAATTCATCTCGGTCCAACTCGGCATCTAGTAAGACGCTTGACTGGGCACAGAGTGGGATGAGGTGTCAGCAGCCTTCTAGGAGAAATCTCAGCCAGTTGAAATTTTCTGGTCCTGAAAGCTGGAGAGCCAAGGACTGAATTCAGCCTATACACCTGTCTTGTTAGGCTGGAGCAGTGTCTTACTGTGGCTTGAATTTAATGCCTTTGAGACACCTGCCACAGTTCCTGTTGCTCTACACTGGTCCAGTGCAGCCTACAAAGCCGCAGCCTCAAAATCCAAAACAGAGCTGCCAGTTTAACAGCCCTCAGTCCCTGTCTTCTTAAGTCAAACACAGAGCCTCTTCTTTCAGAATCATGAATACTAACACAGCCCTTCAGTTCTGCCACATACTCCCTTAGGAGGTATGATTCATGATGGCCCTTTCAGGGCAACACAGGCTCTACCTAAGTCACTAACCTAACATGAAAGTCTCCTTTAGCCCTAGCATCTTATGTCAAGGTGCTAGGGCAAAGGACACAAATTGCCACAGCAAACCAAAGGAAGTAGGTCAGACATCAGAGAGCACCAACTCTGCAAAGCTCATTTAAGTACACAGCTTATCAATCCAACTGTTCTGGACCAGTTAGTTAATTCTTCTGGATCTTTCCTTCATCTGTAAAATGGGATATGAAACCTGAAGATTGATGAGATTAAATGAGAACTTAGATGTGAAAAGGTCTGGGATGTATTTAGTTTCCCTTCCCTCAAATTTCTCTGTCATCTCACTTCACATCTGTCTTCCTCTTTCTTAAAACTTTTTAATGATTAACTGACAAATACATACAAAAGCGGAATAATACAATCAATCACTTGACTTCAGCTACCAACTGATGACCATTTAGCTCATTTTTTCTCCATTCCCTACTGGATTATTTTGAAGTAAACTCAGATATATCATTTCATCTTAAAAATTTCATTATGTATCTCTAAAAATATATTCTTAAAAAAGAATAATATGTTATGATTAAGAAATATTACTAAATATTTCATAAGTCCTTAATATCACCAAATATCCAAGTCAGTGTTCATTCAACTTTCTCCAATTATCTCAAATTTTCCCTTCAACTTGATATACAAGGTCTATGCATTTCACTGTTCCATGTCTCGTATGTTTCTAAAATCTCTTTTAAACTACTGCTTCTTGATGGAACTTTTGGCACCCATTTAAACCAGTGACTCCCAACATTTTTGGCACCAGTGATCAGTTTCATGGAAGATAATTCTTCCATGGACCCATGGGAGAGGGGGTGTTGCTTTCAGGATGATTTAAGCACATTACACTGATTGTACACTCGATTTCTAAAAATTTACAATTATTACACAGCTCCACTTCAGATCATCAGGCATTAGATCCCGGAGGTTGGGAACCCTTGATTTAAACCACCAAGATGCATTCAAGGGTCTAGAAAACCTTGTAGTCAGATGAAACAGAAGGAAGAGTTACCTGACTTGACTTAAATAGCTTCCTTTTTTAAGGACAGATGAGGGTTTGAAGGAAACATTCCTAGATTTAACAATATGGAGTCTAGTGCTGGTTCTATCACCAAGTTAGCTACATGCCTAGGGGTAACACCCTTCACCTTTCTTGACTTTGGCTGTGGAAAATTTAGTATCATCAATGTTAATCCTTTTTCTCCAGCTACCTGAATCAATTAGACCGGATTACAGCTCCTGATTACCTCCCTAATGAGCAAGATGTGCTGCGATCTAGAGTCAAAACCACAGGCATCATTGAGACCAAGTTTTCTGTCAAGGACTTGAACTTCCGGTGAGCATTCCCGGGAATATTGAGACCGTTCTTCCTCAAATTTCTCTGTCATCTCACTTCACATCTGTCTTCCTCTTTCTTAAAACTTTTTAATGATTAACTGACAAATACATACAAAAGCGGAATAATACAATCAATCACTTGACTTCAGCTACCAACTGATGACCATTTAGCTCATTTTTTCTCCATTCCCTACTGGATTATTTTGAAGTAAACTCAGATATATCATTTCATCTTAAAAATTTCATTATGTATCTCTAAAAATATATTCTTAAAAAAGAATAATATGTTATGATTAAGAAATATTACTAAATATTTCATAAGTCCTTAATATCACCAAATATCCAAGTCAGTGTTCATTCAACTTTCTCCAATTATCTCAAATTTTCCCTTCAACTTGATATACAAGGTCTATGCATTTCACTGTTCCATGTCTCGTATGTTTCTAAAATCTCTTTTAAACTACTGCTTCTTGATGGAACTTTTGGCACCCATTTAAACCAGTGACTCCCAACATTTTTGGCACCAGTGATCAGTTTCATGGAAGATAATTCTTCCATGGACCCATGGGAGAGGGGGTGTTGCTTTCAGGATGATTTAAGCACATTACACTGATTGTACACTCGATTTCTAAAAATTTACAATTATTACACAGCTCCACTTCAGATCATCAGGCATTAGATCCCGGAGGTTGGGAACCCTTGATTTAAACCACCAAGATGCATTCAAGGGTCTAGAAAACCTTGTAGTCAGATGAAACAGAAGGAAGAGTTACCTGACTTGACTTAAATAGCTTCCTTTTTTAAGGACAGATGAGGGTTTGAAGGAAACATTCCTAGATTTAACAATATGGAGTCTAGTGCTGGTTCTATCACCAAGTTAGCTACATGCCTAGGGGTAACACCCTTCACCTTTCTTGACTTTGGCTGTGGAAAATTTAGTATCATCAATGTTAATCCTTTTTCTCCAGCTACCTGAATCAATTAGACCGGATTACAGCTCCTGATTACCTCCCTAATGAGCAAGATGTGCTGCGATCTAGAGTCAAAACCACAGGCATCATTGAGACCAAGTTTTCTGTCAAGGACTTGAACTTCCGGTGAGCACATGGTTCCCTGGGAATATGTCAGACACGCCAAAAGGGGGCATAGGTATGCTTCTCAGCCTTCACTAGAGCCCATCTGAACTACTCATACTTCTCCTTTCCTCTCCACTTTCCACTGTACTGCTAACTGGTCTCAAGGTGGCCACCTCTCTGGGGTAAACACCAAGTGCACGTGGGTCATACGTTGGGTATCCGTTTGAGAACAGGTGTTTCTTCTCTCAGGATGTTTGATGTGGGAGGGCAGAGATCAGAGAGAAAGAAGTGGATCCACTGCTTTGAGGGAGTCACCTGCATCATTTTCTGTGCAGCCCTCAGTGCCTATGATATGGTGCTGGTGGAAGACGATGAAGTGGTGAGTGACCTCTGCACTAAGCTGCTTTCCTAGGTAGTTCCCCCATAACCCTTTCTTGAAGCTTTGTGTCACTCCAATGGCCCAACTTGAGTGATCTCAGTCACCACTAATAGTCTAGCAGTCTTCTAGCAATCAATGTCTCAGGCAAATAATTCCAGAAAATCCTCCTCCTCTTCTGTGGGTTCTCAGGTAGCCCTTTAGAACTCCAGATTTACTGAGAGCTTGGCCTCAGATGAGACATCCAAGTACCACTTGGAACATCAAAAAACTCATAAGAGAAACTGAGTATTAAAGGGATAAGTGATCATTAACTTGGCAAAGCAAAAAAGTTACCCTTTATATTCTCCCAGGGTGCCTACAGAAGTAAAGGATAGGAGATGAAAATGATAGAGCAGAACAAACAATGTACGATGTGTATCTTTATGCAACTTGGTAGAGAGGTTGAACCAGTAAATGCACTGGGAAGCTGAAACATATGCTCAGTGTCAACAGGGCAACAGAGAGACCGCAAACCAAGGAAACATTCCTAGATTTAACAATATGGAGTCTAGTGCTGGTTCTATCACCAAGTTAGCTACATGCCTAGGGGTAACACCCTTCACCTTTCTTGACTTTGGCTGTGGAAAATTTAGTATCATCAATGTTAATCCTTTTTCTCCAGCTACCTGAATCAATTAGACCGGATTACAGCTCCTGATTACCTCCCTAATGAGCAAGATGTGCTGCGATCTAGAGTCAAAACCACAGGCATCATTGAGACCAAGTTTTCTGTCAAGGACTTGAACTTCCGGTGAGCACATGGTTCCCTGGGAATATGTCAGACACGCCAAAAGGGGGCATAGGTATGCTTCTCAGCCTTCACTAGAGCCCATCTGAACTACTCATACTTCTCCTTTCCTCTCCACTTTCCACTGTACTGCTAACTGGTCTCAAGGTGGCCACCTCTCTGGGGTAAACACCAAGTGCACGTGGGTCATACGTTGGGTATCCGTTTGAGAACAGGTGTTTCTTCTCTCAGGATGTTTGATGTGGGAGGGCAGAGATCAGAGAGAAAGAAGTGGATCCACTGCTTTGAGGGAGTCACCTGCATCATTTTCTGTGCAGCCCTCAGTGCCTATGATATGGTGCTGGTGGAAGACGATGAAGTGGTGAGTGACCTCTGCACTAAGCTGCTTTCCTAGGTAGTTCCCCCATAACCCTTTCTTGAAGCTTTGTGTCACTCCAATGGCCCAACTTGAGTGATCTCAGTCACCACTAATAGTCTAGCAGTCTTCTAGCAATCAATGTCTCAGGCAAATAATTCCAGAAAATCCTCCTCCTCTTCTGTGGGTTCTCAGGTAGCCCTTTAGAACTCCAGATTTACTGAGAGCTTGGCCTCAGATGAGACATCCAAGTACCACTTGGAACATCAAAAAACTCATAAGAGAAACTGAGTATTAAAGGGATAAGTGATCATTAACTTGGCAAAGCAAAAAAGTTACCCTTTATATTCTCCCAGGGTGCCTACAGAAGTAAAGGATAGGAGATGAAAATGATAGAGCAGAACAAACAATGTACGATGTGTATCTTTATGCAACTTGGTAGAGAGGTTGAACCAGTAAATGCACTGGGAAGCTGAAACATATGCTCAGTGTCAACAGGGCAACAGAGAGACCGGCAAACCAGATTTCTCACATGCCACTTAGATTGGCATCTGGAAGCCTACCTGAGGATAGTTCTCGAGCCTACAGTTTTACATGACAGAAGCTCTGTAGGACAGTGTCAGCCCATCTAGGTAGTGTCTGAATTTAAGACAGACAATGTCCAGTGTGTGGAAAATACCAATTTCACGTAAGTGCCTGCTCATAAATGGAGGTCCACAGTTCACCGACAGAAGACAAGGCTTCCATCCTCCTATCCCCTGCTCCACTTCTTCTGCCTTCTCTTTGGTAGTTCAAGTTCACAGTAGAGCACTCTGAACATCTTCAAGCCAAAATGTCTTAGAGCACCATTCATTTTCCAAGAACTCTTCCATCCTTAACCTTGAAGTTCACAAGGTCTGAAAGGGTTTTTGTAGGAGTCTTAGCAAAGGCTACAAATTAAATCAGGTTTATCAGGTGAAAAGACGGGAGTCCAAGTCAGCTAAGAGCACACTCTAAGACCCTACAGGGCTGCTCCCTAACAGGCTGGTTGGGGCACCAGCTAACCTCTGGACTCACTGCTTCTCACTCGCTGCAAGTGGCAATCAGAGAAGGCCATCAGGCAGAAGTGTGTATGGTGTGGCACTTGGAAATGTTTTAGCCCTTACCATTTGGCACCAGAGCCAAATGATCCCTATTTGTTCCTGCCCAAAGTGAGATCTACGACTCTCTAACAGAATCCTCTAAAAATCATCCTAGTGATGGAAGTGGACACAGGTTAACTTGTGTCCAGTTTCAACCCTGAATCAGCAGCCCTTAAGGATATCAAAGTCCTTAGCTGTGCCCTGGCTGCCAAATTTATCTTGCAAAACATTTACTGTACACCTGTATGCCAGCTACTGACATGAACACTTGAAGAAAGAAATGGCAACCCACTCCAGTACTCTGACCTGGAGAGCTCCATGGGCAGAGGAGCCTGGTGGAGTACAGTCCATCGGGTTGCAAAGAGCTAGACATGACTTAGTGACCAAACAACATCATGGACACTGTATACACAGGATCTCATTTACCTTTCATAATAATCCTATGAGAAAGGGAAAAAGAGACCCAGAAAAGTTCAGGAATTTCCTCTAAAACACAGCTGTGATATCAAGATCAGAAGGAAGTTCGATCTCTTTGGCACTACTCTACCACACTGAACAGAGATAAGCTGTTCCCTACCTTTCCTTTTACATTTGGAAAACTGGTCTCTTCAAGGGGAGCAAGAACAGGAAGTAGACGGGTATCCTGTAAGCCCAACCTGATATTTTTGATGATGTTTTCCTCTTACTAGAATCGTATGCATGAGTCACTGCACCTGTTCAACAGCATCTGTAACCACAAGTTCTTTGCGGCCACTTCCATTGTCCTCTTTCTCAACAAGAAGGATCTCTTTGAGGAAAAAATCAAGAAAGTCCATCTTAGCATTTGTTTTCCAGAGTATGATGGTAAGTGCAAAGGCTGGAGGCAATTCTTTCATAGTAATGATGGGCAATTGCCTCATTTCCTATACCAAGAAGACCTGTATCAAGGAGCTCCTATACCAATGAATTTGTCTTTAAGGAGTAGTAAGTGTAACTCCTTTGCTTTGCTGAGTTGATGATCCCTTATACTTTTAATATTCTTACAAGCTTTATGATGTCCAAGAGGTATTTGGATGTCTAACCCAAGAAACTTCAGTGTTCAGTTAGAGGCTTAAATTCAGGTATCTCTAGAATAAAGCAGACATTAGACGCAGGAGTCACTGTTCAAATGACACCTGCCAGAAATCAAAGGTGGAGACACAGAGACACCTCTCCCCTCAATTTCTTTGCTCAAGTGGGAAATACTAGAGTGCAACAGAGAAGAGGACCCGCTCTCCAAAAATAAGCGCCCAATCTCAGCTAACACATTTTGAGGATCAAGTCAGTTACTTAAAAAGTAAGTGAGCAACTAACGAGGGCTAATTTATCCCACTTCTTCATTATTTTTCTGGAAAACCAGGGAACAACTCTTATGAGGATGCAGGGAATTATATCAAGAGTCAGTTCCTTGACCTCAACATGAGAAAAGATGTCAAAGAAATCTACAGTCACATGACCTGTGCTACAGATACACAGAATGTCAAATTTGTATTTGATGCAGTTACAGATATTATCATCAAAGAAAACCTCAAGGACTGCGGACTCTTCTAGTTCTCATCATCCCTCAAGTACATATTCTATAAACAGGCTCCGAATCTGAGTAATTTCAAGCAGAAAACTTTAGGTCCATATTATGACAAGAAGAATGAATTCATTCTCCCTTGGAGATGGAGTATGTATGACTACAACTGTATCTCATTTCTTCTTTTAAAACTGGGATAGCTAGTGGAGTTTGAAGAATGCCGGACCAGGAGTCAGAAGACCCAGGATTTTAGTACTGGTTCTGCAACTTACTAGTGATGCAAAAATGTAAATGTTTCATTTCTCTGAGCCTTCATATCCCTCATCTATAAAATGAAGATACCTTCTCTACTACTTCACAGGGTTATTCTAATGATCACAAACATTAACTGAAGGGAAGGAAGGCACATTAAAGCTGTGTGGTTGGTGACAGAAAGAAATCCTGTATCAAAACTATCACTTATGAAATTTAACACCAGCTTTTTAGATGAATTATCCCAAACAAAAAGCAAACCTTCTCTATAATCTACAAAGAAAACTACTTAAAAACAGAATTTCAATAAACCTACCACCCCTTTTTACTAACAGACCTTGATGTGACTTAGCTAAGAGACCTGCATAACTGAACAGAAGATGTGAGTTTGTTAGTCTCTAAGGCACACATCTAAAAATATTTTGTTTTTGTTTTTGTTTTTTTGCCATGCAGCTTGGGCTACAGAATCTTAGTTTCCCAACCAGGGATTGAACCCAGGCCCTTGGCTATGAAAGCACAAAGTCCTAACCACGGGACCTGCCAGGGAATTCCCCAAAATGAATTTCATTACATCAGATAAGCCCTCTGCTCCCAAACTGCCAAGACTGTGTTCCTTGTATCTCTCTAAGCATGGGATGCTTTTTGGTCTAAGGAACTTTCTCAGCTATACGACACATTTCACAAATAAAACTGGAGGACAGAACACACTCCCACTTGGGAGTATTAATGATTCTATTGCTGCTACCTCTCTGTGACAGAATTTAAAATAAGTGAGCAATCCTAAAATCCTCATTTCTACTGCTACATGTTTCAGAACAAAAAAGGCATCGGATTTTACTTTAGGCACTGAAAAATCTCTGCAGCTGGGTTCATGTGATGCCTGGCTGAAAACAACATCTCCCCAAACAGGCCAAAATTAAGTTCCTCTTGAACTCCTTTGAGGGGAAACAAAGCTTGTATTTATCTTGACAGGAGGTGGTGAAGTCAAGTATAGATTTAGCATTTACAACTACTAGTAAGGAAAAGTCTTGGCATCCAAGATTTAGTACATAAAAGAAAGTGTCAATTAAAATGAAAATCTGTTCCTTGCCAGAAAAACACATTCACACTTAGGCTACTACTAGCGATATTGATACCAGAGCGCCATATGAGCTTGAAATACATTGAAGAATAAATTTGCAGCTGTTAAAATTGGATTCATTTAATAGTCTTTCTGATTCCTTGAAAAACCAACTTGGGAAAAATTACCAGAGAAATAAGGACAATTACTCTGTCTACTTGCGATTAAAAAACTTAAACCAAAGAAAAAAATCTGGGCAGGACTTCTTGCATCCAAGCACTATCCAGGGATTATTCTAAAGAGTAAGGTCCAATGCTCATTAACCGCTTTGCTTTAACTCAACATATACGAATTCCAAGTCCTTTTTTATTTTTTTTGGTATCATAAATCCCTTTGGCAGTCTGATTAAGAAGCCTACGGATCTATTCTCAGAGAACTTTAAAATGCATAAAATTCAGAGAACTACAAAGGAAACCAACATACTGAACTAACAGTACGTTGAACCAACAACAGTTGTATCTTGGTAGTTAGTTCTGAAGCCCCAGGTTAAGAATCTTGGCTACAGCTATGATCTTATCTATTCAAGGCCCCCAAAATGTAATTTAATTAGCTTTTCCTTGATCTTTGACTTAAAGCAGGAAGTGGTTTTAGGCCAAACTAGAGAAGCCCAACCCAGACTCCTAGGTTACTGATATTCATATAGAAACTGCCCTACAGTACTAATCTAAAAACAGAACCAGGGCTTCCCTGGTGGTCCAGTGTTTAAGGACACTGCGTTGCAGTGCAAGAGGCACTGGTTCAATCCCTGGCCTGGGAAGATCCCATGTGCCGCGCAGCAGCTAGACCAATGTGTCCAACTACCCTACCTAACCAGAGCTCTGGAGTGGATGCACCCAGAGTCAGTGCTCTGCAATGAGAGAGGCCACTGTGATGGGAGGCCCACACAGGCCAAAGAACAAAGATAAATAAATGAAAGATCAATAGAAGTGGCCGAAAAAATAAACGAAAAAAAAAAAAAAAAACAGAGCCAGTGGGACAAGTCTTATGGTAGAACAATCTCTAGCAGAACAAAATACAGTTATATTTTAGTTTTCCTTTGCTCTGGTAGACAATCTAACTTTTAGCTGGTTTATAAACAAATTCCCACAAGCCACAAGCCATCCTATATGCACCTGGCAAAAAGGCTATTTGGAGGCTGGAGAAGGAAGGAGAAGTACTTAAAAGCAACACTTCTAGAGCTGCTTTACAGAAGTTAGGACCTGGTTATTCATCTTATAATGTTTTCAAGCTAAAACTCTTCTGGTGCATGTACACAGAATAAAAATTGGGGGCCTTGGTCATCCACTCACCATTTCTTAGAACAGTCAAAACAATTTTCTAAAGCTCTTAGCCAACACCAGGCTCTTCTCTGAGTAAAGGAAAGAGGACTTCACTTCAAATATTCTGGATAGGCTTCCAAAATAGGCATTAACCCTTACTGCAGCTTCACTGTCTGTCAGCCCAGAGAAGATTCCCAAACCTTACACTGTTAGAGACAACTGCACTGGTACTTCTCCTATCCTACTAGCTAATTTTTAGCTCATGGACATTTTGACCATGTCCATGAAAAGTTCTCTTTGCATAAAACAGATGTTAGAAAGCTTAAAACGAAAATTCTGCCACATACTCACTCTGTTGTCGGTATGTTTTCTTTAGATTCATTTTAAATTTACACTACACTGTTGAATTTTGTCATCAGAAAATTCTTTTGAAAATAATACTCAACCCTATTTTCAAATACTGCAACCTTAATTCTTAGAATGATAAATCTATAAGAAATTTAAAGTATTACCAGTACATCACTAGCAATTTACAGATAAGAAACTGAGGCCAAGGAGGTAGTTAATACTCAACCCTACAGTACTAATCTAAAAACAGAACCAGGGCTTCCCTGGTGGTCCAGTGTTTAAGGACACTGCGTTGCAGTGCAAGAGGCACTGGTTCAATCCCTGGCCTGGGAAGATCCCATGTGCCGCAGCACTAGACCAATGTGTCCAACTACCCTACCTAACCAGAGCTCTGGAGTGGATGCACCCAGAGACAGTGCTCTGCAATGAGAGAGGCCACTGAAATGGGAGGCCCAAAAGGCCAAAGAACAAAGATAAATAAATGAAAGATAAATAGAAGGGGCCAAAAAAAAAAACAAAAAAAAAAAAAAAAAACAGAGCCAGTGGGACAAGTCTTATGGTAGAACAATCTCTAGCAGAACAAAATACAGTTATATTTTAGTTTTCCTTTGCTCTGGTAGACAATCTAACTTTTAGCTGGTTTATAAACAAATTCCCACAAGCCACAAGCCATCCTATATGCACCTGGCAAAAAGGCTATTTGGAGGCTGGAGAAGGAAGGAGAAGTACTTAAAAGCAACACTTCTAGAGCTGCTTTACAGAAGTTAGGACCTGGTTATTCATCTTATAATGTTTTCAAGCTAAAACTCTTCTGGTGCATGTACACAGAATAAAAATTGGGGGCCTTGGTCATCCACTCACCATTTCTTAGAACAGTCAAAACAATTTTCTAAAGCTCTTAGCCAACACCAGGCTCTTCTCTGAGTAAAGGAAAGAGGACTTCACTTCAAATATTCTGGATAGGCTTCCAAAATAGGCATTAACCCTTACTGCAGCTTCACTGTCTGTCAGCCCAGAGAAGATTCCCAAACCTTACACTGTTAGAGACAACTGCACTGGTACTTCTCCTATCCTACTAGCTAATTTTTAGCTCATGGACATTTTGACCATGTCCATGAAAAGTTCTCTTTGCATAAAACAGATGTTAGAAAGCTTAAAACGAAAATTCTGCCACATACTCACTCTGTTGTCGGTATGTTTTCTTTAGATTCATTTTAAATTTACACTACACTGTTGAATTTTGTCATCAGAAAATTCTTTTTTGAAAATAATACTCAACCCTATTTTCAAATACTGCAACCTTAATTCTTAGAATGATAAATCTATAAGAAATTTAAAGTATTACCAGTACATCACTAGCAATTTACAGATAAGAAACTGAGGCCAAGGGAGGTAGTGTCTTCATCAAAATCACACTGCTAGAAATAACGGAACTAGAACTCCAAAGTAGGTGTTCTGAATCCAAAGCCAGTGGTCTTCCTACATGCACCACAGTATCAACAGTCCACCATACACCATAACATCAAAGTCAGTTTTCTCATTCTCCTAAGCTCCTTCTAGTCCCAAACAAGTCCTTGGTTATCTTTAAATTATGCCATCTCTAAATCATAGATATTTTAAAAAAATTCAAATTGGTCTAAGATGGAATGTGGTATTAGTATAAAATAATAAAAGTATAAATAGCTTTGTTTGAAGGTATCATTTCCTGTTCTTATCCTTGCAGGGCAGAGATCATAACATATTTTCCTTGAATGGTGTGACAGACACTGATGAAAGTAAGCCAAATGTAAAATAAGTTCCATCTCATGTCACTCTGATAACAGTTCTTTTTTTTCCTTATAAAAATATGACACATAAGGACAAACAGTATGATTTCTCTTGTATCAAGTATCTATATCTAAAGTAGTTAGCTTTATAAAGACAGAAAGCAGAATGGAAATGGGGAGTTACTATTAACAGGTACAGTTTCAGTCTGGGAATATGGAAAAAGCTCTGGAGATGGATGGTGGTGAATGTACTTACTACTGAACTACAGACTTCAAAATAATTAAAATGGCAAATTATGGTATGTTTTATCACAATAAAAACAATAAAAAATATATAATTGGAAATGTGCTTTTATGTTTGTCAATTAAAGGGTGGATAAAAGAAGCACAAAGATTCAGTATAAAAGCCATATAAAAGATGTATTTACTTCTAACAGTTCCTACTTTGATAAAAAAAAAAAAAATATTCACGTACATGTACCCCAAGTAATTGAAATTCAGGTAGCCCCATCCCCAAGGTGAAAAATAAAGAGCATTCAAAAACCACACTATACTTGGAGATGTGCCGTAGACCAAAGTGTGCTGGCCATGCTGGGTGGAGAAGGTGGTGAAGGGTGAAGAGCTCTTACCTCCCACTGCCCTCTCTACCCGGCACAGCCCTTGAAGCACAGATTCCAGCAGGACTGCAGTGTTGGGCCAGGGACTGCAAGTGTGCCAGAGCCTCTGGTGATCCTGCCAGGTGCAAGTGTGAAGACTTCTCTGTGAGGTCCAACAGATAAACTGGAGACTGTAGGAACTTTCCTGCTCTTCGGCCATGGAAAAGCAAACACCAGTTTGAATAGAAAATAAAGAACTGGATTTAAAAGCAAAACAAAGATCTTTTCACCCTGCTTCACAAAATATCACTTGTAGTTGAGTTTGTAGTAACCTTTTTTTTTTTTTTGCACCCGAGAACAATCTTGAGTATCATAAAGAATATTTTTGAAACATTTCTAAATATGTTATTTCTATTTGATCAGAATCATAGTATATTGTAGGTGGAAGGAATAATTTAGTCTGTCTTTAAGATTTCATAGCGAGATGGAAGCGGGGAAAAGACCAGCACCTAGCACATTAAGCAACTCTCCAGCCTATTAAGAAGACACTTCATCTCACATAAGCAAAGATGAACAGTTAGAAAAAACAGGTCATTTCTTATGACTTGTTTTATCTACTGGGATTCTCTCTTACATATAAACAAGCCTCTTGGTAAAAAATGTTTGGATAACCCAAAGGAATAAGGCCAGGGGGATGGGGGTGGGGCTAAGAAAACAGGGTATCTGTACAACCAGGCGGTACAGAATTTAACATCATAGCTCTCAACAATCTTACAGCTTAGTGAATGCTAACACATTGAGATGGTATAACCCAGAAGTATAGTTACCAATATTTGATTATTTCTACTAACATGTTGATTCACACTAGATTTCAGGAAGGAAAAACACAGACCACCAGGCATAAAAGATATATGTGTGACTTTTCAATCATTTCCCTTATTACCCCATCCCCAAAAGATTTTCATTCTATAACTAGTTTTGTTCTTTAGCTACCAACTGTAAATGGATATTCATGTTATCATAAGTTACCTTTGTTATGGGACCTTATCTTTACTTTGGTGTGTGTATCTTTCAATATTCACTGAACAAATGGAGGAAAATAAATGAAGTGAATGGAAACCCCAAGTTTCCTGTTTTGTCTTTATTTTGTATAAAAACTGAACACACTATCTAAAATGTAGGAATGTTCTTTGACCAAACAGTCCTCATAGTAATTTTGGGGGTGAAACATTAAGCCAGGTACTAAAGGTGCTTTGTATTTACTGGCAAATAAAACAGAACTTAGTCATTCACTAGTGATTTAGAGGTTGTTTACTATTCACGTTGATCTTTAATATGAGATCTGTTCAGTTGCCCTCAAATGGTGGTCCAGATGAGTCACATCAAACTACTTAAGGAGTTTATTTTAAAAGCACATATTCCCAGGGCCTGGTTCAGACATTTTAACTGAGTGGAGTTTAGCCAGAGAATATGTGTGTTAAGTCTGCACCTCAGGAATCTACTCCTGCACCGTATTCCGTATTATCTCTCGTACTTCAGAAGACTTGAGTAAACCCAGGTGTACGCCTGATACAGTATCAGCAAATAACTGTCCTGCCCTAATATGTTCTGGAATATGTTTTCCTCGGCAGAAGTAACTCATAAAGGATTACGAGAAAACCGGTGGGTAGAGTGGGTGGAGCAAGGAGCAGGGGGTTTTATTGGTTACCCATTTTTAAATATAGCAGTGTGTACATGACTTTCCCAGACATGACTAGCAAAAATCTACTGTATGGCACACGGAACTCTTGCTCAACATTTTGTGTTAGCCCGGACGGGAGGAGGGTTTGGGGGAGAATGGATACATGTATACATATGGCCTAACCAGTCCCTTCACTGGTTACCTGAAACTATCAAAACATTGCTAACTGGCTATACCCAATACAAAATGTTTTTTTGGTGTTTAAAAAAAAAAACTAAACAAAGGTAAAGGAACAAGGATCCTGACCACCCTGAAAGTTTGTTCTTCAGTATGCCTCACTTAAATCTTTTACTTTCTGATAGCTGATAGCAAGAGCAACTTTTAGTTCTATGAGTCCAAGCAGTTTGGTTTTCTTTTGTGCTTAGATGGTCATACATTCATAACTGGTTGTGGCCGGACCAGGTTGGATCTCTGATTTGTATTTTGTAACCTAAACTGGAACACAAAAATTACCTTGTAGTACTAGGAAATTGAGATAATTTTATTCCTAAAGTTAGTATCACATAGGAAAGATTTCACAGGTAATAAGAATAAAGAGAATTAGCACTATTAATAGTTTAGGTTTATATCAATGAAAGGAGGCTATTTTTTTAACATACAGAAGGGAAACAACGTTAGGTTTTTATTTGGATGAGAGATTAACTTTCCCTTATACCTAGCTGCCAATGCAGCAAGGAACTCTGCAACAGGAANTGCCTTAGTCATTCACTAGTGATTTAGAGGTTGTTTACTATTCACGTTGATCTTTAATATGAGATCTGTTCAGTTGCCCTCAAATGGTGGTCCAGATGAGTCACATCAAACTACTTAAGGAGTTTATTTTAAAAGCACATATTCCCAGGGCCTGGTTCAGACATTTTAACTGAGTGGAGTTTAGCCAGAGAATATGTGTGTTAAGTCTGCACCTCAGGAATCTACTCCTGCACCGTATTCCGTATTATCTCTCGTACTTCAGAAGACTTGAGTAAACCCAGGTGTACGCCTGATACAGTATCAGCAAATAACTGTCCTGCCCTAATATGTTCTGGAATATGTTTTCCTCGGCAGAAGTAACTCATAAAGGATTACGAGAAAACCGGTGGGTAGAGTGGGTGGAGCAAGGAGCAGGGGGTTTTATTGGTTACCCATTTTTAAATATAGCAGTGTGTACATGACTTTCCCAGACATGACTAGCAAAAATCTACTGTATGGCACACGGAACTCTTGCTCAACATTTTGTGTTAGCCCGGACGGGAGGAGGGTTTGGGGGAGAATGGATACATGTATACATATGGCCTAACCAGTCCCTTCACTGGTTACCTGAAACTATCAAAACATTGCTAACTGGCTATACCCAATACAAAATGTTTTTTTGGTGTTTAAAAAAAAAAACTAAACAAAGGTAAAGGAACAAGGATCCTGACCACCCTGAAAGTTTGTTCTTCAGTATGCCTCACTTAAATCTTTTACTTTCTGATAGCTGATAGCAAGAGCAACTTTTAGTTCTATGAGTCCAAGCAGTTTGGTTTTCTTTTGTGCTTAGATGGTCATACATTCATAACTGGTTGTGGCCGGACCAGGTTGGATCTCTGATTTGTATTTTGTAACCTAAACTGGAACACAAAAATTACCTTGTAGTACTAGGAAATTGAGATAATTTTATTCCTAAAGTTAGTATCACATAGGAAAGATTTCACAGGTAATAAGAATAAAGAGAATTAGCACTATTAATAGTTTAGGTTTATATCAATGAAAGGAGGCTATTTTTTTAACATACAGAAGGGAAACAACGTTAGGTTTTTATTTGGATGAGAGATTAACTTTCCCTTATACCTAGCTGCCAATGCAGCAAGGAACTCTGCAACAGGAAATGCCAGAGCTATGCTAGGCAAATGGATAAATATAAAAAGCAACTAGTCAGATTGGGCAAGCAACGTCCAAAGCCACAGCTACAAATCAGAAAAAATGGCCACAAACCAGTGGCCAGGATGTAAGAATATAAGATGGGCAAATAAATTAGAAGAACCAGCAACTGTTTTTAAATACTCCCAAAAGTGTATAGAACAAAACATAAACAGAATACATAACAGAATAAATAAGGCAAGAAACCAGTTTTTTAAAAGTTGGTCAATCTATTCTTAGAATGCAGCACCTTGTGGAAAAGAACCACCCATTAGCATGATACACTGAACTAGAGGTTTAGAATTCACACTGTCCTAGATGAAAATGACACTTCAAGATCCACTTATGAATAACTGTAAAAGTTCTTAAATTTTTCATGCCAAGAGGTGAAATCTGTTGAAAGGCTGAAACTGTAAGGTCAGAGCCCAATGGATGCCAATTCCACAGCCCAGAGTTTTAATCAAGTGGAGATGGAACTGTCAACAAAATAAGGCTACTATTATAGTCCTTCCTGCTGACATCTATTTATATTGCTCTTTATTTGTTAAAATTTAATTTTCTAAGCTGTGCTGATTTCTTAGATGGTCCAAAGCCTAGCTGCCTAAATTCTGAAACATGATCCATCACAAATTTCTAGTATTCTCCACCAAAAAGACGCAGGCAATTTTTCATTTCTTTGATTAAAAATATCAATGCTTTTTATCCAGGCTAGTAGATATGATGTTTCATCCCCACATTTTGGCTCTGCTGTAAGAAAAGATCTTTTAATTCAAAATATAACAGTGATCTGTAAGACTTATGATCAGAGTCACCTTTTTAAAATTATAGACTGCTAGCACACCAACCAAGAGTCAATCTCTGGGCTGATGAAGGTGTATCTGAAAACCACTGACTGAAACTGTGTCCTCAATGAATGTGCATTTTGATAAATTATTTGGAATGGAGGGGTAGGAGGTGATCCTCATATAAACACAGAATAAATGTAAATGGTATACTGGCAAAAAAGTGGAGAACTATTATTTTTCATTAACGAAAAGGCTAAAAAATTAACATATCAGATAGACATATTCAAATGAAAATGCAAAATGCATTTCAAGTTAAATTAACTTTTTCTGGATTATCTCTTATTTTGGATTATCAGTAACACCATCCCATTAGCTCAGGTTATAGAAAAACTACAGTTAAACCACCATCCACTGGTTTTCATTTCCAGATGATTCTGTATCATAGAACACAATAAGGAAAAGATACACTCAAAATGAACAAGAGGTTTCCCTATTTACACTGTGGGCATAAGTCAACCACCAATTGAAGCTGATAATTTTCTTTCTTTTAGATCCAGTTTTTCCAATCCTGAAAAAAAAATTTTGTTAAACAACACAGTTATACCATCTGCAGAGTCACACTTTTCTCAAGAAAGAAAGAAAAAAAACCAGCCTAACAACAAAGGCACTGAAGTACTGTGGCTTGCTTTCTGAACTAGCTTTGATGACCACTAACCGTAATTTTTTTTAAACTAGTGAAAGGTCACATCAAAAGATAAAAGAGAATCCAATTCAAAATGACTGGATCCCAAAAGGCACTGCTCAAATTACTCATTTGGAATGCTCAAAATTCATTCTCTTCATCTGCCTTCCTCTAATGGACCATTCAATATTTAATGACATTTGCAGTACATTGTACAAAAGGACCTGCAGAATGAGGTGAAATAGAGTTCTTCACACAACCAAAGTGTAAACTGGAAAATGGGTTCTGACTGCTGCTCTCTTACACAGATGGGACATAACAACCTCAGTCAGGCCAAGACTTAACAATACTATTATACCAAAAGACTAGTAAGACTCTCAGAGATCCCTTCTCCCTAAACCCATTCTCAGACAAAGGCCTATAAGCACTCAGCAGGGGCAAAAAAACAATAGGAGAAAAGACTTCAAGAAAGGACTACTTACAAACAAACAAACCTGGACTCTTTACTCACCATTTTAATACTGCTGCCAACTCTAACAGATTAAAGTCTGTACACACGACAAAGTAGAAAAAAGTCCCCAAATCAATAGTTTCAGCAAAAGGTACTGACTAAGGATTACTACAATTAGCATTGCTACAGTAAAAACAATGGCAAACAGGGATTTGGCACCATATTTACAAAGTAAAAGCATGCACTGTTAATACACTTCAGATGTTTCTCAACAGAAAAGGCCAATGGAAGATGGAAAACAAGAGGCGTCTTTTACAGAACTCCCTATGACTGAGATAAAATGTAGCAGCAAAGTCACTGGTTCTGTCAGGAACTTAGCAATTTGCATTTCTAATTGGCAGCTGCCCTGGTGTGCCCTGGTGTGTATCCAAAAAGCTAACTTTATCATACTACATCAGCATTTATCTAGTAATTTGGTGATCAGCATAAACTAGGTTAACCTTCAACCACAAGCTTAAAAACAAAAACAAAATAAAAAAAGAGAGAAAGAGGTAGAATCTTATTCTACAACTATTCAATGTAATTGCCATTTAAAAACGATAATGGTACTATGAGCAGAATAGTAACATAATCTCGTTCAAAAAAGCTATAATTAGAACCCAAATAACTGAAAAGAATTAAGTAATTATGGAAGTATTATATTTTGATCATACCAAGAGCTAAAAACAAAGACTTCCTACTAAGAGGAATATTTTCAAGATGATCTGGTCACATCATGTGCATAGTTAAGACTGTTCTAATAAAGATTCTTTCACCAAGAAATAAAATTTAGTGAAGTTATTCTTCCCTTGATGAAAAAAACAAAACAAACCTAAAAAGTGAACTACTGGTGGTTTCTCAAGAGGGAAACAGAAAAAGAGTAAGCTACATATTGAAGTTCTGGAATGCAGCACCTCAACATCACATCTTCCCCTACACGTTTGAGACTCTGAAATCCAAGTAATGTCTTGATGATCAAATCATACTTTGCAGTTGCTCCAATTCCAACGTCTGACTTTAGCGTCTCATGCCAATTAACAGTTCCCTAATACAGAAGACTGTGCTAAAGAGTGCTAGGATTCTGCATGCCGCTGCCATTCCCTGGTCCCGTTCATGCTTGCAGCTGCCCAAAGAGACAGCAAAGGAAGTCTGGTCTCAACACTCCACACTGTAAAAACTAGAAAAGAAGAACATTTGTAATTAGAAACAGTTTACAAAGTCAAGGGACCTCACTACAGCACTAGAAACTGTTCAGAGCTTTACCTTTTATTAACAGCCATACTCTTCAATAAAGTCCACATTCCTTTAAGTTGTTTTTAATGATCACATCTGTTACAGCGTCAAAAACAAACTGCACATTCTTGGTGTCTGTGGCACAGGTGAACAGAAAAGGCCAATGGAAGATGGAAAACAAGAGGCGTCTTTTACAGAACTCCCTATGACTGAGATAAAATGTAGCAGCAAAGTCACTGGTTCTGTCAGGAACTTAGCAATTTGCATTTCTAATTGGCAGCTGCCCTGGTGTGCCCTGGTGTGTATCCAAAAAGCTAACTTTATCATACTACATCAGCATTTATCTAGTAATTTGGTGATCAGCATAAACTAGGTTAACCTTCAACCACAAGCTTAAAAAAAAACAAAATAAAAAAAGAGAGAAAGAGGTAGAATCTTATTCTACAACTATTCAATGTAATTGCCATTTAAAAACGATAATGGTACTATGAGCAGAATAGTAACATAATCTCGTTCAAAAAAGCTATAATTAGAACCCAAATAACTGAAAAGAATTAAGTAATTATGGAAGTATTATATTTTGATCATACCAAGAGCTAAAAACAAAGACTTCCTACTAAGAGGAATATTTTCAAGATGATCTGGTCACATCATGTGCATAGTTAAGACTGTTCTAATAAAGATTCTTTCACCAAGAAATAAAATTTAGTGAAGTTATTCTTCCCTTGATGAAAAAAACAAAACAAACCTAAAAAGTGAACTACTGGTGGTTTCTCAAGAGGGAAACAGAAAAAGAGTAAGCTACATATTGAAGTTCTGGAATGCAGCACCTCACTTCACATCTGCCCTAACGTTTGAGACTATGAAATCCAAGTCATGTCTCAGTGATCAAATGATACTTTACAGTTGCTCCAATTCCAATGTCTGACTTTAGCATCTCGTGTCAATTAAGAGTTCCCTAATACAGAAGATTGTGCTAAAAGAGTGCTAGGATTCTGCATGCCGCTGCCATTCCCTGGTCCCGTTCATGCTTGCAGCTGCCCAAAGAGACAGCAAAGGAAGTCTGGTCTCAACACTCCACACTGTAAAAACTAGAAAAGAAGAACATTTGTAATTAGAAACAGTTTACAAAGTCAAGGGACCTCACTACAGCACTAGAAACTGTTCAGAGCTTTACCTTTTATTAACAGCCATACTCTTCAATAAAGTCCACATTCCTTTAAGTTGTTTTTAATGATCACATCTGTTACAGCGTCAAAAACAAACTGCACATTCTTGGTGTCTGTGGCACAGGTGAAGTGGGTGTAGATCTCCTTGGTATCTTTTCTTCTGTTCAGATCCTCAAACTGGCACTGAATGTACGCAGCTGCTTCTTCATACGTATTGGAACCTGAGGCAGACACCCAATATTCTCAGTCTAAATGATTACAGCTGCCTGGACTCAGTTAAGTCCGGTCATTACAATTTACTTATGGAGAGAAGGAATATAACCCAAATGAAATAAAACAGAATTCTATTTTTCTATAATCATTAGGTTTTTCTATAATCATATTTCTTGAGTGTACAATCTCACTGTAGGTAAAACAAAATTATCACAAAAATCCAGGAAAATAAAACTTTAAGTTTCTTTTTCCCTTTCATTTACATTCTTTAGCTAAAAAATCTATAAAGTATAAAAGGAAACTAGGAAAGTAGGAGGATGTATTTCCAGAAGAACACAATTGTTTAAAAAGTCAGAGAATTTTTGTTTCTCGGATGTTGAAGTAAACAATTCAAAAGGGTAAGTCACAGAGCTTAGTCTCAGAGCCTTAAGGCAATAGTTTAAATAACCAAAGACCAGTCAACCCTAAAGGAAATCAACCTTGAATACCCACTGGAAAGACTGAAGCTAAAGCTGAAGCTCCAGTACTTGACCACCTGATGTGAAGAGCTGACTCACTGGAAAGTCCCTGATGCTGGGAAAGACTGAGGGCAGGAGGAGAAGGGAGCTACAGAGAATAAGATGGTTGGATGACATCACCAACTCAATAGATATGAATTTGTGCAAACTCTGGGAGATAGTGAAGGGCAGGGAAGTGTGGCGTGCTGCAAGTTCACATGGTCATAAACTGGCAGAAACAACTGAGCCACTGAACAACAACAAAACCCAGTAGATGCAAAAGGGAAATGGGTTTGAATTGCACACTTTTAAGTGGCACAATTTACGGTATGTGAATATTTCAATAAATCTGTTACTTCTTCAAAGAGGGGAACCCAAAGTAACCCTATTTCAACAACATTGGTAATTAACATTCCTAATCACCAACTTCCAACCCAATCCTGCCTACTTCTGAATCTTTAGAACAGCCTTAGAAACTGACTGCAGAGCCAGGGAAATTCAACAGTTGCCTGTGAACTAGGGGTTATTTTCAGTGACATTAAACATAATAAAAATTACCAACAATCAAGTATATAAAGAAGACTAACAAATGAAAGCTTAAGAAAGAAGTGACTGTTATTTAAACAATATTTAAAGAATGGAAGGAAAATAGCTTGGTAGTTGCTTGAAAAAGATACACTGACATGTGCAGAACCTCTTAAAGTGTAGTTGTTGTTCAGCCACTAAGTTGTGTGCGACTCTTTGAGACCCCGTGGACTGCAGCATGCCAGGCTCCTTCCTCTGTCTTCCACTATTTCCTGGAGTTCGGCTTAAATTCATGTCCATTGAGTTGGTGATGTTATCTAAGCATCTCATCCTCTGCCGCCCCTTTCTCCAAAAATTAGACAGATGATCAAAACACGACTTTTGTCTGGTAGGAACAGATGCTGATGGTGGTGGTTTAGTCGCCAAGTCATGTATGACTCTTGCGATGCATGGCTCTTCTATCCATGGGATTTCCCAGGCAAGAATACTAGAGTGGGTTGCCATTTCCTTCTCCAGGAAATCTTCCTGACAAGGGATCAAACCCAGGTCTCCTGTTTCACAGGCAGATTCTTTACAGTCTGAGCCACCAGGAAAGCCCAAGAACAGACACTGATACTTGGGAAATCAGGACTGTGAGAATCATTAAGAAGAATGAAGTCAACAGAAGACAGGCCCAACCCCACACCCAAAAATGGGTAAGATACTGACAACTCTATTATGTGTGAAGATTCCCAGTTGAACATTAACATCAATCCTTTACTTGTCCTAAGATTTTTCTCCCATTCTAAAACTTGGCTATCTTCTATAAACTTACTCATCTCTCATCTCCCTCTTCACTCTGAACAGAGGACGAAGTTCCAAACTAAAGAGAGGCCACAGGACTTTAAAACTACATCTCAACTTTTTAAGCTCAAGTGAAACTCACATAACATGTAATGAGTTTACAATACAGTGGCATTCAGTGTAGCCATGTGTTATACATTCACCA
Organism: Tragulus kanchil; assembly: GCA_022376925.1. Lineage (NCBI taxonomy): Eukaryota > Metazoa > Chordata > Mammalia > Artiodactyla > Tragulidae > Tragulus > Tragulus kanchil. Next base: position 139,731,302 of record JAIOJX010000024.1, read on the forward strand.
CCTCTCTCTAGTTTCAAACTTTTCTACCACCCTAGAAAAACACCCTATTCCCATTAAGGAATCATTCCTCATTACCCTGTGCCAATTTCCCAATAACAATTTGCATTCTGTCTATACAGCAAATCCAATTTGGGATACACTATATACCAGGAATCACACAAACATGACATTTTCTGTGTGGCTTCTTTCATTTAGTATAGAGTTTATGGGATTCATCAAATTTGTAGCATTATCAATACTTTGTTCCCTTCTATAGCTAAATGGAAGCCTGGAGGGTTACAGTCCACAGTGTCTCAAAGAATGGGACACAACTGAGCAGGTGAACACACACAGACACACAGCTAATGTTCCGTTATACGAATACACCAATTTGTTTATCCATTCATTCTACCTAGACTCTTGATTCCTTTTTTTCCCACCTGCTTACAAATATTTCTTGATCCATCAATTACATCCACTTTTTATAACTTCTCTTTTGCCTTAGGATCTTGCCTACAGACATCTGAAGATCCTCCTTCCTCTGTAGTCTAAGCTGCTCAAGGGGAAGCTACACTTGTTTTCATCTCTCCACTTCCTGCTCAGTAACTCACTGGTCCTGGCTCTGCCCTCATCATTCCACTGCTATCATGCTCTCCCTAACAGTCAGTGCTCTGGCTGCTAGCTCCAGAGGACACTTTTTCAAAATGTATTTACTTTACTTATCTGCGTATGACATTGCTCACAATATTTAAACTCTCCTCTGAGTTGATGATACTTTGGCTTTCCAAATTCTTCTCTTTGCACGCCATACAAGCCTTTCTTTCTCTTCTGTCAACAGAAGCGAGTATTCACTCTCATTCTATTTTCTTCTCTCCTCATGCTATATTATCATCCTAGGTCATTTCATCCTTTCCCATGATTCCAATTTTTTACTAATCTTTAAACTCTCTCCAAGCTCCAAGGTCACATGTCTAACTATTTGTTAGATATCTCTATCAGGATGTTCCTCAGATAACCTCAAAACTAACATCCCTAAATATGAATTCAGACCACAGAACCAAATAAGACAGAACTCTGGGAGTACCTCTGTTTCCACTTCCTTACCCTGGCTACACCCTTTCACCCTATTATATAAAGCATTTGCAACATCTGCTCACTTAACAAGAGGTCTCGTCTCCTTCCTTAGAAATACTCAATTCTGATCTGAAGGTCATAGTGGTACAGCCCTGTTACTCACGTGACACTAACCTCAACTGACTGAGCTAAGGGTCTTTGCCTTAGTCAACCAACTGGGGCCAATCCCAGTGCACCCTGGTTTTTGAAAAGGAGAAGATACAGAAACTGTGCAAGGGTCACTTTTCATCACATAAGCTGAGCAGGAGAGAGTTGGTAAGGAAAGAGAGAAGACACAGGTGAGAAGAGAAAGGGAAAGAAGGGCTTCCAGGACTCCTGACAAGTATTTCCTAACTCTAACTACATTCCTGAGAACCATCTGCATTCTTGCCCCTGACTTCTATGATATATCTCTGTACCTTCACCAAAAGTTCCCATGTGCATACTCAAAGCCCTTACAAATTCAATTTCCCTACTATGTATCTTTTATTGACATCTCTCGTGTAATCTTTCTAAATCAGTTTCTACTACATCATGTACCCCAAAGAACATCCTTCAGGACGTCCCCACTGTCTCAGCACTGCATACAATGCCCTCCATGAGCATCCTTGCCCGTTTCTCCAACCACTCCTCCCAGCCAGCTTAAGCTCCAGCAATACCAAATTCCTCCTAGGTTTCAGAACAAACCATGTCATTTTTTTTCCTTTGCACATAAATTAATGACTACATTTTGAAGCCAGCCATTTTGATCCAGTATTTAAGTAACAAGTTGTTCAGCATTAAAGCATAAGGTACTGTCACAATGGTACAAAAATACAGCTTTATCCATAAAACACCTTTCACACAATTATACATTAAATGCTATCTTTATTTAAGCAAGGTACCCCTACTTGTTCTAAAATATGAGATGTGTTACCCCACAGGGGATTATAGGGGAAGGCGAGATCTTTAAATGTTTATAGGCAAGAACCTAAAGCAAAGGAGAAATTATAATAAGCGGATGTAAATGATGGAGCAAGAAAGAATTATAAACAGGTGGGAAAAAAAGGAATCAAGAGTCTAGGTAGCAAATGAGGAGACTGAGATTTTTTTCCTAACTAGAGCGGGTTTAAATTCAAGTGAGGCCATTAATGTCCTTACCATTCAGGACAGTTATGACAAATCATGTCATTTTTAACTGCATATTTTTCTTTGCATTATTTTTTTTTCCTAAAATGTTTTTATTCCTCTGTCTACCTGACGATTTCTAGGTCATCCTCTTTTTCTTTCACTCCAAGAGTCATTTCCTCTAGAAGAGGACTAAACTGATCCCACAAAGACCACCACTTCCGCTGCTCTTCTGCTAATCAACATTTTACCCTAAAATGAGAGTCTTTACATGTGTGTGTCTTTCTCCAACATCAGTTTCTTGAGTGTAAATAAGTGTACCTTATCCCTTGTATTTTGTTAATATATTTATACCAAATTTTAATTTTTATCTTTTCGTGTCTCAAAAAATGAGGACAGAAAATATAATCACAGTAAATATGATGATATCTGGAATAGCACTTTAGATTTAAGGGGTCTTAAGCACATGCGTAACATTGATACCACTACAAGGGGACACTCTCCATAAGGAGATACATACACTGTTCAAATAGAAGACAGCTGTAGGAAGGTCACTAAAGTTTTGATCCAAGATGTGGACCTCCAACAAACTCTTTCATGATCCTTTACCTGTGTATTCTGGGTAACAGATCCTCCCAGCCAGCTTAAGCTCCAGCAATACCAAATTCCTCCTAGGTTTCAGAACAAACCATGTCATTTTTTTTCCTTTGCACATAAATTAATGACTACATTTTGAAGCCAGCCATTTTGATCCAGTATTTAAGTAACAAGTTGTTCAGCATTAAAGCATAAGGTACTGTCACAATGGTACAAAAATACAGCTTTATCCATAAAACACCTTTCACACAATTATACATTAAATGCTATCTTTATTTAAGCAAGGTACCCCTACTTGTTCTAAAATATGAGATGTGTTACCCCACAGGGGATTATAGGGGAAGGCGAGATCTTTAAATGTTTATAGGCAAGAACCTAAAGCAAAGGAGAAATTATAATAAGCGGATGTAAATGATGGAGCAAGAAAGAATTATAAACAGGTGGGAAAAAAAGGAATCAAGAGTCTAGGTAGCAAATGAGGAGACTGAGATTTTTTTCCTAACTAGAGCGGGTTTAAATTCAAGTGAGGCCATTAATGTCCTTACCATTCAGGACAGTTATGACAAATCATGTCATTTTTAACTGCATATTTTTCTTTGCATTATTTTTTTTTCCTAAAATGTTTTTATTCCTCTGTCTACCTGACGATTTCTAGGTCATCCTCTTTTTCTTTCACTCCAAGAGTCATTTCCTCTAGAAGAGGACTAAACTGATCCCACAAAGACCACCACTTCCGCTGCTCTTCTGCTAATCAACATTTTACCCTAAAATGAGAGTCTTTACATGTGTGTGTCTTTCTCCAACATCAGTTTCTTGAGTGTAAATAAGTGTACCTTATCCCTTGTATTTTGTTAATATATTTATACCAAATTTTAATTTTTATCTTTTCGTGTCTCAAAAAATGAGGACAGAAAATATAATCACAGTAAATATGATGATATCTGGAATAGCACTTTAGATTTAAGGGGTCTTAAGCACATGCGTAACATTGATACCACTACAAGGGGACACTCTCCATAAGGAGATACATACACTGTTCAAATAGAAGACAGCTGTAGGAAGGTCACTAAAGTTTTGATCCAAGATGTGGACCTCCAACAAACTCTTTCATGATCCTTTACCTGTGTATTCTGGGTAACAGATAGTTAATGAACTCCTCTTTATTTTTTCCTCAAAAAGATCTTTCTTGTTGAGAAACAGAATGATCGAAGTGTCTGTAAACCATTTGTTGTTACAAATGCTGTCAAAGAGTTTCATGCTTTCATGCATTCGGTTCTGAGAAGGAAACAAGGGATGATAGGTCAGTAACAAAAAGTAAAAGTAGATTTAAAAAAAAAGAAAAAGAACAAGTAGATTAACTGTTAATGAAAAACAGACCAAAAAGGGCTTATTTTTCTTTCTTTTCTTTGGCTGTGCCACACAGCATGCAGGATCTTAGTTCCTCGACCAGGGATCAAGCCCTCCTGCAGTGGAAGTGCAAAGTCCTAACCACTGGACCACTGGGGAAGTCCCAGACCAAGAAGCTTTAAAACCACTGACAGGCAATCATGGAAACCAGTCAGATATTGGCAATACAAGAGCGAAGCCAGTCCTTAGTTTTACAATTCTTACAAGTTGGGAGGTGGGAATAAGGATGGGCTAATAAGAGACCTGATTCTGCCCATCTACTCAATGTGCTGCCCTATCTACTAAGGTTAATAGGGCACAGATCAATAACTGAAAATCTAGTATCACTGACAAGGACAAATTAATAATATTAAGTTCTGGCTCATGGATACATGGATGTAAGAAGTCTTCCTAAGAGTTATTTTTCATTTCCTGCCTGCATTAGACAAGTCTTTTATTTACCAGGAGCTCCAACATACCATCTCCTCATCTTCTGCTACTCAACTTTTTACCCTAAAATGAGAGTCTTTACCTGTGTGTGTCTTTCTCCAACATCAGTTTCTTGAGTGTAAATAAGTGTACCTTATCCCTTGTATTTTGTTAATATATTTATACCAAATTTTAATTTTTATCTTTTCGTGTCTCAAAAAATGAGGACAGAAAATATAATCACAGTAAATATGATGATATCTGGAATAGCACTTTAGATTTAAGGGGTCTTAAGCACATGCGTAACATTGATACCACTACAAGGGGACACTCTCCATAAGGAGATACATACACTGTTCAAATAGAAGACAGCTGTAGGAAGGTCACTAAAGTTTTGATCCAAGATGTGGACCTCCAACAAACTCTTTCATGATCCTTTACCTGTGTATTCTGGGTAACAGATAGTTAATGAACTCCTCTTTATTTTTTCCTCAAAAAGATCTTTCTTGTTGAGAAACAGAATGATCGAAGTGTCTGTAAACCATTTGTTGTTACAAATGCTGTCAAAGAGTTTCATGCTTTCATGCATTCGGTTCTGAGAAGGAAACAAGGGATGATAGGTCAGTAACAAAAAGTAAAAGTAGATTTAAAAAAAGAAAAGAACAAGTAGATTAACTGTTAATGAAAAACAGACCAAAAAGGGCTTATTTTCTTTCTTTTCTTTGGCTGTGCCACACAGCATGCAGGATCTTAGTTCCTCGACCAGGATCAAGCCCTCCTGCAGTGGAAGTGCAAAGTCCTAACCACTGGACCACTGGGGAAGTCCCAGACCAAGAAGCTTTAAAACCACTGACAGGCAATCATGGAAACCAGTCAGATATTGGCAATACAAGAGCGAAGCCAGTCCTTAGTTTTACAATTCTTACAAGTTGGGAGGTGGGAATAAGGATGGGCTAATAAGAGACCTGATTCTGCCCATCTACTCAATGTGCTGCCCTATCTACTAAGGTTAATAGGGCACAGATCAATAACTGAAAATCTAGTATCACTGACAAGGACAAATTAATAATATTAAGTTCTGGCTCATGGATACATGGATGTAAGAAGTCTTCCTAAGAGTTATTTTTCATTTCCTGCCTGCATTAGACAAGTCTTTTATTTACCAGGAGCTCCAACATACCATCTCCTCATCTTCTGCCAGAACAAGGTCATAATCACTGAGGGCCACACAGAAGATAATCGCTGTCACTCCCTCAAAACAATGAATCCATTTTTTTCGTTCTGATCTTTGGCCACCTACATCAAACATCCTGAGTAAGGGAAAAGAATGCATAGTTTCAGCAAGGTCACACACACATACATACCCCTAAACTGAAATGGTTAGGGAAGTTCCCACTATTGCCTATTCAAAACCCCATTTATAATAAAAAACAAAAACAAACAAGAAGCAGATAAAAACTATCCGTGGTTAAATGTAAAAGGGAGTAACACAAGAAAATAAAATTTAGGAACAATCAAATTTTCATTTTAAAAAAACAGTTGAGCCTTCTCTATCAAAGCTTGTGCCAGACGTGCCAAAAGTCAGCAGAATAAACACTGAAATGGATTAAAGGAAGAGGGGGGGAAAAACAGGAAAAATGAAAAGCTAAATAGTACAATCTGAGATCGTAACAATAACAGTATCTAAAGGTACATTAACTCATTTAACCCTCCTAACACTCCCGTCAGTACTATTTCCACTTTGCTGATGAAGAAACAGATGTGCAGATATCTTAAACAATGTGCCCAAGGGAACACTACTAACAAATGGGGACTAGAGCTCTAACTCCAGTACCCAAGCTGGTACCCACAACACTATTCTGCCTGTCAAAACGATTTGTCTCTTTATTTTCTTTTTTTTAAAAAAAAGAAAAAAAAAAAAACAATGAAAAAATACAAATCTGAAACTTACATTCTGCCTCCGTAACTCTACTGGTTCAAAACTTTAAGTCTTCCTTACTTTTTCTTTCTTTTTTTAAATTGAGGTATAACTGAGATACGTCTTTCTTACGTTAAGGAAAACATTTTAGAGATTAACTGCAGAAAAAAGTCAATTTTATTTTATGGCAGGACTCTAAGAACCCAGTATTTAAACACAAAACCTGACCAGTACTTTCCAACTCCAAGTCTTATTCAATCTAATTAATAATAACAAAGCCTCAACTGTTCAAACACTTTATGTCCCACTTGAGAATAGCCTTAGTCCGCTACTCCCTTTTGGGAGACTTACTTTTGATATCCTGGGTCAGCTGCTGAACCTCGTCAACAGTGTCCTCTCTACCACCTCCAGGGAAAGAAGAACCTGCGCTGCCTTGCAAAACGTTTCCCTGGTACTAGGCTGAGGAGGTACGCACACAAATGGTTAGCTACTCTTAAGATATGCGTTTGATGACAATGATTAAATGTTTTAAGGTTAAACTCTTCCAAGCTGGTTCTGTGTGTCAGACCTACAGAGAATAGGCATCTATTTCCAGAGAATACGCCCTCAAGAGATTGAGAGAAATTTTAGACATAGTTGAGTAATTTCTCAGTGTAGGTTTGAAAAGAATAGTCATCTCAACTCTTGATGAACCAACTTTTACTTCTGGCTGTTCTTACCAGTTTTTTGAACCTTTAGTCCTAATGCCTGGAATGAGATAATCACAAATCGGCTCTAAGACAAGGTCATATTTTCAGGAAAGCTAAACTCAGGCACTTCACCCTGGACCCTTCAAGGGCAGACACACACTTGTACACCAATAATTTTTGTATGCTCCACCATTTCTTCCTATAAAATTCGTAAAATTGGTAGAACACTGTGAAGTTCCCAAAGTGGGCTGTTCACACATATTAACATTTTACAGTATCATTCACTAATATCAACATTTTATAAACATTACCTCATAACTGAGAGGCAAGTAAGCAATTACACAATGCCTTGCATATAGCAGATGCTCAATAAATGTTTGAATAAATGGATAGTGGTTTTGCCTAGAGAGAAGAGGAAAAGGAAGAAGTGATAGTACTTCATAACAAGATATCTACATGCCAACAATCAAGTGGGTGCAGCACCTTAATTAGGTCTGACTATAGATCCTGACATTTTTTAAAAACAATAAAACTTACCTGACTAAAGATCAATGTATGACATCAAGAAGTTTCCCACGCTAAATAAAGGTCATGACATACAATTATAAATGATTACTAATCTTACAGCATACAAACAGACAGCTCATTCTTATGGTTTCATGAGGAATAATCCATGGAGACTCTGCTATTCTTGTTAACAAATTCATCAGTACTATGATAAGCAGCTCTTCTATCCTAAAAATATTTAGCTGAACTGCTATTTTCCTATACCAGGTTTCAAATCTTTTTGCAACATTTCAAGACCTCAACTTGTATCTAGTAATAGCTAAACTCTATGTGGATTTTGAAAATACTATGAAGCAATTTTTCTTTTCCAGAGAAAAGAAAACTGAGAGAATCTGAGCTAGAAGTTGTATTTGCATGCAACAATGCTGAATATCACATTTTACATATAAGCATAACAAAACAGCTAAAAAGGACATTATAACATTGAAGGGGGAAAGTTCACTCCTAATCTCAAAAGTCACAAAAGCAGAAAACAGGAACCAAAAAGACAGTTCTATTATTTACAAAAGACCATTAACACAAAGACAGGCAGAAGCCTATTCTAGAATTGCTAATGCCGATGAGAAAATCCTGTGTTAAAACACTAGAATTTTCTCTCTCTAAAACAGTAATTGTTTATAACTCATCTTATTTCTGCAGAATACTTCTATCCCTAGATCATTACTCTACTCTGTACTATATTAAGAATTATGTTGTGCATTATATTGCGCACAAATCAGTCAAAGGCCATGACAATATTAGCTTCATTCCGTTAAACTTAAAGAGAAGTGAGAGCCAATAAGAAAGGGTTGACCCTAGTGAGAAAAGCATTTCTATCTTAATTTCAAAATGCGAGAGCAAAGCCACATAAATTAAACCAAAACACTACTTTCTATCCTTTTAGTACTGCTGCTACCCTTCTAAACAACAAACATTCAATACCTGTTTTGGTGATTCCAATAAAAAAGCAGCTGAAAAGAATAAAATTAAAGATAAAATAAATTGGTAACCACATGATTACTTTTACTGACATGTAAGTTCTAATTTAATTTTAAATTCCTCCAAATGTAAAAAATATTTCATGCTGTTTGGAGAAGGAAGAAACAAGTGGGCCCCAATTCAGTTAAAAGAGCCAAACACTAGCAGATGAATATAAGTTTCTAAATCAAAGAATACTGCCTAGATAAAATTACCCTGATTAAGAGATACGACCTAAAGGAAAGATACTTGTGTTTGGCATATCTAGGAAAAGGCTAGTGACTTACTTGAAGTACAGGTCTTTGAAAGTAAAATGTGTTTCCACAATGCCTGTGGTCTTCACTCTTGTCCGCAGAACATCTTGCTGAGTTGGAATGTAGTTGGTTTGGGATATTCTATCCAAATCATTTAGGTAACTAAGTAAGTAAAACACACATTTATTTTTACTCAGTGAAGCCAACCATATTTGCATGCAACAATGCTGAATTTTCACATTTTACTTTATAAGCATAACAAAACAGCTAAAAAGGACATTATAACATTGAAGGGGGAAAGTTCACTCCTAATCTCAAAAGTCACAAAAGCAGAAAACAGGAACCAAAAAGACAGTTCTATTATTTACAAAAGACCATTAACACAAAGACAGGCAGAAGCCTATTCTAGAATTGCTAATGCCGATGAGAAAATCCTGTGTTAAAACACTAGAATTTTCTCTCTCTAAAACAGTAATTGTTTATAACTCATCTTATTTCTGCAGAATACTTCTATCCCTAGATCATTACTCTACTCTGTACTATATTAAGAATTATGTTGTGCATTATATTGCGCACAAATCAGTCAAAGGCCATGACAATATTAGCTTCATTCCGTTAAACTTAAAGAGAAGTGAGAGCCAATAAGAAAGGGTTGACCCTAGTGAGAAAAGCATTTCTATCTTAATTTCAAAATGCGAGAGCAAAGCCACATAAATTAAACCAAAACACTACTTTCTATCCTTTTAGTACTGCTGCTACCCTTCTAAACAACAAACATTCAATACCTGTTTTGGTGATTCCAATAAAAAAGCAGCTGAAAAGAATAAAATTAAAGATAAAATAAATTGGTAACCACATGATTACTTTTACTGACATGTAAGTTCTAATTTAATTTTAAATTCCTCCAAATGTAAAAAATATTTCATGCTGTTTGGAGAAGGAAGAAACAAGTGGGCCCCAATTCAGTTAAAAGAGCCAAACACTAGCAGATGAATATAAGTTTCTAAATCAAAGAATACTGCCTAGATAAAATTACCCTGATTAAGAGATACGACCTAAAGGAAAGATACTTGTGTTTGGCATATCTAGGAAAAGGCTAGTGACTTACTTGAAGTACAGGTCTTTGAAAGTAAAATGTGTTTCCACAATGCCTGTGGTCTTCACTCTTGTCCGCAGAACATCTTGCTGAGTTGGAATGTAGTTGGTTTGGGATATTCTATCCAAATCATTTAGGTAACTAAGTAAGTAAAACACACATTTATTTTTACTCAGTGAAGCCAACCATATGTACAGCAAGTCAACAGACTAAACCAATTCCTTGCTGAAAGCAGATACTGTACCTGTCACTAAAGTGGCAGAACAAAGGAGACCTTCAGTACCCCAGAAATGATGATGAGAAAGAAAGGGAACCTAGCATAGGACAACTAAAATAGGTTCTATATACAGTACACCAAAGTGGTTTAATTCTACCCAAATTAAACTGTGAAAGTCAACTAAAAAAACATGAGCATGCTATTCTTGATAAAGAAAGAATCTTGAAATTCAACACTAAATCAACTGTGTACTGCACAGTACAAAAACCCAACCAAAACAAACACCCTCAGACAATTTAAAGTTAATGGGTCACCTGCATACTTAAACATTTGCCAGGACATTAGAAAACACTGTGAATTACTAAAACTAAAAAGAACTACTAAGCTCAGTAAGAATGAGTATTTCCTATTTTCATTCATGAAACAGAAAAGTTAAAGGTTTATTTTTTCTAATCTAACCCTGAAACAAATAAATACCTCCAAAGAAACTTTACTTGTTCGGTGAAATAATTGAAAACCTGCTTCAAAGCTAAATGAAATTCTTCACAATTTCAAGGTTCCCCAAAAAAAGGTTTTTAAAGAGCTGGTGATACAATAAAGTGAATCATGAATAAAACTTAAGTGTAGGAAATGGCAACACATTCTAGCATTCTTGTCTAGAAAATTCCATGAACAGAGGAGCCTGGGAGGCTACAGTCCATGGAGTTGCAAAGAGCACCCACACATGCACAAATAAGTACCATCATTAATGTCAAGGAATCAGTCAAGCTTAGATCAACAATTTCAAAAAAAAAGAGAGAAAAAGTCTCTTAAATCATGTGTCTTTAGGTATAATTAAAGGATCAGAAGCTTACTGAATACATGTTTTAAAAATTATAATCCAGCTCTGATGAGTGCTGAGAGAATTATAGAATCTTGAAATGTCTCTGAAGTCAAGTTTTCATTTAAAAATGTTTTTCAAATATCACTTAATTTCTTCTTATAACATTTTTAAACTAGAATGATAGGAAAAGTAGGAGAATATAATACTGGAGAAAATACCTGAACACTTAGAAATGCCTTCATTTAGGAGACATGATACAGGTAACAAGATTATACTATGATCCCCAAAAGCAACACTAAGAAAAAAACCCACACATTCTGAATATAGGTCTTACAAATAAATGCACTGTAAAAGAAGCAATATGGACAACATGTAATAGCTTAACTGAAGTACTAACTACAAATTTTCTGAAACTATGCAACACTCTACAGAATTTCCTTTTTACCTTCTTTTTAAAAATTTTTATTTATTTTATTTATTATTTTTGACTACTCTGGGTTTTCACCGCTGCCACAGGCTCTTCTCTAGTTGCAGGGAATGGGGGCTACTCTCTAGTTGAGGTGAGCAGGCTTCTGTCACAGTGACTTTTCTTGCGGTGGAACTCGGGCTCTAGTACACACGGGCTTCAGTAGTTGTGGCCCATGGGCTCAACAGTTGCAGCTCCGAGGCTCTAGAGCACAGGTTCCACAGTTGTGGCTCACAGGCTTAGCTGCTCCACAGCATGTGGGATCTTCCCGGATCAGGGATTGAACCCCAGTCTCCTGCACTGGCAGGCGAACTCTCTACCACTGAGCCACCAGGGAAGCCCCTAGAGAATTTTCTTAACAAACAAATGCTTCAACTCTGTCCCAAGACTCAACAATCTCCTTCTAAACAAAGCCTATTACTGTGATCTGGGCAAAAGATTTGTAGTGGTGACTAGTACCAGAGAAATTCACACCGCAGTCCAGCCAGAGAGTTGTGTGCATAAAAAGGATATCACAATTTTAATTTTCCTTGCTAGCTGGCAATCAATGCAAAGCCCTTTGGCAGAAAGAACTTAATGAGTTGAAAGAAATCCAGGACTTAGCTGCAACAGATGTCTCCCCTCTCACTTGTTTACTTATAAAGGACCATAGAGTTTCTTTCCTTATGCCAAGTGTGCCATTTACATTCCAAGAGGAAATATTTTTCTTCAAGCCATAGAAAATGATCAAGGGTTCTATAATCCTAAACTAAAACAATCTTTATAACATTTTTAAACTAGAATGATAGGAAAAGTAGGAGAATATAATACTGGAGAAAATACCTGAACACTTAGAAATGCCTTCATTTAGGAGACATGATACAGGTAACAAGATTATACTATGATCCCCAAAAGCAACACTAAGAAAAAAACCCACACATTCTGAATATAGGTCTTACAAATAAATGCACTGTAAAAGAAGCAATATGGACAACATGTAATAGCTTAACTGAAGTACTAACTACAAATTTTCTGAAACTATGCAACACTCTACAGAATTTCCTTTTACCTTTTTTTTAAAAATTTTTATTTATTTTATTTATTATTTTTGACTACTCTGGGTTTTCACCGCTGCCACAGGCTCTTCTCTAGTTGCAGGGAATGGGGGCTACTCTCTAGTTGAGGTGAGCAGGCTTCTGTCACAGTGACTTTTCTTGCGGTGGAACTCGGGCTCTAGTACACACGGGCTTCAGTAGTTGTGGCCCATGGGCTCAACAGTTGCAGCTCCGAGGCTCTAGAGCACAGGTTCCACAGTTGTGGCTCACAGGCTTAGCTGCTCCACAGCATGTGGGATCTTCCCGGATCAGGGATTGAACCCCAGTCTCCTGCACTGGCAGGCGAACTCTCTACCACTGAGCCACCAGGGAAGCCCCTAGAGAATTTTCTTAACAAACAAATGCTTCAACTCTGTCCCAAGACTCAACAATCTCCTTCTAAACAAAGCCTATTACTGTGATCTGGGCAAAAGATTTGTAGTGGTGACTAGTACCAGAGAAATTCACACCGCAGTCCAGCCAGAGAGTTGTGTGCATAAAAAGGATATCACAATTTTAATTTTCCTTGCTAGCTGGCAATCAATGCAAAGCCCTTTGGCAGAAAGAACTTAATGAGTTGAAAGAAATCCAGGACTTAGCTGCAACAGATGTCTCCCCTCTCACTTGTTTACTTATAAAGGACCATAGAGTTTCTTTCCTTATGCCAAGTGTGCCATTTACATTCCAAGAGGAAATATTTTTCTTCAAGCCATAGAAAATGATCAAGGGTTCTATAATCCTAAACTAAAACAATCTTTATAAATACATCCTACAGAATTCTCAAAGTTTCTGCTCTTTAAATATTTCCCTAAGAATGCACACTGAACTTTATCTGAGTTTACCAAGTTACTTTCTGCTGTAGTTTCACAAGGAAAAATTACTTACTATGAAGCAGAATCATTGAGCTGATATTCCCTGGATCTGCTGAAGCAAGCTTGCACCCCACCATCTCGCCATAACCGTTTAATCACTCCTGCTAATTCTGGAGTCATGATTCCTTCTTCTGCGCTGCCAGCTAAAACAAACAATTGCCGGGCATCGTCCTAAGGAAAGCATTTAAGGGAGAGAGACAGATGATTCTCCATTTCTTAAAGACTTAAAAAGAGTCTCTTTAACACACACACACAGACATACATGTTAACTATTGCTAAAAAGAGGTATTAAAGAGACCTTTCAGGGTAGTGTTGTTTCAGAGAATTTACAATGAAATCTGTCTCCCCTCTCACTCCACTACAGTGAGGAGGGCAGAGCTGAACTGAGGAATGATTTTACTCCCCCTACCATTTCCCCACACACCACCATCCCCTGAAAAGATCTCTTCTGATGGTCCTACAAATCTCCATACTGGTTACCCATGATTTTTTTGATAGAAAAATACTGATCTGTTGGGACAGGCACATGGACCACATCCCCATTCTGTTAAAGGAAGCCTACAATAAAAATAGAAATGAAAAGACTAGCACATGAGAGGTAACATCTAAACACTTCACAGGGAGTAAAACATGTTTAAGGAAACTGATCTCTTTTTCCCTCTTAATCTCAGACAGAAGAACAGGAAGAAGAGACTGAAGCATTTAAGGAGTCTGGATGTCTAGTGGGGGAAATAAATCCCTAAGGGAAAAATTCAGTCTCCAGATTTTCCCAAAGGTATAATAATTCTCAAGGTAAGAAAAAAGGCAGAGGAAAAAAAGAAAGTACCACAGAGTGATTTGATCAAAACTTCCTGAGTCACAGACACAGCTGTTTAAGCCGTTTTTATAACTAAGACACATGAGAGAGGAAGAGGACAGAAAGAGCTGTGAGTCTGTGACTGCTTTGCTTTAATCTAATAAATCCTGCCTGTCAGATACTCTAAAAACAGGTCGCATGGGATGATTTCCCTGTCTTGAATCTAATACTTATCTGCCTCAGGAGATTTTCAAACAACTATAAAGAATGCAACTGCTAAAAAACTATACACTGGGTAAAGAAGTAAAGTGGGGTGGGGAGCAATCAACTGTATTATAAGTAGGTCAGTAGTTTTCTCCCTTTGGGATTCTTTCCTATTTTCTTCCCAGTAATACTGTAGGTTCATCCCTCTCTAAGAAACCTTATCTAACATCTATATTCCATTTCTCTCTTTCAGAGATAAAAATTTTATATAAAGGAATGATGAGAAAACGAAAAATTACACAATATTCCATTTCTTCTCTTTTCCACTTAAACAAAGAGTCTCTTTAACACACACACACAGACATACATGTTAACTATTGCTAAAAAGAGGTATTAAAGAGACCTTTCAGGGTAGTGTTGTTTCAGAGAATTTACAATGAAATCTGTCTCCCCTCTCACTCCACTACAGTGAGGAGGGCAGAGCTGAACTGAGGAATGATTTTACTCCCCCTACCATTTCCCCACACACCACCATCCCCTGAAAAGATCTCTTCTGATGGTCCTACAAATCTCCATACTGGTTACCCATGATTTTTTTGATAGAAAAATACTGATCTGTTGGGACAGGCACATGGACCACATCCCCATTCTGTTAAAGGAAGCCTACAATAAAAATAGAAATGAAAAGACTAGCACATGAGAGGTAACATCTAAACACTTCACAGGGAGTAAAACATGTTTAAGGAAACTGATCTCTTTTTCCCTCTTAATCTCAGACAGAAGAACAGGAAGAAGAGACTGAAGCATTTAAGGAGTCTGGATGTCTAGTGGGGGAAATAAATCCCTAAGGGAAAAATTCAGTCTCCAGATTTTCCCAAAGGTATAATAATTCTCAAGGTAAGAAAAAAGGCAGAGGAAAAAAAGAAAGTACCACAGAGTGATTTGATCAAAACTTCCTGAGTCACAGACACAGCTGTTTAAGCCGTTTTTATAACTAAGACACATGAGAGAGGAAGAGGACAGAAAGAGCTGTGAGTCTGTGACTGCTTTGCTTTAATCTAATAAATCCTGCCTGTCAGATACTCTAAAAACAGGTCGCATGGGATGTTTTCCCCTGTCTTGAATCTAATACTTATCTGCCTCAGGAGATTTTCAAACAACTATAAAGAATGCAACTGCTAAAAAACTATACACTGGGTAAAGAAGTAAAGTGGGGTGGGGAGCAATCAACTGTATTATAAGTAGGTCAGTAGTTTTCTCCCTTTGGGATTCTTTCCTATTTTCTTCCCAGTAATACTGTAGGTTCATCCCTCTCTAAGAAACCTTATCTAACATCTATATTCCATTTCTCTCTTTTCAGAGATAAAAATTTTATATAAAGGAATGATGAGAAAAGCCGAAAAATTACACAAACTGGCAATGTACTCAACAGTGAGCATGCCCTTCCATGTATACAGTATAGTGCTTTATTTAACATTTAAAGATTTTAGAGGAACTTCCCTGGTGGCTCACTGGTAAAGAATCTGCCTGGCAATGCAGGAGACACAGGTTCAATCCCTATCCTGGAAGATCCCACATGCTGTAGAGCAACTAAGCCCGTGTACCACAACTATCGAGCCTGTGCTTTAGCACCTGAGAGCCACAGCTACTGAGCCCACATGCTGCAACGACTGAAGCCCACATGCCCTAGAGCCTGTGCTCTTCAAACAGAGAAGCCCCCAACAGGAGAAGCCCGTGCAACACAAC
This sequence comes from Tragulus kanchil, assembly GCA_022376925.1. Classification (NCBI taxonomy): domain Eukaryota; kingdom Metazoa; phylum Chordata; class Mammalia; order Artiodactyla; family Tragulidae; genus Tragulus; species Tragulus kanchil. The sequence continues at coordinate 139,747,591 of JAIOJX010000024.1, forward strand.
TAGACAGCAGCTCCTCACTCACCACAACTAGAGAAAAGCCTACACAGCAATGAAGACCCAGCACAGACGAAATAAAAATAAAGGCTTTATAGTCCCTTAATTCTTAAATCTGACCTGTACTCATGCAGGTATTCAAAGCCTTGATAAGTATTCATTTTTAAAAAATACCTTGATTCTAATTTAGAAATGTGAAAACACAAAGAGAGACAGTGATACATATTGTTGCTGTCTGACTTTGTCAAGTTTAGGATGATACACTTTCCCTGAACCCCTTCCAGAGACCTACTGCTGCTTGTCCACAATAAACCCTCTTTTACAGGTCTAAAGAGAAGCCCCTCTTTTCAGAAAGTGAACTTCATACCTCCACCTGTAAAGCAGGTATAAAAAAGCAACCTATCCCATACCCAGCTCTATGCTTTTCCATTCACACTCCTACCAACTATAAAAAATTAGAGAAAGAGAGGCGCTATAAGTATAAATCCTCACTTATGAGGAAAAAAAAGAAACTTCAAAAAATTATATAGGGCTGTAGATTACGATGAGTGGATGCTTCAGGGCTAGGTGATTCAGGAAGCATGAGGTGACTTAATAATGTCAACTGTATATGGTGATTTCTCCTTGGGATTCTTTCCTATTTTCTTCCCAGTAATACTGTAGGTTCATCCTCTCTAAGAAACCTTATCTAACATCTATATTCCATTTCTCTCTTTTCAGAGATAAAAATTTTATATAAAGGAATGATGAGAAAAGCCGAAAAATTACACAAACTGGCAATGTACTCAACAGTGAGCATGCCCTTCCATGTATACAGTATAGTGCTTTATTTAACATTTAAAGATTTTAGAGGAACTTCCCTGGTGGCTCACTGGTAAAGAATCTGCCTGGCAATGCAGGAGACACAGGTTCAATCCCTATCCTGGAAGATCCCACATGCTGTAGAGCAACTAAGCCCGTGTACCACAACTATCGAGCCTGTGCTTTAGCACCTGAGAGCCACAGCTACTGAGCCCACATGCTGCAACGACTGAAGCCCACATGCCCTAGAGCCTGTGCTCTTCAAACAGAGAAGCCCCCAACAGGAGAAGCCCGTGCAACACAACTAGACAGCAGCTCCTCACTCACCACAACTAGAGAAAAGCCTACACAGCAATGAAGACCCAGCACAGACGAAATAAAAATAAAGGCTTTATAGTCCCTTAATTCTTAAATCTGACCTGTACTCATGCAGGTATTCAAAGCCTTGATAAGTATTCATTTTTAAAAATACCTTGATTCTAATTTAGAAATGTGAAAACACAAAGAGAGACAGTGATACATATTGTTGCTGTCTGACTTTGTCAAGTTTAGGATGATACACTTTCCCTGAACCCCTTCCAGAGACCTACTGCTGCTTGTCCACAATAAACCCTCTTTTACAGGTCTAAAGAGAAGCCCCTCTTTTCAGAAAGTGAACTTCATACCTCCACCTGTAAAGCAGGTATAAAAAAGCAACCTATCCCATACCCAGCTCTATGCTTTTCCATTCACACTCCTACCAACTATAAAAAATTAGAGAAAGAGAGGCGCTATAAGTATAAATCCTCACTTATGAGGAAAAAAAAGAAACTTCAAAAAATTATATAGGGCTGTAGATTACGATGAGTGGATGCTTCAGGGCTAGGTGATTCAGGAAGCATGAGGTGACTTAATAATGTCAACTGTATATGGTGACATAGGAGTGTTGGGACCCGAAGATTAATGATACTGATTTGATAAAGGAAAGAAATGAAAGGAGAGAGACAATATAGTGTGAATCTTTGTGTACCCTTCAAAGTCCTAGGTTGTAATTCTGATGTCTAAGTGATGATTTTAGGAAGTAGGCCTCTGAGAGATGCTTAGGTCATCAGGTGGTACCTTCACGAATGGGATTAGTGCCCTTATAAAAGAGACTCCAGGGTTTCCCCTGGTGGTCCAGTGGGTAAGGACACCGCCTTGCAGTGCAAAGGCCGCTGGTTCGATCCCTGGCCTGGGAAGATCCCACGTGCTGCGCAGCGGCTGGACCGATGTGTCCAATTACCAAGCCGGAGCTCTGGAGCACATGTGCCCAGAGTTGGTGCTCTGTGACAACAGAGGCCACTGCGATGGGAGGCCCACACAGGCCAAAGAACAAAGATGGATGAAAATAGACCAATGAAAGGCCAATAGAAGTGGCCCACCTGCTCCCCTCCCTCCTCACCCCACCCCCCACCAAAATAAATACATAAATAAATTTTAAAAAATTTTAAAAAAATAAATAAAAAATAAATAAATAAAAGAGACTCCAGAGAGATTCCTTCCCCTCCTGCCTAGTGAGAACACAGTGAGAACACACTGTGAGAACTTCTCACTGTGAGAACACAGTGAGAAGTCTACAAACTGGAAGAGACCACTCACCAAACCATGCTGGCACCCAGTCCTCAGGCTTCCAGCCTTCAGAAGTAAGAGGAATAAATTTCTGTTGCTTGTAAGCTACCAAATCTGTAATACTTATTAGAGTAGCCTGAACACTGGAAGACAGCATAGGTCAACTGCATCTGGTAGCAAAGGAATGATTGGACCAAAAGATTAATAACAACTAATTTGATAGAGGGCAGACAGGAAAGGAGAAGGGATGGCCAGGAGGACAGAAAAATCAGACAGAGGGTGAGAAATAATAAAGGAGAAAATTAAAAGAATAAGTAAATAATGGAGATGGAGAAAAGCCAACAAAGAAAGCAAAGAAAATAAATAAGTATTAGTAACCAGTTACTGGATACAAAAATACAACAGAGTTGGGTGATAAAAAAAAAATAAAAAAAACCCGGTAGGTGGGGTGGAGGAAGGAAGAAGACATGGGGAAGAAAACGATTAATGATACTGATTTGATAAAGGAAAGAAATGAAAGGAGAGAGACAATATAGTGTGAATCTTTGTGTACCCTTCAAAGTCCTAGGTTGTAATTCTGATGTCTAAGTGATGATTTTAGGAAGTAGGCCTCTGAGAGATGCTTAGGTCATCAGGTGGTACCTTCACGAATGGGATTAGTGCCCTTATAAAAGAGACTCCAGGGTTTCCCCTGGTGGTCCAGTGGGTAAGGACACCGCCTTGCAGTGCAAAGGCCGCTGGTTCGATCCCTGGCCTGGGAAGATCCCACGTGCCGCGCAGCGGCTGGACCGATGTGTCCAATTACCAAGCCGGAGCTCTGGAGCACATGTGCCCAGAGTTGGTGCTCTGTGACAACAGAGGCCACTGCGATGGGAGGCCCACACAGGCCAAAGAACAAAGATGGATGAAAATAGACCAATGAAAGGCCAATAGAAGTGGCCCACCTGCTCCCCTCCCTCCTCACCCCACCCCCCACCAAAATAAATACATAAATAAATTTTAAAAAATTTTAAAAAAATAAATAAAAAATAAATAAATAAAAGAGACTCCAGAGAGATTCCTTCCCCTCCTGCCTAGTGAGAACACAGTGAGAACACACTGTGAGAACTTCTCACTGTGAGAACACAGTGAGAAGTCTACAAACTGGAAGAGACCACTCACCAAACCATGCTGGCACCCAGTCCTCAGGCTTCCAGCCTTCAGAAGTAAGAGGAATAAATTTCTGTTGCTTGTAAGCTACCAAATCTGTAATACTTATTAGAGTAGCCTGAACACTGGAAGACAGCATAGGTCAACTGCATCTGGTAGCAAAGGAATGATTGGACCAAAAGATTAATAACAACTAATTTGATAGAGGGCAGACAGGAAAGGAGAAGGGATGGCCAGGAGGACAGAAAAATCAGACAGAGGGTGAGAAATAATAAAGGAGAAAATTAAAAGAATAAGTAAATAATGGAGATGGAGAAAAAGCCAACAAAGAAAGCAAAGAAAATAAATAAGTATTAGTAACCAGTTACTGGATACAAAAAATACAACAGAGTTGGGTGATAGGAAGGAAGGAGCAAAGAGGAGAAGAAAGTAAAAACACAAGACAGAACTGGTAGGTGGGGTGGAGGAAGGAAGAAGACAGGCAGGTGAGAGAAGGGACAGAAAGGAACAAGACGAAAATACAGACTTGGTTTATTCTTGTCTTAGCTATCACATTTTTCCTACTCAGAGGCTTAGAAAAATAGTCTCTAATTTTTGTGATATGGAATTTTTCCAAAAATGTCAAAGTCATGCCCTGCACATTCCTCTTCACTTTTTCTTTTGCTTCTCTTCTCTCTGATCATTTTACAGTCCGTATTCTAGCTCCCTTCCTTTATGGCAACTGTAGACTTTCCAGTCTAACACTATCCAATTACAGCCACCCTTTTACTATGTGTCCCTCTAACCCTTTCCCCACTTATTTACTGAATATTAATTTGCATTTGAAAGCTGACAGTTGTGCTTAGAAGAGTTCCTAAGCTACCTCACAGACGTATAACACTTTGCCTTTCCAGGCAATCTCCCCAAGTCACTTCCTTTTATGGTCCATAGCACCTAAAAGTATGACAATGATCACAGCTGATAACTCCCTCAATTCCAGGAAAGTGTTCTATACATCCCCAGCCTTCTCCCAGAATTTAGCTGACGATGATATGAAAAATGCTACACCTTCACTTTGGCCCTCTCCCCACTATATCAAATAACCAATTTACCAACTACACCTTCAGAGCCCACTAAGTATTATAATCAATCAACACAATTTTTTAGTATCTAACATGTACAAGAATTACACTAGGGCATGGTACAACTCAATTATATAGCCTATACTACAATGTAGTAAAGGGATAGTATTCTTGAATACCAGAAAAGTGCCTCTAAACTCAAGACTTAGTGTTCATATCCTTACCAAGTTTATCCCAGGAGACTGACACTTGTTTTTAATCTCCACACCTGAGAAACTAGAACTACTTATCATGACAACCTCTTTTAGATTATTTTAATTTACTATCATTTACTACTCCAAAAGTCAGCAGTGCTGTAAAAGAAGCAAGTGAATAGAACAGTTACCATACAACCCTACAGTATATTCACAGAATCCTATTTCCTAGACTTATCTTTATGGCAGTAATCTAGTATCTCCGAAAGTAGACTGTTAACACATCTCAAATGAGCAGACAGCGCTTTGCTACATCTTATCTTGTTGCTTACATTTATTTCCTAAAATATGAAGCAGATTTTGCTTAACTGTATCTACTAAAATAAAAAGAAGAGACTTGTTTTTTCTAGCTATCACATTTTTCCTACTCAGAGGCTTAGAAAAATAGTCTCTAATTTTTGTGATATGGAATTTTTCCAAAAATGTCAAAGTCATGCCCTGCACATTCCTCTTCACTTTTTCTTTTGCTTCTCTTCTCTCTGATCATTTTACAGTCCGTATTCTAGCTCCCTTCCTTTATGGCAACTGTAGACTTTCCAGTCTAACACTATCCAATTACAGCCACCCTTTTACTATGTGTCCCTCTAACCCTTTCCCCACTTATTTACTGAATATTAATTTGCATTTGAAAGCTGACAGTTGTGCTTAGAAGAGTTCCTAAGCTACCTCACAGACGTATAACACTTTGCCTTTCCAGGCAATCTCCCCAAGTCACTTCCTTTTATGGTCCATAGCACCTAAAAGTATGACAATGATCACAGCTGATAACTCCCTCAATTCCAGGAAAGTGTTCTATACATCCCCAGCCTTCTCCCAGAATTTAGCTGACGATGATATGAAAAATGCTACACCTTCACTTTGGCCCTCTCCCCACTATATCAAATAACCAATTTACCAACTACACCTTCAGAGCCCACTAAGTATTATAATCAATCAACACAATTTTTTAGTATCTAACATGTACAAGAATTACACTAGGGCATGGTACAACTCAATTATATAGCCTATACTACAATGTAGTAAAGGGATAGTATTCTTGAATACCAGAAAAGTGCCTCTAAACTCAAGACTTAGTGTTCATATCCTTACCAAGTTTATCCCAGGAGACTGACACTTGTTTTTAATCTCCACACCTGAGAAACTAGAACTACTTATCATGACAACCTCTTTTAGATTATTTTAATTTACTATCATTTACTACTCCAAAAGTCAGCAGTGCTGTAAAAGAAGCAAGTGAATAGAACAGTTACCATACAACCCTACAGTATATTCACAGAATCCTATTTCCTAGACTTATCTTTATGGCAGTAATCTAGTATCTCCGAAAGTAGACTGTTAACACATCTCAAATGAGCAGACAGCGCTTTGCTACATCTTATCTTGTTGCTTACATTTATTTCCCTAAAATATGAAGCAGATTTTGCTTAACTGTATCTACTGAAGAAGAGCAAGTAAAGAGGAAATGAGAAACACTTACTGCTCTGGCAGCTTCCCCAAAGTCAATCTTTAGCCGTCCCATGGCTCTGATGATTGCAATGATAGACTGTATGGTATTGCTGTAGACAACTACTTTATACTGCTTACATTCTTCCTCTGAATAGCCATCCTCATGAATGATTCTTTCAAAAGAAGAAAACCACAAATCATTACCATGGACCTAAAATGAAAAGACTCCATGGACTTCTACACATTATGAGGTAATGTACTGAAGAGTTTTACAAACTACCATGTGCCAACTTACTTCATCTGTTTCACAATAGTGCTTTTACCAGATTCTCCAGCACCTGAAAGAAAAGAAAACCAGACCTTGAACTCATCTGTAATATAGCTCAAAAGTATGAATTTGACAGGAGTGATAATTCTAGACTAATAGAAACCACAGGTCCTAGGGAAAAAAAATTTTTTTTTTTGGCCACTTCTATTGATCTTTCATTCACCTATTTTTTTTATTCTTTGGCCTCTGTGGGCCTCCCATCGCAGTGGCCTCTCTTGTCGCAGAGCACCGGCTCTGGGCGCATACGCTCCAGAGCTCTGGCTCGGTAATTGGACACATCGGTCCAGCCATTTCGCAGCACGTGGGATCTTCCCAGGCCAGGGATTGAACTGGCGCCCCTTGCACTGCAAGGCAGTGTCCTTACTCACTGGACCACCAGGGAAGCCCTGCAGGGAAAATTTTGAGGAGGTTTTCTACTTAACAGGAAAAACTATAAAGCTTCTCCATTAGCGATTTTACTTTCTTTATATATATGTATATAACTTTCTTCAGCAACAAAACCATCCTTCAAAAAGACACATCCACCCCAACATTCACCAGGGCACTATTTACAACAGGCAAGGCATGCAGGCATCAAAATTCCCATCCACATATATAATTCATTGCAAGTGTCCCAGCGCCATCTTGGTATTACCTGTGTACAGCAGATACATTAAAGGATATGACAACATAAACACCTCTAGGAACTCATTCTCTACATGAAACATCATGCATGAGACAGATAGTGAATACACACAAAAATGAAATGCTTATTTTCTGGCTTATTTATTTTTATTAATTACTCTGTCAACATCCATGGACCTGAGAAGCAGCAATCCTCTCAGTTATAAGACTAAAGAGTTCAAAAGAGAAGCAGAGGGGCTTCCCCAGTAGCTCAGTGGTGAATAGATCGCCTGCCAATGCAGGAGACACGAGTTCGATCCCTGATCTGGGAAGATCCCATATGCTGTGGAGCAACTAGGCCTGTCAGCCACAACTAAGGAGCCTGTGCTCTAGAGCCTCAGAGCCGCAACAATTAAGCCTATGTGCCACAACTATTGAAGCCCGTGTGCCCTGGAGCCTGAGTTCCACAAGAAAAGCCACTGCAACAAGAAGCCTGCTCACCTCAACTAGAAAGAAGCCCCCATTCCCTGCAACTAGAGAAGGGCCTGTGGCAACAGTGAAAACCCAGAGTAGCCAAAAAATAAATAAATAAGGTATTTTTTAAAAAGAGATGCAGAGGAGGCATTGTCTCTACCACTTTTCTACTGTATCCCCCCCTCTCAAGATCACATTTCCCTCCTCAGCCAGCTGGAATCACTTTAATAACCAGGTATTGTCAGGTAGGCCCTCTGAACTCCTTGACATACCACCTGCACTTTCCAAGTCAACTCATTCTCCCACCTACCAAGCCGCCTATCTGACACCATCTCCTCTCTCTCAACCTTACAAACCCCTTCCCTCTCTGACTCACAGCTAATAATTCCTCTTACAGGAAAAAGTAAAGTACTCTTAAAAAATTATCTCATTCTCCCATAACCAAATCCACAGATGTACCCTACCTCCATTAACCTTCTCTGTCTTCATCAATGGATGAACTCTCTGCCAGTGTATCTAAGACTAACCCCTGCAACTGTGCACTTACCCATCTCATTTTACCTGCTCAAGGGTCTTGGCTGCTACAAATATCCCATGTCATTCAAATATCACTGAGTTTTCTCCACCCACTGGTTCACTCTCATCAGTATACATACTTGCTATACTGCCTTACATTTTTTTTTAAAATTTATTTATCCTTTGCGGGATGGGGTGGGGAGGGAGGGGGACGGGCGGGTCACTTCTATTGGTCTTTCATTTCTCTATTTTCATCCGTCTTTGTTCTTTTGGCTCCTGTGGGCCTCCCATCGCGGTGGCCTCTGTCCCCGCAGAGCGCCGGCTCTGGGCACACGCGCCCCAGAGCTCCGGCTTGGTTATTGGACACATCAGTCCAGCCGCTCCACGGCATGTGGGATCTTCCCAGGCTAGGGATCGAATCAGAGCCCTTTGCACTGCAAGGTGGTGTCCTTACCCACTGGACCACCAGGGGAAGCCCCACTACCTTACATTTTAAAATCAATACAAACACACCCTGTGCGTGTGAGTCTGTGTGCTAAGTCATTTCAATCACATTCAACTCTTTGCAACCCTGTGGACTGTAGGCATCCAGGCTCCTCTGTCCATGGGATTCCCCAGGCAAGAATACTAGAGTGGGTTGCCATGCCCTCCTCCAGGGGATCTTCCTGACCCAGGGATAGAACTGGCATCTTCTGCATTCGTAGGCGGGTTCTTTACCACTAGAGCCACCTGGGAAGCCCTTCAACACACCCCACCCACTTCCTACCTTTCCTTAACTCCACAAATCTTCCTCCATTTTCTCTCTTCCTCTCATACCCAAATCCCTCTGAGTTGTCTATATACATATCGTCCAATTCTGTGCGCCCAATTCTCTCCTTAACCCATTCCAATCAGGTGTTCATACACACTATTCTACTGAACCCACTTCTCAAGGTCTCCAGCAACTTCCATCTTAATAAATCCAATGGTCAATTCTCAGTCCTCATCTTACTCAAACCCTCAAAAGCAGAATTTGTCCTAGTTGATGACTTCTCCTGAAATATTTTCTTCACCAGGCAAGCATCTAGACCCCACATCCCACTGGTCTGACTCCTGCCCCATTTCTCACTGTCCGCCCTCCTGTCTCTGAATTCTAAAGCTTCAGGGCTTCTTTGGGTTTTCTCTACCTACGTTCATTCTTTAGGATTTCTCCTCTAACCTCACGGCTTTAACCACCACTCAGTTAACATTTAATAAGTACTACATGCCAGACACTGTTCTAAACACTTTGCTTGTGTTAACTTATTTAATCCGCACAGTAACCCAGTGACATACATATTATTACCATCCCCATTTTTATAGTTTTCCAATTAACATGTTCACCATTACACAGTGAGTGCCAAAGTCTAAAACTGCATTCACACAGGTTGGTTCCAAACTTTTTGTACACTGCCTCCATGCTAATGATTCTCAAATTTAGACCTCTAATCTAAACCCTGGTTTCTAATCTTAGCTCCAGACTCATGGAATCACTTATCTGATAAATCTCTTATTTCTAGTAGAAATCTCAAACTTAAAATGCCTGAAGTGAGTTACTGCTTCCCACCCTTTACAAACCCTTCTTCTTACCTCATGTCTTCTCATGTCATCTCAGTAAATGACCTCAGCATTTACCACCTGCTCAGGCTAAAACTGCTAAATGACGATAGCTAATACACAGATGGAATGTGGGTGCCCCCTACTAGAGTGGGTTGCCATGCCCTCCTCCAGGGATCTTCCTGACCCAGGGATAGAACTGGCATCTTCTGCATTCGAGGCGGGTTCTTTACCACTAGAGCCACCTGGGAAGCCCTTCAACACACCCCACCCACTTCCTACCTTTCCTTAACTCCACAAATCTTCCTCCATTTTCTCTCTTCCTCTCATACCCAAATCCCTCTGAGTTGTCTATATACATATCGTCCAATTCTGTGCGCCCAATTCTCTCCTTAACCCATTCCAATCAGGTGTTCATACACACTATTCTACTGAACCCACTTCTCAAGGTCTCCAGCAACTTCCATCTTAATAAATCCAATGGTCAATTCTCAGTCCTCATCTTACTCAAACCCTCAAAAGCAGAATTTGTCCTAGTTGATGACTTCTCCTGAAATATTTTCTTCACCAGGCAAGCATCTAGACCCCACATCCCACTGGTCTGACTCCTGCCCCATTTCTCACTGTCCGCCCTCCTGTCTCTGAATTCTAAAGCTTCAGGGCTTCTTTGGGTTTTCTCTACCTACGTTCATTCTTTAGGATTTCTCCTCTAACCTCACGGCTTTAACCACCACTCAGTTAACATTTAATAAGTACTACATGCCAGACACTGTTCTAAACACTTTGCTTGTGTTAACTTATTTAATCCGCACAGTAACCCAGTGACATACATATTATTACCATCCCCATTTTTATAGTTTTCCAATTAACATGTTCACCATTACACAGTGAGTGCCAAAGTCTAAAACTGCATTCACACAGGTTGGTTCCAAACTTTTTGTACACTGCCTCCATGCTAATGATTCTCAAATTTAGACCTCTAATCTAAACCCTGGTTTCTAATCTTAGCTCCAGACTCATGGAATCACTTATCTGATAAATCTCTTATTTCTAGTAGAAATCTCAAACTTAAAATGCCTGAAGTGAGTTACTGCTTCCCCACCCTTTACAAACCCTTCTTCTTACCTCATGTCTTCTCATGTCATCTCAGTAAATGACCTCAGCATTTACCACCTGCTCAGGCTAAAACTGCTAAATGACGCATAGCTAATACACAGATGGAATGTGGGTGCCAGACAGGTATGTATACTGAATTTGTAAACCTTAATTTTAAAAACTAAATATAAATATAGCTCTGACAGTTTCTTCTTGCACCACAATGGATCATCATGAGTACCCTGGAATTCACAGGCCTAGATTACTGCAAAAGCTTCCCAAAATAGTCCATTGCTTCAGACCTCATCTAACCTATGGTCAGGTTTCCACTCAGTAGCTTAATGAATTCTGTAAAATGTAAATTAGATCAGTCACAACCCTGTCCCCAAACTCTCCTATGGTGTCCATTACACTCAAAATAAAATTCACGGGCAGTAAGATCCGAGATGCCCTTGGCTCTGCCTGCCTATTTACCCTCAGTTCCTGTTTTTTCCACTTTGTTCTCTGTACTTGTCAAAAGCTTTCTTGCTTTTCCTCCAAAGTGGTTCTCAGTGAGCTTGATACTGACTCATGATGGTCACACTTGCCTGGAATAAGTTTTTGCAAGATCTTCTTCACCTGGGTTTATGCTTCCTTCAGAACAGCCTTCCCTGACTATTCTGTCAAAATAGCCCCTACTTGATCACATTTTCTCCCTTTACCGTGCTATATTTTCAAAGCACCAATCACTTCTTCGCATTATAGATCATTCATCTCCTGTCTTCTCCAAAATATAAGCTCCATGAATGTTTACTCACCCTTGTAATCCAGGGTCTAGAACTGTGCTTGACATAAATTGGTTACATAGCTAAGTACTGTTGAACAGATGAATAACTTTTGTTTAAAAAGCATAATCCTTTAGTAATATGTCTCCACTTTATCAACCAAAAACGTTGGTTAAAATAACGTTCAAATAATTTTAAAATTCCAGAGATCTACATTTTTACAGAATCAAAAAGGGCATTTATATATGGTTTTATCTCTGTTCTTATCACTTAACTGACAATCATGGGTAGCACTAAAATAGTTAATATTCAAGTAGCACACAAAGAATTTCTGATGGTAGTGTTAGAAAGAAGTGATTTCACCTATGCATATCTAAAAAAATCTTAATGATTCCATTTTGAGGAAGAAAATACAAAAGCATACCAGTTACATTTTAAATAAGTCTAAAAACACATAATTCCCAGATTATCCCACATTAGCAATAACTACAAAATTAACTATGAAAAGCAGAGATTAGTGAAGTTATGGACACCATTCATTTATATAATGAAAAGATCATGTCTATCACTGATGTTGGACTATTTTGAGTGAAATAATACGTTTACTAATCTCAGAATCAATTTCTACCCATCTCACTAAGTTCTACCCTATGAAGGTCCTGTTTTGTTTTTTTTAATTTTTTTTTTAACTTTGGCCTCTTTTATTGATTTTGTATTTATTTGTTTTCATCCATCTTAATTCTTCAGCCTGTGTGGGCCTCCCATTGCAGTGCCTTCTCTCGTTTCAGGGCACTGGCTCTGGGCGCATGCGCTCCAGAGCACTGGCTCCTAATTGGACACGCTGGTCCAGCTGCACTGCGATGTGTAAGACCCTGAGAGCCAGGGTTCAAACTGGTGCCCCCTGAACTGCAAGGCGGACTCTTTTACCCACTCGACCACGAGGGAAGCCCCCTATTTTGTTTTTTAATGTTGCTCTCTCATGTTTTTTCCAAGACTATTGATAAAATGTTAAGTCTGTCCTCTTTATTATCACACAGCATACATTCACCCAAGTTTTTATTAGGCATCTTGTTCTGTCTCTTAAGAGAAAGCACCTCGGGCTTCCCCTGGTGGTCCAGTGGATAAGGACACCGCCTTGCAGTGCAAGGGGCACCGGTTCGAGCCCTGGCCTGGGAAGATCCCACGTGCCACGGAGCGGCTGGACTGATGTGTCCAATCGCCGAGCTGGAGCTCTGGAGCACATGCGCCCAGAGCCGGTGCTCTGCAACAACAGACGCCACCGTGGTGGGAGGCCCGCAGGAGCCAAAGAACAAAGATGAAAAATAGAGAAATGGAAGACCAAAAGAAGTGGCCCGCCCGCTCCCCTCCCTTCCCAACCCGATCCCTGCCCAAAATAAATAAATAAATAAATCTTTAAAAAAAAAAAAAAAAAGAAAGCACCTCTTACCCTAGAACTAAACACAGGATCTGTTTCAGTGGGTGTTTCATGGCACTTCATACAAGTAAAGAATGAACTGCTTTATACCAAGCCTTTGACCCATTCAGCTTCTAGATCACTATGAAAAGTGCCACCACCTTACCTTTCTTCCAAGTACAAAATCTAAGAGTCATCTAGAACCCACTCACCTTTCTCTCCTTACATCAAGCTGTAACAAAATCGTCTTAAGCATTTCTTCAATTAATCCTTTCTATTATTTACATGTCTGAGCCTGACTTTACACCTAGTGTATGTTACTGCTGTAATTTTCTCAAATTTCGAGTTTAAGGATCCTCTTCGTTCTCATCATCTCCAAATAACACTATTAAAAAAAAAAGTTTTCTAATAATTCTCCAAATTTTTCTAACATTTTTCCATAATCCTTTCTTATTAGTCTATTAGTCACCTCAATCCGCTGTGCTGCACTGCTTCAATAGTAGGTTCTCTACTAACTTCTCACTCTTGGTTTTCCCTAAACTTCTTCCTTTGTCTCACCTTCTCTCTCCAATAAACGTGTGGTATTTGAAATTTCCTAATTTTATCTACATCTTTTTACGTACCTTCCTTCAAAATTTATCAAGTTTAAGGAAAGATTCATTTAACTACCTTTAATCTTCAATAGTAAGGATAAAGAGAATAGAGTAGACATAAAGGAATTGCAAAGATCGACTCTATGGCTTGAAGAAGGAACTGAGGATGACTCTGTAGGCAGAAGAGGCAGAACTGGGCAGGGTATAGGGGGAAAACTCTGAGAGGTTCCAAGGAAAGGAAGGAATGGGATCAGCTCGACCTAAAAGGGTTATCCTGACAACAACGTATATCTAAAGGATATCGTATATAAACAGGAAAAAAGGCTGAGAGCTGCAGTTATAGAGACTTTTGAGAGAAAAGGAAGACAAGGAACTAAGTTAGACGATCTTGTTCTCAATAAAAGAAACAAGGCAATCTGAAGAGAATAAAGGAACAGAATTATTAACAAATTTTAAAATCATGTTATAAACAGTCCAAAAGAACAAGTAAGAAACGTGTGTACAGGGCTTCCCCTGGTGGTCCAGTGGGTAAGGACACCGCCTTGCAGTGCAAGGGGCGCCGGTTCGAGCCCTGGCCTGGGAAGATCCCACGTGCCGCGGAGCGGCTGGACTGATGTGTCCAATCACCGAGCCGGAGCTCTGGAGCGCATGCACCCATAGCCGGTGCTCTGCAGCGACAGATGCCACCGCGATGGGAGGCCCACAGGAGCCAAAGAACAAAGACGGATGAACAGAGAAAAACGAAAGACCAAGCTCTCCTCCCTCCCCAACTCGACCCCCGCCCAAAAATAAATAAATAAATCTTTAAAAAAAAAAAAGAAACGTGTGTACAGCTTACCACACATAATCACCAACACTGTTAGACAAAAAAAAAATTCACCAATACATATTCTACAGTAAAATCACTGCACTTACCTAAATATATTCTAAATTTTACTTTTAAGGTGCTCCTTGAGAGCAGGTATCACATCACAACCCACCTATTTCTTCCCACAAAATAAAGTACATTTTGGGGACAAAAAAGTAAGAAGTAGTGATGATTTCTTTGCAGGTTTTTTTTTTTTAAGGCCAGTGACTTGCTAGTATAAATAAATCATGATATATGAGTAAATACATTCAGTTCACATATACACTGATTTTAAAAATTAACCCTGAGAGATGGCTCATACTCAGAAATACCATGTCACCTGATACTGCCTCTTTTTCCTCTTTCACTTTGACTAAAAGAAAACAGAGAGAAAACTTAAAGTCAATCCAAAGAAGGTACATGAGTATGTTACGCTTTCTTGTACTTCTATGCCATCAGATACAATGACTTTCTTCATCTGTAAAACAGGGGTCTGTAAGAGATTCTTAGAACAGTGACTAGCACATAGAAGGTATTCAATAAATTTTAAATAGCCATTATTTGTGAATGCTGCTCTCTCTGTTCTGAGTACCACCAAAAGATGTTAGGACCTCAAGAGCTTAATTTAACCAAAACTTACTGGATACTGATGTTGGTTCAAAATCTCAGTAGAAATGATACAACTACTTAGCTGCTCTCTCACAATAACAATACCACAGACAGAACCTAGAATCACACACTTTAACAGCAATTTATAGCCTAAAAGCTACAGCAAACTACATTAAAGCATTAGTCATTTTCTCTGCTCCACCCTGAGGCACAAAAACACTTTCTTCCTTAAATCTATTTTCAGCCGTAGATACTCCTTTCTGCTGTCTCTTCTCCCACAAGTCCTGCCCATCTGCAGCTCTAAAGAATTTTTTTTTTTAAGTTCCCCACAGGTCTCTGCATGACTCCATCATATACCAGTAGTTACTCCACCAGCACCTGAAACATCTTTTCCTTTCAAATATTTGTTTCTGTGGAGAAATCATGAAACTTCTAAAAGCCCAGGATTATAAGTACAGCATATCCCCTTTTCTAGAGGTCTGCACAGCCCCCAACATGCCACTATTTTCGGATAAACCTCTAGCCAGTGCTAGACCAAAATACAGCTCATGGATTCTCTACAGGCCTCCATAATTGGACATATGGGAATATATGAATGGAACAGGTATAGACAGCTTCTCTCCCACAGCAAATTGAAAGCTTTGTCAGTAAATTTGATTTTTCGTTCTAAATTATTTTCACCTTTCATTTACAACTCAGGCACTTAAAAAGATCTTTTAGTTAAGGATAAAATGAAAGTGAAAGTGTTAGTCTCAATCTGTCTGACTCTTTGTGACCCCATGGACTGTAGCCCGCCAGGCTCCTCTGCCCATGGGATCCCAGGCAGGAATACTGGAGTGGGTTGCCATGCCTTTCTCCAGGGAATCTTCCCAACCCAGGGACTGAACCGAGGTCTCCCACACTGAAGGCAGATTTTTTTTTTTTGACCGTTCAAGCCACCAGGGAAGCCATGTAGTAACACACTCTATGGCAGATTGGTCCTAGCTGTGCCATGATTAGCCTGTGACCTTGGGCAAGTCACCTAATTTAATGCCAAGTTTCTTTATACATATAATGTGAGGGACTTTAACCTACATGTGCTTTATGGTTGTACACTAATACTCAATGACTGTATTATCAAACCATGGATCTATATCTTCCTATTAACCCAATAATCCACAATATTACCATAATACAATGATCGGCACGTTCTCCAGTTATGCACTCCTGATCAAGAAGGCACAAAGCAGAAAAAATTAAACTCTTATCCCAACAGTGAGGGGTAAGAGTTGTCTGGCAGCCAAGCTCTTATATTCATGCTCAAGAATATTCTGTATTTATACAGTCTCAAACTAGCAGAACATTCAAGTTAGATTGCTATTCTTAAACAAATGAACAAACAAAAGTATCTATAACTAAAGATCACAGGCACACAATTCATGCCATTACCAGTAAGACTATCTATTGCTCCTATTGATTCCTTTCAATTGAGGCATAAGTAGCTAACAAAAATTCTTGATGTACTCTCCCCACAGTTTGCAGCCCCAAAACCGTAGTTACTCCACCAGCACCTGAAACATCTTTTCCTTTCAAATATTTGTTTCTGTGGAGAAATCATGAAACTTCTAAAAGCCCAGGATTATAAGTACAGCATATCCCCTTTTCTAGAGGTCTGCACAGCCCCCAACATGCCACTATTTTCGGATAAACCTCTAGCCAGTGCTAGACCAAAATACAGCTCATGGATTCTCTACAGGCCTCCATAATTGGACATATGGGAATATATGAATGGAACAGGTATAGACAGCTTCTCTCCCACAGCAAATTGAAAGCTTTGTCAGTAAATTTGATTTTTCGTTCTAAATTATTTTCACCTTTCATTTACAACTCAGGCACTTAAAAAGATCTTTTAGTTAAGGATAAAATGAAAGTGAAAGTGTTAGTCTCAATCTGTCTGACTCTTTGTGACCCCATGGACTGTAGCCCGCCAGGCTCCTCTGCCCATGGGATCCCAGGCAGGAATACTGGAGTGGGTTGCCATGCCTTTCTCCAGGGAATCTTCCCAACCCAGGGACTGAACCGAGGTCTCCCACACTGAAGGCAGATTTTTTTTTTTTTACCGTTCAAGCCACCAGGGAAGCCATGTAGTAACACACTCTATGGCAGATTGGTCCTAGCTGTGCCATGATTAGCCTGTGACCTTGGGCAAGTCACCTAATTTAATGCCAAGTTTCTTTATACATATAATGTGAGGGACTTTAACCTACATGTGCTTTATGGTTGTACACTAATACTCAATGACTGTATTATCAAACCATGGATCTATATCTTCCTATTAACCCAATAATCCACAATATTACCATAATACAATGATCGGCACGTTCTCCAGTTATGCACTCCTGATCAAGAAGGCACAAAGCAGAAAAAATTAAACTCTTATCCCAACAGTGAGGGGTAAGAGTTGTCTGGCAGCCAAGCTCTTATATTCATGCTCAAGAATATTCTGTATTTATACAGTCTCAAACTAGCAGAACATTCAAGTTAGATTGCTATTCTTAAACAAATGAACAAACAAAAGTATCTATAACTAAAGATCACAGGCACACAATTCATGCCATTACCAGTAAGACTATCTATTGCTCCTATTGATTCCTTTCAATTGAGGCATAAGTAGCTAACAAAAAATTCTGATTAAGGGAAAAAAACTACATTTCATCCAAAATGACTTTCAAGGTACCATATTTAACATAAAAACTAGTTCCCAGCTTCCTAACTCAGCAAAAGAAATGGTTAGCAAAATTGAAGATGGCAAAAATGTCACAGAACAAACAAAAATTGTGATACCAAAAAAACACAACTATCTTGCATTGCCTGGCACTGCTAGATACTGAAACTTCAAAATACAAACAAGTTTAGGAATTTATGGTCTTGTGGGAGAAGTTAGAGCTATTTTTCTTGTGAAATCTGCAAGTTCCCTTAACCTAAAATATAAGAATAATTTTTCACCCAGCTCACTGTCCCTCTAAGCATGTCAGTCCTCTATATCTAAACATTCTTGAAAACCCTATGCAATTCAAACTCAACTCTTTGCTGAAGCCTCCCCTATTCCCTCTGGGTACAGTCAATTAATATTCCCACTCTGATGGCTGACACAGATTATTACCTTTCAGCATAAGTGCTAGAGGTCCCCTTCCAAAATTAAGCCCCAAACTGTCCTTCCCAGTCACCTCACCTCTCTTTATCCCTAGCCAGCTCCTAATCTCATAAGATGCTAATGAGTTTTCTTGATTTTCATTAAAATGGTAATGGAACTCTTTGGTACAACCTGAAAATCCTTCCACATCGATGTAATTCTCCCCCTAAGTGACTCTGACCAGGTTCAATCTGACATTACACAGGCTAATGTCAAACACCAAAACAATAACACCTGAACACATTATTTTAATTATGGAGTTGAGTGTCTGTTTAGTATCTGCTAATCCTGAGCTCAAAAGCACACTCCTCGAAAGCACAAAAACAGTGCCTTCTTTTTGTGTCTCTACTCCCAATCTAGAGCACATTATAGGACAGAGTAGACACAGAACAATTGTGGGTTGAATGGCTTGAGTTTCTATGAGATCAGTGGTTGCCTAATCACATTTTGCAAATGCCAGTTGCAATAGATGGAATTTTCAACGTGGGCAGTTAACAGAAACAGGCCATTTTCATTCCTCTGCTATCTTTAGTCAGCCCCACACCCATTCCTAGTTATGCCTTCAACTCTCACCTCACAACTATACCTGACAATAAATTTCATCCAAAATGACTTTCAAGGTACCATATTTAACATAAAAACTAGTTCCCAGCTTCCTAACTCAGCAAAAGAAATGGTTAGCAAAATTGAAGATGGCAAAAATGTCACAGAACAAACAAAAATTGTGATACCAAAAAAACACAACTATCTTGCATTGCCTGGCACTGCTAGATACTGAAACTTCAAAATACAAACAAGTTTAGGAATTTATGGTCTTGTGGGAGAAGTTAGAGCTATTTTTCTTGTGAAATCTGCAAGTTCCCTTAACCTAAAATATAAGAATAATTTTTCACCCAGCTCACTGTCCCTCTAAGCATGTCAGTCCTCTATATCTAAACATTCTTGAAAACCCTATGCAATTCAAACTCAACTCTTTGCTGAAGCCTCCCCTATTCCCTCTGGGTACAGTCAATTAATATTCCCACTCTGATGGCTGACACAGATTATTACCTTTCAGCATAAGTGCTAGAGGTCCCCTTCCAAAATTAAGCCCCAAACTGTCCTTCCCAGTCACCTCACCTCTCTTTATCCCTAGCCAGCTCCTAATCTCATAAGATGCTAATGAGTTTTCTTGATTTTCATTAAAATGGTAATGGAACTCTTTGGTACAACCTGAAAATCCTTCCACATCGATGTAATTCTCCCCCTAAGTGACTCTGACCAGGTTCAATCTGACATTACACAGGCTAATGTCAAACACCAAAACAATAACACCTGAACACATTATTTTAATTATGGAGTTGAGTGTCTGTTTAGTATCTGCTAATCCTGAGCTCAAAAGCACACTCCTCGAAAGCACAAAAACAGTGCCTTCTTTTTGTGTCTCTACTCCCAATCTAGAGCACATTATAGGACAGAGTAGACACAGAACAATTGTGGGTTGAATGGCTTGAGTTTCTATGAGATCAGTGGTTGCCTAATCACATTTTGCAAATGCCAGTTGCAATAGATGGAATTTTCAACGTGGGCAGTTAACAGAAACAGGCCATTTTCATTCCTCTGCTATCTTTAGTCAGCCCCACACCCATTCCTAGTTATGCCTTCAACTCTCACCTCACAACTATACCTGACAATAAATTTGAACTCACTCACAAGTCTTCTCTTCTCCCTATTCCCTTCTAAACCTTATTCTCAAACCCTGTCCCAGCTCTCTTATACCCATTATCTGCCTCAGTAAAATTAACTGCTATAGGGCTTCCCTGATGGTCCAGTGTGTAGAGTCCACCTTGCAGTGGGGGGAGGTGGGGGAGCACTGGTTCGATCCCTGGCCTGGGAAGATCCCACATGCAGCAGAGTGGCTGGACTGGTGTGTCCAATTATGAGCCAGCGGTCTGGAGCACATGCACTCAGAGGTGGTGCTCTGCAATCAGAGAGATCACTGCAATGGGAGGTCCACGCAGACAGAAGAATAAAGAGGGACGAAAAATAAATAAATAAATAAAAATCAATAAAAAGAGGCCAAAACTTTAAAAAAAAAAAAAAAAATACTGCTATGAACCTGTCCTGTCCACTTCATATCCAATACCTGAAAGAGTGTGAGAAATGTTAGGGGTGCTCGTTAAATATCTGTTCACTGAATGAATGAATACCTTAATAAAAGATGGCAACGAGCTGTGACTGAGACAAAGATAATGGATCTCCTCTCTGAGAAAGATTTTTCTAGGAAGAAACCATATACCAATCACCAAAGAGGCTTAAAATGCATTAAGACACTTTTAATTAAACTTACTTGACAGAGTATCAGCCTGCTTATAACACCTTCTGGAGAAATCCCTATTTAATTTGGGGGCTGGGGGCTACAGCATCTGGGCCATGGCCCTGTCTATGACTAGATAATCAGCGAACACACCTGACACAGGGATCACCCAGTCAAAGGCTGACAGAGGGCCTACACCCTGCATGACCTAGCACCAAAAGATGAGCGATATCAACAATATCAATCAATTATTGGAGGACTCTTCACTAGAAGACACAGAAAGTCATCCTAAATCACACTGTGTAAGCACTTAGGCTACCAGTACAGCACATCAACATCATAAAGGAAAGGATTCAGAAAGGTGGTCTGGAGAGAAAACTAAATGCCAGGACTTTAGAAGACAACGTGGGCAGTTAACAGAAACAGGCCATTTTCATTCCTCTGCTATCTTTAGTCAGCCCCACACCCATTCCTATTTCACCTACCTCACAACTATACCTGACAATAAATTTGAACTCACTCACAAGTCTTCTCTTCTCCCTATTCCCTTCTAAACCTTATTCTCAAACCCTGTCCCAGCTCTCTTATACCCATTATCTGCCTCAGTAAAATTAACTGCTATAGGGCTTCCCTGATGGTCCAGTGTGTAGAGTCCACCTTGCAGTGGGGGGAGGTGGGGGAGCACTGGTTCGATCCCTGGCCTGGGAAGATCCCACATGCAGCAGAGTGGCTGGACTGGTGTGTCCAATTATGAGCCAGCGGTCTGGAGCACATGCACTCAGAGGTGGTGCTCTGCAATCAGAGAGATCACTGCAATGGGAGGTCCACGCAGACAGAAGAATAAAGAGGGACGAAAAATAAATAAATAAATAAAAATCAATAAAAAGAGGCCAAAACTTTAAAAAAAAAAAAAAAAATACTGCTATGAACCTGTCCTGTCCACTTCATATCCAATACCTGAAAGAGTGTGAGAAATGTTAGGGGTGCTCGTTAAATATCTGTTCACTGAATGAATGAATACCTTAATAAAAGATGGCAACGAGCTGTGACTGAGACAAAGATAATGGATCTCCTCTCTGAGAAAGATTTTTCTAGGAAGAAACCATATACCAATCACCAAAGAGGCTTAAAATGCATTAAGACACTTTTAATTAAACTTACTTGACAGAGTATCAGCCTGCTTATAACACCTTCTGGAGAAATCCCTATTTAATTTGGGGGCTGGGGGCTACAGCATCTGGGCCATGGCCCTGTCTATGACTAGATAATCAGCGAACACACCTGACACAGGGATCACCCAGTCAAAGGCTGACAGAGGGCCTACACCCTGCATGACCTAGCACCAAAAGATGAGCGATATCAACAATATCAATCAATTATTGGAGGACTCTTCACTAGAAGACACAGAAAGTCATCCTAAATCACACTGTGTAAGCACTTAGGCTACCAGTACAGCACATCAACATCATAAAGGAAAGGATTCAGAAAGGTGGTCTGGAGAGAAAACAGTATAAACAAATGCACAGAGACTTTAGAGATGTCATGAGACAGAGCAAGCCTGCACAAAAGAGACAGAAAATAAGTAAGGGAAAAGAGAATGTATGGGACCAAGGAGCCAAAAAGAGATAAAAAGACAAAAGAGCAAGTGAAGACAAAGTAAAAAGAGTCAGAAATAGTGAACAATGAAGACGATGAGAAAGACAGACACAGAAGGCAGGCAGCCAACGCCAGCACTGCCGCAGTGTCTGGAGCGTGATTCTTCAGCTCTTCCTGTGTTATCATAAAACCTATCTCTATTCTGACACACTCCAACTCTATGAGTTTTCTTTCTCAACAAAACCACCACCACTACCACCCTGAATGGAACTGACTTAAGTTAATCAGAATCAATTACCCAGTTTCCCGCCTTTAAAACTTTTTAAGTTGCTTTAATTAAATACTGAAAACCAAAAGGGATATTTTGGCACATGCATGATAAACATCTGGGTACCTATCTCTCAATATAAAAAGGTAAATATTACCAGTTATCTCTGAAGTTACCTATGTGTTCCCTCCAATATCAATTACTTTCTCATTAAGTATTTCTAGAAGGTAAATACACAATAAGGGAGGGGGAGAATTTTATTTTAAATCCCTAACAACCAAAATATGTCTGGCTTACACAGTAGTGCATGGTTTATTCGGTTTCACATTCTTCATAGACATGATCCTATGATTTTACAAGCCTTATAAACCACAAAGTAGAAAGCCAATACCATTTTAACATTCACAAACCACCTAAACGGTGGGGGTGGAGGCGGAAGAGCTCACTTAGCTAAGTAGCTCTCCTTTCAAAATGACTAGATAATCAGCGAACACACCTGACACAGGGATCACCCAGTCAAAGGCTGACAGAGGGCCTACACCCTGCATGACCTAGCACCAAAAGATGAGCGATATCAACAATATCAATCAATTATTGGAGGACTCTTCACTAGAAGACACAGAAAGTCATCCTAAATCACACTGTGTAAGCACTTAGGCTACCAGTACAGCACATCAACATCATAAAGGAAAGGATTCAGAAAGGTGGTCTGGAGAGAAAACAGTATAAACAAATGCACAGAGACTTTAGAGATGTCATGAGACAGAGCAAGCCTGCACAAAAGAGACAGAAAATAAGTAAGGGAAAAGAGAATGTATGGGACCAAGGAGCCAAAAAGAGATAAAAAGACAAAAGAGCAAGTGAAGACAAAGTAAAAAGAGTCAGAAATAGTGAACAATGAAGACGATGAGAAAGACAGACACAGAAGGCAGGCAGCCAACGCCAGCACTGCCGCAGTGTCTGGAGCGTGATTCTTCAGCTCTTCCTGTGTTATCATAAAACCTATCTCTATTCTGACACACTCCAACTCTATGAGTTTTCTTTCTCAACAAAACCACCACCACTACCACCCTGAATGGAACTGACTTAAGTTAATCAGAATCAATTACCCAGTTTCCCGCCTTTAAAACTTTTTAAGTTGCTTTAATTAAATACTGAAAACCAAAAGGGATATTTTGGCACATGCATGATAAACATCTGGGTACCTATCTCTCAATATAAAAAGGTAAATATTACCAGTTATCTCTGAAGTTACCTATGTGTTCCCTCCAATATCAATTACTTTCTCATTAAGTATTTCTAGAAGGTAAATACACAATAAGGGAGGGGGAGAATTTTATTTTAAATCCCTAACAACCAAAATATGTCTGGCTTACACAGTAGTGCATGGTTTATTCGGTTTCACATTCTTCATAGACATGATCCTATGATTTTACAAGCCTTATAAACCACAAAGTAGAAAGCCAATACCATTTTAACATTCACAAACCACCTAAACGGTGGGGGGTGGAGGCGGGAAGGGAGCTCACTTAGCTAAGTAGCTCTCCTCAAAATACTTTTACTTGAGAATATGATCATGTGTTTTCTTCGGGAAATTGGCCAATTAAGAGGGAGAAGTGGGATTTCTTCTTCACTTTTGTGGAATACAAAAAATATGCTTAAGGGATCAGTCATTTGTGGGCAAGAAGGGGGCTCATCCTCTGGCTGCTGTAATGTTCTAATTCTGGCTTCTGGTGAGTAACTTTCCTTTTACTTCTTTGAAAGCAGAGCAACAAAATGTCACTGTGGTGATAATGCTAAATTACATGGTAAACACATATGACCTGACTGAAAATCACTTTGAATAGGTACATTTCTAACTAGCTCTGTCTCAAAATTTTCTTGTGAGATAAAAATGTAAAATATATATTTAACTCATAAAATAATTCATATGCAGTGATGTCCAATAAAGTTAACTGTAATGTTACATCCAGTCATCAAATTTTTACATTTAAAAACATTAGAATCACATCTCTACCTAAGTCTCAAATACTGATGGCAGCATATAACACTTTTCTACATGTCTAGCTAATTGAATGTAAATACCAACTTTACGAATTCACCACCAACAAAATATTATAAACTCAGTTACCCACAATTTCAACCCAGTTTCCATGCAAATTCAGTTCTACATCCCTATGGATGTCTACAATTTCAATTTCCTGTACCATATAAATGCATGCCAATGCTGTAAGTTAAAACCCAAAAAAGGCTGGGTTCATACATGTATTTCCTTTTACTAACCTTTGTTACAGCATGAATTGGTCACGGAACTGCAAGAAGGAGAGGTAGTAAGAGAGAGAGAATGCAAAGTCTCTATATGATTTCCCCCAAATTACAACTATCTTTATCTCTGTCTAGGGGCTTTCCCTTGTGGCTCAGTGGTAAAGAATCCACCTGCAATGCAGGAGACATGGGTTGGATTCCAGGATCAGGCAGATCTCCTGGGAAGGAAAATGGCAACCCTCTCCACTATGCTCGCCTGAGAAATCCCATGGACAGAGGAGCCTGGTGGGCTACAATCCATGGGGTAGCAAAAGAACTGAACGCAATTTAGTAACTAAACCAGAACAGATCTTTATCTATTTAGCTATAATAAAATGTGGCTTTTTAAAATATAGCTAGTAAAATTCAAATCAGTATTCTCCAAATCCCCTGCATAACTTTCCAGCCTTACCTCCTACACTCCTCCCATGCAACTCTTTATTCCAGGGCAAATCTATTTGCTCACTCATATTTCTGAATCTTTGTACACACTATTCTCTCTGACTAGATGGGCTTCTTTCCACTCTCTGCCTACTAAGAGCTCCTACTTATCCTTCAAGGTCCATCTCAAATGTCACCTCATTTTAGTGGACTTCCCTGATACGTCTCTTCCTCCTTCCAAACTGACTACTCTTTCTGTAACCACATTCAATTACCACTGTTTACTTGTATATCTCCACAACTTGAACTGCTTAAGAGTTTTGTCTATTTTTCATTTATATCTCCAGGCCAGGAGAGTACCTGTGTACACAGAAGACAATCAGAAATACCTAATCATAAATAACTCAACTGAGCCTCCTTCTGAACAATGAAAACTAAAATGCTTAATGAAAAGTATCCTTGACTAAATGTAATGCAGTGTCCTGGACTGGATTCTGGAGAAGAAAAGGAACATTAATGGAAAAACTGCTGAACTTCAAGTAAAGTTTAAAGTTTAGTTAACATTCATGCACCAATATTAATCTCTCAATATGGACAAATATTCCACAGCTATGTAACCCATTGACACTAAGAGAAATCAGGTGAACATTATGCAGGAACTCCATGCATGATTTTTGTAGCTTTCTTACAAATCTAAAATTATTTCAAAACAGAAAACTTACTAAGTAACTTTTTTTTTTTTAAAGATTTATTTTATTTATTTATTTTGGGGGGGTGGGGTGGGGAGGGAGGGGAGCAGGCGGGCTACTTCTATTGGTCTTTCATTTGTCTATTTTCATCCATCTTCGTTCTTTGGCCCGTGTGGGCCTCCCATCGCGGTGGCCTCTGTTGTCGCAGAGCACCGGCTCTGGGCGCATGCGCCCCAGAGCTCCGGCTCGGTAATTGGACACATCAGTCCAGCCGCTCCGCGGCATGTGGGATCTTCCCAGGCCAGGGATCGAACCAGTGCCCCTTGTACTGCAAGGTGGTGTCCTTACCCACTGGACCACCAGGGAAGCCCACTAAGTAACTTTTAAGTAGTCTAGAAAAAGTTAAAAACTACAAAGTCAATGAGAACATGAATGTGGACTTTAATTCCAGCCATAATAGCAAAAATTAAAAAAATAAGAAACATACTTCTCTTCTTAAATGTAGAGGAAGAAAGAAAACTATTTTTAGTAATCTGAAACAAGCCAGAACGTGAGGATTTATTAATGCTATAAAATGGTAAGAAAAGATTTACATCATTAAATTGAAGTAGTTCAATTTTTTTTTCAGAAATACGTAATAACATGAAAATAACTTGCACAGAAACGTTAAGACTATGTTATCACGTCACATACATCTGAACTACATTATCTATATAAATCATTATAGTATTTATACCAATACTTCAAACAGAGCCCTGTTTTGAAGTTAATGAGTCCCATGTTCTGACTGCAGGAAATAGAGGGGGAAATGTTCCATTAAAGGCATCCAGTCTAAAGCAATCCTTCTGTGCTAAATTGCTTCAGTCGTGTTGGACTCTTTGCAACCCCACAGACTACAGCCCTCCACGCTCCTCCGCCCGTGGAATTTCCCAGGCAAGAATACTGGAGTGGGTTGCCGTTCCCTTCTCCAGGGGATCCTCCTGACCCAGGAATCGAACCCACGTCTCCTAAGTCTCCTGCACGGGCAGGTGAACCCATTGACATAAGAAAATCAGGTGAACATTATGCAGGAACTCCATGCATGATTTTTGTAGCTTTCTTACAAATCTAAAATTATTTCAAAACAGAAAACTTACTAAGTAACTTTTTTTTTTTTAAAGATTTATTTTATTTATTTATTTTGGGGGGGGGGGGGGGGGGGGGGAGCAGGCGGGCTACTTCTATTGGTCTTTCATTTGTCTATTTTCATCCATCTTTGTTCTTTGGCCCGTGTGGGCCTCCCATCGCGGTGGCCTCTGTTGTCGCAGAGCACCGGCTCTGGGCGCATGCGCCCCAGAGCTCCGGCTCGGTAATTGGACACATCAGTCCAGCCGCTCCGCGGCATGTGGGATCTTCCCAGGCCAGGGATCGAACCAGTGCCCCTTGTACTGCAAGGTGGTGTCCTTACCCACTGGACCACCAGGGAAGCCCACTAAGTAACTTTTAAGTAGTCTAGAAAAAGTTAAAAACTACAAAGTCAATGAGAACATGAATGTGGACTTTAATTCCAGCCATAATAGCAAAAATTAAAAAAATAAGAAACATACTTCTCTTCTTAAATGTAGAGGAAGAAAGAAAACTATTTTTAGTAATCTGAAACAAGCCAGAACGTGAGGATTTATTAATGCTATAAAATGGTAAGAAAAGATTTACATCATTAAATTGAAGTAGTTCAATTTTTTTTTCAGAAATACGTAATAACATGAAAATAACTTGCACAGAAACGTTAAGACTATGTTATCACGTCACATACATCTGAACTACATTATCTATATAAATCATTATAGTATTTATACCAATACTTCAAACAGAGCCCTGTTTTGAAGTTAATGAGTCCCATGTTCTGACTGCAGGAAATAGAGGGGGAAATGTTCCATTAAAGGCATCCAGTCTAAAGCAATCCTTCTGTGCTAAATTGCTTCAGTCGTGTTGGACTCTTTGCAACCCCACAGACTACAGCCCTCCACGCTCCTCCGCCCGTGGAATTTCCCAGGCAAGAATACTGGAGTGGGTTGCCGTTCCCTTCTCCAGGGGATCCTCCTGACCCAGGAATCGAACCCACGTCTCCTAAGTCTCCTGCACGGGCAGGTGGGTTATTTACTGCTAGTGCCATCTGGGAAACCCCATCCTTCTGTAATTCAGGGCAACTTGCAAAACATAATTTCCAAGGTCCTGGACAAAATTCACTTTCACATTAGCTCAAAAGCAGTGACTAAAGAGGAGTTTTGCTCCTTCTCAACTGGTTTGAAAATATTTTTAATCTAATATTATTCTAAAATCATATTGTAAGTTCCAAGGTCATATCTTAGTATACAATACTATCCTTAAATAAAACTTACAAAAACTAGGCATTTCAACACATGACTAAAACAGAAATCCAAATACACTGTAACATTTTCATAAGTTCTTAGAATTCAATGGAATACTATTTTAATTTTAAAATCCAACTTGAAAGGGTAAAGGAAATTTGAGTACTTGATCCAGGGTAGATAAGTTGTACAACCAACCATTATAGAAAGATAAATTACAACATGACAAGAATTAAGTTACCTTGCTGATTTTAAAGAGGTCTGATTTAAAGTTACCGGTGTTAATAAATGTTAATAGCAGACCACATGAATAAAAGCAGGAAATATAAGAACAATTTAAATATACAAATAGTGTATGTTTCAATCCTGGTGAGACATGCCTGACATGCCAGCTGTAGATTTACATGAGCGGCTAGAAAAAATTAGAATACTATCTACTTTTAAGTTAAGCAATAAAACTTTTGAGATGTAACATATTAACATCATTCAAAAAGCTAAAAATTAAGGTCTTTCCTGGTGGTCCAGTGGGTAAAGAGTCCGTCTTGGGAGTAGCAAAGGATTATAAACCAATACTTCAAACAGAGCCCTGTTTTGAAGTTAATGAGTCCCATGTTCTGACTGCAGGAAATAGAGGGGGAAATGTTCCATTAAAGGCATCCAGTCTAAAGCAATCCTTCTGTGCTAAATTGCTTCAGTCGTGTTGGACTCTTTGCAACCCCACAGACTACAGCCCTCCACGCTCCTCCGCCCGTGGAATTTCCCAGGCAAGAATACTGGAGTGGGTTGCCGTTCCCTTCTCCAGGGGATCCTCCTGACCCAGGAATCGAACCCACGTCTCCTAAGTCTCCTGCACGGGCAGGTGGGTTATTTACTGCTAGTGCCATCTGGGAAACCCCATCCTTCTGTAATTCAGGGCAACTTGCAAAACATAATTTCCAAGGTCCTGGACAAAATTCACTTTCACATTAGCTCAAAAGCAGTGACTAAAGAGGAGTTTTGCTCCTTCTCAACTGGTTTGAAAATATTTTTAATCTAATATTATTCTAAAATCATATTGTAAGTTCCAAGGTCATATCTTAGTATACAATACTATCCTTAAATAAAACTTACAAAAACTAGGCATTTCAACACATGACTAAAACAGAAATCCAAATACACTGTAACATTTTCATAAGTTCTTAGAATTCAATGGAATACTATTTTAATTTTAAAATCCAACTTGAAAGGGTAAAGGAAATTTGAGTACTTGATCCAGGGTAGATAAGTTGTACAACCAACCATTATAGAAAGATAAATTACAACATGACAAGAATTAAGTTACCTTGCTGATTTTAAAGAGGTCTGATTTAAAGTTACCGGTGTTAATAAATGTTAATAGCAGACCACATGAATAAAAGCAGGAAATATAAGAACAATTTAAATATACAAATAGTGTATGTTTCAATCCTGGTGAGACATGCCTGACATGCCAGCTGTAGATTTACATGAGCGGCTAGAAAAAATTAGAATACTATCTACTTTTAAGTTAAGCAATAAAAACTTTTGAGATGTAACATATTAACATCATTCAAAAAGCTAAAAAATTAAGGTCTTTCCTGGTGGTCCAGTGGGTAAAGAGTCCGTCTTGCAGTGCAAAGGGCACCGGTTTGATCCCTGGCCCAGGAAGATCCCACGTGCCAAGGAGTTGTTGGACCGGTGTGTCCAATTACAAGCCAGCGCTCTGGGGTGCATGCGCCCAGAGCCAGTGCTCTGCAACGAGAGCGGCCACTGCAATGGGAGGCCCACACAGGTCAAAGAATGAAAGATGGAGGAAAATTAATATGGAAATAAAAGAGGCATGGATAGGGAAAAAAATTTTTAAGAACTAGAAGATTTAAAACATTTTACCCATTTAAGAATTAGACATGTGACTACAGCAGCAAAATAGCAATGGAACAATGTGTTACATACAGTCTTAAATTTTAAGTATCTTTCAAGCTTAACTTAGAAATCAAAGGAAAATCATGTCTGAAGAATATATCTGGGAATTTTCTGCAAGAATGGCTATGACCCCCACACTTTCTTGCCATGGGCCCTGGTTCAATTCCTGGTCGGGGAAGATCCCACAAGCTATACAGCACACCCAAAAAGAAAAAATAATAATAATAAGGCTACATCCTCCTAAAAGTTGTTTCTAAGATCATCTAGACCATTATTCAGGCACAAATCAAACAAATTTGGTCTTTTTAGTGTCCTTTCTTTGCTTGGTTCTTATCAGATATATTCAATTCAGTTACCACCTAATAGCAAGACATCAAAAGTAGTCTATTTCATTTACATACAGCGCTATATAAAAACTGGAACAATTAAACAGTGATGCTAATACACTGTTATTCAGTTCAAGCAGCTCGAATTACAGAAATGACACGGATGATTGCTACACAGGTAAAATGATAGCCTGGATAGATAAAGGCTTAAGGATACCTCTAACTTGCCCAACACTGATAAAGAATTCTACCAAAATGAAGATAATTAAAATGGGTGGGGATGGAGAAGGAAATGGCAACCCACTCCAGTAGTCTTGCCTGGGAAATCCCAGGGACAGAAGAGCCTGGTGGGCTGTAGACCATGGGGGTCACAAAAGAGTCAAACACAACTTAGCAACTAAACAACCACGACCACAAAGTGAATAATGCCTAAAGATAGCCTGTGAAAAGGTTACTTGCCATATATAGCTAGTTTTCTTTCTTTTTGGCGTGGGCTTGAGGGGAGAGTCAAAGAAGACTTGGGGTTATTTTTCCATCAAATTCCATTTTGTACTTAGCTATAATGACCATTTTCTTTTACTAATACTGTAAAACTATGGAAAATGAATAAAATGACTGAAAGTTTTGTTTACCCAAATAAATACATGGGTGGGAAAATCCAATACTATAAGAATTTCTCTATATCCTCTTGAACATTTACATTTGGGTGCTTTGTGAATTTGCCTCTTTTAGGTTTTTAACTTCAGTTTTTAATTATCTTCCTAATTTTATTATGTTAAACTACTTTTAACCAAACTCAAGAAAAAGATAAATGACATAAATATGGCCCTCTTAATAACTTGCTAAAATATTCCACCTAGTCAATATTAACCTCACAGACGAGGTCACCGTACAGAAAAAGGAAAATGAAGCTCAGAGATTAGGAATGCTCTTCCAGTTTTCCGTTTCTGCTCTGTGTCATACATTACATGGTATCTCCTATTTCGGAATTAAATTACTACTTCAAATAGATGGATTTTATTAGTGCTAGTCTACTGTATTCTGTTGACTACAAATGTTTTCAGCTGATTTTTATTGGAGTATACTTGCTATACAATGTTAAGTTTCTACAGCAAAGTGAACCAGCTCTATGCATACATATCCCTCTTTTCTGGATTTCCTTCCCACTTAGGTCACAACAGAACACTGAGTAAAGTTCCCTATGCTATACAGTAGGTTCTCATTAGTTACCTATTTTGCACACAGTATCAATAGTGTATACATGTCAATCTTAATTTCCCAGTTCATCCTACCCTATGGGCTTCCTAGGTGGCTCAGCGGTAAAGAAACTGGGTGCCAAGCAGGAGACGCGAGTTCAAGTCCTGGGTCAGGAAGATCCCCTGGATAAGCAAATGGCAATCCACTCCAGTATTCTTGCCCAGGAAATCTCATGGACAGACGAGCCTGGTGGACTACAGTCCATGGGGTCACAAAGATTCAGATACGACTCAGCAACTAAACATACTATAAAACAAATTTTAAAACAAACCAGTAGTCTGAACAAATTTAATGTCCAATGCTCTAGACAATTCTTATGAGACTGTAGCTGAAAAGAATATCCCTGAGTTGGATGTGCTGATAATGGGATTTAAATTCCTGCATCTACCTGAACTTGAATTTAACTACATCTCCCAACCATATAAAATGACAACCTGATATTGAGAATTACCAGGCATGCTCTTGTGAATTAAAGAAAAACTAAAGCAATGATACGTTTAGCTCTTCAATATTTTCATCTCATTTTTATTAAGTTCAGCTTACATTTAATGAGTGTATACTAAGTAGGCATTAAACATTAAATATGTCACTTATTAAACATTAACTCTCTAGCCATGCCTTTTTATTTTTTTTTTTTTGTTTTTTTTTTTTTTTGTTTTTTTTTTAGCCATGCCTTTTTAATACAGAACTAGACTCACCTAGTCTCTGAAAAGGACAGCCGTATGAAACTCATGATATGCCACAACCCTGCCATAGTCCCACCACAGGTGACTAGACTCTGGTAAGATGGGTCAATCTTATATTCTTCTCCAGAAACCCAGAATGAGAATATTAGCAACCTGAGTCAGCTGACTTGAAGCACCTGAACTACCAGATTAGGCAGTGTGTGAGCCAGAGGTATCAGAGTAGGTCAAAACTGAAGACTGGGGGAAGGGAAGTAAGAGCAAGGAGGTCCTAAGTGAGCAGAGGAAGCTGATCTGACGAGGTGACTTACCAACAGAGCGGAGCAAGTGACCAGTCTATCCTAGGAAGAATCGGGGGAGGGCACATGTATTACATTCCACATGCATTCGACCCGCTTGTATTTCATTTCTTATCTATCCTTGGATGTCTGATGCCTATGAAGTTGCCTACTGTGTCTTTTCAACAAAGCCCTCCTTGACTGGAGCAAGTATGAATGAGCTTCTATTTCTCATGAGCAAAATACCTTAGCATTATATTAGGTGCTGCAGCAGATACACAGATGTAAAACTACCTTGTCCTCTTGGCCCTCAAGGACCACATATGGTAAAGAGCTGCTAAGCATTCAAAAAACCATAATACAAGGTAGATGACAGCATTAAAAAGTATTATGAGGGGACTTCTCTGGTGGTCCAGTGGGTAAGGACACCGCCTTGCAGTGTAAGGGGCACCAGTTCGATCCCTGGCCTGGGAAGATCCCACGTGCCGTGGAGCAGCTGGACCAATGTGTCCAATTACCGAGCTGGAGCTCTGGAGCGCATGCACCCAGACCCGGTGCTCTGCGACAGCAGAGGCCACCGCGATGGGACGCCCACACGGGCCAAAGAACAAAGATGGATGAAAATAGAGAAATGAAAAACCAATAGAAGTGGCCTGCCCGTCCCTCTCCCTCCCCAACCCGCCCTTTAAAAAAAAAAATAAGTATTACGAGGTTTTGAAAAGAGGGACAGATCATATCCAACTCAGAACATCAAAAAGGTTTCACGGAGGAAAGGAAACTAAAATAGTCATCATAACAGATGGAGCTTGGGATAGCTAAAACATGTATTTACTAAAAAAAGATAAAATGTTGGAAACCTTAGTTGAGTCAATAACAAAAAAATTAACTTTATTGGTCCATGAAATAAAAAAACCTGGTAACAACTGAGTCACAGAACTTGGCAACTGACTGGTTTATTTATGTGAATGAGAGCAAGCCAGGAGTTAAAAAAAAAAAAAAAAGTTCAGTATTCAGTGTAGGTGATTTTGAGAATGACAATGCCAGGACAGCCAGGTTCACGGGGTGGACTGGGGAAGACAAGTGAAAAGGGGAGGCAAGTTCTGTACTGGATGTACTGACTTGAGGCAACGGGCAGTGAGTAGTTCATTAATCACTGGGGAACTGGAGAAAGAGGAGCCATCTCAAGCATAGAAACCAGTTTTCTCAAAATTCCAAGTAAAAAACCTTTAGACAAAAGAGGTAAAAGATCTTCCACAATGCTTAGGTTCTTTCTTTTGAATTTTGAATGTCCCGTTTTTGCCCAGCTACTGATTTTCCTAGTCCAAAGATGACATACTTTAAGGAGGTTAGGCAGTAACATGGGAGAAGAACTTGATGAAAATATGGTTCTTCTCTCCAGAAAACTCGACCTAACCACAATTTTATAGTTCATGGATCTGTGGGGTACATACACTTCAGGTTTAAAAAAATTAAAAAGGCATGATGTGGAAGACACTGTGGAAGAAGAGAGTGGGCCGGGAAAACAGGAAATATCTGCAGAGACTTATCCACTCCCTTTCCCTTTCCAAGCAACTAGAGGATGAAGCAGCATACCATGGGGGAGAGGTGGAGTAAAGAGCACAGAATTCAAGGTATGAAGTTTTACCAACCACCTGTAAAAGAGTGAACTACTTTTATCAGAGTAAATATTTTTTGTAGTAGTTTAATAGGTTAAAAATCATTTTTAATAAACCAGTTGCAGCAGGCTTCCCTGGTGGTCCAGTGGGTAAGGACGCCTTGCAGTGCCGCTTCGACCCCTGGCCTGGGAAGATCCCACGTGCCGCGGAGCGGCTGGACCAATGTGTCCAATGACCGAGCCGGAGCTCTGGAGCGCATGCACCCAGAGCTGGCGCTCTGCAACAAGAGAGACCACAGCAATGGGAGGCCCACACGGGCCAAAGAACAAAGACGGATGAAAACAGAGAAAATGAAAGACCAATAGAAGTGGCCCGCCCGCACCCTCCCTCCCCAACCTGACCCCCGCCCAAAATAAATAAATCTTTACCAAAAAAAAAAAAGGATGAAAATGGACAAATGAAAGACCAATAGAAGTGGTCCGCCTGCTCCCCTCCCTCCCCATCCCACCCCCACCAAAATAAATAAATCTTTTTTTAAAATAAATAAATAAATAAACCAGCTGCAGCAACAATTAAAAAGCTACAGGCCCTATCAAATCCACTAAGTGCTAAGCACCCAACTCTATGGTCAATCCTGTACTTACTACAGAATTAGCATACTCAGGCAAGATCACAGTGTAACTCCTGAAAAGGATACCACACTTTCAGACCGCAGAAGCGACAAATGCAAATAAAAGACACAAAGAATAATAGGTTCTTATAAGAAATAAACCAACCTATCATTGCAATGTGAATTTCTATTGTTTATACTAGTTTTTTCTGCCCAGGCACAAGATACATCAGCACAAGAAATCTAAGAACTGCCTATGAATCTTATGCAAAACTGCGAACATAAAGAATATCATCTTATGAGAGTTTAAAATAATAGCATATTTATCAAAGAACAGTCTCATTTTCAAGTATATTCAGTCAGTAACATGCAGATACTTAAATGTAAATAAATTATCAAACACAGGGTTTAAAATGATTTAGATGGTTCCAATTTTCTGCATGCAACTTAACTTTTGTCCGACCACTAGGAGCAAGATTCTAAAAAACAAAGCATTAACCTCATTTTGTATAACAATGCTTTCTCAAGATCTGCTAAGAGGAACTATCAAGAAATGGATAGAGGGGCTTCCCTGGTGGTCCAGTGGGTAAAAGAGTCCACCTGGCAGTGCCAGGGGCACCGATTCAATCCCTGGCCTGGGAAGACCCCACGTGACATGGAGCGGCTGGACCGGTGTGTCCAATTACTAGCCAGCACTCTGGAGTGCATGTGCCCAGAGCGGGTGCTCTGCAGTGAGAGGTTACTGCAATGGGAGGCCTACACAGGCCAAAGAATAAAGATGGATGAAAACATAAAAATTAAAAAAAAACAAAAACAATAAAAGAGGCCAAAATCTAAAAAAAAAAAAAAAAAAAGTTAAAAAAAAGAAATTCCTTGAAGATCTTCAAAAGGGGTTCATGTGAACTTTGAAAAATAACCCTTGAAAAAAAAATTGAAAAAAAAAACTCTGAAAAATAATCAAATATCTGTCTGAAACACCCTAGAAAAAAAGTAGTTAAAATGATAAGCTTTCCAAACATCATTGTAATAACAGAAGTCACCATTTAGTTAATATTAATTGCCAAATATTTTACATATATTATTTCATCTGAGCTCTAGAAATAAGCATCACATCCTCACTTTATATGTAAAAATTAAGATTCATATGGTGAAGTTACATGCTCTGAGTCTCACAGCTAGTCAGTGGAGGTGGGAACTGAATCCAGTTTTACGTGACTACACAAGCAGTGCTCATATCCACTACACCACTGATTCCCCGCCTTGGTCACAGCATATTCCATGCTTAAAGAGATAGTACGTGTAAAGCTTACCAAGGTAAGCTGGAGGGACTTGGTCAAAATAACATATATATTCTTTATGTTTTAAAATTATGACATGAAAAATAAAATACAAGATATTAGAGATGATATTACTGTTATACTGATATAAACTGATTATACTGATAAATTATATATTACTGATATATATATTATATATTACTGATTATACTGATATATATATATATTACTGTTAT
This sequence comes from Tragulus kanchil, assembly GCA_022376925.1. Classification (NCBI taxonomy): domain Eukaryota; kingdom Metazoa; phylum Chordata; class Mammalia; order Artiodactyla; family Tragulidae; genus Tragulus; species Tragulus kanchil. Next base: position 139,783,958 of record JAIOJX010000024.1, read on the forward strand.
ACTGATATATACTGATAATACTGTTATAAATCTTCTAAACCAAGAATTTTCAATTTCCAAATTCAGAAAGTGTGCTGGTGGAATCAGGGCTCCCCTGATGGTCCAGTGGGTACAGAGTCCACCTTGCAACGCAAGGAGCATCGGTTGGATCCCTGGCCTGGGAAGATACAATGTGCCGTGGAGCAGCTAGACAGGTGTGTCCAATTAGGAGCCAGTGCTCTGGAGTGCATGCGCCCAGAGTCGGTGCTCTGCAACGAGAGAGGCCACTGTAATGGGAGGCCCACACAGGCTGAAGAAAAAAGATGGATGAAAATAAGTAAACAAAAAATCAATAAAAGAGACCACTCTAATGGGAGACCCACAAAGGCTGAACAACAAAGATGGATGAAAATAAACAAATAAAATATCAATAAAAGAGCCCCCCCACCCCCAAAAGAAAGTGTACTGGGGGAATCATACCAAAAATGCTCAAGTATCACTCTAACTGCTGTGAAATTGTGAAAAGTTAGTCACAAAATGATTTATAATAGTAAAAATTATTTAAAATTTCAAAACCATAAAAAGTTTGAAAACAGCACACTGCAAGCCTTCCAATGCACAACACTCTGGTTAGGAAGCCCCAGATAACATAATTTTGCCTTTTTACAGGATATTATCATCAGATGCTAATTTGGTAATATCAAGAGCTTCTCAAGAACACATCTAAAAGAAACTTAAACCAAAAGTAGCCAAAGAATTATAACACTGCATTTGTCCTCAACTAATCTGAATTTCTATAGTAACTTTAATCGGTGGCATTCATTTTGCTTAAATAATAATGATGGCTAATGTTCATTACACTAATACTTTGTGCCAGGTTGTGTTCAAACTCACATTATTATCATATTTAATCCTCACAGCGATCCTGTGAAAAGTTAGTTGCTCAGTCATGTCTAACTCTTTGCACTATCCACTACACCACTGATTCCCGCCTTGGTCACAGCATATTCCATGCTTAAAGAGATAGTACGTGTAAAGCTTACCAAGGTAAGCTGGAGGGACTTGGTCAAAATAACATATATATTCTTTATGTTTTAAAATTATGACATGAAAAATAAAATACAAGATATTAGAGATGATATTACTGTTATACTGATATAAACTGATTATACTGATAAATTATATATTACTGATATATATATTATATATTACTGATTATACTGATATATATATATATTACTGTTATACTGATATATACTGATAATACTGTTATAAATCTTCTAAACCAAGAATTTTCAATTTCCAAATTCAGAAAGTGTGCTGGTGGAATCAGGGCTCCCCTGATGGTCCAGTGGGTACAGAGTCCACCTTGCAACGCAAGGAGCATCGGTTGGATCCCTGGCCTGGGAAGATACAATGTGCCGTGGAGCAGCTAGACAGGTGTGTCCAATTAGGAGCCAGTGCTCTGGAGTGCATGCGCCCAGAGTCGGTGCTCTGCTACGAGAGGCCACTGTAATGGGAGGCCCACACAGGCTGAAGAAAAAAGATGGATGAAAATAAGTAAACAAAAAATCAATAAAAGAGACCACTCTAATGGGAGACCCACAAAGGCTGAACAACAAAGATGGATGAAAATAAACAAATAAAATATCAATAAAAGAGCCCCCCCACCCCCAAAAGAAAGTGTACTGGGGGAATCATACCAAAAATGCTCAAGTATCACTCTAACTGCTGTGAAATTGTGAAAAGTTAGTCACAAAATGATTTATAATAGTAAAAATTATTTAAAATTTCAAAACCATAAAAAGTTTGAAAACAGCACACTGCAAGCCTTCCAATGCACAACACTCTGGTTAGGAAGCCCCAGATAACATAATTTTGCCTTTTTACAGGATATTATCATCAGATGCTAATTTGGTAATATCAAGAGCTTCTCAAGAACACATCTAAAAGAAACTTAAACCAAAAGTAGCCAAAGAATTATAACACTGCATTTGTCCTCAACTAATCTGAATTTCTATAGTAACTTTAATCGGTGGCATTCATTTTGCTTAAATAATAATGATGGCTAATGTTCATTACACTAATACTTTGTGCCAGGTTGTGTTCAAACTCACATTATTATCATATTTAATCCTCACAGCGATCCTGTGAAAAGTTAGTTGCTCAGTCATGTCTAACTCTTTGCAACCCCATGGACTGTCCATGGAATTCTCCAGGTAAGACTATTTGTCTACCTCACATTATTATCAAGTACATCCACTTTCTCTATTTTAAATATGAGGAAACTGAGGCAGAGAGGAATGAGTAAATAATTCTCCCAAAGTTCAGTTCAGTTCAGTTGCTCAGTTGTGTCTGACTCTTTCTCAAGGTAATAGCTGTTTATTAGCTATTAATAGCTAATATTAATTAGCTATTATTAGCTAATAATAGCTGGTTATTAGAATTTGAAACAGTTTAACTTCAGCGCCCATCTTGTTAATCACTACGCTAAATTACACCCTCACAAGGAAGGAAATACAGTAATATTTAGTGAACACCTATTATGTGCCAGGAGAGAAAAAGTAAACAGATCTCAACTCAGACAAAGTTTGATAGTTTTACAGGGACAAAGTAAAAATGACTTGCATGTACATCAATGAAAGTGTTCTACAGCAAAATTATTTGTATACTGTGATGAGTGTATTTGGTTTATAGAAATAGCAAGGAAGTAACTTTAATTTCATATGTGTGTTATGATTCAAGCAAGAGCAACTTCTTTGAATCTGGTGATTTAGCTTGCTCAAGAATATAAAAAAAAAATTATTTAAAAATAATGAAATTGTATGAGTAGGCAAGTACATCTCCTTTTTTTGTTGTGGAGGCTCCATGTTCAAGGCAACTGCTTTCTTAACCTTGGCCATCCAAAATTTCTTTCCCCTTTGTTTTGAATATTTATAAGTTTTTAAAAAGTACCAGTAAATTAATTGAAGTTACACTTTCATACTAGGACACATTTCCAATGCACAACACTCTGGTTAGGAAGCCCCAGATAACATAATTTTGCCTTTTTACAGGATATTATCATCAGATGCTAATTTGGTAATATCAAGAGCTTCTCAAGAACACATCTAAAAGAAACTTAAACCAAAAGTAGCCAAAGAATTATAACACTGCATTTGTCCTCAACTAATCTGAATTTCTATAGTAACTTTAATCGGTGGCATTCATTTTGCTTAAATAATAATGATGGCTAATGTTCATTACACTAATACTTTGTGCCAGGTTGTGTTCAAACTCACATTATTATCATATTTAATCCTCACAGCGATCCTGTGAAAAGTTAGTTGCTCAGTCATGTCTAACTCTTTGCAACCCCATGGACTGTCCATGGAATTCTCCAGGTAAGACTATTTGTCTACCTCACATTATTATCAAGTACATCCACTTTCTCTATTTTAAATATGAGGAAACTGAGGCAGAGAGGAATGAGTAAATAATTCTCCCAAAGTTCAGTTCAGTTCAGTTGCTCAGTTGTGTCTGACTCTTTCTCAAGGTAATAGCTGTTTATTAGCTATTAATAGCTAATATTAATTAGCTATTATTAGCTAATAATAGCTGGTTATTAGAATTTGAAACAGTTTAACTTCAGCGCCCATCTTGTTAATCACTACGCTAAATTACACCCTCACAAGGAAGGAAATACAGTAATATTTAGTGAACACCTATTATGTGCCAGGAGAGAAAAAGTAAACAGATCTCAACTCAGACAAAGTTTGATAGTTTTACAGGGACAAAGTAAAAATGACTTGCATGTACATCAATGAAAGTGTTCTACAGCAAAATTATTTGTATACTGTGATGAGTGTATTTGGTTTATAGAAATAGCAAGGAAGTAACTTTAATTTCATATGTGTGTTATGATTCAAGCAAGAGCAACTTCTTTGAATCTGGTGATTTAGCTTGCTCAAGAATATAAAAAAAAAATTATTTAAAAATAATGAAATTGTATGAGTAGGCAAGTACATCTCCTTTTTTTGTTGTGGAGGCTCCATGTTCAAGGCAACTGCTTTCTTAACCTTGGCCATCCAAAATTTCTTTCCCCTTTGTTTTGAATATTTATAAGTTTTTAAAAAGTACCAGTAAATTAATTGAAGTTACACTTTCATACTAGGACACATTTAAATTAATGAATGTAGTACTGCTTTTTTAGTTTAAAACGCACGATGGGGTTTTAAAGTAAAAAAATTACAGTTAGTTATCTGTGGCTAAACTAACAAAGCTGCAAAACTTACTGAAATAAAACTGCTGGGATAAGTTTAGTGGAGGGATTGGAATCTCCAAAAAGCTAACATTAATGTCCTGTTTTAGTCCCTAAGAGTTTTTAGTGCATAGTATGCTAGATTATAAAATATTTTAAAAGTTAAATCTACATATTGACTTTCTTATCAATCATTTTATTGTGCAATCGAAACCATCAAAATTAGAGTTCTTTCACTTGAAAACACGTTAGAGCCTCCAAATAACTTTTTAAGACTTATTTAGCTTTGTGGGTGGTACTTTCATGCAAATAAGTAAGGGTGGGTTTTATATTTTGCAGAAGTTTTTGGTCCTATTTTAGTGCTCTTTGTATGGCAGTATGTATATAGTGTGTTAAATTCCTCAAGATCTTCCTTAAAAACTCTGAAGTTAATACTTTTGTGCAACTGTGTTTTGAATAAAGCCATGACAGTGTTAAAAATAATAATAATAGGGCTTCCCCTGGTGGTCCAGTGGGTAAGGACACCGCCTTGCAGTGCAAGGGGCGCCGGTTCGATCCCTGGCCTGGGAAGATCCCACGTGCCGCGGAGCGGCTGGACCGATGTGTCCAATTGCTGAGCCGGAGCTCTGGAGCGCATGTGCCCAGAGCCGGCGCTCAGCAACCACAGACGCCACCGAGATGGGAGGCCCACAGGAGCCAAGGAACAAAGACGGATGAAAACAGACAAATGAAATACCAAGATAAGTGGCCCGCCTGCTCCCCTCCCTCCCCAACCCCAAATAAATAAATAAATAAATCTTAAAAATAATAATAATAATAATAATAAATTGGTTAAAAACCAAAAGCAAATGTTTCAGTACTTTGATTTTTACTTACCACTTTTGAAGCTTCCTAAGTGACTATGTGTTTAATTTTGTTTTTAATTAAATGCACTATTTATAAAGTCCTATACAGGCTAATGTCCTGAGGAGGATCGCTGATGATGAATATAAATTAAAATAATCACAGATGATAAGAACACGCCTTTACTTTTATAACCGATCAATAGAGACAATGCTAATGCCTTGAGAATTACAGTTTATAGTATTATAGTTACAGATTAGCAAACATCTGAAAGGCCCCAAAAATTACAGTTAGTTATCTGTGGCTAAACTAACAAAGCTGCAAAACTTACTGAAATAAAACTGCTGGGATAAGTTTAGTGGAGGGATTGGAATCTCCAAAAGCTAACATTAATGTCCTGTTTTAGTCCCTAAGAGTTTTAGTGCATAGTATGCTAGATTATAAAATATTTTAAAAGTTAAATCTACATATTGACTTTCTTATCAATCATTTTATTGTGCAATCGAAACCATCAAAATTAGAGTTCTTTCACTTGAAAACACGTTAGAGCCTCCAAATAACTTTTTAAGACTTATTTAGCTTTGTGGGTGGTACTTTCATGCAAATAAGTAAGGGTGGGTTTTATATTTTGCAGAAGTTTTTGGTCCTATTTTAGTGCTCTTTGTATGGCAGTATGTATATAGTGTGTTAAATTCCTCAAGATCTTCCTTAAAAACTCTGAAGTTAATACTTTTGTGCAACTGTGTTTTGAATAAAGCCATGACAGTGTTAAAAATAATAATAATAGGGCTTCCCCTGGTGGTCCAGTGGGTAAGGACACCGCCTTGCAGTGCAAGGGGCGCCGGTTCGATCCCTGGCCTGGGAAGATCCCACGTGCCGCGGAGCGGCTGGACCGATGTGTCCAATTGCTGAGCCGGAGCTCTGGAGCGCATGTGCCCAGAGCCGGCGCTCAGCAACCACAGACGCCACCGAGATGGGAGGCCCACAGGAGCCAAGGAACAAAGACGGATGAAAACAGACAAATGAAATACCAAGATAAGTGGCCCGCCTGCTCCCCTCCCTCCCCAACCCCAAATAAATAAATAAATAAATCTTAAAAATAATAATAATAATAATAATAAATTGGTTAAAAACCAAAAGCAAATGTTTCAGTACTTTGATTTTTACTTACCACTTTTGAAGCTTCCTAAGTGACTATGTGTTTAATTTTGTTTTTAATTAAATGCACTATTTATAAAGTCCTATACAGGCTAATGTCCTGAGGAGGATCGCTGATGATGAATATAAATTAAAATAATCACAGATGATAAGAACACGCCTTTACTTTTATAACCGATCAATAGAGACAATGCTAATGCCTTGAGAATTACAGTTTATAGTATTATAGTTACAGATTAGCAAACATCTGAAAGGCCCCAAGAAGCTATGTCCAGTGTTAGCTGGCACATGCTGGTTAACACGATATATTTAAGAAGCATCTACTACATACCAGGGACCATGATCATTCATAAATGATATCGGTTATATGGAGAGTGGCAGTCTGGATTTTCAGTTTTATTTCTTACATTCTGTAAGATCCAGTATTCAAATAGAAAACTCAAGTTCTTATCCAAAAAGCTGTTACCAGGGCTTCTGCAGTCTACAAACTGTCAAATATGTTAACATGAAAAGACACGCATGGACACCCAGAACACCCGAGAGGACAAAATAACCCCCAGGTTACGATGGTGCATTCTATCCTCCGGAGCTTTACACCACAAAAATTTGGCACTTCTGCTAAAGCAACTTCTTTTCCCTCAAGATCAACTGTTTTAAAAAGCAAAGTTCTGCTGCTTATCAAAACCATTACCTCTATTTATTCTTCCCTAACAGATCCCTAGAAAATATCAACAGTGAAGGAAAAAATGTGGCCTGATTTATTGGTAAGCTGATCCCAGGGTACTTTATTTGCTTTACTGATCCTCCAGAAAACAGTCTCTCAAAAATTCTAAACCTATATTGAGCAAAATACATCTGACTGTACATAAAAGCTAACCAATGTTAAGTAAAACGAATGTCAAGTAAAATAAACTGTAAGTGATGAAACCTATAGTTTTTGTTTGAAAAAATGAACCAAAAAAAAAAAAAAATCCCAGCTCAACAGAAGTCTGTCCCTCTACACTTTTTACAGTAAGCAAGTCCAACCCCATAGTTGATCCTAAGATAACTACATTCCCACTGCACATCATCCTCAGCAACTATTCAGCAACTCCTACTGTATAATCTTACCGTCATCACATCCTATGCCATATACCTCCAACAAGTCAGTCCTTAAATTTCCTCAGTTCACGCCATCCCCCCGCTTCATAAAAACGGAATTACAAAAACCTTAAGAGAATAAAGATAATAGGAAGTAGTGGATAAGTACACACAGCCTCTGCACCCAATCGCTTTCCCTTTATACCTGAGTACTTGTCATTTATCTCAACGAAACACTTCTGTGTTCTTGGATAATCCAGGGCTCCCTCCACCTCACCGACAGCTCAAAACGCCCACTCTCTAATAAATGACAGGGTCCTACGTGATCACTCTATCCCAGCCCCTAGCTCTATTTATGTTAATTATTTATTATTAATTATGTCTCTATTTATATTAATTATTCAAGCCTCCCAGCTCTCATCTATCACAAAGTATCACCACGCTCCAAACTCACAACTCACTAAAACAAGCCAAACACACTCTCCCGTTCTCGATAACAACTCACTCTAACACTTCCCTTGAAAAACGTTCCCTAACAGCAGCTCTTCCTTTACGAGCTTTTCCCACATGCCTAATACAGACTCAGTGTCCCACTGGACCACACTTCCAAGCTCCTTCGCTAAACGCAAATCCCAGCATGGAGGCACAACCCTCTCCCCAGCCTAATTCCTACAACCCCAAAACCCCATCCCCTCCTCACGCCCTCCGGCAGCAGCCACCAACCCCACACCCCGCCCCGCGTCCGTCAGCCCTCCAGATTCTTCGGGGTCCTCTCCTCCAGCCCGTTCCGACCCGTCTGAGGACTAAACGCCCGGGCCTTCCAAACAATCCCGCCAGCCCCGCCCCCAGTCTCTCACCTAGTAGCAGCAGCTTCACTTCTTTGGCCGCTTTCTCTCCGTCCTCCCGTAAGTTGCGGTCAATCATCTTGCTTCGCTCCACCGCCGCCTTGTCTTCGGCGCTCAACGTGCACCCCATGGCGGCGGCGGGAGAAGGGACCGGGCCCGGGCTCACTTACACACCGCGGAGACTGCGACTTGGCCGGCGGAGACAGCGTCTACTGCTGGGCGGCGGCCCTCTCCGTCAAGTCCCAGAGAGCCCTGAGGAGCCGGATATCCGGCGTTTACGACACTTCCGGCAACGCCCTCGGCTGTTACTCCCTCTAGGGGTAAAGGAGGCGTGACCAAAACACGCCATCCCCCGCTTCATAAAACGGAATTACAAAACCTTAAGAGAATAAAGATAATAGGAAGTAGTGGATAAGTACACACAGCCTCTGCACCCAATCGCTTTCCCTTTATACCTGAGTACTTGTCATTTATCTCAACGAAACACTTCTGTGTTCTTGGATAATCCAGGGCTCCCTCCACCTCACCGACAGCTCAAAACGCCCACTCTCTAATAAATGACAGGGTCCTACGTGATCACTCTATCCCAGCCCCTAGCTCTATTTATGTTAATTATTTATTATTAATTATGTCTCTATTTATATTAATTATTCAAGCCTCCCAGCTCTCATCTATCACAAAGTATCACCACGCTCCAAACTCACAACTCACTAAAACAAGCCAAACACACTCTCCCGTTCTCGATAACAACTCACTCTAACACTTCCCTTGAAAAACGTTCCCTAACAGCAGCTCTTCCTTTACGAGCTTTTCCCACATGCCTAATACAGACTCAGTGTCCCACTGGACCACACTTCCAAGCTCCTTCGCTAAACGCAAATCCCAGCATGGAGGCACAACCCTCTCCCCAGCCTAATTCCTACAACCCCAAAACCCCATCCCCTCCTCACGCCCTCCGGCAGCAGCCACCAACCCCACACCCCGCCCCGCGTCCGTCAGCCCTCCAGATTCTTCGGGGTCCTCTCCTCCAGCCCGTTCCGACCCGTCTGAGGACTAAACGCCCGGGCCTTCCAAACAATCCCGCCAGCCCCGCCCCCAGTCTCTCACCTAGTAGCAGCAGCTTCACTTCTTTGGCCGCTTTCTCTCCGTCCTCCCGTAAGTTGCGGTCAATCATCTTGCTTCGCTCCACCGCCGCCTTGTCTTCGGCGCTCAACGTGCACCCCATGGCGGCGGCGGGAGAAGGGACCGGGCCCGGGCTCACTTACACACCGCGGAGACTGCGACTTGGCCGGCGGAGACAGCGTCTACTGCTGGGCGGCGGCCCTCTCCGTCAAGTCCCAGAGAGCCCTGAGGAGCCGGATATCCGGCGTTTACGACACTTCCGGCAACGCCCTCGGCTGTTACTCCCTCTAGGGGTAAAGGAGGCGTGACCAAAAGCGGAAGTACGGAGACAGCGAGGTGGATGCCGAGTGGTGGTTCCGTGGTGTAGGCGGCCCCGTGTAGCTTCCCGGGCGCCGCTCGGCTTTAGTCCCCTTTCACCTTTTTGGCCACCTTATTTGGATAAATATAGAGAGAATAGGGACTGGTTTCTCCGGCTCAGGGTACCCTCCCTAGTAGGTCGCAAAGCCGACTGGCGTGGGGAATGGGAATTCTCAAGTAAAAGCCCACAGCCCGCACCGGAATTTTTGCTGGGAATTTCTCACTAGCCAGAAAACCCAGGTGAACTCTGGCTTTGGAGATCTGGGACCCCTGCCCAAATGTAGGATAGTTTATCTGCCGAGGTCGTCCCAGCCAGGTCTACGCAATGAGAATTACAGAGCCTGGGCCCGCCCAGGTCACGCGCCACATCTGGAATAAGTAAGAGCCATCATGCCTGGGACTTTGCCGTCTCTTTATACTCTCTCTTCTGGCTCACCTGCTCGTAGCCTGTTGACTTAGTTGCCCAGCTACTATGTTGAAAAGAGATCTCTTGAAATCGCTAACAGTTCTTACATTAATGAAAGGTAAGAATCTAGTTTTTCCATAAAATTTCCATGCCTCCTTTCCCCAACATAAGCCAGTTTTTAACACTCAGGTAATTGTCCTGGCTTTAGGCCTTAGGACTTCTACCAAAATAAGTCATCCAAAGTTCCGCACCCTGAAACAAACCAGTGCATCCTGTGAATCTCCTGTTAAAGTGCTTGTGATGGTACCACACAAAAAGAGAAGCCATAGTAAAATTTGTTCCTCAGCTGTAGTATCACCTGAAAGTTGATAAATCCCCTATGAAAGCCCTAGACTGATAGCTTTTTTACTCATAATCGTGGATAGTATAGCGAAAGTAGCCCTAAATTACCGTTACTTTCAAAGAGCCCCACAAATACTTTCACTATACATTTCTAGGGAGGGGAACTCTTGCAGCCCCCAAAACCTTTCCCTGCGATTAAATAGTATTTCCCCTATAGAGCCTAAACCTTAGATTATAAGGTTCCAACAGAAAGGTCTTTATGGTGACTGGTAGTCATTAGAGGGATTTCTTGAAAACTACCTTAAAAAGCTGCATCCAGCTTAATTTATCAATGCCAGATCTTCAAAGTCTCCTACTCTTTTCCTAGTGACTGTTAGAGTAAAGGGGACTGCTTTCCCATAATCAGTACTTATGGAGGAAAAGGGCAAGAGTAAGGGGAGAAAAACCAGTATTTATTGAGCACCTGTTGGCCTGGTGTGGCTAGGTACTTTCATGTGTCATCTCTTTTATTCCTCACAACAACCATGTAAGGTAGGTAAACTTATACCCGTTTTTATAGATGAGGAGATAGGCTCAAAGAAATTAAGCATCTTTCCCAAGTTCACACAGTGAAAGTAGATCTGACTCCAAATTCACTCCTTTTCTGCCCTGCCATTGTATGGTGTTACTTGGGAGACCTGACAATAGGTTTTCACCTAATATGAGAGTTAGGACAATACCACTGGGGTAAAGGGAAAAAATAACTTGAGGGCACAGTTTTCTCAACCTGTTGATTTCTTCAGTGGATTTAGAGGTCAAATTTTGCCTAGGAATCGCTTTCACAAGCTAAGAATTACACATGGAACTTTACCAAGTGGTCCTGGTGATTAGAAAATCCCTGGAAGGTGGTCATGACAGAAATTTTGGGAAAGTTCTCAGCATAATGGAAGAGAAAATTTTATTTCCTTCATGATCAGCTTGTGTAGCAGGGGAATAAATGCAAATGAACCAGCAGGTGTCAAATTCTGTAATAAACGCCAGTGAGATCACAGTACCAAGAAGTTTCAGCCTGAATTAGCGATATCCTTACACTTAAGATTTTCTCCTTGCATGTATCTGAAGGAAGGGTTAGAGGGCAAAGTCAAAGGAAAAGACAAAATAAATTAACAAAATGGCTGCCTGGCAATGTTTAATGTTCCGTTCCCGCTTCTCACCTACAGGCTAGTTTCCTATTTCCACTAGACTCACACTGCCACCTGCTGGCAATACTGAGTCTACTAGCTCATCAGTGATGTATTTCCCTATAGAGCCTAAACCTTAGATTATAAGGTTCCAACAGAAAGGTCTTTATGGTGACTGGTAGTCATTAGAGGATTTCTTGAAAACTACCTTAAAAAGCTGCATCCAGCTTAATTTATCAATGCCAGATCTTCAAAGTCTCCTACTCTTTTCCTAGTGACTGTTAGAGTAAAGGGGACTGCTTTCCCATAATCAGTACTTATGGAGGAAAAGGGCAAGAGTAAGGGGAGAAAAACCAGTATTTATTGAGCACCTGTTGGCCTGGTGTGGCTAGGTACTTTCATGTGTCATCTCTTTTATTCCTCACAACAACCATGTAAGGTAGGTAAACTTATACCCGTTTTTATAGATGAGGAGATAGGCTCAAAGAAATTAAGCATCTTTCCCAAGTTCACACAGTGAAAGTAGATCTGACTCCAAATTCACTCCTTTTCTGCCCTGCCATTGTATGGTGTTACTTGGGAGACCTGACAATAGGTTTTCACCTAATATGAGAGTTAGGACAATACCACTGGGGTAAAGGGAAAAAATAACTTGAGGGCACAGTTTTCTCAACCTGTTGATTTCTTCAGTGGATTTAGAGGTCAAATTTTGCCTAGGAATCGCTTTCACAAGCTAAGAATTACACATGGAACTTTACCAAGTGGTCCTGGTGATTAGAAAATCCCTGGAAGGTGGTCATGACAGAAATTTTGGGAAAGTTCTCAGCATAATGGAAGAGAAAATTTTTATTTCCTTCATGATCAGCTGGTGTAGCAGGGGAATAAATGCAAATGAACCAGCAGGTGTCAAATTCTGTAATAAACGCCAGTGAGATCACAGTACCAAGAAGTTTCAGCCTGAATTAGCGATATCCTTACACTTAAGATTTTCTCCTTGCATGTATCTGAAGGAAGGGTTAGAGGGCAAAGTCAAAGGAAAAGACAAAATAAATTAACAAAATGGCTGCCTGGCAATGTTTAATGTTCCGTTCCCGCTTCTCACCTACAGGCTAGTTTCCTATTTCCACTAGACTCACACTGCCACCTGCTGGCAATACTGAGTCTACTAGCTCATCAGTGATGTTTGGATGTTTTTTCCCTATCTAGGAATGAGATTCCTCTTATGAATTTATCTTAAAAGCGGGGAGAGAATGGAGGAGAACATGCTTTTAGTCGCAAAAGACTCTCTTCGGTGTATATATTATCAAAGAGATCGCCTCAGTGCAATTCGCACTGCAGTAAAGTCTAGCGTTAGGAAGACAGAAACCTGGAAAATGACCTGGATCTGAAGAGGAAAAGCCATCCTATTTCCTTTAATAAATCATTTTCTTCAACTAGAATTTTTATCTGCAACCCCACACTTTCCATATGTAGGAAGCCTCCATGTAGACATCTTGCTGCAATGGGCTGAACTCTCAGAAGTTAGAACCATGAACATATTCTTCAATGTATTTCTCTAACATTCTATAGTGCTTTACCACATGTAAATGCTCTGTCAAAATATAATACAAGGTACCTGATCAAATTAGACTGTGCACTCCTTGAAGGCACTGGCTGTAAATCTGTGTGAGTTCCAGAGAATGCGGTATACAACTCTTAAGCACTGGGTTGAACTGAAGGAGTCAATGTTGATATCAGTGTAACTTTTTATAATAAAAATTATTTATTAGCTGTTCAAAGGGGAAACTATCCTACTCCCACCAACCCATCTTCTCCTTTGATGCTCAGTAAGCCAGTAATTCATTCAAATACAGATCACACCACCGTCTGGTCCTGCCTCAACTCTTTAATGTTACCTGATTGAAATGAGGGAAATGGATGAACAGGTAGCCTCAAATGGGTGTCCTGTCCAGTTTGCAGTTATTCCCCTTCCTTTGAATATACCGCCATCAGCACCACCCAACACAGTTCCTACAGCCTCAATCAATGAACACCTGAGCCCAACTCCTGCGCCCGCTCTCCAACCCAGGGCTGCAGAGAAGAGAGAGATTTAAGTCTTGGTCACTGAAGCTAATTTTGAGAGCGATGAATGGGAGTAGGAAGGCATTTAATGGACTGTGGAAACCCCACCTTTCCCATTCCCAACCTTAGTCTCTTGTACCCGATTGTCCAGGGGGCTGGCGATGGGTCACTGCCATGAGAAGAGAGATCAGGGAGGCCAGTTCTGGAAAATAAAGATTTACAGTGTTATTGGTCAGGGTTGTTATGGGCCTCTATATATCCAACCACCTTAGCAATTCAAATGCTAATAGGCCCCCCTTCAGCCATCCAACCCCCAGTCCTTCCACTTCTTCATCCTAAAAGACAAAGAGCCATCCTGCTTTAGTCTGGCTTCTGCTAAGATCAAGCCCCAACTCTGATCTCCCATGTCAAGGAGAGAGGCAGAAAAATACAACAGAATGGATATTCCTAGAAGGTAGGAGACAGAGCTGCAGAGCTGCGGTCAGCTTTCCTGTCTGCTACTCTATGGGTGCTGATTGCTATTTCCACTTGCTCTGGCCAAACTCAAAAAGGAATAAAGCTACTCCTCTCACTTTAAAGAAACTGCAGGTTTAAAACTAAAAGATCTATTAAATGGGGGCTTCCCCTGGTGGTCCAGTGGGTAAGGACACCGCCTTGCAGTGCAAGGGGTGCCGGTTCGATCCCTGGCCTTGGAAGATCCCACGTGCCGCGGAGCGGCTGGACCGATGTGTCCAAATACCGAGCCGGAGCTCTGGTGCACGTGCGCCCAGAGCTGGTGCTCTGTGACGACAGAGGCCACCGCGATGGGAGGCCCACAGGAGGCAAAGAACAAGGACGGATGAAAATAGAGAAATGGAAGACCAATAGAAGTGGCCAAAAAATTTTTTTTAAAAAAAGGAAAAAAAAAAAAAAGATCTATTAAATGGAAACACTTGGCTGCAATTTTGTCCTCTTTTTAAATCTAGCAAGAAAATGAGAAGTCGTGGGTCATTTTCTTACCTTCCTTCGGTACCACTTCTGCCCTAGACTATTATACTGAATAATAAAAGATCCTAAAAGGAGTCCTCGGAGTAACCCCATGCCTGACCTGCTGCCCTGTATCCTCCACCTCCTGCCCTTAGAATTTCCCTGTTTCCTGAGGCTTGAAAAGTTCACTGGTTGGAAAGCAATCATCTCACCTTCTTGACCCTTGACTCTCGTCACCATCTCACCAGGTTCCCTCCCCCAGTAGTCAAGGACATAGCCATGTCCAAGGCTCTTGCCACATATCCATCCAGCTGGCTCTGTTCCTGACCCAGAAAACATCAAGCGAAAGCTGTGTGCAGAGACCCCAGCCCCAGCCCCAACTAGCTGGGAAAAGGTGATCCCACAAGGAGGTGCTTGCAGTCATAGCCGATCCCCAGCCCCCATCTCCCTCCAAGTGTCCAACAGCCCATCATGATTCCAGTCGTGGTGAGGGGGCAGGACGGAGGTAGCTGTCCGACATGATGATGTCGCTGGTGAGTTGTTGCTCCAAAAACTCAGAGGTCTCCTCAGCTATCTGGCCGGGGATTCGAAAGTCAACAGCAGGTGGCTCCTGCTTGGGGCTGGGTACGGGTCGGGAAGCCCAGGACTCCGCGGGACAGCCAGTGCTCTGAAGGAACTGCAGGAAGTTCTCCTCAATGGAGCCCTCCCGGCTCGGCAGCCTCAGCTCCTCCTCTGGAGCCTGCTTGAAGAAGCAGACAAATTGCTTGCTGAGCTCCCCCCGGATCTGTCGATTGAGACAGCCATAGAAGAAAGGGTTGGAAGTAAAGCAGAAGTAGCCAATCCAGGTCACCACATTCTCCACCTGCCCTGTAGAAACGGGCTGAGCACTCAGGGCGACGTAGAGGTGAAACGAAAAGTAGGGCAACCAACAGAGCAGGAACTGTCCCCCCACAGCCAGGAGGACCACTGCTGCCTTCCCTCCCCCAAACGTCCGGTGTGGCGTGGTCTGGGGGGCCCCCGAGCTGGTGACCATGGTGGAGCGGCTGCTGAGAGACTCAGAGCGTTGCCGAGGGGTCTCCATCCATGTGGGCAGCGGTCCGTGCTGCATGGCAGCCACACGGGCTACTCGGAACATGCTGCAGTAGACTACTAGGATGAGGAGCAGGGGCAACAAGAAGTAAAGGACCGCAAAGACCACCACAAAAAGCTGGCAGTAGGTACTGTGGCTCCATTGGAGTGAGCAGCCTAGGGGGGTGCTGGGAGCTCCCTCTTCCCGGGAGACCCTTCCCAGCACTGGCACGGAGGCCATGGCCAAGGCCTTTACCCACACGCCCACCAGAACAGAGGCCACCAACCCCAGCGTCATGCGCACCTCATAGCGCATGGGGTGGACCACATAATAGTAGCGCTCCACGTTGATGGCTGACACTGAGAGAATGGCGAGGCTAACAAAGCATACGCTCAGGAACAAGTAGAGGCGGCAGGCAACCTCCCCGAAGAGGTCCTGGTCAAAGAGGGCAGAGCTGGAGAGCATGGCGAGGGGCATGAGGGTCAGGGCGGCCAGCAGGTCTACCAGGCAGAGGTGGAAGACAAAGACGAATTTTCGAAGGGCGGGGGTCTTGGCGATAACAGCCATCACAGCAGCATTGCCGGCCACTGCGGTCAAGTCCAGCAGGAGCATGAAGAAGAGGGCCACGGATTCTGAGGCCACGTCCCGCAGCCCTGCCTCCGGGACCCCACTGGCAGTAGAGGGACCTGGGGTTTGAGGGACCCTCTCCAGAGTGGAAACGTTCCCTGCTGACTGGGGGATGGGTGAGGACTCCATGGGGCCGAAAGAGGACACCCAGGGCACCTCCTGTCACAGGCCCATCCCCCATCCTAGTCCAGCGCCCCTGGGATGGCAAGCCCAGGCCCAGGCTGCCCAGTTTAGTGTGGGGTCGAAGGGAGAGAGCGCCTCCTGCGGGAGCCTCTCGGGCAGGCTCCTGTTGCCAGCCTTCAAGGCCAGTGACTGTGGGCCCAGAAGGAGGCCGCTCCCGTCCAGCCTGGTGACTGCAGACAAGCAGGAGGGCGAGAGAGGCAGGAGTGTCACCCACTCAGCACTCCGTCGTCTGCGTGATCTCTAGCTCCTTCTCCACTTCCTCCTCCTCTCTTTTCCACACCCTTCTCTCCTTTCAAGGACTGTTAGCAGAGACTAAATCCTCTGTCTCCCTTCCTCAGGGTCCTGCTGAGCTCTGGGACAGCGCCCCCGTTTTAAGGTTGCTTATGTAAATTTCCTGATTTCTTGTCTTCTCCGAATGGTGGGAGCTGTTGCAAAGAAGGAGCACGAGATCTGGTTTCCAGTCCCAGGTCTGGGTATTACTAACTCAGCAACTC
This sequence comes from Tragulus kanchil, assembly GCA_022376925.1. Taxonomy (NCBI): domain Eukaryota; kingdom Metazoa; phylum Chordata; class Mammalia; order Artiodactyla; family Tragulidae; genus Tragulus; species Tragulus kanchil. The sequence continues at coordinate 139,800,890 of JAIOJX010000024.1, forward strand.
TTCTCAGCTTTAGTTTCCACATAAAGGCATCTGTAAAAATGAAGGTAACGAAAGCTACTTCATGGCTGTGTTTGCAAGATGCTGCAGGATTTACTACAAAAGATACTAATAAGCAGTAATGAATATATGGTGCTTTCCACATGCCAGGTCCTGTTCTAAGCACTCCATATATATTAACTCATTTTAATCCTAATGCAACCCTATGAGGTAAATATTTTTTCCCTATTTTGCAATTGATAAAACTGGGGTCTACAAAGATAAAGGAACTTACCGAAGGTCACACAGCTAGTGAGTGGCAAGGTCCAGTTATGCACCCAGGAGGCCTGGCGCCGGGGCCAATCCTCCAGGCCACCATGCCATGCTGCCCGTGAAGGTGCCCTCCACAGTGCCTGCAACATAACAGACATTCAGTAAACAGTTACTGAATTTGAACTGTCTCTAAACCTATCTCTAGAGCTTCTCTGGTGGCTCAGTGATGAAGAGTTCCACCTGCCAATTCAGGAGACATGGGTTCCATCCTTGGGCCAGGAAGATCCCACATGCCGCGGAGCAACTACTCCAAAGACTGAAGCATGCAGAACCTGCCCTGGAGCCTGTGCTCCCCAATAAGAGAAACCACTGCGATGAGAAGCCCGTGCACCACAATGAAGAGTAGCCCCTGCTCACTACGACTAGAGATATGCCCACACAGCCTCTCGGGCCCAGGGCTCCTGTTGCCAGCCTTCAAGGCCAGTGACTGTGGGCCCAGAAGGAGGCCGCTCCCGTCCAGCCTGGTGACTGCAGACAAGCAGGAGGGCGAGAGAGGCAGGAGTGTCACCCACTCAGCACTCCGTCGTCTGCGTGATCTCTAGCTCCTTCTCCACTTCCTCCTCCTCTCTTTTCCACACCCTTCTCTCCTTTCAAGGACTGTTAGCAGAGACTAAATCCTCTGTCTCCCTTCCTCAGGGTCCTGCTGAGCTCTGGGACAGCGCCCCCGTTTTAAGGTTGCTTATGTAAATTTCCTGATTTCTTGTCTTCTCCGAATGGTGGGAGCTGTTGCAAAGAAGGAGCACGAGATCTGGTTTCCAGTCCCAGGTCTGGGTATTACTAACTCAGCAACTCTTCTCAGCTTTAGTTTCCACATAAAGGCATCTGTAAAAATGAAGGTAACGAAAGCTACTTCATGGCTGTGTTTGCAAGATGCTGCAGGATTTACTACAAAAGATACTAATAAGCAGTAATGAATATATGGTGCTTTCCACATGCCAGGTCCTGTTCTAAGCACTCCATATATATTAACTCATTTTAATCCTAATGCAACCCTATGAGGTAAATATTTTTTCCCTATTTTGCAATTGATAAAACTGGGGTCTACAAAGATAAAGGAACTTACCGAAGGTCACACAGCTAGTGAGTGGCAAGGTCCAGTTATGCACCCAGGAGGCCTGGCGCCGGGGCCAATCCTCCAGGCCACCATGCCATGCTGCCCGTGAAGGTGCCCTCCACAGTGCCTGCAACATAACAGACATTCAGTAAACAGTTACTGAATTTGAACTGTCTCTAAACCTATCTCTAGAGCTTCTCTGGTGGCTCAGTGATGAAGAGTTCCACCTGCCAATTCAGGAGACATGGGTTCCATCCTTGGGCCAGGAAGATCCCACATGCCGCGGAGCAACTACTCCAAAGACTGAAGCATGCAGAACCTGCCCTGGAGCCTGTGCTCCCCAATAAGAGAAACCACTGCGATGAGAAGCCCGTGCACCACAATGAAGAGTAGCCCCTGCTCACTACGACTAGAGATATGCCCACACAGCAATGAAGACCCAGCACAGTCAAAAAATGAAAACTAATTAATTAAACATAAAAAATAAAATAAGGGCTTCCCTGGTGGTCCAGTGGGTAAAGAGTCCACCTTGCAGTACAAGGGGCACCAGTTTGATCCCTGGCCTGGGAAGATCCCACGTGCCGCGGCTGAACCGATGTGTCCAACTACTGAGCTAGCGCTCTGGAGCGCATGCACCCACAGCCGGTGCTCTGCAATGAGAGAGGCCACTGCAATGGAAGGCCCACACAGGGCGAAAAATAAAGATGGATAAAAATAAATTAAAAAAAAAAAACAATAAAGCAGGCCAAAATTAAAATAATAATAATAAATAATTTTAAAAAGTAAAATAAAATAAAAATGTCTCTCGCTGCACTGGGCGTACCCCTGGGAAGAGATCACCTGAAAAGGGGAAGGGATTGTGCTTTCGTTTGCTCTGACATCACCACCCCCAAGCCAAAGAGCAACCAGTTTGGGAGTGTTGAGAAAGACGAATAAATGTAAAACATCCCATTGGAAGGAAACTGGGAGATCCATTCATCCAGCCTCCATTGCTCTCAAAGTCAGAAGGGGGCTTCCCCTCCCCTGGTGGTCCAGTGGGTAAGGACACCGCCTTGCAGTGTAAGGGGCGCTGGTTCCATCCCTGGCCTGGGAAGATCCCACGTGCCGCAGAGCGGCTGGACCAATGTGTCCAATCACTGAGCCGGAGCTCTGGGGCGCATGCGCCCAGAGCTGGTGCTCTGAAAGGACAGACGCCACTGCGATGGGAGGCCCACAGGAGCCAAACAACAAAGACGGATGAACAGAGAGAAACAAAAGACCAATAGAAGTGGCCCACCTGCTCCCCTCCCTCCCCAACCCGACCCCCGCCCAAAATAAATAAATAAATCTTAAAAAAAAAAAAAAAGTCAGAAGGGCATGAGTCATATGAAAGTTGTCCTTCTCTACCCACTCATGAACTTCCCAAGGTCACTGTGCCCCCCGCAGGTGGGAGAGGAGCTGCCTCTAACCGCCCACTCCCCAGAGCTCCGGATCTCGGATCACCGCAGCTGCCCATCATGGAATCCCTGGCCAAATCTTCCTGTTCCTGGACTGTGCCCACAGTCCCAGAATAAGGCGGGTAGAGGAGGCATCTGTGTAAGAGGTATGGGAAAGGAAGGTGGGCGAGCATAAAACAGAGAAGTAAACCAGAAGAAACTGGCGACGGAAGAAATTTCGGGGTTCAGCGTCTCTCATTTCTCCTGATGAACACTGTTTTACGTGTGTCATTATCCATGCTGAGTTTGCGCAGAATTGAAACGAGTTGCCCAGTGTACAGTTGACCCTCGAACAACATGAGTTTGAATTGCGGGAGTCAACTTACATGGAGATTTGTTTCAATAGTAGATACCACAGTGATAAGGGATCCCACTAGCTGTAGGTGACATCTGCAAATGCAAACTGCTAGGCAGAAGGCCGACTAGAGATTATACCTGGACTTTCCATTGCTCAAAGGGGTAGCACTGCTAACGCTCACACTGGTCAAGAGTCAGCTGTAATTTTAATTTTTTGATTTCCATATGCCATTCTTGCAGTTCAGGTGCCCTCAGTATAGTGTACTAAGGCATCAAGGTTAGAGGCAGACTGTCAACATGCTAAGTCTGTTGGACTTTCTTCAGACAGGTCAGAAGTTTCCTGGATCAGTCTCCTCGTCTGTTGGACTGAACAAACTCCAGGGCTTCCAGGTGTGATAATATTCGATGGCTCAGTGAGTTCCTAGGCCATGGAGGGCCTGGTGGCTGCTTGTTAGGCTCCCATCATGTCTCTGACTGAAGTAAAGAAGCCCACGTGGGACAGATGGGCCCCTTGCTGCTCTGTAGCTACAGCCTTACGATCACCCTTGGGTTTTGGCATTACCACCAAGCTTGGGCTAATTCAACTTCTAGCATGCCATGCGTGCCATAGGTGCACAGTACAACCTGTGACCTGAATCAAACTCAGAGTGATCGGCTGAATCCCTGTCCCCACGATATAATCCAAGTACACTCAGTCCATCAGTTGTGTGCTAGCCAGGGGCCTCTCTTCTGGAATGAGTAACTCAGACTCCTGGACTTGAGGGAGTCCTAACTTTGGACAACTACCGAGAGAGGTGCCTGTCCCAGGGGATGACAGGCAGCCCATATCACATAGACTCAGGGTCTGCAGCGAAGGTGAAGAGAGGGCCCAGAAGTAGAGATGCTTCCCATAAGACAGCCTTCCCGGAAAAAAACGCTGGAGGAAACACCAGGGGCGGCAACCTCGCCCTTTACTTTCTATGCCATGACACCCCCCTCCCTTCTACCTGGGAGTGGGGCCTAGAAGACGTGACTCTGAGGCCCTGGGAGCTAAAGGAGTCAGGGCCCACCGCCTCTACACAGACATCGAGAGTCTGCCGGCAGGGCTCACCAGGGTCCCAGACCACAGGAAGCAGATGTGGTCTCCACGTGGAGAGGGAGGGGCTCTGTGCCGCCATGATGGAGCCCTAGGCAAGAAGCCACTGGACACTCCTCGTTTTCACGCCCCTTCAGCCTTACCAGCATCTCCACACTGCTCTCTAGATTCCAGGATTCCCACTCACCTCCTACCAGGAGAGCCAGTGTACCTGCCCCGCAGCCCTTCCGTCAACAGTGATGAGCCAGGGTAAAGGCTGGGAGGGCTCTGGGGTAATGGTTTCACAGGGGAAGCCCAGGGAGCCTTGCTCCACTCCTCCCTCAATCATCGTGCCTTCTCGGATGCTCTTATCCTCCCCCTGCTCCCTTCCAGCAACCCTTCCCTTTGCCCTCAGGACATCTCCATACCTGGAAGGCTTTGCCATCCTAGAGGCTGAGGTCTGGGCCTCTAGCAGGGGTACGGTCAAGTTACAAATAGCCTTGTCTCAGGATGCAAGAGGTACATAAGTGCCCAGCCCAAGGCCACAGAGGTGTTGGGATTCATAGGCACCTGTTTCTTAGATATAGAGCTCCCATCCTGAGCCCCCAAGCCTGGTCTTCCTTCACACAAGAGCGCGCCCCTCCTCAGCCAGGGGAGATTTTCAGGGGGCTATGGCACCTCCCCCCAGCAGAGTTGCCCACACCCGGGACACAGAGTTGCCCGTCAGCCTGGATGCCAAAGGACCCATTCCTAGCATGTAGGGGACCCATTTCTATGACATGAAGCAAGATAGATGGGAAATCCTGTCTGTCTACAGAATGTGGGTACTCCTTCTGGCAGGAGATCCACCCCCATCTCTAGACTTCAGAGATGCCCACACCCCAATATTGCCTTCAGGATACCCGGGGGTCCGTCCCTGGACAACACTGCCCACTGTAAGGCAGGGTGGGCTGCACCCTTCAGTGGGGTACTTCAGCACTCACCACCAGGCCTGGGTCTGGCCCCCGTTTCTGGCCTAGTCGGCAACTCCTACCTTTGCTGAGCAGCTCCCGGCTCCCATGTGATAGCTCCTCTCAGATGATGCTTCTCCAAGGCTGCTGAAGCCTGAACCACTGCAGTGATCAGTGAGAGGCAGCCGGCAGAGCAGGATGCTCTGAGAGCTTCTGGGTCCTAATGGCCTCCTGCTTCCCACCCAGACCCTTGGAGCCACTTCTGGAGCCAGGAGCCAGGCGCCAGTGCCCCCAAGCAAGGCGCCCAGGAATAGGCCCAGCCCCACCCACACCCCTCAGGCCACTGGAGTGATAGTTCAAAAACCTGGTGAAGCCAGCCTGCAGAGACCCTCCTGGCCAGCCTGATGTAAAAAGAGCCCTCAGAGTCAGAAGATCCAGGTTTAAGGCCTGGCTCTGGCAGTTCTTAACTGTGTGACTTTGGATAAGTCACTTGCCATTTCTAGTCTTGGTTTCTTATTTGTTCAAAAGGAATAGAGGACAGATCATCCTTAGAGTTCCAGAGGCTCTGCCATTGCCTGGTTCTGTGACGTCAGACTCAAGGCGCTTTTGCAGTAGGCCAATTAGGGTAGACCCAGGACTCTGGGTCAGGTCTGGTAGGGGCCGTGGCTTGAGGGCGTAGCCCAAACTTTGGCCCCTTTGAAAGTTGCCTCAAGTATAGAGAGGTTAGGTTTAGGAGTGGTGATCAGGTTTGAAGAGGAGCTAAGGGCCTTGTCCTAATTTTATACTTGCCCCTCAAAAAGTGCATTATTATTATTATCTTCTTAGCTAGTATGTTTCTGTGGTATGGGGCTATGAGAGCTGGTGGAGACGGGGGACTTGAACATCCTCATAAGTCACCTTGTGGCACCAACACAGCATCCCCCTCAAGGCGGGGTGGGAGGCAGGTGCTCGGGGAGGCTCTGATTGGTCAGGATCTGTGGGATCTGAGGGCCTGAGCAGAGATGGGGAATCTGGCAGAAGGACCAAGGCCAGGGGATGAGCCTTTGGAAGTGAGATGAAGGGGTATGACTTCTCACTATCTATGAGGAAAACAGCTCCCCCAGGATCGGGACAGACCCCCAAAGACAAGTTCCTAAGACTTGAGAGTTGTAAGACACCCTATTACCCAAGGCATTTGTGCTTCTGAGACCCAGAGAGGTGAAGGGATTGCCCAGAGTCACATGTAGCAGGGCCATGAGCCTAGACAAGGAATTCAGCCCTCTTCCCTGAGACTCAACCATATGGGAACTCCTTCCGTCTCTAAAAGGGGGAAAAGGGAATCCTGGAAATGTTTACCAGACCCAACCCTAAAAGTCATAATATAAGAATAATGAATTACTCAGGGAATTTGAAGCAGGCAAGGTGACTGCCCCAGGTCATGGGTCAACAACAGAGAGTCTGCCAACCAGCCCAGAACTGACACTATGATCTCCACTGTCCCCAGCCACCCTTTCTTGAGCTGGTCCCTCTACATACAAGACCTTCAGTCCCCATACCAGTTCTATGAGGCAGCCATTATACATCTGAAGTTTCAGATGAGGAAATGGGTACCAGGGGTGAAGTGACTTTGCGCAGATCACATAGCTAGTAAACACCAGAGCCAATATTTGAACCCAGGTCTGTTTGAAGCCAAAGCATTTACTCCTTCCCTCTGCCCCCAAGGCTTCTCTGGGGGCCTGACATGAGACTCCAGGCTGAGACTCTAGAGCCAATTCCATAGAAATGGCCCCTACCTTCCAGGAAACAGCCGAAAACAAAATTAGATATACCTGAGTACAGGGAAATCCAATTAAAATGTCAAATTAAAACCCAAAGGCAGCAAAATAATTTTTATCAAACCTTGTGCTATCATGTTGGCAAGATCATTTTGGCATCAGTCAGACCCTCTGGGATCAGGTAATGCCTGTCCCTGATTACCCACATCATTCCTACAGGCGCCTAGCTCAGACTGACATGGCCCCCATCCAAAGATTCACAAAGAAACGGAGAGAAACTGGGCTCATCAGAACAGGATTATAAGAGGGAATTCCCTGGCGTTTTCATGGCTGGAGCCCAGATTTGATCCCTGGCCGTAGAACTAAGATCCCACAAGCCACACAGGGGAAAAAAGAAAGAAAGAAAGAGCACCGGATTGGTCGGAAGTACTTGATTCTAACTGGGTTTTACTCTATTGATTGATAGCAGGAACTTAGCCTGTGAATTTGGCCATCTGTACCAGAGTCTTTCTATCAAATGGACAAAAGTTTTACACCCTACGTATCTAATAGAGATTTGTTGTTGTTTAGTTGCTTCAGTTGTGTTCAACTCTTTGCGATCCTATGGACTGTAGCCTGCCAGGCTCCTCTGTCCATGGGATTCTCCAAGCAAAAATACTGGAGTGGGTTGCCATTTCCTACTCCAGGGGATCTTTCCCTCCCAGGGATTGAACCCTTGTCTCCTGCCTGGCAGACAGATTCTTTATCACTGCGCCTCTTGGGAAGTCCATTTAATAGGGATAGGAAGCCGGTAATACACAGCCTGATTCTCAGCCTTGTTTCTCAAACAAGTGGGATGGTGGCCAGCAGGCAAAGTCTCCAGACCCTGAGGCCCCCTCCCAGGATCCTGGTGGGGCCCTTGGGACTGAGGTCTGATTTGGTACTTAGATCTGATTTCTCCTCAAGCATGATCCTTGCCCTGCCCCACGCATGCCCACTAGCATCTCTTTTTCCTTTGGCCGCGCCACATGACTTGTAGGATCTTCATTCCCCCACCGGGAATTGAACCTGGGCCCCAGCAGTGAATGTGTTGAGTCCTAACTACTAAACGACCAGGAAATTCCTCACCAGCATCTCTTGATGGAGTTATGTCCACCCCTTGGCCCCTCTTTCCTGTCCCTCACAAGATGAGACCTTGAAGTGGGACCGAGTTTGTTTCTTTCATCCATCCCTGTGTTCAGGTGTCTCTCAAATGTTCATTATGTGCCCACAGTCCCCTCCCCTTCACCTGCTTAGTGGCACCCGCTGCCCTTCTCCATTCTCCGTGTCTGTCAAAACTTGCTCTCAGGAAAGAGGATGATAAATCCATTCACACGGATAGCAGCTTAATGTGTTCTCTCTCTCAGGAATATTAACAATTTAACAGGGAACAAAGGGAAGAAGCCGGATGTCGGGCTTCCAGCATCAACCAGGGGTGTCCCTGAGATCCCACAACAAAGACAGGCCTCGCCCCCAGGATGCCAACCTGACGTCCTCCCTGCCCCGACTGCCATCCCCATGGACACCCAAGCCTCCCCACGTGGAGAGCAGGCTCACAGCTGGGACCTCCCCACCACAGCTCAGCTCCCAGCTGTCCAAAAGCCCCCTGGGCCACCACCAGCCACACCTGCTCCCCAGGCACCAGCCCCTTGCCCACCATCTGCGGCCAAGCTGAGGGGCTGAGGAGGGAGTCAGAGGAAAGCAGAGGTGAAAGCCTTTCCATTCCCTTTATTCCCCCACAGTCTGGCCTGCACCCCCTGCCAGGAGCCAAGATCCGACAGTATATTCAGCCTGCAGCTGCCACTGGTCATGTGAGCCCATTGCTAGGTTACAGGGACCCAAAAATAAATCCTTCCCAACCAGATTAGAAACCGAGGGCCTCGGATGAACCAGGCTCAAAAGAGTGACAGGAACACCCACAGTGCCGGTGCCGGCCAGGCCTGCGATGCGACCAGGGAGCCGTTCCCATGCTGCCCACAGCCCCCAGCCCGTCCGCTGGGGCTCAATGCTGGACCCCCAAAGAAACATTTCCAGAGAGGTGCCGGGCCTTTGGTAACTGCACAGGAAGCGGTCTCCAGGCAGACTGGCCCTTTCTCGCTGGCATCGGGGCTGTTGGAGCAGTCCTGCCCTGCCTGCTGTCCACATCCAGTACTAAACGACCAGGAAATTCCTCACCAGCATCTCTTGATGGAGTTATGTCCACCCTTGGCCCTCTTTCCTGTCCCTCACAAGATGAGACCTTGAAGTGGGACCGAGTTTGTTTCTTTCATCCATCCCTGTGTTCAGGTGTCTCTCAAATGTTCATTATGTGCCCACAGTCCCCTCCCCTTCACCTGCTTAGTGGCACCCGCTGCCCTTCTCCATTCTCCGTGTCTGTCAAAACTTGCTCTCAGGAAAGAGGATGATAAATCCATTCACACGGATAGCAGCTTAATGTGTTCTCTCTCTCAGGAATATTAACAATTTAACAGGGAACAAAGGGAAGAAGCCGGATGTCGGGCTTCCAGCATCAACCAGGGGTGTCCCTGAGATCCCACAACAAAGACAGGCCTCGCCCCCAGGATGCCAACCTGACGTCCTCCCTGCCCCGACTGCCATCCCCATGGACACCCAAGCCTCCCCACGTGGAGAGCAGGCTCACAGCTGGGACCTCCCCACCACAGCTCAGCTCCCAGCTGTCCAAAAGCCCCCTGGGCCACCACCAGCCACACCTGCTCCCCAGGCACCACCCCCTTGCCCACCATCTGCGGCCAAGCTGAGGGGCTGAGGAGGGAGTCAGAGGAAAGCAGAGGTGAAAGCCTTTCCATTCCCTTTATTCCCCCACAGTCTGGCCTGCACCCCCTGCCAGGAGCCAAGATCCGACAGTATATTCAGCCTGCAGCTGCCACTGGTCATGTGAGCCCATTGCTAGGTTACAGGGACCCAAAAATAAATCCTTCCCAACCAGATTAGAAACCGAGGGCCTCGGATGAACCAGGCTCAAAAGAGTGACAGGAACACCCACAGTGCCGGTGCCGGCCAGGCCTGCGATGCGACCAGGGAGCCGTTCCCATGCTGCCCACAGCCCCCAGCCCGTCCGCTGGGGCTCAATGCTGGACCCCCAAAGAAACATTTCCAGAGAGGTGCCGGGCCTTTGGTAACTGCACAGGAAGCGGTCTCCAGGCAGACTGGCCCTTTCTCGCTGGCATCGGGGCTGTTGGAGCAGTCCTGCCCTGCCTGCTGTCCACATCCAGCCTCCTCAGCGTCAGCCTGCCCGCCACATGCCCGCCCCTGCGTACCCGCGACTCACCGTTAACCATTCGCCCTGTGGCCGGAGGACTGATCTGTGCCAGCTGCCCTCTTTCAGACTCTGGGCGGGAGGGAGGTCTCACACTAGCCTCAGAGCTAGGCACGCTCACAGGAGAAAGGTCACAACCACCTTCTGAGTTCGTTTCAATAACGCCATTTACACATGTGGAAACGGAGGCTCAGAGAGCTTAAGTGATTTTCTTAGAGCCACCCATCTAAGCAGCTGGGATTGAAATCCCAGATCTCTATTTACTGAGGCCAGAGATGGGACAAGGAAGAGGACAGGGAACACAAGGAAGAGAAGTGGAAGCCCTCAGAATCCCTTCCCTGGAGCCTCATAACCAGGCCCTTTGCTTCCCCTGAGCTGGGAGCACTGTGCCTCCCTGCTACCCACCTCCACATCCCGAGATAGGCCGCAGCTGACCCAGGCCACCTGCCTCTTTCCTCAGGGGGGCTCTGTTTTGGGCTCTGTTGCCCTCTCTGGTCCAGGATCAAATAGGGTCATTCCTGGTGCTCAGGCCTGAGGAGGGTCATACACAAATCCCCGCTAATCAATCATTGGCCCTCTACCTCAGAACCTTGACCCGCAGTCAGAATAACATGGCTTTGAGTGTCATCATGCATGCCTGCTCAGTCCTGTGCAGTCCTTTGCAACCCCGTGGACTGTAGCCCGCAGGGTCATGGACACAAATTGCGCCTGCAGCTGCCACTGGTCATGTGCCCATCAGGTCCCCCCCAAAAAATTAGAAACCGAGGGCCTCGGATGAACCAGGCTCAAAGAGTGACAGGAACACCCACAGTGCCGGTGCCGGCCAGGCCTGCGATGCGACCAGGGAGCCGTTCCCATGCTGCCCACAGCCCCCAGCCCGTCCGCTGGGGCTCAATGCTGGACCCCCAAAGAAACATTTCCAGAGAGGTGCCGGGCCTTTGGTAACTGCACAGGAAGCGGTCTCCAGGCAGACTGGCCCTTTCTCGCTGGCATCGGGGCTGTTGGAGCAGTCCTGCCCTGCCTGCTGTCCACATCCAGCCTCCTCAGCGTCAGCCTGCCCGCCACATGCCCGCCCCTGCGTACCCGCGACTCACCGTTAACCATTCGCCCTGTGGCCGGAGGACTGATCTGTGCCAGCTGCCCTCTTTCAGACTCTGGGCGGGAGGGAGGTCTCACACTAGCCTCAGAGCTAGGCACGCTCACAGGAGAAAGGTCACAACCACCTTCTGAGTTCGTTTCAATAACGCCATTTACACATGTGGAAACGGAGGCTCAGAGAGCTTAAGTGATTTTCTTAGAGCCACCCATCTAAGCAGCTGGGATTGAAATCCCAGATCTCTATTTACTGAGGCCAGAGATGGGACAAGGAAGAGGACAGGGAACACAAGGAAGAGAAGTGGAAGCCCTCAGAATCCCTTCCCTGGAGCCTCATAACCAGGCCCTTTGCTTCCCCTGAGCTGGGAGCACTGTGCCTCCCTGCTACCCACCTCCACATCCCGAGATAGGCCGCAGCTGACCCAGGCCACCTGCCTCTTTCCTCAGGGGGGCTCTGTTTTGGGCTCTGTTGCCCTCTCTGGTCCAGGATCAAATAGGGTCATTCCTGGTGCTCAGGCCTGAGGAGGGTCATACACAAATCCCCGCTAATCAATCATTGGCCCTCTACCTCAGAACCTTGACCCGCAGTCAGAATAACATGGCTTTGAGTGTCATCATGCATGCCTGCTCAGTCCTGTGCAGTCCTTTGCAACCCCGTGGACTGTAGCCCGCCAGGCTCCTCTGTCCATGGGACTCTCCAGGCAAGAATACTGGAGGGGTTGCCATTTCCTCCTTAGGGTATCTTCCCAACCCAGGAATCAAACCTGCATCTGTTGTGTCTCCTTCAACTGCAGGCAGGTTCTCTACGACAAGCATCACTTGAGAAGCTCCTGGTGGCTTCTCAAGTAAAGAATCTACCTGCAATCCAGGAGACCCAGGTTCAATCCATGGGTCAGGAAGATCCCCTGAAGAAGGCTCTTGCCTGGACAAGACTGAGCAACTAATATACCCTTAGGGTTATAGGAGGTTAGATAACTATTATACAGATGAAAAGGCCCAGAGACAGGAAGAAACTTGCCCAAGGCTACACCGCTTGAGCGCAAAGGAGAAGTGACCAGAATCGAATCTAAGACTCCAAATTCCTACCTCCCCCATTTTTCCTGTCACTGTGGACAGTTGGGGTCCATCATTCCTCGCATTGGGACAAACCTGAAGTTCCCCCAATACCAGACTCCCTTCCTCGACCCGCTCCAAGGCACTCTCGCCTGTCTGTTCTCTTCAGGAAAGTGTTCCTTCTCCCCAAGCAAGGGTTTAAGAGGCCCAGACTCCCCACTCAGCTCCCTCTACACTCCCTGCCTCCCTGTTCTGATGACACACCATCATCGCTTGAAGCCTTGAGAGCATCCCATTCTCACCTCCTGCAGCTTCCAGCTGCCCAAACAGCAGGCTTCATGCTCCTCAATTCAAGAAGTATTTCTTGAGCACCTACTATGTGCAAGGTTCTTGTGTAGGAGGTAAGAGAGAGGGCACAAAGGTGAAACAAATACAAACATTGCCCTCTTGGTGCTTACTGTCCAGAACAGGAATGAAGCAGGTTATCACCCTCAAAGACGAGTCAAAGTGCTGTGATGATTCAAAGGAAGAAATGAACCCAGCTTGCTCAGGAAATCTGGGAAAACTTCATGAAGGAATTGGCATGGGTCTTAAAGGAGAAGTAGAATTTAAACTGTGAGTCAATCAAAGACTTGATGCCTTGAACCATGGTGCTGGAGAAGACCCTTGAGAATCCCTCGGACTGCAAGGAGATCATGCATGCCTGCTCAGTCCTGTGCAGTCCTTTGCAACCCCGTGGACTGTAGCCCGCCAGGCTCCTCTGTCCATGGGACTCTCCAGGCAAGAATACTGGAGGGGTTGCCATTTCCTCCTTAGGGTATCTTCCCAACCCAGGAATCAAACCTGCATCTGTTGTGTCTCCTTCAACTGCAGGCAGGTTCTCTGACAAGCATCACTTGAGAAGCTCCTGGTGGCTTCTCAAGTAAAGAATCTACCTGCAATCCAGGAGACCCAGGTTCAATCCATGGGTCAGGAAGATCCCCTGAAGAAGGCTCTTGCCTGGACAAGACTGAGCAACTAATATACCCTTAGGGTTATAGGAGGTTAGATAACTATTATACAGATGAAAAGGCCCAGAGACAGGAAGAAACTTGCCCAAGGCTACACCGCTTGAGCGCAAAGGAGAAGTGACCAGAATCGAATCTAAGACTCCAAATTCCTACCTCCCCCATTTTTCCTGTCACTGTGGACAGTTGGGGTCCATCATTCCTCGCATTGGGACAAACCTGAAGTTCCCCCAATACCAGACTCCCTTCCTCGACCCGCTCCAAGGCACTCTCGCCTGTCTGTTCTCTTCAGGAAAGTGTTCCTTCTCCCCAAGCAAGGGTTTAAGAGGCCCAGACTCCCCACTCAGCTCCTCTACCCTCCCTGCCTCCCTGTTCTGATGACACACCATCATCGCTTGAAGCCTTGAGAGCATCCCATTCTCACCTCCTGCAGCTTCCAGCTGCCCAAACAGCAGGCTTCATGCTCCTCAATTCAAGAAGTATTTCTTGAGCACCTACTATGTGCAAGGTTCTTGTGTAGGAGGTAAGAGAGAGGGCACAAAGGTGAAACAAATACAAACATTGCCCTCTTGGTGCTTACTGTCCAGAACAGGAATGAAGCAGGTTATCACCCTCAAAGACGAGTCAAAGTGCTGTGATGATTCAAAGGAAGAAATGAACCCAGCTTGCTCAGGAAATCTGGGAAAACTTCATGAAGGAATTGGCATGGGTCTTAAAGGAGAAGTAGAATTTAAACTGTGAGTCAATCAAAGACTTGATGCCTTCGAACCATGGTGCTGGAGAAGACCCTTGAGAATCCCTCGGACTGCAAGGAGATCAAACCAGTCAATCCTAAAAGAAATCAACCCTGACTATTCATTGGAAGGACTGATGCTGAAGCTAAAGCTCCAATACTTTGGCCACTGGATACGAAGAGCCGATTCACTGGAAAAGACCATGATGCTGGGAAAGATTGAAAGCAGGAGGAGGGGGTGACAGAGAATGAGATGGTCGGATGGCATCATAGACTCAATGAACGTGAGTTTAAGCAAACTCCGGGTAATAGTGAAGAACAGGGAAGCCGGGTGGGCTGCAGTCCCCGGGGTCGCAAAGAGTCAGATATGACGGAGTGACTGAACAACAACAACTGAAAGAGGAGAGGAGCTGAGTAGTTCAGGTGGAAAGAGCGGGTCTAGCAAACACATGGAGACTGGCAGGTTTATAAAAATAATCCATGTGTAGGGAAGAAGTGAGAATAGAAAAGTAGACTGGCTGGATTGTGAAGGCTTGGTAAGCCAGACTGAAAAGTTAGCACAGAAAAATGTTCTGAGCAGGGAAGCTTAGGACCACAGGTGTGCCCGTCTGCAGTGTTTTAGTGAGTCGAGTTGATGAGTATTTACCACACCCACAAGTTCCAGAATGAGGGGTTGAACGCAAGGCTGTAAATTTTCCTTATCATTCGGGCCTAGAGAGAGCAGAAAAACCACAGGTCATCGTGGAGATGGTACCTGTGAATGTACGGCAGTGTGAACTCAGAGGAAGGGGCCCGTCAGCGATGACGGGATGTGGGGACCAGATGATACCCGTGCGTCCCAGGTGGGGCTCTCACAGGTGACCTGCACACCCATGCTGTGGGGGAAGTGAAGGGTGCGGTGGTAACTTGAATGCCCGGAAACCCTCCCTTCAAGATTCATGGCGTCATAAGAAGCTGTCCTGCCTCATCTGCAGGGACAGGACACCCTGGACCACCCGCTGCTCATTCCAGAGCAGATTGCCCAGCTGCTTACTCCCTGCCAGCCTCTGGCCTCTGACCGAAGAACAGAGAACTGAGCCTTCCCAACTTGGGGTCCACAGAGCACTTCCAGCAGTGCCTGGTCTCTGACTCTAGGGGGCGTCCCTGCTCTACATCTCTGGGACAGTGCCCCCTAAGCAACAAGTACTCAGCTCCACCAGCCAAACTGAGCTCTGGGATAACCTGACCCTTTCTTCTCAGGCTGGACACAACCGGGCCCACCATATGGGCCCTACGGCCTCTTTCCCAGATAGTTTTCTTTTCCCCAAAGATCTGTCCCTGAATTTCGGACCCACCTAAAAACAGGACCCCCATCCCCACCCTCAATTCAACTCTCCTGCCCTTACATCCAAGGAAGGGCTAGACCCAGGGCTCCCTAGGGATGGAGAGACAGCCTATGGTGGAGGGGGGACCAATTGTCAGCCCTGGCCCACCCACCTGAGGACCCTCTTAGAGGATTATGTGTGAAAACTTAGTCTCTCAGATGGCCTAGCCTGGAAGGGTAGCCCAGGAGGGTCTCAGTCAGCCTTGAGGGCAGAGGATCCTGGATGGTGAAGACCTGGGCAGGAGAGACGACACCAACTGCGGCACTTCAGGGCCTCCAGGCCGCCCTGACAGCTAGCAGCCAAAATTTCAAAAAGTTAAAATGACCACAGGTGTGCCCGTCTGCAGTGTTTTAGTGAGTCGAGTTGATGAGTATTTACACACCCACAAGTTCCAGAATGAGGGGTTGAACGCAAGGCTGTAAATTTTCCTTATCATTCGGGCCTAGAGAGCAGAAAAACCACAGGTCATCGTGGAGATGGTACCTGTGAATGTACGGCAGTGTGAACTCAGAGGAAGGGGCCCGTCAGCGATGACGGGATGTGGGGACCAGATGATACCCGTGCGTCCCAGGTGGGGCTCTCACAGGTGACCTGCACACCCATGCTGTGGGGGAAGTGAAGGGTGCGGTGGTAACTTGAATGCCCGGAAACCCTCCCTTCAAGATTCATGGCGTCATAAGAAGCTGTCCTGCCTCATCTGCAGGGACAGGACACCCTGGACCACCCGCTGCTCATTCCAGAGCAGATTGCCCAGCTGCTTACTCCCTGCCAGCCTCTGGCCTCTGACCGAAGAACAGAGAACTGAGCCTTCCCAACTTGGGGTCCACAGAGCACTTCCAGCAGTGCCTGGTCTCTGACTCTAGGGGGCGTCCCTGCTCTACATCTCTGGGACAGTGCCCCCTAAGCAACAAGTACTCAGCTCCACCAGCCAAACTGAGCTCTGGGATAACCTGACCCTTTCTTCTCAGGCTGGACACAACCGGGCCCACCATATGGGCCCTACGGCCTCTTTCCCAGATAGTTTTCTTTTCCCCAAAGATCTGTCCCTGAATTTCGGACCCACCTAAAAACAGGACCCCCATCCCCACCCTCAATTCAACTCTCCTGCCCTTACATCCAAGGAAGGGCTAGACCCAGGGCTCCCTAGGGATGGAGAGACAGCCTATGGTGGAGGGGGGACCAATTGTCAGCCCTGGCCCACCCACCTGAGGACCCTCTTAGAGGATTATGTGTGAAAACTTAGTCTCTCAGATGGCCTAGCCTGGAAGGGTAGCCCAGGAGGGTCTCAGTCAGCCTTGAGGGCAGAGGATCCTGGATGGTGAAGACCTGGGCAGGAGAGACGACACCAACTGCGGCACTTCAGGGCCTCCAGGCCGCCCTGACAGCTAGCAGCCACAAGGGGGCAGTGTTGGTCACAGAGCTGCAAGGAGTCAACCGCAGTTTCCAGGTAGAGGCTTCTCACTGCCAAGCCCTCACTGGCTTTATCCCTCCCGCGGACTTTCTGTCCTGTGGGCCCAGTTTTCACCTTTTAGATCTCCTACACTCTAGGCTTGGAGGGCTATGTAATAGGGCCAAGGCTCCCAAGAAAAACTCCCTCCTCCTCCTAAGAGGTGGGTAGGAAGAAGACAGGCAGGCAGGCATGCTGGAAGGCGTGCTCCACTCAGGGTCCAGAAGCTGCACCTGCCTGAGTGAGCAGTGCACTGGGGGTTACTCTCTCCACTTCTCCGAGCCCCAGCCTCAGATGAGGGTTGGCCTAGACCTGTCGTTCTCTAAGGCCCTTTGCAGCTCTAGATTTTGGATCTGAGTCATAGCTGCTGTCCTCAAGTGGCTTCTCTCTCCAGGGCCCTGGGAGCTTGAGCGATTTAGGACCTGGGATAAGGGAGTGGGTGCAGGAAATAGCAGTGGGCTCTTCTGCTCCCCACCAACCAGGTCATTCCTCTGGAAATTACAGTCAAAAACATTCCGTCCTAGGACTGGGAAGGGACCCAGGAAAGGATGACCGGGGTCAACAGGGCCCCAGAAAGACCCCTCCAAATGGCTCCATCTGATTGCTTTCTGTGTGATGGTGTGAATGATAGGAGGGCTGGAGGCTGGCTGAGCAGTATCCCCTCCCAGGCCCAGGCTACCCAAAACATCACAGGGCCAGATGGGACGGAACCCACATGAGGGCTGCAGGAAGCCCAGACCCCTTCCCTGGCCTCTTCTCTCCAAACCACTTAACAGTCACCCTGTCCCCGTCTCCCCACATGGCTCTGCCCCCTGCCCTGCTTCCAGCCCATACCCTCGCATGCCCAGAATGCCGAGTTCACAGCCTTGATTCTAGGGAGGTGCCTGCCTAACTCCTCCCCACCTCCCCACCTGTTTCCTGTGCCTCTTTTGTCCCTGAGCAGTGTCTCCTGACTCCTTGTCATTTCACAGCAGGGCCCCGGGGCACACTCTGCCCTGCACCTCAGCCTTCCTTTGGGGCCATCTGATCCACCATCCTGGAGGTGAAGGGGCGGGGTGCCTTCGGTCACCCAGCTAGCAGCCACAAGGGGCAGTGTTGGTCACAGAGCTGCAAGGAGTCAACCGCAGTTTCCAGGTAGAGGCTTCTCACTGCCAAGCCCTCACTGGCTTTATCCCTCCGCGGACTTTCTGTCCTGTGGGCCCAGTTTTCACCTTTTAGATCTCCTACACTCTAGGCTTGGAGGGCTATGTAATAGGGCCAAGGCTCCCAAGAAAAACTCCCTCCTCCTCCTAAGAGGTGGGTAGGAAGAAGACAGGCAGGCAGGCATGCTGGAAGGCGTGCTCCACTCAGGGTCCAGAAGCTGCACCTGCCTGAGTGAGCAGTGCACTGGGGGTTACTCTCTCCACTTCTCCGAGCCCCAGCCTCAGATGAGGGTTGGCCTAGACCTGTCGTTCTCTAAGGCCCTTTGCAGCTCTAGATTTTGGATCTGAGTCATAGCTGCTGTCCTCAAGTGGCTTCTCTCTCCAGGGCCCTGGGAGCTTGAGCGATTTAGGACCTGGGATAAGGGAGTGGGTGCAGGAAATAGCAGTGGGCTCTTCTGCTCCCCACCAACCAGGTCATTCCTCTGGAAATTACAGTCAAAAACATTCCGTCCTAGGACTGGGAAGGGACCCAGGAAAGGATGACCGGGGTCAACAGGGCCCCAGAAAGACCCCTCCAAATGGCTCCATCTGATTGCTTTCTGTGTGATGGTGTGAATGATAGGAGGGCTGGAGGCTGGCTGAGCAGTATCCCCTCCCAGGCCCAGGCTACCCAAAACATCACAGGGCCAGATGGGACGGAACCCACATGAGGGCTGCAGGAAGCCCAGACCCCTTCCCTGGCCTCTTCTCTCCAAACCACTTAACAGTCACCCTGTCCCCGTCTCCCCACATGGCTCTGCCCCCTGCCCTGCTTCCAGCCCATACCCTCGCATGCCCAGAATGCCGAGTTCACAGCCTTGATTCTAGGGGAGGGTGCCTGCCTAACTCCCTCCCCACCTCCCCACCTGTTTCCTGTGCCTCTTTTGTCCCTGAGCAGTGTCTCCTGACTCCTTGTCATTTCACAGCAGGGCCCGGGACACACTCTGCCCTGCACCTCAGCCTTCCTTTGGGGCCATCTGATCCACCATCTGGGGCCTAACCCCACCCAGCCCAGGGTGTGTTCTGCTTCTCGTGTCCCATCTTCTTTTTCTTCCCTCCTGGCCCCATTTCTCATTTTTCTCTCTCTTATTTGGCTTCCCTCCTTTGACCGCTCTCTTCTGCTCCCCCTAGCCTGTGCTCAGAACATTCCAAGTCTCAGAGCCTCTTTGCACTGGGCTTCTACTCCCCCGTCTCTCTGTTTCTCTGCCTCAGCATACACCTTTTCTCTCCATCTCTCTCTCCACCCTCACTTCCTCCTCTGCGATGAATACATTGAAAATCTGATCCATCCCTCCTGGACTGAGGGTATAAATAGCAGAGGGAGGCTGGGCTAGGAGCCAGACTTGCTACCAGACTTTTCCTTGGAGCCCCAGGGTTGGGCATGCAAGATCAGTGGTGGGAAGGGTCCAGGGCAGGGTCTCCAGGGCAGAGAGTCAGAGGGTTGGGATTGAAAGTCACTGTGCAGAGTGGCTGACCCAGGCAGGGAGGATGTGACAGGAAGCTGGGGCTGTGGCTCTTCAAGTCCTCCGCACCAGCCTATCCTCCCCGCCTAAATGGTTACGGGGTTCCTAGTTCTACTGCTGAAGAGGGAGCTCTGGCTCAGAAGACTCCCCAGGGCCACTCGAAGGTCTTGTGGCCTCCTCTTGGGCACAGATGCGTGGGCCCAGGTGGCGGCCAGCAGACAGCAGCTGGGGACTGGAATGGAAGTGGTGGCCTCAGGAAACAGGCCACACTCTCACCCCAGCCAGCTCCCCGGCCTAATTAGAGACCGGAATGGGCATTGATCGTCCCTGAGCTCATTATGTCACAGCTGGGGAACAGCTGGCCAGTTTTTTCCAGGCCATTAGCTGCGCCATGAAGTGGAGAGAGGGAGGGGGCGTGCGACCAGGATCAATACCCCGTCTGTCTGCGGGAGAAGCGCCCCGTGGCTGCCTCCTTCCGCGCTCAGGGCCGGGCTTCTCTCTGAGGCTGCCTGTCTGTGCACTGAGCTCCTTGCAGCGCACACACCAGGCTCAGCTCCTTCCAGCCTGGAGATGGGAGCCGCCGACTCTGACATGACCCTGAGCTGGCCCGCGGGACCCTCTGAGTCTTCCCTCTCAGGGGATGAGACGGGCAGGAAAGAGCTTCAGGTTACCATGCTGCTGCCAGGGGAGACCTTTAAAGTCCAGCTTCTCCCCACCCCCACAGCAAGATGACACCTAAGGCAGCTGTTTCGCTGGCCTGGGGCCCACCTCTCGGTGCCCCTGGACTTAGCTGGGTTTGGTTTCCAGGGGTGGGGAAAGCCAGGAGATGGGAGGGGATGCTCCAGACCTTGGGGAATGGCAGGTCAGCTGAGTAGGACCCACGACAGGAGGTAAACTCCCAGCATGGCCTGACCCCAGGAGGCTCGCTGGCAAAGGAGCGTTCAGCTTTATTTAATGAACTGGCTTTTTTACTTATGGAGTTAGGAAGTGTCAAAACCTCCCAAATAACCCAAGTCACACTTCTTGGTTCACAGAGAGAGAAACCAATCTCTGCTGTTCAGTTGCTGCAGTCGTGTCTGGCTCTTTGCAACCCTATGAACTGTAGCCCGCCAGGCTCCTCTGTTCATGGGATTCTCCAGGCAAGACTACTGGAGTGGGCTGCCCTAACCTCCTCCAGGGGAATCTTCGTGACCCAGGGATTGAACCTGAGTCTTTTGTCTCCTGCACTCAGGCAGGCAGTTGCTTGGCCACTAGCACCACCTGGGAAGCCCAGGCAAATTCTAACATGCCTTAAGGTCTCTATGCTTGGCCAGCCACTCTCAGCACTCCCCTTCAGTTCTCTCTGACCCTTTTCTGTTGGTTCTATACAAGTTTTTGGGAGGGCGGGGGCGGGTTAGTGGGGGAGGGGAGCGGGCAGGCCACTTCTATTGGTCTTTCGTTTCTCTCTGTTCATCCATCTTTGTTCTTTGGCTCCTGTGGGCCTCACATTGCGGTGGCGTCTGTTGTTGCAGAGCGCCGGCTCTGGGCGCATGCGCTCCAGAGCTCCGGCTTGGTAATTGGACACACGTCCGGCTCCTTCCGCGCTCAGGGCCGGGCTTCTCTCTGAGGCTGCCTGTCTGTGCACTGAGCTCCTTGCAGCGCACACACCAGGCTCAGCTCCTTCCAGCCTGGAGATGGGAGCCGCCGACTCTGACATGACCCTGAGCTGGCCCGCGGGACCCTCTGAGTCTTCCCTCTCAGGGGATGAGACGGGCAGGAAAGAGCTTCAGGTTACCATGCTGCTGCCAGGGGAGACCTTTAAAGTCCAGCTTCTCCCCACCCCCACAGCAAGATGACACCTAAGGCAGCTGTTTCGCTGGCCTGGGGCCCACCTCTCGGTGCCCCTGGACTTAGCTGGGTTTGGTTTCCAGGGGTGGGGAAAGCCAGGAGATGGGAGGGGATGCTCCAGACCTTGGGGAATGGCAGGTCAGCTGAGTAGGACCCACGACAGGAGGTAAACTCCCAGCATGGCCTGACCCCAGGAGGCTCGCTGGCAAAGGAGCGTTCAGCTTTATTTAATGAACTGGCTTTTTTACTTATGGAGTTAGGAAGTGTCAAAACCTCCCAAATAACCCAAGTCACACTTCTTGGTTCACAGAGAGAAACCAATCTCTGCTGTTCAGTTGCTGCAGTCGTGTCTGGCTCTTTGCAACCCTATGAACTGTAGCCCGCCAGGCTCCTCTGTTCATGGGATTCTCCAGGCAAGACTACTGGAGTGGGCTGCCCTAACCTCCTCCAGGGGAATCTTCGTGACCCAGGGATTGAACCTGAGTCTTTTGTCTCCTGCACTCAGGCAGGCAGTTGCTTGGCCACTAGCACCACCTGGGAAGCCCAGGCAAATTCTAACATGCCTTAAGGTCTCTATGCTTGGCCAGCCACTCTCAGCACCCCCCTTCAGTTCTCTCTGACCCTTTTCTGTTGGTTCTATACAAGTTTTTTGGGAGGGCGGGGGGCGGGTTAGTGGGGGAGGGGAGCGGGCAGGCCACTTCTATTGGTCTTTCGTTTCTCTCTGTTCATCCATCTTTGTTCTTTGGCTCCTGTGGGCCTCACATTGCGGTGGCGTCTGTTGTTGCAGAGCGCCGGCTCTGGGCGCATGCGCTCCAGAGCTCCGGCTTGGTAATTGGACACATCGGTCCAGCCGCTCCGCGGCACGTGGGATCTTCCCAGGCCAGGGATCGAACCGGCGCCCCTTGCACTGCAAGGCGGTGTCCTTACCCACTGGACCACCAGGGGAAGCCCTCTATACAAGTTCTAATGCAGCCCTGGGGACTCTCAGTCACATGTCCTCAGGCCACCAGTAGAGTTCTGGGGACCACCGGATGTACTCCATCCTGCCTCCACCTCACTCCACCCCCAGCACCACCACAGGTCCAGGGGCTGGGTTTCTGGGCAGTTCCCCTACCCCGCTGAACAGAGGCCTGGATGTGCCATGTCTTCTGTTCCCCAGACATCCCACTCTAGCCTCCAGTTCCAGAATCAGCAGTGAATTGAGCTTGGGAGTTAGAAGGCCCGAACGCCAGACTGGAGTTCCTTCTAGGCTTGACTCCAGCCATGGAGAGCTGGCAGACTGGTTTAACTAGAAGGGCGCAAAGGACAGAGGGCCCTTAAAATGGATTCCTCGTGTGATGGATGAGAAAACTTTGTCCCAGTGAACAGAAGCCATTTGCTCAAGCACACCTAGCTGGTTTGAACAGATCTGAAACTGGGTTTGCCAGCTCCCAGCTGGGCTGTGTTGGTTCTATCCCACCAAAGGGCCTGGGCTCCAAGCTCCCAAAGCCACTGATCGAGGTCTAGTGGATCGGCCTCCATCCATTCAGCATGCTGCATGCTCAGTCATGTCTGACTCT
Source organism: Tragulus kanchil (assembly GCA_022376925.1). Taxonomy (NCBI): domain Eukaryota; kingdom Metazoa; phylum Chordata; class Mammalia; order Artiodactyla; family Tragulidae; genus Tragulus; species Tragulus kanchil. Next base: position 139,823,807 of record JAIOJX010000024.1, read on the forward strand.
CTGAGACCCTATGAACTATAGCCTTCCAGACTCTTCTGTCCATGGAGTTTTCCAGGCAAGAATACTGGAGTTGCCATTTTCTTCTCCAGGGGATCTCCCCAACCCGGGGGTCAAGCCTGCATCTCCTGCATTGCAGGCAGATTCCTTACTACTTGAGTCATTGGGGAAGCCCCTGACCCATCCAACACATCCTGACAAATCCAACAAGTTGACTTCTAACAAACCCAGAGTACACCTCTTTCTCAGGCCTCTGAGAATGAAGCAGAATGCAGGTGGTCACCACAGCTGCCAGAAGTCAACCTTTCTCCTGGAACCTCCATCCGGTCGGGAGCAGCTGCTACCAAGGGAGGTGATGGCACAGAGACCAGTTGGGCACTGCTACGTCTGATGTTGACTCATCTGTCTGTCTGGGTCCAGTAAGTGCCGAGAGCAGAGGGAGTCTGGTGGTAACCCGGCCTTGCTGAACTTTCTCCTGCCTGATTCAGAGATAGAGTGAATTGGAAGAAATTAGTATTGCTCCTTCTGCTGGCATTGTGAGGAAAGAAATATCTACGTCGACTCGAAGATGACACCGCGTCTGGCCTCAGAATCGGGAAGACCACGGAGGGTAGTTCCTGGGGCCAGCTTCCCGAGGGCATCAGCAGGATGGCCTCATCCTCGGTGTCTTCTCCTTTGACTCCAAAACAGAGATTGACAGCCTTAAGTAGCAGGGGCTAAGATGTGGAACCCCTGAGGTTGGAGCCAGAGTATAGGAAAAAGGGGTGGTCGGACAGCCTGGTGAGGGAACCATAGCATAGCACGCCTCAGGTGGGGATCTTGGGGCAGAAGAGCTCCGAGAAGCCGGGGGCACGGAAACCAGCCCCCCTGAGGCTGGAAAGGGACGAAGGGAGGCACCAACGCTGAACCATTTCCCATCAGAGTGTCTCTCAGAGTGTCTATGAGGAGGAGATTGTTGTCCTGGCTGGGTGTCCCACAGGCGCCATTGATTAGCCCTGTGGACTGAGGCAGGGCCTGGTCTCTCTGATCAACAGACTTTCCTGATCTGTGACAAGACGCAGAGAGTAATGTTTGCCTCACAGGTTGCTGCAGCTTTAAGGCTCACAGACGGGAAATGTCTGTGAGAGGCTTCTGAAAATGTACAAAACAGGAATGATGATTTCCATCACCCCGCACTGCGGCCTGTCTGCACCTCTACGGTGTGTGGCGCTGATGCCTAAGTTGCCAGCCGTGGTTTGTAGCACAACATTATGTACACAAGGACCTTTCCTTCTAGAAGGGACTACCCTGGCCCCATCAGCAGACGTTGATGAATCTATAACAGCCTTCATCAATCCCCAGAGGGTCTGTCCGCTCACAGAGAAGACACCTAAAACTGAAGCAGCTACATGCGCATGTGCACACGCGGACCCAGGCACGTGCACCACAGCGAGCCACGGCTCTGCCATCAGTGGTTCTCCTTCTTAGGTGCTGGGCCTCCTCAGTTCACAGTCCACTAAGGGAGCAATCTCTCTGGGAACAACCATGTCACGATGGTAACTGGTTAAAGGACTAAGAGAACTATCAGGACTGAAGGGACAGTTTTGCATTCATTAGCTGCAGTTTTCTGGGAGAAAGATACTACTAAAGATTTATATTTGGTATTATATTTTATGACTTACAAAAGACTGTCACAGACATTAGTATTTAAGCCCCATGGCCCTCTTAGGAGATGCATACAATTATCTGAGGCTCAGAGAGTTGAAGGGCCTTTCCTTGCATTCGTGATCTTGATATTTGCAAACAATACAGTCTGATTATTTTGCAGACTGTCCTTCAGTTTGGCTTTAGCTGTTGTTGTCTTATGAGTGGATTCAGGTTATACGTTTCTGTCAGGAATGCTATAGAAATAATGCTGTATTCTCAGTTCATCTCCAAAGAGACACACCATGTTGATTTGTCCTGTTTCAGGCGCGCTCACTGGTTTTTTTGTAGCTGTACTGTGTCTTCATTACGGCGCATAGGTTTTTCTTTAGTTTGCAGACCCAGGGCCTCTCTTGTTGCGGCCCACAGGCTTCTCACTAATGTTCGTATGCTTCTGTAGTTGCAGTGTGCATGGGCTTAGTTGCCCCACAGCAGCTGGGGCCTTAGTTCCCCACCTGGGGATCAAACCCATGTCCCCTGTATTGAAAGGCAGATTCTTAACCCCTGGACCATGGTTCCCATGGCCAGGATAGTCCGCAGGCATGCTAACTTTTATCAGTTGATTAGGATCATGTCAGCCAACTCTCTTCACTGTAAATTCAATTATAAATATTGTGTACTTAGTAATTAATAACCATTTCTGGGGAGATACACTGAAACTGTGTAAATATCAGGTTCATCATCAAATTTTCGCCCGCAGTTTTGAGCAGCCATTGATGATTCTTATAACAGCCTTCATCAATCCCCAGAGGGTCTGTCCGCTCACAGAAGACACCTAAAACTGAAGCAGCTACATGCGCATGTGCACACGCGACCCAGGCACGTGCACCACAGCGAGCCACGGCTCTGCCATCAGTGGTTCTCCTTCTTGGTGCTGGGCCTCCTCAGTTCACAGTCCACTAAGGGAGCAATCTCTCTGGGAACAACCATGTCACGATGGTAACTGGTTAAAGGACTAAGAGAACTATCAGGACTGAAGGGACAGTTTTGCATTCATTAGCTGCAGTTTTCTGGGAGAAAGATACTACTAAAGATTTATATTTGGTATTATATTTTATGACTTACAAAAGACTGTCACAGACATTAGTATTTAAGCCCCATGGCCCTCTTAGGAGATGCATACAATTATCTGAGGCTCAGAGAGTTGAAGGGCCTTTCCTTGCATTCGTGATCTTGATATTTGCAAACAATACAGTCTGATTATTTTGCAGACTGTCCTTCAGTTTGGCTTTAGCTGTTGTTGTCTTATGAGTGGATTCAGGTTATACGTTTCTGTCAGGAATGCTATAGAAATAATGCTGTATTCTCAGTTCATCTCCAAAGAGACACACCATGTTGATTTGTCCTGTTTCAGGCGCGCTCACTGGTTTTTTTGTAGCTGTACTGTGTCTTCATTACGGCGCATAGGTTTTTCTTTAGTTTGCAGACCCAGGGCCTCTCTTGTTGCGGCCCACAGGCTTCTCACTAATGTTCGTATGCTTCTGTAGTTGCAGTGTGCATGGGCTTAGTTGCCCCACAGCAGCTGGGGCCTTAGTTCCCCACCTGGGGATCAAACCCATGTCCCCTGTATTGAAAGGCAGATTCTTAACCCCTGGACCATGGTTCCCATGGCCAGGATAGTCCGCAGGCATGCTAACTTTTATCAGTTGATTAGGATCATGTCAGCCAACTCTCTTCACTGTAAATTCAATTATAAATATTGTGTACTTAGTAATTAATAACCATTTCTGGGGAGATACACTGAAACTGTGTAAATATCAGGTTCATCATCAAATTTTCGCCCACAGGTTTTAGCATCCATTGATGATTCTTGCCTCAATCCTTTATTACTATGATGGTTGCTAAATGGCTATTTTCTACTTTCATCTCTTTTCTATCTTTATCAATTGGCATTCCAGTGTATGGTACTGCTTTCCCTTCTCACTATGTATTTATTTATATCTGTATTAACTCATCTATTCCTACTTTATTCATTGAGTTATTATACTGAATACTCACACTCAAGTGATTTACTTTGATGTTTAAATTACCCCAGACTTGGCCTGCATGTATCCCTTCAATCTGGATGATGTATTCCTTTGTTCCCATCATTCTTTGAGTACTGCCATCCTTCCTAGCACAACAAGATGCTCTAGGTTCATCTAGACATTTCTAGGCTGATCAATCCTGGTTCTTTTTAGTGGAAAATGGTCTTTAGAAACAAAGATCTGTCTGATTGGTGTGTTCACTGCTATTCGGGTATCATTGCTTATAGGACCTGTCAGCAGACAGAACTAGAAATATGTATGACACACACACATACCTACACTTATTTATCTGTGTTTAAAACATGGATTCCAACTCATTACCCCAATTCTGATGGTTTATTTCCTTCCCATAAATGTAACTCCTTTCATTAAGAAGCCACAAGAAATATGACTATTATTATCCTCAATACAGTCTCTGTTTTCCCAACTTCTCTACTTGCAATCACCTAAACATACAGGCCATGTTCTCTGCCCCAGGATAACCAAACATGCTGGCTGCACTGGCCAGATTTTGATCCCAGTCTCACTGACACATCATCTATGCTGGCTGAACCCTCCACCTATATCAAAGGGAAAGGGGAGAGGAAGGGCACATTCTATCATTTTTTTAGGATTGGATTTATTGAAGTTTGTCTTCATCACATACTGAAATCTGTTATAATCATTCAGACATGTCACATAACCTCAAGATATTTGTTCCAATACCAGAGCACCTTTAAAGTTTCTAATAGAGTAAGAAAGGCAGTATTGTAAAGTTATTTCTAGATGAATCTGAAAACATATTATAGGAGATACACTGAAACTGTGTAAATATCAGGTTCATCATCAAATTTTCGCCCACAGGTTTTAGCATCCATTGATGATTCTTGCCTCAATCCTTTATTACTATGATGGTTGCTAAATGGCTATTTTCTACTTTCATCTCTTTTCTATCTTTATCAATTGGCATTCCAGTGTATGGTACTGCTTTCCCTTCTCACTATGTATTTATTTATATCTGTATTAACTCATCTATTCCTACTTTATTCATTGAGTTATTATACTGAATACTCACACTCAAGTGATTTACTTTGATGTTTAAATTACCCCAGACTTGGCCTGCATGTATCCCTTCAATCTGGATGATGTATTCCTTTGTTCCCATCATTCTTTGAGTACTGCCATCCTTCCTAGCACAACAAGATGCTCTAGGTTCATCTAGACATTTCTAGGCTGATCAATCCTGGTTCTTTTTAGTGGAAAATGGTCTTTAGAAACAAAGATCTGTCTGATTGGTGTGTTCACTGCTATTCGGGTATCATTGCTTATAGGACCTGTCAGCAGACAGAACTAGAAATATGTATGACACACACACATACCTACACTTATTTATCTGTGTTTAAAACATGGATTCCAACTCATTACCCCAATTCTGATGGTTTATTTCCTTCCCATAAATGTAACTCCTTTCATTAAGAAGCCACAAGAAATATGACTATTATTATCCTCAATACAGTCTCTGTTTTCCCAACTTCTCTACTTGCAATCACCTAAACATACAGGCCATGTTCTCTGCCCCAGGATAACCAAACATGCTGGCTGCACTGGCCAGATTTTGATCCCAGTCTCACTGACACATCATCTATGCTGGCTGAACCCTCCACCTATATCAAAGGGAAAGGGGAGAGGAAGGGCACATTCTATCATTTTTTTAGGATTGGATTTATTGAAGTTTGTCTTCATCACATACTGAAATCTGTTATAATCATTCAGACATGTCACATAACCTCAAGATATTTGTTCCAATACCAGAGCACCTTTAAAGTTTCTAATAGAGTAAGAAAGGCAGTATTGTAAAGTTATTTCTAGATGAATCTGAAAAACATATTATAATATGTATGTTCCTCATTCTGCATTTTAAAGCTCCCTCATAATCTGTTTCCTTATTTTATATTTATTCTAATGTTGTGAAGATGACCAAGCAGAGATCCTTTGTCCTGCTGATAAATTCGGGAACAAAATTTTAAGAAGGTATGTCAGAGATTAGTTGTTTACCAGCCATTCCCTCTTACCTCCTGGGTGCAAGCTGGACTACCTTTCCCAGCCTTCCTTTCAGTCAGGTGTGGGCATATGACTGAGTTCTGACCAGTGGAATGTGAGCTGAAGTAATGAATGCCTCTTCTAGACCCATAAAACCTTCCACACAGTTCTGCAGGCTCCCGTCTCTTCTCCATCTGCTGACTGAATACAGAGGATCCAGTAGAGGATTCCAAAGCCTGTAGCAGTCAGAAGAGCCACAAGATGCACAATTCTACGTTCCTTAATCACTCTGTGGGAGGCCATTGACTGAACATCTGTATTAAACTCTTATGTGAATGTGATGTCGACTTGTGAGGAGCCACTGAGACTTCAGGGTTACTAGGTCAATTAGCCAGCCTACCCTAACTAATACAGAAAGCAAACAAACTGCCCATGCTTACCCTTTAGAAGCAGTAAAGCATCATGTTGGACATGACCTTCTGACACCTACTTGAGGGTTCTTTCCATCAGATTGTTCAAGAGTGTATGTGTGTGTGTGACTCCTTGCGAACCTATGGACTGTAGCCCACCAGGCTCCTCTGTCCATGGGATTTTTCAGACAATAAAACTGGAATGGGTTGCCATTTCCTACTCCAGGGGATCATCCACACCCAGGGACTGAACACAAGTCTCCTGCGTCTCCTGCATTGCAGGTAGATTCTTTACCATTGAACCAGCTGAAAATCCCCTTCCTATCAGATCAGACCAACTTAAAAATAACAGTTTCCCTTTAGTCCAAGCATGAAACTGGACACCCCCCATCCCTTCCCCATTCCCAAGGGAACTGTGGCCCACATTTGCTGTTTCATTTATTCATCTTCATCAAATGAAAACACCTGCTTTGCCTAACACCTACTCTCTGGCAGGAGACTTACCCACCCTGTAGAGGTGAGTACCTCTGATGAAAGGTGACTGCCCTTTCCCACAAGTGGCCTCTACGGTTGGTGTGGCAATGGGAACAGAGCCCAGAGTCTGGGGATGGTCCTAAAGGCTTGGAGACAAGTTGATTTCCTCCTCTGACACAGGAGTCCAGCAGCACTTTCTGGTCACTCCTACCTCCTGGCTATTCATAGGCTGACAGCTACCAGGTCAGTGTGTCAGCGCAGTCCAGGCTGCTGAAAACTTATATCTCTCTGAACAGGAAGTTCCTCACCTTTCTCCCTCCAGACAAGACAAGTTTTCAAGACCAAGAGAGTTAGAGAGATCAGGTCAAGTGGGTGGGGAAGGCGGGGAAGAGTACTGTAATAGAAGGGAAAGAAAAACTCTGGCTGGAGATGTGGAGATGAAGGGCCTTGGGAATTTTCTCAGTATCACAGTCCAAATTTTAGAGCAGTTCACAAAGTCCTGTTTCTAGAGTTGGGCAAAGCGCCAAGGTTTACCTAGCCCTCCTTACATAGAGAGATGTCTGACTGTCATTTCAGAGAGGGAACTGAGGACGCAAGTCATTAAGGAGCATGCTCAAGGTCACAGACATAGTAGGGCAAGGGCTAGCCCCCAGAAGAGTGCTCTTAGCACTTTTCTTCTTGGCTTGCAGGTCTGATGGGAACCACTCAGTTCAAGCAGTTGGAGCAGCAGATGTAATTAGGATACTAAGTGCTAGAGAGTGCAATCCCTGAGGACATATCTCTCCATGACCTTGGCCAACCCCCAAGCCTCTCTGAAAGCCTTTCCCTGCTTCTGCGAGAAGCCAGTGCCCATCAGCCACCAGGGTCTGACACAAACAGTCTGTCCAGGGTGAGTCGCTCAATTCCAAGGTGAAGCAGGAGTAGGAACAGCTCCACTTTGAACCCCAGAGCATCTGGGAAGGGAAAGAGTCTCCAGACTGGAAAGGCATGGAAATTTCCGTGAACCCAGAAGCATGCTCGGAATAGTATCAACTGCCGCATCACCACTCTAGCCCGGCCTTGTTAGTGAGGCAAGGCGCAATCAGGAGATAATTAGCTTGCTGTTATTTATTCCCTACCCTAATCAGCAGCCCACTGCTTGCACAGTGGAGAGGGCTCCCGCCCCTAGAGCAGTGGGGGACCTTTAGTTACCAGCCAGGAAACAAGTGGCAGAAGACAAAGGGCTGGGGAGATCAAAAGAGGGAGGGAGAACCCTGACCGCAGGATCCAGGCGCTGCCAGCTCCTCACAGCACACAGATTCCCCGGGGAGAGGCAGCTGGGATCACCAGGCACCCCAGACAGTGCTACACTCCGCTTCATTTTGTTCCTGGGGTTGGGCTCTGGTCGATAAAGGGCGGCTGGCGTTCAGCTCCCTGTTCTGCCTCACTGCAGTCAAATTGCCTTTTTCCAAGGCGACTTTCAAAAAAAAAAGATGACATTTATCAAAGCCTGCTGAGTGGTGACCTTGGTGGGAGGGAGAGAGGGCGGGTGTACTGTCTGTGGAAGCAGGCAAAGAAAATGAAGAAAACCTGGAGGGAAGGAAACGCTTTCAAGCCTCGTAGTTGTTGGAATAACCACAAGAAATGACTCGGGGCTTGAGGACGTGCTTAACCACACCCCCTCCTGGCCCCTTCGTCATCCTCACCAGCCCATTCTCATGGGAAATCCCTGCCTTTCCAGCCCAAGTAGTAGACTGAAGATGCTCCATCTAATAACAACCTCTGGGAAGGGTTCAGACCTATGACTGGATAACTGCAAAACTGAGAATCTTAGGGTCAGTAGCAGTTCCAGAATTTCTGCATAGGGCCGGCTGAAGGTGAAAGTCGCTTAGTCGTGCCAGACTCTGCAACCCCACGGACGAGCCACGGAATTCTTCAGGGAAGAACACTGGAGTGGGTAGCTGTTCTCTTCTCCAGGGGATCTTCCCGACCCAGGGATCGAACCTAGGTCTCCCATGTTGCAGGCAGATTCTTTACCATCTGAGTCACCAGGGAAGCCCATAGGGCAGGCTAAGAGGCTGCTCTTTGATTGAAAGGGCAGGGAATGAGAGAACTGGAAGATTTGTACTTTGCATAGCAAGAACACATCTGGTCAACCCTGGATCTTCTCTGGCCTTCTAAGCCCCTTCCACACAGGCTCTCATAGCACCTGTCACTGTGCATTGTGAACATCTGTCTCAGCTTCCTTTACCAAGCAATGATACTTGAGAACAGACGAAGCTTCTTGTGTCTTTGCCTTTGTATTTCGCTTTTCTATTCCTAAAACTCACAGGAGTTCTTGCTATATGTGAATGGGTGTGTGTGTGATAGATTGAATGAACAAACAAATGAAGGGACATCTGAGCAAAACAGTCAGTCAGCCCCTGCTTTAATGCTGCCTGTCCTGAGGAGTTCATATCCTCAAGATGGAAAAGATCCATTTCTGGACAGTTGAAAGGTCAGAAGATGTTTCTGGACATGGAATGAAAATCTGTTTTTCTGACAGTTCTACCTTGTAGGATAGTTCTTCCCGTTAGAGGCCCCCAGAACCACAGAAGTCTTCAATCTAGGAGCCCACGCATAGGTCTGTTTTTTTTTTTTAACTTTTTGTTGGCCACTTCTATTGATCTTTCGTTTATTTATCTTTTGTTCTTTGGCCTGTGTGGGCCTCCCATCGCAGTGGCCTCCCTTGCCGCAGAGCACCAGCTCTGGGCGCATGAGCTCCAGAGCTCCGGCTCCGTAGTTGGACACATCGGTCCAGCCGCTACGTGGCATGTGGGATCCTCCCAGGCCAGGGATCAAACTGGTGCCCCTTGCACTGCAAAGTGGTGTCCTTACCCACTGGACCACCAGGGAAGCCCCGCGCATAAATCTTATGAGATCCCTGCCCACAAGAAGTACGTGCAAAATTCTGTGTGTCTACCCTTGGGGATCCATGGCTCCACAAAGGAGTCCATATTACCACACTTTATCTTATTTATTTATTTTAAACAGTTGTTCATTTATTTGGCTGCACATGGTCTTTGTTGTGGCATGAGGGATCTAGTTCCCTAACCAGGGATCAAACCTGGGCCCCCTGCATTGGGACCACAGAGTCTTAGCCACTGGATCACCAGGGAAATCTCTATATTTCCAAATTTTAGAGTCACACCTCATTTGTTTACTGCCTCGTGACATGTAAACCAGACAAATCAAGAATCCTTTCTCCCCCTCTGACTTTTTCAAAGAAAGCAGATCCCCAGGTTGTTATGTATCTTGAGCAAAACTAGCTCCGCTACTTAACCACAGATGATTAGATAGGGATTAATTCACACACTGAAGTTAACCGTGTATCGGTGGGGCCCACAGGAGGCAGAGGAAAGAGTCTGATAGGAATTCTGATCAAAAGGGTGCTCCATGTTGGATGGTAGCAGTTTGACTCACTCAGAGGCTCTTCGTGGGGAAATCAACATCCTTGGTGATACTCACAGAAGGTGGGTAACTTCGGGATTGCATGCCTCTTTCTGCCAATTCAAACCACTTTTTCAATCCTCTCAGCTTTGGAAGCACTGGGCTCATAGTGACTACAGCTAATAAGCAACCCCTTAGTTACAACCTCTGTGGGTTCCTGCAATAAACCCGTCTTCCTGAAACCTATTAGGTATGACTCTCCTGTTTCGACAATTCTGACTAATGCACAACCCTCCAATTTTCAGAAGTGATTGTTATGACTTCCTCCTAAAGTATAAAGTCCTCATTGCTAAGCTATCCCTCATACATGAGCTACCAAAGTAAGTATTCACACACACTCTCATTAAATCCTCACAAAAATTCTACAATAGTGATTCTCAGATTGGGTAGGGTACAAACAATCACCCTGGCTCCACCTTAAATATAGATTTCAGAGCCCCCATCTCCACAGCTTCTGGGATGGGCTTTGAAATCCGTTTTTTTTTTTTTTTTTTTTTAATTTTGGTCTCTTTTTGTTGATTTTTTATTTATTTTTCATCCATCTTTATTCTTTGACTTGTGTGGGCCTCCCATTGTAGTGGTCTCTCTCGTTGCAGAGCACCAGCTGCGGACACACAGGCTCCAGAATGCTGGCTCATAATTGGACACACCGGTCCAGCCGCTCTGCGGCACGAGGGATCTTCCCAGGCCAGGGATCGAACCAGAGCCCCTGCACTGCAAGGCGGACTCTTTATCCACTGGACCATCAAGAGAGTCCTGAAATCCATTTTTTAAACAAGTTACTTGGAGATTCTGATGTAGGTGAGCCTAAATCCCTCACAAGGAGAACAGTACCCTAAAGGGGAACGTTTCCCAAAATGCCTCTCAGACTCTGCCTGTAAAAGTTCTGATTCAGTGGATATGGGGAATGTGTACTTTTCATAGGGCAGGCATCGTTAATGTCCAAGGTTTCCCAGCTGGCTCAGTGGTAAAGAATCTACCTGTCAGTGCAGGAGACCTAAGAGACATGGGTTCGATCCCTGGGTCAGGAGGATTCCCTGGAGTGCTCAGTCCTGTCCAACTCTTGGCGAGCCCATGGACTGTTGCCCACCAGGCTCCTCTGTCCATGGAATTTTCCAGGTAAGAATCCTGGATGGTGGACAACAGGAGTGAGACTAGAAGCCAGTTCCTTTGACACTCAGTCCTGTGCTCCTTCTGCTGGGTCATAGAGGCCACACCACCTGCATAGAGGCCTGAACATAACAGGCAATTGATAGAGGTTTGTTACATAGAACCCGCGCAGGTTCTAGAGGGAAGACACTATTTCTATAAAGTATATTTGCCTCTCATTCTACCCAGCCTCACCCTAAGGCATATAATACAGTGGTCCGCCCTAGGGGCTCAACAGATGTTTGTGAGAGAATCCATTATTGTCTGATTACTGAACTGTGGGCTGCTCTATCAATTAGCTTTGGCTGTACTCCAGATTTAAATGAGCTGCCCAGAACTGAACTTGGTATGCCAGTGATCGTCGGACCCAAACGGAGGACAGCAGGAGCTCTTCATCCATGTTGCTGTAGAAATTGCTGCCTGTTTTGGGGAGCAGGACCTTGGCCTTCCTGCTAGTCTGGGGTGTGCCCTCATGCAACTAAGAGGAGCTGACTGCTCTATTACCGGCCCTGGGTCTCCTCCCTCCTTAAGCCTTCCCTGTGGCTTCCTATTCCTAGCCTCCCATTCTTCAACACTTAGAACCCTGCTACTCCCAGAACCTTGACACCTTTGCCCTAGAAGTACTTTGCACTACTGCTAGAAAAGAACTCCTGGAAAGGAGTTCTGCATTGAAAAGAACCCTAAACAAGGATGATGGGCACAGACCATTCTTCCCTGTCCACGTTTACAGAGTGCCTACCACATGTTACCTACTCTATGGGTGCATGCATGCTAAGTTGCTTTAGCTTGGGTCTGACTCTCTGTGACCCCATGGACCATAGCCGGCCAGGCTTCTCTGTCCATGGGATTCTCCAGGCAAGAATATGGAAGTGGGCTGCCCTGCCCTTCTCCAGGGGATCTCCCCAACTCAGGTATCAAACCCCCGCCTCTTATGTCTCCTGCATTGGCAAGTGGGTTCTTTACCACTAGCATCACTTGGGAAGCCCTCTATTATGGACACGAGCTTATTAAAAACAACAACCCCATTCGGTAGATACTTTATGCCCATTTTACAGGTTAAGTAATTGGTTCAGGATGTCCAGTGGGTGGCAGAGCCAGGATTTGATCTCAAGGAGCCTGGCTCCGAACACTAGGGTCTTAACTACGAAGCTACACTCCCTCTCAAGATTAACTCAGTTCTGCCATGACCCAGCTTGTGAACTCGAATGCTAAGGTATCTTCCAGCACTGGCAGTCTAAACTCTCATTTCATAGATTAGACCAGACCAGGTGACATTATGATTAACCTGAGAAAAGCCTAAGAACAATATACTATATGTGGTCAAAGAGTAGAAACTTCAAACATAAATGAATACATAAGGACTCAAAAAGTATGATTAGAGGGAAAAGATTACTGAACTGTGGGCTGCTCTATCAATTAGCTTTGGCTGTACTCCAGATTTAAATGAGCTGCCCAGAACTGAACTTGGTATGCCAGTGATCGTCGGACCCAAACGGAGGACAGCAGGAGCTCTTCATCCATGTTGCTGTAGAAATTGCTGCCTGTTTTGGGGAGCAGGACCTTGGCCTTCCTGCTAGTCTGGGGTGTGCCCTCATGCAACTAAGAGGAGCTGACTGCTCTATTACCGGCCCTGGGTCTCCTCCCTCCTTAAGCCTTCCCTGTGGCTTCCTATTCCTAGCCTCCCATTCTTCAACACTTAGAACCCTGCTACTCCCAGAACCTTGACACCTTTGCCCTAGAAGTACTTTGCACTACTGCTAGAAAAGAACTCCTGGAAAGGAGTTCTGCATTGAAAAGAACCCTAAACAAGGATGATGGGCACAGACCATTCTTCCCTGTCCACGTTTACAGAGTGCCTACCACATGTTACCTACTCTATGGGTGCATGCATGCTAAGTTGCTTTAGCTTGGGTCTGACTCTCTGTGACCCCATGGACCATAGCCGGCCAGGCTTCTCTGTCCATGGGATTCTCCAGGCAAGAATATGGAAGTGGGCTGCCCTGCCCTTCTCCAGGGGATCTCCCCAACTCAGGTATCAAACCCCCGCCTCTTATGTCTCCTGCATTGGCAAGTGGGTTCTTTACCACTAGCATCACTTGGGAAGCCCTCTATTATGGACACGAGCTTATTAAAAACAACAACCCCATTCGGTAGATACTTTATGCCCATTTTACAGGTTAAGTAATTGGTTCAGGATGTCCAGTGGGTGGCAGAGCCAGGATTTGATCTCAAGGAGCCTGGCTCCGAACACTAGGGTCTTAACTACGAAGCTACACTCCCTCTCAAGATTAACTCAGTTCTGCCATGACCCAGCTTGTGAACTCGAATGCTAAGGTATCTTCCAGCACTGGCAGTCTAAACTCTCATTTCATAGATTAGACCAGACCAGGTGACATTATGATTAACCTGAGAAAAGCCTAAGAACAATATACTATATGTGGTCAAAGAGTAGAAACTTCAAACATAAATGAATACATAAGGACTCAAAAAGTATGATTAGAGGGAAAAGATTTATAATTCAAAGAGTTACTCCAATGGCTTTAGATAAATGGGGGAAAATCCTTAATTGCAAGTTTAACATTTAGCTTAACTATCATCCTTTACAAAATCATAAAAGCACCAACTTCCTGCACAGAATATTAACTCCAAATATAATAACAACTAGTCAAAAGATCCATACAATATGAACTAGCTTAAAAGTCTCTTGTTAGTTAAATTTTAATTTTAAATATAAAATCTTTCCAAATACAAAGATAGGGCTAGACGTGCAGGAAAAGAAAATATTTTCAAGACTTTGACAAAACTTCTTATGAAAAAACACCAAATTCATTTTGGAGAACCTCCTGGGTATTCAGACTCCCAGGTAGGAGCACCAGGGTGGTCTTACTCATCACACAGCCTTGGAAGAAAAGCCTCTCACTTCTAGAATGTATGGTCAGCTGCAGGTTGATGGAGGTAAGGGAACCCCACCGCTAAAGACTAAAACAACATTCTGAACCATGAATTTATTTGTCAGCAATATTTCAAAGTCACATCTATCTGATGACTTAGTGCAGGACTATTTTGAGATGTCCATATGTGGGTGTCAAAAGTCAAGAAAGACAGACTGAACAAGATGACTTCAGAATTAGTAGACTATACATAAGCACAGTGGAATATCACTTAGCCATCATAAAGAATGAAACAACGTCATTTGAAGCAACAAGGATGGACCTAGAGATTGTCACACTGAGTTAAGTAGGCCAGACAGAGAAAGAGAAACATCGTATGACATCGCTTAGGAGCAGAATCTAAAAAGACATGTTACAAATGAATTTATTTACAAAACAGAAACAAGCTTCCAGATTTAGAGAACGGAATTTATGGTTGTCTGGGGTGGGGGAGAATAGGGGGAAGAGATCCTCAGAGAGTTTGGGATGAACATGTACACACTGCTATATTTAAAATGGATAACCAACAAGGTTCTAATGTATAGCCCAGGGAACAGGGAACTCTGCTCAATGGTATGTGGTAGCTTGGATGGGAGGGGAATCTGGGGGAGAATGGATACATGTATATGGATGGCTGAGTCCCTTTGCTGTTCACCTGAAAATACCACAACTTGTTTATCAACTATACTCCAATACAAAATAAAAAGTTTAATAAAAAAGGAATTATTGGACAAAACTGAAGATACCAAGACACTGAACAATGTCTGTGTCTGGTCAGTGTTCACGTCCTCGTGGTTCCTGAAGATCAAGTAGACCTTCTAGAAAGTGTGCAGGGTGGAGTTGGAAAGGAGAAAGGAGTAGCAAAGGGGGAACTGGGTATCAGCTGTCCCAAAAGAGAACATATGTGTCTGTGTGCATGCTCAGTGACCCCAGTTGTGTCTGATTCTTTGCAACCCTATGGACTGTAGCCTGCCAAGCTCCACAGTCCATGGGATTGTCCAGGCATGAGTATTGGCGTGGCTTGCCATTTTCCTTCTCCAGAGATCTCCCTGGCCCAGGAATCAAATCTGTGTCTCCTGCCTTACAAGCAAGTTTTTTGTTTGTTTTAACTTTTTACCATTGAGCTACGGGGAAAGCCCACATATGTGTCTCCTCGACAGTAAATAATGGGTGAGCATTTGCTAAAAGGCAAGTTAAAAGACTAAAAGGGGGCTTCCCCTGGTGGTCCAGTGGGTAAGGACACCGCCTTGCACTGCAAGGGATGCCGGTTCGGGCCCTGGCCTGGGAAGATCCCACGTGCTGCGGAGCGGCTGGACTGATGTGTCCAATCACCAAGCCGGAGCTCCAGAGCTGGTGCTCTGCAATGACAGACGCCACCGCGATGGGAGGCCCACAGGAGCCAAGGAACAAAGACGGATGAAAACGGAGAAATGAAAGACCAATAGAAGTGGCCTGCCCGCTCCCCTCCCTCCCCAACCCGACCCCCGCCCAAAAGTAAATAAATAAATAAAATCTGAAAAAAAAAAAAAAAAATCCTAAAAGGATCAGTGAAATGAATGAAGGGTTATGGATTGAATGTGGAGGGAACACGAATCCTCTAGATTGAGCACCTTTGGAACAAACTAGAAATGAAAATGTTGGTGAGTCGTTAGATGTAGAAATGGCTCAACCCAAATGGGAAGGGTTTAAATTTCAACCCTTTAAGCAATACTTAACAAAGCGCTCGTCTTTATTTCTCCCAGAAATAGCTTCATCCTCGTGCCACCTTTTTTGGGAGAGACTCTAAGAATGACAAAACCCATGCTGATAGTGGTAACACCACTGAGGTTTTCCACAAAATGCAAGAACATTTTTAAAACTAAATTTTTTTTGTTACGATTTATATTTTAGGGCTTCCCTGGTGGTCCAGTGGGTAAAGAGTCTGCCTTGCAGTGCAAGGCGCACCAGTTCAATCCCAGGCCTGGGAAGATCCCATGTGAGGAGCACCTGGACCTGTGTGTCCAATTGCGAGCCAGCCTTCTGGAGCGCATGCGCCCGGAGTGATTCTCTGCACCAAAAGAGGCCCGCACTGCACAGCGATGGGAGGCCCACACAGGCCAAGGAATAAAGATGAATGAAAATAAATAAATAAAAACAACAAAAGAGGTCAAAATTTAAAAATAAAAAATTGTATTTTAAATTTGTAAATATTTTTAAATTGTAAAAGATATCCCAGAGAATGAAAGCTTGAAAATACGAGTGAATGTTCTTACAATCACATGTGGGAACAAAGCAGACAGGCATGCAAGGTGTTGTCATATGTTGACATTAAGACCAGGGGATCTCCTAACTCACTCACAGAGAAAATTAGGCTTTTAAAAAGAGAATACTTCCAAACAATAAAGCGTGTCCACAATTGTTAGCTCATTTGACACCCCCAAAATAATTCTGTGAAATAAGGTCTGATGCTATTATTATCCCCATGTTATAGATAATGGAATGAGATTTTGTAATAACAAGCTGAAATACCTGAAGTCACAGAGTCATTCTACAACTATGTAGACATGGTCTACGACTATGACTTCTCCAAGACCAAATGTTATCTTCATTTTTACCCACTGTATGGTCAGGCCATTCAACATGGCTGTATGTCTTTCTTTCTTTCTTTCTTTCCTTTCTTCTTTTATTCCTTTTTTGATGGCTGTCTTGGGGCTTCATTTCTGCATGACATATGAGATCTTAGTTCCCATATGGATCAAACCTGTGTTCCCTGCATTGAGAAGGCAAATTCTTAACCACTGGACCACGAGAAAGTTCCCCAAGATGGCTGTTCTCTTGCTCTCTTTATATCAACCCATTCCTGCTTCACTCACATGGACTATCCAATCCTCTTCATTATGGGCTTAATTGCCTATGTGTCTGCCCCTGACCCAGCCGCTAGTGTCCTTGGTAACTGGTGAGCCAACCTGATGTCAATTCCCCCTATAAATGGTAGCCTCCTGAGGTAGCTACCCTGGGTAGTGAAAGCAGTGCCATACCCTGCCTGCCATACACAGTGGGGTGTGGTTCCAAGACATTTTGTTTCAGATGTGTAAGACTCTATATAATAAATCATTGAGGTCTCTGTTGTTGTTGCCAGGCTCTTTCTTCAGTCCCAAGGCCAGGCAATTACAAGGCTTGTAGCCCAACAGTCCTATGCCAGGAATTGAGACAAACATATTAATGAATGTGCTAATTTAATGCAATTACTAATGAATGAATTAATTCAACAAACATGCATTAATGTCTTTTAGGAGCCAGACCCAGTGTAAATCCCTGCTTTCAAGGAGCTTACAGTCTAATGGGGAAACAGATATGTCAACAGATAGAATTGTAGGTGAAAAGTTCTATTAGGACATGCGCGTGTGTGCATGCTAAGACACTTCAGTCGTGTTCCATTCTTCCTGACCCTATGGACTGTAACCCTTCAGGCTCCTCTGTCCATGGGATTCTCCAGGGAAGAATACTGGAGTGGGTTGCCATGCCCTCCTCCAGGGGATCTTCCCAACCCAGGGAGCAAACCCATGTCTCTTCTGGCTTCTGCATTGGCAGGTGGGTTCTTTACCACTAGCACCACCTGGGAAGCCCATTAGGACAAATATATAATGTGAAATGGAATCATAGACAGGAACACCCAAGTGTGCCCAGCCAATTAGACCACACTGTCCTAAAACAAAGGTGGCTGCTGCCCGGAGTCTTCAGAAAGGAGTCAAAAGGTAGCTTCCTAACAGGGTATCTTTTTCAGCTCTGACTGAAGTGCCTAGTACTGCTTATCGAAAAAGAAAAAGAAAATACTTCCAGTACAGGGAAAAACAATTCATCCAGTCTCATAACCTGGTAGGCATATCCAACCTTTTTGCTCAGATGCTGAGCTGACCAAACAACCTTTCAAATTGTACTTGGGAACACTGGGGTGATGCATTCCAGGAGAAGTTTTTTTTTATCCCTTGCTTCACTCACATGGACTATCCAATCCTCTTCATTATGGGCTTAATTGCCTATGTGTCTGCCCCTGACCCAGCCGCTAGTGTCCTTGGTAACTGGTGAGCCAACCTGATGTCAATTCCCCCTATAAATGGTAGCCTCCTGAGGTAGCTACCCTGGGTAGTGAAAGCAGTGCCATACCCTGCCTGCCATACACAGTGGGGTGTGGTTCCAAGACATTTTGTTTCAGATGTGTAAGACTCTATATAATAAATCATTGAGGTCTCTGTTGTTGTTGCCAGGCTCTTTCTTCAGTCCCAAGGCCAGGCAATTACAAGGCTTGTAGCCCAACAGTCCTATGCCAGGAATTGAGACAAACATATTAATGAATGTGCTAATTTAATGCAATTACTAATGAATGAATTAATTCAACAAACATGCATTAATGTCTTTTAGGAGCCAGACCCAGTGTAAATCCCTGCTTTCAAGGAGCTTACAGTCTAATGGGGAAACAGATATGTCAACAGATAGAATTGTAGGTGAAAAGTTCTATTAGGACATGCGCGTGTGTGCATGCTAAGACACTTCAGTCGTGTTCCATTCTTCCTGACCCTATGGACTGTAACCCTTCAGGCTCCTCTGTCCATGGGATTCTCCAGGGAAGAATACTGGAGTGGGTTGCCATGCCCTCCTCCAGGGGATCTTCCCAACCCAGGGAGCAAACCCATGTCTCTTCTGGCTTCTGCATTGGCAGGTGGGTTCTTTACCACTAGCACCACCTGGGAAGCCCATTAGGACAAATATATAATGTGAAATGGAATCATAGACAGGAACACCCAAGTGTGCCCAGCCAATTAGACCACACTGTCCTAAAACAAAGGTGGCTGCTGCCCGGAGTCTTCAGAAAGGAGTCAAAAGGTAGCTTCCTAACAGGGTATCTTTTTTCAGCTCTGACTGAAGTGCCTAGTACTGCTTATCGAAAAAGAAAAAGAAAATACTTCCAGTACAGGGAAAAACAATTCATCCAGTCTCATAACCTGGTAGGCATATCCAACCTTTTTGCTCAGATGCTGAGCTGACCAAACAACCTTTCAAATTGTACTTGGGAACACTGGGGTGATGCATTCCAGGGAGAGGAAATAAACACCCACTATAAATAACCTGTTGCTATTTATCCTGCCAAAGCCCTCTTTTTCTCATGAATTAATAGGTGCTTGTTCTGGTCTAGAAAGAAGCTGTGGGAGACTTATTATGAGTCAATTCTTTATACCAGTGCCATCCAGTGGAACTTTCCATGATTATGTTTAAAAGGGTAGCTAGCTATATGTGGCCATGAAGTGCTTAAAACATGGCTGGGCCACAAAAAGGAATACAGAAGATTCAGTCCTAATGAGATGGATGAATCTAGAGCGTATTATAAAAAGTGAAGTAAGTCAAAAAGAGAAGGATAAATATAGTATACTAGCACATATATATGGAATCTGATAAGTTCTTTTTTTTAAAAAAAGATTTATTTATTTATTTATTATTTGTGGGGGGTGGGGTGGGGAGGGAGGGAAGCAGGCGGGCCACTTCTATTGGTTCTCCATTTATCTATTTTCATCCATCTTTTTTGTTCTTTGGCCCGTGTGGGCCTCCCATCGCGGTGGCCTCTGTCGCCGCAGAGCACCGGCTCTGGGCGCATGCGCTCCAGAGCTCCAGTTCGGTAATTGGACACATCGGTCCAGCCGCTCCGCGGCACGTGGGATCTTCCCAGGCCAGGGCTAGAACCGGCGCCCCTTGCACTGCAAGGCGGTGTCCTTACCCACTGGACCACCTGGGAAGCCCATTAGGACAAATATATAATGTGAAATGGAATCATAGACAGGAACACCCAAGTGTGCCCAGCCAATTAGACCACACTGTCCTAAAACAAAGGTGGCTGCTGCCCGGAGTCTTCAGAAAGGAGTCAAAAGGTAGCTTCCTAACAGGGTATCTTTTTCAGCTCTGACTGAAGTGCCTAGTACTGCTTATCGAAAAAGAAAAAGAAAATACTTCCAGTACAGGGAAAAACAATTCATCCAGTCTCATAACCTGGTAGGCATATCCAACCTTTTTGCTCAGATGCTGAGCTGACCAAACAACCTTTCAAATTGTACTTGGGAACACTGGGGTGATGCATTCCAGGGAGAGGAAATAAACACCCACTATAAATAACCTGTTGCTATTTATCCTGCCAAAGCCCTCTTTTTCTCATGAATTAATAGGTGCTTGTTCTGGTCTAGAAAGAAGCTGTGGGAGACTTATTATGAGTCAATTCTTTATACCAGTGCCATCCAGTGGAACTTTCCATGATTATGTTTAAAAGGGTAGCTAGCTATATGTGGCCATGAAGTGCTTAAAACATGGCTGGGCCACAAAAAGGAATACAGAAGATTCAGTCCTAATGAGATGGATGAATCTAGAGCGTATTATAAAAAGTGAAGTAAGTCAAAAAGAGAAGGATAAATATAGTATACTAGCACATATATATGGAATCTGATAAGTTCTTTTTTTTAAAAAAAGATTTATTTATTTATTTATTATTTGTGGGGGGTGGGGTGGGGAGGGAGGGAAGCAGGCGGGCCACTTCTATTGGTTCTCCATTTATCTATTTTCATCCATCTTTTTTGTTCTTTGGCCCGTGTGGGCCTCCCATCGCGGTGGCCTCTGTCGCCGCAGAGCACCGGCTCTGGGCGCATGCGCTCCAGAGCTCCAGTTCGGTAATTGGACACATCGGTCCAGCCGCTCCGCGGCACGTGGGATCTTCCCAGGCCAGGGCTAGAACCGGCGCCCCTTGCACTGCAAGGCGGTGTCCTTACCCACTGGACCACCAGGCGAAGGGGAAGCCCCTCTGATAAGTTCTTACTGATAAATACAAACGCAGAGCATCGATGGAAAAACAGTCATAGAGAACAGACTTATGGACATTGGGGAGACAGAAAAGTGGGTGAGTGATATGGATAGAGCAACGTGGAACACTATACTATCTTATGTAAAAGAGATAACTATAGTCAGTGCGCTGTGCATCTAAGGGATTGTACATGGGGGCTATGTGACAGCCTAGAGGGGTGGGATGGGGGGAATGGGATAGATATGTGACTAATCTGGAATTAGACATACCTGTAAACAACAAAACTCTGTAAAATCAAAAAAACAAAATTAAAAAACTTGGGATTTTGAAAAAAAAATGTGGCTGGAGCAACTAAGGAAGTGATTTATAGTGCTATTTAATTTTAATTAACTTAAATAGGCATGTGCAGCTAGTGGCTGCTGATTTGGACAGCACAGCTCTGGATCCTTGGTACTCAGAGGGTGGCCTGTGGATCAGCAGTGTCTGCATCACATTATTCATTTTTTAGAAATGCTGAATCTCAGGCCTCACCCTAGACCTAAGGATTCAAAATCTGCATGTTAACAATATCCCCAGGTAATCTGTAGGCACATTAAAATTTGAAAAAGGCAAGGGTACTTCTGAATGACCTGAAAAAAAAAATATTTTAAAAAGGACTGACCAAATCTGTGGTGACCCCTTCAAATTGCAGACACCCACATTTGAGACCAACATCCAGCGTAAAAGACCTTTCTTTGTATCTGTGTCTTTTGCATCTTTTAAACATAGCAGAAAGGGGAAAAGGAGAGAAAGGAAAGAGCCTGCAACACTGGATCTATGGAAAGTTAGTACAGGATATGAGAATGGGGTGGATGGAAAGAGCAAGAGTCTCTCAGGGATACCTCTACAAATAAAATGATGGGATTTCTTGATAATTATTAAATATGGATGGTGAGTATATGGGCATTCATAGGACTGTTTTCTTCTTTGCGTATGTTTGAAATTTTTCAAAAGTTGAAAAATAGGGGGAATGTGCATATGACTAATCTGGGGTCATACATATCTGTAAACAACAAAATTCTGTAAAAGTAAAAAGTAAAATAAAAATTAAGAAAAAAAAAAGAAAAATAGATATGATTTCAGAGATGGATGAATGTGATATCCAGTTTCCAAGACGGCCCCCAAAGATGCTCTCTTCCTGTATTTGTACCTTCGTGTAGTCTCCTCCCATACTGAATCAGAACTGGTCCCTGTGACCAAAGTGGAAGTGATAGGTGTGACTTCAGAAAGCAAGGTCATTGTGATTTCTGCCTTGTTCTCCCTTGGCTCTCTTGCTCCGAGGGAAGTCAGCTGCCGTGCTGTGAGGACACTCAGTCCTGTGGAGAGGCATTAAGCCCTCTGGCCAAGAGCCAGCCAGTCACACGGGTGAGTCATGAGACTGGGCCTCTGTGGAAGCTGGTTCTCCAGCCCCAGTCAAGCCTTCCATTGACTGTAACTCCATCTGATTGCAGCTGCCAAGAACTGCCTTTCAAGCCACTCCTAAATCCCTGACCAACAGAAACTTGTGAAAGGTAATAAATATATGTTCTTAAAACACTGAGTTTTGAGGTAATTTGTTATAGAGTATTTCCCATTCCCTGAATACCCTCCCTATCTTACGACTGATGCCTGAAATAAACAGGGAAGACCTTTTCACACTGTGCATAGTGTTAATATGCTAATACCTCTTGAAGGCTGAGAGCCGAAGAATTAATGGTTTTGAAATTACGTGTTGGAGAAGGCTCCTGGGAGTTCCTTGGACTGCAAGGAGATCAAACCAGTCAGTCCTAAAGGAAATCAACCTAGAATATTCTTTGGATCTGTGTCTTTTGCATCTTTTAAACATAGCAGAAAGGGGAAAAGGAGAGAAAGGAAAGAGCCTGCAACACTGGATCTATGGAAAGTTAGTACAGGATATGAGAATGGGGTGGATGGAAAGAGCAAGAGTCTCTCAGGGATACCTCTACAAATAAAATGATGGGATTTCTTGATAATTATTAAATATGGATGGTGAGTATATGGGCATTCATAGGACTGTTTTCTTCTTTGCGTATGTTTGAAATTTTTCAAAAGTTGAAAAATAGGGGGAATGTGCATATGACTAATCTGGGGTCATACATATCTGTAAACAACAAAATTCTGTAAAAGTAAAAAGTAAAATAAAAATTAAGAAAAAAAAAAGAAAAATAGATATGATTTCAGAGATGGATGAATGTGATATCCAGTTTCCAAGACGGCCCCCAAAGATGCTCTCTTCCTGTATTTGTACCTTCGTGTAGTCTCCTCCCATACTGAATCAGAACTGGTCCCTGTGACCAAAGTGGAAGTGATAGGTGTGACTTCAGAAAGCAAGGTCATTGTGATTTCTGCCTTGTTCTCCCTTGGCTCTCTTGCTCCGAGGGAAGTCAGCTGCCGTGCTGTGAGGACACTCAGTCCTGTGGAGAGGCATTAAGCCCTCTGGCCAAGAGCCAGCCAGTCACACGGGTGAGTCATGAGACTGGGCCTCTGTGGAAGCTGGTTCTCCAGCCCCAGTCAAGCCTTCCATTGACTGTAACTCCATCTGATTGCAGCTGCCAAGAACTGCCTTTCAAGCCACTCCTAAATCCCTGACCAACAGAAACTTGTGAAAGGTAATAAATATATGTTCTTAAAACACTGAGTTTTGAGGTAATTTGTTATAGAGTATTTCCCATTCCCTGAATACCCTCCCTATCTTACGACTGATGCCTGAAATAAACAGGGAAGACCTTTTCACACTGTGCATAGTGTTAATATGCTAATACCTCTTGAAGGCTGAGAGCCGAAGAATTAATGGTTTTGAAATTACGTGTTGGAGAAGGCTCCTGGGAGTTCCTTGGACTGCAAGGAGATCAAACCAGTCAGTCCTAAAGGAAATCAACCTAGAATATTCATTGGAAGGACTGAAACTGAAGCTCCAGAACTCTGATGCAAAGCGCCCAGTCATTGGAAAAGACTCTGACACTGGGAAAGATTGAAGGCAAAAGTAAAGGGGTGGGGCTTCCCTGGTGGTCCAGTGGGTAAGGACACCGCCTTGAAGTGCAAGGGGCGCCGGTTCGATCCCTGGCCTGGGAAGATCCCACGTGCCGTAGAGCGGCTGGACCCATGTGTCCAATTACCGAGCCGGAGCTCTGGAGCGCATGCGCCCAGAGCCGGTGCTCTGCGACAACAGAGGCCACCGCGATGGGAGGCCCACAAGAGCCGAAGAACAAAGATGAAAATAGATAAATGAAAGACCAATAGAAGTGGCCCGCCCGTCCTCCTCCCTCCCCACCCCACCTCAAAATAAATAAATAAATTAAAAAAAAAAAAAAAAGTAAAGGGTTTATCAGAAGATGAGATGGTTGGATAGCATCACGACTCAATGGACATGAGTTTGAGCACACTCCAGGGGAGGACAGAGGAGCCTGGCGTGCCGCAGTCCACGGGGCCACAGAGAGCCAGCCACGACTTGGCAACTGAAAAGCAGTAACAAAACCCCTTGAAGAGATAATACAGTCCCTTACATTCATAGTAAAACATGTGCCAGATAAAAATTCTTTCGTTTTAAAACTCTTAGCAGGCTAATGTATTGAGACATTAATTTCAGTCTTGGTCTTGTGGTTGTAAGAAACGAGAAGGAACAAAAAGGTAATTTCTCCCTTGGGTTCGAGCCTCTGAAGAACCGCTAAAGTTTTGAATTATAAGGTCTAAACTTGACTTACATGTCCTTCCTCCCATGCCCGACCTTGAAACACACACTGGTTAACAGCATCTTGGTGTTTCAGGGGCCACCCTAAAGAGACAGGCCCCTAGTCCCCTTCATTTTGAGGATTAGGTAACAGAGAAACGGTCCTGGAATCGCTCCATAAAGAAAGGGGAAAGAGCTGATACTGGCTTAGGAAGAGGGCAAATGGCCAGGCCTAAGGTTTGAAGGAATCTCCCCAGGCTTGGAAAGATTTTTGAGTTTCCAGGAATGGAAACTTGTCCCTGGCTTGTACGAAAATAGGGTGTGTGGGTGGGTGGGTGTGGGTGGGTGGGTGTGACAGAAAGATGGCTTCACAAGGTGTCGGGGGACATGTGGGGAAGTGGGATTCCGGGGGCCTACACCAAGGATCCTTCCTTACCCCTACTTCTGCCCATTCAGCTGGTGAGCTGTGGAGCTGTACCCTTTCAGTCGTATCCCAAAGATCGTGGAAGAGTAGCATCAAGACCGAAGCGGGGAAAAAAGGCTGAAGAAAAAGGCCCTTCTCCACATCTTTCCCCCAAATGTTGGAACTTCACAACCCTAGAGCGAGGGGTAGGGAGGACCTCGGAACGTGACTAATGAATTTCCCGCCAACACTGACAGCTGGGAACTGAGCCAGATTTCTCTAATTTGTAAAATTAGAAGACATGTGACGTGTCTTGGCCCAGAGTCAATTTCAGCGAATTCACTTCGGTTAGACCTACTTTTCCTGAGAGCGGTTTTGGTAGGTAGAAGGTGGGGGAGGGATGAAGGGGCTGGAAGAAGGTGGAAGAAGTAATAGCAAAACTAAGGGGCCGGGATCTCCCTCCCGATCGTTTTCTTCGCCGGGTCGGGACAGGCTTTTAAGACAGAAGGAGCGGCTCGCGGCCGCCCATCCGGCTCCGACACAAACACACGCACGTGCGCCCCGCCCCCGCCGCGCGCACGCGCCCCGAGGCTCGGCGGCGGCGACGGGCGCGCGCGCGGTGCTCGCTGCCCCCACGCCGCTCCCTGCGCTGGGATCGCTGCGCCTCCCGCTCCCCGCACCGCTGCGCGCTGGCCCCGCGGACCCGGAGACGGCGGCCGTGACCTGGGGGCTCCGACGGCGCGGCGGTCGAGGCGGCGGCGCGAGGGGAGCGAAGCGGAGCCCCGCAAGTCCCCGGGAGGCGCTGTGGCCGGGCGCGGGCCCCTGCGTAAAGCGGGCGCCGCGGCAGGCCAGCCGGTGAGGCGCCGCCGGAGGAGGCCGCGACGGAGCTCCCGGACCCGCCATGGGCTGAGACACGTCCTCGCAAAGCAGGTGCAGTGATCAGAGGCCCCGGGGGGAGCCCGCCCGGACCGGCCCCTTCCATCCCATTAGGACTGACCCAACCCAGCCTGTGCTGGGTCGACCTTCTTTCACCTCCTCCCCAAAGGCCCTGCTGACCCTGCCTCCAGACCCACAACCCCTGTGACCCTAACAGCCCCTGACACCCCGGGAGATCTCCGTCCTCCACTCCTGTTCCTCCAGCCCGCTAGGCCCTTGTCCCCACCTCCTCCTTGGTCCCAGTATTTTGAGACTACCGCCTGCACAGTACCTGGGAAAGACCCAGCATCTCTTCCTTTCTCTTCTAGCCCTGTGCGGGTGGGGCAGTGGGAGGAGAGGGAAGCGGGAGAGTGGGGCTTTCCTCCAGAGACCCTGGCGATCACAAACTCACTTCTCTCTTAAGCCTGTAGTGAAAGTGACCTTTCCTTACCCTCTAGACCATGCCGGGGTGACTTCCTCCCAGATCTTCCTCGTGGCCTTCCTCGCTCTCCCCAGTGACACTATGCAACCGCATGTGACGTGTCTTGGCCCAGAGTCAATTTCAGCGAATTCACTTCGTTAGACCTACTTTTCCTGAGAGCGGTTTTGGTAGGTAGAAGGTGGGGGAGGGATGAAGGGGCTGGAAGAAGGTGGAAGAAGTAATAGCAAAACTAAGGGGCCGGGATCTCCCTCCCGATCGTTTTCTTCGCCGGGTCGGGACAGGCTTTTAAGACAGAAGGAGCGGCTCGCGGCCGCCCATCCGGCTCCGACACAAACACACGCACGTGCGCCCCGCCCCCGCCGCGCGCACGCGCCCCGAGGCTCGGCGGCGGCGACGGGCGCGCGCGCGGTGCTCGCTGCCCCCACGCCGCTCCCTGCGCTGGGATCGCTGCGCCTCCCGCTCCCCGCACCGCTGCGCGCTGGCCCCGCGGACCCGGAGACGGCGGCCGTGACCTGGGGGCTCCGACGGCGCGGCGGTCGAGGCGGCGGCGCGAGGGGAGCGAAGCGGAGCCCCGCAAGTCCCCGGGAGGCGCTGTGGCCGGGCGCGGGCCCCTGCGTAAAGCGGGCGCCGCGGCAGGCCAGCCGGTGAGGCGCCGCCGGAGGAGGCCGCGACGGAGCTCCCGGACCCGCCATGGGCTGAGACACGTCCTCGCAAAGCAGGTGCAGTGATCAGAGGCCCCGGGGGGAGCCCGCCCGGACCGGCCCCTTCCATCCCATTAGGACTGACCCAACCCAGCCTGTGCTGGGTCGACCTTCTTTCACCTCCTCCCCAAAGGCCCTGCTGACCCTGCCTCCAGACCCACAACCCCTGTGACCCTAACAGCCCCTGACACCCCGGGAGATCTCCGTCCTCCACTCCTGTTCCTCCAGCCCGCTAGGCCCTTGTCCCCACCTCCTCCTTGGTCCCAGTATTTTGAGACTACCGCCTGCACAGTACCTGGGAAAGACCCAGCATCTCTTCCTTTCTCTTCTAGCCCTGTGCGGGTGGGGCAGTGGGGAGGAGAGGGGAAGCGGGGAGAGTGGGGCTTTCCCTCCAGAGACCCTGGCGATCACAAACTCACTTCTCTCTTAAGCCTGTAGTGAAAGTGACCTTTCCTTACCCTCTAGACCATGCCGGGGTGACTTCCTCCCAGATCTTCCTCGTGGCCTTCCTCGCTCTCCCCAGTGACACTATGCAACCGCAGCGAGACCTGCGAGGCCTCTGGCTCCTGCTGGTGTCCTTGTTCCTGCTCCTCTGTGAGGTGGCCAGAGCTGGCCGTCCAGGGCTGAGCTGCCCTGCCGCCTGCCTCTGTGCCAGCAACATCCTCAGCTGCTCCAAGCAGCAGCTGCCCACCGTGCCCCACTCCTTGCCCAGCTACACTGCGCTCCTGGACCTCAGCCACAACAACCTGAGCCGCCTGCGGGCCGAGTGGACCCCCACGCGCCTGACCCACCTGCACTCCCTGCTGCTGAGCCACAACCACCTGAACTTCATCTCCTCTGAGGCCTTTTCCCCGGTCCCCAACCTGCGCTACCTGGACCTCTCCTCCAACCAGCTGCGGACCCTGGATGAGTTTCTGTTCAGCGAACTGCAGGCCCTGGAGGTGCTGCTGCTATACAATAACCACATTGTGGCCGTGGACCGCTGCGCCTTCGACGACATGGCCCAGCTGCAGAAACTCTACTTGAGTCAGAACCAGATTTCCCGCTTCCCTCTGGAACTAGTCAAGGAAGGAACCAAGCTCTCCAAGCTCACGCTCCTCGACCTCTCCTCCAACAAGCTGAAGAACTTACCATTGCCCGATCTGCAGAAGCTGCCCGCCTGGATCAAGAATGGGCTGTACCTCCACAACAATCCCCTGCACTGCGACTGTGAGCTCTACCAGCTCTTCTCCCACTGGCAGTACCGGCAGCTGAGCTCCGTGATGGACTTTCAGGAGGACCTATACTGCATGAGCTCCAAGAAGCTGCACAATGTCTTCAACCTGAGTTTCCTCAATTGCAGCGAGTATAAGGAACGAGCCTGGGAGGCCCACCTGGGTGAGTCCCTGACCATCAAGTGTGACACCAAGCAGCAAGGGATGACCAAGGTGTGGGTGACGCCCAGCAACGAACGGGTGCTAGACAGGGTGACCAACAGCACGGTGACAGTGTCCGAGGATGGCAGTCTTCGTTTCCAGCGGGTGCAGGTCGAGGATGGGGGTGTGTATACCTGCTACGCCATGGGGGAGGCTTTCAACGAGACCCTGTCGGTGGAGTTGAAAGTGTACAATTTCACCTTGCACGGACACCATGACACCCTCAACACAGCCTATACCACCCTCGTGGGCTGTATCCTCAGTGTGGTCCTGGTCCTCATATACCTATATCTCACCCCTTGCCGCTGCTGGTGCCGGGGTGTCGAGAAACCTTCCGGCCATCAGGCAGACAGCCTCAGTTCTTCCATGCTTAGTACCACACCCAACCACGACCCTATGGCTGGCGGGGACAAGGATGATGGTTTTGACCGGCAGGTGGCCTTCCTGGAACCTGCTGGACCTGCGCAGGGTCAAAACGGCAAGCTCAAGCCGGGCAACACCCTGCCCGTGCCCGAGGCAGCAGGCAAGGGCCAGCGGAGGATGTCGGACCCGGAGTCGGTCAGCTCGGTCTTCTCTGATACGCCCATTGTGGTGTGAGCAGGGTGGGTTGGTGGGGAGATTGTGCCCCAGGAGAGGTCGTGCGCCCCTGAAGGATGTGCGGGGACGGAGGAGAGGGCTCACTGCCCAAGGGAGCGGGTTCCCCCCGAACTCAAGGGAACTGGCCACGGGTACAACAGGCAAGACCCCAAGCAGGGTGTGGCTGCCATGATTTTCACAGGTGGAAATACTAATCCTCAGGCAAATGCGACGCCCCTACCCAGAGCCCTGACAGTTCTCCAGGTGGTGGAAGAAGAGTGGGTCTGAGCTGGCGGGAATGGGGACAGGGTAGAAGAGCAGTTCCCCTAAACTCCTATGAGGTCATCTCCAGCTCCTTAAGAGAAATTCACGTGGGAAAAAATGTCATTTTTTTCCTGTCTCTGCCCACCCACACCTGTGATGGTGTGTGTGCTGGGGAGAACGTCCACCGGAGCCCTGTTGGGGAAGAGCTAGATTGTCGTCTTTGGCCAGGAAGCCACACTTCACAGCTGGGGAAATGGGAAACTTTTGGAGAAATGAGTCCGGAAAAGGCTGCGACCTCCATAGCACTCCCCAAAGCTGTTGTAAGACTTCCCACTAACGCCTTCCTCTCTCCCGAGGAGCCCTGGGTGCATGCCTCTTCTGCAGAAGCCTGGCCTGTTGCCTGTTAGATACGGCAGCAGTATGCGATGCGGTGCCTGTGTCTTGTCATGGGGTCAGTGGCACAGAGGGGTATAGCATGAATCGAGAAGGGTCCCTCACTGCATGGATGCCAGCACAGAACCTGTGGATGGGGGATAAAGTCCAGATTGGAACTGGTTGGTGAACCCCTGGGTTCCACCCGTGTGTCGGGCCAGGGCGTGGGGTGCTAGAAGCAGAGTGTCTAAGGATGCCTGCCCCTGAGGTGGGATGGGGCCTCTCAGCCAGAGGAGGTGGAGGGTAAGCCAGCTGCTGTTATGCAGCATCCAGCTGGACCAACCTGATTTTCTGGGCTTGCCATCTCTTCAGGCTCCTATTCAAGCTCAGGTGGGACTCGTGAGTGTTCCCTAATACCCTGCCCTGCAAAAGAAGGAGTCCGGGAGGTCTGGCCCCAGCTGAGTTCGATTGGGCTCGGGACGGAGAGAACTGGGCGGGCATCTTCTCTGTGTTGACAAAGCCGCCTTACTCCTCTCTCAGAGATCCCACCCCTGCTGTGAAGCCCAAGCAGGGCATCTCAACATCCGAGGAGCCGGAACCACGTGCTCTTTGCCACAGAAGAATGGCAGTCTGGAGAATGGCTTAGAGTTCTGCCCTCTCCACGAGGTTCCAGGCAGAGACAGTCAGTGGCGCTTAACTTTCCGAAGGAGACCCTCTCAGCCAGAGGTGTGCAGAGTTGTCAGGCCAGAGGAACTGAGGAAAAGGCCCAGCATTCCATCCATCCAGGTTCCAGAATACTTTGGACATAGAGATGCCTCTCCGTGTGACTCTGCTGCAGGCCCTGGGGAGTGGGGGCTCTGAGCCGTGGCAAGGGAACAGGAAGGGCAAAGGGGGAAACGTCCTCCGACATTGGTCTTTTCAGCCTGCCCCCTCTATCCCACCGAGTCCCCTGTCCGCTGGAAGTTCTGCAGCTCATCTAGTTTTCCAATCTCCTGTTGAGGTTCCAAGAAGGGTCATTCACCTGTGGTTGAAGGCTGCTTGCTAGGAGGGCCTAACTCCCGCTGCCAGTTAAGATCCGAGGAGGGGACTGGAACTCAGCATCCTCCCCTTGTCTGTTCCTGGGATGTCAAGGCCGCTGTCCATCTTTTATTAGTAACCTAGTTTTGTTGAGAGAGGTGTGACACCTCCCTCAAGTACTTGCATGCCCATAGGGATGCATGCTTATAGGGCTGCATGCGCCCCAGCGCCTTGACTTCCATCAGGACGACATTCTCCAGCGCCCACTCATGTCCACTTCCAGAGTGGTTTCTACTTAGGTGCACAACGTCATGCACACGATTTTCTTGCCCTGTAGGAGAGACCGTGACCATGCCAGGCTCTGCAAATAGAAATGTTTGTACTTTTGATTACTGAACTGCCCGAAGCTTCACCCACATCTCTGTGGCATTGAATAACATGTCCATAAAGGCCGGAGCTAGGAGAACTGCAGGTTGAAGACCTTGAGAGAAAGGGTGATGAGGAGCTGGTTAGCTCTTCAGGCTCCTCATAAACCTCCCTTGGAGTAATGATAAATGTAGAACTAGGTCAGTGATGAACCTGGAAGAACCCTGGCCGGGGACCAGGAAGCTGTAAGTTGCTCTTTATATTTTAACTGCCCTGGTAAGCCAGGGGCAGGAGGGAAAAGCTGTGTGGTCGTATTCTGGAGACTTCTGAAGAGTCTGACACTGAAGCTGTAGGAACCAGGACCCCCTCCTCAGATGTACCAGGGAAAATCTCACCTTGCTGCGGCTTCCCCTCTAGGCACCATCTAGGGCTCTGAAAATCTTTCAAGTGGATGTCAAATGAAGTGGGTCTTCTGGACATCTTAGCTGAGTTCCCGAGGACTAGGAAGGCCACAGGATCTTAGTCTTCCCCACTGTATCCACTAGGTTAGCCAGAACCTACCAGTTTGAGAAACTGGTAGATGTGCGGGGCTGCCCCAAGAGACGGAACGACTGGCCTCTTCCCATGGTTTCAGTTACTAGAACCCAAAGGTAGCTTTCTGCTTGGGGAATTGGGTACTCAGCAGATGTAAGCTCCCTGGAACCCTGTATAGGAAACTGCCAGGTCTGGTTATAAGGAAAGGTCGAGCGATCACCCCCACCCTCAGCCAGACATGTCTCCCAGGAAGCAGGTGTCCCTGGAGACGGAGTATGACAGGGCTGTGCAATCTGTCTGTGTGATTGTTTGTGATCTTTTTTCTTTCCCTGTATTTATGAGGCTCTAGGAAGGAGCCAGGAGCAGGTAGACCCCAGCTGGGGAAGAGTCAAGGTGACTGATTCCAGTTTTCCGTGTGTCCTCACCTCTGTACTTGCTTGTGGCCCTGCTGGCGAAGCGAGCAGGCCTCCCCGTGTCCAGGGTCCTAGTCCGCCCATTTGTGTACTCCCAGGCTGGCAAACCCTAGGGCCCCTGGGCTCCAAAACTAGGCAATGATCATTAAAACCTGGCTTGAGTCTCGTTCTGGCAGAGTGTGACTAATTTATTGACCTTTTCAGCCTGTGGGGCGGGGTCACAGTGCCTCAGAAAGGTGTGGCCTGTCTAGGGGAGAAGAGTTAAAAGCTGTTAGAAGGTCACGGGTGGAATCCACATCGAGGCATGAAGACAGAGCAGGGGTCAGCCTGCGTTTTCTGTGAGGAGCCAGGCATGAAACACGTTTGGCTTTGCAGCCCGTGAAAGTCTCCCTTACTACGCAGCGGTGCCATCGTGGCAGGAAGGCACAGACCATGCACAGATGAATGACGGTGGCTATGTTCCAGTCTAACTTTATTTGTGGACATTGAAATGTGATTTCCATAGCATTGTAATGTGAGGTTTATTTTTTTCAACCATTTATAAATGCAAAACCTCTTCCTAGCTCACAGACCACACAAAAGCAGGCGGCAGGTTGGTTTTGGCCAGTGGACCATAATTTGCTATCCCGGTATTCTCGAACGAAATGTCATTGACACTTTAGCAGGAAAGAGTCTAGAAATTCCATGACTTGAGGCTAGAGCCTGTAGATAATGCAGGCTTTCTGGGTCCCTGGGGAGGAGGGTTGCCTCCCTGAATTTCTCTTAAATGTCTGGATCGAGCCTACAAACTGTACCAAAGGAAAATCCTTGGATTGGGTTAAAAGAAATGATGGAGAGCAGCTCAGGGGTTCACAGTGTTTTGATTATCACCAGTATATGTTCCTGTTGTGAGTAGTAACTATCTTAGTTTGACCTAAAGTATATGAATCTGATAGGCAGGTGAACATCCCTTGACAGTGCAGGGTGTCCTAGCACTGCACAGAAGAGAGAAATGCAGTCCCCACTTGCTTGGTACAGAAGACAGCCTACCAGGAATTGGACTGGATTCTACTAAAACTCTGAACAGGCAAATTCTTTGGCTACTCTCTTGGCACTTCCGGAGGGGGACTGTCATGATAGATTCCAAAAGGGAAGAGGAAATGGTATAACAAGAAAAGAAATGAGAAGAATCAGGATTCAGAGTGGGGAGAGAAATTCCCTGGCAGTCTGGTGGTTAGGACTTGGCGCTTTCACTGCCAGGGCTTGGGTTCAATTCCTGGCTGGGAAACTAAGATCCCACAAGCGACGCAATGGGGCTGAAAAACATAAAGAATCAGAATTTGAATAATCACCTTATTTATTACATTGATACAATCTTGACTGAAGGGCAGTCCTCTTCTGTCTGCAAAGTTGTCTTTTTCTTTTCATGAGGGAACAACTGAAGGGGGAGGGAGGGAGACTTCTCACAGCCAGCCACCAGACGTGTCAATGTTGGCAGTCAATGTAATAACAAACATCGATGCCAGAGCACCCTCAGAGTCTACTTTTCTTTTTTTTTTTTAATTTTGGCCTCTTTTATTGTTTTTTTATTTTCATCCATCTTTACTCTTTGGCCTGTGTGGGCCTTCCATTGCACTGGCCTCTCTCGCTGCAGAGCACCGGCTCTGGACGCGTGCACTCTAGAGCACTGGCTTGTAACTGGACACAACAGTCCAGCTGCTTCGAAGTACGCGGGATCTTCCCAGGCCAGGGGTCGAACCGGTGCCCCTTGCACTGCAAGGCGGGCTCTTTACCCACTGGACCACCAGGGAGGCCCTAGAGTCTACATTTATTTGGTATTCTTTAATCTTTCAAATCAGTTTTTGCTGTGGCTGAGTTTAGCCAAGAGGATGAGCTGGTAAAGAGAACAGGGTCTAGGGAAGACTACTGAGAGTCTTCCCCTCTATTTTGGCCCGTGCCAAGCCCCGTCTGCACCTGAGCATTTTGATACTCCTTTCTCCGTCACCCCAAGGAATCCATGGCTGCATCTCTTTTAACTCTTCTCTCCCCCCACCAGTCCTCCAAGAAGTTCCATAGATGCTGGCCAAGATGTGCCATTTGTTCCGCCACGTCTTGCAGCTCTTCCCCTCGCTCTCTTAGGTGGCGCTGCAGGAGCAGAGAAGAGGTTAGTATGATGGTTATCTTTTAGAACAGGAAGTGAGAGTTCAGTGGATTGGCCAGCCTGGTCTCTCTTCCATCTGATCTCAGTTCTGACCCCCTTGTCTCCCAGGTAACCCCTGGTGAAGCTTTACTTGCCCCACCCACACCTCAGCAAAGGCGCAGGCGCATGCGGAGGTACAGTCAGCTTGTCTGGCCTAGCTACAGGGAGCCTACGCAGGATGCTTCCTCTTCCCCGGGGTGGAGAGAGGAAAGCTAAAGCAGCTGCCACGCCATGCCCCATCATCAGGCATATACGCTGTTGTGTGGAAAACCTCAAGTGGTGAAGGTACTTTGACCTGCCTTAAACCCTTCCAATTGACATCAGCCTGGTGACAGTCCCAGAAACAGAGAGGGTGTGGAGAGAACCACCCTTTAGGACCTGGGACCCTGCAGGGACTTCTAGGGTCCCTACAGCACAGGCTACATACGCGAACAGTCACTGACCCCAAAGTCAGGGCTTGTATGCACATTCTCATGCAAACAGGCTGGGGACGCGGGTGACTGAATTCTGTGCTGCTTTTCCTTCACCTCCCGCCACTCCTTCACTTGGCCATAGTTTCTTTAGATGTGGACCACAGCAGAAAGGCCTAGCCCAGCCCTGGGGATCCTTCAAAGCACTGTGATATCACTGGGGATTTGTTGGAAAGACAAGGGTGCGGGCCCCTCCTTACCCCCCCCCTGGACCACCAGGGAGGCCCTAGAGTCTACATTTATTTGGTATTCTTTAATCTTTCAAATCAGTTTTTGCTGTGGCTGAGTTTAGCCAAGAGGATGAGCTGGTAAAGAGAACAGGGTCTAGGGAAGACTACTGAGAGTCTTCCCCTCTATTTTGGCCCGTGCCAAGCCCCGTCTGCACCTGAGCATTTTGATACTCCTTTCTCCGTCACCCCAAGGAATCCATGGCTGCATCTCTTTTAACTCTTCTCTCCCCCCACCAGTCCTCCAAGAAGTTCCATAGATGCTGGCCAAGATGTGCCATTTGTTCCGCCACGTCTTGCAGCTCTTCCCCTCGCTCTCTTAGGTGGCGCTGCAGGAGCAGAGAAGAGGTTAGTATGATGGTTATCTTTTAGAACAGGAAGTGAGAGTTCAGTGGATTGGCCAGCCTGGTCTCTCTTCCATCTGATCTCAGTTCTGACCCCCTTGTCTCCCAGGTAACCCCTGGTGAAGCTTTACTTGCCCCACCCACACCTCAGCAAAGGCGCAGGCGCATGCGGAGGTACAGTCAGCTTGTCTGGCCTAGCTACAGGGAGCCTACGCAGGATGCTTCCTCTTCCCCGGGGTGGAGAGAGGAAAGCTAAAGCAGCTGCCACGCCATGCCCCATCATCAGGCATATACGCTGTTGTGTGGAAAACCTCAAGTGGTGAAGGTACTTTGACCTGCCTTAAACCCTTCCAATTGACATCAGCCTGGTGACAGTCCCAGAAACAGAGAGGGTGTGGAGAGAACCACCCTTTAGGACCTGGGACCCTGCAGGGACTTCTAGGGTCCCTACAGCACAGGCTACATACGCGAACAGTCACTGACCCCAAAGTCAGGGCTTGTATGCACATTCTCATGCAAACAGGCTGGGGACGCGGGTGACTGAATTCTGTGCTGCTTTTCCTTCACCTCCCGCCACTCCTTCACTTGGCCATAGTTTCTTTAGATGTGGACCACAGCAGAAAGGCCTAGCCCAGCCCTGGGGATCCTTCGAAAGCACTGTGATATCACTGGGGATTTGTTGGAAAGACAAGGGTGCCGGGGGCCCTCCTGGATACTCAGTGAGACAGAGTTGAATTCTCTGGTGCCAGAGAATAGAAATCGCCTGAAGGAGCCACTTCATATGCTTTCAAAAGAGTTTGTACAAAGCCTGGGAGATTAAAACTGGGACTTATTCCCTGCACACTGGTGAGTTAGGCAAGCCTTCTGGGGGAGTGGGTGGGTAGGGAGAAGGTGCTCTTCCTAGAGAAAATGGAGGGAATCTGCCTGCTTTCAGCTGAGCTGGAGACTCACATTAAGTCACCCTCAGGGGCATATCTGGGGCCCTGTCCTCCTGCCTTTCAGCTGTGTCTTCTCTGTTGCCTATACTGGTGACAGAGCCACAATGCCTGATCAGTGCTTCATTCCTGGATCCCAGGATAGGAAAAAAAATACAAGATTAAAAACAAATACTGAAGCCTCTGAGCTACTATGGTGCCTGCCTCTCTGTGTCCACTCAGGCAGACTGCTGGCCATGCTCAGGCCAATGGAATGGAAAGTGTCCTTCTCCTTAAACATGACCGCTTTCATGGCACACGTGTGCACATACATGTGTGTTTTAATTTCAATAAGGTCCTTTGAGGAGAAAGGATGGTGATCCTACCCCAAGAGCATGAAACAAGGAAGGAGAAGCAAACCTGTGAACAAGCCTGGGGCTGTGCCTCACTGCTCCCCACCTCCACCCCTGGCCTGCACGAGGGCCTGAGGCAGCCTGTGGCTGTGGGGGGAGCCAGAGTGTTGGTGTGGCAGTGTGTGTCCACTGCGGTCGCTCCTCCCTTCCTGGCTGATCCACTGCACCGTTTCCTCAAGGATTAGGCAGGAGAAATTTTGCTAGACTTGTCACCAGGAGCTCCAGACTGAGACCAGCTCAGGCTTGTATGCACATTCTCATGCAAACAGGCTGGGGACGGGTGACTGAATTCTGTGCTGCTTTTCCTTCACCTCCCGCCACTCCTTCACTTGGCCATAGTTTCTTTAGATGTGGACCACAGCAGAAAGGCCTAGCCCAGCCCTGGGGATCCTTCGAAAGCACTGTGATATCACTGGGGATTTGTTGGAAAGACAAGGGTGCCGGGGGCCCTCCTGGATACTCAGTGAGACAGAGTTGAATTCTCTGGTGCCAGAGAATAGAAATCGCCTGAAGGAGCCACTTCATATGCTTTCAAAAGAGTTTGTACAAAGCCTGGGAGATTAAAACTGGGACTTATTCCCTGCACACTGGTGAGTTAGGCAAGCCTTCTGGGGGAGTGGGTGGGTAGGGAGAAGGTGCTCTTCCTAGAGAAAATGGAGGGAATCTGCCTGCTTTCAGCTGAGCTGGAGACTCACATTAAGTCACCCTCAGGGGCATATCTGGGGCCCTGTCCTCCTGCCTTTCAGCTGTGTCTTCTCTGTTGCCTATACTGGTGACAGAGCCACAATGCCTGATCAGTGCTTCATTCCTGGATCCCAGGATAGGAAAAAACATACAAGATTACAAACAAATACTGAAGCCTCTGAGCTACTATGGTGCCTGCCTCTCTGTGTCCACTCAGGCAGACTGCTGGCCATGCTCAGGCCAATGGAATGGAAAGTGTCCTTCTCCTTAAACATGACCGCTTTCATGGCACACGTGTGCACATACATGTGTGTTTTAATTTCAATAAGGTCCTTTGAGGAGAAAGGATGGTGATCCTACCCCAAGAGCATGAAACAAGGAAGGAGAAGCAAACCTGTGAACAAGCCTGGGGCTGTGCCTCACTGCTCCCCACCTCCACCCCTGGCCTGCACGAGGGCCTGAGGCAGCCTGTGGCTGTGGGGGGAGCCAGAGTGTTGGTGTGGCAGTGTGTGTCCACTGCGGTCGCTCCTCCCTTCCTGGCTGATCCACTGCACCTTTTCCTCAAGGATTAGGCAGGAGAAATTTTGCTAGACTTGTCACCAGGAGCTCCAGACTGAGACCAGCTCAGGAACTTCAGGCTGGACCTGGGGCACAACTGTGCTGACTCCCAGGTCTGCAATCAGCCCCCTGACTTGAAAACATCAGCTGGCAGCACTTAGAACAAGCTTCACTTATGTCATAGCCTGTGTGGCACTCCTGACCTCGCATCTAGGAGGAATGTCTATGTTCTCTGACGATGGCCAGCAACACAACCTCTCTGAGACTCAGGTCCCCTAAGCAGCATTACCTGTAAGTGTTTATGGTCTCCCTGAGCCAGGCTGAGTCAGAGATAAGGACAAAAATATAACAAGCCACTTGTTTACATGTGTTTAATGCTCTGAACATCCCAATGCCTGTTAAACATGCATTCTGTCATCTAGTGCTCACAGAATCCCTGGGAGACAGGTCAAGCAGTAAGTGATTTGCCTGTGGCCACACCAGTTGGTAGGGGCTGGGTAAACCGAGACTACAGGTTTCCTGGGTCCCAAGTCAATGCGCTTTTCACTTCATGATAATAGGCTCTTGATGCCAACTAGACACAGAGACAGCAGGAGCACTAAACCAGACGCCTCCCTGCTCCCTAAGCCTGCTCAGGGCCACCAGAAATGCTAGGGGACTCAGGGGGGTCCCCTGGAAGACAGGTCCACAGAAGGAAGGGCAGAGGTCCTAGAGATTCAAGGTCAACAACCACCACGGCCATTACCAGCGACAGCGTACACTGTTTCCTTTGTCAGGAGAAAGGATGGTGATCCTACCCCAAGAGCATGAAACAAGGAAGGAGAAGCAAACCTGTGAACAAGCCTGGGGCTGTGCCTCACTGCTCCCCACCTCCACCCCTGGCCTGCACGAGGGCCTGAGGCAGCCTGTGGCTGTGGGGGGAGCCAGAGTGTTGGTGTGGCAGTGTGTGTCCACTGCGGTCGCTCCTCCCTTCCTGGCTGATCCACTGCACCTTTTCCTCAAGGATTAGGCAGGAGAAATTTTGCTAGACTTGTCACCAGGAGCTCCAGACTGAGACCAGCTCAGGAACTTCAGGCTGGACCTGGGGCACAACTGTGCTGACTCCCAGGTCTGCAATCAGCCCCCTGACTTGAAAACATCAGCTGGCAGCACTTAGAACAAGCTTCACTTATGTCATAGCCTGTGTGGCACTCCTGACCTCGCATCTAGGAGGAATGTCTATGTTCTCTGACGATGGCCAGCAACACAACCTCTCTGAGACTCAGGTCCCCTAAGCAGCATTACCTGTAAGTGTTTATGGTCTCCCTGAGCCAGGCTGAGTCAGAGATAAGGACAAAAATATAACAAGCCACTTGTTTACATGTGTTTAATGCTCTGAACATCCCAATGCCTGTTAAACATGCATTCTGTCATCTAGTGCTCACAGAATCCCTGGGAGACAGGTCAAGCAGTAAGTGATTTGCCTGTGGCCACACCAGTTGGTAGGGGCTGGGTAAACCGAGACTACAGGTTTCCTGGGTCCCAAGTCAATGCGCTTTTCACTTCATGATAATAGGCTCTTGATGCCAACTAGACACAGAGACAGCAGGAGCACTAAACCAGACGCCTCCCTGCTCCCTAAGCCTGCTCAGGGCCACCAGAAATGCTAGGGGACTCAGGGGGGTCCCCTGGAAGACAGGTCCACAGAAGGAAGGGCAGAGGTCCTAGAGATTCAAGGTCAACAACCACCACGGCCATTACCAGCGACAGCGTACACTGTTTCCTTTTGTCAGGTGAAAAGGCCTGATGGGTTTACTCAGAGCATGCTCAGGGATGCTTCCAAGAGGAAGGAAGCCTCAGAGCTTGGCTAGGTAAGACTCCTGACCCCTCCTCCCTCGGCAGCCTGGGAAGAGGAGGAAGGTGAGGGCTGGCTGACTCAGCCTGCAAGTGCTTGGAGATCTGGAGCTGAAAGGCCCCAGCACTGCTCAGCTAATGATTATTATTAACTCTGAACAGGCCTCGGCATAGCAGCCAGCTGGCTCTGGGAGAGTGCCTGGATCTCCCACAGTGAGGTTTTTAAAAACAAGACCCATGGCAGCCATGCCTGGGGGTGGAAGGGCAGAGACAAAAGGGACCAGGCCGTGGTGTCAGGCAGTGGTGGAGGAAAGTCTGCCCTGTGAGAGGGTGGGGCCAGGAGGCAGAAGGTGAAGCTGGGAGACTTCCCCAGACAGAGCTCAGGCCATTCAACCAAACCCTCGGCAGCGGGGGCGGGGGTGGGGAGGGGTAAGGGGTGCAATAGGGAGGGGAATGGGTGACCATGGGAAAGATGGGGGCTTGGGGGTGGTATCTGAACGCAGAATTGGTAATCCTATTACCATTGGGATTTGGATACAAAACCCATCCATATTTCTAATGTCCTCAAGGTTGAGTTTGAATGTAATCATATTTGGAATCAGGACTTAGTGAGCCTGATATGCAAATCTGTGCAAATGACACGGAAATTTTAAAAAATCTCCAGTACCCTGGCTTTTATTTTTAAAGGCAAAACAGGCTGGCTACTAGCAGCTTTGCTTAGTTAGACAAGGGCAAGGGCATTTTTCGCAGGGGCTGGGTAAACCGAGACTACAGGTTTCCTGGTCCCAAGTCAATGCGCTTTTCACTTCATGATAATAGGCTCTTGATGCCAACTAGACACAGAGACAGCAGGAGCACTAAACCAGACGCCTCCCTGCTCCCTAAGCCTGCTCAGGGCCACCAGAAATGCTAGGGGACTCAGGGGGGTCCCCTGGAAGACAGGTCCACAGAAGGAAGGGCAGAGGTCCTAGAGATTCAAGGTCAACAACCACCACGGCCATTACCAGCGACAGCGTACACTGTTTCCTTTTGTCAGGTGAAAAGGCCTGATGGGTTTACTCAGAGCATGCTCAGGGATGCTTCCAAGAGGAAGGAAGCCTCAGAGCTTGGCTAGGTAAGACTCCTGACCCCTCCTCCCTCGGCAGCCTGGGAAGAGGAGGAAGGTGAGGGCTGGCTGACTCAGCCTGCAAGTGCTTGGAGATCTGGAGCTGAAAGGCCCCAGCACTGCTCAGCTAATGATTATTATTAACTCTGAACAGGCCTCGGCATAGCAGCCAGCTGGCTCTGGGAGAGTGCCTGGATCTCCCACAGTGAGGTTTTTAAAAACAAGACCCATGGCAGCCATGCCTGGGGGTGGAAGGGCAGAGACAAAAGGGACCAGGCCGTGGTGTCAGGCAGTGGTGGAGGAAAGTCTGCCCTGTGAGAGGGTGGGGCCAGGAGGCAGAAGGTGAAGCTGGGAGACTTCCCCAGACAGAGCTCAGGCCATTCAACCAAACCCTCGGCAGCGGGGCGGGGTGGGAGGGGTAAGGGTGCAATAGGGAGGGAATGGGTGACCAGGGGAAAGAGGGGGGCTTGGGGGTGGTATCTGAACGCAGAATTGGTAATCCTATTACCATTGGGATTTGGATACAAAACCCATCCATATTTCTAATGTCCTCAAGGTTGAGTTTGAATGTAATCATATTTGGAATCAGGACTTAGTGAGCCTGATATGCAAATCTGTGCAAATGACACGGAAATTTTAAAAAATCTCCAGTACCCTGGCTTTTATTTTTAAAGGCAAAACAGGCTGGCTACTAGCAGCTTTGCTTAGTTAGACAAGGGCAAAAGGGCAGGGGTTTGTTTCTCCCCCCAAGGCCTCTGCCTCAACTCCTGAGGAGCCCAGATCCTGTCCCAGACGGGGAGACATAGGGAGGTGGGGGAACAGAGGGTGCAGCGGAGGAGACACACAAGCAGGAGGCATATGCAGCCGCCAGCCACCAAGATCCCAGCTGGAGGAAGAGAGCCCTGGCACTGAGAGCTAATGGCTGTCCAGCTGCTGCCCTGGGACAGAGGGCAGGTGGTGATGGAAGGAGAAAGGAGGGCGGGGGAGGGAAGTCCCCCACAGTCTGGCCAGCTGGGAAGAAGGACTCCTCCTGGTGACCTCCATCTACTGCCATCAGACTGGCTAAGCAGGAGGAGACCACCTGGGCCCCCCTCTCTGCCCTGCGTCCCTGGCCTACCGGTCAGAGAAGTGACAGCTGGGACCCCTTTCTCCTGCAGAATATAAATGATTTCCCCCTTTCCCTTTTAGGGCTGGGAATAGACATCAGCTGGCACTGCCCACGCAAACTGCCGGCTGTCAGCCCGCCTGCCCGCCCACCAACCCCCGCACCACCTGGGAGGAGGCAACACCTCAGGCAGGCTCAGGCTCTATGGTGTTGCCTGCGTGGCTCCCAGAGCAAGCTGCTGAACCTCACCCAGCCTTCCTTCCCTGCTACAGGCAGAGCCAGACTCCCAGCACTGACTGATGGGCCAGAGAGGGACTCTGTAGGTCAAAGTGACCTGGCGTGAGAATCTCCTCCATGCAGCCCCAGCAGCCATCTCTCCCACCCAAAGTGACAAAACAGGGGAATGGGGCTTGGGGTGGTATCTGAACGCAGAATTGGTAATCCTATTACCATTGGGATTTGGATACAAAACCCATCCATATTTCTAATGTCCTCAAGGTTGAGTTTGAATGTAATCATATTTGGAATCAGGACTTAGTGAGCCTGATATGCAAATCTGTGCAAATGACACGGAAATTTTAAAAAATCTCCAGTACCCTGGCTTTTATTTTTAAAGGCAAAACAGGCTGGCTACTAGCAGCTTTGCTTAGTTAGACAAGGGCAAAAGGGCAGGGGTTTGTTTCTCCCCCCAAGGCCTCTGCCTCAACTCCTGAGGAGCCCAGATCCTGTCCCAGACGGGGAGACATAGGGAGGTGGGGGAACAGAGGGTGCAGCGGGAGGAGACACACAAGCAGGAGGCATATGCAGCCGCCAGCCACCAAGATCCCAGCTGGAGGAAGAGAGCCCTGGCACTGAGAGCTAATGGCTGTCCAGCTGCTGCCCTGGGACAGAGGGCAGGTGGTGATGGAAGGAGAAAGGAGGGCGGGGGAGGGAAGTCCCCCACAGTCTGGCCAGCTGGGAAGAAGGACTCCTCCTGGTGACCTCCATCTACTGCCATCAGACTGGCTAAGCAGGAGGAGACCACCTGGGCCCCCCTCTCTGCCCTGCGTCCCTGGCCTACCGGTCAGAGAAGTGACAGCTGGGACCCCTTTCTCCTGCAGAATATAAATGATTTCCCCCTTCCTTCTAGGGCTGGGAATAGACATCAGCTGGCACTGCCCACGCAAACTGCCGGCTGTCAGCCCGCCTGCCCGCCCACCAACCCCCGCACCACCTGGGAGGAGGCAACACCTCAGGCAGGCTCAGGCTCTATGGTGTTGCCTGCGTGGCTCCCAGAGCAAGCTGCTGAACCTCACCCAGCCTTCCTTCCCTGCTACAGGCAGAGCCAGACTCCCAGCACTGACTGATGGGCCAGAGGAGAGGGACTCTGTAGGTCAAAGTGACCTGGCGTGAGAATCTCCTCCATGCAGCCCCAGCAGCCATCTCTCCCACCCAAAGTCAGGCCACACTGAGGAACTGGAGAGGGGAAAGAGGGCAATGAAAGAGATGCATAATTACTCTCTGCACAGCAGGGGCCCCCTTGAGACGCTCAGGGTCTGGGGTCCTCCTAGGAGATGCCATCTGACCCAGGCAAATCCAAGCACGGTTTGCTCCGAGGACCCTTCTGCCCTGCCATGTTCACTCCTGTGCTATGGAATCATACAGAACTCCCTACTCCTGAGCCATCCAGGGAGGAGATCTGGAATCTTCTATAGACCCAGGATATCCAAACCACTGCTATCCTGGAACACCACCTCTGCTTCTGGGACCTCGACCTCCAGGCCCTATAGCCCAGGTCTCCCAGGGTTCCCACTGAGCTCTCTCCACCTGCCTCAACACTGCTTTCTGGACACAGCCATTCTCAGTTTTTGCCATGATCTCTGGAGGTCCCAATTCCATGGACAGAGGAGGCTGGTAGGATACAGTCCACGGGGTCGCAGGAGTCAGACACGACTTAGCAACTAAACCACCACCAACCACCACCGTGGAGGTCCCAACTCCCCGACTGAGCCAGACCCCAGTTAACCAGTGTAGCATCCAGCTTTCACCAATGAAGGCAGTCTGCAGAACTACTCTCAGTCTGAAACGAGGAGGGATCTTTACAGGGAAGAGAGTCCAGCCCTAATTTGCCAGCTGGCACCAAATTCAGCCCGTCCTGGGCCAAAGAGCTGGTGAGAGACGACACTGGAGGGAAGCTTAGCTGACAAGGGGAGAAGGGAAACCAGGAAGACTGTTTCCTCTAGATCAGAAGCACCCTGCCCCATTTCCTTGGCTCTTATTTTGTTCTAAAAGCTTTGGAATAGCTCCATGAAGCTATAGGCTAAGGCAAGGACCCAAGCCCTAAGAAGGGTAAAACATGACATGCAACCTCAGGCCTAGGTGTTGCCTGCGTGGCTCCCAGAGCAAGCTGCTGAACCTCACCCAGCCTTCCTTCCCTGCTACAGGCAGAGCCAGACTCCCAGCACTGACTGATGGGCCAGAGGAGAGGGACTCTGTAGGTCAAAGTGACCTGGCGTGAGAATCTCCTCCATGCAGCCCCAGCAGCCATCTCTCCCACCCAAAGTCAGGCCACACTGAGGAACTGGAGAGGGGAAAGAGGGCAATGAAAGAGATGCATAATTACTCTCTGCACAGCAGGGGCCCCCTTGAGACGCTCAGGGTCTGGGGTCCTCCTAGGAGATGCCATCTGACCCAGGCAAATCCAAGCACGGTTTGCTCCGAGGACCCTTCTGCCCTGCCATGTTCACTCCTGTGCTATGGAATCATACAGAACTCCCTACTCCTGAGCCATCCAGGGAGGAGATCTGGAATCTTCTATAGACCCAGGATATCCAAACCACTGCTATCCTGGAACACCACCTCTGCTTCTGGGACCTCGACCTCCAGGCCCTATAGCCCAGGTCTCCCAGGGTTCCCACTGAGCTCTCTCCACCTGCCTCAACACTGCTTTCTGGACACAGCCATTCTCAGTTTTTGCCATGATCTCTGGAGGTCCCAATTCCATGGACAGAGGAGGCTGGTAGGATACAGTCCACGGGGTCGCAGGA
Source organism: Tragulus kanchil (assembly GCA_022376925.1). Lineage (NCBI taxonomy): Eukaryota > Metazoa > Chordata > Mammalia > Artiodactyla > Tragulidae > Tragulus > Tragulus kanchil. Next base: position 139,868,760 of record JAIOJX010000024.1, read on the forward strand.
GTCAGACACGACTTAGCAACTAAACCACCACCAACCACCACCGTGGAGGTCCCAACTCCCCGACTGAGCCAGACCCCAGTTAACCAGTGTAGCATCCAGCTTTCACCAATGAAGGCAGTCTGCAGAACTACTCTCAGTCTGAAACGAGGAGGGATCTTTACAGGGAAGAGAGTCCAGCCCTAATTTGCCAGCTGGCACCAAATTCAGCCCGTCCTGGGCCAAAGAGCTGGTGAGAGACGACACTGGAGGGAAGCTTAGCTGACAAGGGGAGAAGGGAAACCAGGAAGACTGTTTCCTCTAGATCAGAAGCACCCTGCCCCATTTCCTTGGCTCTTATTTTGTTCTAAAAGCTTTGGAATAGCTCCATGAAGCTATAGGCTAAGGCAAGGACCCAAGCCCTAAGAAGGGTAAAACATGACATGCTCAGGACTGCTCTACCACTGAGAATAGATTTCTTGCAGCCCTCAAGCCCAGATCCTGAGGTGAGCTGAAGGAAGTTCTTAGCTGGGCCAAGATGCTGAGCCAGGAGCCAAGGCTTGGTTAAGCCAAGCCCTTCTGCTCCTCCAGAAGTTTTAAAGTGACTTTAGTGCCTTTACTGTCATGTTGTTCTGGAGATCTGGGCCCCTTCTCTCCACAGCCCCTGACCCCTTGTCCCCTGGTCCAGGGGCCAACTCAACACAGATTCTTGAAAGGCCGGGAGAGCAGACTGGTCCCTCCAGAGGGGAAAGGGACAGTGCATGTAAGAATTACACCCCCGAGTCTGCTGAGTGGTCCAGCCCATGGCTCGGAGCTGGGAGGATGCTCTGTGCATCAATTTGACAGACACTGAGTGTTAGATTGTTTAGAAACAATCACCCATTACACAGATGAGGAAACTGAGGTCTTGAGACACTGGACTCACATAAGGTTGCACAACAGGGCCTACAGGGAGTAAACCCCATAAAAAAGACCTACTGGCTCTCTCCACTACATGGCTTTCTCAAAGTGACCCGAAGAGCCATGGCTGCCATTCATAAGTTGTGTGTGATGTGTGCTAAGTCACTTCAGTAGTGTCCAACTCTGTGCGACCCTATGGATGGTAGCCCGCCAGGCTCCTCTGCCCATGGGGTTCTCCAGGCAAGAATACTGGACTGGGTTGCCATTTCTTCCTCCAATCCATAAGTTACAGGAATCCAGTTTTTCATTAGGCACGCAAGCACCATGAACACCACTCAACACTTGCCTCCCATCGAGAGCGGAGGATTCAGGATCAAGCTCCCCATCACCTTTCCCTTGTTCCCCATCCATTTTGGCCCACTGAGTCCTCTGTCAGCAATGACAGTCTGGGTTTCCACAGCCCTGACCCCAGCTAAGACACACAAAGACTCTACCCCTTCTGAAGTGGATCCCTGAAGGTCACCAAAGGGGCCAGTGAAGTCCAAGTCAAGTGTCCCATTTTGATTCAGAGTTTGGAGGAACTCACATTTCCATTTTCTTCCTTGGCAAGTAGGAGCTGGAGATCTGGTGCATTATTACCAGGGCTGGATAGAGGAGCAGCGCCAGGCACAGGTACCAGGCCGTGCCTTTGATCTGGGCCTGGAACCACACAGAGTGCATACCCAGAAGCACTGTTACAGTCGCCAGCAGGTAGACCACCAGTCCACAGGTCAAATGGTAGAGCTTGAGGCGAGCCACCCTTGAGACCCTGGCTGCCCGCGGACACAGGAGGCAAAGTCCACACAGTGCCTGGCCGGTTGTGGCCAGCAAGGTCAGAGCCCCTACCCAGCTGTGCCAGGACGCCAGGTGGGGCAGTTCACTGCGCGTCCTGCTGGAGATGATGAAGCCCAGGCCCAGGGCTGCAGAGAGGATGGCTAGGGTCTGCCCTGCCCAGTGGACACGGATCCGGGCCTTTCGGGAGCAGAAGAAGAACGGGGAGTGCTCAGGTGAGAAGAGCAGGATGGCTTCAGCCATGCAGAGGCAGAACTGTGAACACAGGAGAGGATCAGTGAGGCTCAGGCCCAGCGTGGAGGCCTAAGAAGAAGGAGGTGCCCTCATACATCCAAACAAGAGGGTGGGGGCTAAAGAACTCCCACCAGGACCACCTGCCTCACAGGTCGCCACTTGTGGGCAGAATTGGGAATCCATGCTTGAGTCCGCAACCCCCATCCTCAACAGCAAGGACCTTCATTTCTTGACCAATGGGAACAGCAAGAATTAAACCTTCTCCTGAACTCTGGGGGTGGGGAGCAACTGTATAATGCTCCGTCCACTTCCTTCTTCCAGGCCCTAGTGGATAAAATAATTGTATCTTCCATGCCCTCCCACACCCTTAAACCACCTGACTACCTAAAGCCCAGCCCTCCATGTTTCCTGATCTCACTGGTTGCAAGGAAAGATGGGGCCCTGGGCATTCTCCCCTCCCTCCCCACCTCTCTAAGCCTCAGAAAGGCTAAGCCTTCTGAAGGCTGGATACTTCCTTAGGGGCATATTCAAACCAATCACCTGCAGAAAGAAGCCCAAACTCACCGCCAAGGCCATGAATACAGGGTGCCAGGAGAAAAGACCTAAGAATCAAAGAGAACAGACTGACGGCTGGGCACCATTGGTTCTGACCCTGTGGCTGGCTGGAGCTCAAGAATTTGGCTGGAGGGGAAAAGTCAGAGCAGTGTCTCCAGCCCTAATCAGTGATCAGGACCTCCAGACAAAGTGGTGAGGTCAAAGCGCCTTAGGCTGAACAACCAAGAGGGCAAACATACCAGTTTGGCCTGGATTCCCCATTCAGTACCTCACGGCTACCACTCCAGTCCTAGAATAGACCTTCACCTCTCCCCTTTACTGGTAGCATCCTTAAGGGGCTCTGCTGTTACGAACTAGTGAGTTCAGATCACTTCCTCTCCACCCAGCACTTCAAAGCCCCACCCTTCCAGGACCCACCCCCAGGGCCACGCCCTAACTACCCCTCTACAGTCCGCCCATCCACTACCAGGGTCCCCACTCCACGCCTCTTTAAGAGCTCCCAACAGCCGCCCCTCCAGCATCTAGACTCCGCCCCCTTCCCTGGCCCCGCCCCGCCTCGCACACTCACTGGTTCCTGGCCGGGACAGCACAGTCAGAAAGATGGTGAAGCCCACAGCTACCAGGTGCGCCAAGATCCCACTGCCTCTCCGCAGCCAGCGGGTCAGTCTCGGCTCCCTCGGCGGAGCGGGAACCAGACCTACCTCCAGGGACTGCATGGCGGTGCCCGGCCGCCGCTCACTCTCAGCTGCCAGGGCAAGTCTTCCGGGTTTAAGATCGCGGAGGCGGCCGCAGATGGGGGAAAGGCTCCTCCCCGGGACGCCGCCGGCAATGCGGCGGCTCGCCCACAGCGCCCTCTGGAGGCTGGGGGAAAGTGCCTCGTGCCTCGGTCCTGGAGATCCCCCGAGGGCAGCGAGCCAGGGGACAGGTCCGGGGCCCACGCTCTTTCTTCAGCCAACCCTATTCGTGTCTTTATGTCTACACGGGCTTATGGGGCTTATGTCTCAAATAACCTGTGGAAATTACTTTCGTGACAACTGATTTCACCCAAGTCACAAATCTGGTATGCTGAACCAAGAGTGTGAAACCAGTTTTGAGCAGTTTCCCCAAAATACTGGATTTCCTTGGTTGCCCACTCTCTCCGGCCACCCCTTCTTCTCTCTCTCGTTAAGGATGTAAGATTCCCCTCTGTCGAAAAGCAAGGAGACTGAAAGGAACCAATAAAGCTGAAAACTACTGCCCGTGCCTGGTGAATTCAGGTCTGAGGACCAAAGGAGGGCCATGCAACAGTCCTCTCCTCTCTCTGCACAGTAGCTTTTGTCTCCAGTGAGACAAATGGAAAATCTAGGGCACTCCCAGCCCTTGCCGCCTCCACACCATCTGCCCAGCCCTGGGGAGCCAGGTGATCCTGAGGGACTAGGAGCTCCCGCAGGCCTGCTGCCTCCCACACCAAGGAAAGTTCTGTAAGTGATCCTACCTCTTCCCGTCCTGCATCCAGAAAGATGCGGTTCAGCTCAAGGAGGCCTACCTGGAAGAGGCTGCAGGTAGGCTTAAGGAAGGCTACCCCTTCCTTAAGGATAAACCCACCAGGTCATGGAGCGAAAGACCAAAGCAGGCAGTCCCACGGAAATGAGAGACATCCTGTAAGCAATTACCAACTCCACTTAAGCTCCGGTGGTTGAGAAAGTAAGGCACTAGTAAGAGGCAGGAAGAGCTGAAGAAACTGAGGCAGTGACTCAGAGGCAGGATGGAGGCCCTGAGTCACTGGGAGAGCAGGAGAGGCCACAGGCTGATGCCCATAGACCTTGATGGCAGAGCTCCAAGAGGAGAATCGGCAGTGCGGCTCTCCCCTATCAAGTTTACTTTCCCAGTATGACTGTAGTCCCCTTGCTCACTCAGAGCCACGTGTCTCCTCATGCTAAGACTCCCCCCGTGACACAACCCCCAGCCATTTCCAGAGACTAATAGGACAAAAATACACAAGCATAAGAGATTCTCCTGTAGGCAACTGATGAGAGCTGGAGTCTGGCCTATCATCTCAGCCTCCTGGAGTGTAGCTGGGAATAGGACCATCCCCCTCAGGGCTTTTAGCCAACCCTATTCGTGTCTTTATGTCTACAAGGGCTTATGGGGCTTATGTCTCAAATAACCTGTGGAAATTACTTTCGTGACAACTGATTTCACCCAAGTCACAAATCTGGTATGCTGAACCAAGAGTGTGAAACCAGTTTTGAGCAGTTTCCCCAAAATACTGGATTTCCTTGGTTGCCCACTCTCTCCGGCCACCCCTTCTTCTCTCTCTCGTTAAGGATGTAAGATTCCCCTCTGTCGAAAAGCAAGGAGACTGAAAGGAACCAATAAAGCTGAAAACTACTGCCCGTGCCTGGTGAATTCAGGTCTGAGGACCAAAGGAGGGCCATGCAACAGTCCTCTCCTCTCTCTGCACAGTAGCTTTTGTCTCCAGTGAGACAAATGGAAAATCTAGGGCACTCCCAGCCCTTGCCGCCTCCACACCATCTGCCCAGCCCTGGGGAGCCAGGTGATCCTGAGGGACTAGGAGCTCCCGCAGGCCTGCTGCCTCCCACACCAAGGAAAGTTCTGTAAGTGATCCTACCTCTTCCCGTCCTGCATCCAGAAAGATGCGGTTCAGCTCAAGGAGGCCTACCTGGAAGAGGCTGCAGGTAGGCTTAAGGAAGGCTACCCCTTCCTTAAGGATAAACCCACCAGGTCATGGAGCGAAAGACCAAAGCAGGCAGTCCCACGGAAATGAGAGACATCCTGTAAGCAATTACCAACTCCACTTAAGCTCCGGTGGTTGAGAAAGTAAGGCACTAGTAAGAGGCAGGAAGAGCTGAAGAAACTGAGGCAGTGACTCAGAGGCAGGATGGAGGCCCTGAGTCACTGGGAGAGCAGGAGAGGCCACAGGCTGATGCCCATAGACCTTGATGGCAGAGCTCCAAGAGGAGAATCGGCAGTGCGGCTCTCCCCTATCAAGTTTACTTTCCCAGTATGACTGTAGTCCCCTTGCTCACTCAGAGCCACGTGTCTCCTCATGCTAAGACTCCCCCCGTGACACAACCCCCAGCCATTTCCAGAGACTAATAGGACAAAAATACACAAGCATAAGAGATTCTCCTGTAGGCAACTGATGAGAGCTGGAGTCTGGCGGCCTATCATCTCAGCCTCCTGGAGTGTAGCTGGGGACAGTAAGGACACTCATTTTATTACACTTCTTTCCTTTCTTTCTGTGTTTCTGTTTTTATATTTTCTTAGCAGCAACAGAACAGGAAGACAGTCTTGAGGTATTTTAAAGAAGTTTTTTTTTTTTTTCTTAAGAAAAATAATATAAAGTTATAAAAAGCGGCAGCAGCCTGGGGCCCGGATCTGGAGGGGAGGAGGTGCTGGCGGTTCCATTGCAGTGGGCAGGCACTTTCTCGTTAATGGGCTTTTGACTGCAGGAAGACAAGAGGCAAGAGACAGGGTCAGGCTGGGGTGTGTGTGTGGGTGTCTACCTGTCCTCCTATCCGGGGAACTATGTGGGCCATAAAAGCGAAGGCTTGATTTCCTCCTGCTGGTCTGGTGAGTAAAGCTGGGCACGGGGGACGATAAATGCCCAGCAGAAGCAGTCTGGAGACCACCCATGCCCGCAGGGGACACAAACACACTCATGCCCCGGGCAACTGTCGAACACATTACTACTCTCACATGGGCGTCAAACATGTTGGTATACATCTGGTCCTCAACTAGGAGGGTACCCCTCTTCCCACCTCCAACACACCCCTCCTGGCTAAGAGCATATGGAGAGCTCAGAGCATGCTACTCCAAGGCTCCCATCACAAGAGGCAAATAAACCTGGCCGCTGGTTTTGCTGAAAACCCCGAAGAGCTTGCCTGGCACCTGAGCACCTGGCAGTGGGTACATGTGCAAGGTGGGCAGACATGCATATGGGGACTTTGGGTGGTATATCCCTGCCCTTTCAGGCCCTGATGCCCAGAAGCAAAACCAATGAACAACCCACCCTGTGCCCAGTGTGAGAGGCCACAGCTCAGGGACCCCAGCTCAACCCCACTGCCCAAACCTTTCTTATCAGAGCTCATGGAGTCCAACTTCCTTTCCTTCAGGGAACAGAGGGTAGCTCCAGTTCCTGGAGTGAGGGCCACAGCCAATTCAGAAAGTGGCCCTTTAATTAAAGCAAAAGCAGGGGAAGGGGGAGAGGCAGAGGCAACATCTCCTTAGCCCAAAGGAGAGGGCTGGACACAGGGGAAGGCCCAGCAAGCAAGAGCTGGGGTCACCTCTCCCTAGAGAACATGGCCCAGGAACTCTCTCTCAGCTTCCCCAATCTTCCCTTCCCTGCACAAACATTTACTTAGGCGCCTCTTTCTGTCAGGTTGCTGGGGTGCACTCCGATCTCATCCATCCTGACCCTTCCCCGCCCCCGCTCTTCAGGGAGCTGGGCTGGTACCTTCAGTGCAGAACACTTTTCCTCAAAGGCCAGGGCTGGACCCGACTTCTTGCGGCGCACAGAGCAGGCCGCGTCGGCAGGGGCACCCGCCTGGCAGTGCTTGGCCTTCACCGGCCGACAGTAAGTGGCCAGGTTTTTCCGCTTCTTGGCTACCTCCTCCTCAGAGAGGCAGTTGGTTGGCAGGGCCTTGGCTGTGTATCCAGCTGCCCCCTGGCTGTCCAGCTGAGAAGCCTTGACCGGTGTGGAGGGTTGATGAGGGGAACCCCGACAGTCCAGAGGCCCTGCCCGCTTCACTCTTGGCCCCACCGTCCCATTAAGCCCCAGGCCCAGAGCTGGTTTAGTCTTGGCCGAGAGGCCCCGGCAGCCAGAGGGTTTGCCTTTTCCAGCGGGCTCCAGGATGCAGGTCCGTTTGAAAGTGGTGGGGCCGGGGGATAACTTTCGCTTTCGAGAAGGAGCCTCCACCTCAGGCCTGTCCTTGCCTTTGGACGACTTGCTGGCCTTGGAAGGTGGGAGCTTGCTGAAAGATGGGGACGGCGTGTTGGCAGGCAGTGGTGAGGTGATGGCCTGGCTCCCGCCCATGCACTCGGCCTGGCTGCAGGCGGCTGCCACATTGGGGGAGCCCGCAGGGTAGCTGGGGACGAGGCTGTCCTTGGAGGGAGGTGTGGAGGTGGGGCAGGTGGATCTGGAGGATGGGCCTGGAAGGCGGGGGCTGCTGCCCACAGGGGATGGGCTCAGGGGAGCAGATGGGAGGGGGCTGACAAGGTGGGAGGGAGGCTCAGCCGCCGGTGGGATCTTCCTGCAGCAAGAAGAGAGCCTCACTGTGATGCCAAGCAAGCAAGAGGGCCTTCCTACAACAGTCTTTTGCTCCTCCCCCTCCACCGTAAAAATGGCCCAGAGACCCTGGCAGTGCTGCCATCTGCTGGGAGATGCTGGAACTGAGGGACAGGAAGAAGACACAGGGATGGGCAGACGTTAATAGACCCTTTAATAATCTCACTTCAGGGACTTCCCTGGTGGTCCAGTGGGCTAAGACTCTGGCTCCCAATGCAGGGGGCCTGGGTTCAATCCCTCATCAGGGAATTAGATCCCATATGCCACAACTAACGGTTCTCATGCCACAACTAAGACCTGGCTCAGCCAAATAAATTAATAAAAGATATAATTTTAAAACTTACAAAACAAAACAAAACCTTGGCCATCCTCTGTCCCTACTTACCCAAAAAGTACTAGAAGTGATAGATAAGACTTAGGATTCACTCCCAGACGACCCCTTCATGCCCTTAGCCCAGCTCCGGGCCACCAGGTTTCCCCACCTCCTCTTCATCCTACCTGGGGTCTTCCTGGCCAACAGCCAAGCCACCTCTCTAGGAATGTGTGAAGAATTAGGGCTTCTGAGGCCCATGAATGCCTGGGGAGAGAAGTTCTGGGGTCAAGAGACTCACTTCCACATGTGTGAGCTGAGGTGCCGTTCCAGCATGGAGCTCAGTGCTGAGCAGAACCGGTCCAGCCGGCGGCTAAACACATAGCATCCTGGACTCACTAGCCGACTCCCAAAGGTGCAGAACTGGGGGCAGAAGGAAGGTATATGCTTACTGGTACCTGAAATACCGGGAGGGCCCCTCCACACAGGCTCTGACCTCCTCCCCACGCAGGAGAGCTACCCTCCTCCCCTACCCCCAGCCCCAGGTCCTTACCGCCTGTGGCCGAGGGGGCCGGCTTGCATAGTGGCAGTCAGTGAGGAGGTGGAGATCATCAGATGTCCCCTCCTCCTCACTCTCCTCGCTGGAGGCCTGGGCCCCACCCCGGGGCAGGGGGAAGGGGAACAGGCCTGGGTCCCCATCACCACCACAAGGGCCTTCATCATCCACCTCACTCTCAGAGGAGGCCCGGGACCTGGAAGGGTCAGAGGGGACGTGAGAGCAACGTGACGGGAGTGGGTCCCAGTGGGGATGTCCCTGAACCCGCCAAGCCCCCAGCGCCAGGGCAGACACCCTGCTGGACCATCAGACAGAGAGGAAGGAGGACAGGAAGGGAGGGAACAACCGAGCTCACAGAGAAAGAGCCGGAAGGATCAGGGGCCACAGCTCCCAAGGGATTCTCTCCCCAGCCCCTTCACTTCCCAGGCCCTGCCTCCTCAGGGGGAGAATCTGCTCCAGATTTGCCTCCTCCAGAAAATCTTCTGAGTTTAACTGCACTCAGCTCTGGGCTGCCCCGTCAATTTTCTCAACCCCCTTCTTGCATCACATATTCCTGTGAGCCTGTCTGTGAGCTGAGCCTGTTTCGAGTCTGCCCTTCGTGTTACAGGCAGAGATGGGTGTGTGTCTCCTTCAGCAAGGCAGGCTCTCCCCCGGGTCCAGCGCAGCTCTGCACACGAAGGGGCCAGTGAATAAATACACAGAAGGACTGCCTCACCCAGGACCCTGACCCTTCTGGCTCCCCGGTTACGACTTTTCGCCTGATGGAAGCGGCTGGGAGAAGGTTTTGATCCTGGGTGTTGGAGCGCTACAGAGGCGGGGCACTGCGGTATGACAGGTGAAGAGCAGGCAGTCACCTGCTTCACACCAATGCCAGGGCTCCTCCCCCCACACTCAGGGCGGAGTGAGCAGCATCTTCCAGGACACCCCCTGGGCCTGCCTCCAGGGGTCCCTGTCTCCTTGGGGCCAAGTGTCCCCGGGTCGGATGTGCACGAGCGCCTGGGCCTACCTGGGCAGTGCACAGTAGGGGTAGGTCGGCTTGGCACGAGCAGAGAAGGTGCCGCTGGGGGCAGCCACTGCTGCCACAGCCTGGACTGAGGTGGGGGGCTCCTGGGAGGGGCGCTCAAGAGCCACCTCCTTGCGCCCTGGACTCTTCTCCTTGGGAGACTCCCCTTTGCGGGAGTTGGCCTTCAGCTCTGCCACCAGCACGTCAAAGTCCTTGGCTCGGCCCTGGACCTCCCGGCGCTGGTGCACTGAGTGGATCTAGAACACAGCAGGGTGGAGGGTGGGGAAGGCATGTGAGCTGAGCAGGGGAAGAGACAGGGGTGTGCGCTGGCCTGGGCAAGCGAGAGACTGGGGCAGGGGTGTTTGTGGGGGGGTCTGTGAGTCTTTTCTTCACTCCCCAACAGGGTCCGAGCCCTCCCCTGGGAGGGGAGGGATTTGGAAGCACCTCTGCCTGCTGTCCCCACCTCAGGCCCACTGGCACAGACTCTTCTCCCCATCCCTGGTCTCGGCTTAACCCCCACCCTTTGACCCCTTGAGTGGGATCTTGGATAGGACCGCACTTCTTCTCCAAGCCCAGGGCCCATCCATGCGGCTCTCCTTCGCCATGCAGAGGGACTGGGGTTACCTTGCAGGTCAGAAGGCGGGTACAGATCTTTTTGGTCTCTGGGTTTACTACCCCACACTGCCTGTTGAGGTCGCACTCCTTTCCTGTGGGGAAAGCAGTTCCCATGAGCCCCATGGCCACTTCCAGGATGCCCGGGAAAGGTCTGGCTTCTTCGTGCCAAAGGCCTGGGAGGAGCTGGACCTAAGGCAGGAGAGCCTTTGGCCCTCCAGTCTGGGGTTCTAGCCTTCCAGACAGACTCCTCCGGGTGTCAGCAGCTCTCTGCTGGGCGTTAAGAACCATCCCGTCCCGATTACCACCCTGGGCACTCCTTTGGGGGGCTCCAAGCCCCAAATAGAGCAACATGTACCAAGAAACAGAAGCAGCTACAGGCATCTGGAATGGCAGGGAAACCAGCTATGGGAGGTTTCTGGTGCCCTGGATCTAGGTGAGAAAAAAGGTAAAGGTCCATAGCCAAGGGTGAGGAAGAACAGCTTCACCTACTTGGGCACAGGCTCCCATGGCCTTAATCAGGAGACCTTGGCTGAAGAGAGTCTTCCAAGAGAGTAAGTAGCTCAAGCGAGTGTCCACGTCAAGGGATGACCAGGGAACACTGTACCCTGGCAACCTGTGATGGCTAAGTGCACTCTTCCCTGACCCCCTTCTCCCTCAGGCCCAAGGACAAAGCTGTCCAGAGGAGTCCCCACTCTACCTTCCTGACCTCCAAGACCACGACTACTCACGAGCCATCTTCCGGTGGGTTTTGGGGGGCAGCCTGGCCCCACCAGGCTCCTTTTCGGAGGGGCTGCCTTCAGGCCGGTGACTGGGGCCCTCGCTGGGGGTTATCTCAATGCCCTCTCTTCCAGGAAGTTCCTTAGAAAAGGATGCCATGGGATTTTTTCCGAGGGAGTCCTTGGTGAGGCCACCTGGCTGGCTGAGGAAAGCAGAGGGCGGGGCCACCCTGATTCCGTGTCCATCAGGCTTCGGGAGATTGGACATCTTCTCCAGATTCACCACAGGCACGAAAAGGCTATACGTGGAGAGAGGGTGTAGGTTGGGCGGTAGGGAGGCTGGGCCCGGGCCCCAGACTTTAGCCCAGGGCCATCTCCTTTCCCAGCCCTAGAACTTGGGTGGGCTCCGGCAGAGGTACAGAATGTGGGACAAGGGGGCCCCATATCCCCTGGAGCAAAGAGAACAGAGCTGCAGAGAGACTTGGCTGCCTCCTGCCATGAGCAGTGCCCATCGCCCCAGGGCGGCTTCCATGTGTGTCAACCCCTCCCTGGGCTGTGGTCAGGGCTGGTTTCAGGGAGTCTCCAGCCCTTACCACCCTGGGCACTCCTTTGGGGGGCTCCAAGCCCCAAATAGAGCAACATGTACCAAGAAACAGAAGCAGCTACAGGCATCTGGAATGGCAGGGAAACCAGCTATGGGAGGTTTCTGGTGCCCTGGATCTAGGTGAGAAAAAAGGTAAAGGTCCATAGCCAAGGGTGAGGAAGAACAGCTTCACCTACTTGGGCACAGGCTCCCATGGCCTTAATCAGGAGACCTTGGCTGAAGAGAGTCTTCCAAGAGAGTAAGTAGCTCAAGCGAGTGTCCACGTCAAGGGATGACCAGGGAACACTGTACCCTGGCAACCTGTGATGGCTAAGTGCACTCTTCCCTGACCCCCTTCTCCCTCAGGCCCAAGGACAAAGCTGTCCAGAGGAGTCCCCACTCTACCTTCCTGACCTCCAAGACCACGACTACTCACGAGCCATCTTCCGGTGGGTTTTGGGGGGCAGCCTGGCCCCACCAGGCTCCTTTTCGGAGGGGCTGCCTTCAGGCCGGTGACTGGGGCCCTCGCTGGGGGTTATCTCAATGCCCTCTCTTCCAGGAAGTTCCTTAGAAAAGGATGCCATGGGATTTTTTCCGAGGGAGTCCTTGGTGAGGCCACCTGGCTGGCTGAGGAAAGCAGAGGGCGGGGCCACCCTGATTCCGTGTCCATCAGGCTTCGGGAGATTGGACATCTTCTCCAGATTCACCACAGGCACGAAAAGGCTATACGTGGAGAGAGGGTGTAGGTTGGGCGGTAGGGAGGCTGGGCCCGGGCCCCAGACTTTAGCCCAGGGCCATCTCCTTTCCCAGCCCTAGAACTTGGGTGGGCTCCGGCAGAGGTACAGAATGTGGGACAAGGGGGCCCCATATCCCCTGGAGCAAAGAGAACAGAGCTGCAGAGAGACTTGGCTGCCTCCTGCCATGAGCAGTGCCCATCGCCCCAGGGCGGCTTCCATGTGTGTCAACCCCTCCCTGGGCTGTGGTCAGGGCTGGTTTCAGGGAGTCTCCAGCCTCTCCTTACCAGAGGTTGTCCTTCTGGGTCTTGTCAGGAGGCTGGTGGCCACGGCTCCGGGACCCCTGGCCCTTCTCCCTGGAGGAGGTTTTGGTGGAACCTGGACCCCTACAAGCTGGGCCCTGCCCGTTCACTACATGGCATTTCTGAGAGCTGGCAGGGGCTGGAGGTGGGGGTGGGGCCCGGGCGTAAAGCTTGCTGAGGGGCCCATGTCTTCTTTCTGTCACCAGGAGGTGGAGAGAGCAATCGAGGTGAGTGGTATCAACTGCCTCCTTCCCCATCCTCCTAACCCTGCTCACAGATTCACCATAGGGAATCTGCAGTTTCCAAACTTGAGGTTTTAGATCTGCCTCCTTCCCCTTTGAATCTGAGCTTTCGAGACTGAAAATTCTAGGACCCTGCTTCCTGAACCTCTTAGCTCTTTCCCCATGCTAGAACTGTACTCCACCAGATGCTAGAAGTTTTCTTAAACCATAACCCCAACCAACCACAATCTCTGAAGCCCTCCCATCCGCACCTTCCTTTTCACAAAACCTCCCTCCATGACCCCCGCGCCCTCCCAACTGGCCCTGCCTTCAGAGTTCCATGTTCCACTTCCCCTGCTCTCTCCACCTCCTCCCTAGGGCTCCCCTCACCACAGTGCTTCTGGAAAGCTTGAGGCTTCACCACTTGGCTGCAGTGGTTGCATACGACCAAATAGAAGTCGTCATGGGCAGGGCAGTGCCCGAAGATGGACATGTCTGCAAAGACAGAAGCCCTTATCACTGGGGCCCGGGCACAAGGGCTCCCCTGTAAGATCGGAAGGCAGGCCCACCCACCACTCAGATGACACCTCCCCTCCCAGCTGACATGACAGGCTTTCTGGTGATGCTTCCAGAGTTCGATCTGACCAGTCCCTAAGAATGCAGGCTTTCAGGTGAGAAAGCACCGAACACCAATGACTGGAGCTCCCTCAGTAAGTCACAGGAGCCAAGGGAATAGGCTGACTCAGACCTATTAAGAGTGAGAATGCCCAGACCAGCTGCTTCGCCGGCTGCAGCCACCTCCTGGGCTGTGGTGGAAAAGGGGAAGGAGGTCCTGTCTGCCCTGGTTCCCGGCCCTAATGTGGCAGTCTCCCACCTTCTTTAATGAGGGTCATGGCATCCAACTTCTTCGGGTTTTTGTTGCTCTCCTCCAGCTCTGCCCCTGGGGGAGAAGCACAGCTCAGAAGGACCGCTCCCACCCTGGAAGCCCATCTCCCACCTGACCAGGTCCTGCGGCCAAGCAGGAGGAAGCCCTCCTCCTTGACAAGTCCCTGATGCTCAGGACCATCGATAGAACCTTTCAGTGGATCTTGCTCAAGGGCTCCTTCCTCCTTCATCTGCTACCTCTGGAATGAGCTGGCTCTCTCAGGAGGGATCCAGCCATTTTTCTGGCAGATCCTTCACTCCAAGGTGCAGTTCAGGATCCCACAGCCAACTAGCTGGGTGACTATGGGTAATCATCTCTTTTCTGGGCTGCTTTCCCGTGTAAATGGGAAACAGTCCTTCACATATTTTACTACAGATCCCTGAGCCCCTTCTTGAAATTTCTCAGAGGGGTTCTTTCTGCTTTTCTGTGGCATCCCAAACAGGGATAATTTTCCAGGTCCCCAAGTCCAATTTTGTTCCACTTAGGTTGCCATGGCATTGTGAAAGTTACACCCAATTTCTCAGGTCCTGCACTTATAGGATGGCCACAGAGTAGAGAAACTGCTATCTTGGGGCCTTTCAACATCTTCAAAGTCCCATCCATCAGATATGCAAACCAAACCCTTTTCCTCTTAAGGGGAGTTTGGCCAAGGGGTTTCCCTTGTACCTCACTTTCTGGATTGATGACAAAAACATCTCAGCTGTGCAAAGCAGCTCTTTCCCCATCCCCCTACCTTACTGCTCTCCCCTCCCTCCTCTACACCCCCTCCCTGTCCCTTGGAAAAAAAAAAATCAATTCTGAGTCACCAAACCCATCTGATTCCATTTCCGGTTCTCAGTGTACCCAGACCCTGACAATGGCCCCATCTTTGCCCACCCAGCATGGGGCAGTTCTAGGGTAGCCTCAGGTTCTCACTTAGGTCTGCTTCTGACCTCTGCTAACAGACTTGCTCCTTTCTAGTATGAAAATACTGACAGTCTTATATAATCTCCAGATAGGAAGAGTGGTGGGTTAGGTATGTCTGACACAAGGGGCAGCTCCCACTCTTAAGTCCCTTAAAATGCAGTGATGGACAGAACTGAGCTGGGAGTTGGATGTCTCAGAGGAGAACAAGTGTCATCAGAGATTGTTCCATGTGGTCTCCTCCTCCACCTCTTCTCACTTGCAAACTTCTTCAGGGCGTGATGTCTGCTGTCACCCCTAAGGCCACGAGGCCAGATGCCCCTGGGGCCCAGGAGACAAAGATCAGGAACGGGGGTCAGCTCGCTCACCAAAAGCACTCAGGGGCCGGGGGGTCTGCTACCTCTGGAATGAGCTGGCTCTCTCAGGAGGGATCCAGCCATTTTCTGGCAGATCCTTCACTCCAAGGTGCGGTTCAGGATCCCACAGCCAACTAGCTGGGTGACTATGGGTAATCATCTCTTTTCTGGGCTGCTTTCCCGTGTAAATGGGAAACAGTCCTTCACATATTTTACTACAGATCCCTGAGCCCCTTCTTGAAATTTCTCAGAGGGGTTCTTTCTGCTTTTCTGTGGCATCCCAAACAGGGATAATTTTCCAGGTCCCCAAGTCCAATTTTGTTCCACTTAGGTTGCCATGGCATTGTGAAAGTTACACCCAATTTCTCAGGTCCTGCACTTATAGGATGGCCACAGAGTAGAGAAACTGCTATCTTGGGGCCTTTCAACATCTTCAAAGTCCCATCCATCAGATATGCAAACCAAACCCTTTTCCTCTTAAGGGGAGTTTGGCCAAGGGTTGCCCTTGTACCTCACTTTCTGGATTGATGACAAAAACATCTCAGCTGTGCAAAGCAGCTCTTTCCCCATCCCCCTACCTTACTGCTCTCCCCTCCCTCCTCTACACCCCCTCCCTGTCCCTTGGAAAAAAAAAAATCAATTCTGAGTCACCAAACCCATCTGATTCCATTTCCGGTTCTCAGTGTACCCAGACCCTGACAATGGCCCCATCTTTGCCCACCCAGCATGGGGCAGTTCTAGGGTAGCCTCAGGTTCTCACTTAGGTCTGCTTCTGACCTCTGCTAACAGACTTGCTCCTTTCTAGTATGAAAATACTGACAGTCTTATATAATCTCCAGATAGGAAGAGTGGTGGGTTAGGTATGTCTGACACAAGGGGCAGCTCCCACTCTTAAGTCCCTTAAAATGCAGTGATGGACAGAACTGAGCTGGGAGTTGGATGTCTCAGAGGAGAACAAGTGTCATCAGAGATTGTTCCATGTGGTCTCCTCCTCCACCTCTTCTCACTTGCAAACTTCTTCAGGGGCGTGATGTCTGCTGTCACCCCTAAGGCCACGAGGCCAGATGCCCCCTGGGGCCCAGGAGACAAAGATCAGGAACGGGGGTGTCAGCTCGCTCACCAAAAGCACTCAGGGGCCTAGAGAAGGTGGGGGTCAGGGGAGAGAGCCCGGGAGGTAGGGCAAGAGGCCCGGGAAAGGACGGAGGGTTGGAGGCATGGATGGACAGACGGAGGGAGGGAGGAAGGGAGAACGGATAGATAGATGGACCGATGAACTGATGCGGAGGAGGCGGGGGTCCGGTGGCACTGCAGCTGACAGGCAAACGCCGAAAAGGAGCAGAAGGTGTGGGGCAGAAGGCGAAGGAACAAGGGGGATTGGGAGGGGGGCACAGAAGTGGGGTGCGTGGGAAACACGTGGAGAGGACTGTGGCGAATGGGGAAATCCCGAGGCAGGTGCAGGAGGGGAGGAAGCTGGAAGACAGGAGGCAAGAAGAAACATAAAGGAAAGCAGATGTGGGGGCAGGTACTGGGCGACGGCAGTGGCAGTAGTGGGCAGGGTGGGCTGCTGGCGGGAAGCCGGCGCTAGGACCCGGAGGCGCGAAGGTGGATGAGAAGGCGGGCACTAGGACCCGGCGGGTCCTTTGTTTGGGGGGCCGGGGAGCAGGACGGCGGCTCCTGTCGGCGGCGCCCCTCTGCTGGCGGGGACCCGGAGAGGGGGAGGGGAGACAGGGATGGGGTCTTCAGACCCTAGGGAAGCTTCACTCACCATCGGTCGCGGGCAGATCGGCCCGCTCCACCCACGAGCTCCAGCTCTGTCCCGCGAAGTCATCGAGACTCGGCACCCGCCGCTCCAGAGCGGCCATTGCTGCCGCCGCGCGTTCACGCACCGCCATCACCGCCGCGGACGCGCGCCCGCCCCGGCGCGGCCGCCGCGCGGCCCCCTCCCCCCATCACTGCCGCGGGCACGCCTCTCCTCTCCCTCCCACCTTTTCAGCTCACTCTTTTGCGCAAGCGCGGCTCTGTACCGCCGTCTCTCACTCTCTCTCCCGCATAGCTTTCTGGGAAATGTAGTTTCGTAGGTGGTGCTGTTGCCTACTGAGCTTGCCGTGAGAGCCCCTCCAAAATGCGTAATTGCGTGGGCAAAATAGACCAAAGCCCTAGGACGTCCTCTCCGAACCTTTGTGAACATATTCTTTCTGTTACGACCCTACTCTCTTACACAGACCCCAGTCCCAAACCTCTCTCTGCCCAAGATGCCCCTTTATGCCGTGCCTGCGGCCAGCTGGCTTCCCGTACTGGCGGCCACGAGCGACTTTGCTTCCCTGTAGATCGAATAGGGCAGGTGCAGGGAGGTGGGCGCTGTGAATCAGAAGGGCAAAGGGAGGGGGTCTGTAGGATGTGATGAAGGACACAGGGATTGAAGTGGGGGAGGATCCTCAACTCTCGTGTTGTGCCTCCTGTGTGGGAAACCCACGCTGCCCTGATGCAGAGCAGAGGGTAGGAGTGGCGTTGTCTGGATTTGGGAGGACCTAACTGAGCTGACCAAGATCACCTGGCAGGGTGACAGAAGGCTGTCTAGGAGCCCGAGCCAGCCCCGGAACTGGGGTGGGCCGGAGGCTGCTGGTGTTAGCAGCATCTCTGCTGATCCTCTGTACCGCCCCCCACCCCCAGAACTGCAATCTGTATCTCCTCTTCCCCAAACCCTGGCTCGACCCTAACTCCATCCATCACTTTGGCTTCTTTTTCTAACTAATATTTTCTCTGCTGGAAGGGCTGCTACCAGAGCCTCGCCATAGGGAAATTTTTCATCAGATCTGTTATCTTCCTTGCTAAGGCCTGGAAAATGTTGATACCTTAATCATCCACATCTTTCTTCTCAGCTGATAATATTCCTTCCCACCTTAATACACACAGGAGATAAAAGCTTTCCCCCTACCCTATCACATCAGAAAAGAGACACTAATTATTTTTTTTCCTTCCTCAACTCTTTTTTTTTTCCTTCCTCAACTCTTTACAGCTCACCCTGGATACATTGTTTCGTCTCAGGGGAAACCAGACTGGAGGCAAATAAATTAAGGTCTGTGACTTCAAGACTTCTGACTGTCTTCTCATTTTCACCCAAGGAATGTTTAAGTATTCAAGGATGATCTTTGAGGATAGAGATTCTTAACCTAAAAACCATAGATGATTCCTAGGGGGTCCGGGAACCTGGTGACATTGAGTGTAATAGTGTGCCCAAGTGTATTTTTCCAGGCAATGTAAATGTAGCCTGTGACTGTCCATCAGAAGGGGCATAGAGGTGCAAGTTTGTTCAGCAAGAACCTTCATGGTTAAGAGGGCAAAGCATGGTTGAGGGCAAAGTGGCCCTCAGCTCCTGACAGGAAGCTGGTTTAGGTCATAGATGGTGGACAAGCACATGGAAACAGCATTGTGGAAGCTACTATCTCCCACCTTTTGAATCTGCTCTAAATTTACTATTAAGTCTCAGTTACTTTGGACTAACTGGTGCCACCAAAAGAAGAGATGCCACCAAACTGGGGTTTGCCGGGAGCAACATAGCCTGCAGACTATCGCTGGGAGGGGAGAGGAGTAGAATGATGTTTTGGTGGAAAATGCTGATATTTGTCCAAGAACTTAAAGCCAGGGAAGGAGGGAAAAAAACCCCAGAAGGGCTACGTTCTTGGCTCCTTCATGGCAACTGCTTGAAGCACTGTTTATTCAAATGTATAATGACAAGCACCGAAACACAACATGCAACATTCTCCCCCCACCCCTGATCTGCAATCCCAGAAGAAGGACACCTATGATCATGATAGTAGAGGGAACTCGAGTTCAGGAAAGGTCCGAGGTGGGCATCCTGGCAGGGTCAGAATTTACTAGGGCAACGGGCAAGTGTCCTGGCTGCTGGCCTCCTGCAGCAGCTGGAGAAACCAGACACCTTGTCCTGCCTCAGGCCCCACTAGGCAAAGTGGTGCTGCCAGTTCTGGTTGGATGGGACGTGAGTCCTATGAGGACAGCCCAGCCCTCTGAAGATGAGGGGGTGAAGCAGCCTTTGCTCTTAGAGTGGCCAAGGAGAGAGAGGCCACAGCCTCGAGGCTATTCTGGCTGAAAAGGAGCCAGCCTCTTGAAGAGGAGAAAAGAGGCTTCTCTGCCTGAGGGAGAGTTCTGGGCTAGGAGTCCTTGGCAGAAGTGCATACCTACCCATCCGGTTCCCCAGCGGAAGGGCCAGTTAGTAACTTAGGCCCCCAAATGAGAACCCTTTATCCATCACATTTCAGATAAATTATAAATATGTACACAGAATCCAAACACGGTTCCACGGTAGAAGCTGCTCACAGACCCTCACAGGGGTCAGCTTGAAGAAAAATGAAGGAAGCCCTTTGTTCTCATTGTCTGTGAAGCTGTAGGCAAAAGCTATCCCACCTTTTCTTTGAGTAATCATGGGGACAGCTCAGGACAGAGAGAGGTTCAGACTTAGAAACACCTGCATCCCCATCTCCCAGCTTCCCTCCTCAAATTCCTTCCCTCCAACCTAAAAAACCGAACACCTAATTTTTCACTGAAGGACCCTGGAGCATCTGAAGATGTAAATCGCACACTCCCCTGGCAAGTGGGGAAACTGACCCAAAAGAGAAATGACTGGCCCACAGTCAAACGTCCTGCCGCCTGGGCTCCGTAGGAACGCACACATCACTGTGGAGGGTCCTGGGGGAGGTGAGGAGGTTGGAGGGGTTGATTCCGTCCTGAGGAGAGACTGGCACAGGGCACATTCACCTTCGGGATGGTAAGTGGGCTAACTGGCACTGGATACTGCCTTCACCATTCTTCCCTGGGCAGCCCTATGACCAGGGCAGACTGAAATGTTTTGAGCTGTAAGTCAGTGCTGGCTCTTTGGGCCCTGGGGTCCAGAGGGAGGCGGAAGGAGAGGTCAGAAAGAGGATACACATATGACAAATATGGAACTGGGTCCCGAAGTGAAGAAGCACCAATAGCATCGGCCTGCCCTGGACTGGGGTGGGGTGGGGGCGGAGGTAAAGCCTGGAACAAATGAGGAGACAGAGGAGTGGTGGAGGGCAAAGGCAAAGGGCATATTCTTTCATAAAGTCAAGAAGGGCAAGTATGAGACAGGGGCCAGAGAGGGAGCAGGGCGGGGGAAACCAAGTAAGAGAGTGAGAGGGAAGTGGGTGCATCCGTCCATGTCCTGAGGCTCTGGGGCAACTGAGATTCAGGATGGTCCTTTTTCATCCTTCCAAAGCCCAGAGCTGGCTCCACAGGAATGAAAGGAAGGCCTGAAAAAACTCAGAAAAGGATCTCAAAGGCTTCAGATCCAAGAGGCTAGGGAAGGGAGCTGGGTAGAGAGGCAGGAAGTAGGGAGGGCTGAAAAGGAGAGCCTCCTAGGCTCCTCGTCTTGTGTCCCAAGTGTGAGACAAGCCCAAGAAGGACAGGGAGAAAGGTGGAGTTTCTAGGGCAAATAGAAGTTGAGTGTTGCTGGAAAGTGCCCCTCCAGGCTGGGAGGGCTCAGGGAATAGAAAAAAACTGATTCCCCAGCAAGTTTCCTGGCTTCTGTTTCTCTGAAAGGCTGTTTTCCAGGCTAGTCAGCCTCCTGGGTTCAAACATGATGGGCTCTGCAGGCAAACAGAGGCCAGAGGAGAGAGTGGGGAGCATACCGAGCTCAGGCGGATGGCAGGTCGAGGCCCTTGAGGACAAGCCCCTGAGGAGGGGTCACTAAACCACTGGTGGGCCCTCCATGCAGGGGAGCAGGGAGAAGGCTGCCAGCCAATTTCCCCTCCCCCCACTTTTATTGAAGCTGGACAGATGAATAGAAATGGCAGCCAGGAACCAGTCTCCGGTCTCCTGACCACAACCTTTCCCTGTGGCAGAGGCTGGTTTTCAGAGGTTGTAAGGGTACATATAAGACCCCAAGTAAGATGCCTGGGTCCAGACAGTAGACAAGAAGCACTGAGCTCCTGCCATCTGGGGCTCCAGCAAGCGGAGGAACAGGAAGCCACTGGGAGGGCTGCCCAGGTTTCCGACAGCTGGTGCCTGCCCATCGTGAAGACGCCTCAAAGCCCGAAGCCCAGAATGATGGGGGAGGGGAGTTGGAGGAGGAAGAAGGAGGAGGTCCTGGAAGCCGGAGATGGTTGAAGAGGTGCTGTCCTGTTCGGGAGCAGCCGGCCGCGGGCTGCTTACTGCTTCTCCACCGCTCCCTGCTCAGCTGCGCTCTCCGGGCTGGCGTCCTGGCCCTGGTCCTGGCCCTGCCCGTGCCACGGGGTCTCCTTGAACACAAACCAACAGTTCCCGGCCCACAGGAAGAAGTTGATAAAACCGAAGAGCTGCAGAGACATGTTGTGGGGGAGCAGTTGGGGAGGTCGGTCATGAGAATAGGAAGGAGGGCATCGTGGGAACAGGGAGGGGTAAGAGAGGGAGGCACAGAGGGTTAGAAAGACTAAAAGGCAGCGCGTTGGCGGTAGAGGCAGGGTTTTAGGCTGCTCTCCACTAAAGGGCTCTCTGATGATGGTGTCTGTGTCCGCAGCATGCACCCAAGTTGTCGCTTGGTTGCTAGGAGAACGTGGCTCCCGGCGTGGAAGGCCTGGAGCACCCTGCGAAGCTTAGCGAGGAGCAGCGGCTCTCGCGGCGCCTCCCCCAGCGTCCTCCCTGCCTTCTCCGGGTGGGCGGGGCCAGAGCTGTCCAAGGTGCTCCTTCCCTACGGCTGCCACCCAGCCGGCTCCATCCGAATATTTACTCAAAATACTTTCAAAAACCTGTCAGCAGGAAGTGTTTGGGGGTAAGTGTACTGAGGTCTGCAATTAGCTTTGAAATGCATTAAAAATAAGATGGATTGATAGATGAAGAGAGGCAAACAGATACGTGATAAAGCAAGTCTAGTAAAATGTTAATGGTACAGTCTAGTTGATTAGTGTGTGGGTGTTCATTGTAAAAATTCTTTCAACTTGGCTGTATGTGAACATTTTTACAGTACAATATTGGAGGGGAGGTGAAACCTATCAGCAAGTTTCCAGCAAGGTCTAGAAGACTCCCTGGTACACCAGCCATTAAACCTTTCAGTGGCTGGGACTTGGGGAGGTTCAGGCCATCATTTTTCAGGCCAGGGCTGAGGTGCCTGGGATGACAAGAGGGGCATTTGCAAAACGCAAGGCCTCAGCTATTTACCAACTGACATGGAGATATTTTGATGTTCTAACAACTAGGGTGGCCAAGTACGTGTATACCAGCTGGACCCACCATTGCCGAAAGCTCTTTTCCAGCCTGGGCCCCTTCTCATTCACTCCAGTTCTGGCCCCGACTCCGAGCTCTGCCACAGCCCTCTGCTCCCCCTTCACGTGCTCACATGTGCACACACACATACATAAAGAGGCAGGAGGAGTGGGAGGTGCTCACAGAGAGCATGCCTGGAGGTGAGGAGAAGCAAGGGAAGTGGCAGGCAGAGGGCGGAAGGGGGAAGAAACCAGGAGCTGAGTGGCCCTTCCCAAATGTCCCTCGGGGTCAGCCAGGGGCCAGCAGCCAGCATTAGGTGCAGGGGACGCGCTGGCTGCCGGTGCTGGGGATACCAGCTGTGGGGACGCCCTTTCTGTTCTTCTCAGCCCCTGCTGCTGAGATAGGCCAGCAGGGCGAGTGCTGCCTCCCCAGGTCCGTCAGTGACCACAGGTCTCACCACAGAGATGTTGGCCAGTCCCATGGAGGGCGTGGCCCCAGCACTGCACACTGCTTCCTCTCCGTGGCACACAGACATGGCTGCAGTCAGGCTGGATGGCCGTGTGGCTCCCTTGACGTCAGTCAGGCCCTTGCCCCAGGCAGCTGCAGCTACCAGCCAGAAGAAGGTGAAGGAGACAGTCACACAGAAGTCCTGGGGGAAGCAGAGGGACAGGAAATGCAATCAGAAAGGACTCCACAATTCCACACTTCTTTTTCCTCTTGCTAAAATGCACCAGGATCTTGGCGTCCCAGGACAGCTCCCTCTTCCCATCCTATTAGACATCTGGAGCTCCAGGGAGCCCAGATCATTCTGGGGAATTTGCCACCAAGAGAATCTTGCCAGCCAGGGCTACCCTTGCCCATGCTGTCAGAACTGAGGCCCGGTAAAAAGCCATCGGGGCTTCCCAGGTGGCGCTATGGTAAAGAACCCGCCTGCAATACAGGAGACAGAAGAGATGCAGGTCTGATACCTGGGTTGGGAAGATCCCCTGGAGGAGGAAATGGCAACCCACTCCAGTATTCTTGCCTGGGAAATTCCACGGGCAGAGGAGCCTGGCAGGCTATAGTCTATAGAGCTGCAGAGAGTGGGATATGACTGAAGCAACGTGGCACCTAGGCACACAAGTCATCTCTTGGTCAGTGTCATCCCCAAACTCAAGGGGCCACTCTACCCAGGCCCAGCCTTTCTTTTGATCACTATTACTCCATTAGAACTGGCAGCAGAGTGAGAGGAGACTGCAGGAGATAAATGCGTTTCCCCTAAGGTACCCATTTCATTTCACCTTGCATGTCTAGGATAAGGAGAAAGCAAAGGAGAGATAATATTAATAATAGCCAGCACTTATGGAGACTAACTATATACTAAATACTTTTTATACCAGATAAAACGGTTTTTTTATCTAGTCCTTTTAGACCCTCCAAATGTCCCTCGGGTCAGCAGCCAGCATTAGTTGGCTGCGGTGCTGGGGATACCAGCTGTGGGGACGCCCTTTCTGTTCTTCTCAGCCCCTGCTGCTGAGATAGGCCAGCAGGGCGAGTGCTGCCTCCCCAGGTCCGTCAGTGACCACAGGTCTCACCACAGAGATGTTGGCCAGTCCCATGGAGGGCGTGGCCCCAGCACTGCACACTGCTTCCTCTCCGTGGCACACAGACATGGCTGCAGTCAGGCTGGATGGCCGTGTGGCTCCCTTGACGTCAGTCAGGCCCTTGCCCCAGGCAGCTGCAGCTACCAGCCAGAAGAAGGTGAAGGAGACAGTCACACAGAAGTCCTGGGGGAAGCAGAGGGACAGGAAATGCAATCAGAAAGGACTCCACAATTCCACACTTCTTTTTCCTCTTGCTAAAATGCACCAGGATCTTGGCGTCCCAGGACAGCTCCCTCTTCCCATCCTATTAGACATCTGGAGCTCCAGGGAGCCCAGATCATTCTGGGGAATTTGCCACCAAGAGAATCTTGCCAGCCAGGGCTACCCTTGCCCATGCTGTCAGAACTGAGGCCCGGTAAAAAGCCATCGGGGCTTCCCAGGTGGCGCTATGGTAAAGAACCCGCCTGCAATACAGGAGACAGAAGAGATGCAGGTCTGATACCTGGGTTGGGAAGATCCCCTGGAGGAGGAAATGGCAACCCACTCCAGTATTCTTGCCTGGGAAATTCCACGGGCAGAGGAGCCTGGCAGGCTATAGTCTATAGAGCTGCAGAGAGTGGGATATGACTGAAGCAACGTGGCACCTAGGCACACAAGTCATCTCTTGGTCAGTGTCATCCCCAAACTCAAGGGGCCACTCTACCCAGGCCCAGCCTTTCTTTTGATCACTATTACTCCATTAGAACTGGCAGCAGAGTGAGAGGAGACTGCAGGAGATAAATGCGTTTCCCCTAAGGTACCCATTTCATTTCACCTTGCATGTCTAGGATAAGGAGAAAGCAAAGGAGAGATAATATTAATAATAGCCAGCACTTATGGAGACTAACTATATACTAAATACTTTTTATACCAGATACTTTATCCTTCCAAAACACTGAGATTGTTATTGTTTTATTTCCATTTTCTAGTCGAGGAAACTGAGATTTAGAGAGGTTAAATAACTTGTCAAGAGCACATGGAGAGTAAGGGAAAGTGCCGGGGTTGGAACCCAAGTGATCTGACTCCAGAGCCTACTTCTTGAAGCTGTTGTACCTCCTGTGAGCAGAGTAAGTGATGGGAAGTCAGTGGACACAGAGGCCTGGGACATGAGCCTTCCACTGGCCCGAGGACCTGGCACCCCCTAGGGACCAACAGCAAATGAGGATGTTCCTGTGTGAATGTCAGGCACCCCGGGAAGTCACAGTGCTTGTCTTCAGCCCAGAACATACATCTCCTTAGTGTCTGTCCCCCTTCACCCCTCCTGGATGTGCCCACTTACCACGAGCGGGAAGCGTCTATTTTCCGTGTAGAGTTTGTGGAAGCGCAGGTAGACGATGAGAGCAGCTATGGTGTAGAAGAAGGAAAAGATGCCCAGGGTCACGAAGAACTCAGCAGGGGCAGAGAAGTCCCCCATCAGGTGCATGGTCTTGGAGGTGGATTCGTCATCACAGAGGGGCATCTCATAGTGGACCCGGTTCAACCTGCAGGTGGCATGGAGCCCCCCTGAGCTCAGGGAGATCCTTTCCTTGGGGAGGCAGCAGGCTCTCCCTGCCCCAGGAGCAGTCCTGCACCAGTTCTCTCCTGAGGACTCTCACAGAGCCAAGAGAAGAGCACATAGGGAGGAAAGCTTCTGGAGGGAACTTTGCAGTCAATACAGGAATTTCCCTAGAATTCTGGTCAAACACTCCCCTCCAGCTCAGCCACCACCCATCTCCATCCACCCTGCCCAGGTATGGTAAGCCTGTATTTCCAAGGATCTCCAGGACCCTTTAGGTCATAATCGTCATATATATAGTTCATCTATTTCTGGTACCCAAACCACCAGGGAAATCAGCTTCATTCTGCCTCTGGGAAAGCACGGTGTCCAAGTTAAGACTGGAATTCCCATTTTCAGGCTTTATTTAGGTCCCCCATAAGACTACCTAAGACTCACAATCAAGAGAGGGAAACAAACACCCTATTATGTACTAAAGACAGCTAATCTAACTTGGTGGCAGTTCCTAGAAATTTCTGAAGAGGTGAGCCCTGTCCCCACTCCCCTCTGAACATTTGGGCTCCCCCTTCTGTAAGCTCTCAGACACCCAGTTAAGAGCATTCCCTTCTACCCCCTGGTCAAGGTGTGCCTCCTTCGACTCTGGTGGTACAGGTGAGCATCCCCCATTCGCCTGGGATCTGAGTACTGACAAGCTGTCTTATCTTCAAATCAGGGAGAAGGTTGCTGAGGGTGGAAGACACTTCCCCAACTGGCCTAGACCCCTGAAAGCCTCCACTCCTCACTGTAGGGTTCTTTCTGTAGGAGATGTTACCTGCTACTCGTTATCCATGGGCTGGAACATTACAACAAGAATCTGAGTTTCCCTTACATTTTTCTCTGGCTAGTGTGTCCGAAATTCCTAAAGGGCAGAAAGGACCCATGCCTTGTAATTCTATTTGCGACTGGAGCGGCATGCAACCAAAGGTCTTTAGGATGGAGGTCTGGAGGAGGAAGAGACCGAGAAGGTCCTGCCAGTTCAATGAGAGAGGCTGTGCGGGGTCAGAATCAACTCCTGCTCACCTGAAGGGATAGCCGAATGAAACAATGATGGCGCTCACATCCTTGGCTTCGTTGTTGCAGCGAACCGTTGCTCCTGTCTCCCCGCTGTAGGAGCCGCAGCACCCGAAGGCGAAAATAGCAAAGAGCTGAAGGAGAGTGAAGCCCCTATGAGAGTCAGAAGGTCTCAGCTGGCCAAGGTCTGTCCCTCTGAACTACACTCTGACTCTCAGCAGGTGCACATACAGGGAGGGGCCAAGCAAGAGTGAAAGGGAACATTGCTCAGGGCTCTGACACTTTGCAACACTAATGGACTGTTGCCCGCCAGGCTCCGCTGTCCATGGTATTCTTCAGGCAAGAATACCGGAGTGGGTAGCCACTCCCAGGGGTCCCTTTGTTCAAGTCCCTCTTGGCCAGGGACCCATGTCTTTCTGTTGGTCTCTCAGCCTCACGGTGCTGTGTTCACTGCACAGGATCCTGGACCAAATAGTCAAATGAATAGGGTTGACTTTGGTACCTGGGAGGGAGATGACGAGGGAGAAATGGGCAGGTCTAGGTCTCCCCATGGAGACCACAGATAGCTTCCTTAAGATGATGACTAACACAAAGCGATTTGGTATTTGGAAACCTCTATCTCCAAGGTGGATTTGAATTTCCTCCCCAAGGGAGAGGCACCCTAGAAATAGATTCCCCTGCACCAACCTAGATCCGGCATGCATGGAATTCTTTCCATTTCTCTTTTGAAGCCATCATTCAATCTTGTCATTAACTTCTTTCTAACTTCCAGTCTCGGTGGCAATATACCTGGAGGGGACAACTTGGGCCAAGACTTCAGAGGGACCACGGGGGCAGAGGCCGCGCTGCTGTCCCACAGCACCGCCAGCTAACTCCTCTTCCCCTAAAGGCACCTTTCCTTCAGCAACGGTGCTGGCTGGGTCAATGCCAGCAGCCCTGGCTCCAGCCCAGGGAAAAGTATCCTCCACTTGCCTTATCAGCCTTTGCTATTTCCCCGGTGGTGTTTCCCCTTATAATCTGTTGATGCCACACTGGCATTTCAGATTACTCGAATTGTTTTCCTCTTCACCTTTCATCACGTTACTAAGCCTCCTGTCTTGAATGAAGTGAAATTTCCTCGTCCTATGATTTTCTAATTTCTTCCTGGGGATACACAGTTTGATTAGAAAAGGAGGTGAGAAATTGGAATTTCTTATCCCCCCACAGCATCTGTTGAGACCCCATTTCCTGTGTTCTCACTATTGGCCTTTGCATGATATAATCATTTATGGTAAGCAGTAAACTTATTCAGTTAATTGTCCACTTTCTGTAGGTTTCTTTGTGATTCAGTAGCTCAGACATGAGGCACTTAGAAGTCAGTCAGCTAATTCACATCCCAGTCCTGCATCCAGAGTTTACAGAATAGATTTGTATGCACATTTTGCTAATGCTTCATAGAGTTGTGGAGGGAAAAGAGGCCTGGGTTAGGAGTCTGGAAATCTGGGTCCTAGCCTTGGTCTTGTCACTCATGAGCTCGGTGACCTCTAACAAGTCATTTTGCTCTCTGAGTCTCAGTTTCCTCATCTGTAGAAGGAGGGGTTTGGAGCAGGCCACCCAAAGGCCTTTTCCAGCTCTGTGGTTCTCTCCATCTCTGAGGGTAACCCTCTCCATGTGCTCTTGGCTGGGCTTGCCAGCAGCTGTGCTCTGGCCCTGGGCGGTGTCCAGTGCCACTGCCCGGCCTTGCATCGCCTGGTCTGGCAGATCTTCTCCAGGCTGGAGCCACTGACTCCTCTCTAAAGGTCATAATGGGTACTTCTCTGTTTCTAGGAGGTTTAGTTCAAACAAATGAGAACTGTCTCCATCTCAACACTTAGTGTCTTATCTCCAGGAAAGGAGATAGTATAGCCTCTCTCCAATGCCTGAATAACCTCCTGATCTGACTTCGATTACAGAGGCTGCAGTAGAACCCTGTTTGCTCATCTTCCTGACAGACCAGAAGAGAAGTCACTCAGAGCCTCTGCAGCTTGCCTTTACACACTCCATTGCCTCCATGGCATAACAGCGGCACTTCTCTAGCTCATCCTCATAAGACTTCCCTAATCTTTTGCCAGCTCTTTGGTTCTCTGATTCCTCATGGAAGTTTCTTTCTTCCTCTTAGCTCCTGGTGTCTAGAACTAGACACAATTAGGGTTTCACATTCCAGGAGGGGCAGACAGTTGGATATATTTTTACTGTCGTCAGTTAGTGAATAAGTGAATGACTCTGTATAGGTTTTCCCTAAAAGTTGGGACTTCTAACTTGGGGTAATGAAGAGTTAGTTGTGGAGACTTCTGTTTTGCCAGCACTTTCTTGACTGGTGCTCCTGATCAGCTACAGAAAGATGTCATTTATTGAGCATCCTGTATGTCCCAGGCATTGTTCTAGGCAATATGATTTATTAGCAAACAAAAGAGAAAAAAAAATCTCTGTCTTCATGGAGCTCCTACCCTAGAGCTGCACTATCCACAATGGTAGCAATTAGCCAAATGTAGCTACTTACATAAAATAACTAAAATTAAATAACATTTGAAATTCAGTTGCTCAGTCAGACTGGCCACATTTCAAGTGCTCACTAGCCGTATGTGACTAGCCAGTTCTATACGGGACCACACAGATTATAGAACTCATCCATCATTGCGGAATGTTCTGCTAGGTCTGGAAGACAACCCTGAGGTTCTAAAAATCCTGAACCCTGCTTTATGATTCTTCCATGAGCAAAATAGACCAACACTAACTTCAGTATTAACTGGATTCTCTTCTCTGATTCTTTGAAAGTCAGGAGTCTCTAAACACCTTATATAATATTATTAACCAGACCATATGATTAAATCTGAACAACACTGTCAGATAGCGTCAGATAAGAGATGACAGTTTACTATTAAGTGAATGGACAGTGGAATCTCAGGAAAATCTCACAGGTTCACAGAACAGCAGAGCCAAAAGGATCTCAGAGATTATCAAGTGCAACAGTCTCATTTCATAGAGGTGAAAACTGAAGTCCCCAAAAATTAAGTGCCTTTTCCAAGGTCAGTCTGCTCATCGGCTCATAAGACTTCCACTCAAGAGCCTCTGCAGCTTGCCTTTACACACTCCATTGCCTCCATGGCATAACAGCGGCACTTCTCTAGCTCATCCTCATAAGACTTCCCTAATCTTTGCCAGCTCTTTGGTTCTCTGATTCCTCATGGAAGTTTCTTTCTTCCTCTTAGCTCCTGGTGTCTAGAACTAGACACAATTAGGGTTTCACATTCCAGGAGGGGCAGACAGTTGGATATATTTTTACTGTCGTCAGTTAGTGAATAAGTGAATGACTCTGTATAGGTTTTCCCTAAAAGTTGGGACTTCTAACTTGGGGTAATGAAGAGTTAGTTGTGGAGACTTCTGTTTTGCCAGCACTTTCTTGACTGGTGCTCCTGATCAGCTACAGAAAGATGTCATTTATTGAGCATCCTGTATGTCCCAGGCATTGTTCTAGGCAATATGATTTATTAGCAAACAAAAGAGAAAAAAAAATCTCTGTCTTCATGGAGCTCCTACCCTAGAGCTGCACTATCCACAATGGTAGCAATTAGCCAAATGTAGCTACTTACATAAAATAACTAAAATTAAATAACATTTGAAATTCAGTTGCTCAGTCAGACTGGCCACATTTCAAGTGCTCACTAGCCGTATGTGACTAGCCAGTTCTATACGGGACCACACAGATTATAGAACTCATCCATCATTGCGGAATGTTCTGCTAGGTCTGGAAGACAACCCTGAGGTTCAAAAAATCCTGAACCCTGCTTTATGATTCTTCCATGAGCAAAATAGACCAACACTAACTTCAGTATTAACTGGATTCTCTTCTCTGATTCTTTGAAAGTCAGGAGTCTCTAAACACCTTATATAATATTATTAACCAGACCATATGATTAAATCTGAACAACACTGTCAGATAGCGTCAGATAAGAGATGACAGTTTACTATTAAGTGAATGGACAGTGGAATCTCAGGAAAATCTCACAGGTTCACAGAACAGCAGAGCCAAAAGGATCTCAGAGATTATCAAGTGCAACAGTCTCATTTCATAGAGGTGAAAACTGAAGTCCCCAAAAATTAAGTGCCTTTTCCAAGGTCACAGTTAGCCAACGGGAGAGCCAGGCTTAGAATTCACAACTCCCAAGTCCTGGTCCAGTGCTCTTTCTATGTCTTCCTTTCATTAATCAACAAAGAGTTATCGAGCATCAACTTCGTGCCAGATGCTGCAGAATCCAAGATGAATAAAACTGGTGCCTGCTCTCAAGAGTTCGCATCCAGAAAGAGTCATGGTCACATAAAAGCCAAAACAGAACCCTGCTTCACAGAGGTACTGAGGCTGAAGAAAGAGATCTCTGCTATATGCAGGGAGGATTGCAAAAAGGGAGGAAGGAGCTGTGCGCCTGGGATGCAGGACCACAGAAAGATACTTTCCCAGCCCCCTCCACTTTTCTACACCAGATACACCCCTTTCCTGAACTGTGTCAGGGGACTGAGCCACAGGGAAGAGGGTGGAAGAGCAGAAATCATCCCTGTCACCAAGCACGAAGCTGGTCATAAAGGACAGGTGCCAAGCAGCGATGAAGACCCTGAGACAAGGGGGATCTCCAGGGCTCTGGCACCAACCAGCCTTCCTCCTCGTGGACCTGCATTGCTGGGAACAGCAATGGTCATACACTGTCCTCCTCCTCCACCTCTCCCTCCTCCTCTGCTTCCTCCTGCCTCTGCATCGCTTTTGAAAAGATGGCAGGATAACCCTGATAGTTTAAGGATGAGGCTCCTCTTGGGTGCTGACTTGCTTTGTGATGATAACCTCTGTCCTAAGAACATGAGCATTTCCACTTAGCGCAGAGCACAAGGAAGACAAGTTCTCCCCCAAATCCTGCTCCCACAGTCATCGCATTGGTTGTTACAGACTCTGATGGTATGCTTTCAAATTGCCCCAATTTCTTGAAATACCTTATTTTAATTACAGAGACCTCAGAGTGGCCCAAAATAAGTGACTTTGGAGCCTCAAAGGTGAGTTACTGATCAAGGGTGCACATAGTTAAAATAATATGACATTATCAAAACAGTGACTGAGTAATTCAAGAGATTCATACCTTATCCTCAGAGTCGGGTAAAGGAGAGAGGAAGGGTAAGGAGGAGGGTAATGAGGAGAAGCAGGCCACAGCAGATAAGATGGTTGGATGGCATCATGGACTCAATGGACATGAGTTTGAGCGAACTCTGGGAGATGGTGATGGACAGGGAAGCCTTCCATGCTACAATTCATGGGGTCGCAAAGAATAGGGCATGACTTAGCAACCGAACAACAGAGTGGGAATTTGACAATGACATCTAAATGATCTCACCAAAGGACAAGTCTAGCAGACAGTCTTGCTTAAGGGGGAAAGGTAGGGAGAAGGCGAGTTTTGGGAACCAACACTTACTGAATACCTCTTGGACTGCCAGGCTCACCATAGTCTTCTCTAATGCCCCAATACTTTACAGATATTACCTCCTGTAATCTTCTCAGAGAGCTCATGAGATATATTTTACCCTCACTTATAGATAACAAACTGAGACCCATGAAGATTTCATCCCTGTCACCAAGCACGAATCTGGTCATAAAGGACAGGTGCCAAGCAGCGATGAAGACCCTGAGACAAGGGGGATCTCCAGGGCTCTGGCACCAACCAGCCTTCCTCCTCGTGGACCTGCATTGCTGGGAACAGCAATGGTCATACACTGTCCTCCTCCTCCACCTCTCCCTCCTCCTCTGCTTCCTCCTGCCTCTGCATCGCTTTTGAAAAGATGGCAGGATAACCCTGATAGTTTAAGGATGAGGCTCCTCTTGGGTGCTGACTTGCTTTGTGATGATAACCTCTGTCCTAAGAACATGAGCATTTCCACTTAGCGCAGAGCACAAGGAAGACAAGTTCTCCCCCAAATCCTGCTCCCACAGTCATCGCATTGGTTGTTACAGACTCTGATGGTATGCTTTCAAATTGCCCCAATTTCTTGAAATACCTTATTTTAATTACAGAGACCTCAGAGTGGCCCAAAATAAGTGACTTTGGAGCCTCAAAGGTGAGTTACTGATCAAGGGTGCACATAGTTAAAATAATATGACATTATCAAAACAGTGACTGAGTAATTCAAGAGATTCATACCTTATCCTCAGAGTCGGGTAAAGGAGAGAGGAAGGGTAAGGAGGAGGGTAATGAGGAGAAGCAGGCCACAGCAGATAAGATGGTTGGATGGCATCATGGACTCAATGGACATGAGTTTGAGCGAACTCTGGGAGATGGTGATGGACAGGGAAGCCTTCCATGCTACAATTCATGGGGTCGCAAAGAATAGGGCATGACTTAGCAACCGAACAACAGAGTGGGAATTTGACAATGACATCTAAATGATCTCACCAAAGGACAAGTCTAGCAGACAGTCTTGCTTAAGGGGGAAAGGTAGGGAGAAGGCGAGTTTTGGGAACCAACACTTACTGAATACCTCTTGGACTGCCAGGCTCACCATAGTCTTCTCTAATGCCCCAATACTTTACAGATATTACCTCCTGTAATCTTCTCAGAGAGCTCATGAGATATATTTTACCCTCACTTATAGATAACAAACTGAGACCCATGAAGATTTCATCACCTACCCCAGCTTCCATAGCAAGAAAGCCGAGAAAAACTAGTTCTCCAATAATTGGTATAAGCCCATGTTCTTTCTCCATGTTCTTTCTTGGTCAGTGAGACCTCAGAACTGAAACTGAGATAAAATTAGCTCATTTTTAAATTTTAAAAAGATACCCTAAGTCAAGCTCCTCACTAATAAAAGAACATTACTTTCATCTCACCAGGATTCCAGTATAACCTTTGCTTTCTGGTAATAGTGACAACAGAGCTTTCAGTTATCATTACATTAACTGCAAGCTTTGTGTGTAGTTTTCCTCTCCTTTTCCAGATAGGAGTATGTGATCCCTCCAAAAAGGAAACATGCAAAAAAATCCCAAGCGATACTTTGGCGCTGGTCCCTGGAGCTGGTTCCTGTGCTCACCTGTAGAGACTCAGGGCAAGTGAAACTCTGAATTCAGGTTACCGGGATGGCAGTACAAGCAAAGCATGTCTGTTTATGAGGCTACCCTTGGAATGAAGGCTGAGTTCAGAGCCTAGCGCTGGAGTCCTGGATTGAGTATTATGAGAAAAAGGCATAACTTCCTCTTTAAGAAGTTGAGGATCTTGGGCTTCCCTGGTGGTCCAGTGGGTAAAGAGTCTGCCTTGCAGTGCAAGGGGCACCAATTCAATCCCTGGCCCAGGAAGATCCCACATGCTGCAGAGTGACTGGACTGGTGTGTCCAATTAGGAGCCAGCACTCTGGAGTGCATGTGCCCAGAGCCTGTGCTCTGAAATGAGAGAGGTCACTGCAATGGGAGGCCCACACAAGCCAAAGAATAAAGGTGGATGAAAATAAATAAATAAAAAGCCAATAAAAGAGACCAAAATGTTTCAAAAAAAAAAAAAAAGAAGAAGTTGAGGATCTTAAAAGTCACATAGGTTTTGATTCTTGGGGATCCAGAGCTGACTGTGGAGGAGACCAGGCATTGCTCTGTGCAGCCTTATAGAAATGTTGTGGGTGTTGCTTGAGGGAGTGTTGGGAAAAGAACAGAAAGGTTGAAGAAGGAAGCTTTTCAGAATTCCTCCCAGAGGATGATTCCGTGATCTAATAACCTCATGGATTCCCTCATCCCTTGGCAGTCCCTCTCAAATTTCCCTTAGATTCATTTGTCTAGTTTAATGATAAAATCATACTCTTACATTTCTGGCTCTGCTCCTCTGGATTGCTCATAATGGTTCCCTAGCTCTGGATGGCAGACAAATGGAGTCTTCGTATCATTCTTCCATGACCCACCCCTTCAGGTGCTCGAGTGGAGGGTCAGAGCAGGAAAGTGGAGGGAGGTGAAAGCGCTCAGTTAGCTGTTGTTCCAAATGCTCTTGAGGCAGTAGGGAGAGTGGAAAGTCCCCACCAGGTCCTAGAGTTTGCACTTGGGAGTTCCCCAGGCTGGCCTGTAGCCCCAGTCAGAGTCTCAGATATCTGGAGGTAACCCCAAATGCACTATTGCCCCCGAATTCCAGATGTGATGATTTTCATCCAAAGGATGATTTATAAGTCAGTGACACAGTGCTAACTCCTGTCTCCAGTGAGTTTAAAAGTCGTTTAGAACTCAGTCCTCCTCAGTATTAATGGTAACTTATTCCCCAGCTGAATTTTGTGCTGAAAGCACATTAATTAAATTATTCACACACCATTTGGTGTGCGGATTGTCTAACAAATCTCTTCTGTGATAGTGCATTAAATGCTCCCGACAGGTCTTTATGATTTGAAAGAGTGACTGCACCTGTCCAGGTTCCTAATTTATATCCAGGAGGCCTTGGGCACCAGGAAGGACAGACAGCATGCTAATGTTTCAAGTACCAGGAGGCAGGAGAAGATGGCGTTTTCCCTGGACCACTACAGGATAAACTGAGGCCATGGGCAAATGATTTCTTCAAGGTCACAGGGTAAGTCTAACCAAGGATATGTTCTAGCAGGCCAACCCAGCAGAAAGGGACCCTAGGTATGGTCTTATCAACACTTGATTAATATTGGAAATGGAAACCCCAGTAAGAGATTTTGCCAAGGTCAAGTATGTAGAAAAGGCAGGTCCGGGTCTGGAACCCAGGGCCTCAGCTTTCCAGCTCAACGTCCTGTCTTATTCCACAAGGCACATTTTGGCTCCTTTTTATTCTGTCTTATTTTTCTTTTCTTTTATTTAATCCTAGAGCCATGAACGCCATTCATTCATTCATGCGCCTCCTCATGCAGTTACAGAAAGGCATATTACTCCAGTGTTCTCAACAGAGCGACCACCAGCCAGGACCCTGTTCCTCGTCCACCTCCAGGGTCAGTCAGGTCCTGGTGGGTCGGGGGACAGGACGGCTTCCATCGCCTGCCTCCTTCCCTCTTCGGCCCTCCGCAGTTTTCCTCGTCCCCCTTGTCCTCGTCCCCCCTCCCGCCACCCGGGAGTGGTATGTGCAGGATCAGAGTTCTGGAAAGGTTACACCCGGGTCCTCTCGCCCGAGTGAAATGTGAGCGCCCTGGGCAAAGGCTCCTTGAACATAGAAGGACCGAATCCGGGACTCCGCATGCCTCGTTCCTCACCCGCCGGCCACCAAGTGCTGGAGAAGCAGCCCCAGCCCGCCCCTCCCCCGCCCACCTGTCGCCGCCCCCACCCGTCCGCGGGGCCGGCCGCAGCACCTCCCGCCCCTCTCCGGCCACATTGCTTAGGGTCAGCGTCACAGCTCCGGCTCCCGAAATAGCCCTCGGCCGGGCCAGCGACTCACCCACTGGAGAACCTTGATGAAGCCCAGCGGCTCCTCCAGCCGCCGCCAGCGCAGTCCCACGAGCAGGCGGTCCACCTGCGGAGACAGGGCCGGCCCGGGGTCAGGGCGGTGGGGGACCCGGGAAGGCGCCGCCCCACTTTCTCCCACTCACATCCAAGGGGAGAGGGGCAGAGTAAGGGCACCAGGAAGGACAGACAGCATGCTAATGTTTCAAGTACCAGGAGGCAGGAGAAGATGGCGTTTTCCCTGGACCACTACAGGATAAACTGAGGCCATGGGCAAATGATTTCTTCAAGGTCACAGGGTAAGTCTAACCAAGGATATGTTCTAGCAGGCCAACCCAGCAGAAAGGGACCCTAGGTATGGTCTTATCAACACTTGATTAATATTGGAAATGGAAACCCCAGTAAGAGATTTTGCCAAGGTCAAGTATGTAGAAAAGGCAGGTCCGGGTCTGGAACCCAGGGCCTCAGCTTTCCAGCTCAACGTCCTGTCTTATTCCACAAGGCACATTTTGGCTCCTTTTTATTCTGTCTTATTTTTCTTTTCTTTTATTTAATCCTAGAGCCATGAACGCCATTCATTCATTCATGCGCCTCCTCATGCAGTTACAGAAAGGCATATTACTCCAGTGTTCTCAACAGAGCGACCACCAGCCAGGACCCTGTTCCTCGTCCACCTCCAGGGTCAGTCAGGTCCTGGTGGGTCGGGGGACAGGACGGCTTCCATCGCCTGCCTCCTTCCCTCTTCGGCCCTCCGCAGTTTTCCTCGTCCCCCTTGTCCTCGTCCCCCCTCCCGCCACCCGGGAGTGGTATGTGCAGGATCAGAGTTCTGGAAAGGTTACACCCGGGTCCTCTCGCCCGAGTGAAATGTGAGCGCCCTGGGCAAAGGCTCCTTGAACATAGAAGGACCGAATCCGGGACTCCGCATGCCTCGTTCCTCACCCGCCGGCCACCAAGTGCTGGAGAAGCAGCCCCAGCCCGCCCCTCCCCGCCCACCTGTCGCCGCCCCCCACCCGTCCGCGGGGCCGGCCGCAGCACCTCCCCGCTCCCCCTCTCCGGCCACATTGCTTAGGGTCAGCGTCACAGCTCCGGCTCCCGAAATAGCCCTCGGCCGGGCCAGCGACTCACCCACTGGAGAACCTTGATGAAGCCCAGCGGCTCCTCCAGCCGCCGCCAGCGCAGTCCCACGAGCAGGCGGTCCACCTGCGGAGACAGGGCCGGCCCGGGGTCAGGGCGGTGGGGGACCCGGGAAGGCGCCGCCCCACTTTCTCCCACTCACATCCAGGAGAGGGTGCAGAGTAAGGGTCGGCCCGACACCCCGGCAGAAGGGGAAAGGCGAGGGTGCCCCAGGGACTGGCGGGGAGTACCTGCTGGCGCGGCGACTTGTCCGCGGGGCGGCTGGAGCTCTCCGTCGAGGACATGCTGGCGCCGCGGGGCCGGGGCGCGGGGCTGCGGGGACCGCGGGGGCGCTGGGGGCTGCTGACCCGCGGCGCGGGCGGCGGGCGGCACCGGAGCTCGAGCGGCCGTCGGTCCCCCGGGATCCGGGCCGGCTGGGCGCGTCGCGGGGGGCGCTGCTGCTCGCGCTCTCGGAGGCCGCGGCCGCCGCTCTGCCCCGCCGGCTGCAGAAAGCCCCCGAGTCCAATTCAAACTTCTGTCAAACTCGCGAACCAACTCGGCCGCCGAGTCACGTGGCGCGCGCGGGCGAGCCCTCCTCCCGCCCCCTCGGCGCCGGGTCCCCGGCCGCCGGAGCCTTAAAGGGACCCGGGGCCTCCGCGGGCAGTTCGGCCGCGACGGGGCGCAGGCTCTCGGCCAGAACCTCCAGGGCCAGCGAGGCACCGCGGGCGCTCCGGCCCACAGCCAAAGTGGGCAACTAGCCAGGCGCGCTGGCCATCACCAGTTTCCACTTGATCGCTCCCAACTTGCCTGGATTTGGAGCCGCTCCGCGTCGTTTTTTCTTCTTCCTCAACATGATACTCAGAACCTAAAGGATTCTCATCAAGGCATTATCAGTGCTGAAATAAAGTTCTAAAACGTATCGTTAACAAACCGCTTGCTTCCAAAATCTTCAACGCCAGTACAGACGAGAAGGCCAATAAAATATAAATTACTCACGTTTTACTGTCTAGTTAGGCGTTGCCTTAATTTTTTTTTTTTACAGCAAAAGCCATTCATACGTTAGTGATTTAAAAGTTATGGATCGTTTAAAAATATAAACTCGATCTCCTTTAAAATCACCATCGCCATTTTAAATGAGAGTGAAAATAGTCTTTGAGGAAGGCTCTGAAGATGTACTTTGTGCTGAAAAGTCGACATTGTTACTTAGGATCCACTGTAAATCCGTCCCTAATTTTCAAACTGGGTTCCCCAGAAGTCCCAGTGAGTAATGATGAGTATCACACGTTCTGTTTTACCAGAGTGTAAATGTTAGTAGTGAAAGGTTAAGTGATTTATCCAAGGTCACTGAGTGAGTCAGTGGGGGCGGGGGTAGCCAAAGAACCTGTCTTCACCTCCTAAGATGTGGCTTGTAAATGTGTATCCATCGCCTGAAAATCATCCCAGAAGGGCCCTTCTGATACTTAAGAATTACTTTGGGGGGAACATTTTAGATCTTACTAATACAACTTGTTCCCCTACTAAGTAACTGCCTTCCAAGTCTGGGGTGGGGTGGAGTGACCTCGACTTGAGGGGACCTCAGCCTGACTTGAGGTGGGGGTCAAGTCACCTCAGCTTGAAGGGAACTTCTCCAGTGGACGTCCATGCAAATCTAGGCTAAGCAAGGAACCACTGAGTCCCTAGTACAAGCCTGCATGCTCAGTCGTGTCTGACTGCGACACTGTGGACTAGAATGCCAGGTTCCTCTGCCCCGGAGAGTCTCCAGGCAAGAAGACTGGAGCAGACTGGCATTTCCTTCGCCAGGGGATCTTGCCCACCCACGGATCAACCCTGCATCCCCTGCATTTCCTGCATTGGCAGGCAGATTCTTTACCACTGCGCCGCCTGGGAAGCATCCCTCACCAACCCCCACCCCCACACATACACAATCTGGTTGTTAACAAATTCTCCTACATTCTCAGATTCCTTTTCTATGAAATACAGATAATAATTTCTGCCCTTATTTCATAAATTGATCATGGGGCTTAAGTAGTGTGAACATATGTAAGTGTCCACATTACACACATGAAATAATATACTCATTACCAATGTCAACAACAATATTCCTGCAGAAAACAACATAATCAGAAAAGAATCAGAATAACACAGCAAAAATCTACGTATCCAATAACCAACCTTGTGGAATTTTAACACTTCCTCATGTCTCAAATCTATTCTCTAAAAACAAAATCAAAATGTCATATAAAATTGAACCCCTGGGCTTCCCTGGTGGTCCAGTGGGTAAGGACACCGCCTTGCAGTGCAGGGGGCACTGGTTCGATCCCTGGCCTGGAAAGATCCCACGTACCGCGGAGCGGCTGGACCGATGTGTCCAACTACCCACCGGGAGCTCTGGAGCGCATGCGCCCGTAGCTGGTGCTCTGCACAGAGAGAGGCCACTGTGATGGGAGGCCCACACAAGTCAAAGAACAAAGATAAACAAATGAAAGATCAATAGAAGCGGCCCCCCTCAAAAATTGAACCACTATGTGTACCCTCATATTCTCTTCTTTCTTCCTTCCTCCCTATAAGTAACCACTCTTCTATCCTGCATTTTTTAGTTAGCCTCGTGTACATTTTGGTGCTTTTTCTCTCTCTCTCTATATGTGTGTGTGTGTGTGTGTGTGTGTATACATAGTATCATTTTTCAGATTGTTTTAAACTTTATGTAAACACTATCACGCATTAGGTAACCTTCCCTCACTTTTTTTTATACATAATGTTGTTTATAAGAGTCATCTTGCCTGATGCATGTACCTTTAGTTTGTTCCTGTCAGCTATAAGGAATTCTACCACATACACATACCATGTGCATTCACTTATTCCCATACTGATAGACATTGAGGTTATTTCCAAACATCTATTCTTACAGTCCTGCATCACATGTGTACTTATGCCCTTGTGTATCTGTGGCTAAGTTGCTCCACAGCACATTTCCAAATTTTCTTTTTAACACAAATGCTGGTAACAAATTCTCCTACATTCTCAGATTCCTTTTCTATGAAATACAGATAATAATTTCTGCCCTTATTTCATAAATTGATCATGGGGCTTAAGTAGTGTGAACATATGTAAGTGTCCACATTACACACATGAAATAATATACTCATTACCAATGTCAACAACAATATTCCTGCAGAAAACAACATAATCAGAAAAGAATCAGAATAACACAGCAAAAATCTACGTATCCAATAACCAACCTTGTGGAATTTTAACACTTCCTCATGTCTCAAATCTATTCTCTAAAAACAAAATCAAAATGTCATATAAAATTGAACCCCTGGGCTTCCCTGGTGGTCCAGTGGGTAAGGACACCGCCTTGCAGTGCAGGGGGCACTGGTTCGATCCCTGGCCTGGAAAGATCCCACGTACCGCGGAGCGGCTGGACCGATGTGTCCAACTACCCACCGGGAGCTCTGGAGCGCATGCGCCCGTAGCTGGTGCTCTGCACAGAGAGAGGCCACTGTGATGGGAGGCCCACACAAGTCAAAGAACAAAGATAAACAAATGAAAGATCAATAGAAGCGGCCCCCCTCAAAAATTGAACCACTATGTGTACCCTCATATTCTCTTCTTTCTTCCTTCCTCCCTATAAGTAACCACTCTTCTATCCTGCATTTTTTAGTTAGCCTCGTGTACATTTTGGTGCTTTTTCTCTCTCTCTCTATATGTGTGTGTGTGTGTGTGTGTGTGTGTATACATAGTATCATTTTTCAGATTGTTTTAAACTTTATGTAAACACTATCACGCATTAGGTAACCTTCCCTCACTTTTTTTTATACATAATGTTGTTTATAAGAGTCATCTTGCCTGATGCATGTACCTTTAGTTTGTTCCTGTCAGCTATAAGGAATTCTACCACATACACATACCATGTGCATTCACTTATTCCCATACTGATAGACATTGAGGTTATTTCCAAACATCTATTCTTACAGTCCTGCATCACATGTGTACTTATGCCCTTGTGTATCTGTGGCTAAGTTGCTCCACAGCACATTTCCAAATTTTTCTTTTTTAACACAAATGCTGGTAAGAAATACTCGTTATGTCATGACCCATGATATAAATGGAAACAAAAGTTTCACAAAAAACTCTCATAATTTCTATTCCATTTCATTATTTTAAAAATTCTGATCATCCAGAGGCACATCTGAGTTTTGTGGGGGCTAAAGTTTATACAGTTTGGGGACTTTCTTCAGAAAAAGAATGCAAAATTATGAATAAAAATACAGTAACCAGGACTTGGAAGAAGCTTTGCAAGGGAGAGGTCCTGAAGTTTAAGCTTCATTAGCTTCAGGGTAACTATCCCTCTGAGTTGACACACTAGGTTAATTTCATGACTCACTTATAATGATGGATCTCCACCAGCAGTTTTATAACCATCACTCTATACCTAAAAGTAAACCAGCTGGGTCATAAGATGTGAACACAGGAATTTTAGTTTTGATAGATGTTTGTACCCATGCAACCACCACCATGATCAAGGTAACAAACTTTCCATCATTTCCAAGTGCTTCCTCCTGCCACTTTGCAGTCAATCCCCAGTCAACCACTGATCTGCTTTCTGTCATTATAAATGTGCTATGCTTTTTCTAGGATTTTAGATCAATGGAATTCTACAGTATGTGCTCTCTTTTGTGTCTGGCTTCTTTCACTCAGCATAATTTTTTGATATTTACTCATATTATTGCTGTTTTTGTTGGCAGTTCCCTCCTTTTTTGTTCCTGAGTTTCACCTCATCACAGTTTATTCACTTGCCAAAATATGTATGGATTATTTCCACTTTATTTTTTACTATTATAAGTAGAGCTGCTAAAACTTGTGTGTGTGTGTGCTGGCTTTTGAGTGACTGTAACTCTTTATTTCTAGGGTAAATACCCAGAAGTGGCATTTCTAGATTACGTATCTAAGTTTATGTAACCAAACTCTTTCCCAGAGCAGGCTTACCATTTTGCTTTCTCACCAACAATGTATTCCAGATGTTCTGCATCTTCTCCAGAACTTGGTGTTGTTAGAGTTTTTCTTTTCTTTTTTTTTTAGCCATTCTAAATAATATATAAATGTTTATATATATATATATGTGTGTATACACACACACACACACACATACACATACATAAAAAACATTTATTTATTTGATTGTTCCAGGTCTTAGTTGCAGCATGTGGGGTCTAGTTCCCTGACCAGGGATCAAACCCAGGACCCCTGCATTGGGAGCTCAGAGTCTTAGCCACTGGACCACCAGGGAAGCCCCATGCTTATAATTTAATGCTTTCCATTTAGATATTTTTGAGGTTTTTTTTTGTATAAATTATGCAATTTAGATCAAGGTTCTTCATTTGTTCCCTCCTTCCTTCCTCCCTCCTTCTCTTATCCCCCTCTCTGCTCACCCTTTCTTGGCATGTAGATATTCAATTGTTCTAACATCATTTTTTTTTGTTTTAATTTGAAAATTTTATTATAGTTTACTTACAATGTTTCAGATGTACAGCAATGTTACTCAGCTATACATATATGTTTTTTTCCAGATTCTTTTCCATTATAGGTTATTATAAGATATTGGATATAGTTCTCCATGCTATATAGTAGGTCCTTGTTGTTTATTTATACATAGTGTTAATAGTGTTAGTTGCTTAATTGTGTCCTACTTTGTGATGCCATGGACTCTAGTCTCTGTCCATGGAATTCTCCAGGCACGAATACTGGAGTGGGTTAACATCATTTTTTTTTTTTTAAGATTTATTTATTTATTTATTTTGGGCGGGGGTCGGGTTGGGGAGGGAGGGGAGCGGGTGGGCCACTTCTATTGGTCTTTCATTTCTCTATTTTCATCCGTCTTTGTTCTTTGGCTCCTGCGGGCCTCCCATCGCGGTGGCGTCTGTTGTCGCAGAGCACCGGCTCTGGGCGCATGCGCTCCAGAGCTCCAGCTCGGTAATTGGA
The DNA here is from genome assembly GCA_022376925.1 of Tragulus kanchil. Classification (NCBI taxonomy): domain Eukaryota; kingdom Metazoa; phylum Chordata; class Mammalia; order Artiodactyla; family Tragulidae; genus Tragulus; species Tragulus kanchil. The sequence continues at coordinate 139,911,653 of JAIOJX010000024.1, forward strand.
CACATCGGTCCAGCCGCTCCGCGGCACGTGGGATCTTCCCAGGCCAGGGATCGAACTGGCGCCCCTTGCACTGCAAGGCGGTGTCCTTACCCACTGGACCACCAGGGGAAGCCCAACATCATTTTTTGAAAAGACTATTTTTCTCTATTTAATTGCTTTTGCACTTTTGTAAAAAAATCAATTGCTCATATTTTTCTGAGTCTATTTATGGACTGTCTATTTAATCTGTGTATCTATGCCTTTGCCAGTACCACACTGTGTTAGATACTGTAGCTTTAAAATAAATATTAAAACAGAGTGAGAGAACATGCATGTCTGTGAACAACAAAACTCTGTAAAAGTTAAAAGTAAAATAAAGGTTTAAAAAAAAACAAAAAAAAACAACAAAAAAAACCAGAGTGATATAATTTCTCCAACTTCAGTGGTCTCCTTCAAAATCGTTTTAGCTATTCTAGTCCTTTTGCCTTTCAAAATAAATCTCAAGATCCGCTTGTCCATATCTTCAGAAACTTCTTCTGGGACTTTGACTAGAATTACATTAAATCTACAAATAAATTTAGGCAAAATTGACATCATTTCTATGTTGCATTTTCCAGTCTATAAACATGGCATGCCTTGTCATTCATGTAGATCTTCAATTTCTTTCATTAGCATTTGCAGTTTTAAGCATACAGATCATATACATGTTTTGGTAGATTTATTCTCAAGTATTTAATTTATTGGAGGAGACATTATGAATTATATTATTTTTATAAAATTTTATAATTAAGTTTCCTTTTGACGATTGTTAGTATGTAGAAACATGATTGATTTTGTTTCTGTTGATGGTGTAGCCTGTGACCTTTCTAAACTCAGGTTTTAGTTCCATGAGTTTTTTGTAGGTTCCTTGGGATTTTCTATGTAAACAGTTACATCGTCTACAAATAGAGAATGTTTTATTTCTTCCTTTATACACTGTGTGCCTTTTATTTATTTTCCTTGTCTTATTGCACTGGCTAGGGCTTCCAGTGTGATGTTGAATAGGAGTGTGACAATGGACCTTGTTGCCTTGTTCCTTATCTTAGGACAAAGTATTCAACTTTTCACCATTTCATATGATGTTAGCTCTATGTTTTTTATTGATGCCCTTTATCAGCTTGTGGAAGTTTTTTTCTATTTCCAGTTTGCTGAGAGTTTTTAATCATGGATGGAAGCTGAATTTTGTCACACGCTTTTTCTATATCAATTGATAATGATCATGTATATTTTCTTCTCTGGACAATTACGACAGGTATGGTAGATCACACTGATAAATGTTTTAGAATCTTCTTCATTGCTGTACATAGGCTTTCTCTAGTTGTGGCAATTCAGGGCTATTTTCTAGTTGTGGTGCTCAGGCTTCTCATTGTGTGGTTTCTCTTGTTGCAGACTGCAGACTCTAGGATGTTCAGGCTTTAGTAGTGGCATGTGGTAGTTGTGGCTCGTGGGCTCTAGAAGATGGGCTCAGTAATTGTAGGATGGGGGCTTAGCTTCCCTGTGGTATGTGGAATCTTCCCAGACTAGGGATCAAACCTGTGTCTCCTACATTGAAAAGCAGATTCTTAACCAATGGACCATCAGGGAAGCCCCACTTCTTAGAATTTTAAGAGAGTATATAAATATATGTCTATATAAAATTAGATATGTATATAAAAATTTAAAATAAAATATTAATATAGGTATACATACATACATGGATGTGTGTATATGTGTGTCTGTGTGTGTGCGTGTGCATACTCAGTCACTCAGTTGTGTCCAACTCTGCAGCCCCAAAGACTGCAGCCTACCAGGCTCCTCTGCATGGAATTCTTCAGGCAAGAACACTGTATTGAGTTGCCATTTCCTCCTTATATATATATATACACATACATATATATACACACACACACGTATATACATATATGTGCATATACGTATATATATACACACACACACACACACATATATATACACACACATATATATATATACATACACACATACATTTTATCTTTAGAGCAGTTTTAGGCTCACAGTAGAACTTAGGAGAACATGTACAGAATTCCCATCTCCCTATCCCCTCCCTGCACTCAGCCTCTCCCATCATTAACATACCAAATCAGTGCAACCAACACTGACACATCATTATCAACCAAAGTTCATGGTTTACATTAGGGTTTGCTCTGTGTATAATATTACATAGCCTTTGGATTTTGACAAATGTAGAATGGCATACATTTCATTTGCTTCCTTGTCATCTGTATATCTTCTTTGGTGAAGTGTCTGTTTAAATGTTTTTCCCATTTTTAAATCAGGTTGTTCATTTTCATATTGTTGTGTTTTAAGTGTTCCTTATATATTTTGGATAACAATATTTTGTCAGCCATGTCTTTGCAAATTTTTTCTCTCGGGGTTTAGTTTGTCTTTCCATGCTCTTGACTGTATGGCAAGAGTTTTAATTTTAAAGTCTGACAGTCTGACATCAATCTTTTCTTTTGATATGATGCCTTTGGTATTTTTCTAAAAAGACCTCACTAAACCCACTCATCTAGATTTCCTCCTATCTTCTCTCCTATCTTGCAAGAATCCCATATTCTTGAATTTTACATTTAATCCACAATTTAGTTAATTTTGTGTGCAAAGTATAACATCTATGTCTAGAGTTTTCTTTTTTTTTTTGCATGTGAACGTCCAGTTGTTCCAGCACCATTTGTTGAATAAACTATTTTTTTTTTTGTCTCCATTGAATTGCCTATGCTTGCTTTTCTGTCAGAGATCAAAGGACTGTATTTTTCTGGGTCTATTGATTGATTTTTTTGAATACTGAATCAGCTTTTAATTTTAGATCAGGATGTGTTAATATATATTCCATAATATATAGTATTGGATTTAATTTTTTAAAACCATTTTTTAAAATTTTGGCCTCTTTTATTGGCTTTTTATTTATTTATTTTCATCCATCTTTTTATTCTTTGGCCTGTGTGGGTTCCCATTGCAGTGGCCTCCCTCATTGCAGAGCACCGGCTCTGGGCGCATGTGCTCCAGAGTGCTGGCTGGTAATTGGACACGCCAGTCCAGCCACTCCATGGCACATGGGATTTTCCCAGGCCAGGGATTGAACCGGTGCCCCTTCCATTACAAGGCACACTCTTTATCCACTGGACCACGAGGGAAGCCGGTGAATTCAATTTTTAAATATTTGTTGAGGTTTGCTTTTTTTTTTTTTTTCTGATCGTACTGCTGCCTAACACGCAAGATCTTAGTTCCCTGACCAAGGATCAACCTGCTTTCAGCAGAAGTGTGGAGTCCTAACCATTGGACCATCAGGAAATTCCTGGTTAGAAGATAGTCTTCATCTGTGTTCATAAGAGCTATTGGTTTGTAGTTGTCTTTTTTGGACTCCTTTCTTTGGTTTTGTTTTCAAGGTAATTAAACAAAATGAGCTGGAAAATGTTCCTTTCTCTTTATGTTTTCTGGAGAGTTACTGCTTTTTAAAAAGCTGATGTTGTATCGTAGCCAAATCAACTGTACATTCACGGTAACATCCCTCTCAACACTTTTTAATCCATGAAATTATTCCACATCAGATATTTCATTTAAAAAATTATGCCTGTTAGGAGGAGAGGCATCCTACAGAAAGAAGATTAAGCACTGCCGAATTTTTGTCTTGAAAAGTTCTTTTGTTTCTTAATTTTAGACAATCTTGGGAGATCCTAAAGACTTTGGAATTTTGGTAAAATGACTTCTACCATTTGGAGTCTTAATGCTGCTGGATTTGTATTTATAAACAATTTTTTTTTAAATTTTGGCCTCTTTTTATTGGTCCTTCATTTATTTATTTTCATCCATCTTAATTCTTTGGCCTGTGTGGGTCTCCCATCGCAGTGGCCTCTCTTGTTGCAGAGCACCGGCTCTCGGTGCATGCGCCCCAAAGTTCTAGCTCATAATCGGACACACCTGTCCAGCCGCTCTAAGGCATGTGGGATCTTCCCGGGCCAGGGATTGAACCGGTGCCCCTTGCACTGCAAGGTGGACTCTTTATCCACTGGACCACCAGGGGAAGCCCCTGTATTTACAAACAATTTGTAGAGATATAATACATTTCAGAACCACTTAATCTTTGTAATACTTCATAAGAAAATAGTTTAAGGGAAGAAACAGATGTGTGTATATAGTTGTATACACGTAAAATTAATTTGTACATATTTAAAATCAAAAAATGAAAGCAATGACAATTATTGTGCGAAACAATGATTTAAACATTTCTACCTTTTCTGGAACCAGTGACACAGAGAAAACATTCTTACATAAACAAACGCATAGAAGTGTGAATTGCTGAGGGATACTGAGGATCAGCAAATACTTCCGTTTGCCCTGAAAATCAGATGCACGAAGGGGCGCAGTAGAAAATAACATTGGAATGGCAGCTGGGAATATGGGCCTTAAGGGATAAGCCCCTAGGCTTTCCTGACTGCTCACTCAGATTCTGAGCAGAAGAGGTGATAGAGAACAGTGGTTAAGGACCCACGCCGAGTGAGAGATCTGAGTGCCAAACCTAGTCCTGCCCTTTAGTAGCTATGTTTCTCTTTCAGAGACTTAATCTTCCTGAATTTCTATTTTCCTATCTGCAGGATGGGGTTAATGATGGTACCTACTAGGAAGGCCTACTACGAAGGTTAAATAAGATAATATGTAGAGAGAGCCTGATGTCTGCCACATAATAAGTATGCAGTAAACCCAAGTGACTACCTGCTAGCACTGTGCTTCAGGAATATTGATCTGGCAGCACTGTGTGTAAGTGATGTAAGCACATGGCTTTCCTTTTTAGAGGACATAGAGCCTTCCAAGGTTTGTGCCAAGAATATTTCAGGAAGCTGAATGTCTAGGTGGAATGCTGTGTCTCTGCAATTGAATTATCAAGATTTAGAGGCTACTCTGAAGGTCAGGGAAGGGGGAGTCGTGACGGCCTGTTGGGTCCCCACGCTGGCCTCTCTTGTTGCAGAGCACCGGCTCTCGGTGCATGCGCCCCAAAGTTCTAGCTCATAATCGGACACACCTGTCCAGCCGCTCTAAGGCATGTGGGATCTTCCCGGGCCAGGGATTGAACCGGTGCCCCTTGCACTGCAAGGTGGACTCTTTATCCACTGGACCACCAGGGGAAGCCCCTGTATTTACAAACAATTTGTAGAGATATAATACATTTCAGAACCACTTAATCTTTGTAATACTTCATAAGAAAATAGTTTAAGGGAAGAAACAGATGTGTGTATATAGTTGTATACACGTAAAATTAATTTGTACATATTTAAAATCAAAAAATGAAAGCAATGACAATTATTGTGCGAAACAATGATTTAAACATTTCTACCTTTTCTGGAACCAGTGACACAGAGAAAACATTCTTACATAAACAAACGCATAGAAGTGTGAATTGCTGAGGGATACTGAGGATCAGCAAATACTTCCGTTTGCCCTGAAAATCAGATGCACGAAGGGGCGCAGTAGAAAATAACATTGGAATGGCAGCTGGGAATATGGGCCTTAAGGGATAAGCCCCTAGGCTTTCCTGACTGCTCACTCAGATTCTGAGCAGAAGAGGTGATAGAGAACAGTGGTTAAGGACCCACGCCGAGTGAGAGATCTGAGTGCCAAACCTAGTCCTGCCCTTTAGTAGCTATGTTTCTCTTTCAGAGACTTAATCTTCCTGAATTTCTATTTTCCTATCTGCAGGATGGGGTTAATGATGGTACCTACTAGGAAGGCCTACTACGAAGGTTAAATAAGATAATATGTAGAGAGAGCCTGATGTCTGCCACATAATAAGTATGCAGTAAACCCAAGTGACTACCTGCTAGCACTGTGCTTCAGGAATATTGATCTGGCAGCACTGTGTGTAAGTGATGTAAGCACATGGCTTTCCTTTTTAGAGGACATAGAGCCTTCCAAGGTTTGTGCCAAGAATATTTCAGGAAGCTGAATGTCTAGGTGGAATGCTGTGTCTCTGCAATTGAATTATCAAGATTTAGAGGCTACTCTGAAGGTCAGGGAAGGGGGAGTCGTGACTACATTACTGTTTTCTATATTCCAGTGTTCCCGTATACTGTGCTACCTTTAGGCACTGAAATTCAAGTATTTCTGTTGGTGTAATACCATTATTTCAGTCATTGGTCAATAGTTTTATTTACTCTTCTTAGGTCCTCTTCAAACCCTCTTTCCTTTTCCTGCTCTGACCCCCTCCTCCTCACCACCACCATAAACTCTCCCATCCCCTCCTTACCCCCCAGTGCCAGTAACTCCCTGCCTCTTCCAAACTTCTTCATCCTCCACTACACTTTCTCAGCAAAACTGCTGAGCAGGGATTAGACAGGAGGAGCCTTTCAGGGATGGAGAAGAGTCAGACCCCAGCTAGTGCTCACAGGAGAGAAATCATTTTCCATCAGAGGAAGTAGCCTTTAAAATTCCATAGGTTACTAAACTGGGCAGGAGAGTTTAGAAGCTTTTCCAGACCAGCTACATCAGAGATGATGGATATATGTGGATGCGCATGGGGGTATGGGTGGAGGAGCAGTAAAGTTATGAAAAACAACAGAGCCAGGAGTGGCCAGAAAGATATTCTGTTATTTTTAATAGTGTGTTAAATAACACTTAGCTACATTAATATTTTTTAAACTTTGAAATTCTAAACATGTAAAGTATTCAGTATTTTGGCTTTGCAGGAAATCAAAACAGAAACATCAATAATATAATTTTTCTCTAGTACTGTAACTATTCACTAAAAGGAATCAAAGATGGTTTTAAGTGTGAAAGACCATTAAGGACAGGTATACAGATATGGAATGTCACAGCAGGATTATCAAACATTGTCCTGTGCTATAAGATATGATGTCATAATCTGGATCCCAAATAGTTTTTTCTTTCTTTTTTTTTTTTTTTTAAAGATTTATTTATTTATTTATTTTGGGCAGGGGTCGGGTTGGGGAGGGAGGGGAGCGGGCAGGCCACTTCTATTGGTCTTTCATTTCTCTATTTTCATCCATCCTTGTTCTTTGCCTCCTGTGGGCCTCCCATCGCGGTGGCGTCTGTCGTCGCAGAGCACCAGCTCTGGGCGCACGTGCACCAGAGCTCCGGCTCGGTATTTGGACATATCAGTCCAGCCGCTCCGCGGCACGTGGGATCTTCCCAGGCCAGGGATCGAACTGGCGCCCCTTGCACTGCAAGGCGGTATCCTTACCTACTGGACCACCAGGGGAAGCCCCTAGTTTTCTTTCTTGCTTTCTTTCTCTATCTTTCCCTATTTCTTTCTTTCTCTCTTTTCTAACTAAATAGAGAGAGAGGGTAGAGTGAGAGAGGCTTTGCAGTTTTCCTTTGCTTTTCATATGTACCAGAACAAACAGCCAAAATACTGAATTTGATTTCATTAAGTGTTCAGAATTCATAACACTTTTTGAAAGTTAGTGAAACTGCTGCTAATTCACATTGTTGTTGTTTTATTACTGGGTCATGTCTGACTCTTTGCAGTGCCACAGAATATATCCCACCAGACTCCTCTGTCCATGGGATTTCCCAGGCAAGAATACTGGAGTGAGTTGTCATTGCCTTCTCCAGGGTATCTTCCCAACTCAGGGACTGAACCCACATCTTCTCCATAGGCAGGTGGATTCTTTACCACTGAGCCACGAGCGAAGCCCTTCTCATCTCAATAAACTCGTCTAAAAAATAGCAAGTAGTGAACAACAACAGATGATCACCGTATAAAATAACAAACCTGTTAGAATTGCATCTAGAATCATGGCCAATTGGCTGTTAGTGAGAATTGATGAACATTTCCCATAATGAAGTCCATGAGCTCTGGTCTATAAACACTGTGACACCTATTTTGGTAGCTCCAAGTGGTTTTGCAGAGATGAGGGCATAGCGATGATCTTCTGCAGAGTCATCTTCTTCAGTCAGCTCTTTAAGTGTGGGCACCTCTAAGGGTTTTATTTTCCAAATAATTAAGCTGTCACATAAATGATCTCTAGAGAAGATGAGTTGCACCATAATCTAACAACTCTCTTTCAGGATTGCACCAGCAAATCATTAGGTTGCAAAAAGAACCTTACAGAGTAGTTAAGAAACCTGGACTACAGACAGAATAACTGTTAAGTATAGAATTTAAGAGCTAAAGGAATCTGGGATTGTTTTCCAGCGGCTAATTTTCAAAATGAGGAGTCAATTAAATAAATATCAATTGAACACTGTTCTGTTGCTGATTGCTTCCACAGCATTCACTTCCTCATTTTTCCAACAGCAGTACCCAGATTTTGCTTAAGGCGTGCCACTTATGGCCACATGGTTTAAGCAAGATGACTGCTGGCTCTGGTTTTAGACGTAGGTTCTGATTGACTAAGGGCAATGTTTCTGGTCATAATAATTAAGTCAAGGATGGGAATATGACCCAATTTAGGCCAATTATACTCAATTCTTGAACATATACTTGAGTGAATAAGAATCCCTCTCTTAATTGGATGTAAATCACACAGCTTCAGGCAGCCATCCTGCACCAAGAAGGAGAGTTTTCTGAGGATGAAGCCACTCTCAAGAAAAACCAGAAGAGAAAAATCAGCTCCTGAGCACATTATTTGAGTTGCTGGATCAAGTCATACCTGAAGCCATACACTTGTGGACTTTTTGGAAATGAGCACCAACAAATTCCCTTTACTTTTCAAAGTCAGTTTGAGTAGGATTCTTTGTTACCTGTTGTTCTAACAAACCACAACTGAATACAATACTGATGCTAACCACGTGCAGTTGGTATAAGACTACACAAGTTTAAGGGCACGGTCCTCAGTCCTTACTTCAGATGCCAGCCACATCAGAAGGTCCCCAGGTCACCCACACTTCTAAGCAAATGGCAAAAATTCAGGGACTCCTATGAATCTGTCAAGTTTAGTAAGTCATAAGAATAACTCACAGGACTGAATGACTCAGGAACGCACTGCACTTAACAATTACAATTTTATTTAAAGGATACAACCAAATGAAGGGACACGCAGGGTGAAGTCTGGGAGAGTTCTGAACACAGAAGTTTCCTATCTTCTTCCTGGGGAGCCTGGGTGTGTTACCTTCCCAGGACACCTGTGTTCACTAGCCAGGAACTCCTCTGAGCCTCAGTAACCAGAAACGTTATTGAGATTTCATTGGGACGGCATATGGGGGACTGGTTGTTAAAAAGAACCTTACAGAGTAGTTAAGAAACCTGGACTACAGACAGAATAACTGTTAAGTATAGAATTTAAGAGCTAAAGGAATCTGGGATTGTTTTCCAGCGGCTAATTTTCAAAATGAGGAGTCAATTAAATAAATATCAATTGAACACTGTTCTGTTGCTGATTGCTTCCACAGCATTCACTTCCTCATTTTTCCAACAGCAGTACCCAGATTTTGCTTAAGGCGTGCCACTTATGGCCACATGGTTTAAGCAAGATGACTGCTGGCTCTGGTTTTAGACGTAGGTTCTGATTGACTAAGGGCAATGTTTCTGGTCATAATAATTAAGTCAAGGATGGGAATATGACCCAATTTAGGCCAATTATACTCAATTCTTGAACATATACTTGAGTGAATAAGAATCCCTCTCTTAATTGGATGTAAATCACACAGCTTCAGGCAGCCATCCTGCACCAAGAAGGGAGAGTTTTCTGAGGATGAAGCCACTCTCAAGAAAAACCAGAAGAGAAAAATCAGCTCCTGAGCACATTATTTGAGTTGCTGGATCAAGTCATACCTGAAGCCATACACTTGTGGACTTTTTGGAAATGAGCACCAACAAATTCCCTTTACTTTTCAAAGTCAGTTTGAGTAGGATTCTTTGTTACCTGTTGTTCTAACAAACCACAACTGAATACAATACTGATGCTAACCACGTGCAGTTGGTATAAGACTACACAAGTTTAAGGGCACGGTCCTCAGTCCTTACTTCAGATGCCAGCCACATCAGAAGGTCCCCAGGTCACCCACACTTCTAAGCAAATGGCAAAAATTCAGGGACTCCTATGAATCTGTCAAGTTTAGTAAGTCATAAGAATAACTCACAGGACTGAATGACTCAGGAACGCACTGCACTTAACAATTACAATTTTATTTAAAGGATACAACCAAATGAAGGGACACGCAGGGTGAAGTCTGGGAGAGTTCTGAACACAGAAGTTTCCTATCTTCTTCCTGGGGAGCCTGGGTGTGTTACCTTCCCAGGACACCTGTGTTCACTAGCCAGGAACTCCTCTGAGCCTCAGTAACCAGAAACGTTATTGAGATTTCATTGGGAAGGCATATGGGGGACTGGTTGTTAGCCACATGACTGACCTCAATCTCCAGCTGTGTTAGAGGTGTTTGCTCAGGCTCTCCCTCCTTGATGTCGCCTCTGCCTCTGCATTAACTCAGTCCCTCACCACCGCTCACAGGAGCCCTCAGCATAGCTTCTTAGTTCCCATTCTTATTCCTTCCCAGTTTCCCACAGGCTTGGCCTCCTTACTCTAGCAGTTTCTCTGCCTTGATGAAGCCCAGGAGATGGGCTTAATCTGGAACAGTGTGGGTGGGATTTCTTTATCCTATTTAACCTGCAAAGTCCAAAGACATTCTTGAAGATCCCTGTTATCTGAAACAGACAATATAGTTAAAAGGGAAATTTAGGATGTTTCTCCTCATTATTCTCTCACTCTTTTATAAAATCTGTCTTTTTGGGGTTCATGTCATCTATCCACTCATCTTTTTTCCCTTCTGAAGACAATAATCTTCCCAACACTTGGCCATTTCCCTCACTCGGCTCATGGCTTTCCTGTCCCGTTCCTGGGCAATTATAAAGTCCACGTGGTCTCTCGGCTTCCTGGTCTCATTATCTCCAATCCAGTGAATTTCTTCTTTACTGCATGTCATCCATGATCCTCTTCTGTCGTCATGCTGCCACGTCTCCTTAGATTCTCTAACTCTTAGGGCTTGAGACCTAGTGTGTGTGCTCATGACTCCTATTACTCTGGCTTCTCTTTGGAAGGTCATACCTCCATATTTAATGGTTTGTTTAGCATATCGCTTACATAACTCATACTCAGGCATCTCAAACTCAGCTTCTCAGAACTTAGTGATTGCTCCTTTGACTCGCCTCTGGCAAATACACTGCATTTCAACAAATGATACCATCAGCCACTCAGCTGTGCCATCCACCTTTCTCATCCCTTCAGTTTTCCTATCAAGTCCCTTTCATGTTACCGCCAACATAATGCCCTGAATCTGCTCATTTCTCACCACTCCCAGTGCCGCCCACCCAAGCCAAGGAATCATCCCTTTTTTCCTGGTTGACTGCAGCAGTGTTGGTCAGGCCTCTATTTGTTCTTGTATTCTTTCAACCCGTTCCACACATAGCACATCATAAGGTGTTTTTTAAAGTATAACTGTTATCTTTATTCTCCTCCTTAAAATCTTTTAGAGGCTTCCTGTTTCTCATAGGATGACGTTCAAGATTTTCTGCATGTTCAACAAGGGCCTTGTACGAACTACTGCCCTCAGTCTTTCTGGCTTGCCTCCTGCCAGTCTCCGCTTTGTTCACTGGGCCAGTCACATAGACCTTGCTCTTTTCTGAAGATACCAGGCTCCCTCATGCCTCACAGTCTATACATGCAGTTCCTTCCACTTTGAAAATTCTCCATACCTTACTCCCATCTCTATCTACCCTGTAGAGTATGACAGGAGACACAATGTACTCAATAAGACGCAACTCTCTTTCCTTTAAACTCATGGTTTAATAAGAGACCTACATGTAAGCAAAAAAAAAAAAAGAAAAGAAAGAAAAAAAAGAAACAAAAATTCTACCAGAGTATAATAAATGCAACAGTGGTCAAAGAAGAAATATTTATCTGAGAGTCAGGAAAGAACATTTAAGTAGAAGAACCAGTATATCCCAAGGACAGAGGCAAAGACATGGGATATAAGCAGTTGGAGAGTAAAGGCAAGGAGGTTGCTGGAGACGACTTGGATGCTGTGTTGAGGAGCTTGAATTTAATCAATATGCAAGGAGGGTGTCCTCTATAAAGGACTCTACGTAGGAGAGACATGATTCCATATCAACTACAGAGCTATCAAACTGGCAGTGATGAGAAAGAAAGTCTCAATAGAAGAAGGTGGAGGCAGAAAGTCAAGTAGGAGAATGCTATAACAGCCCTAGCAAGTGGTGATGGTGACTGAATTAAGGCAAAGGTAGTGATAAAGGAAAAACAAATGGACAGAAGATATTTTTAAGGGGCAGAATTGATAGGACTTGGGGACTGCACAAAGTATGAATCCTTGCCCTTATGGAGTTTGCATTCGAGTCCAGAAGGGAGATAACACATTCAGTAAACAAATGCATAGACAGCATAATCTCTGTCGTGCTACAAACTATGAATGAAAATACAGCAGAGTAAAATCCTGGCAAATGAAAGAGAGAGTAATTTTAGATGAAGTAGTCCCTGTGAGGGGGTGACACTTGAACAGAGAAATGAGCCATGTGAATATCTGGAGAAAGAGCATTTTAGGTAGAGTGAACAGCAGGTACAATTGTCAAGAGAGGAGAAGGTGCCTGTCATATGTCTGAGGATTAGCAATGAGACTAATGTGGCTGAAGCACAAAAAAAAGGAAGGGGAGAATGGAAGAAAAGATTATAGCAAGAGGCACACATATCATGGAAAAAACCCTTGGGTTTTATTTTAAGTGTGATGTGAATCATTGGAAGGCTTTGGAACAGGGGAGTGGCATATCCCAACTTATATTGTAAAAGGATCATTTCCAAAAAACTACAGTGGGGCAAGAGTGGAAACTGGGTGGCCAGATAGAAGGAAAGGATCTGGGTGACAGATGATGGCAGTTTGGACTAGAGCAGTAGTGATCCAGCTGGTGTTAATTGATCAGACTCACGATATGTTTTGAAGGCAGAGGTGATGCAATGTGCTGGTGGACTGAATGAGGGCAGAAGAAAAAGAGAGGAATCAACAATGACCCCAGTATTTCTGGCCTAAGCAACAGACTGAATCACAGAGCCATTTCTTGAGATGGAAAAGATTAGATGGAATTAGGTTTGATAGACAGGGACTCAAGAGTTTGATTTTAGACATGTTTAGTTTGGAATATCGCTGGACTTCCCAGTAGAGTAGCTACTGGGGATACGAGTCTGGAGTTCAGGAAAGAGGCTAAGATATACATTTTTTAAATTTATTGGCATATAGATGACATTTAAGATGACAAAACTAGTTAAAATTCTCTAAGATGAATATAAGCAAAAACTGAGTAGACTCTAAAGATGGAATAGTAGAATACTCTAAAACTTAAAGGTTGAGAAGCAAAGAAGATCTAACAAAGAGAATGAGAAGCAGTGTCCAGTTAGGTGAGACGTGAATCAGTAGAGGATGGGAGCCAGGTAAAGGTAGTCTTTTAAGAAAGAGGAAATGATCAACTGTTTAAACGCTGCTGTTAGGTCAAGTGGTTTGAGAAATGGATTTGGCAACATGAAAGCTACTGGTGACCTTGATAAGAGAAGTCTCAGAAGAGTAATGAGGATAAAAGACTCATAAAAGGTTTTTAAGTATCATAAAGGTTAAGATAAAAAGAAAGTGAGAAGATTCTCTACATAAAGAGAAGCAGAAAATTAGTGTAGTAGTTGAAGAGACATAGGCCATCAGGGAGGGTTTCCACAAGGGAGGGAAGACAGGTTTTGCAGGAGAAAGAGGAGGATCAGCGAAGTAAAGTTCTCGAGTAAGTGTGCTCTCAGGCTATCTGCATATTTAGGCCTGGAGCTCAAGAGAGAGAGAAAGGCTAGAGATACAGATTTTGGAATGATTAAATTATGTATGAAAAGGTGACAGTGGAAGAAATTGGAGAGAATGAAAAGCAGAAGCCAAGGAATAGCCTCAAAGTATCAACCATTAGAGAGAATAAGGGAGGAAGATCCAGTAAGGAAGACTGAGAAAGAATATCTCCAATTTTCCAGCTATTTCTATGCTCACAGCACATGGCACACAGTTTCACTTCTGACGCCTGTAAAGCATTTCCTTCCCTGGATTCATACCCATCTTTCATAGTACTTTATAAAAATCTTCATTAGCACTTATTTCACTGCATTTACATCATATGTCTGTTTCTTCCACCAACCTGAAAGCTCCCTCTGCCAACAACTTTATTCATCTTCTTATCTACAACTCTTCACATAATGCATAGTAGGTGCTAAATGAATGAGGCCTGGAGCAGGGGAAGTTAATCCACAAATAGAGTGTGTGATATATAAGCATAAGAAAGTGTGAATATGCCTTTTATGCCTTTCTGAAAGAAATATATATTTTGGAAAATAGTAGATACTCTAAAACTTAAAGGTTGAGAAGCAAAGAAGATCTAACAAAGAGAATGAGAAGCAGTGTCCAGTTAGGTGAGACGTGAATCAGTAGAGGATGGGAGCCAGGTAAAGGTAGTCTTTTAAGAAAGAGGAAATGATCAACTGTTTAAACGCTGCTGTTAGGTCAAGTGGTTTGAGAAATGGATTTGGCAACATGAAAGCTACTGGTGACCTTGATAAGAGAAGTCTCAGAAGAGTAATGAGGATAAAAGACTCATAAAAGGTTTTTAAGTATCATAAAGGTTAAGATAAAAAGAAAGTGAGAAGATTCTCTACATAAAGAGAAGCAGAAAATTAGTGTAGTAGTTGAAGAGACATAGGCCATCAGGGAGGGTTTCCACAAGGGAGGGAAGACAGGTTTTGCAGGAGAAAGAGGAGGATCAGCAAGTAAAGTTCTCGAGTAAGTGTGCTCTCAGGCTATCTGCATATTTAGGCCTGGAGCTCAAGAGAGAGAGAAAGGCTAGAGATACAGATTTTGGAATGATTAAATTATGTATGAAAAGGTGACAGTGGAAGAAATTGGAGAGAATGAAAAGCAGAAGCCAAGGAATAGCCTCAAAGTATCAACCATTAGAGAGAATAAGGGAGGAAGATCCAGTAAGGAAGACTGAGAAAGAATATCTCCAATTTTCCAGCTATTTCTATGCTCACAGCACATGGCACACAGTTTCACTTCTGACGCCTGTAAAGCATTTCCTTCCCTGGATTCATACCCATCTTTCATAGTACTTTATAAAAATCTTCATTAGCACTTATTTCACTGCATTTACATCATATGTCTGTTTCTTCCACCAACCTGAAAGCTCCCTCTGCCAACAACTTTATTCATCTTCTTATCTACAACTCTTCACATAATGCATAGTAGGTGCTAAATGAATGAGGCCTGGAGCAGGGGAAGTTAATCCACAAATAGAGTGTGTGATATATAAGCATAAGAAAGTGTGAATATGCCTTTTATGCCTTTCTGAAAGAAATATATATGTTGGAATGAATTCACCAGAAAAGCCATCTGGCATTTTCTTTGTAGAAAGGTTTTGAGTTATGAATTCAATTCCTTTAAAATAGAAAATACAGAGTTTTCTCTTTGTCATTATTTCACTTTTGATAAGTTTTATTTTTCAATAAAAATTTCCACTTCATCTGAATTGCCCAATTTATTGGTTTAAAGTTGTATTCTCTTATTTTTTAATGTCTATGAGACCTGTGGTGATGCCCCTTTTTTATTATTGATATTGGTAATGTGTTCTCTTAAACTTTACCTTAATTAGTCTTGCCAAGAGTTCATTAACTCTTAGTCTTTTTGAAAATTAGTAAGTTTTACCCTGTTGATTTTGTCTCTCTCTCTTTTTTTTTTTTTGCTTTCTATTTTATCGATTTCTTATTTTATCTTTATTTTCTTTTTGAACTGTCTTTGCATAAGTTGTCTTTCTCTAAATATCCATCTGAGCTCTGGATCCTGATAATAGTTTTCCAGACAAAGCGGCCACTGGAGCAGTCCCAAGTCTAGGAGGAGTGAGCCTGCATTATTATTTCACCTTGCTCAGTCATTATCCAGGAGTAGGTTGTAGGAAGTGTGGCCTCAGTTGTGAACACACTGGCAGATATAGATCAATATCTGGGTTTATCAGTTAACTATGCATCACAGCAGGAAATCAAGTGGCCCATTTTCAGAAACACCACAGTCTGCTCCTTTGTCCCACAGATCGGCTTCTCCGTCCTGGTTTGGGGAGAAGTTCGTCATGGCTTCCATGGACTTCTCTTTCTGAAGAGACTTGGAAGAGGCAGATTGGTGGAAAGAACTATAGAAATTGCTCTGGAGGCCACAACTGATACCCATTCTTTCCCTTTACCTCTCTCTCTAAATTCCCCTCACCTTAGGTTATCATCTTAACAGGTCTCAGTGGCTTAGGTGGTGGTGTGGTCCAGACCTTTATTCCTGAAGGGACTGAGCTCCTAGTAAGCACCCGATTCTGAGGCCAGAGTTGCTGCATGTGTTCCCAGTTACACTCGGGCAAGGGATTATCAGGATCACAGGACTTTGTAAAAAGCAGTGACACCTTCTACTGATCAGGATCAGTTATCCCTGTCATGATGGTGACTTCTCTTTGTATCTACTAGGGTCCCTAAGTTCAAAGCGCCTCAGCAGCAATCACAGCTCATAGTTCAACAGACCTTTGCTGTGACCGTTAACATAAGTGCAGTCCCTTTGGGGACCAGTACCTCTGGCCTTATATATTCCAGACTTATGGGTATTGGAAACAAAAAATTCTCTAGTGGGTCACTGGTAGTAAAGGTATTTCTGAGGCACTCCTCATTTAGTGGATCCATGTTATTTTTCCTACTGGGTCCATAAGGCCAGGGATTAAATGTGTATAACATATCCTGAATGATAGCATCTTGCTTTTTCAGAGTTGCCACTGACTGGCATTTCACTTGAATCTTTAGAAAGTTATTCTAGTTCTTTATCAGGTCAGCTTTTTCTGACTGGTGTGGTACTGATGAGGTTATAGGTCCACTCTTGCAAATTTACCATGAAACAGTTGTGCTGGTTAAATGCTATGTTATGCAGGATTCTATGCCTGTGGATAGGATATTCCACAAACTCTAATACAGTAATGTTGGCAGAGGATCTGTTGGTTGAAAGGAAAATCCATATCCAGAATATCTAGTTATTGCTGTGAAAATGAACTACTGGCCCGTCCAGAATGGAAGGGATCCAATGTAATCACCTTGTCACCAAGGAGCCAACTGTCTCCTTGAGTGATAGTTCCATACTGGGGGTTCAGCATTAGTCTTTATGGCTGATATGTTGGACATTTGGGCATCAGTAGCTAGACTGGCCTTAAAAACTTAGGAGTCTGGGGCTTCCCTGCTGGTCCAGCGGGTAAAGAGTCCGCCTTGCAGTGCACAGGGCATCAGTTTCATCCCTGGCCCAGGAGGATTCCATGTGCCGTGGAGTGGCTAGGCTTGTGTGTCCAATTATGAGCCAGTGTTCTAGAGTGCATGCGCCCTGAGCCGGTGCTCTGCAGCGAGAGAGGCCACTGCAATGGGAGGCTCACACAGGCCAGAGAATAAAGATGGATGAAAATAAATAAATAAAAAAACAATAAAAGAGGCCAAAATTTAAACAAAAAAACCCTTGGAGTCCCAGCTTTATGGGCCCATAAATAGCTCTGTCTCTACACCATTTGAGTGCCTGGATTAGTTTCTGAGGGCTACATTACCAAAGTGATTTAAACAATAGAAGCTTATTTATTTCCAAATAGTTTAAAAAGTAATTTGTTCATTCATTTACAGTTTTTGGCTGCAATGGGTCTTCAGCTGTTGTGGCACACGGGCTTAGTTGCCCCTGAGGGGTTGAACCTGTGTCTCCTGTACTGGCAGCTGGATTCCTATCCACTATCACCAGGGAAGTCCTAAACAGTAGAAATTTATTGTCTCACAGGTTTGGAGGCAAGAAGTCTGAGGACAAAGTGTCAGGAGGCTTGACTCCTTCTGTGAGGGAAAACCGTCCATGCTTCTCCGTTAGCTTCTAGTAGTCTGCTGGCCATCTTTGGCATTCCTTGGCTTCTACTGCATTACCCTCATCTGTTTTTATCTTCACGTGTCATTCCCTCTGCATGTCTCTGTTTTCTTGTGGCCTTCTGCTTATAAGGAAACCAGTCACATTGAATTAGGACCCAGCCTACTGCAGTATAATGTCATTCTAACTAATTATATCAGCAAGAACCCTACTTCCAAGTGTCACATTTTGAGGTATAGGGGATTAGAACTTTAATGGATTAATTGGGGGGATACAATATAACCTACAATAGTGTCCATTCAGGCTGGTTTCAAGGTTGACAATGATTAAGGCTGGTAATGACAACTGGATGAATTAGTCTTTCTACTTCATTGTTTAGTACCATTTCCTTGTTTAAGTGCAAAATGTGATACAAAAATCTTCACAATTCATGTCCACTCCTATATATTTACCCACAAGACTCTACCCTAAACCTTCTTGTTTTTGATCTTCCACGCCTTTTTATTCCCAGCCCCCTATCAGTAAGCCAGGCCATTGCCCACATGCCCAAGAACCTACATATATTCTTACTTCAGTCTGCTTCTCTGAATACACAAACCAGATGACCAGGGACAATGCTTGTAACTCTATCCATTAGGAAGATTTTTCCTCTCCACTATGTTTCAAAGTCTATCAAGTATGTGGCTATAATTCAGTCCCTATCTAATTTTGGCTTACACCTACATACTAAGCTGACTCATCCATAGACCAAACTCAGGCTTTACCTCTCCAGCTGGTCACGGTGTTGGTGCAGCTACGGTGGGTGACATGGGAGTCTGGACTGCGTCATGCAGCTTACGAGTATCTCAACTGTGCGTGAGCTCCATCTCAGATGTACTATTTCCATCTTACAATAAATGCTGCTGGGTCCATCTGAACACCAAAAGAACCCAGGCTATAATGTACAGTTCTGGGCACATGGCCACGTGGAGTCCCATGGTTAAGTGTTTGGTTTCTACCAAGGCCCAGTATCACAGCAGTACTTACGTAAGTGTAAAACTTACGTGATTCTCTGCAGATGGCATGGCCCTGCTCATGGCCCAGGGACTGCACTGTGATTTTTCCACTTAGGTTTACCGTAAGTCTGTCTTAAGTCAGTCTGGGCCGTATAATGAAATACCACAGGCAGGGTGGTTTAAACAACGAACTTATTTTTTCACAGTTTTAGAGGCAGAAAGTCTGAGATCAGGGTGCCAGCATGTTTCGGGTTCTGATGCGATCCCTCATTCTAATTTGGAGACAGTCCCTTTCTCATTCTACTCTGTCCTCAGGGGAGTCGTGAAGGCGGGGGAGAGCGCTGTCTGGTGTCTCTACCTCACCAACATACTGGGCATTAGGGCTTCAGCATGTGAATAGGGATGGGGACAAATTCAGTCCGCAACATTCCACTCCTGACCTCCTAAAATTCATGTCATTCTTGCATACAAAACACATTCATTCCATCCCAACAGCTCCCAGAGTCTTACTTCATTCTGGCACCAACCAAAAAGTCTTCTTTAAATATCATCTAAATCATATAAAGTGAGACTCAAGGTACGATTCATCCTGAGGCAAAATTCCTCTCAGCTGTGAATCTGTAAAATCAGACAAGCTATGGGCTTCCAAAATACAATGGGGGGACAAGCATAGGAGAAACATTCCCATTCTAAAAGAAAGAAACAGGAAAGAAGGAAAGGGTGATGGATCCTAAGTTAGTTCAGAATTTAGTGAGAAAATCCCAATAAAGCTTAAGATTTGAGAATAATTTTCTGACTCAATGTTCTGCTATCCAGGTCCAGTGGGGTGGTAGCATCACCCCAGGGCTGGGCTGGGTAGTCCACTCCCAAGGCTTCAGGCAGAAGCTGCCTGCCTGTCAAAACTGAGGCAGTGGCCCTGACAATCATCTATTATTCTGTCCTGTCCAAAATAAATGCTGCTGGGTCCATCTGAACACCAAAAGAACCCAGGCTATAATGTACAGTTCTGGGCACATGGCCACGTGGAGTCCCATGGTTAAGTGTTTGGTTTCTACCAAGGCCCAGTATCACAGCAGTACTTACGTAAGTGTAAAACTTACGTGATTCTCTGCAGATGGCATGGCCCTGCTCATGGCCCAGGGACTGCACTGTGATTTTTCCACTTAGGTTTACCGTAAGTCTGTCTTAAGTCAGTCTGGGCCGTATAATGAAATACCACAGGCAGGGTGGTTTAAACAACGAACTTATTTTTTCACAGTTTTAGAGGCAGAAAGTCTGAGATCAGGGTGCCAGCATGTTTCGGGTTCTGATGCGATCCCTCATTCTAATTTGGAGACAGTCCCTTTCTCATTCTACTCTGTCCTCAGGGGAGTCGTGAAGGCGGGGGAGAGCGCTGTCTGGTGTCTCTACCTCACCAACATACTGGGCATTAGGGCTTCAGCATGTGAATAGGGATGGGGACAAATTCAGTCCGCAACATTCCACTCCTGACCTCCTAAAATTCATGTCATTCTTGCATACAAAACACATTCATTCCATCCCAACAGCTCCCAGAGTCTTACTTCATTCTGGCACCAACCAAAAAGTCTTCTTTAAATATCATCTAAATCATATAAAGTGAGACTCAAGGTACGATTCATCCTGAGGCAAAATTCCTCTCCAGCTGTGAATCTGTAAAATCAGACAAGCTATGGGCTTCCAAAATACAATGGGGGGACAAGCATAGGAGAAACATTCCCATTCTAAAAGAAAGAAACAGGAAAGAAGGAAAGGGTGATGGATCCTAAGTTAGTTCAGAATTTAGTGAGAAAATCCCAATAAAGCTTAAGATTTGAGAATAATTTTCTGACTCAATGTTCTGCTATCCAGGTCCAGTGGGGTGGTAGCATCACCCCAGGGCTGGGCTGGGTAGTCCACTCCCAAGGCTTCAGGCAGAAGCTGCCTGCCTGTCAAAACTGAGGCAGTGGCCCTGACAATCATCTATTATTCTGTCCTGTACAATTTAATAAATGCAACAGCTGTCCTTCCTTTTGTTGCATCTCTGTCCTCTTCAGTTCAAATTGGTAGTTTCTGCTCATGTAATCCCATAAACATCTTATCAAGTAATAATATAGTAACACAGTTGGTGTTCTCATTTGAACAGGCTTTCTCATCTTTTGCAACATGGATAGGTTTAGAGTCTTCTAAATTATCAAGTTCTGGTTTCTCTTTGCTTAACGATTCTTTCTTTAATTCATCTCTCTCCTTTCATGTTTTATTATAAACAATCAGGTAAGACCAGCTCTTCCTTCAGTACTTGGCCTAGAAATCTCCCCAGCTGAATATTCAATTTTACCACTCAAAATCTACCTTCCACAAAACACTAGGACACAATTCAGCCAAGTTCTTTATACCGTTTTATAAAGGAATCACCTTTCCTTCCGGTTCCAATAACATGTTTCTCATTTCCAACTGAGATCTTACTAGATTTGCTCTCAATGTCTGTATATCTAGACATTGAGAAAATTATTCCAACCTTTACCCATTATCCAGCTCCAAAGCTGCTTCTGCATTTTAGTTACTTGTTACAGCTGCACTCCACTGCTCGTATCTGTATTAGTCAGGGTTCTCCAGAGAAACAGAATCAACAGGAGTTAGATATAAATGTAAATTCATTATAAGGAATTGGCTCATGTGATTAGAGGTTGAGAAATCCCAAGAACTGCAGTTAGCAAACTGATGACTTAGGAGAGCCAACGTCTAGGTCCACTCTGAGTTCAAAGGCCTGAGAACCCGAACTCCAATGGTATAAGTTGCAGTCTGAAAGTTGGCATGCTGAAGATCCAAGAACAGCTGAGGGTTCAGCCCAAGTCTGAAGGCTGGCAAAGACCAATGTCCCAGTGATACAGCCAGGCAGTTGTAATTCTCTTTTACTCAGCTTTTTTATTCTATTCAGGTCTTCACCTGATTGGATGAGGCCCATCCACATGAGACAGGGCAATCTGCCTTATTCATTCTACCAGTCCTATGCTAATCTCATCTAGAAACAACCCCACCTCCACACCAGACACACCCAGATAGCGTGTGACCAGATTAGGTGGGTACTCCACGCCCCAGTCAAGGTGACATAAAATTAACCATCACAAGCCCCCAATTGTATTTTTTCCCACTCTTGACACCTCTAATACAACTCTCCTGGAATATACGGCCAAAGTGGCACAGAGGCTTGTATAGCAGCTTGAACCATCTGAAGAGCCTCTTCCTGCTCTGGACCTCAAAGCTGGAAATCATCTATGGTACCTGGTATACTGGCTGGAGCAGTATTCTCAGATACGGAATAGCCCCGAACAAGTTCTGGTTTCTCTTTGCTTAACGATTCTTTCTTTAATTCATCTCTCTCCTTTCATGTTTTATTATAAACAATCAGGTAAGACCAGCTCTTCCTTCAGTACTTGGCCTAGAAATCTCCCCAGCTGAATATTCAATTTTACCACTCAAAATCTACCTTCCACAAAACACTAGGACACAATTCAGCCAAGTTCTTTATACCGTTTTATAAAGGAATCACCTTTCCTTCCGGTTCCAATAACATGTTTCTCATTTCCAACTGAGATCTTACTAGATTTGCTCTCAATGTCTGTATATCTAGACATTGAGAAAATTATTCCAACCTTTACCCATTATCCAGCTCCAAAGCTGCTTCTGCATTTTAGTTACTTGTTACAGCTGCACTCCACTGCTCGTATCTGTATTAGTCAGGGTTCTCCAGAGAAACAGAATCAACAGGAGTTAGATATAAATGTAAATTCATTATAAGGAATTGGCTCATGTGATTAGAGGTTGAGAAATCCCAAGAACTGCAGTTAGCAAACTGATGACTTAGGAGAGCCAACGTCTAGGTCCACTCTGAGTTCAAAGGCCTGAGAACCCGAACTCCAATGGTATAAGTTGCAGTCTGAAAGTTGGCATGCTGAAGATCCAAGAACAGCTGAGGGTTCAGCCCAAGTCTGAAGGCTGGCAAAGACCAATGTCCCAGTGATACAGCCAGGCAGTTGTAATTCTCTTTACTCAGCTTTTTTATTCTATTCAGGTCTTCACCTGATTGGATGAGGCCCATCCACATGAGACAGGGCAATCTGCCTTATTCATTCTACCAGTCCTATGCTAATCTCATCTAGAAACAACCCCACCTCCACACCAGACACACCCAGATAGCGTGTGACCAGATTAGGTGGGTACTCCACGCCCCAGTCAAGGTGACATAAAATTAACCATCACAAGCCCCCAATTGTATTTTTTCCCACTCTTGACACCTCTAATACAACTCTCCTGGAATATACGGCCAAAGTGGCACAGAGGCTTGTATAGCAGCTTGAACCATCTGAAGAGCCTCTTCCTGCTCTGGACCTCAAAGCTGGAAATCATCTATGGTACCTGGTATACTGGCTGGAGCAGTATTCTCAGATACGGAATACACTGCCCCAGAACATGAAGAGGTGTACCAAATCCTGTGCATTCTTCTTTGTGGCAGGGGATACAAGATGCAACAATTTGCTTTTTATTTGGAAGAGTGGACCCTTAAAAACTTCAGTGAAGTGACAAGTCCTTGAATCTTTGTGGCATTTTTCTACTCTCTGGAGCATGGCCTCTTACCAAAGCTTCTGACATACCAGCCTCCTCTTGCTTGCTGCTCTAACCAGCATAATATCATTTATGTAATGGGTCTGTGTGATAGTCTATGAGATGTCCATGTGGTCCAGACCTCCTTTGACCACATTATGACAGAAGGCAGAGTTAACCTATTCTTGAGGCGAAATGGTACATAAATATTGCTATCTGTCCCACATGTACGCCCAACCTTTTCGGATTATCTTCTCGAATTAGAGTGTAAAATAATTCATTAACAAATCACTGTCCATATGCCATGTCTTGATGCCTTATTAATCTGTCCCAGCAACAACAACATGCCCAGCACAGCAGGTGTGATTAGGGCTGTTACTTGCTGAAGCCTGCAGTAGTCTACGGTCATTCTCCAGGGTCCGTCTAGTTAGTTTCTGCAAGGGACAGACTAGTTAACTAAATGGAGTCACAATAGGGACCAAGGTTTTCCTAGTGGTAAAAAATCTGTCTGCGCAGGCAGGAGATGCAAGAGACATGGGTTCAAGCCCTGGTTCAGCAAGAAGATCCCTTGGAAGAGGAAATGGTAACCAACTCCAGTATTCTTGCTTTGATAATCCCATGGACAGAGGAGCCTGGTGGGTTACAGTCTGTGGAGTCGCAGAGTTGGATACAACTGAACACTCATGTGCGCGTGCACACACACGCACAATAGGAACTATCTCCCTCACACCCATCCTCCTCTCCACTCACAAGCCCCCAATTGTATTTTCACTCTTGACACCTCTACTACAACTCTCCTGGAATATACGGCCAAAGTGGCACAGAGGCTTGTATAGCAGCTTGAACCATCTGAAGAGCCTCTTCCTGCTCTGGACCTCAAAGCTGGAAATCATCTATGGTACCTGGTATACTAGCTTAAACAGTATTCTCAGATACCAAATACACTGCCCCAGAACATGAAGAGGTGTACCAAATCCTGTGCATTCTTCTTTGTGGCAGGGGATACAAGATGCAACAATTTGCTTTTTATTTGGAAGAGTGGACCCTTAAAAACTTCAGTGAAGTGACAAGTCCTTGAATCTTTGTGGCATTTTTCTACTCTCTGGAGCATGGCCTCTTACCAAAGCTTCTGACATACCAGCCTCCTCTTGCTTGCTGCTCTAACCAGCATAATATCATTTATGTAATGGGTCTGTGTGATAGTCTATGAGATGTCCATGTGGTCCAGACCTCCTTTGACCACATTATGACAGAAGGCAGAGTTAACCTATTCTTGAGGCGAAATGGTACATAAATATTGCTATCTGTCCCACATGTACGCGAACCTTTTCGGATGATCTTCTCTAATTAGAGTGGAAAATAATTCATTAACAAATCACTGTCCATATGCCATGTCTTGATGCCTTATTAATCTGTCCCAGCAACAACAACATGCCCAGCACAGCAGGTGTGATTAGGGCTGTTACTTGCTGAAGCCTGCAGTAGTCTACGGTCATTCTCCAGGGTCCGTCTAGTTAGTTTCTGCAAGGGACAGACTAGTTAACTAAATGGAGTCACAATAGGGACCAAGGTTTTCCTAGTGGTAAAAAATCTGTCTGCGCAGGCAGGAGATGCAAGAGACATGGGTTCAAGCCCTGGTTCAGCAAGAAGATCCCTTGGAAGAGGAAATGGTAACCAACTCCAGTATTCTTGCTTTGATAATCCCATGGACAGAGGAGCCTGGTGGGTTACAGTCTGTGGAGTCGCAGAGTTGGATACAACTGAACACTCATGTGCGCGTGCACACACACGCACAATAGGAACTATCTCCCTCACACCCATCCTCCTCTCCACTCCTGAATTCTTAGATCTTTAATTGTGGCGCTAATTTCCATCATGCCCCTGTTTGTTTTTTTTTCAATTCACTATGTTGGCCAGGGGTGGGTGTTTCCGGTTGGCCTTTCCCACTATGATAGCTCTTACTTCACACAGGTCAAAGATTTAATGCAGGTATTATTTGAACTGGGCTTCCCTGGTGGCTCAGTGGTAAAGAATCTGCCTGCGGGCTTCCCTGGTGGTCCAGTGGGTAAGGACACCGCCTTGCAGTGCAGGGGGCACCGGTTCGATCCCTGGCCTGGGAAGATCCCACGTGCCACAGAGTGGCTGGACCGATATGTCCAATTACGGAGCCCGAGCTCTGGAGCACATGTGCCCAGAGCCGGTGCTCTGCGACAACAGAGGCCACTGCGATGGGAGGCCCATATGGGCCAAAGAACAAAGATGGATGAAAACAAATAAATGAAAAGACCAACAGAAGTGGCCCCCCCACACCCCTCCCTCCCCAACCTGCCCTCCCCTCAAAAAAAAAAAAAAGATTTTTTAAAAAAGAATCTGCCTGCTAATGCAAGGGACTTGGATTCCTGGGTAGGGAAGATTCCACTCTAGTATTCTTGCCTGGGAAATCTCATTAACAGAGGAGACTGGCAGGCTATAGTCCATGGGGCCACTAAAGATAAGACACAATTTAGCGACTGAACAACAACAACAAATTACTCCAACTGCCGAATAGATAAATTCCAATTACACACACAGAAACTGGAGAAATGACCATAGGGTGGGCCCATAGATGCAGTGGATTCACTGTAATTGACTTTAGCCAGGACCCTATTTACTACAAGGCCCTCATAAGCCCCGGGTCTAACAGGGGGTTATGGTAATGCTTAGGTCTCAGGGTAAGTAAAGAAACTGACCCCCTACGGAGATGCAAGAGACATGGGTTCAAGCCCTGGTTCAGCAAGAAGATCCCTTGGAAGAGGAAATGGTAACCAACTCCAGTATTCTTGCTTTGATAATCCCATGGACAGAGGAGCCTGGTGGGTTACAGTCTGTGGAGTCGCAGAGTTGGATACAACTGAACACTCATGTGCGCGTGCACACACACGCACAATAGGAACTATCTCCCTCACACCCATCCTCCTCTCCACTCCTGAATTCTTAGATCTTTAATTGTGGCGCTAATTTCCATCATGCCCCTGTTTGTTTTTTTTTCAATTCACTATGTTGGCCAGGGGTGGGTGTTTCCGGTTGGCCTTTCCCACTATGATAGCTCTTACTTCACACAGGTCAAAGATTTAATGCAGGTATTATTTGAACTGGGCTTCCCTGGTGGCTCAGTGGTAAAGAATCTGCCTGCGGGCTTCCCTGGTGGTCCAGTGGGTAAGGACACCGCCTTGCAGTGCAGGGGGCACCGGTTCGATCCCTGGCCTGGGAAGATCCCACGTGCCACAGAGTGGCTGGACCGATATGTCCAATTACGGAGCCCGAGCTCTGGAGCACATGTGCCCAGAGCCGGTGCTCTGCGACAACAGAGGCCACTGCGATGGGAGGCCCATATGGGCCAAAGAACAAAGATGGATGAAAAATGGATAAATGAAAAGACCAACAGAAGTGGCCCGCCCGCCCCCCTCCCTCCCCAACCTGCCCTCCCTCAAAAAAAAAAAAAGATTTTTTAAAAAAGAATCTGCCTGCTAATGCAAGGGACTTGGATTCCTGGGTAGGGAAGATTCCACTCTAGTATTCTTGCCTGGGAAATCTCATTAACAGAGGAGACTGGCAGGCTATAGTCCATGGGGCCACTAAAGATAAGACACAATTTAGCGACTGAACAACAACAACAAATTACTCCAACTGCCGAATAGATAAATTCCAATTACACACACAGAAACTGGAGAAATGACCATAGGGTGGGCCCATAGATGCAGTGGATTCACTGTAATTGACTTTAGCCAGGACCCTATTTACTACAAGGCCCTCATAAGCCCCGGGTCTAACAGGGGGTTATGGTAATGCTTAGGTCTCAGGGTAATGATACCAACACAGACCTTGAATAAATTTTCTGATCATTCCTCTTCCCCAGAAT
Source organism: Tragulus kanchil (assembly GCA_022376925.1). Lineage (NCBI taxonomy): Eukaryota > Metazoa > Chordata > Mammalia > Artiodactyla > Tragulidae > Tragulus > Tragulus kanchil. Next base: position 139,939,058 of record JAIOJX010000024.1, read on the forward strand.
GTACAGTCACTGAAGTAAATGCCCACAGGTCTCTCTGGGGAAGGACTGGGGAATCATTGCATGTATACTTGAAGCAGTGCTGCAGGAACTTCCACCTCTTAAAGTCAATGGATTTCAGACCTGTAAAGTGCCTCAAATTCTTGAGCAAGGGATAATGACTTTTGGCTTGGGTTGAGAGTAGAGGTTGCATCTTAAGTCTCCTGCTTCTCCATTTTGGCCTATATTTGGTTGTAGATGTTAACTTTGCCCCAGAGATGCCAAGTTCGATATCCATCTCCATAATTCCTTGTAGGTCAAACCCCTTGGCTGCCACTCTTGTCAGATGTTGCTGGTCTTTATAATAATTGTGGCCTCCTGATGACAAAGTGCCACCATCTGGCCTGTATTACTTGGGAGAAGGGGGATATCATGTCCATAGTTATTAATCAACCCCAGGCAGTTCCTACCTCAGCTCAGCCTATAGAGAACTTCTTGGTGATGCTCTTGCTCCTCACCAGAGGATTTCTGATGGCCTCGGTGAATGGTGTGCTTTCTGGGCCTTCCTGTGGAACACAGGCCTCACACACTTATTCCTGCAGGCCCACTTCCCTGTCTTCTTTTATTTATTCTTCTATGACATGCCAGGGCCAACTGAGACCACTTCTATTCTTTATGACAAAAAAAAAAAAAGATTTTTTAAAAAAGAATCTGCCTGCTAATGCAAGGGACTTGGATTCCTGGGTAGGGAAGATTCCACTCTAGTATTCTTGCCTGGGAAATCTCATTAACAGAGGAGACTGGCAGGCTATAGTCCATGGGGCCACTAAAGATAAGACACAATTTAGCGACTGAACAACAACAACAAATTACTCCAACTGCCGAATAGATAAATTCCAATTACACACACAGAAACTGGAGAAATGACCATAGGGTGGGCCCATAGATGCAGTGGATTCACTGTAATTGACTTTAGCCAGGACCCTATTTACTACAAGGCCCTCATAAGCCCCGGGTCTAACAGGGGGTTATGGTAATGCTTAGGTCTCAGGGTAATGATACCAACACAGACCTTGAATAAATTTTCTGATCATTCCTCTTCCCCAGAATGTACAGTCACTGAAGTAAATGCCCACAGGTCTCTCTGGGGAAGGACTGGGGAATCATTGCATGTATACTTGAAGCAGTGCTGCAGGAACTTCCACCTCTTAAAGTCAATGGATTTCAGACCTGTAAAGTGCCTCAAATTCTTGAGCAAGGGATAATGACTTTTGGCTTGGGTTGAGAGTAGAGGTTGCATCTTAAGTCTCCTGCTTCTCCATTTTGGCCTATATTTGGTTGTAGATGTTAACTTTGCCCCAGAGATGCCAAGTTCGATATCCATCTCCATAATTCCTTGTAGGTCAAACCCCTTGGCTGCCACTCTTGTCAGATGTTGCTGGTCTTTATAATAATTGTGGCCTCCTGATGACAAAGTGCCACCATCTGGCCTGTATTACTTGGGAGAAGGGGGATATCATGTCCATAGTTATTAATCAACCCCAGGCAGTTCCTACCTCAGCTCAGCCTATAGAGAACTTCTTGGTGATGCTCTTGCTCCTCACCAGAGGATTTCTGATGGCCTCGGTGAATGGTGTGCTTTCTGGGCCTTCCTGTGGAACACAGGCCTCACACACTTATTCCTGCAGGCCCACTTCCCTGTCTTCTTTTATTTATTCTTCTATGACATGCCAGGGCAACTGAGACACTTCTACTTTACTCAGCATTGGTCATCACTTTCTCTAGGTTCCTAAAATTTCCTCAGCAGTGAGTTTGTTTCACCCACAAGGGTTCTTTCTATGGTGTTAAATCCTGTGCCTCCAGAAAGTGCTCCCAGTTCAATGAATTCCTGACTGTCTAGTTTTATATTCCAGCCTCTTTGATCAAGCAACCTCAAAATTCAACTGCAGGGCACTCTCCTGTCTTCCTTCTGTATATGCTAGCTAACCTTACAGCTCTTTCTGTACAGTCTCGTTCCTCCTTCACCAGGCGCAGTATGCTCTCAGCTGGGTCTTGCTAGGATTTAACTCTAGTTGCTGGCCTGGCAGCCAGCAGACAGTGCCTGCGCTGCCTTGTGGGGAGTGGCTCTCCAGGGTCTTTCAGCAGGCAGGGAGGAACACAAGAGGTGAACCACCTCTGCTCACTCTAAGAGTTCACGCGGGGGTGGCAGAACTAACATCCTTACAGATGTCCATCCAGATGCCTTATCCCTTGTTCACGGTTTTTCAACCAGGGCCCTGACCTGCTGCTGCTATTATGTCCTGAGTCTGTGGCTTAACTGTGTCAGTCCTTCCACTACAGGACAGAAAAGCCTCTTTGTAAAGTAATACTAAAGAGGCTGCTACTAAAGCGGCTCTCCATCTCCCAGACTTGACCATGAACCAGAGGGGAACTCTTGCTTCCTCCTTATTCCTTTTCAGAGTGCCTCCTTTTCACTTATGATATGTAAGTAGTAAAGCACATTCACTCAGAGGATTCTACATTCAAGTAATTCTGTGAGACATTCACTGTCATATCCGATATTAGTGAGGACTGCAGAGCACATTGCATCCTTGAGTGTTCAGGAAATATCATTCTGCTCAAAGTGGGCTTCCCTGATGGCTGAGCTGTAAAGAATTTGCCCGCAGTGCAAGAGACACGGGTTTGATCTCTCAGTTGGGAAAATCCCCTGGAGAAGGAAATGGCAACTCACTCCAGTATTCTTGCCTGGGAAATTTCATGGACAGAGGAACCTGGTGGGCTACAGTCATGAGATCGCAAAAGAGTCAGACACAACTTAGCAACTGAACAACAACAACCTATAAAACTACATGGAAAATGGCAACAAGCTTCTTTTTTTTGACATGCCAGGGCAACTGAGACACTTCTACTTTACTCAGCATTGGTCATCACTTTCTCTAGGTTCCTAAAATTTCCTCAGCAGTGAGTTTGTTTCACCCACAAGGGTTCTTTCTATGGTGTTAAATCCTGTGCCTCCAGAAAGTGCTCCCAGTTCAATGAATTCCTGACTGTCTAGTTTTATATTCCAGCCTCTTTGATCAAGCAACCTCAAAATTCAACTGCAGGGCACTCTCCTGTCTTCCTTCTGTATATGCTAGCTAACCTTACAGCTCTTTCTGTACAGTCTCGTTCCTCCTTCACCAGGCGCAGTATGCTCTCAGCTGGGTCTTGCTAGGATTTAACTCTAGTTGCTGGCCTGGCAGCCAGCAGACAGTGCCTGCGCTGCCTTGTGGGGAGTGGCTCTCCAGGGTCTTTCAGCAGGCAGGGAGGAACACAAGAGGTGAACCACCTCTGCTCACTCTAAGAGTTCACGCGGGGGTGGCAGAACTAACATCCTTACAGATGTCCATCCAGATGCCTTATCCCTTGTTCACGGTTTTTCAACCAGGGCCCTGACCTGCTGCTGCTATTATGTCCTGAGTCTGTGGCTTAACTGTGTCAGTCCTTCCACTACAGGACAGAAAAGCCTCTTTGTAAAGTAATACTAAAGAGGCTGCTACTAAAGCGGCTCTCCATCTCCCAGACTTGACCATGAACCAGAGGGGAACTCTTGCTTCCTCCTTATTCCTTTTCAGAGTGCCTCCTTTTCACTTATGATATGTAAGTAGTAAAGCACATTCACTCAGAGGATTCTACATTCAAGTAATTCTGTGAGACATTCACTGTCATATCCGATATTAGTGAGGACTGCAGAGCACATTGCATCCTTGAGTGTTCAGGAAATATCATTCTGCTCAAAGTGGGCTTCCCTGATGGCTGAGCTGTAAAGAATTTGCCCGCAGTGCAAGAGACACGGGTTTGATCTCTCAGTTGGGAAAATCCCCTGGAGAAGGAAATGGCAACTCACTCCAGTATTCTTGCCTGGGAAATTTCATGGACAGAGGAACCTGGTGGGCTACAGTCATGAGATCGCAAAAGAGTCAGACACAACTTAGCAACTGAACAACAACAACCTATAAAACTACACTGGTAATATTTATGTAGGTATGTGTAAGTAGCTACTATAAATTAATTTCAAAAGAACTTCATAAGAGAAAGCATAGTGAACTTCACGAACATTTTTTAATAGAAAGGCCATATGAAGCTGACCAGAAATCTAAAGAATACCATTCTTTTCTCAGAAACCTAAAAGATCCTGGAGGATTGTCACTTAGAATATCTCCTCAGTTTTATTAGTGTCAAACTTCTTATTGGCTATGGGCCTCAAAACGAAATTCCCGTTGAATTCAAGGGGGAAGGACCTAAAGGATGGAAAAACAGATATCAAAACCCAACAGTCTGAGGAGGGAGTGGGAGAGGGGCTCAGGTGAGAGGGTTCAAGGATGTACTTATGATTGATTTGGGTTTATGTATAGCTGTGAAGAACAAAACTCTGTAAAAGTCAAATAAAAAAAATCATAAGTTAAAAAAAAAAACCCAATAGGCTTATTTCTACATTTCCTCTCCCACTGAACTGCCTTGGTCAGTGACAAACCTAACCTGGAGCCAAGGTATGAATTTGAGAGAAACAGGCCTGGAGAGGTGGAGGCCTTGACCTGTGGTATATCATTAACCAGAAATGGAACTCTGGCATTTCTTTTTCCATCTTACACTGCCCACCCACTAAATGACTTCCTAACTGGCTATCCTTCCTGATCACATAATTCATTTACAGTCTTTCTATGAAGCTATGAAGGTGCGCTCCTGCCCTTAAGAGAGGGAAGTTAGAAAAATAAAAAAGACGCTGCTACCAGCTAATTCATGGATAATAGAAAAAGCAGCGAATAATCTGAATCCTGGATCCAGAGCTCTGGGTCACTAGGTCAAAGCTAGTTGTAGTTGGGGGGGGCAGGGAGGCACAGAAGTCCTGGAGGGACAACATGCTCCTAAGTCCAACAGAGTTAGCCTAGGCACCCAACTAACATAATCAACTACACAGTACTGCACTGTCATAGGCTTATAATACTTTCCATACTAACATATAACTACACACACACACACACACACAAAACCATGTTTAACCTTACAGTGTAGTACCTTTAAAAGTACAGTAGTACCAGCTACATCACTGCTGCTTTTATGCTTGCTTACAGACATCTTGTGGCTTCCCTATGGCTCTGATGGTAAAGAATCCGCCTGCAATGTGGGAGACCTGGGTTCGATCTCTGGGTTGGGAAGATCCCCTGGAGAAGGAAATGGCTACACACTTCGGTGTTCTTGCCAGGTGAATCCCATGAACAGAGGAGCCTGGCGGGCTACAGTCCATGGAGTCCCACGACTGAGCGACTACCACTTTCTGAACATCTTGGGCTTGAAATAAAGATACTGTACACAAAAAGGGAAAAACCCCTTGTAGAGGACCCACATACGTGACAATGTACACCAGACATGACAACTAACTTACGTGACTGGACATGCGAAGGCCCTCTGCACCTTTGAAAATTCGCAACTTTCAACTTGGATTTACTGTAAAAGTACCTTGACCGTGGGGGAACTTGAAAGCTTTCACACCAGCTAAAACTCACCAACTTTTCTCAACAAACGAGCCATGGGAGGAGTGGACTGAAGCAAATGGGCTCATTCACAGCACCTGCTCAATCGCATCCAGAGCGCACCCCACCCTCTCCTAAGTCCAGGCCTGGAGAGGTGGAGGCCTTGACCTGTGGTATATCATTAACCAGAAATGGAACTCTGGCATTTCTTTTTCCATCTTACACTGCCCACCCACTAAATGACTTCCTAACTGGCTATCCTTCCTGATCACATAATTCATTTACAGTCTTTCTATGAAGCTATGAAGGTGCGCTCCTGCCCTTAAGAGAGGGAAGTTAGAAAAATAAAAAAGACGCTGCTACCAGCTAATTCATGGATAATAGAAAAAGCAGCGAATAATCTGAATCCTGGATCCAGAGCTCTGGGTCACTAGGTCAAAGCTAGTTGTAGTTGGGGGGGGCAGGGAGGCACAGAAGTCCTGGAGGGACAACATGCTCCTAAGTCCAACAGAGTTAGCCTAGGCACCCAACTAACATAATCAACTACACAGTACTGCACTGTCATAGGCTTATAATACTTTCCATACTAACATATAACTACACACACACACACACACACAAAACCATGTTTAACCTTACAGTGTAGTACCTTTAAAAGTACAGTAGTACCAGCTACATCACTGCTGCTTTTATGCTTGCTTACAGACATCTTGTGGCTTCCCTATGGCTCTGATGGTAAAGAATCCGCCTGCAATGTGGGAGACCTGGGTTCGATCTCTGGGTTGGGAAGATCCCCTGGAGAAGGAAATGGCTACACACTTCGGTGTTCTTGCCAGGTGAATCCCATGAACAGAGGAGCCTGGCGGGCTACAGTCCATGGAGTCCCACGACTGAGCGACTACCACTTTCTGAACATCTTGGGCTTGAAATAAAGATACTGTACACAAAAGGAAAACCACTTGTAGAGGACCCACATACGTGACAATGTACACCAGACATGACAACTAACTTACGTGACTGGACATGCGAAGGCCCTCTGCACCTTTGAAAATTCGCAACTTTCAACTTGGATTTACTGTAAAAGTACCTTGACCGTGGGGGAACTTGAAAGCTTTCACACCAGCTAAAACTCACCAACTTTTCTCAACAAACGAGCCATGGGAGGAGTGGACTGAAGCAAATGGGCTCATTCACAGCACCTGCTCAATCGCATCCAGAGCGCACCCCACCCTCTCCTAAGTCCAGTCCTGGAGGCAGTCACTGCACCTGGAGGGAGTATGCGCTGAAGCCGCAAGACCGGGGATGATGCTAAAACCGGGCGGATGAAAAGTGAGGAGAACCTGAGACCAGCGCGCTCTACTGGGGACCAATCAAATCACGGTTCAGACAGCCTGTCTCTCCATAAAAATTCCCCAGTTGACAAACCTGGGATGGGTTCACAACGTCTCTAATAAGAGAGCTCTCACCACATGCCTTCGGTCCCGAGCGCCCCTAGCAACCACTAGCGATTTAAAACGGAAGAACGACCATTGTCCCTCCCTCCCGGGACCAACCGTGGCCAGGTGGGGAAGCTCGTTGGCCCAATCACCTCGGCGGGAACTCCGACCAACCAATAGGAGACAGGCACGGCGGGGCGGGCTGAAGCGTTGCGAGCGCACGCGCAACTGGGAGAGTGGCCCTCGCAGAGTGGCGGTGTGGGTGAGTTGGTTGCAGGTGGACTCGTGTTGGCTCTAAGAATCCCGGAGTAGCCGCTGCCGCTTTCGCCTGGCGTTACCATGTTTCTCACCCGGTCTGAGTACGACAGGTCTGTGTGGCTGGGAGAAATGGGGTCGGGGTTGCGGGTGGGAGGACTCGGGGCCCTGTCTGGGCCTGGGTTCTGCCGTGTCATCGGGGCACCCGCACGAACCCGAAGTCTGGCCTTGCTGGGGGATCTCTACCCTTCCCCAGCCGCCCGCTGTGATCCCCAGGCTAGATTTGCGCCTTTCACCGCACTTGTCTTACCGCTGAGTCACTGCTGAGTCCTAAGTCGGGGCGGAAGCGTGAAAGGAAGGCTGATGGGCCGGAACTCTGACCTTTAACCCGGGGAAGGCTAGGAGTCACCCCCTCTCCTTTTCATCTTTTTGTGCTGAGTATGAGTAAGTGCCTTTTAAAAAATGTAAACGCGCTACCTGGAAGAAAAAGCAATGAGGGATCAGTTAATGAGTTTGATAATTTCAGCTCCCTTTTCCTTCTAGGAGGACAGCCTCGGTTTCCGAGCCATGGGAGGGTGGACTGAAGCAAATGGGCTCATTCACAGCACCTGCTCAATCGCATCCAGAGCGCACCCCACCCTCTCCTAAGTCCAGTCCTGGAGGCAGTCACTGCACCTGGAGGGAGTATGCGCTGAAGCCGCAAGACCGGGGATGATGCTAAAACCGGGCGGATGAAAAGTGAGGAGAACCTGAGACCAGCGCGCTCTACTGGGGACCAATCAAATCACGGTTCAGACAGCCTGTCTCTCCATAAAAATTCCCCAGTTGACAAACCTGGGATGGGTTCACAACGTCTCTAATAAGAGAGCTCTCACCACATGCCTTCGGTCCCGAGCGCCCCTAGCAACCACTAGCGATTTAAAACGGAAGAACGACCATTGTCCCTCCCTCCCGGGACCAACCGTGGCCAGGTGGGGAAGCTCGTTGGCCCAATCACCTCGGCGGGAACTCCGACCAACCAATAGGAGACAGGCACGGCGGGGCGGGCTGAAGCGTTGCGAGCGCACGCGCAACTGGGAGAGTGGCCCTCGCAGAGTGGCGGTGTGGGTGAGTTGGTTGCAGGTGGACTCGTGTTGGCTCTAAGAATCCCGGAGTAGCCGCTGCCGCTTTCGCCTGGCGTTACCATGTTTCTCACCCGGTCTGAGTACGACAGGTCTGTGTGGCTGGGAGAAATGGGGTCGGGGTTGCGGGTGGGAGGACTCGGGGCCCTGTCTGGGCCTGGGTTCTGCCGTGTCATCGGGGCACCCGCACGAACCCGAAGTCTGGCCTTGCTGGGGGATCTCTACCCTTCCCCAGCCGCCCGCTGTGATCCCCAGGCTAGATTTGCGCCTTTCACCGCACTTGTCTTACCGCTGAGTCACTGCTGAGTCCTAAGTCGGGGCGGAAGCGTGAAAGGAAGGCTGATGGGCCGGAACTCTGACCTTTAACCCGGGGAAGGCTAGGAGTCACCCCCTCTCCTTTTCATCTTTTTGTGCTGAGTATGAGTAAGTGCCTTTTAAAAAATGTAAACGCGCTACCTGGAAGAAAAAGCAATGAGGGATCAGTTAATGAGTTTGATAATTTCAGCTCCCTTTTCCTTCTAGGAGGACAGCCTCGTTTTCCGTTTCTTAGTTGTTGTAATAAAGCAGCTATTCCTTTGATTGAGATGTAGTAGGGGGTCTTGGGAAGTATAGTTTCTGCAGAAGAGCGAAGAAAGTCTCAGCTTTGCCAAGATGGTGTCTGGAGTCTGATTTCACGGAAACTGGAATTTAGAGTGATTCTCAAGAGTTTTGTCATCATGGTGATTCAGATAGACCTCGGCTTTTCTGACTTTCGGAACAGTTTTAAAGGAAGTTGCTTTAAGTGTGTGTCGAATACCAGATCTGTTTTTGAAATCAAAGTTGTGAGATTGTTTCATTTGTTTGAAAGAAAAACCCTTTCAAAGCTTGGAAATGTTAATATTAAGTTGTACATAGTTATGCTGTAGACATTTTTACTTTCAGTTTCTGTTTTGATCAGATAGGAATCGCATAGCTATTAAGCTTTTTTTTTTTAAGGCCAGGAAGAGCAGATGTTTTCTTTCTACTAGATAGCTTGAGAAGCTGCATTTCTTGTCAGGTATGTTTAACGTGTCAAAAGTTTTATCACTTAGAACTGTCACTTTTTTTAAAAAAGTCTTTTTACTGACTCATAGAAGATGTATGTGGAGTTTTTTAACTGACTCCTTTTCCTACCATCCTATAAAATGACCTTGTTGGTCAGATTTTAGCTTCTGGGCTTTCCTTGTGGCTCAGACGGTAAATAATCGCCTGCAATGCAGGAGACCTGGGTTCTATCCCCGGATTGGGAAGATCCCCTGGAGGAGGGCATGCAACCCACTCTAGTATTCTTGCCTAGACAAGACATAGAATCCCCATAGATAGAGGAGCCTGGTGGGCCACAGTCCTTGGGGTCACAAAGATTGGGTCACGACTGAGCAACTAAGCATGGCACATTTAGCTTCTAGAACATTGAAGAGAATCTTTGGGTGATGTAATTTTGAGTAAGGGTGTGTATGATGGAATTGCAAGAGAATGCTCTTAGGCTAGGAGTCACCCCCTCTCCTTTTCATCTTTTTGTGCTGAGTATGAGTAAGTGCCTTTTAAAAAATGTAAACGCGCTACCTGGAAGAAAAAGCAATGAGGGATCAGTTAATGAGTTTGATAATTTCAGCTCCCTTTTCCTTCTAGGAGGACAGCCTCGTTTTCCGTTTCTTAGTTGTTGTAATAAAGCAGCTATTCCTTTGATTGAGATGTAGTAGGGGGTCTTGGGAAGTATAGTTTCTGCAGAAGAGCGAAGAAAGTCTCAGCTTTGCCAAGATGGTGTCTGGAGTCTGATTTCACGGAAACTGGAATTTAGAGTGATTCTCAAGAGTTTTGTCATCATGGTGATTCAGATAGACCTCGGCTTTTCTGACTTTCGGAACAGTTTTAAAGGAAGTTGCTTTAAGTGTGTGTCGAATACCAGATCTGTTTTTGAAATCAAAGTTGTGAGATTGTTTCATTTGTTTGAAAGAAAAACCCTTTCAAAGCTTGGAAATGTTAATATTAAGTTGTACATAGTTATGCTGTAGACACTTTTACTTTCAGTTTCTGTTTTGATCAGATAGGAATCGCATAGCTATTAAGCTTTTTTTTTTTAAGGCCAGGAAGAGCAGATGTTTTCTTTCTACTAGATAGCTTGAGAAGCTGCATTTCTTGTCAGGTATGTTTAACGTGTCAAAAGTTTTATCACTTAGAACTGTCACTTTTTTTAAAAAAGTCTTTTTACTGACTCATAGAAGATGTATGTGGAGTTTTTTAACTGACTCCTTTTCCTACCATCCTATAAAATGACCTTGTTGGTCAGATTTTAGCTTCTGGGCTTTCCTTGTGGCTCAGACGGTAAATAATCGCCTGCAATGCAGGAGACCTGGGTTCTATCCCTGGATTGGGAAGATCCCCTGGAGGAGGGCATGCAACCCACTCTAGTATTCTTGCCTAGACAAGACATAGAATCCCCATAGATAGAGGAGCCTGGTGGGCCACAGTCCTTGGGGTCACAAAGATTGGGTCACGACTGAGCAACTAAGCATGGCACATTTAGCTTCTAGAACATTGAAGAGAATCTTTGGGTGATGTAATTTTGAGTAAGGGTGTGTATGATGGAAATAGTTATCAGAAAGCCTTTATTAAGGTTTTTGTGATGATTTACTTAACATGTTTATTAATTGCTCTGTGTTACTCATTTTGTATCTTCGTAAAGAATGCCTAAAATACACTTACTTAGCTAATGTACGTAAGTGCTTGCTGTGTACAAGCCACTGTTCTAGTGACTAGTTTGTACAGCAGTGAACAGAATCATGGTCCTTCTCAAATGGGAGACTGTTTTTTAAAAACTACTTACAAAAGAATTCTCCGATGGTTCAGTGATCTGGCCTTTCGCTGCCAAGGGCACAGGTTGGATCCCTGGTTGGGGGACAGATCGTGCAAGCTGTGAGGCGTGGCCAAAAAACAAAAAACTGTTTATTAAAGTACCTACAGTGTAAGTCAGGAATCTGTTCGTGTCATTAGAGAAACTGAAATCGAAATTATTGGAGTTTTCATGACGGAGGTTGCATTCAATATCAGGGGATTATGGAAAACTTTAAAAGGAGCTGATATTTAAACTGAGTTTAGGAGTAAGATTTTAATAAATCTGGACAGTGAGAGTCAATAGTTTTGAGGCAGAGGATATAAGATAAACAAAGGAAGGGCCATGGGAAAGCACAATTCATGTTTGGGAGAATTCTAGGCTGCTGGTATATATGATACTCATGGGAATAGGAGTATTTCTGGGAAAAATATTGGTGCTAGCTATTGGGTGGTTTTTAATATGAGGTTGAGGGGTTTGGGTCTTACTTTGTGTTTAATTATCATTTTAAGAAGTTACATGGTCATAATATTGTTTTATAGAAATTAATTGACTGTATTAGAGGAAAGAGAGTCAATACCAGCTAGAAGGCTATTATAGTTAGGTGAGAAGTAATGAGGGCATTGAGAAAGGAAGGGAGAGTTGAGTTACTGCGGGGGAGGAACTGATTTAAATTGATATAACTTGGCATACAATTAATATAGGAAAGACTCCCACGGTGGTAAAGAATCCTCTTGCCAGTGCCAGAGCCCCAGGCTCATCCCTGGGTTGGGAAGGTCCCCTGGAGGGAGAAATGGCAACCCACTCCAGTATTCTTGCCAGGATAATCCCATGGACAGAGGAGCCGGGTGGGCTACAATTCATGGGATTGCAAAGAGTCTGGACAGGACTGAAGAGACTGAGCACTCATGCACTAATACGGGAGAAGAGGGGAATTGAGGCAGATGATTCAAAACTTTCTGGCTTGGGGAACTGGGAGATGGGAGGTGTTTAAAAGTAAAAATGAAGGACTGGGTTTCCCTTGTGGTCCAGTGGGTAAAGAGTCTGCCTTGCACTGCAGGGGGCGCCGGTTCTATCCCTGCCCTGGGAAGATCAGTGCCGTGGAAGGGCTGGACCGGTGTGTCCAATTAGGAGCCAGCGCTCTGGAGCATGTGCGCAGAGCCTGTGCTCTGCGGCTAGAGAAGCCACTGCAATGGGAGGCCCACACATGCCAAAGAATATGGATGAAAATAGGGCTTCCCTGGTGGTCCAGTGGGTAAGGATGGGGCGCTGGACCGATGGGGCAGCTGGACCGATGTGTCCGACTACTGTGCCAGCGCTCTGGAGCGCACGCGCCCAGAGCCGGTGCTCTGCAGCGACAGAGGCCGCTGCGATGGGAAGTCCACATAGTCCAAAGAACAAAGATAAATAAATGAAAGATCAGTAGAAGTGGGAAAATGTTGAGTGTTTGGTACTAATGAATATACACGTGGAAATGCTCAGGAGGCAATCAGATTAATGAGGCAAGAGGCCAGACTGGTAATAAGAGATTTGAAGACAGTTAGTGCTCGGTATAAAGGAAATATCCCCGGGGAAAGTTTGAAAAGAGGGCCAAGAGTGGAGCCCATTTTAAGGAAGACAGGAATACCTCACCAGTATGCAGTTCTTGAATTAGGGAGAAATACTGTATGCATATTCACTGAGTAATTTACAAAGTGTTTTCATAATCTCTGCCGTTCAGTACCAATTGTATTGTGACGGGCAGGATAGATTTTTTTCTTTTCTTTTTTCGTTTGAGGGAATTAAAGTTAGTAAATGGCAGAACTAGAATTTAATTTCAGGTCTTCTGCCCTTTGGCTTCCTTCAGTGACTTATAAAAAATTGTTCCTTAGAGTCCCAAATTTCCCTTTTTAAATGACCATAGGGATAGCTCCTCTGGGGAAAATGGGAGGCTGGAATGGTGAGATCCTCCTTTGAGTCCTGATAATGAAAGTTTGGTCTCTGAGTCAGATTGCTTAAATTCTCATTCCAGCTCTGCTTCTTATATGCTGAGTGACTTTGGGCAAGTTACTCAACCTTTGTATCTCAATTTCCTTGTCAGTTAAATAGTATCTGCTTTAGACTACTTCATGGGATTGTTTGAGAATTAAGAGTGTTGTCATTTAAACGATGGTATCAGTGCCAGGAATATAATAGACATGCAGTAAACATCAACTTGTATTATTACCTGCTTCGTATTTGGGAGTTACATACACATGCTCACTCACACACATATATATTTCTTTTGCAGGAAAAAGGGTTTTTGATAAAACAAATTTGAAAACATTGCTCTTTATCATGTTACATGTTACAAAAGCTCCAGATTCCATAAACCAAGGAACGCAACTATTTGCATTCATTTATTCAAATATTCTTAGTGTCCACCATGTACTGCAAGCTTTTATAGAGAAGGCTATGGTACTTTTTCTCCAAAGGGATTTCTAATAGATTGGAGCAGGGAAAGGTTGGGAAATGTTTAAGGGAGAAAGGGCATTCTGGCATATAATTAGTATAATGTGTTGAGTGAATTAACTAGCTTAGGTTTTAGGAACCACACAGATCTCAGTCAATACTAAGTCACACAGATAAATAGAGAAATGCCCTTGTGGCTGATTTCTACTAAAAAGTAAGTTATTACCATCAAGTTCACATAATGGAAAGATGATAAGAGTAAATGCACATTTTCTTAAGAATTATCTGATAATTTGGGGGCATGAATTTACCAAAAATTGTTGAAAGGGTTAGTCACTCAGTCATGTGCAACTCTGTGCAACCCTGTGGACTGTAGCCCACCAGGCTTCTCTGTCCATGGGATCCTCCAGGTAAGAATACTGGAATGGGTTGCCATTCCCTTCTCCAGGGATCTTCCCGACCCAGGGATCAAACCTGGGTCTCCTGCATTGCAGGCAGATTCTTTACCATCTGAGCTACCAGGGAATTCAAAGGGACTCCAGATTGATTCAGGCTTGAGGCAGAAAGTCACACACTCTCATTCTCATCAGTTTGAAGATATTTTGGGAGTGGGGCAGAAGTATTCAATATATAGGTTCCATTCTCTTGAGAAACTGTTAATGTATCAAAACATAGCAGATTGTTCTGGGCAAAAGAGAATGACAGTATGCACATCTGAGCTAGATGTCAAGCGACTTGGGTTTAGTGTCTCTACTCTTTTTTTCTAAAAATTGTAATGCCTTTTTTTTTTATATATATATTATAGGGGTGTGAACACTTTTTCTCCAGAAGGAAGATTATTTCAAGTCGAATATGCCATTGAGGCTATCAAGGTATAGTATCAAGTGGGGTAGTTTTTGAAATTTCATGCTTAATGCTTTGCTGGCAAAGCACTTAGAGTAAATGTGTTTTAGTGATTTCTTTATAAAATGTTCTTTATTTCTCTTTAATCAATCACAATTAAGCATTATTTTTTTTAAGTTGAAGTATGGTTGATTTACAGTGTTGGGCACAAATAATCATTTTTATAACAGTTTCAATCCCAACTGTTTTAAAAGTTTTTAAACAAATAACTACCTTACAGTTATGTAAGTAACTTTTCTTAGTGGGGCTGGAAGGACATGCTTTTGTTGATAATGTTCTTGACTATAAAGAGAGAGGTAGAGAATTACCGAGCTAGCACCTGTGAGATATTTTGTCATTTTGAACCAATTATTTAACTGATTACCTATATTCTTGTTGGTAAATCTGTTAATTCAGTTTTTGAGACTGAATAAGAGGTATGTCCTGTAACCTAACAACAAAACTGAATAGTTAAAACCAGTATTTAAAAGATTAGTTAGAAAGTAAGCAATCTGTACTGAAAGTTGGTTATGTGGGATCTTCTCTTTGTTGAATTGTGGATTCTAATTTAATATTTATTTATTTATTTAGGTGGGGATGGGGTGGGGAGGGAGGGGGATGGGCGGGCCACTTCCATTGGTCTTTCATTTATCTATTTTCATCCATCTTTGTTCTTTGGCCTGTGTGGGCCTCCCATTGCAGTGGCCTCTGTTGTCGCAGAGCACCGGCTCCGGGCGCATGTGTTCCAGAGCTTCGGCTCAGTAATTGGACACATTGGTCCAGCCGCTTCGCAGCACGTGGGATCTTTCCAGGCCAGGAATCGAACCAGCATCTCTTGCACTGCAAGGCGGTGTCCTTACCCACTGGACCACCAGGGAAGCCCCAATTCTAATTTAAATCTAAATTAGGTTGTCTAGGAGAATGAGGTCCAGGCCTCAGTATTTTTAAGGACCCCTCCATGATTCTAGTGTCTAGCAAGAGCTGATAATCACTGACTTAGTCTGGCTCTCCACTGTTTCAGTCACCTCTGCGTCCCCATAGATTGTTTTTGTAGTTCTAGTGACAGAATATTTTCTCACTAAATAGCTCATTCTGTTTGAAAATAGTTTGTAATGATTTAGAAATTTATCCTTATATTGAATCAAAAGTCTAGCTTCATGAAGTTTTCTTCAGTTGGCTCTCGTTTTGCCCTTGAACCATACAGGATGTTTAAACTTCTTCCACAAGACAATTCCTCACATATTTGAAGAGAACTGTTGTGTTTCCCTCTAAATTACCTCTTCTAAAAAGTGTGTATTGGGGGAAATTGTTGTATGACAGTCTGGAAAAGGGTAAAGCAGATTGTTCGTTGAAGATGTGGAAGCGAAGGTGGAAGCTTTGTAATAGTGAGCAGAAGATGGGCCAACTACAAAAAGTACCTGTTTTCTATTTCTGTTCATGTGTGCCCTATATTTAAACCATATATTACTGTGAAGTTTGGGATTATCATAATATTCCAGGCTATAGCATTATCTTGAGCCCCAGCTAATAGTCCTATCCAGATGTGCAAGCCAAGAGTGATTCTCAGGGTTTTTTTTTTGGTTTGTTTGCTTTAAGCACCTTAGTTCTAGTAATTTCCAGATTGTTTAGAGATAACAAGGTGGTTGGTAACTGATCTGTGTAACTCTAGTTGGAACCAGAATGAGGTAGTGTCACTAACGTATGCTGCTTAACCTGTGTGGAAATTCAGACTCTTGAACATTGAAGCAACCTTATTGTCTTAGAAACTAGGGAGTAGCCAATGTGAAAGCAATTTGACAACTGTTAAGGATTTAATAGTATGAAAGGAGTTGGAGAAATGAGTGAAAATGGCTGACAGGTAGAAGTTATCCCTGAGATGCTGTATAGATGGCATGGGAAAGACAGAGCCGAGTGAGGTCGGGGCAAAATGCCTTTTAGAGTAGGTTTTTGGTGGAAGGAATGGAAATTTGTGACAGTGTCACAATTGCTGTGTTCTTCAGAGCATTTGGATATTGTTACTATGCTAGTTAGTAATACATAATAATAATACATGCATGCTTAGTTGCTTTAGTCATGTCTGACTCTTTGTGAACCCATGGACTATAACTGGCCAGGCTCCTCTGTCCATGGGATTTCCCAGGCAAAAATACTAGAGTGGGTTGCCATTTCCTTCTCCAAAAAATGGTCTCCTTTCTCCCCTGTCCCTCTCCCAGTCCCAACTCAGGGTTAGGGTAGAATTTCGGCAGAATGGTAATGTTGGAATGTCTGGGGATAAATGTAATGAACAAGGGAAAAATTATCTTGATTTTGATATATTTTATAAAATAGCCTATCTCAACAGTCTTGATCCTTTTTTTGGAGTAGTAGCTTAGAAAGCTATTTAAGTTGGAAGCCAAATTGAACAAGTTGTGCTATGAGAGAACTTCCTCCACAGATTCATTATAGGAGCTATTGACATTTTAGACCAGATTGTTCTTTGTTGTAGGGGACAGTTCTGTGCATTATAAGGCGTTTAGCAGCACCCTTGGCCTCGGTAGAGGATGCCAGTAGCACTCACTCCTCCAGTGAGGACAGTCAAAATGTCTCCAGATTTTGTCAGAATTGTCCCCTAGGGGGTAAAATGCAGGCGCACACACACACACATACCCACCCACCCATACACACCCACACCCACACCCACACATCATTGAGAACAACTCTGCTAGGTAAAACTTTAAGGTAGGAAAGAATTCAATTCTGCTCTTTTCAATTGGAAATTCAAGGTAGCACACTATACATAAAACAATTAGAGGGCAACTATGTGCTGAATTAAATTCTCTGGCAATGATTTCTGACTTTTTAATTTTACAATTGACTTTTTTTTTTTTTGGCTATTCTGGGTTTTCACTGCTGCCACAGGCTCTTCTCTAGTTGCAGGGAGTGGGGGCTACTCTCTAGTTGAGGTGAGCAGGCTTCTTCTTGTGGTGACTTTTTTGTGGTGGAACGTGGGCTCTAGGGCACACGGGCTTCAGTAGTTACAGCACATGGGCTCAATAGTTGTGGCTCCGAGGCTCTAGAGCACAGACTCAGTAGTTGTGGCTCACGGACTTAGTTGCTCCACAGCATGTGGGATCTTCCCGGCTCAGGGATCAAACTCCTGTCCCTTGCATTGGCAGGCAAACACTTTCATCACTGAGCTACCAGGCAAGCCCCTACAGTTGACTCTTGCATGGGGCATAGGGCTAAGGGCACTGACCCATCAAGCAGTCTAAAATTGCCCTGTAATGTATTGTTGACCCTGTGTATCAGTGGTTCCTCATTCACCCATTCATCCAACTACCTATCAGTTCTGTAGTTTTATCCACATGTAGGTGAACCTGTGCAGTTCAGACCTGTGCTCAAGGGTCAGCTGGATTTTTAAGCCATACCTGCATGTAGTCAGAAGGTAAAATAGTTTTATAAATCTTGTAACAAAAACAGCAGTCCCTGAGTCTTCGCCTCTTTATCTTCAGCTTCTCAGATACATCTTAAAATCTTTTTAGCTAATTTTCTTGGCATTTTCTTCCATATCTGTTAAGTAAACACAGACTGACATTTTTTTCCACCTAGGTATTATCCATAGACTTTTCATTATGAAGGATGAAGATTTCTGCCCCCAGTGACACACAGATACACAGTTTCCTGCTGGGATGGGGATAGGGCCACCCTCTCAATATGTGTCATATATAATTTTGTTAGATCATTAGCCAACATTTATATTAGTAAAAATATGTAAATGCTATTCATACTTGAGCTGTTTTTCTGTTTCCTCACAATATTGTGTTCCTGAAAATTAATAATTCTCTCTATAAAAAATTGACCTAATTTGGCATATAAATATCAGTAATTTCTCCAAACACCCAGGCAAATGAAGCATCCTATTAAAGATTCTTAAAGAAATCTTTGCACCTCTGACCTGCTGCAGCTTGGACTGATTGACTGGACTGCTGCCACAGGCTCTTCTCTAGTTGCAGGGAGTGGGGGCTACTCTCTAGTTGAGGTGAGCAGGCTTCTTCTTGTGGTGACTTTTTTGTGGTGGAACGTGGGCTCTAGGGCACACGGGCTTCAGTAGTTACAGCACATGGGCTCAATAGTTGTGGCTCCGAGGCTCTAGAGCACAGACTCAGTAGTTGTGGCTCACGGACTTAGTTGCTCCACAGCATGTGGGATCTTCCCGGCTCAGGGATCAAACTCCTGTCCCTTGCATTGGCAGGCAAACACTTTCATCACTGAGCTACCAGGCAAGCCCCTACAGTTGACTCTTGCATGGGGCATAGGGCTAAGGGCACTGACCCATCAAGCAGTCTAAAATTGCCCTGTAATGTATTGTTGACCCTGTGTATCAGTGGTTCCTCATTCACCCATTCATCCAACTACCTATCAGTTCTGTAGTTTTATCCACATGTAGGTGAACCTGTGCAGTTCAGACCTGTGCTCAAGGGTCAGCTGGATTTTTAAGCCATACCTGCATGTAGTCAGAAGGTAAAATAGTTTTATAAATCTTGTAACAAAAACAGCAGTCCCTGAGTCTTCGCCTCTTTATCTTCAGCTTCTCAGATACATCTTAAAATCTTTTTAGCTAATTTTCTTGGCATTTTCTTCCATATCTGTTAAGTAAACACAGACTGACATTTTTTTCCACCTAGGTATTATCCATAGACTTTTCATTATGAAGGATGAAGATTTCTGCCCCCAGTGACACACAGATACACAGTTTCCTGCTGGGATGGGGATAGGGCCACCCTCTCAATATGTGTCATATATAATTTTGTTAGATCATTAGCCAACATTTATATTAGTAAAAATATGTAAATGCTATTCATACTTGAGCTGTTTTTCTGTTTCCTCACAATATTGTGTTCCTGAAAATTAATAATTCTCTCTATAAAAAATTGACCTAATTTGGCATATAAATATCAGTAATTCTCTCCAAACACCCAGGCAAATGAAGCATCCTATTAAAGATTCTTAAAGAAATCTTTGCACCTCTGACCTGCTGCAGCTTGGACTGATTGACTGGACTGCACAGCTCTGCACTTAGGATCGCCTGTTGTCATCATCCGAGGAACTCCTCTTGCATTAGATCCCGCCTCATTTTCTTTTTTTAATTTATTCATTCAATTTGGTAGAACCCATTCTCCAATAATTTCATGGGTATTTTTAACTCCCAGAATTTCTTTTTCCTTTTTCTTATTAGTATCTTGTTCTTACTTTATGAACAAAATACCTTCTTTTTCTTCAAGGATTAAAAAAATTTTATTTCTTTAGATATTTTTTCCCCTCGAACTAGCTACTTTCTTTAGGTACATTTTTTAAACAGCAGATCTTGACCATCAGTGTGGGCTCGGGATCAATTTAGTAGGTCATAGGAGCATTTCTCTTTTTAAGTAGAGTGGAGCAGTGAATTTCAGGATACCTTGCTCACTGTGTTGGTGTTTTCTTTTTTTTCGTTTTTCATGAAGGTTTGTTTCTATTGTATTTATTTCTTTGTATCTATTTGTATATTTGGATCATGATATAAAATATATTTCTTAATGTAGATTTGGGTCAGAAAATTTGAAAACTGCTGCTCTAGAGAAAACTACCTCTTCTCATTTCATGCCTGGAAGGTGCTTTTGGCTACTCGCTTCTGAGAGCTGTGTATGGAAAGAAGGCTGGGGTTTGTAACGTTAAACGTTAAACTTGTCCAGTTTTACTTGGTTCTGATGTCTTGACAGTCTTTTCTTTTTTTTTTTTTTTTTACTTTTATTTAAATTTTTATTTTACTATTTACTTTTACAGAGTCTTGTTTCTTGCAGATATGTATGATCCCAGATTAGGCATATGTATACCCCCCCTTCCCGCCCCGCCAGGCCATTGCATAGCAGCCCTGCAGGATCCCCTTTTCTCATAGCACAATGACAATAGCTACTTTTTTCACATATGATAGTATAGGTTTTCATACTTGAGCTGTTTTTCTGTTTCCTCACAATATTGTGTTCCTGAAAATTAATAATTCTCTCTATAAAAAATTGACCTAATTTGGCATATAAATATCAGTAATTCTCTCCAAACACCCAGGCAAATGAAGCATCCTATTAAAGATTCTTAAAGAAATCTTTGCACCTCTGACCTGCTGCAGCTTGGACTGATTGACTGGACTGCACAGCTCTGCACTTAGGATCGCCTGTTGTCATCATCCGAGGAACTCCTCTTGCATTAGATCCCGCCTCATTTTCTTTTTTGATTTATTCATTCAATTTGGTAGAACCCATTCTCCAATAATTTCATGGGTATTTTTAACTCCCAGAATTTCTTTTTCCTTTTTCTTATTAGTATCTTGTTCTTACTTTATGAACAAAATACCTTCTTTTTCTTCAAGGATTAAAAAAATTTTATTTCTTTAGATATTTTTTCCCCTCGAACTAGCTACTTTCTTTAGGTACATTTTTTTAAACAGCAGATCTTGACCATCAGTGTGGGCTCGGGATCAATTTAGTAGGTCATAGGAGCATTTCTCTTTTTAAGTAGAGTGGAGCAGTGAATTTCAGGATACCTTGCTCACTGTGTTGGTGTTTTCTTTTTTTTCGTTTTTCATGAAGGTTTGTTTCTATTGTATTTATTTCTTTGTATCTATTTGTATATTTGGATCATGATATAAAATATATTTCTTAATGTAGATTTGGGTCAGAAAATTTGAAAACTGCTGCTCTAGAGAAAACTACCTCTTCTCATTTCATGCCTGGAAGGTGCTTTTGGCTACTCGCTTCTGAGAGCTGTGTATGGAAAGAAGGCTGGGGTTTGTAACGTTAAACGTTAAACTTGTCCAGTTTTACTTGGTTCTGATGTCTTGACAGTCTTTTCTTTTTTTTTTTTTTTTTTACTTTTATTTAAATTTTTATTTTACTTTTTACTTTTACAGAGTCTTGTTGTTTACAGATATGTATGATCCCAGATTAGGCATATGTATACCCCCCCATCCCACCCCTCCAGGCTGTTGCACAGCGCCCCTGCAGGATCCCCTTTTCTCATAGCACAATGACAATAGCTATTTTTTTCACATATGATAGTATAGGTTTTCATACTACTTCTTTTATGCCTCCCACCCACTGTTCATTCCCCACAATGTCCATATGTCTACTGTCCATGTCTGTATTTCCATTGGTTCACTGCATGTGTTTATCATTACCATCCTACTAGATTCCATATATATGTGTTAGTATACTGTACTTGTCTTTCTCTTTCTGACTGACTTCACTTTTTATGATAGGTTCTAGATCTAGCCACCTCATTAGGACAGATTCTTCTGCATTTCTTTTTATAGCTGTCTAGTATTCCATTGTATACATGTACCAGAGCTTCTTTATCCTTTCATTTATCTATGGATATCTAGGTTGCTTCCATGTTATAGCTATTGTATAGAGAGCTGCCATGAACATTGGGGTACAAGTGCCTCTTTCAGTTTTGATTTCATCAGGGTATAAGCCTAATAGTGGGATTGCTGGGTCATGTGGTGCTTCTATTTGTAGTCTTTTAAGGAATCTCCATACTGTCTTCCATAGAGGCTGTATCAATTTACATTCCACCAGCAATGCAAGAGGGTTCCCTTTTCTCCGCATCCTCTCCAGCATTTATTGTCTGTCGATTTGTGGATGATGGCCACTCTGACAGGTGTGAGGCGATATCTCATTGTAGTTTTGATTTGCATTTCTCTAATTATAAGCAAGGTTGAGCATCATTTCATGTGTTTTTTGGCCATCTGTATGTCCTCTTTGGAGAGGTGTCTGTTTAGGTCCTTTTCCCATTTTTTGATTGAGTTGTTCATTTGTCCAATGTTGAGTTGTCTGAATTGCTTGTAGATATTGGAGATTCATTCTTTGTCTGTTGTTTCATTTGCTATGACTTTCTCCCATTCTGTGGGTTGTCTGTTCAGCTCTTTTGTAGTTTCTTTTACGTACAAAAGCTTTTAAGTTTCATTAGGTCCCACATGTTCATTTTTGTTTTTAGTTCCGCTATTCTTGTAGGCGGGTCATGGAAGATCTTGCTTTGATTTATGTCCTTGAGTGTTTTGCCTATATTCTCCTCTAAGAGTTTGATGGTTTCTGGTCTTACATTTAGGTCTTTAATCCATTTTGAGTTTATTTCTGTGTATGGTGTCAGGGAATGTTCCAACTTCATTTTTTTGCATGTAGCTGTCCAGTTTTCCCAGCACCATTTGTTGAAGAGGCTGTTTTTGTCCCATTTTAGATTTTTGCCTCCTTTGTCAAAAATAAGGTACCCTGAAAACCTCCCTTCATCAAAAAAAAATAAGATAAAATAAGGTACCCATAGGTTCATGGGTTTATCTCTGGGTTCTCTATCTTGTTCCATTGGTCTATAGTTCTGTTTTTGTGCCAGTACCATACTGTCTTGATGACTGTTGCTTTGTAGTAGATTCTGAAGTTAGGGAAGCTAATCCCTCCAGCTCCATTCTTCTTCCTCAGGAATGCTTTGGCCATTTGGGGTCTTTTGTGTTTCCATATGAACTGTGTCAATCTTTGGTCTAGTTCTGTGAAGAATGTCATTGGTAGTTTGATAGGGATCGCATTGAATCTATAGATGACATTTGGTAGTATGGTCATTTGCACAATATTGATTCTTCCGACCCAGGCTGTATCAATTTACATTCCACCAGCAATGCAAGAGGGTTCCCTTTTCTCCGCATCCTCTCCAGCATTTATTGTCTGTCGATTTGTGGATGATGGCCACTCTGACAGGTGTGAGGCGATATCTCATTGTAGTTTTGATTTGCATTTCTCTAATTATAAGCAAGGTTGAGCATCATTTCATGTGTTTTTTGGCCATCTGTATGTCCTCTTTGGAGAGGTGTCTGTTTAGGTCCTTTTCCCATTTTTTGATTGAGTTGTTCATTTGTCCAATGTTGAGTTGTCTGAATTGCTTGTAGATATTGGAGATTCATTCTTTGTCTGTTGTTTCATTTGCTATGACTTTCTCCCATTCTGTGGGTTGTCTGTTCAGCTCTTTTGTAGTTTCTTTTACGTACAAAAGCTTTTAAGTTTCATTAGGTCCCACATGTTCATTTTTGTTTTTAGTTCCGCTATTCTTGTAGGCGGGTCATGGAAGATCTTGCTTTGATTTATGTCCTTGAGTGTTTTGCCTATATTCTCCTCTAAGAGTTTGATGGTTTCTGGTCTTACATTTAGGTCTTTAATCCATTTTGAGTTTATTTCTGTGTATGGTGTCAGGGAATGTTCCAACTTCATTTTTTTGCATGTAGCTGTCCAGTTTTCCCAGCACCATTTGTTGAAGAGGCTGTTTTTGTCCCATTTTAGATTTTTGCCTCCTTTGTCAAAAATAAGGTACCCTGAAAACCTCCCTTCATCAAAAAAAAATAAGATAAAATAAGGTACCCATAGGTTCATGGGTTTATCTCTGGGTTCTCTATCTTGTTCCATTGGTCTATAGTTCTGTTTTTGTGCCAGTACCATACTGTCTTGATGACTGTTGCTTTGTAGTAGATTCTGAAGTTAGGGAAGCTAATCCCTCCAGCTCCATTCTTCTTCCTCAGGAATGCTTTGGCCATTTGGGGTCTTTTGTGTTTCCATATGAACTGTGTCAATCTTTGGTCTAGTTCTGTGAAGAATGTCATTGGTAGTTTGATAGGGATCGCATTGAATCTATAGATGACATTTGGTAGTATGGTCATTTGCACAATATTGATTCTTCCGACCCAGGAACATGGAGTATCTCTCCATCTATTTAAGTCTTCTTTAATTTCTCTCATGAGTGTCTTGTAATTTTCTGTGTACAGTTCTTTTGTTGCTTTGGCTAGGTTTATTCCTAGATATTTTATTCTTTTGGTTGCAGTGGTGAAGGGGATTGCCTCTTTGATTTTGTTTTCTGATTTTTCATTATTTGTGTTTAGGAATGCCAGTGCTTTCTGTGTATTGATTTTGTATCCTGCGACTTTCCTGAATTCATTGATTAGCTCTAGTAGTTTTGTAATAGTGTCTTTGGGATTTTCTGTGTATATCATGTCGTCTGCGAATAGAGAGAGTTTGACTTCTTCTTTTCTAATCTGGATTCCTTTTATTTCTTTCTCTTAATGCTGTTTCTAGAACTTCCAGGACTATGTTGAATCGTAGTGGTGAAAGTGGACACCCCTGTCTTGTTCCTGATCTTAGAGGGAATGCTTTCAGTTTTTCACTGTTGAGGATAATGTTCGCTGTGGGCTTCTCATATATGACTTTCACTATGTTGAGATAGGATCATTCTGTGCCCATTTTCTGAAGAGTTTTTATCATAAATGGGTGTTGGATTTTGTCAAAGGCTTTTTCTGCATCTATTGAGATGATCATGTGGTTTTTGTCTCTCAATTTGTTGATATGGTGTATCACATTGATTGATTTGTGGATATTGAAGAATCCTTGCATGCCTGGGGTGAACCCGACTTGGTCATGATGTATTAGTTTTTTGACGTATTGTTGAATTCTGTTTGCTAGGGTTTTGTTGAGGATTTTGGCGTCTAGATTCATCAGTGAAATTGGCCTATAATTTTCTTTTTTTTGTGTTGTCTTTGCCTGGCTTTGGTATCAGGGTGATGGCGGCCTCATAGAATGTGTTTGGAAGTATTCCTTCCTGTGCAGTTTTTTGGAAGAGTTTTGACAGTCTTACTCCTGCCTTCAAATGTGCTGGGTGTCCTCCCATCTAGACCCACCCTCATTCTGTGTCAATCTTTGGTCTAGTTCTGTGAAGAATGTCATTGGTAGTTTGATAGGGATCGCATTGAATCTATAGATGACATTTGGTAGTATGGTCATTTGCACAATATTGATTCTTCCGACCCAGGAACATGGAGTATCTCTCCATCTATTTAAGTCTTCTTTAATTTCTCTCATGAGTGTCTTGTAATTTTCTGTGTACAGTTCTTTTGTTGCTTTGGCTAGGTTTATTCCTAGATATTTTATTCTTTTGGTTGCAGTGGTGAAGGGGATTGCCTCTTTGATTTTGTTTTCTGATTTTTCATTATTTGTGTTTAGGAATGCCAGTGCTTTCTGTGTATTGATTTTGTATCCTGCGACTTTCCTGAATTCATTGATTAGCTCTAGTAGTTTTGTAATAGTGTCTTTGGGATTTTCTGTGTATATCATGTCGTCTGCGAATAGAGAGAGTTTGACTTCTTCTTTTCTAATCTGGATTCCTTTTATTTCTTTCTCTTAATGCTGTTTCTAGAACTTCCAGGACTATGTTGAATCGTAGTGGTGAAAGTGGACACCCCTGTCTTGTTCCTGATCTTAGAGGGAATGCTTTCAGTTTTTCACTGTTGAGGATAATGTTCGCTGTGGGCTTCTCATATATGACTTTCACTATGTTGAGATAGGATCATTCTGTGCCCATTTTCTGAAGAGTTTTTATCATAAATGGGTGTTGGATTTTGTCAAAGGCTTTTTCTGCATCTATTGAGATGATCATGTGGTTTTTGTCTCTCAATTTGTTGATATGGTGTATCACATTGATTGATTTGTGGATATTGAAGAATCCTTGCATGCCTGGGGTGAACCCGACTTGGTCATGATGTATTAGTTTTTTGACGTATTGTTGAATTCTGTTTGCTAGGGTTTTGTTGAGGATTTTGGCGTCTAGATTCATCAGTGAAATTGGCCTATAATTTTCTTTTTTTTGTGTTGTCTTTGCCTGGCTTTGGTATCAGGGTGATGGCGGCCTCATAGAATGTGTTTGGAAGTATTCCTTCCTGTGCAGTTTTTTGGAAGAGTTTTGACAGTCTTACTCCTGCCTTCAAATGTGCTGGGTGTCCTCCCATCTAGACACCCTCATTTTACCCTCTTGAGTCTCCTGCAGGAGTGGGAATGGGGCTGCAGTCTAGCTTTACTGTAGTGTAGAGTAAGGAATCTGGAAACCTGTTTCTTAAGCATACACTGAACTAATCTTATCATTTTTAGCTGTTCCATTTCTGTTCCCAGAGGTCCTGTTGTCATCATTCCCTTTCCGTGTGCTGGTTGGTTGGGGACAAAGGGGTTAGGAGAGGTCCTATGGTATAAATCAGGTTGCTTCTTGACTTTCTTTACTATAACTTAGGATTTGGATTTCTCAGATCTGCTAAATAAATTATCACTTCCCAATCTTCTATCTTTAAAATGTTGTTTCTGTGGTTTTGCCTATTCCCTTTGTCCTAACGTATTTTTTTGTTTTGTCTTGTAGATAAGTTTATTTGTATCATTTCTTTTTAGAATCCACATAAAAGGGATGTCATGATATTTCTCCTTCTCTGTCTGACTTATCCTACCAATGGTTAAGCCCTTTAATCTCCTATCCTCAGGCTCAGGGAAGGAGTAGAGCTAATGTACATATTCAGTCTATACCTTTATTTAGAAATAAGAGCATTCATTTTCTACATAAAATTCCTTAACAGTTTATCTCCTACAGTTATGCATGTACCATGAATTAAGAAAATGTACAGTGAAAAGCAAGTATATACATTTAATCACACTTCTAAATAAAGTTATAACTTTACACATTTGAAAAAAATACAAATATGTATGAGATACAGTCATTCAATCTGCATATGTGTTAAAAGCATGTTATACACAGTGACTCATGAAGTTCTGTGGAAGACTTAGCCATAGCAGACTCCAGGAATCTGATGCTCACAGGGGCAGTCATTGCCTTGTAAAACTGATGGCGACTTAGAGGCGAGAGCACATAGAGACCTGGGAAGATTTATGAAAGATGGGGTACAATTTGGATTGGAAAAGGGAAGGGTGTATTCCAGGGGTGACAGCGTGGGCAGAGGTGCTTGTGTTTGGAAGTATTCCTTCCTGTGCAGTTTTTTGGAAGAGTTTTGACAGTCTTACTCCTGCCTTCAAATGTGCTGGGTGTCCTCCCATCTAGACACCCTCATTTTACCCTCTTGAGTCTCCTGCAGGAGTGGGAATGGGGCTGCAGTCTAGCTTTACTGTAGTGTAGAGTAAGGAATCTGGAAACCTGTTTCTTAAGCATACACTGAACTAATCTTATCATTTTTAGCTGTTCCATTTCTGTTCCCAGAGGTCCTGTTGTCATCATTCCCTTTCCGTGTGCTGGTTGGTTGGGGACAAAGGGGTTAGGAGAGGTCCTATGGTATAAATCAGGTTGCTTCTTGACTTTCTTTACTATAACTTAGGATTTGGATTTCTCAGATCTGCTAAATAAATTATCACTTCCCAATCTTCTATCTTTAAAATGTTGTTTCTGTGGTTTTGCCTATTCCCTTTGTCCTAACGTATTTTTTTGTTTTGTCTTGTAGATAAGTTTATTTGTATCATTTCTTTTTAGAATCCACATAAAAGGGATGTCATGATATTTCTCCTTCTCTGTCTGACTTATCCTACCAATGGTTAAGCCCTTTAATCTCCTATCCTCAGGCTCAGGGAAGGAGTAGAGCTAATGTACATATTCAGTCTATACCTTTATTTAGAAATAAGAGCATTCATTTTCTACATAAAATTCCTTAACAGTTTATCTCCTACAGTTATGCATGTACCATGAATTAAGAAAATGTACAGTGAAAAGCAAGTATATACATTTAATCACACTTCTAAATAAAGTTATAACTTTACACATTTGAAAAAAATACAAATATGTATGAGATACAGTCATTCAATCTGCATATGTGTTAAAAGCATGTTATACACAGTGACTCATGAAGTTCTGTGGAAGACTTAGCCATAGCAGACTCCAGGAATCTGATGCTCACAGGGGCAGTCATTGCCTTGTAAAACTGATGGCGACTTAGAGGCGAGAGCACATAGAGACCTGGGAAGATTTATGAAAGATGGGGTACAATTTGGATTGGAAAAGGGAAGGGTGTATTCCAGGGGTGACAGCGTGGGCAGAGGTGCAAATGTAGGGGATGGCATGGCATGAGAAAATGGATTTGGCTGCACCTGAGGGATTTTTTTGGAGGATAATGATTAATAAAGTTAGAAGAGAAAAGCGGGATTAGGTTTTGAGAACTGGAAGCGTGCTTGGGATTTATGTTGTAGGCAATTTAGGGAGATATCCGTGCTTCACAGAAGAAGTATAATGAAAATAGCATCTTATTGTAGCAGTCAGGCTGTATGTGACTGATACATTCAGAGAGGGATAATAGATGGGGAGACTAAGTAGGAGGCTTTTGGAGTCATCTTGGCATGTAAAACAGCTAACACTTGCTCATGTATTATATGCGCAAGTGACCATTTTAAACATGTTGTATATTAGTGTGTTTACCCTTCTTTACTGTTGTTACTATCCCCGTTTGGCAGATAAGGTGAGACAAAGGGTGGAGGACTAGGATGACGTAGTGCCGGTGGAGGGATGAAATCAAACTGTATTGTAGACTATTAGTGACCTTCCTTGAGAGAGATTTTTATGTTGTTGGTCGTGTTTCTTTTTCTTTCTTTCCATTTTTTTTTTTTTTTTTTAATGTAAAGTACTTCTTTGGAGGTCACTTAGATATGAAGGATATCACCTTTTGGGATAGTTTAAGGTAGCAGAGGTAAAAAGATGCCAAGTCCAAAAGAAACATTACAGTTGTATTATTTCTTGTCCACTATACTTAGAACTTTAGAACCTGCCCCTCTCCAAAAAGTTGGCATTAGACTTGATTGTTTTCCAGACATGGGAACCCTGTAGCACTGAGAAAATTGTAAACCTTATTGAATTTACCCTGTAGAAGCACAGAATTCTGTAAATCAGTGGTCTTGCTGTTGCAGGAATGGTACATTATTAGGGGACTCCTGATTTCTTCGTGTACTAGATATGGCTGATTGAAGCTTCTATCCTGTGAAAGTGTAGAGAGAGATTTCTGGTGAGTATGAGAGACTTTTCTTTGACTTCTCCATGATAACCATAACCTATTTCTTTTCAGCTTGGTTCTACAGCCATTGGGATCCAGACATCGGAGGGTGTGTGTCTAGCCGTGGAGAAGAGGATTACCTCTCCACTCATGGAGCCTAGCAGCATTGAGAAAATTGTAGAGATTGATGCTCACATAGGTAAGGAGGACGGAAGGCTATTCTGTAGGATCTTGCCTGGGTTAATCAGTCTTTGATGTTCCAAGGGAGGTTCACTAGGTGAACATCTTGTTCCCTTGGTGCTTTCCAGGCCATGGAGCATAATTTAGGTAGTAGGAAGCAGTTGTAGGATTTGCCTACTTCCAGAAGTTCCTTTCTCCCTCAGATTTAGACTTGGCAAATGTGATGGTTATTGAAATATGTAAAGGTTGAATCATAGGTCGGCTCCCTATGGTGGCTGGTTCTTCATGGATACGTAACATTAGGAGGCCACCTGGAGCAGAGGATTGTGTGTGAAGCTAGGGGTGTCCACTGAGAAAGGAGAAATTCTTAAAGATCTTCAGAGTGACTGAAGTGCAGAGAATATAAAGATAATAGACTTTGGTCCAGATCACTACTCTTCCTCTGTGTGCAGGTTTATCATTTTATCCTGTCTTTCCTTCCTTCCCGTTTGGGTCTCTGGTAAATTGCCTTCTCATAGCTTCTGACATCATTGTAGCATAATGAGTAGTTCTGCTTATTTATAGCACGGCATTTTAGTTGACTGCCCACATTTTCTTAACCTGTCTAGTCATCTCATTAATGAAACATTGGTAAAATAATTAATTGCTTCAAGGCAACAGAACCAGATGCCATGGTGATTCAGGAAGCTTGACAGTATCTTTTTGGTAGATGTAGAAACAGATTTACTCTTTATTTTTAAAAACCATTTATTTATTTTTTTATTTATTTTGGCGGGGTGGGGAGGGAGGGGGGTGGGTGGGCCATTCCTGTCGGTCTTTCATTTGTCTAGTTTCATCCATCTTTGTTCTCTGGCCTGTGTGGGCCTCCCATCACGGTGGCGTCTGTTGTCGCAGAGCACCGACTCTGGGCGCATGCGCTCCAGAGCTCCGGCTCGGTAATTGGACACATCAGGCCAGCCGCTCCGCGGTAAGTGGGATCTTCCCAGGCCAGGGATTGAACCAGTGCCCCTTGCACTACAAGGCAGTGTCCTTACCCACTGGACCACCAGGGAAGCCCACAGATTTACTCTTTAAGGATTAGAACATTGTATCTATCAGAAGCCATCTATATTTTGGAGGTAGGTCAGTGTCATTTCATTCATATACGAGAATATACTATGTACCAGACTTTTTGCTGGGCATCCCGTACACAGAAAGGTACGAGACCTAGTTCCTTGTGTTCTGAGAGCATGCAGTTCAATCATAGAGGTAGATGTGTGAGTAAGTCAGTGTGATTAAGTGATGTAGGTATTAAGAAATGTGAATAGGGGAACAACCCAGGGAAACAATTTTGTTTTGCATGGGGCCAGCAGGAGTGAGGCTTTCAGAAAATAATTCCATAAAGGTGATGCTTGAGCCAAGTTTAAATTCTAAAAGATATGGAAGTGTTTACTAAGCCCATAAGTGTCTGGGTGTTGCAGGGGGAGAGCATTGTGGCCAGAGGCTATAGAAAAGAGCAAAACTGTGACAGTGTAAAACGTAAAATACCCTGATTCAGGGGTTTGGCATGGCTGGGAGGTCAAATGTGGTAAGAAATGAGTCTGGGACCAAAGAGTGGAAATCCTTTTTACCACCTTAAAGAGCTTAAACTTGATCATTTTGCATTGATATCAAAGACTGTAAGCATTGAGGTAATATGATCAGATTATGATTTTTGAAAAAACATTCTGATCGCAGTGTTGAAGGTAGACTGAATGGGATTGAGACTGGAGGCGGGGAGACCAGGTCAGAAAAAGGTTAGTAATCTAAATAAATAGATGAGGAGAGGGCTTCCCTGGTGATCCAGTGGGTAAGGACACCGCTTTGCAGTGCAAGGGGCGCTGGTTCGATCCCTGGCCTGGGAAGACCCCATGTGCCACAGAGCGGCTGGACTGATGTGTCCAACTACTGAGCCGGAGCTCTGGAGCGCATGCATCCAGAGCCGGTGCTCTGCAGTGTGATGGGAAGCCCACACCTGCAGAGCAGAACAAAGATGGATGAAAATAGATAAATGAAAGACCAACAGAAGTGGCCAGGAAGAAAAAATAAAGAAATGCCACTTTAAAAAAAAAGGAGAGATGAGGAGGGCTTTAACCAGTAAGTGGACAGACAGTGGATAGGTAAGGACTAATACCAGATAGCCTAATCAGATAGTGATCAATAGAATTTGGAATTTGATTGGTTGTGAGGGTCAGAGAAGCAGATGGAGTTCAG
Organism: Tragulus kanchil; assembly: GCA_022376925.1. Taxonomy (NCBI): domain Eukaryota; kingdom Metazoa; phylum Chordata; class Mammalia; order Artiodactyla; family Tragulidae; genus Tragulus; species Tragulus kanchil. The sequence continues at coordinate 139,970,761 of JAIOJX010000024.1, forward strand.
AAGGGAAATGAGTTGAATCTGTGGTAATATGTCTATCCATGTAGATATATTAAGAGACTCATTTGGCTTTACAGGTCTGAAATGTGGGAGTGAGACCTAGGCTGGAAATTTAGATTGAGTCACGACGTGTAAAGTTAATACCTGTAATCTTGGCATCCTAGTCCATCTCTACTATATAGCTATAGGAGATATTTTCCTTTTTTCTCCTATTGGAGCGTTAATACTTGCATCATGGGCCACAAAGTGTGCTCAAGGAATGCTTGAGGATGTGAATGTGGAAATTCATGTGCGATTAGCTGCTCTTCTCTGTCTCCTCTCTTAATGGCTGGGCTTCTGGGTCACTGGATGGTTTTTGGTAGTGAGGTGATTCTAGTTGTGTTCAGTGCAGATACTTTCCCATTTAATCTCTTGGGTATAGTGCCGTGGGATTGCTGGATGGCTGCCATGGTTTCAATCCAGAATTTCAGCATTTCCTCAGTGGTCAAAAGAGTTCTACAAGGATTGGGCTTACTGGGTCACTGTTGCTTTTACATTGCAGGTTGTGCCATGAGTGGGCTAATTGCTGATGCTAAGACTTTAATTGATAAAGCAAGAGTGGAGACACAGGTAAAATCAGCAGTATCTCTCCTTTTCACCATGATGCTTGGGTTCCTTGTTAGTGACAGTTCAACTGCCTGGGCTGTACTGCAGGAACCTGTGTTAGTATGAAATGTAGCTCTTGGCGTGATTTTGTGTAGAACCCCGAGTTACAACTTCTGAGGCCTGGAGTCTAGCTGGCCTACCATTAAGGCGCTGGGGAAGCCCTGGTCAGTAGTGCTGGCTGTCTCTTGCTTCTTTTTGATTTGTCTTATGTAAAGCAAGCATGGCACTGCATTCAGTTCCCTAGCTGACTTTCTGTGGGAGCAAAGTGGCAGGAGGTGGAGGTAGCTGTAGGAGTTCTGCTCCACCTGCCTTTGCAAATGACAGCTCTCCTGGGTGAATAATGATATGTACCAGGTGATAAATGCTGGTTAGGAGTCCTGACTTTTTTTTTGTTTGTTTTTGTTTAAACTGAGTTCTTGCTGCCTGCAGAGTAGACTGGTCAGAAAGAAAAAAATACCTGATTGGTAAAAATTTTTTGTGCTTATTTACAAGTTTGCTGTCAGTGCTTATGTAAGAGTAAGTCATTCAATTTAAACTCCTACAGAATGATAAGATAGAGTCTCTGAGGGAGAGTGGCACTTGGCTATGAGCTTTCACTCTGTGAAAAGACTAAATTTGGTTTTTCGAGGGGCTAACTCTTTCTCAGGGGGGCAGTCCTCTAGTCATCATTGCTTAGAGTCCTTTTGGTATAACTTTATTTCCCGAGCTATTCCTCTTCCTCTCGCGCAGTCCCAAGCACCTGAGTTAGTGCTAAGGAAAACACACCTGAGCTTGAGCCTTCAGTTTTTAACCATACTTCAGAGGGATGTGTGTCGGGATATGTCTGTGTAATACCCCTCTTGTTAAAGGTGGGCCATGCTTTGCTCTTTTAGAACCACTGGTTCACCTACAATGAGACCATGACAGTGGAGAGTGTGACTCAGGCTGTGTCGAATCTGGCTCTGCAGTTTGGAGAAGAAGATGCAGATCCAGGTGCCATGGTGAGTGTGCTCCTTGTACCAAGTTTTCCTGCTGTTCTGTGGAGCTTAAGACATTTGTCCTCCAAATCTGTCTTTCCCTGCTCTTCCTGCCCCCTTACTTCACCGCTGTTTATCTTAATACCTTTTGATTTTTTGTTCTAGTCTCGTCCCTTTGGAGTAGCCCTGTTATTCGGAGGAGTTGATGAGAAAGGACCCCAACTGTAAGTACTATTTTGCCATTTTTATCCTGCTTCCTGTTTGGGAGAATTTTTTTCATTTGGGATGGCTCTGATTGTTTAAATCAACTGAGAAGATTATTGTAGAGTTGTTAAAACGAAGGGCTTCTAATTCTAATAAAGTTGAGTGATTCAGGGCTGCTTATATAAAGACAACTTTGGGGTTTTTATGAAGGACTCCCCTGTTGGAACCAGTGCTCCTTCTGGAAAGAAATGAGAACTGACTACTTTGTTACTGTAGTCAAGATGTGTTTTAGAGCCTTCCTTTGGAATATTGATTTGATCCTTATCCTCAAATAGTATTTGGATAGTCATATGTAAGTGTCATGTTTATATATACTGTATATTTAAAGTATATTTATATGTGCTTCTTTTCTAAATCCCTGAGGACATGATTATTTGTTTTTTTAAACACTCTTTAAAAGGTCTGATTTCTCCAGCTATGGAATATCTTTTGGATGTATGCCTTGGTATTTCCTGGTTGCAGGACCAAGCATTTATATTTTTAAGTGAGACGTTTGTAATGGAAAATGCCACCATTCTTAAGCACTTTAATCCTTGTATTGGTGGTCTTGCAGGTTTCACATGGACCCATCTGGAACCTTTGTACAGTGTGACGCTCGAGCAATTGGCTCTGCTTCTGAGGGTGCCCAGAGCTCCTTGCAAGAAGTTTACCACAAGGTAATTAAACATTCTCATGACTTTTATTATTATTTTTTTTAAATCAGAGTAGGCTTTACATACAGTAAAATGTACAGACCTAAGAGTTCAGTTCTATGAGTTTTGATGATTGTATATACTCTAGTAACCACCACTTAAAATATAGAGAACACTGGGCTTCCCTGGTGGTCCAGTGGGTGAAGAGTCCGCCTTGCAGTGCAAGGGGTGCTGGTTTGATCCCTGGCATGGGAAGATCCTACGTACCGAGGAACGGCTGGACTGGTGTGTCTAATTACGAGCCAGCGCTCTGGAGCAGGTGTGCCCAGCTCAGCAATGAGAGAGGCCACTGCAATGGGAGGCCCACACAGGCCAAAGAATAAAGATGGATGAAAATAAATGAATTTAAAAAACAATAAAAGAGGCCAAAATTTAAAAAGATATATATAGAACACTTCTATCATCCCATCCTAAAATTAGTCTCTCCCTCCCTTTCAGCCACATTTCCCATTGTAGATTGGTTTTGTCTGACCTTTTTATAAATAGAATCATACAGTTTGTGTGATTATGTCTGCATTATTTGTTCAACTTACTGTTGTTGAGATATGTTCATGTTCTTGCACATTTCAATAGTTTCCTTTTATAGATGAGTGGTATACTATGATATAGATGTACCAGAATTTGCTTATCCTTATCTTCACAGCTTTACTTAGCATTATATTATATTGACTAGTCTGACTCTTCAAGCAAGTGGGCATTTGTCATTTTTTTATCTTTGTGAGATGGGAATATATGGTTTTGGGTAACTCACTGTAGTGGCTGAAGACTGCCATGCTTGTCATTTAGGTGGCTCACACAAGGTTGCCAGCTTACATCAGCCCCTCATAGTATTGCTTTTACATGGGCAGGAAATTAAGTATACAGTGGGGTGAGAAATGAGCAGATTTTCTAAACCACTGGGCTACCTTCTAGGTCATTTGGAAGTTACCATTCAAAGGATCTCATCAGTATTGTCTTGCTTCTAAATTAAAAGACAATAACTGGAGAAGTGTAACTCTTTCTCCTTCAGAAATCACTTACTGAAGTTTAGTAACTTTGTTCTGGTTCAAAATAAGGTTTTCTTTCCTCTGAGTAAAGGTACTCTACTTATTTACCATTTACTTGAATTCTACAGATACTTGTAATGCACTGTACCGCCTAAGATGTTTGATTTATTAATATTTGCTAAATCATTTCTTCAGGAAGGTGAGGGGATAAAGGAGGAATCTTTGTAGGAAAGAGGAGTTATGTACAATTAATGGCTGCTCTTCTTACCCTCTTGTTTCAAGTCTATGACACTGAAAGAAGCCATCAAGTCTTCACTCATAATCCTCAAACAAGTAATGGAGGAGAAGCTGAACGCAACTAACATAGAGGTACTTTTCTGTTTTACTGGTTTTCATTCAGACATCATAGCTCTCATTGCTGAAGATTAAATAGATCAAGATAATCACATTCTTGTATGCTCTGTTCTTAAGAAATTACTGGTATCCTTTGAATAATAACTTTAGTAAAGTGGTAATGGCAGCAGCCAGAATTTGATGAGTAAGAGAAGAAAAGGGAGTGGTGAAGCAGACAAAACAAGAATCTGCTGCCTTCTCAAGAAGAAATTAGTGTCGGCAACAGCAGGCAGCATTAAAGAAAAGGATTTTTGTCTTTTTAGGGATGGGGACAGACTTGAAAATACTTCTGTAACTTGAAAAGAAACTAGTGCATATAAAAATGTTAAAAGAATTAAAAGCAGAAGTTAGATAACATGATGGAAAAGTTCTAAAAGAGAGAAGACATGGTACAAATGAAGGAGTAGAATTGATTCAGCATTATATTCAATACCCACCATACGCCAGGAACTATGTGTGTGTCAGTGAATGCCAGGGATGCAGACACAGAAAGGCCAGGTCCAGTTTAAGAAGTAATAGTATACTGTGTGGTATAGAGGACAAACCAGTATTGACAACTAGGGTTGATGCTTCTGTAATAGCAATAACAATGGGTTGACACAAGAACATATAACTTAGGAAAGGTTACTGGAAGAAGGGATGTTTGGAGAAGGAAAAAAGACAGTGGTATTTCAGGAAGAGGGAACAGCTGAGGATGGGGGAATGCAACGGTGAAATTAAGAAGAATGGGAAATATTTGGAAAAATGTTTTTGATAGGGAAACGGGAAGACAGGTGAGTAAAAGGGGTGAATCGCATTAAAATACTCGCTGAGGCTGGAATCACAGAACGCACTGTAAAAAGTCAGGATAGTGGTTACCCTTGGAGGCATGGGGTGTGTGTGTATTTTCATCCAAAAACACTTCCAAAGGCAACTGAGGCTGGAATCACAAGTCAGTAATTAAACCAGTCATCACTTGTCAGTCCTCTTCAGCTGTACTCAGCTTGGACTGAGAAAATGTATATTTGAATGAACCTCTGGTAGAGGGTTGGCAGATTATGGGCAGAAGGACCGAAAGGATTGTTGGGCACTCTCTCACCAGCAGAGCCAGGCTCCGTAGGCTGCAGTGAAAGGGGCAGGATTGGATGCCAGAACAAGGGGCCGGCCTAAAGGTGGGAAGGCCTAAGAAGAGTTGGAGAGAGGTTGAGGCGTGGGGCATCTGGCCTGCTCCTTCAGCAATAAAAGGGAGAAGGGGGAGTTGGAATGGAAATTTTAAAAACTTATTTCATAAATACGTTGTTTTTTCACCTTCTTAGCAAAGATTTGAAAATGGGTCCCCTTTGTGCCAGTCTTGGAGATGAGATGCAACAAGATAGCCTATCTTGACGCTCAGGAGGGATTTGCTGGCTCCTTTTATACTTTGTTTTCTGTGGTACTGGAAGAGACAGGGTCTTGGCATTGCCACTAAGACTGTCTCCTTGCTACCTCAGAGTGATTCACTCATAGCCCTTTTGATTTCACAATGAAGGTTCAACTAAAACTGCCAAGGTATTTTTTAGCACATTTAGTTTTTTGTTTTTTTTTCTTTTTCCTTTTATTTCTCCTTTTTGCGCATTCAGTTTTTGGTTTTTTTTTAAAGATTTATTTATTTATTTATTTAGGGTGGGGTCAGGTTGGGGAGGGAGGGGAGTGGGCGGGCCACTTCTATTGGTCTTTCATTTCTCCATTTTCATCCGACTTTGTTCTTTGGCTCCTGTGGGCCTCTCATCACGGTGGCCTCTGTCGCGAGAGCACCGGCTCTGGGCGCATGCACTCCAGAGCTCCGGCTCGGTGATTGGACACATCGGTCCAGCCGCTCAGCGGCATGTGGGATCTTCCCAGGCCAGGGATCGAACCGCCCCTTGCACTGCAAGGCGGTGTCCTTACCCACTGGACCACCAGGGGATGCCCGTGCATTCAGTTTTAAGGCAACTACAGTGCTACTCTGAAAAGAGCATCAGGTGTATCTCATCCATGCTGTATCACTAGCCACATGAATCTAGATTTCATCTAGAGTTTTCTCCACTTTAAAACAAGGGCACTTGCACTTTGCTATACTCTAACGCATGGTTTCCAAACCTGGCTGTCCATCAGAAATCTGTGTTTTTGAAATCTCCGTGGGTGATTCTGATGGTCAGGTCTGAGAAGGTCAGGCTTTTGGGAGCCATTACTCCAGAGCCCAGAGTCCATCTCTTTGAGGTCCCTACTCCATCAGTTGTCCCTTGGATCACTAGCCTCTCCTCTACAGCTGCTTCCTCTCTAAAAGGGAAAATTTCCAAGTTGAATCTTTCTTTGTTAAAGCAAATCTGGCCTGCTCTTCAGCAATAAAAGGGAGAAGGGGGAGTTGGAATGGAAATTTTAAAAACTTATTTCATAAATACGTTGTTTTTTCACCTTCTTAGCAAAGATTTGAAAATGGGTCCCCTTTGTGCCAGTCTTGGAGATGAGATGCAACAAGATAGCCTATCTTGACGCTCAGGAGGGATTTGCTGGCTCCTTTTATACTTTGTTTTCTGTGGTACTGGAAGAGACAGGGTCTTGGCATTGCCACTAAGACTGTCTCCTTGCTACCTCAGAGTGATTCACTCATAGCCCTTTTGATTTCACAATGAAGGTTCAACTAAAACTGCCAAGGTATTTTTTAGCACATTTAGTTTTTTGTTTTTTTTTCTTTTTCCTTTTATTTCTCCTTTTTGCGCATTCAGTTTTTGGTTTTTTTTTAAAGATTTATTTATTTATTTATTTAGGGTGGGGTCAGGTTGGGGAGGGAGGGGAGTGGGCGGGCCACTTCTATTGGTCTTTCATTTCTCCATTTTCATCCGACTTTGTTCTTTGGCTCCTGTGGGCCTCTCATCACGGTGGCCTCTGTCGCCGCAGAGCACAGGCTCTGGGCGCATGCGCTCCAGAGCTCCGACTCGGTGATTGGACACATCGGTCCAGCCGCTCAGCGGCATGTGGGATCTTCCCAGGCCAGGGATCGAACCGGCGCCCCTTGCACTGCAAGGCGGTGTCCTTACCCACTGGACCACCAGGGGATGCCCGTGCATTCAGTTTTAAGGCAACTACAGTGCTACTCTGAAAAGAGCATCAGGTGTATCTCATCCATGCTGTATCACTAGCCACATGAATCTAGATTTCATCTAGAGTTTTCTCCACTTTAAAACAAGGGCACTTGCACTTTGCTATACTCTAACGCATGGTTTCCAAACCTGGCTGTCCATCAGAAATCTGTGTTTTTGAAATCTCCGTGGGTGATTCTGATGGTCAGGTCTGAGAAGGTCAGGCTTTTGGGAGCCATTACTCCAGAGCCCAGAGTCCATCTCTTTGAGGTCCCTACTCCATCAGTTGTCCCTTGGATCACTAGCCTCTCCTCTACAGCTGCTTCCTCTCTAAAAGGGAAAATTTCCAAGTTGAATCTTTCTTTGTTGTTGTTCAGTCATTCATTCGTGTCTGACTCTTGACGAGCCCATGAACTGCAGCACACCAGGCTTCCTTGTCCTTCACTATCTCCCAGAGTTTACTCACAATCGTGTTCATTGAGTCATTGATGCCAGTCAACTATTTCATCCTCTTTCTCTCCCTTCTCCTTCTGCCCTTAGTGTTTCCCAGCATCAAGGTCTTTATCAATGAATCTTTCTTTAGAAAAACAAAAAAATAAAACCTGCCTTTGTCAGACTCCCTCTCTACCTCGTATCCTTTTTTGAAAGATCACCTTTGATGAGGTATAATGTATGTACTATAATGGGGAGCTATTTTAAGCTTACAGTTCAGCGAATTTTGAAGTGAATGACTGTTGTGTCCACCACCACAATCAAGCTACGGAACACTTCTGTCATCCCTGAAAGTTCCCTTATCCCCCTTTGTAGTTACTGATCTGCTTTTTGTCACTATTGATTTGTTTTACATGTTCTAGAATTTCTTATAAAAGGATCTTACAGTGTGTATTCTTTTTGTTTCTCACTGCTTTCACTTACTTCATAATTTTGAGATGCAAGAGTCTTAACATTTTATTGCTATTCCATTCATCATGTTTTTTAACCTTTAATTGCTCAGTGATGGATCTGTATTTGTTGTCTTCACTGCTTCACCTCGCGTTTATTCCTCAGTCACTGCCATTGATTTCTGTTGTTATTTCCAAGACTCCCTTACTAACATAACTCCTCTTGATGGTCATGTGTAAGACTCATTATATGACCTTTTCTGAAGCAAACACCTCAAATTTTTGACAATTCTAAAACTCATCATTTTTTCCTGGAAACCATTTCCCCTTCCCATATTTCAAGTCCTGGCTGATGACGTCACCAGTGTACCTGTCACTCAGCAGAAGCCTAGAGGCCACTGACCTCCCTCTGTCTTCCCTGATCTGTGTCTTTGCCTCCTCTCATATCAGTGTTTCCTCTTTATCCCTTGTCCCAGGGCCTCCTCTTGTGCGATCCCCCATTTTTCTCCCGCCTTGTATATTTTCTGAGATTTCCTATCTAGTCTTCCTGCCTCTAGCCTTGCCCTCCTCGTCTTCATTCCATTTCCCCTGCCATTGTGCTACTGAAGTGGAGTTTCTGAATTGCATATCTAATCTCGATTGTCCTCCGCTTTTAAAAAAGTCTTTTTTGGAGGCTTCCCAGGTGGTTCAGTGGTAAAGAATCCATCTGCCAGTGTGGGAGATGCAGAAGACACAGGTTTGATCCCTGGGTCAGGAAGATCCCCTGGAGGAGGAAATGGCAAACCACAAGTTTTCTTGCTGGGATAATCCCATGGACAGTGGAGCCTGGCAGGCAGCAGCCCATGGGATTGCAAAAAGTCAGACATGACTGAGCATACACAAACACAAACAAACCAAATTTACATGCAGTTATCTTTTAATCCTCACAATAGCTCTGTGGGATAGGTGTTCTTATTTCCATTTACAAAGAAGGAAACAGACTTTGAGAAGGTAGGTAGGACCTTGCCCAGAGTAACAACATTGGTAACTGATGGTGTCAGAGTTCTCCTTCTGTCATCCCTGAAAGTTCCCTTATCCCCTTTGTAGTTACTGCTTTTTGTCACTATTGATTTGTTTTACATGTTCTAGAATTTCTTATAAAAGGATCTTACAGTGTGTATTCTTTTTGTTTCTCACTGCTTTCACTTACTTCATAATTTTGAGATGCAAGAGTCTTAACATTTTATTGCTATTCCATTCATCATGTTTTTTAACCTTTAATTGCTCAGTGATGGATCTGTATTTGTTGTCTTCACTGCTTCACCTCGCGTTTATTCCTCAGTCACTGCCATTGATTTCTGTTGTTATTTCCAAGACTCCCTTACTAACATAACTCCTCTTGATGGTCATGTGTAAGACTCATTATATGACCTTTTCTGAAGCAAACACCTCAAATTTTTGACAATTCTAAAACTCATCATTTTTTCCTGGAAACCATTTCCCCTTCCCATATTTCAAGTCCTGGCTGATGACGTCACCAGTGTACCTGTCACTCAGCAGAAGCCTAGAGGCCACTGACCTCCCTCTGTCTTCCCTGATCTGTGTCTTTGCCTCCTCTCATATCAGTGTTTCCTCTTTATCCCTTGTCCCAGGGCCTCCTCTTGTGCGATCCCCCATTTTTCTCCCGCCTTGTATATTTTCTGAGATTTCCTATCTAGTCTTCCTGCCTCTAGCCTTGCCCTCCTCGTCTTCATTCCATTTCCCCTGCCATTGTGCTACTGAAGTGGAGTTTCTGAATTGCATATCTAATCTCGATTGTCCTCCGCTTTTAAAAAAGTCTTTTCTGGAGGCTTCCCAGGTGGCTCAGTGGTAAAGAATCCATCTGCCAGTGTGGGAGATGCAGAAGACACAGGTTTGATCCCTGGGTCAGGAAGATCCCCTGGAGGAGGAAATGGCAAACCACAAGTTTTCTTGCTGGGATAATCCCATGGACAGTGGAGCCTGGCAGGCAGCAGCCCATGGGATTGCAAAAAGTCAGACATGACTGAGCATACACAAACACAAACAAACCAAATTTACATGCAGTTATCTTTTAATCCTCACAATAGCTCTGTGGGATAGGTGTTCTTATTTCCATTTACAAAGAAGGAAACAGACTTTGAGAAGGTAGGTAGGACCTTGCCCAGAGTAACAACATTGGTAACTGATGGTGTCAGAGTTTGAAATTGGTCTGATTTGGGGTCCACTTGAATATAGTGTCTCTATGAGCTGTAGCTCCTACCACCTCTCCAGTTCACCTTATTGTCTATGCAACCTCTGCTCTGGCCATTCAGTTTACTTTCAGTTTTGCAATTACATCATCTTGTTTTGTGCTTTCATGTATTTGCATATTCAGTCTGCCCTCTGCTCCTTCCTTGAAGCCTTCCTGGACTCCCACCTGTTTACTCCTTTGTGTTTTCTCTGTGTGCTGGGCTTGGTTACAATGCTTAACCTGACATTAAAAGCATTTGGTTTCTAGCACTCTTAGTTACAGAGTTTATCTTTGGATCTCTAGTGCCTTGTACAGCTGTAACTGTTGCACATTGGTGCTTAGCAATTAATTATTGATCACATCACTGAAAGAAAACATCTGTTTGACCTGCCTCAGTGAGATAAATAGAAAAGTAGCTTTCATATTCACTATGTAAATAAATGTATCATTATGTAAATGCAGGGGGGTATTTTTACTCATTTAGTGATGAATGCCCTCCTGAAGGCAGTATTTGGTTTAAGTCCTATTAGGTTGCAGCCTGGTTTTACAGGACTAATCAAGGTTCTGTGTTTTAGCCCCTCTAATGGTTTAGGAGGACTAGCTTGTGAGCCATGAGTGACTTGTCAGAAAAACTCTAGGCCTTCACTCTTCCTCTGGTTAATTGACTTTATATCTCTCTGTCCTCACATCCTTAAGGAAAGCATTAATAATATTTTAATTTCTTTGGAATAGAACTCATGGTCTCTATGGACATCAGTAAATTATTTGACATATTTTACAAATGTGCTTGGGACTCTTTTGACATTTCATGTAATCGGATAGGTCCTTTAGGAGAACCTAGTGGAGATTGGAGGTTTTTTCTTAGTTTGTCCCCAGACTAGATTATCAGGTGTTCTGAGATGTGTGGTAGTAGTCTTTTTCTAAATTTTATTGTTGTTGAGGCAGAGAATAATAAACATCATGAAACTGGACTGGACGTTGGCAGTTCTCAAATTATACTAAATATCAGTAGTGAATATTACTCAAAAAATGCCCTACTATATTTTAATTTTAAAGTTCAAAAGGAAAATACAAGGAAATGACATCTCAAACAAATTAAACACAAAAGCTAATAGCAAAAGTGAAGCAGCACTTATTCCTCAGTGTTGCCCTAGAACATGGGACTGTTGTCCGTAGAGATGATGGAAAACCTGGTGGCTTGGTTAAATTTGAAACTAACCATCTTCTGCCCCTAGTCTTTTATTGATTAAAAAGATTATGATCTGGACTGCTGATTTTTACATATATCCTGAGTCACAGCTGATTTCCTATTGTCAGTGTCAATGGGATCTTTTCATGGCTCGTCCTTTAAGAAAGAAATAAAAAACAACCTTATTAAGTTACGATTTGGACAATTTTAGAGAAAATAATCCAACAATAATAGTTACATGAAGTGGTGCTTATTACAGTGTTCTAAGCACTTTGCATGAATCGATCTATTTAATCCTTACCACCCTCTGTGAGGGTCAGACACAACTTGGTGACTGAACAACAACCCTATGAGGTAGGTGCTATTACCATTGTTATCATTATTAACCCCCATTATACCGATAGAAATTGAGTGTTCAAGTATCTTAAGGTCATACACAAGCTCGACTTGCAAGTGTGTGAATATGCTTGTAATATTTCTAAAGAAATCTTTAACAGAAAAAAGTACTGACCCCAGTTTACTGTCGCTTTTGTGATCCTTGTTGAAGTAACCTCAAGAAGTGACAGTGACTCCAGACATTTGGTTAACTAATACGTGGTTGGTTAACTCAAAATAGAAAATTTGGTCAATAAGAGTTTTTATTTTGGAGTCAGAGAGCTATTTTAGGGACCTGCTGCTGGAAAGGCTATCCCTGGGACAGCAGATCCCTTAGTTCCTAGTGAACAGCTGCATCACCAACAACTTCTCCTGACCATGCGAATGCTAAAGCAGGGTAATCTAACCTAGCTTTTTAACCCTCCTCTGTTTTCTTTCTAGCTAGCCACAGTGCAGCCTGGTCAGAATTTCCACATGTTCACAAAGGAAGAACTTGAAGACGTCATCAAGGACATTTAAGGAAGTGGAATCTGCAGAATTTCATGGGGACAATTTCAGTTCTCCTAGTTGCCCTTAACTTTTATTTCCAGCTCCAATTCCTTGGGAAATCTCCAATGTATGTGCATTTTTTTATGATGTCTGTACATAAAGGCAGTTCTGAAATAAAGAAAAATTTAAAATACTTGTTAATATACCATTCTTTTTTTAATGTGGTCTTGTGTATAAAATGCTTATGTTAGGGGGCAAAAAGGATAGTGGTATTACTAGCCCTGTCCTACCAGTGTATTCTAAAATTGTTTTAGTGGCTCTCTACAACAGAATCAATGATTAATTCCTTGGTATTGACAGATGAACTCTCAACTAGTCCAGCTTCTCCTCTTATGTACTAGATGTTAATACCACTGTGAACTCATTTCAGTTCTGTAGTATTTTCTTGAGTATGTAGGTATTTTTGCTGCTTTTCTTATATGAAGGAGGTGCTACTAATTGACCATGAAAAATTACATGTTTTGAGGTCCTTCCCAAAATACTGATGGCTTGGAATAAGCCAGCTACAATGTAGTAGTAGTTCTTGTGCCTTAACAGACAATATGGAATGAGGTTTTCTTTTTTTATGAAGTAATTCACTATAAAAGAATCAAATTCACAATCTTAGCCTCTATCAGTCAATTACAAATCAGGCTTCCCTGGCAGCTCAGACGGTAAACAGTCTGCCTGCAGTGTGGAAGACCCATGTTGGATCTCTCGGTCTGGGAGATCCCCTAGAGAAGAAAATGCCAACACACTCTAGTAATTCTTATCTGGAAAATCCCATGGACGGAGGAGCCTGGTTGGGTACAGTCCATGGAGTTGCAAAGAGTCGGACACAACTGAGCAACTGATACTTAAGAATGGGATAAAATTCAGAAGTAGTTTATATTAGACTTTGGAATATGCTATGAATTTCTCCCATTAGAGCTACCATCATATGACTGGTTGAGATTATTTAAAGAATCAATCTGGACTTCCCTGGTGGTCCAGTGGGTAAGGACACCGCCTTGCAGTGCAAGGGGCGCTGGTTCGATCCCTGGCCTGGGAAGATCCCATGTACTGCAGAACGGCTGGACCGATGTGTCCAACTACGGAGCTGGAGCTCTGGAGCGCGTGCGCCCAGAGCCAGTGCTCTGCGACAACAGAGGCCACCGCGATGGGAGGCCCACAGGAGCCAAAGAACAAAGATGGATGAAAATAGATAAATGAAAGACCAATAGAAGTGTCCAAAAACAAACAAAAACATTTGAATCAATTAAAGAATCAAGAAATGGACGTATGAAGTAGATACCGTTACTTACTGTATCATACTTAACAGTTTGAGAATTTAAGGCTGTGTGACCATGGACACAAAAAATTAAGCTGTTTGGACTTAAAACTGGGATTTTTCTGGTTTTAAATCATCAGCACTTTACTTTTAAAATGCCAGGTATGAGAAGCCTAGATACTTAAGTAAATATCTAGTGAGTAAGAGGGAACTATCTACAACATGACTAATGCATGTGTGGATAATGCAGGATTGATTATGTATTTTCATTAACATTTCTAGGATATTGAACTGTGTTGACTTAAAGTTCTGATTATTTGAATAGGCTGAATTCATATTACCTTCATACCTTCTTCCAGCAAAAAAGAAAAAAGTGTGCTTATATACATTTGAAAACTGCAATGATGGGAAACATTTGAGAACAAAAAACTTTGTTCAAGACAGACAAAAAAGGAAACTAGAAGCATCAATGTTCTGGAGACTGTCCTGGCGATGTATTAAATATAACATAATCATGAGATTACTTTCTATCACATTCATTTATCAAATCCTAATAGGAAATAGGAAATTCATTGAAAAATCCTATCTCAATATTTATTCAGATTTAACAGATTTGAGTACCTGTGTACTATATAGTAAGTAACGTATTAGGCATTGGAGATAGAGCTGTGGTCTAGGTATGGTCTGTGCTCCCATGAAGCTTCTAGTGGGGAGAACTAAATACCTATCTTTAATATAGATTAAAGCATTTGTGGACTAAACATGCTGCTTTTGGGAGAAGTGAAGTTATGTACAAATACTATGGAATAAAGTAGCCCTTGGCTTCAGCTTACACTCTACAGGTGAAACAAAAACAATTCATTCTCTCTGTAATCCTAATTATAGAATTCTTGAAAGAGACACACTTTGGTTTTCTGTAGAAAGTTGAAAGTTTTTCTGTTGAAAGTTTCTTCTCGAGTCTGTCTAAATAGAAGAGACTTAATCTTATTAGCAAAAACAATGGTTTTGTGGTGTGTACCTGCTTTCAATTCATCTTTTTGCTATAGGATTTATCTTGGAGAATAGCATGATTTTAGTAACAAGATAAATGTACATATTTTAGTCCTGAAAGTAAGGCAACATCTTACGTGTGGGATTTCACAAAGGAGATCTGACAGTGCAACTTTTGTATTTAGTGCACATGACATTTGACAAAAGTGAAAAAAACTTAAATATTTTCTGGTTTTAAATCATCAGCACTTTACTTTTAAAATGCCAGGTATGAGAAGCCTAGATACTTAAGTAAATATCTAGTGAGTAAGAGGGAACTATCTACAACATGACTAATGCATGTGTGGATAATGCAGGATTGATTATGTATTTTCATTAACATTTCTAGGATATTGAACTGTGTTGACTTAAAGTTCTGATTATTTGAATAGGCTGAATTCATATTACCTTCATACCTTCTTCCAGCAAAAAAGAAAAAAGTGTGCTTATATACATTTGAAAACTGCAATGATGGGAAACATTTGAGAACAAAAAACTTTGTTCAAGACAGACAAAAAAGGAAACTAGAAGCATCAATGTTCTGGAGACTGTCCTGGCGATGTATTAAATATAACATAATCATGAGATTACTTTCTATCACATTCATTTATCAAATCCTAATAGGAAATAGGAAATTCATTGAAAAATCCTATCTCAATATTTATTCAGATTTAACAGATTTGAGTACCTGTGTACTATATAGTAAGTAACGTATTAGGCATTGGAGATAGAGCTGTGGTCTAGGTATGGTCTGTGCTCCCATGAAGCTTCTAGTGGGGAGAACTAAATACCTATCTTTAATATAGATTAAAGCATTTGTGGACTAAACATGCTGCTTTTGGGAGAAGTGAAGTTATGTACAAATACTATGGAATAAAGTAGCCCTTGGCTTCAGCTTACACTCTACAGGTGAAACAAAAACAATTCATTCTCTCTGTAATCCTAATTATAGAATTCTTGAAAGAGACACACTTTGGTTTTCTGTAGAAAGTTGAAAGTTTTTCTGTTGAAAGTTTCTTCTCGAGTCTGTCTAAATAGAAGAGACTTAATCTTATTAGCAAAAACAATGGTTTTGTGGTGTGTACCTGCTTTCAATTCATCTTTTTGCTATAGGATTTATCTTGGAGAATAGCATGATTTTAGTAACAAGATAAATGTACATATTTTAGTCCTGAAAGTAAGGCAACATCTTACGTGTGGGATTTCACAAAGGAGATCTGACAGTGCAACTTTTGTATTTAGTGCACATGACATTTGACAAAAGTGAAATACTAAAATAATTCATTCACTTAAATATTTTCGCAGTGCCATGTGCAAGGTACCATGTACCCAGCAGTTGATACAATTTGAGGAAGGAAACATATTCTGTAAGCATATAATGATAACCAAAAGCAATATATTAAAAAGGTAATTCCAACAAATTAATGAGTTTAAAAGTGGGATATTTAGTAATTTCTCCAGGAGATGGCACTCTTGGGTTGGCTTTTTCTTTTCAGACAGTAAGACAATAGACCATTCATGTGTTGGCCCAAACAAAGAAATATTCCTGTATACCCCTCTTCTCCCCCCAGCTAATCACATGCTACTGGAACTGACTGTCTTGTGATCTACTCCACAGTTGGCATAGGTTAAAAAATAATCTGTATTTTAAAAATCTGACACATTGTAGTTAATTGGAAAGGAACAAACTCTTCACCAGTTTTCATGGAGTTTTCATGGAGTTCAGTAGCTGAGAACTTGGAAGACTAGCGATTTGACCATCCAAAAATATTTTTGCACTTGTCACAACTTACTGTGGTTCTAGCAAAATGTAACTTTGTAAACATTAAAAAAATAAATAAATTTTTGTTTGCAAATTAACTTGACCAGAGGATTTTAATGTAAACCTTGGGTTTGGGGCACTGTGCCATCCATTTATATATTATCATTTGGTTTACCTGCAGTTAATAGTTAAAACTAGTTTTTAGTGACTTTATTTGGGTATAATGCTTTGTATATTTTGTGGCTTTCTAGTTCTTCCCTTTCCTACTGAACAACTTCTGGCATTCTAAAGGGATGGAGCGGGTAAGGAGGAAATCCAGAAATGGTTTTACCTGCACTGCATATTCCAGAATAAAGTCATGAGTGTAGTTTCTACGATAAAGGGAACAGCGTAGGGATTTTATTTATTGGAGGCACGATGCTAAATTACGGGACATCATATATTGAAAATCAAACTTGTGCCCCGCACTCACTGCAGGGTTAAAGTAATTTGATGAAGATAAATATGCATTTACGCAATAACCGTGTCTAAAGTAGGCACTAGGCAATTATCTTGCACCCTTTCGCCTGCCCCAACGTCTAAGCTACTTTTTAAATCCAGGAAAACCAATAACAAATTCCTATTTTGGCCTAACTCCTTGCCTAAGAGGTGAGTGAGGAGAGACATGCCTGAGTCAGGGATGTCCTGATGCCTGCTGCCTCTGTAAGATTTAGCCCACACAATTCGCAGCCACTTTTGTCAGCAAGGCAACTGCTGCAGGAGACAACGGGTGCACCGGCATGCGGGGGCTAAAAACCAGAAGCACCGGTTCATGACTGAGCTCCCTTTTCCAGCTGAGCGAGCTCAGGGATTCCCCGAGGAAATTTTCCAGGCGCTGCCGCAACCCAGAGGAATTTTACGGGGGTCTATAGGGGAGAAGAGGGGACCGACCCAGCCCCAACTTGAGGGTGCCAGAAGGGGCAGCGAGGGGTCGGGGCACCACGGAGCCTGGGGTGAATGGGGAATTCCCGTGAAGCAGGGAAGCTCCTTCGCTACCTCTGGAAGCCCAGCCTTGGAGACGCGGGGCGAGCGGGGGATGACCTCAACCGTCTCTGGCACGTTCCAGCCAATCAGTCCTGCATCTTGGCATCCGAATCCAGGACCCCCGAAGCCGGAGGCGACGCGAGCCAATGAGCAGTGGGCCGGGGAAGAAAGACAGGCGGCCAGCCTATGGGGGCGGAGAGGCCCGGCTCCGCGTATCCAAGGAGCGCCGGCTCGGGCTCGGGGGTGTGGCGCAGCGCCGGCGGGGGTGGGCGGGAGCGCCGGGCTGCAGGTGTCGGCGGCGTCGGCATTCCGCGGCGATGGAGCGGCCTCGGGCAGCTGCGGACGGCCTCTCGCGCTGGCCTCACGGCCTCGGCCTCGGCCTCCTCCTGCTCCTCCAGCTGCTGGCGCCGGCGACCCTCGGCCAGGACCGGCTGGACGCGCCGCCGCCGCCCGCTGCGCCGCTGTCGCGCTGGTCCGGCCCCGTCGGGGTGAGCTGGGGGCTGCGCGCGGCCGCGCCTGGGGGCCCGGCTCTCCGCGGCGGCCGTTGGCGCCGCGGCGCACCCGGCGACGACGAAGACTGCGGCGGCGTCCGGGACTTCGTCGGCAGGCTGGCCAACAACACGCACCAGGTGAGCAGGCGCCGGGCCCGGCCACCGCCCGGACTGCGAGGGGCCGCCCTCGGGCCCCTGGCGGCCGCCCACCCCGCCCGCGCCGCCGGCGCCTCTTTCTCTGGCCTCGCGCCTCGCGTCCCCGCGGAGGCGCCCCCGGCCGCGCGGCGCCCGCGCACCCCGGGCCGTGGCCCCGAAACTGCGGCGGCGGGAGGGCCGAGTCGGGCCGGGGGGGCGCCCCTCGGCGGCCGCGGCCCGGACGGCTGTGTTTCGTCACAGGGGAGGCCGGCTTAGACTTTCACGGCATTCTTTTTTTTTTTTAAGTTGTCAAAATCTGTCGAGCGCTGTTGTTTTCCGTCTGTATAAATAATCAGGATCCAGTAACGCTGCCCCCACCCCTCGCCCGGGAAGCTGCAGGAGTAATTACCTCTTAAGTGATTGGAGAAGTTGGGGCTGCGCAGAAGCATGGGTGTGCTCTCGCGGGGTCAGGACTCTGAGGGTGGGTCGGCGGGTGTTCAGAAATGTCGAAGCTGTCATCAGGTTCCTCTGTGTGTCTTAATAGTTAAAGGGACAAGCTTGGCTATGGCATGACAGTACGTATGTGATCTCTCTTACGTCTTCAATTTGACCTTCTATCATGGCATCGGACTCCTAACCAGGATGTCTAGATCCTGTTGTAACAGGGTTTCCAACGGTGAAGAAGCACACTGCAGATATTCTGGTTTGAGCCAGGTCCGAGGTGAAAACTTTAAAAATTGTGGCAGTTCTGTCTCGGGACAAGCAGCTGAACCTTTGCACACTACTGGGTTGACAAGGCCTATTGATAGCAATGTCCTGGCTACTTGCTCTAGTGCAACGTGGGCATCTTCCTCGTTTTTTTTTTTTTTTTCTAGAACTAACGATTTGTTTGTTGCATAATGCCTTTTCAGTTTAGTGCATTGTCTCTCTTATAGCTTTCTCTTTCAAAGAGAGTTGCAATGGGGACAGAGGTGAGTGGCTAATGGCACTTGTCTTTGCAGAACCACATTCTGTATCGGCCCAGTTTCAGTCTCCCCTTGATCTTTCTTCTTCTGCCTGGACAAGTTATCTGTGCAGAATCCTCTGATTTGGAGACTCAGGGCAATTGCGGCCAAAGCACAAGCAGTCGGGGAGAACTCTTGCTCAATGCAGCCCAAGCACCAGCTGTCGGAAGGTGGCCGCACTGGTGCTGACATGGGGGACGGGTTGGGGGCACAGAGGATGGAGGGAGAACTGGGGAGTCTTCCTGTTTGACAAGGAGAAAACATGTGTAGACATCTGTCTCACAGTGGGAAGTGAAGAAAGGCTTTTACAACATCAGTGCCTAATTTATAATGTGGCCACTTCCTTCCTTGAGCTAGCCAGACACAATGGTTCTTACTCCGTATTTCTATAATTCTTTCGCCAGTTGACCTACCTTTAGGACCTGCTGTTGCTCCTGGACTTATTCCTTTAGTCAGCGTCTTTGCTGTTTGGTTTGGATTGATAGGTCATTTGTAATATATTGATTTCTAAAGCAAGAAGTTGAAAAAAAAAAAAAAAAGGCTCAGGGGGTTCTTAGCCCAGATCTACTCAAGAGCAGACCTGAAATTTCATTCTTTGATGTCCTTTATATTAAACAAAAAACGTCCCTCTTTCTTTCGTTTAGCTACTGTTTCCAGTGATTTTTAAAAAAACTTACTTTTTAAGTCTTCTTTCAGTGACCTCCTTTACAAGAACTATTTTTGCATTTCTTTTTTTTTTTTTTAATTTTGGTCTCTTTTATTGTGTTTTTATTCATTTATTTTCATCCCCTCTCTATTCTTTGGCCTGTGTGGACCTCCCATTGCAGTGGCCTCTCGTTGCAGAGCACTGGCTCTTGGCGCATGTGCTCCAGAGCACTGGCTCGTAATTGGACACACTGGTCCAGCTGCTTCGTGGCACGTGGGATCTTTCCGGGCCAGGGATCGAACAGGTGCCCCTTGCACTGCAAGGTGGACTGTCTACCCACTGGACCACCAGGGAAGCCCTATTTTGGCATTTCTTAATCATCTACGGTTTCTTGAGAGATCCCAACTTTTTTGTAGCAAGTATATGGAAGTGGAGCCAGTGTTAATAATCTTCACCTTAGAAATGGTTGAATGAAACTGTTCTTAGCGGTGCACCGACCTTAGCCAAGAATTGTTATGTAGTGGTCTCTTCTACTTTTCAGGCCTGTGTTTTTAGAAGTCATAATGAATCATCCAGAACTCTGTTGAAGAGAACTGGTCTTCTAAACAGTGTGGGATAAAAACATCAGCACGGCAGAACCACTCTAACTTCTTCTTGCACAGTGGGGCACAGAGGATGGAGGGAGAACTGGAGTCTTCCTGTTTGACAAGGAGAAAACATGTGTAGACATCTGTCTCACAGTGGGAAGTGAAGAAAGGCTTTTACAACATCAGTGCCTAATTTATAATGTGGCCACTTCCTTCCTTGAGCTAGCCAGACACAATGGTTCTTACTCCGTATTTCTATAATTCTTTCGCCAGTTGACCTACCTTTAGGACCTGCTGTTGCTCCTGGACTTATTCCTTTAGTCAGCGTCTTTGCTGTTTGGTTTGGATTGATAGGTCATTTGTAATATATTGATTTCTAAAGCAAGAAGTTGAAAAAAAAAAAAAAAAGGCTCAGGGGGTTCTTAGCCCAGATCTACTCAAGAGCAGACCTGAAATTTCATTCTTTGATGTCCTTTATATTAAACAAAAAACGTCCCTCTTTCTTTCGTTTAGCTACTGTTTCCAGTGATTTTTAAAAAAACTTACTTTTTAAGTCTTCTTTCAGTGACCTCCTTTACAAGAACTATTTTTGCATTTCTTTTTTTTTTTTTTAATTTTGGTCTCTTTTATTGTGTTTTTATTCATTTATTTTCATCCCCTCTCTATTCTTTGGCCTGTGTGGACCTCCCATTGCAGTGGCCTCTCGTTGCAGAGCACTGGCTCTTGGCGCATGTGCTCCAGAGCACTGGCTCGTAATTGGACACACTGGTCCAGCTGCTTCGTGGCACGTGGGATCTTTCCGGGCCAGGGATCGAACAGGTGCCCCTTGCACTGCAAGGTGGACTGTCTACCCACTGGACCACCAGGGAAGCCCTATTTTGGCATTTCTTAATCATCTACGGTTTCTTGAGAGATCCCAACTTTTTTGTAGCAAGTATATGGAAGTGGAGCCAGTGTTAATAATCTTCACCTTAGAAATGGTTGAATGAAACTGTTCTTAGCGGTGCACCGACCTTAGCCAAGAATTGTTATGTAGTGGTCTCTTCTACTTTTCAGGCCTGTGTTTTTAGAAGTCATAATGAATCATCCAGAACTCTGTTGAAGAGAACTGGTCTTCTAAACAGTGTGGGATAAAAACATCAGCACGGCAGAACCACTCTAACTTCTTCTTAGAGATATTGTAGGTATTGTACAGTTGGGGAAGTGGTGCGTAGAGTAGTATTTCATAAGATGACAGGATTCAGTTCCTAAGGAAAATGACAGGTACTTGATTCTCTTCTTATTTGTTGTATGGGTGACTCACTGTTCATGTCAAGCCACATTGCTTCATGGAATCGGTGTACTTGAGTGTCCTCCAAGGTCCAAGACATGCTAGATATGGGACGTGCCAAGATGCGAAGAAGAGATCATTCAAACTGGAGAATGAAAAGTCTCAGTTTTTAGCAAATCTCCTAGACCTTTTCCAATGACCTATTTGGGTTTGAGAGAACAGGCTTGTGTTTAATCTTTAGAAAGCAAAGTAGAACTAGAGCATGAGAGTGCCTTTATACTGTTCAGGTTTTAAGAGACCTTGTGCAGTAATGACCTATATAGATTTAGTCTCTTCACTCATGAAGTCCAGCAAGTGTGTGTGTGCATGCGTGCACATATTTATAAATGCTTTTTTCTTAGATTCAATAAATTGCCCTCCTTTTGCCTTTAACCCCAGACTCTTTTCATGACATGCTTTTAACTGATGCTTTCCTTTTAAATGCTCGGAGTGTTCATGACATGTATAACCTTTGTTCAAGAGAGAAGTTGAGCAAGCCTAGAAGATGTTATTAATGTTGGTTGCTAAGTTGGATTGCTTCAGAACATTCCTTCTATAAGCACCCCTTTGAGGTTAGGCATGAAACTCTGTCTTAAAGAAACAGATGAAATGCCTTGGCCAGAGTTATGGCGGTGGCTGACATAATTTCCTTACTTCTCATTCCTGAGTGCAGACCATTTGACAATTTCCTTAAAACCTTTAAATCTTAGGATTAATGAAGCCAGAAACTGTTGTTCGTTCTCAGTCCTTCTGTTCCTCTCATTAACTGTTTCTTTACATGAAACTTCACAACTTCTACCCTGACATCAAGGCATCTGGTTTCTTAAATAAACAGTCCCTGTCGTGAGGCCGTGCTGTAAGGGGTGTCGGGTCTGAGAAGAATGTGTGTGTTTGTTTGCTGGGGCTGGCAGGGCTGAGTCCAGGCTGACAGGACTGAATGTGCCTGTTGGAGGCTTTACTGAGCTGCTGCTCCTAGCCTGTTGTGGATCTTTGTCACACCCGGAAAGCTGAAGGTCAGTGTCTTTAACGGCCCTGAAACTTTGTAACTGCCTCTTTTATTGCAGTACTCAGCCTCTTTTTATACTACCTTTCCCAGCACTGCTGCCCTCGCCCTCGAGTTAATCTTCTCTTGAGTTCTGTTTCATCCATTTGTTTCACAGTCAAAGGAATTCTCTAGGATCCTAGGAATTCTCTAGGATCTCCTTCCTGGCCCTGATTGAGCACGATGAGCAAAATCCTCTTGAGGCCTCTGCACCCATACAGTAGATTCATCCGACCTGAAAATAGGTGTCACGGTGACTTCTGTATCAGGGATTTTGGTTAGAATCCGTTGATGGAGTAGACAGATCTTGGGGTAAGGTTAGTCATCATCTGAGGTTTGGTGAAGGTGAGGGTCGAGAACTAGCCAGGTAGGACAGATGACTCAAATAGAATACAGGGTAGCAATTAGGTAACTTCTCTGCTGACTCAAATACTTGGCTCTGCGCATGGTGATTTTTAATTAGAAACTTAGGAACACCGGTCAGTTTCTGCTGGTGATTTTCTTTTCATAATGATGATGATAATGGGCTCCCCGTCCTCCTGCTTTGGTCCAATATTTTGTGTTAGGTTCAGAGAAGCTGTCAGCAGCTTCTTTTGCAGTCTGCTGTTTTCAGATCAACTCTTGCCAGTAAATGTTGATTCTCCGAGGGTGACTGCAGAGACCAGGCTGCCCGGCTTTGTCCTAGTTGGCCTGTTACTCTCTTGGAACCCTCAAAGAAAGTGCAACGCTTAATGCTGAGTTGTAATGACCAGATCAGGAGAGCCACACTCTTCCTTCTCCTCCCCTCCTACCCCTCAAAGTTCCCTCTTCTCAGAAAGTGGACGGTGCCTTGAGACTGGAGAAATGACTACCGACTTTTTAAACTAACCCTGACATCAAGGCATCTGGTTTCTTAAATAAACAGTCCCTGTCGTGAGGCCGTGCTGTAAGGGGTGTCGGGTCTGAGAAGAATGTGTGTGTTTGTTTGCTGGGGCTGGCAGGGCTGAGTCCAGGCTGACAGGACTGAATGTGCCTGTTGGAGGCTTTACTGAGCTGCTGCTCCTAGCCTGTTGTGGATCTTTGTCACACCCGGAAAGCTGAAGGTCAGTGTCTTTAACGGCCCTGAAACTTTGTAACTGCCTCTTTTATTGCAGTACTCAGCCTCTTTTATACTACCTTTCCCAGCACTGCTGCCCTCGCCCTCGAGTTAATCTTCTCTTGAGTTCTGTTTCATCCATTTGTTTCACAGTCAAAGGAATTCTCTAGGATCCTAGGAATTCTCTAGGATCTCCTTCCTGGCCCTGATTGAGCACGATGAGCAAAATCCTCTTGAGGCCTCTGCACCCATACAGTAGATTCATCCGACCTGAAAATAGGTGTCACGGTGACTTCTGTATCAGGGATTTTGGTTAGAATCCGTTGATGGAGTAGACAGATCTTGGGGTAAGGTTAGTCATCATCTGAGGTTTGGTGAAGGTGAGGGTCGAGAACTAGCCAGGTAGGACAGATGACTCAAATAGAATACAGGGTAGCAATTAGGTAACTTCTCTGCTGACTCAAATACTTGGCTCTGCGCATGGTGATTTTTAATTAGAAACTTAGGAACACCGGTCAGTTTCTGCTGGTGATTTTCTTTTCATAATGATGATGATAATGGGCTCCCCGTCCTCCTGCTTTGGTCCAATATTTTGTGTTAGGTTCAGAGAAGCTGTCAGCAGCTTCTTTTGCAGTCTGCTGTTTTCAGATCAACTCTTGCCAGTAAATGTTGATTCTCCGAGGGTGACTGCAGAGACCAGGCTGCCCGGCTTTGTCCTAGTTGGCCTGTTACTCTCTTGGAACCCTCAAAGAAAGTGCAACGCTTAATGCTGAGTTGTAATGACCAGATCAGGAGAGCCACACTCTTCCTTCTCCTCCCCTCCTACCCCTCAAAGTTCCCTCTTCTCAGAAAGTGGACGGTGCCTTGAGACTGGAGAAATGAAGTGCAGATGTTTTATATGAGAAGAAGACCAGATACCAGATTTGGCATGTAATTAAAAATACAGCTTTTTAAGTAAAGGCCTGTGTGACAGTGGCTCCAAAAATATTATAGAACAGATACTGGATTTGTAAATGTCTAAAACAATTTTTTTTTCCAGTTATCTTTTTGTCTTTTTCTAACCAGTGTTTCTGTTGCAGCTTATATTCCTTTTTAAACACTTGGTGAAAACTTATTCTTCCCACTGTCTGTTCGGCCTCACTGATCTGGATGTAGGTGGTTTTGAGGAGTAATGGGGCTTGAGGAACAAACTGGTCAATTTCAGTCTGTTCTAGGCAGGTTTTTTTTTTTTTTTTTAGCTGACACTGTAATGGTGACTACCATCAAGGTTGAGTTAATAGTATGTGGCTTTGAGCTAGCTGGATTGCGGGAATCTTCATGATAGACTCTTCAGTCCTTTGGAGGTTGTCAGGTGAATGCTGGACATGTAGGGTGTGTTTGGGTTTTTGCGTGTTTTTTTTTTTCTTTTTAAAGATTGGGACTGTTTTTCCTTCTCTGTTCTCAGTCACAGTCAGAGGAAACCAAAGCAAAGACAGAATCTTCTATTCAGAGCCTGTGGTGTTTTGCTGAGAAGATTTCCTGTGAATGTAATTTATTTTCTGTTTTGCATTTTAGTATCTGGCCCTCAACTTCTCATCTATAACACGAGAAGTTTTGGACTAGATTTAAAATGTCTAGTAAATTCTGTGATTCATATGGAAGAAAAGGAGGCCAGAGGTTGTGATCACAAATGTTTATTGGTTGATTCCGAGTTTAGAAGCAAATTGTGGCTGTTCTGCTTTCCAGTTGAACTTGAACATAGCCTGGATTTCACATCTGGGCGTAATTTGTTACCACCTCCAGAGCTTGCTTCAGTGAAATACGAATGTTCTTAAAGATAACAGGAGTATTTTTTTTCATAGTAATTGTGAAAGACATTTGATTCTAATTTGGGGAGAAATATGTTATTGTTCCTTATTAGCTGAAAAAAATCTAATGGAAGCTACCAGCTTGGATAGTCCAAAAGCAAATCAGATAGACACCTAGCAGTAAATTTTTCTTATCTTTCCTTACAGTACTCTGCCAAAACTTTTTTTTTCTTTTTATCATAGCTGCTTGTGTGTTTGCAAATAGATGGTCAGCTTCCCATTAATATATACTCAGCCCCATGCTAGTTAGAAACTTACGTGAAATATTGTCGTCTTAAGGATTTAGCTGCTCATTGATGGCTTGCTGAGAGTCTGGAAGAATTCCTTTTTAAACACTTGGTGAAAACTTATTCTTCCCACTGTCTGTTCGGCCTCACTGATCTGGATGTAGGTGGTTTTGAGGAGTAATGGGGCTTGAGGAACAAACTGGTCAATTTCAGTCTGTTCTAGGCAGGTTTTTTTTTTTTTTTTTAGCTGACACTGTAATGGTGACTACCATCAAGGTTGAGTTAATAGTATGTGGCTTTGAGCTAGCTGGATTGCGGGAATCTTCATGATAGACTCTTCAGTCCTTTGGAGGTTGTCAGGTGAATGCTGGACATGTAGGGTGTGTTTGGGTTTTTGCGTGTTTTTTTTTTTCTTTTTAAAGATTGGGACTGTTTTTCCTTCTCTGTTCTCAGTCACAGTCAGAGGAAACCAAAGCAAAGACAGAATCTTCTATTCAGAGCCTGTGGTGTTTTGCTGAGAAGATTTCCTGTGAATGTAATTTATTTTCTGTTTTGCATTTTAGTATCTGGCCCTCAACTTCTCATCTATAACACGAGAAGTTTTGGACTAGATTTAAAATGTCTAGTAAATTCTGTGATTCATATGGAAGAAAAGGAGGCCAGAGGTTGTGATCACAAATGTTTATTGGTTGATTCCGAGTTTAGAAGCAAATTGTGGCTGTTCTGCTTTCCAGTTGAACTTGAACATAGCCTGGATTTCACATCTGGGCGTAATTTGTTACCACCTCCAGAGCTTGCTTCAGTGAAATACGAATGTTCTTAAAGATAACAGGAGTATTTTTTTTCATAGTAATTGTGAAAGACATTTGATTCTAATTTGGGGAGAAATATGTTATTGTTCCTTATTAGCTGAAAAAAATCTAATGGAAGCTACCAGCTTGGATAGTCCAAAAGCAAATCAGATAGACACCTAGCAGTAAATTTTTCTTATCTTTCCTTACAGTACTCTGCCAAACTTTTTTCTTTTTATCATAGCTGCTTGTGTGTTTGCAAATAGATGGTCAGCTTCCCATTAATATATACTCAGCCCCATGCTAGTTAGAAACTTACGTGAAATATTGTCGTCTTAAGGATTTAGCTGCTCATTGATGGCTTGCTGAGAGTCTGGAAGAATTTTAGAAGAAGGCTGAATGACGACAATCTGAAAACGCCTGAATGAAGAGAGAATCAAGGTGCTGGAGGAATTCTTAGGGAGACCTGTAAAGGCATGGAGGTAGGAAAGTCCACCACATGCTCAGAGAATGGTCAGTGGAGATTTTCTGCTGGGAAGAAGTAGTTGATGAGAAGTATGCGTAACAGAGGTTTCCAGAAAACATGGATAAATAAAAAAAGATAGCTCATTGTAGGGGATGGAAAGAGATGGGACGTATGGGCAGGGCGTCTGCTAACAGCACTCACTGGGGAACGTGTTTTAACAGGTGGCGGTTGACATGAGGCTAGAGGTGGAAATGGAGAGCCAAAAAGAATTATCCTTTTAGAGGTTGACCATCGTTGTGGTCTTGGAAGAGTATGTCTACTCCAGAGCGTCACAGAGGGCAGAGCAGACCATCTTTTGTACTTGAAGGGCTCAAAGTTCCAAGGAACACTCCAGGACTCTTGGCCCTTATTGAAGGAGGATGTGAACCCAGGGATGGGAAACCCAGGAGGTATAAGGCAATGAAGCCTGTGAACAGATTTTTACTGAACATTGTGACCAAGGAGAAGATTGAATTCTTGCTGATAATGTGCTTAACAGTTTGATTGTTAGGATGATTGGCTGATCAGATCTCTTACCAACAAGACTAAATGACTTGCTTACAGGTCAAGGTCTGGGTGTAGAACATGTAGGTTCCAGCATTGTGCAGCATTTGGAAGTGTTGTTTAACAATATTAAAGTCAATGCATTTGCTTTAGAGATAAGACAGGATTATAGACCCCAGTTGTAAGTCATGCAGTTGTAAATATCTCTCTGCTCCTTAAGCTCATGGTTCCCTGAGCAGAGCCCAATTAACCTTTCTAAGCCTCAATTCCCCATCATGTAAAATGGATTATTACCATAAGACTTTGAAGAGAAAGCATTCTGAAGCCTTGAATCCTAACCATATATATAGGATTTATGTCATTTCTTAATAAGCCTGTTGATCTGTTACTGTATCCATAGAGCCCAATTTTGAGCCAAATGATACTGGTAAATACCAACTCCAGAGGAGCTTGTGCATGAAAGGAGACAGGTGTGGCATAAATGTATTGGGCTTCATCACTTGGCAGGCTGAGTGACAGGCTTGGGCGGGGATGGCAAGAATGAGAGTGAGTCAAGATTGGCAGAAATGTAAGAAGCATATGTGTTCTTTTCCTTTTTTTAACCTTCATGGTTACAGCAAAAATTTAACTTGTTAACGTGAGCGATACTAACAAGTGATATTAGTTGGAGTTCTTTTAGGCTGTGGTTAGAAAGAATGTGATCTCGGGTTAGACCTGGATTCAAACTTCAGTGGTGACCAGAGGCAGGTGAATCTTAGTGAACCTTAGTTTTTTCATCTGTAAAATGGATATATTAATACCTACCTCTTTGGGTCCCTGTCAAGATTAAATGAGACACTGTAGGATTTTGTGTGTATTCATCCTTCATTAAAGTATTTTATGATGATTGTCTTCACAAGGCTTCTAATCTATTACTGGTTAGATGCTCAGATATTTGTGTATGCACTTAAAAATTTTTTCATAGCTGAAATATTCCAGGAGAGTTAGTTTGGGTACTGACAAGAACCAAATCTGAATTAAGAAATACATACTACTTATGTTCCTGGAGTTAAAAAAAAATGGGTATGATGAGGGAGAGACTGTCTATCTATAAAGTGTTTATTTATTTTTAATTGGAGTATACTTGCTTTTTACAATGTTGTGTTGGTTCCTGCCATACATCAACATGAATCAGCCATAGGTATAAAACTGCCAAAAAAGGGGGGAGTAGACTGTCATGGTTATTAAGTGTTGTTTAACAATATTAAAGTCAATGCATTTGCTTTAGAGATAAGACAGGATTATAGACCCCAGTTGTAAGTCATGCAGTTGTAAATATCTCTCTGCTCCTTAAGCTCATGGTTCCCTGAGCAGAGCCCAATTAACCTTTCTAAGCCTCAATTCCCCATCATGTAAAATGGATTATTACCATAAGACTTTGAAGAGAAAGCATTCTGAAGCCTTGAATCCTAACCATATATATAGGATTTATGTCATTTCTTAATAAGCCTGTTGATCTGTTACTGTATCCATAGAGCCCAATTTTGAGCCAAATGATACTGGTAAATACCAACTCCAGAGGAGCTTGTGCATGAAAGGAGACAGGTGTGGCATAAATGTATTGGGCTTCATCACTTGGCAGGCTGAGTGACAGGCTTGGGCGGGGATGGCAAGAATGAGAGTGAGTCAAGATTGGCAGAAATGTAAGAAGCATATGTGTTCTTTTCCTTTTTAACCTTCATGGTTACAGCATAAATTTAACTTGTTAACGTGAGCGATACTAACAAGTGATATTAGTTGGAGTTCTTTTAGGCTGTGGTTAGAAAGAATGTGATCTCGGGTTAGACCTGGATTCAAACTTCAGTGGTGACCAGAGGCAGGTGAATCTTAGTGAACCTTAGTTTTTTCATCTGTAAAATGGATATATTAATACCTACCTCTTTGGGTCCCTGTCAAGATTAAATGAGACACTGTAGGATTTTGTGTGTATTCATCCTTCATTAAAGTATTTTATGATGATTGTCTTCACAAGGCTTCTAATCTATTACTGGTTAGATGCTCAGATATTTGTGTATGCACTTAAAAATTTTTTCATAGCTGAAATATTCCAGGAGAGTTAGTTTGGGTACTGACAAGAACCAAATCTGAATTAAGAAATACATACTACTTATGTTCCTGGAGTTAAAAAAAAATGGGTATGATGAGGGAGAGACTGTCTATCTATAAAGTGTTTATTTATTTTTAATTGGAGTATACTTGCTTTTTACAATGTTGTGTTGGTTCCTGCCATACATCAACATGAATCAGCCATAGGTATAAAACTGCATAATAAACCTAAAGCCTGGGGCTTCCCTGGTTGCTCAGTGGTAAGGAATCTGCCTTACAGTGCAAGAAACATGGGTTCAATCCCTGGTCCAGGAAGACCCTACATGCTTCGAAGCAAGCAGCTAAGCCCCTCTGCCACAACTGTTGACCCAGTGCAGTGGAGCCTGGGAGCCACAGCTGCTGAGCCCAGAGGTTGCAGCTACTGAAGCCTGAGTGCCGTGGAGCCTGTGCTCTGCAATAAGAGAAGCCACCACTGTGAGAAACCTGTGCACCACAACTAGAGAAAAGCTGGCATAGCAACGAAGACCCAGCACAGTGAAAATAAGTTTAAAAAATTTTAAACCCCTAAAGCTTAATGAAGGAGAAGAGAAATAGTTATTGACTTATTTTTTATTATATGTGTATCTCTTTAAAGTAGCATTGCACCACTTCCTGGCCTGTTAGCTCTCTCTAGTTGAAGTCACCGTCTCGCCAGTCCCTGTAGCTTGCATGTCATCTGTGGCCTCTCCATTTTTGTTCTTGTGGCATCCTTCCTGTCTAATCTCTTTCTAGCTCTCCTTCTGTTCTCTACAGCATTTAATAACGTGGTATAATCCAGCACTTTACTGTCATTTTCTATTTTGTATCCACTTTCATTTATTCCATTGGTATTCTCCAGACTATAAACCTTTTCCCTAGAGCCTTAAACTGGACCTTTTGCCTCACACAGTGCTATGGAAAGAGGAGTCGCCAAGGGGATAAAAGCCTTAACTGGCATCTGCCCCATTCATGTTATTGTCTAGCACAAGGCTTCTAATCTATTACTGGTTAGATGCTCAGATATTTGTGTATGCACTTAAAAATTTTTTCATAGCTGAAATATTCCAGGAGAGTTAGTTTGGGTACTGACAAGAACCAAATCTGAATTAAGAAATACATACTACTTATGTTCCTGGAGTTAAAAAAAAATGGGTATGATGAGGGAGAGACTGTCTATCTATAAAGTGTTTATTTATTTTTAATTGGAGTATACTTGCTTTTTACAATGTTGTGTTGGTTCCTGCCATACATCAACATGAATCAGCCATAGGTATAAAACTGCATAATAAACCTAAAGCCTGGGGTTTCCCCTGGTTGCTCAGTGGTAAGGAATCTGCCTTACAGTGCAAGAAACATGGGTTCAATCCCTGGTCCAGGAAGACCCTACATGCTTCGAAGCAAGCAGCTAAGCCCCTCTGCCACAACTGTTGACCCAGTGCAGTGGAGCCTGGGAGCCACAGCTGCTGAGCCCAGAGGTTGCAGCTACTGAAGCCTGAGTGCCGTGGAGCCTGTGCTCTGCAATAAGAGAAGCCACCACTGTGAGAAACCTGTGCACCACAACTAGAGAAAAGCTGGCATAGCAACGAAGACCCAGCACAGTGAAAATAAGTTTAAAAAATTTTAAACCCCTAAAGCTTAATGAAGGAGAAGAGAAATAGTTATTGACTTATTTTTTATTATATGTGTATCTCTTTAAAGTAGCATTGCACCACTTCCTGGCCTGTTAGCTCTCTCTAGTTGAAGTCACCGTCTCGCCAGTCCCTGTAGCTTGCATGTCATCTGTGGCCTCTCCATTTTTGTTCTTGTGGCATCCTTCCTGTCTAATCTCTTTCTAGCTCTCCTTCTGTTCTCTACAGCATTTAATAACGTGGTATAATCCAGCACTTTACTGTCATTTTCTATTTTGTATCCACTTTCATTTATTCCATTGGTATTCTCCAGACTATAAACTCCATAAAGGTTGTACAAGCATAGAGCCTTAAACTGGACCTTTTTGCCTCACACAGTGCTATGGAAAGAGGAGTCGCCAAATGCTTGGCCTGGCATCAGACAGATAGGGGTTTGAATCCTTGCTCTGCCACTTACAGCTGTGTCACTTTGGGCAAATTGCTTAGCCTCTCTGACCCTCCTTCTTCATCTATAAGCTAGCAGTGATGCTTTCTGTACCATGAGTGCTCAGATCAGTATTATTATTATTCTTTAATTCAACAATTTTATTGAGCACCAACCACATCTTAGGCCTTGTACTGTGTCCTGGGAACTGATATGGAACACAACAGACAAGATCCCTGCCTTTATGGACCAGTAGGCAAAATAGACATTAAACAAATATGTAGTTATAAATGTGATAAGTTCCAAGAAGGAAAAAAAGCAACTACGGGAGAATAATTGACAGAACTCCTTTTAGTCTGGGATACCTAATTTTTGTTTTTGTGGCATTCTTCCTGTCTGAATCCCTGAGAAATTATTTAAACTGGAGTCTAAAAATGAATAGAATTTTTCCTGTAGGAGTGTCCTCAGCAGAGAGAACAACATGTTCTCAGACATGGGGCTATAAAGAGCATAGTGCCCCACAAATCTGAAGGAAGGCCCGTGTGATCGTAGCTGGGAGTCAGGAACTGGTCCCCACACCCAGTCGGGAGCGCTGAGCTTTATGGTTCAGTTAGCTGGCAACTGGTCTGCATCCTTTCATCACTTTCTTTTCTTTGAAATGAGAGTAAGATGTAAAAATTAAATGCAAACAGTTTTGAAATTTAACTCATTAGGCATGATTAGAAATGAACTGCCCCCAGAGTAGAGCTTTCCTGCCTGCCCGCTTGCACCTCTTACAAGTAGCCTATCCTAATAAATCCTCTTCTTGCCTATCAAAAAAAAAAAAAAAAAAAGACCTGCCCCAAGAAAATGAATTTTTCAAAAACTATGCCTGCCCTTTGAAGTGCCGAAAGGTTTTTCTTGTTTGTTTTTTAATGGGTATCTCTGTAAAATGCTTCTCTGCCTTCTTAGTCGACAGTATGACCTTGGATTATTAGGAGATTAAATTATTCTACACCACGACTCACATTATTTTAACGTGGTGTGGCATTAATACCCTCAAGGTCTGTTGAGATTTGTGGGGCTATTTTCTCCCATTTCAAATCGCCCAGAATTAGAAGCTTAGTGCCATCGTCTGCCTTGCTGAAGTTTACTTTTTTTTTTCCCTGTAAAAATGATGATCCCTTTTCAAGATCCTTCTCTCTGCTGTCCCTTTCTCTAGATACTCTTTTCCCCAAATTTAACTTCTGTAAGCTAAAGCATTTTACTTAGCTTAATTTTACTTCCGTAAGATGCTTCTGTAGACTAAGAAAACAGATTGCTAATTTTAGGAAGTCAAACAGGTTTAGCAAATTAATTCAGAGTGACAGGAAAAATAGAAAGCAGGAGGAGAAGGGGACGGCAGAGGATGAGGTGGTTGGATGGTATCACTGAGTCAGTGGACGTGAGTTTGAGCAAGCTCCGGGAGATGGTGAAGGACAGGGAAGCCATGGGCTGCAGTCCATGGGCTCGCAGAGAGCCGGACATGACTGAGCAACTGAACTGAACTAATGGTCTGCAAGTTTCTCTTAATGGTCAGTCCGTAGGTTTTTATTGCATAGGCAGTGACATCAACGGTCTCTCTCCCTTGCTTCCTTTCAGTGAGTGCCCAGGTGGTTGATGTTTCTAGATCTGGAGTTGTTGTTGCCCTTTCCTCTTGATGCTAGAGTATTGTGGAACAGTAGTATGTTTTTTTTTTCCCCCTAAACGAAGGCACAGCAGTGGAAGAGCAAATTGAGTTGTGAAATTATCGATGAGTCATGGAATTTTAAAGCTTATAGGGAGTAGAATGTTGTTGTTCCAACTTCGTCACCATGGTGGTGAAGTTAGGTTGCACTGCTCAAGTTCACAGAACTGTTGGCAGAGCCAGAAATAAAATTCAAATTGACCAGGTAGTAACCTGGGTTCTCCCCTGTATCATCCTGCCTCACAGGAAACTGAAATTGAATAGGTTTGCATACTTGTATGCTGCTTTATGTTTAGCCCTTTTAATTCTAAAGATAGTCTCCAGGAGAATTGGAATGTTTGTGATCTTAGTTTTGGCTCCTAGTGGTGCCTTATTTAACAGAACTGGATTCTGTTAAGATTTTCATCCTACCGCAAGGGCTTTGCTGGGTTTGTCCCAGACCCCTCTTACACCTCACAGTGTCCTGTATGCCCGTGTTCCCTGGTTGGGGTTTAGAAACCTAAGCCTTAAACTCTCAGCCTTTATAGGGTCACCAGTGCCTTGTTATTTCATTTGATTCTTACTGTTCCAGTGAATGAAGGAGCAAAATATAGTTTTACTCCTGAGGAAACATGATAGATCCCCAAGAGAGAAAATGATTTGTGCCTACTTTCCCAAACAGCTAGTTACGAGACCAGGCTTTAACACCCTTTTGCAGTTTTATTTTCACAATGACAGTTTGTCTTCTGCAGACTGAATACTTAGCGTGTTCAGTCTTCATTTTCAGACCTCTGTAAGAAGTGTACTCGCAGAGTACAAGCTTCATGAACACATCATGTGTGTTATCACTGCTGTGTCCCCAGGGCCCCAGAAAGGATCTGGTACATGGTAGACCAGCAGATAGATTTGTTGAAAGAAGGAATGTGCGTGGAGAGTGACATCATTGAATTCACACCCTGTTTATCTGCCAGAGAGGCTGTTCCTGATGGCCAGATGGTCGGGTTATTTGCAAGTGGCGTTTAAACTGGGTTCTGTGGTGTGAAACCAACCCACACTTGGTTGTGCCAGTGTGAATTCTTGCAGTATTTTACTTTTGATCAGGTGTGTAACTGAAGATAGGTAGGGGTTTCCCATTACCAAGTTTTTTTTTTTTTTTTCCCTAAGCTACAGTGACTCTCGGGACCAACTTTAAGTTCTCCCAGCCATAGTAACAGTAATTTAATTCGGCTTCTAGTTTAATTAGATATGGAGACAAAGTTATTTCCTTGAAGAATATTGTGTTTTATGACCTTACTCTTTTTCCAGATGAAACTAGGAATGAGCCAGA
This sequence comes from Tragulus kanchil, assembly GCA_022376925.1. Taxonomy (NCBI): domain Eukaryota; kingdom Metazoa; phylum Chordata; class Mammalia; order Artiodactyla; family Tragulidae; genus Tragulus; species Tragulus kanchil. Next base: position 140,005,387 of record JAIOJX010000024.1, read on the forward strand.
TGAGCAGAGACATGGACATCTGTGTTCATTCATGGTCTCTTAAACGTGTGAACCTCAGGCTTTTCAATGGTGGGCGTTAAAGGCATGGGTGAGCCTTGCATTATCCAATGTCAAGGTGGATGTATATCAGAGCAGATAGTACAAGCTGTCACCTACATTCTAACATACTGAGTCCCTGGCAGCCAACTTGGTTATAAATGCCCATCAGTGACCCCCTGCTGCCCAGGGCTCCCCTACTGGGGCTCAGCATTTGGCTGTCAGTGCCACCTGGGACCCTGGAAATCACAGTCTGTTCAACAGATGATGAGGTGTGGAGTAATCCAGTTACTTTGGAAAAAAACTGTAAAGAAGAAACAGCACCGTCAATTCTATCACTGAGAGCTGGTAGCTTTTACTATTTGGAAGAATATATATTTTAACCACAAATATACACAACGTGTTTTTACATGCTGTTGTGTAAACCTGCTTTTCACTCAACATGTTATGAACCCTTCAATGTCGGTAAATACCTGAAGATTCTCAGTAGCACCTGGTATATTGTTTTATTGCCTAACATAACTTACTTAACAAAGAGTCAGTTCTTCACCTGGAATAAACAGATATAGTAATATGGGGCTGTTATGTGGACTAAATGATAATCTATGTAAGGTGTTTAAATCTAGTAGCCAGATAGTTTGAAAGAAGGAATGTGCGTGGAGAGTGACATCATTGAATTCACACCCTGTTTATCTGCCAGAGAGGCTGTTCCTGATGGCCAGATGGTCGGGTTATTTGCAAGTGGCGTTTAAACTGGGTTCTGTGGTGTGAAACCAACCCACACTTGGTTGTGCCAGTGTGAATTCTTGCAGTATTTTACTTTTGATCAGGTGTGTAACTGAAGATAGGTAGGGGTTTCCCATTACCAAGTTTTTTTTTTTTTTTTCCCTAAGCTACAGTGACTCTCGGGACCAACTTTAAGTTCTCCCAGCCATAGTAACAGTAATTTAATTCGGCTTCTAGTTTAATTAGATATGGAGACAAAGTTATTTCCTTGAAGAATATTGTGTTTTATGACCTTACTCTTTTTCCAGATGAAACTAGGAATGAGCCAGATGAGCAGAGACATGGACATCTGTGTTCATTCATGGTCTCTTAAACGTGTGAACCTCAGGCTTTTCAATGGTGGGCGTTAAAGGCATGGGTGAGCCTTGCATTATCCAATGTCAAGGTGGATGTATATCAGAGCAGATAGTACAAGCTGTCACCTACATTCTAACATACTGAGTCCCTGGCAGCCAACTTGGTTATAAATGCCCATCAGTGACCCCTGCTGCCCAGGGCTCCCCTACTGGGGCTCAGCATTTGGCTGTCAGTGCCACCTGGGACCCTGGAAATCACAGTCTGTTCAACAGATGATGAGGTGTGGAGTAATCCAGTTACTTTGGAAAAAAACTGTAAAGAAGAAACAGCACCGTCAATTCTATCACTGAGAGCTGGTAGCTTTTACTATTTGGAAGAATATATATTTTAACCACAAATATACACAACGTGTTTTTACATGCTGTTGTGTAAACCTGCTTTTCACTCAACATGTTATGAACCCTTCAATGTCGGTAAATACCTGAAGATTCTCAGTAGCACCTGGTATATTGTTTTATTGCCTAACATAACTTACTTAACAAAGAGTCAGTTCTTCACCTGGAATAAACAGATATAGTAATATGGGGCTGTTATGTGGACTAAATGATAATCTATGTAAGGTGTTTAACACAGTAGAGGGCCTGCAGGATGCAGTAAACATCCAGGGGTATACCATCTTCTCTAAAGATATGTAATTACCCCATGATGATAAATTCCTGAGTGGGATTGTTTGAGTCATGTGGCTTGGACATTTTCAGTTGATTCACATCACCAAATAGCTCTCCGGAGAAGTTAGAGCGGTTATATAGTCCCACCCACAGTACGCACAGGAGCTTGGGTCCCCACTCCTCCCTGGGTGTATTTTATCAAGCTTTTTCAAAAGGGGGGAAACATTATCACATTATTTTTCTTTGATTTTTCTTTTGATTACTAATGAGATTAAATAGCTTTTCAAACGTTGCTGGTCATTTCTATGTCATTTTGTGAATTGCTTGCTTATACCTTTTGCCTATTTTCTTTTGAGATCTTCGACTTTTTCTTATTGACTTGAAAACTTGCTCTATTAATTATTGTGTTACAGATATTTTTTTTCCAGTTTTTTTCAACCTTATGTTCAATATCTTGCAATTTTTTTTTTAGATAGTCGAAAGTAATTGCTATATTAAGGGGCCTGGGTTTTGTATCATTTTTTGTAATAGCCTTCTCATTCTAAGTTTGTAAAAGTATTCACTCATACTTGTAAGATTTTTATGGCTCAACTTTTTGCATTTAAATCTCTGTTCTATGTGTAATTTAATTTGGAGGGGGTGGTAGTAGGAAGGAAATTAGGAATCCAGCTCTTTATTTTTTCCAAAAATGTGGCTTTTCCAGTGCGTTTTTTACCAGTAATTTGAAGTGCTTGCTTTATCATACACTAAAAGAAACTTTGTCTTGTCTTGGACTTTGTTTTGCTCTATTGATCTGTATTGTCTCTTCCTGTGCCAATAACTGTGCTAGGGGATTAATAAATCTCTCCCTGAATGTGGCAAGTTTCATGCTCATCTGCTCCTGATAGAATCAAGCTGACATTTTACATAACTAGTCTTAAATTTCTTGGTTTCTGAGCTTTCTATGATAGTGTATGATTATGTAATCTGAATTACTATATTTACTCTGTGGCCACTCTAGATGCTGGTTTTGGATTGCTAATCACACAAACAACGTATTTACGTGGTTTCCCTTAATTCTGACTTGCTTCTACAGCCTACAGCTGGCTGGCTGCTTAACGTGTAGCGGCCAAATCGTGTTTTCTTTCTGCTGCATAATCTACCTCTTAGGCAGGCTATGTTGGAGCAACACAACTATTGTTTATCAGAAATAAAACAAGCTTCAGCTCTCTGCCACCTTTTCCATTCCAGTTGTCATGTACACAGCTAATGTTTAACATCTTTTTTGTAACAATACTTGAGGTAGACGCTGTACCTACTGTTGGCTGGGCTCCTCAACTCCCGCTGTTTTTATATGTTCGTATTTTAATATTGTAGGATATTCATTGGAAATCCTGTGCTGGAAGTTTGGGGTTTTCTGTGCTTGAAGGGCTTCTTCAGCCTTTCAGTTCTTTCTGTCCACAGAGCTTTGTCTTCTGCTCTTACTTCTTCTGTTCATCTTGGCCTTGATTAGAGCAGTTGAACCATAATTTATTAGTTGATTATGTTCAGCTGTACATACCATTGGAGCCCTTCCTTGTGTGAGTAAGTGATCCTGTGGCCTCGTCTCAGCTTGCTTTGGGTATTTCAAGAAGTACTTTCCTTTTCACACACGTTTCCTTTTCTCTGTTTTCATTATCCTTCCATTCCCACCATAACTGTGTTTATCTTGATCTTGAAATTCTTATTTAACAAGTACTTAATATGCTGATACTCAGCACTTTACTCGTTGGTGAAATTAACATATTTTTATTAGTGTTGCCCTTTGAAATTGTTCAGAATACTTGCCTGTATCTTCGTTCTAGTTCTGTGTGCACAACACCCCCACCATATCCACTATTGTTTATATCGGTTCCCACCTCCATAAGCCCTGTTTAAATCTCCGTGGACAGACTGATTTCTTCATACTCAAATATTTGAATTTCTCTTCTGTATAGTCTACTCCTGACCATTGCCTCTAAACACTTTGATGTGTTTAGGGGAACTTGACCAATTTTGACTGCGTGGAGTTGATGGTAACTACAGTGGAAGGAGAGGAATAAGGTCACTGTTGTACATGTGAACCACTCAAGAACAAATACTAGTGTTTAACAATGTTTTGGCTGGCAGTAAGGGTATGGGAAGAAACCCTGATTAGCCAGTATTTACCAAAATGGTAGAAACCACAGTACAGGGGAGATTACACATAGATCCATTTTGGTTGCAAGGGTTTGTGAATAGACTTTGTTCACAGAGCGTTTAATATTTATTTGCTAGGCCAGTATTACACTTCCCGATCCATTCCAGTTGTCATGTACACAGCTAATGTTTAACATCTTTTTTGTAACAATACTTGAGGTAGACGCTGTACCTACTGTTGGCTGGGCTCCTCAACTCCCGCTGTTTTTATATGTTCGTATTTTAATATTGTAGGATATTCATTGGAAATCCTGTGCTGGAAGTTTGGGGTTTTCTGTGCTTGAAGGGCTTCTTCAGCCTTTCAGTTCTTTCTGTCCACAGAGCTTTGTCTTCTGCTCTTACTTCTTCTGTTCATCTTGGCCTTGATTAGAGCAGTTGAACCATAATTTATTAGTTGATTATGTTCAGCTGTACATACCATTGGAGCCCTTCCTTGTGTGAGTAAGTGATCCTGTGGCCTCGTCTCAGCTTGCTTTGGGTATTTCAAGAAGTACTTTCCTTTTCACACACGTTTCCTTTTCTCTGTTTTCATTATCCTTCCATTCCCACCATAACTGTGTTTATCTTGATCTTGAAATTCTTATTTAACAAGTACTTAATATGCTGATACTCAGCACTTTACTCGTTGGTGAAATTAACATATTTTTATTAGTGTTGCCCTTTGAAATTGTTCAGAATACTTGCCTGTATCTTCGTTCTAGTTCTGTGTGCACAACACCCCCACCATATCCACTATTGTTTATATCGGTTCCCACCTCCATAAGCCCTGTTTAAATCTCCGTGGACAGACTGATTTCTTCATACTCAAATATTTGAATTTCTCTTCTGTATAGTCTACTCCTGACCATTGCCTCTAAACACTTTGATGTGTTTAGGGGAACTTGACCAATTTTGACTGCGTGGAGTTGATGGTAACTACAGTGGAAGGAGAGGAATAAGGTCACTGTTGTACATGTGAACCACTCAAGAACAAATACTAGTGTTTAACAATGTTTTGGCTGGCAGTAAGGGTATGGGAAGAAACCCTGATTAGCCAGTATTTACCAAAATGGTAGAAACCACAGTACAGGGGAGATTACACATAGATCCATTTTGGTTGCAAGGGTTTGTGAATAGACTTTGTTCACAGAGCGTTTAATATTTATGACCTTGTGCTAGGCCAGACCATATTACACTTTACCGCCTAAGAGTTCCCAGCATAATTTGAGAGGTAGCCAGATATGTAAATAGTTGCAGTATATGTGGCATCCATATGCACTGTGGAAAATAACACCTAAAGAGGAGATCATTCAAGCTCTAATAATTAGGAATTAGAATGGTTGGCTCTACATAGAAAAATAGGATTTTAGCTGTCTTTCAGATCTTCTTTTGCACTGGTGTAGTCCCTCTCTTGTGGCTGTCAAAAAAAAAAAAAAAACAACAACCACCACCTACAATATGGAAATGTAAATTGGTGTAGCCACTATGGAAAACAGTATGGACATTCCTCGGAAAACTGAAAATAGAGTTGGCCATATGATCCAGCAATCCCATTCTTGGGCATATACCAGACCAAACTATATTTGAAAAGATACATTCATCCCTGTGTTCATAGCAGCACTATTTACAATAACCAAGACATGGAAACAATCTAAATGTCCATTAACAGATGAATGGATAAAGAAGATGTATATGCACAGTGGAATATTGTGTGTGTCTGTGTGCGTATGCTTAGTTGCTCAGTCTTGTCTGACTCTTTGTGATCCTGTGAACTATAGCCTGCCAGACTCTTCTGTCCTTGGGATTTTCCAGACAAAAATACTGGAGTGGCTTGCCATTTTCCTCTCCAGGGGATTTTCCCATTCCAGGGATAAAATCCATGTTTCCTACACTTCCTGCATTGGCAAGCAGATTCTTTACCACTGCACCACCTGGAAAGCCCTAATGAAATATTACTCAGTCATTAAAAAGAATGAGATAATGCCATTTGTAGCAACATGGATGGACCTAGAGATTATCATACCAGCGAAATAAGTCAGAAAGACAAAGACGAATACCATGGTATCATTTGTATGTGGCATCTAAAATGGGGCGGAAATGAACAAAGCAAAAACAGACAAATATAGAGAACAGACTTGTGGTTTCCAAGGGAGCATGGGGGAAGGAAAGATTGGGAGTTTGGGATTAGCAGATTCAAACTATTGTGTAAGAATAGATAAACAGCAAGGTTCTATACTTCAAGTAGCACCTTGAAGTATATTCAATATATTGTGATAAACCATTATGAAAAAAGAATATATGTGTGTGTGTATGTATGTATGTATATATATGTATATATATATGTTTAACTGGGTCACTTTGATGTACAGCAGAAGTTAAATACATTTTAAATCAACCATATTTCAACAACTAAAAATGAAACAAACACCTGCCATATAATGCTGAGGAGCAATGGACAAGTTCAGAATAGAACCCTTCTTCTTTAAAACCTGACTAAAAAGTTATTATTTAAAAAAAAAAATTTTGACCTCTTTTATTGTTTATTTATTTATTTATTTTCATCCATCTGTAATCTCTGGCCTTTGTGGGCCTCCCATCGCAGTGGCCTCTCTTGTTGCAGAGCACTAGCTCTGGGTACAAGCGCTCCAGAGCTCTGGCTCATAATTGGATACATCAGTTCAGCTGCTCCTTGGCATGTGGGATCACCCCAGGCCAGAGATCGAACCAGCGCCCCTTGTGCTGCAAGGCAGACCCCGGACCACCAGGGAACCCGAATTCAGTCTATGTCCATTACAGATGAATGGATAAAGAAGATGTATATGCACAGTGGAATATTGTGTGTGTCTGTGTGCGTATGCTTAGTTGCTCAGTCTTGTCTGACTCTTTGTGATCCTGTGAACTATAGCCTGCCAGACTCTTCTGTCCTTGGGATTTTCCAGACAAAAATACTGGAGTGGCTTGCCATTTTCCTCTCCAGGGGATTTTCCCATTCCAGGGATAAAATCCATGTTTCCTACACTTCCTGCATTGGCAAGCAGATTCTTTACCACTGCACCACCTGGAAAGCCCTAATGAAATATTACTCAGTCATTAAAAAGAATGAGATAATGCCATTTGTAGCAACATGGATGGACCTAGAGATGATCATACCAGCGAAATAAGTCAGAAAGACAAAGACGAATACCATGGTATCATTTGTATGTGGCATCTAAAATGGGGGAAATGAACAAAGCAAAAACAGACAAATATAGAGAACAGACTTGTGGTTTCCAAGGGAGCATGGGGGAAGGAAAGATTGGGAGTTTGGGATTAGCAGATTCAAACTATTGTGTAAGAATAGATAAACAGCAAGGTTCTATACTTCAAGTAGCACCTTGAAGTATATTCAATATATTGTGATAAACCATTATGAAAAAAGAATATATGTGTGTGTGTATGTATGTATGTATATATATGTATATATATATGTTTAACTGGGTCACTTTGATGTACAGCAGAAGTTAAATACATTTTAAATCAACCATATTTCAACAACTAAAAATGAAACAAACACCTGCCATATAATGCTGAGGAGCAATGGACAAGTTCAGAATAGAACCCTTCTTCTTTAAAACCTGACTAAAAAGTTATTATTTAAAAAAAAAAATTTTGACCTCTTTTATTGTTTATTTATTTATTTATTTTCATCCATCTGTAATCTCTGGCCTTTGTGGGCCTCCCATCGCAGTGGCCTCTCTTGTTGCAGAGCACTAGCTCTGGGTACAAGCGCTCCAGAGCTCTGGCTCATAATTGGATACATCAGTTCAGCTGCTCCTTGGCATGTGGGATCACCCCAGGCCAGAGATCGAACCAGTGCCCCTTGTGCTGCAAGGCAGACTCTTTACCCACTGGACCACCAGGGAAGCCCCAGAAACCTGACTTTTTAAAAGGTATTTTCACTGGGTATAGGGATCTATCTGTATAGTATTCCCCCCAGTTCTTTAGAGATTTTGATACACTGATTTGCATTGTTTCTGCAGAGAGGTCTGCTCTGATTCTTTGTTCTTCTGTATGTACTGTCATTTTTTTCTTCCAGATGTCTATCACCAATTTTAAACAATGTAAATATGATTTGCCCTTGTATAGTTTTCTCTCTCTCTTTTTTAAAGATTTATTTATTTATTTATTTTGGTGGGGGGGTAGAGAGGCAGGGGAGCAGGCGGGCCACTTCTATTGGTCTTTCATTTGTCCATTTTCATCTATCTTTGTTCTTTGGCCCCTGTGGGCCTCCCATCGTGGTGGCCTCTGTCGTCGCAGAGCGCTGGCTCTGGGCGCATGCGCGCCAGAGCTCCGGCTCGGTAATTGGACACATCGGTCCAGCCACTCCGCGGCACGTGGGATCTTCCCAGGCCAGGGATCGAACCGGCGCCCCTTGCACTGCAAGGCGGTGTCCTTACCCACTGGACCACCAGGGAAGCCCAGTTTTCTCTTTTTTTAAATTACTTATTTTCGGCATGGGCTCTAGGGCTCGAGAGAGTCAGTAGTTGCAGCACGGGGGCTCCGTAGTTGTGGTTCCTGCTCTCTAGCACACGCATTCAGTAGTTGTGGCACACAGGCTTAGTTGCTCCTTATGCCGCATATGGAATCTTTCCTGGATCAGGAAGCAAACCCATGTCTTCTGCATTGGCAGGTAGATTCTTATCTATAAGTACCTTCCCTGGTATAGTTTTCATTGTGTTTCTTGAGCTTAGGGTTTGTGAGCTTCTTGGATCTCTGGGCATATATTTTTCCTCAAATTTGGGAAATCTTTGGTTGTAATTTCTTCAATTTTTTTTTTTTCTATTCCCTTCCACCCTCCACATCTTTCAGACTTCATTATATATTGCTTGAAGTTCTGTAGCTCAATGATTCTCTCCCTCTCTTGTTTTTTTTTTTTTTTTTTTTGATCATTTTTTGCTGTCTTTCTCTTTGGGTAGTTTCCACTAGATGTGTCTTCCAGTTTATTAGTCTTTTTTTTTTCTGTGTCTAGTTTCCTGTTAATCGTACTTTTCATCTAGGATGTGTAATTCTCATCTCTAGAAGTTCAATTTTAATCTGTTTAAATATCTTCCATATTTTTATTTAATTCTCATCTTTGCTCAGTCTATTATCTAACTTCTTGAATAAACATATGGAGTATAATAACTGTTTTAATGTCTTTAGTCATAGTATTTATGTTATTTCTGAGTCAGTTCGATTGATTTTTCTCCTCATTGTGGGACCTGTTTTCTTGCTTCATTGCATGCCTGTTCTTTGTTGTTGTTGTTGCTGACTGTTAGATATGGTGAGTTTTATCTTCTTGAGTGCTGTTATTTTAATATTCCTATAAATATCCACTGTACCGGCAGTAAAGAATCTGTCTATCAGTGCAGGAAATGTGGGTTTGATCCCTAGGTTGGGAAGATCCTCTAGAGGAGGAAATGGTAGCCCATTTCAGTATGCTTTCTTGGAAAATTCCACGGAAAGAGGAGCCTGGTGGGCTATAGTCCCTGGGGTCACAGAGGGTCAGGCATGACTGAGCAACCGAGCACGCTATGCTGTATATTAGTTGCTAAAATGAGTAGGCTTTGTCCCTGCACCAGATGGGCTTAAGGTCTAGTGAGGAAGGCAGACAAAATTCTTATTAGTATAATTAGAAGTAATACATGTTTTGAAATATAGATGCAACCACAATGTAGAATGACATGTACTTTGTGTTAAACATGATAAATAGTCAAGCATTAGAATTAATGGCCTTTTGCTGTCAATGTAAATTCTGCCTCCTAACCATGGCCAGGTTGTCCACCATTTTACTGGACATATGTAATCCTCCTGCTGAAGGGGTAGAATTGAATCTGTGGTTCCCCAGTTCTCTTGGATTTGTCTCCTTTTCATATGACCTTTTCTTTCTATCAGAGCTTTGGTCTGTTGTTAGATCTGATTTCATTTTTGTCTTTTACTTTCACCAGTATTAAGAGTGATAAAGATGGAAATATAAAAAATTAGTTGCACTTTAATTTTGCTGTCTTTCTCTTTGGGTAGTTTCCACTAGATGTGTCTTCCAGTTTATTAGTCTTTTTTTTTTCTGTGTCTAGTTTCCTGTTAATCGTACTTTTCATCTAGGATGTGTAATTCTCATCTCTAGAAGTTCAATTTTAATCTGTTTAAATATCTTCCATATTTTTATTTAATTCTCATCTTTGCTCAGTCTATTATCTAACTTCTTGAATAAACATATGGAGTATAATAACTGTTTTAATGTCTTTAGTCATAGTATTTATGTTATTTCTGAGTCAGTTCGATTGATTTTTCTCCTCATTGTGGGACCTGTTTTCTTGCTTCATTGCATGCCTGTTCTTTGTTGTTGTTGTTGCTGACTGTTAGATATGGTGAGTTTTATCTTCTTGAGTGCTGTTATTTTAATATTCCTATAAATATCCACTGTACCGGCAGTAAAGAATCTGTCTATCAGTGCAGGAAATGTGGGTTTGATCCCTAGGTTGGGAAGATCCTCTAGAGGAGGAAATGGTAGCCCATTTCAGTATGCTTTCTTGGAAAATTCCACGGAAAGAGGAGCCTGGTGGGCTATAGTCCCTGGGGTCACAGAGGGTCAGGCATGACTGAGCAACCGAGCACGCTATGCTGTATATTAGTTGCTAAAATGAGTAGGCTTTGTCCCTGCACCAGATGGGCTTAAGGTCTAGTGAGGAAGGCAGACAAAATTCTTATTAGTATAATTAGAAGTAATACATGTTTTGAAATATAGATGCAACCACAATGTAGAATGACATGTACTTTGTGTTAAACATGATAAATAGTCAAGCATTAGAATTAATGGCCTTTTGCTGTCAATGTAAATTCTGCCTCCTAACCATGGCCAGGTTGTCCACCATTTTACTGGACATATGTAATCCTCCTGCTGAAGGGGTAGAATTGAATCTGTGGTTCCCCAGTTCTCTTGGATTTGTCTCCTTTTCATATGACCTTTTCTTTCTATCAGAGCTTTGGTCTGTTGTTAGATCTGATTTCATTTTTGTCTTTTACTTTCACCAGTATTAAGAGTGATAAAGATGGAAATATAAAAAATTAGTTGCACTTTAGGTGGATGAGTTTTCTTAGTGAGTTCAGAAGTAAAATTTGATTTTTGGAAAGGGAAGATTAAGGGTAGCATAAAACCACAGTTAATGAATTTCACCTCCATTTTCCCAAAGGAACTCTGGATGATGAGTGAGGTCAACTACAGTTTGATTTGTTTAGGTTAAGTTGAGGGTTGCTAGTATCCTCTAATAATCCTCTTTCTGTGACTAAGCAGTAGGAAGATGTGAGTAATGCCAGTGTCTGCTGACTGGCTCAAGTGTGTAGAACATTGCCTGAAAAGTGCAAGCTTGCTTGAGCTAGCCAGAGCTCCAGTGGTGGAATTTTTCTTTTATGCTGATCAGCTCTTGTGCACGGAACCTTTCTTGGAAAGATAGCCTTTGTTTAGATAACTGCCATCCCATGCAGCCTGTCTGGTATTTGTGGAAGCTCTGGATATCCCTGCCTCTCCTCAAGAGCTCCTTGATGTAATTTCAGACACTGTATCCTCACTCAAGAGAACATGCTGTCTTGCTCTGTGTGGCATCTTACAAGGCACGCTGCTGTGTCAGTTTTTAAGCTTCTGGTTCCAGATGTCTCTAGCAGACCTACTTTTTCTCAGACACTTGGCCAGCTTACATGTATGAATAGCCTTTCTGTCCCGCAGCAGCTGTGAGAGGCTCTGAGCGTTGGAGAGTTAACCAACATTTACTGATCAAGTTGTCTGGGTGGCGCTGGGTACTGCTGACAGGGATTGGACAAGAGATTCTGTCCACCTCAAGCTACTTCCAGCACAGGGGAGACAACGTAGGTGAATTTAGCAACCCGTTTAGAAGAACCACAGAAGAAAATTAGAAGATAAGCCAAACAGTTAGGGTTTTGAGTTCTGTTTCTTCAGACTTCTCTGTTGGGATTGGTGGCATGAATGACCACGCAGCTGAAATCCCACCATTTATAGACAGGCTGTATTTTGAGTCAAATTTGTGGTTTGGGAAGGATGTATAATTCAGCAAATGCTTTTTGAACATGCAAGGGGTAGAATTGAATCTTCCCCATTTTGTTTGGACCTTTTCTTTCTATCAGAGCTTTGGTCTGTTGTTAGATCTGATTTCATTTTTGTCTTTTACTTTCACCAGTATTAAGAGTGATAAAGATGGAAATATAAAAAATTAGTTGCACTTTAGGTGGATGAGTTTTCTTAGTGAGTTCAGAAGTAAAATTTGATTTTTGGAAAGGGAAGATTAAGGGTAGCATAAAACCACAGTTAATGAATTTCACCTCCATTTTCCCAAAGGAACTCTGGATGATGAGTGAGGTCAACTACAGTTTGATTTGTTTAGGTTAAGTTGAGGGTTGCTAGTATCCTCTAATAATCCTCTTTCTGTGACTAAGCAGTAGGAAGATGTGAGTAATGCCAGTGTCTGCTGACTGGCTCAAGTGTGTAGAACATTGCCTGAAAAGTGCAAGCTTGCTTGAGCTAGCCAGAGCTCCAGTGGTGGAATTTTTCTTTTATGCTGATCAGCTCTTGTGCACGGAACCTTTCTTGGAAAGATAGCCTTTGTTTAGATAACTGCCATCCCATGCAGCCTGTCTGGTATTTGTGGAAGCTCTGGATATCCCTGCCTCTCCTCAAGAGCTCCTTGATGTAATTTCAGACACTGTATCCTCACTCAAGAGAACATGCTGTCTTGCTCTGTGTGGCATCTTACAAGGCACGCTGCTGTGTCAGTTTTTAAGCTTCTGGTTCCAGATGTCTCTAGCAGACCTACTTTTTCTCAGACACTTGGCCAGCTTACATGTATGAATAGCCTTTCTGTCCCGCAGCAGCTGTGAGAGGCTCTGAGCGTTGGAGAGTTAACCAACATTTACTGATCAAGTTGTCTGGGTGGCGCTGCGGGTACTGCTGACAGGGATTGGACAAGAGATTCTGTCCACCTCAAGCTACTTCCAGCACAGGGGAGACAACGTAGGTGAATTTAGCAACCCGTTTAGAAGAACCACAGAAGAAAATTAGAAGATAAGCCAAACAGTTAGGGTTTTGAGTTCTGTTTCTTCAGACTTCTCTGTTGGGATTGGTGGCATGAATGACCACGCAGCTGAAATCCCACCATTTATAGACAGGCTGTATTTTGAGTCAAATTTGTGGTTTGGGAAGGATGTATAATTCAGCAAATGCTTTTTGAACATGCAAAGTATCGTGGTAGGCACAGGGCACACCACGACTATAAAATTATATCCTCAGCTTCTGAGGAACTGCTCATATTTGGAAAGACAGGGCATATTTAAGATTTCAAAAATCTTAATAATATGTAAGTCTTCATGAAAAAAAAGCATAGTCATCAACAAACTGCTAACTCCTCTGGGTGGTGGGCTGTGGTGAGGCTGTGGGGGAGGGGAAGGATCTTCACTTCTTACTATACATTTCTATATATTAATATATGTAGTAAGAAGTGTTTACCAAGTGCCAGTGTTGCCCTTTTGGTATTATTTCTTTATCATTTAAAAAAGTAATAGGACTTCCCTGGTGGTCCAGTGGGTAAGGACACCGCCTTGCAGTGCAAGGGGCGCCGGTTCGATCCCTGGCCTGGGAAGATCCCACGTGCCGCGGAGTGGCTGGACTGATGTGTCCAATTACCGAGCTGGAGCTCTGGAGCGCATGCGCCCAGAGCCAGCGCTCTGCAGCAACAGAGGCCACTGCGATGGGAGGCCCACAGGAGCCAAAGAACAAAGACGGATGAAAATAGAGAAATGAAAGACCAATAGAAGTGACCCGCCCATCCCCCTCCCTCCCCAGCCCCACCCCTGCCAAAAAGATAAATAAATAAAATAAATGTTAATAACAAATAAATAAAAAAAATTAAAAAGTGATAGATGTCCATCGACAAATGAATGGATAAAGAAACTCTGGTACATATATACAATGGAATACTACTCAGCTATTAAAGGAAATGCAGAAGACTCAGTCCTAATGAGGTGGCTGGAGCTAGAACCTATCATAAAAAGTGAAGTAAGTCAAAAAGAGAAAGACAAGTACAGTATACTAGCACATATATATGGATTCTAGTAGTATGGTCTTGATAACACAGCAGAGAACTCATGGAAAAACAGACAGAGAATAGACATATGGACATTGTAGGGAAGAAGCAGGGAGGGGAAGGCATGGAGGTACAAGTAACATGGAAACCTATACTGTCATGTGTGGAAAAGATAGCTATTATCTTTGTGCTAAGGGAAAAGGATTGCTCACAATGGCTTGGGGTGATGGTCCGGAGGGTGGGATTGGGGACCTGAGGTGGGGTGGCCGGGTTTTGAGTTCTGTTTCTTCAGACTTCTCTGTTGGGACTGGTGGCATGAATGCCCCCGCAGCTGAAATCCCACCATTTATAGACAGGCTGTATTTTGAGTCAAATTTGTGGTTTGGGAAGGATGTATAATTCAGCAAATGCTTTTTGAACATGCAAAGTATCGTGGTAGGCACAGGGCACACCACGACTATAAAATTATATCCTCAGCTTCTGAGGAACTGCTCATATTTGGAAAGACAGGGCATATTTAAGATTTCAAAAATCTTAATAATATGTAAGTCTTCATGAAAAAAAAGCATAGTCATCAACAAACTGCTAACTCCTCTGGGTGGTGGGCTGTGGTGAGGCTGTGGGGGAGGGGAAGGATCTTCACTTCTTACTATACATTTCTATATATTAATATATGTAGTAAGAAGTGTTTACCAAGTGCCAGTGTTGCCCTTTTGGTATTATTTCTTTATCATTTAAAAAAGTAATAGGACTTCCCTGGTGGTCCAGTGGGTAAGGACACCGCCTTGCAGTGCAAGGGGCGCCGGTTCGATCCCTGGCCTGGGAAGATCCCACGTGCCGCGGAGTGGCTGGACTGATGTGTCCAATTACCGAGCTGGAGCTCTGGAGCGCATGCGCCCAGAGCCAGCGCTCTGCAGCAACAGAGGCCACTGCGATGGGAGGCCCACAGGAGCCAAAGAACAAAGACGGATGAAAATAGAGAAATGAAAGACCAATAGAAGTGACCCGCCCATCCCCCTCCCTCCCCACCCCACCCCCCAAAAGATAAATAAATAAAATAAATGTTAATAACAAATAAATAAAAAAAATTAAAAAGTGATAGATGTCCATCGACAAATGAATGGATAAAGAAACTCTGGTACATATATACAATGGAATACTACTCAGCTATTAAAGGAAATGCAGAAGACTCAGTCCTAATGAGGTGGCTGGAGCTAGAACCTATCATAAAAAGTGAAGTAAGTCAAAAAGAGAAAGACAAGTACAGTATACTAGCACATATATATGGATTCTAGTAGTATGGTCTTGATAACACACGCAGTGAACTCATGGAAAAACAGACAGAGAATAGACATATGGACATTGTAGGGAAGAAGCAGGGAGGGGAAGGCATGGAGGTACAAGTAACATGGAAACCTATACTGTCATGTGTGGAAAAGATAGCTATTATCTTTGTGCTAAGGGAAAAGGATTGCTCACAATGGCTTGGGGTGATGGTCCGGAGGGGTGGGATTGGGGGACCTGAGGTGGGGTGGGGAGGGGACCAGGGATATGCATATGACTGATCTGGGAACATACATGTCGGTGAGCAACAAAACTCTGTAAAACCTTTAAAATAAAGAATTAAAAAAAAAAAAGTGATAGAAAGAAAAAATTTAAAAAATTAAAAAATTTAAAAAAACCCCAACCAAACAAAAATAAAATAAAATAAAAAAGTGATAGAGACTAGTAGATTATATACATAATGTTAACCTTGACTATTCTGTGTGATAGGATTATGATTTATATTCTTTTTATTGTAACTCTCTATTATTGTCTGAACTTCCCAGATGACTGAATGATAAAGAATCCACCTGCCAAGCAGGAAACCTGGGTTTGACCCCTGAGTTGGAAAGATCCCCTGGAGAAGGAAATGACAACCCACTTCACTTTCTTGCCTGGGAAATCCCATGGACAGAGGAGCCTGGCGGGCTCCAGTTCATAGGGTCACGAAAGAGTCAGACACGACCTGGTGACTAAACAACAACATTATCGTCTATGTTTTTCTGTAATGGATATATGTTATTTAAAACAGAAAAGAAAGTATTGGAAACCAAAACTCAAAAGGACTTATAATAATAATTATATTTTAATGTGATTACCACATTTTGGATATAGTACACCAGCTTTCCCTTTTTTGTCTCCTCAACTCTCACAGTTCTATTAAGGTTGTTTTATTATTACTAATATTATTGTTGTTATTTTTATTAAATAGGTGAAACAGGGGTATTTACTCTCGCTTCTTGCCCTTGTCAATTTGGATATGTTAGCCTAGAAGCAAAAAAAATCCAGCTATTAGCTATTCAGCTATTCTATGAAGGCTGCTTAGAAAAATTTAAATTATGCCTATTGGGTTACAATTATATCTGTCATTGTGGGCTGTGATCTCTTGTTTTAAAATATCCTATGAATACTTTATATATCTTTATATTTAGTTCTGTTGGAGAAAGCAAATAGATTATCCCATCTCCCCATCTGGTACGGTGAAGAAACTCATCTGCTTGGCTTACTTCGTGTGAGAGAGAACTAAAATTTCCAAGTTATTTGTAATTCAGGTTAAGTAGTTAAATGTTGTCTCTTCCACATTTTGTTCCAGGAACCCATATCCCCTTATAAACATAATTACTTTGAAAGTGATAGTGGTCTGTATTATTTAAAGAAGTCAAAGATGGAAGCAGAGATGTCATTTTTAAATGATTTTTTTTCCCTTATAGCATGTGTTTGATGATCTCAGTGGCTCAGTATCCTTGTCCTGGGTTGGAGATAGCACTGGGGTAAGTAATGTTTTGACTTTGTTGATTCAGTCCTGCAAGAAGATGGTACAGACTTGGGGGAGTTCAAGGGCTGAATGTTTTACCTTCTGAAATTGTCTCCAGCCTCAACTGTAGAAAATATGTTTGTAGGACAGACTTCCAGAAGGCTGTGGTCGGTTTGGTTTTGCTTTAGAACTGGGAACATCTCGTGACCACCTTCTTCTGTAATAGAAAGATAAGACAGGCACCTTTTTAGTCTTTGGTGGCCCCTTGGCATCAAGGTGAGCGAGAAAGAAAGAAAAAGGGGGGTGCTGTATGTGAAAAAGGAACCTTATGGTCTTTGGGAAGCCTTCTGTGTGGAAGCAGAAGACTATACATTTGCTGGCATTTTTCCTCCAAGCTGTGTTGTTCCTGTGTCCTTTCACAGTAGTTCGTGTGAAAGGACTGTAGCAGCCGTGGGCTTATCATCGTTCAGCTCCATCTGTTGTTCATTCCCCGACCACAAAGGAGGCACTGCCAGGGTTGGAGAAATGAGACAGTCAGTAGTAAGCTCCTTCTTATCCCTCCTAGCATGTAGCCTGACCCCCAGGAAGAGATTTGCTGAGGATTCACTGGCCTCAGGGCTTGACATTACCTGGCTCTGTCATGATCTTGCCTGAACGAGGGCAGGGTCCACAGCTCTTGCCCCTTCAGCGTTCCAGTAATGTATGTCAGAGCCTTCAGGCACGTGAGGCTATATCTGGAGCCAGAAGAAATACAATTTTTGTGCTGAAGAGCAAGTTATTAATCTTTAAATTCCTGGTAGAATTTCTTTAAGCATGTCTCATTTTCTTCTAAAATTTGAGTTGTTCCCTATCTCCCATGATTTATAAATTTATCAAAGATAGTTGGCATCTCCAAGATTTCTTGTTAATGGCTATGTGAGACTCCTTAGCCTCTTGTTACAGTCTAGCACAATCATATCTTCATGCATACTTTTCTCTAGAAAAATGCTTATTAAAAAAACTGATTTCGTGGAGAACCAATAGCAAGGAGAAGAATGAAAGGGCAGATGTGATGTAGTGGCCTGTCGTAGAGCATTCGTCCTGTCCTAACCTCTGTAAGCAGAAAGAGAGATGATTCTTTCCTGAGAATATCTTACAGTAATGTGGACACCGAATAGTTAAATCTTTCCTTTACTGGTATGTGCAGTTGATTAGCTGTGTCACTGCTTCAGGTGTAGACAATGGGCCCATCTCAAAAAAATAAGCTGAGAGCTTCCCTGGTGGTCCAGTGGGTAAGGACACCGCCTTGCAGTGCAAGGGGCGCTGGTTCGATCCCTGGCCTGGGAAGATCCCACGTGCCGCGGAGCGGCTGGACTGATGTGTCCAATCACCGAGCTGGAGCTCTGGAGCACATGTGCCCAGAGCTGGTGCTCTGCGACGAGAGAGGCCACTGCAATGGGAGGCCCACACAGGCCAAGGAACAAAGATGGATGGAAACAGAGAAATGAAAGACCAATAGAAGTGGCCCACCCGCCCCTCTCCCTCCCCAACTCCCCCACCCCCCCAAAATAAAAAAAAAATAAGCTGAGATTTTGAATCATTGTAAGCCTTAATCACTTGGTCCTTGTTGATTTTCAGATATAATATAGATTACTGTGAAGTAGGGTTGTTGGCAGTTGTTCAGACGTTCAGATATTGCAAGCATGTGATTGGACTGTGTTTCTTATTGACCACGTGCTTTTGTCTCTCCAGATCATTCTAGTCTTAACGACTTTCCACGTACCACTGGTAATTATGACTTTCGGACAGTCCAAGCTGTATCGAAGGTGAGTTGCTTGCGTATGATTGGGGTGTTTGACTAAGTAACACGTTGTAAATGCAAGTTCTCTGCTTTTCTAGACCTGATGGGGGTCTCTCAGTTGATTTAAAAGGTCTAGCCAGCTTACATTTTCACCAGATTGTCACACTCAGCTCACTTTTTAATATCTATCTACTTAGCAACCTGAAGAAGCATGAAAAGAATCTAGTTCCAAGGAAATAAGGTTGACTTTAGAACAGTAAAAGAAGATAAAAGAAGCGTCTGTAAGGGTGTGTGTATGTTCATTTAAATGGATATTTATTTGTGGGGAGAGAGCAGACAGTTTAGCCGTCTTTCTATTTATTATGACCACAGAATGGTTTTTGTACCCCTGAAGTGACAGTCCTTACTGTACCTTCAAAGTGATTTTTTTTTTTTATAGCTTGAGTTCCCAGACTAGAGATGGAACCCAGGCCTCAGCACTGAGAGCATAGAATCCTAACCACTGGACAACCAGTGGATTTAGATGTCAGATATCTAAAATATTAGGTAAATATTTTTTATGTAACATTTTGAGCCCCAAACAGATTGTTTTTAGGTCTGGGGAAAGTTCTCAGATCAGCCCTACAAAGGGCCTGGTAATGATGGTGGTGATGTATGTTCTGGAACCACAGTCTATACTGTGACATTCCCAAAGCTTTAGGGCTGTCTTCTCAAAGGTCCAGCTTGGTTAAAGAGTAGGATTCTTTTCCTTACCTATAAGATTCAAAGCCAGTTAGCTCCCAGAAATGGCTAATTATCTTCTCAATCATATGTCTATCCCATTTTCCCCCAGGGACCTAAAGAAATTTGACATTTTAAGCAGATGACATAGAAATTACCCTCTGAGACCAGGGACCTCCCAGGAGCCATTGTACTTTCTCAGGGTTCTTTCTTTGATTGTCGGCCTTGGGTAAAGTGGGAGTGAATCTGTGTTGAAAGTCTTAAGATAGATAAATCCAACTTCCCTTTCCCAATAGGTGAGCCTTGACTGCTGCTCCTGAGTCTGGAGCCCCTCGGCCATACCACCCTGAGCATGCCCGATCTCGTCTGGGTCTGGTGCTTTCAGAGAGCCAGTGCTCTCTGCCCTTCAACATAGTGACTTTAGCTTAAAAATAGGCCGGGGAAAGGGAAATTTCCATCTTGGGAGCATTGCACACCCATGACGGCGGGTTCTTGACTAACTTGGAGGTCTCCAGCAACTAGCTAGCTAAGTGACTGATATAGCAGACAGGCAGTACCTGTTAATCAAATGAAAGAATGCCTTGCCTTCTTTAATAATTCTTAGGCTAATAATATTTTAATTTTTTATAAGGATTGGCAAAATATCATAGAATCCTAGTTCTAGAAGGGACTGTAATTTATTGGTGATTTTGGTTATTAAGTTAAAACATTAGTTGAACCATTTCAGACATGAAAATTATTCTGTTTTGGGAGGAAAAAATGCATTAAAATTTTTATAACTTTAGTAAACTCTTTTCATTTTCTAAGAAACTTGGCTGTTGTAAAACCTTTGTTAGTTTTTCTTACCAATGAAACTAGTTCCCAGACTAGAGATGGAACCCAGGCCTCAGCACTGAGAGCATAGAATCCTAACCACTGGACAACCAGTGGATTTAGATGTCAGATATCTAAAATATTAGGTAAATATTTTTTATGTAACATTTTGAGCCCCAAACAGATTGTTTTTAGGTCTGGGGAAAGTTCTCAGATCAGCCCTACAAAGGGCCTGGTAATGATGGTGGTGATGTATGTTCTGGAACCACAGTCTATACTGTGACATTCCCAAAGCTTTAGGGCTGTCTTCTCAAAGGTCCAGCTTGGTTAAAGAGTAGGATTCTTTTCCTTACCTATAAGATTCAAAGCCAGTTAGCTCCCAGAAATGGCTAATTATCTTCTCAATCATATGTCTATCCCATTTTCCCCCAGGGACCTAAAGAAATTTGACATTTTAAGCAGATGACATAGAAATTACCCTCTGAGACCAGGGACCTCCCAGGAGCCATTGTACTTTCTCAGGGTTCTTTCTTTGATTGTCGGCCTTGGGTAAAGTGGGAGTGAATCTGTGTTGAAAGTCTTAAGATAGATAAATCCAACTTCCCTTTCCCAATAGGTGAGCCTTGACTGCTGCTCCTGAGTCTGGAGCCCCTCGGCCATACCACCCTGAGCATGCCCGATCTCGTCTGGGTCTGGTGCTTTCAGAGAGCCAGTGCTCTCTGCCCTTCAACATAGTGACTTTAGCTTAAAAATAGGCCGGGAAGGAATTGCCATCTTGGGAGCATTGCACACTCCATGACGGCGGGTTCTTGACTAACTTGGAGGTCTCCAGCAACTAGCTAGCTAAGTGACTGATATAGCAGACAGGCAGTACCTGTTAATCAAATGAAAGAATGCCTTGCCTTCTTTAATAATTCTTAGGCTAATAATATTTTAATTTTTTATAAGGATTGGCAAAATATCATAGAATCCTAGTTCTAGAAGGGACTGTAATTTATTGGTGATTTTGGTTATTAAGTTAAAACATTAGTTGAACCATTTCAGACATGAAAATTATTCTGTTTTGGGAGGAAAAAATGCATTAAAATTTTTATAACTTTAGTAAACTCTTTTCATTTTCTAAGAAACTTGGCTGTTGTAAAAACCTTTGTTAGTTTTTCTTACCAATGCATCTTTCATTAAAAAGCAATATAATCATATTATAAAACATTTGGAAATTTTAAAAGAAAGGGAAAAATTAACTATAAAGTCAGGTAATCTTATTTACAGTTAAATCAATTATCTTGATTTTCCCCTTTAATGTTATACCATATGACTGTATAGGAAGCAACATGGTACAGTGTAAAT
This sequence comes from Tragulus kanchil, assembly GCA_022376925.1. Taxonomy (NCBI): domain Eukaryota; kingdom Metazoa; phylum Chordata; class Mammalia; order Artiodactyla; family Tragulidae; genus Tragulus; species Tragulus kanchil. Next base: position 140,026,912 of record JAIOJX010000024.1, read on the forward strand.
TTGCCCCTTGGCGTATGGGCCTGGGGTTGAATCTCAGCATTATCATTTGTGAGCAGAATGAACTTGGGTAAGTTATTTAACCTCCCTGAGTCATTTTTGTCATCAGTAAAAGATGATAAAAGCCACCTTAGAGCTGTTGTAAGTTATACCTTGTAGTACCTGGCATGGAGTAAGAACTTGGTGCTCTTAGCTATTGCCTTGCCGACAGCCAGGTATGGCATGTAGCCAGCGTGTACTGCACTGTGGTACCATTAATAGTTTTTTAAATGAATTGAAAGGCTTCCACACCTGTTGATAGAAAGTGATTGCCTGTGCCCAGATGCCTCCATGGCTTCTACAAGTACATACACACACACACCCCTTCCAGCGTGCAGGTGTTAGCAACACCTGATGTTATGAACTGTAACCTTCTGATTAGTCTGTGCTTATACTGTGGTATTTGTCATATTCTCACTAATTTTATTAGATTGAAAGAATTTACTTAATCATTATTCTCTTGGACACCTAAGTTGCAGTTTTTTCACTATTGTTAATGCTGCTGTGATAAATATCACCTATATATATTATAGAAGATGCCTATTTCCAGTTTATGTTTTGGTAGCAAATGAAAACCTCTCTAATTGATCTCTACATGTTTTGAAGCCTTTACTAAGCTCCTTCTCTTGGTTGAATTATGTTCTAAATCTGTTGCTTCAGCAACTTTTTTTGCTTGCTTTCTGAATTCACATTTTAGTCTCTATAGTGCTCTTTAATCACGTGGTTAGAACTGGACCTGACAGACCTGAGTCATACCCATGGGAGTGAAGTGTCTTTCCACAACTTCTTTTCCTATCCTTTTGCTTTTCAGTATTTTGCTTATTTTGAGACACCCCCAAACAAAACAAAACAGCATCACCAGCTTCCTCAGTGGTCCAGTGTGTAAAGAGTCCACGTTGCTGTGCAAGGGCTGCTGGTTCAATCCCTGGCCTGGGAAGATCCCACGTGCCATGGAGCAGCTGGACTAGTGTGTCCAATTACAAGCCAGCACTCAAGCACATGCACCCAGAGCCGGTGCTCTGCTACAGGAGAGGCCACTGCGATAGGAGGCCCACACTGGCCAAAGAATAAAGAGAGATGAAAATAAATAAATGAAAAACCAATTAAAGAGGCCAAAATAAAAAAAAAAATGACTAGAGAAATAAAAAGTTAAAAGAGGGCTTCCCCTGGTGGTCCAGTGGGTAAGGACACTGCCTTGCAGTGCAAGGGGCGCCAGTTCGATCCCTGGCCTGGGAAGGTCCCACGTGCCGCGGAGCGGCTGAACTGATGTGTCCAATTACCGAGCTGGAGCTCTGGAGCACATGCGCTCAGAGCCGGTGCTCTGTGACAACAGTGGCCACCGCGATGGGAGGCCCGCAGGAGCCAAAGAACAAAGACGGATAAAAATAGAGAAATGAAAGACCAATAGAAGTGGCCCGCCTGCTCCCCTCCCTCCCCAACCTGACCCCCGCCCAAAATAAATAAATAAATAAATCTTAAAAAAAAAAAAAGGTGAAAAGAAAACAAAACAGTATCACCATATTACTGTTGAAATACCTACCACCATCTGACTCATCATATTATATTTGTCTAACCTTGTGAGAAACCACTAACACATACTTTACCAGAGAGTCCAGCTGTTTGTTTCTAGTATAGTGTTTGTTTCTAAGGTTCTTTTCTTCATTTTGCACACTAGGTTACTAGGTTTTACCAAGGTCATTTTGAATATTAATTACTTCCTCCCTACTGTGAAGTGGAAACTTTTCTTTCAGAGTTTAGGTGGAAACTGTAAGTATGCCTGTTGCCTCACCAGCTGGGTCTGTCCTGGCCTGTCCTGGCGTGACTCATGTTGTTGGACACACCAGCCAAGAGGCACGTGTTGCTTCAGAAATGGAAAAGGGAGGAAGAGTTTGAGTGAAATTAGTCCTACATACACTGAGCTTGCCCAACTGAGAAATGAAAGCCTGTTGAATCTGCTCTGAAGACTCTTCTATTTTTCACAGCTTTAATGATTGTGTTGTTTACTGGATTATCTCTATCTTGTAAATCTTATGTGGTCAAAGATTCATAGGCAGCTAATCACATGCCACCTGCCACAAACAGTACTGCCTGCAGGTGTGCACGAGGAGAAAGAAGTTGTTTGTGTTACCTGTGCTGAGTTACAGGGAGCATACTACAGAAAGAAGATTGTTAAAAGATTTGGGAAATAATGTCTGTAGGAATTAATGATTGGATAGAGTTGAATAACATATTAATATCTTCAATTAAAAGGAATCTTTGAATAGTATACATTTTGATTCCCTAAGGAATATTAATTAATATAACAGATTATAAATACATTTACCTCTCACTTGCAAAAATGAAATTAAAAAGGAAATAGCTATAATTAAGATGATAATTTGATTTTTGTCAACTAACAGATGTTTCACACCTTTTTGTTTTATGGCCCCCGAGTCTAATATTTCATCATAAGATTAACTTAGTGAAGCACATGTAAGCATTATGTACAGCAAAATTCTGTACTAAATTAACAGAAAACTGCTGGGCTATTTTACTTGTGAATTCTATTTCCTACTGAATGTTGTTCAAATTTTGGAAGTTAGTAAGGGAATCTCTAAGAGATACTGCATTAAAGTTTATTCCATAGTCAATGTAAGTTTCCCAGGATATTACCTGAGGCTTTTTGAAAAAAGGATAACTTAAAAATATGCAACAGTGGCTTCCCTGGTGGTTCAGTGGATAAGGAGTCCACCTTGCAATGCAAGGGGCACTGGTTCGATCCCTGGCCTGGGAGGATCCCATATGCCGAAGAGTGGCTGGACCAGTGTGTCCAATTACAAGCCAGCGCGTGGAGCACACGTGCCCAGAGCCGGTGCTCTGCAACAAGAGAGGCCACTGCGATGGGAGGCCCACACATACCAAAGAATAATAAAGATGGATGAAAATTTTAAAAATGATGGCTTAGAGGTGCACACAAACAAAAAAAAATGCAACAGAAACTTCCCTGGCAGTCCAGTGGTTAAGACTCCATGCTTCCATTGCAAGAGGCGCAAGATTAATCCCTGGTCGGGGAACTAAGAACCACATAGCCAATAAATAAATAAATAATAAAGATATGCAAAAGATATTAAAGCAGAGCTCAGTAAACCAGCTACTCCAAGGCATCTCATGACAACCTTTTTAATGATATGCTTAGCTTAATTTTCACCGTAGTAGATTATTAACAATGACTACATATCCTAATTACAAGGTTAGCATAAATTCCATTTATAAAATATATTTTCCTGCCTTTTATCTCTTAAAGAAAAAGTTTATTGAAATGTGTAGCATGAAACCATTTTTTAAAAGGAATTATGAATAGATACATTTACTCTCTCACTAAGGAATATTAATTAATATAACAGATTATAAATACATTTACCTCTCACTTGCAAAAATGAAATTAAAAAGGAAATAGCTATAATTAAGATGATAATTTGATTTTTGTCAACTAACAGATGTTTCACACCTTTTTGTTTTATGGCCCCCGAGTCTAATATTTCATCATAAGATTAACTTAGTGAAGCACATGTAAGCATTATGTACAGCAAAATTCTGTACTAAATTAACAGAAAACTGCTGGGCTATTTTACTTGTGAATTCTATTTCCTACTGAATGTTGTTCAAATTTTGGAAGTTAGTAAGGGAATCTCTAAGAGATACTGCATTAAAGTTTATTCCATAGTCAATGTAAGTTTCCCAGGATATTACCTGAGGCTTTTGAAAAAGGATAACTTAAAAATATGCAACAGTGGCTTCCCTGGTGGTTCAGTGGATAAGGAGTCCACCTTGCAATGCAAGGGGCACTGGTTCGATCCCTGGCCTGGGAGGATCCCATATGCCGAAGAGTGGCTGGACCAGTGTGTCCAATTACAAGCCAGCGCGTGGAGCACACGTGCCCAGAGCCGGTGCTCTGCAACAAGAGAGGCCACTGCGATGGGAGGCCCACACATACCAAAGAATAATAAAGATGGATGAAAATTTTAAAAATGATGGCTTAGAGGTGCACACAAACAAAAAAAAATGCAACAGAAACTTCCCTGGCAGTCCAGTGGTTAAGACTCCATGCTTCCATTGCAAGAGGCGCAAGATTAATCCCTGGTCGGGGAACTAAGAACCACATAGCCAATAAATAAATAAATAATAAAGATATGCAAAAGATATTAAAGCAGAGCTCAGTAAACCAGCTACTCCAAGGCATCTCATGACAACCTTTTTAATGATATGCTTAGCTTAATTTTCACCGTAGTAGATTATTAACAATGACTACATATCCTAATTACAAGGTTAGCATAAATTCCATTTATAAAATATATTTTCCTGCCTTTTATCTCTTAAAGAAAAAGTTTATTGAAATGTGTGATGACATTTTACTGCAACTTCACTTTTTTCACTTGAATTAGAGCACATAAAAATCATGAAACTAGGTGGCTTTTTGTCACTTAAATATTCCCTTGAAAATACCTGTTTTTAGGGTTGTCTTGTCAAAGCAAAATAAGGACCTCAGATACATATTCTTTCTGATAAAAAAAGTTTTGTGATTCTTTATAATATTTTACCCTGTTTTTTTCTCACTAACATTTTTAGAACTTTCTGTAGAAAATGTGTATCCTTTCACAATAAGGCTAAAACACAATGAAAATTAAATAAAAACATAAGATAGCATCAGACAGTTGGGGTTAAGATGAAGAAACCAAAGTATCGGGAATTCAGTGTAATCTAAATTCAATTTCGGCCCATTTTGCCTGAAAGTGATTTCAAGTCTATGATTCACATTTTAATAAGCTAAATTCTCTTTATTGATCTTTTAACTGGAAATCTCAATCCAATCAGTTCTCATTCACAATAGTTTCCTTCTACAGTTTCCATGAATACTGAATTAGTGAATACTGAACCATTACTCCTAGGGGAAATACTGAATTAGGTTCCTGCAAACTTCTGGCCACAGCATTCATTTTCATCAGTTCATCAGTCCATAATCTGTTTTATGTGTATTTCTGTTTAAAGATACCTTATGTGCATTGTTGAATCATTAACACTGAGCTCACAACCAGCTCTTGCCAGAAAGAAGCTTATCTAACTCACAGATTTTCTCCAGAAAGACTAAACAACACTTCATCAGTATGCTTGGGACTGTTTAAATAGTAAAGCACCAACAAAAGGCACAAAACTGCAAAACACATAGCACTGAATAGACTGAAGAAGATTCTCATGTACAATCTAAGAGCTGACACAAGCAAGTGGAGCAGCTGCTTGTTGGAGCTCAGTAAACCAGCTACTCCAAGGCATCTCATGACAACCTTTTAATGATTTTAGCTTAATTTTCACCGTAGTAGATTATTAACAATGACTACATATCCTAATTACAAGGTTAGCATAAATTCCATTTATAAAATATATTTTCCTGCCTTTTATCTCTTAAAGAAAAAGTTTATTGAAATGTGTGATGACATTTTACTGCAACTTCACTTTTTTCACTTGAATTAGAGCACATAAAAATCATGAAACTAGGTGGCTTTTTGTCACTTAAATATTCCCTTGAAAATACCTGTTTTTAGGGTTGTCTTGTCAAAGCAAAATAAGGACCTCAGATACATATTCTTTCTGATAAAAAAAGTTTTGTGATTCTTTATAATATTTTACCCTGTTTTTTTCTCACTAACATTTTTAGAACTTTCTGTAGAAAATGTGTATCCTTTCACAATAAGGCTAAAACACAATGAAAATTAAATAAAAACATAAGATAGCATCAGACAGTTGGGGTTAAGATGAAGAAACCAAAGTATCGGGAATTCAGTGTAATCTAAATTCAATTTCGGCCCATTTTGCCTGAAAGTGATTTCAAGTCTATGATTCACATTTTAATAAGCTAAATTCTCTTTATTGATCTTTTAACTGGAAATCTCAATCCAATCAGTTCTCATTCACAATAGTTTCCTTCTACAGTTTCCATGAATACTGAATTAGTGAATACTGAACCATTACTCCTAGGGGAAATACTGAATTAGGTTCCTGCAAACTTCTGGCCACAGCATTCATTTTCATCAGTTCATCAGTCCATAATCTGTTTTATGTGTATTTCTGTTTAAAGATACCTTATGTGCATTGTTGAATCATTAACACTGAGCTCACAACCAGCTCTTGCCAGAAAGAAGCTTATCTAACTCACAGATTTTCTCCAGAAAGACTAAACAACACTTCATCAGTATGCTTGGGACTGTTTAAATAGTAAAGCACCAACAAAAGGCACAAAACTGCAAAACACATAGCACTGAATAGACTGAAGAAGATTCTCATGTACAATCTAAGAGCTGACACAAGCAAGTGGAGCAGCTGCTTGTTGGACCTCACCTGGAACATGAGCCCTGAGTGACTTAGATTTTTCGCTGCCCTGTGCATATCTGCCAGTGACTAGGAAAGTCCCATGGGCATTGATTTGGGGATTACAGATCCAAGCAGAAAAATTAGAAAATACGGAATCTGTGAATAATGAGAATTGACTGTATAATTTTTCATGATTCGTGAAAACTAAAACTAGTTTTTTTAGAGTTGTCGTCCTTGTTGCTTTTACTTAATAATTTATAGCGACTTAATCATGGCAAAAATGAACTAAAGAAATAGAGAAGTGGTTAGGCTTGCAAACCAACCAAAGAAAAATACTTGTGCTTGTTTGATTGTCGAAAAAAGTAAAATGTAAGATTCTCTGAGCTATTATAGGATTCTTTCCATTGAATGTCTGCAGGTCAAATGCCTGGTGTCCCAGTTCCTCTGTATAATAAATGAAAAGTACTCGAAAGCGAAGGTGTAATTCTTTGCTCTTGGTGTTCGGGTTGAGTGTCAGTCAGCATAGAGTCTTCTAGAAAAATACCCTCTTGAGTCCTTCATCTTATAAGTGATTTTAATGCTGTGTCTTAGCAGAACTCCATGTGATGATTGCTTTTTATCCATTTATTTAAGTAGTGCCTAGATTTTTCTTGTTCTTTGGGGGTATTAGGCTCTATTCCAAAAATATTTGTATTCCAAAATCATTTTTTGTGGTCATAAATGTACATATTCTTGTACAGGTTTATGTCACAGATATAAGCAAAAGTGATCATTTATTTTTGCTAACCAGAAAGAGCTAATATTTCTAAAGCAGATGGTTTCACAGGGTTTTGTTAATGTTTCTTGTTCATAACTCTATTAATTAACATATGGACTTTGAAACGTGATTTTTTTAATGTGTTTCATTGGTTTCCTCTCCATGATATATAATGTATGCTGATATAAATGCTGATAAAAAAATAAAGCTACTTTAAAACAAAGTGCTATTTTAAAATATATTCATGGCCTCGACAAAACCCTACTTAAATCCCAGCAGGTCGACACTAGTCCATTGTGCTCCATTTGTCAAACTGGCTAGAGTACCAGAGTGCTAGAGAAGATGATTTTTTGTTTCTCTCATGTTGCTTTCTGTTTCTGAAAGGCAGGAATGTGTTAGTTGTGCCAGGTTCTTAGAAAGCAAGCAGACTTGCCAACAGGTTTGTGGAGGTTCCCTAGGATGTCATGACAGGGGGGATATTTGTGAGCTGGTGGTAATTGAGCTGCTGCAGACCCCTTAGGACATGGTCTGAGCTCTTGATGGATTGTGCACTGTAGAACCAGGACTTGAATATGCACTTTCCTGGCCTGCAGAAGATACGAATTCTTCTTCTACTCTGAAGCCATAAGAAGGGTAATACAACAATCCGTGGAGTTACTCTGAATCCCTGTTTTATTTAGTTTTCTCTTGTGTGTGTTCTGAGAGATGGGAAGACAACTTAAAAGTCACATGCAGTTTGCTTTAGCATAATCTTGGGGGACTATACGGACACTCAGATATCTCCCTTCTGTCTCTCTTCACCTTCCTCTAAGCTGACCTTTCCTTCCAGGACACTAGCCCCTGGCAAGAAAGAGAAGGACCACTGGTTGCAAAGGAAAAATTCCTTACACATAATTAAAATTTGTCTCAAGTTGGGGCTGAGAGTTAAGAAAATTGGATTATAGTTTCAATTTTGCCTTTAATTAACTGGTTGACTTTTGATTAATTGCTTCCCCTTGACCTCCTCATCTGTGAAATGACAGAGTTGGACAAGATATTCTGTTCAGTCCCTGACATCTGTCATGATCTATGGTTCTGTGATTCTTTTTTTGTTGAGACTGCTGGCAAAACTGTAACACCTTTTAAGACATATATTCTATTTGTGGATACCTCTGCATTTATCACTAGGCAGCTAACTTGAAGTGTACAATAATCATCACTTATGGAAACTGAAATTTAGTGAATATTAAGATCTAGCATTCTTTATCATGTTAGAACTGTCCTTAGTATTAAACCTGTCAGAATTAGACCACTCCTGACTTTTTTTGCTCAAATTTTTTGAAATCTAAAAATAAACTTTAGTACTTCTCAAAGATATTGTTGGAATTAGCTTTTGGAAAAAGCTTTAAACAACCCAAGAGTTGAGATGAAATGTATTTGTCTTCCCTAGCTCTGTGCTGCAGGCATTAAGAGATTTGTGCCTAGAGATGCAACTCTAGGGGAATGGGTACTTCAAGATCCTGCTACTAACTTAAAAGCTTTATCATGAGTACAGTACAGTGCATTGATAAATTAGCTAAAAGATCTTTGGCTACATTTAGCAGAGATCCCAACTCAAACTGTTAATATAATAGCTTAAATAATGAGAGAATTGGGACTTCCCTTGTGGTCCAGTGGTTAAGACTTCACCTTCCAATGCTGGGGGTGTGGGTTTAATCCCTGCTAGAGAAGCTCAGATCCCACATACCTCAGACCAGAAAATCAAAACAACAGCAAAAAAGAAGTAATATCATAACAAATTCAATGAAGACTTTTAAAATAGTCTACAACAAAAAATCTTTTAAAAAAATAAAGGAATTCATGGCTTATAACAAAATACAGAGAAACGTCAAGTCGATGCAATGCAGAGTCACAGGCTACTTCTCTGGAATTCCAGAGCTATCTCAGCAGTACTGTCGCCTTATGTTGACTTCATCTTCAAATTGGGCTCTTATTGTATCAGAGTGCCTACAACATGTTTTTTTGTTTTGCATTTACATACTACAACATGAATTTTAATTTTGCTTTGACATTTTGGCCAGAAATTTTGATTAATTGCTTCCCCTTGACCTCCTCATCTGTGAAATGACAGAGTTGGACAAGATATTCTGTTCAGTCCCTGACATCTGTCATGATCTATGGTTCTGTGATTCTTTTTTTGTTGAGACTGCTGGCAAAACTGTAACACCTTTTAAGACATATATTCTATTTGTGGATACCTCTGCATTTATCACTAGGCAGCTAACTTGAAGTGTACAATAATCATCACTTATGGAAACTGAAATTTAGTGAATATTAAGATCTAGCATTCTTTATCATGTTAGAACTGTCCTTAGTATTAAACCTGTCAGAATTAGACCACTCCTGACTTTTTTTGCTCAAATTTTTTGAAATCTAAAAATAAACTTTAGTACTTCTCAAAGATATTGTTGGAATTAGCTTTTGGAAAAAGCTTTAAACAACCCAAGAGTTGAGATGAAATGTATTTGTCTTCCCTAGCTCTGTGCTGCAGGCATTAAGAGATTTGTGCCTAGAGATGCAACTCTAGGGGAATGGGTACTTCAAGATCCTGCTACTAACTTAAAAGCTTTATCATGAGTACAGTACAGTGCATTGATAAATTAGCTAAAAGATCTTTGGCTACATTTAGCAGAGATCCCAACTCAAACTGTTAATATAATAGCTTAAATAATGAGAGAATTGGGACTTCCCTTGTGGTCCAGTGGTTAAGACTTCACCTTCCAATGCTGGGGGTGTGGGTTTAATCCCTGCTAGAGAAGCTCAGATCCCACATACCTCAGACCAGAAAATCAAAACAACAGCAAAAAAGAAGTAATATCATAACAAATTCAATGAAGACTTTTAAAATAGTCTACAACAAAAAATCTTTTAAAAAAATAAAGGAATTCATGGCTTATAACAAAATACAGAGAAACGTCAAGTCGATGCAATGCAGAGTCACAGGCTACTTCTCTGGAATTCCAGAGCTATCTCAGCAGTACTGTCGCCTTATGTTGACTTCATCTTCAAATTGGGCTCTTATTGTATCAGAGTGCCTACAACATGTTTTTTTGTTTTGCATTTACATACTACAACATGAAAGTTTCTCAACTTTGGTGCTATTGACATTTTGGGCCAGATAATTCTTGGGGAGACTGTACTGTGCATTGTAGGATCGTTAGTAGCATCTCTGGCCTCTGCCTACCCAGGTGCTAGTAGTACCTCAACCCTGAATTGATGAACAGTGTCTCCAGACACTACCAAATGTTTGCTTGGTGGGGTTGGGGGATGGAGCAAAAATACCCTGGTTAAGAACCGCTAATCCTGAAGGAAGACAGATCATTTCATTAGATAGTTGTCTTAAATGTATTTCCTAATAGACCCAAGTTCCCCCCTTTGGTCTTACTGGCCCAGCCTGGGTCCCTTCCTCATTCCTGACCCCATCACCCATAAGGGAATGAAACTTTCTTCTACTTATCAGGCCCACCACTGGGAGTAGGGGTAGAACTCGGAGGGTGAGTGCCTCAGTAAATACGGCAGGAGAGTGAGGGAAGCTGGGTGAGGAACCCAACAGTGCCCATGACCTCTGCATTCTAAACTTGTCTCTTTTTTTCCCTCTCAGTGAGGACTACGGAAAGAACTTTAAGGATATTACAAATCTCATCAATAACACCTTCATTCGGACTGAGTTTGGCATGGCTATTGGTCCTGAGAACTCTGGGAAGGTGAGGGTCATTCATACATACACAAAGCTGTGCATAATACCATAGACAGGGCTGTCAGATGCTGATATTTGAATGCTCCAGTGATACACTTAGTTTCTTAGTAGACTTAGTTTACGTTACAGTATTTAACCGTGAAACATAAGTTAATACTGATCACAAAAAACCGGTGTTTAGCACACAGGTCTTTTTTTTGGCCCATGTCCAAGGTTCACCAGAACTCTTCATGATTATGTGGTGGTTGTTTAACACTTCAAGGTATTACTCAACACAGCATTTTAGTCGTGGGGGAAAATGGTCAACCTCAAACTGATTAATCCCAAGCTTGGCTTCGTCGATATAATGCACTGGCTCAAATCAGGGTTAGGTAAGACTAATACTTGAGGAGAGTGTACCAACTAATCTGTTTTTGTAACTCTTCTTTCTTCTGGATCTAAAATTTTTTTTAACAAATGTCTGGTGAAAATGGTGGAGGAACCTCGTGCACCTTTATAGTGTTATACTCTGATTCTGAACTTCCTTCTTCCTCATCAGGTGATTTTAACAGCAGAGGTGTCGGGAGGAAGCCATGGAGGAAGAATCTTCAGATCATCAGATTTTGCAAAGAACTTTGTTCAGACCAATCTCCCTTTCCATCCTCTGACTCAGATGATGTATAGCCCGCAGAATTCTGATTACCTTTTAGCTCTCAGCACTGAAGTAAGTCTTGTTGAAGAATGTGTCTTGCCTTTTGTGTTTTTATATTTGCCAAATATACTGTCTTGAAAGGACCCTGTAGGTGAGGCTTTTTATGCTGGACTGTTTTCCAGTGACTTCCTGTGGGTTGTTTTTTTTTTTTTTTTTTGGCATTTTTTCTATATCGTAAAGAATTGTTATCTGCTGTCTATACCAGATAAGTGTGCTGTCTAGTTATTATTACATTTTTTTTGTAGTGAACAGATACATGCTATTAGAGTAATGAACTAGAAAACAGTTTAATCTTTCTTGTTCTGCAAGAGACAAGAGTAAATTGTCAGACTCCTGACATTGTGATTGTTTCTTTCCTATGGCCAAGCCATATCTTTATTATGTTTTTCTTGTTAGGTCCTTAGGATGAAAACCTATTGATGTCTGGCTTTGGCATCCATGTATTAAATATCCAGAGTCTTATCACATCCTTGTGACCCCTACTGCATTCCTGTACTCTCCCCAGAGTCCACGGGTGGCCCTCCCACCTCTCTTCTGAAAGTTCCCTGAGGGGCAGGTCAGCTTTTCCTTTCCTGGAGGACCAGTCTCTCTTACCATGGATGTTAAGGGCCCCAGTGGCTGAGTTGCCAGACTATGGTAATAGTCATAACTACACCCTGCGTTGGTGACTCTCTCTTATTGCTTAGAGTGTCATCTGCTGACCTGCAGCATCAGATAGCAATCCCTGGGAGCTGGTTTAAGATGCAGACTCCTTGGGCCCAATCCAGATAAGAGTGTGTCAGTAAATTTTTAAACCAACTAATCTGTTTTTGTAACTCTTCTTTCTTCTGGATCTAAAATTTTTTTTAACAAATGTCTGGTGAAAATGGTGGAGGAACCTCGTGCACCTTTATAGTGTTATACTCTGATTCTGAACTTCCTTCTTCCTCATCAGGTGATTTTAACAGCAGAGGTGTCGGGAGGAAGCCATGGAGGAAGAATCTTCAGATCATCAGATTTTGCAAAGAACTTTGTTCAGACCAATCTCCCTTTCCATCCTCTGACTCAGATGATGTATAGCCCGCAGAATTCTGATTACCTTTTAGCTCTCAGCACTGAAGTAAGTCTTGTTGAAGAATGTGTCTTGCCTTTTGTGTTTTTATATTTGCCAAATATACTGTCTTGAAAGGACCCTGTAGGTGAGGCTTTTTATGCTGGACTGTTTTCCAGTGACTTCCTGTGGGTTGTTTTTTTTTTTTTTTTTTGGCATTTTTTCTATATCGTAAAGAATTGTTATCTGCTGTCTATACCAGATAAGTGTGCTGTCTAGTTATTATTACATTTTTTTTGTAGTGAACAGATACATGCTATTAGAGTAATGAACTAGAAAACAGTTTAATCTTTCTTGTTCTGCAAGAGACAAGAGTAAATTGTCAGACTCCTGACATTGTGATTGTTTCTTTCCTATGGCCAAGCCATATCTTTATTATGTTTTTCTTGTTAGGTCCTTAGGATGAAAACCTATTGATGTCTGGCTTTGGCATCCATGTATTAAATATCCAGAGTCTTATCACATCCTTGTGACCCCTACTGCATTCCTGTACTCTCCCCAGAGTCCACGGGTGGCCCTCCCACCTCTCTTCTGAAAGTTCCCTGAGGGGCAGGTCAGCTTTTCCTTTCCTGGAGGACCAGTCTCTCTTACCATGGATGTTAAGGGCCCCGAGTGGCTGAGTTGCCAGACTATGGTAATAGTCATAACTACACCCTGCGTTGGTGACTCTCTCTTATTGCTTAGAGTGTCATCTGCTGACCTGCAGCATCAGATAGCAATCCCTGGGAGCTGGTTTAAGATGCAGACTCCTTGGGCCCAATCCAGATAAGAGTGTGTCAGTAACTTCTGATTGTGAGATGGCTGGTGTTTTTAACAAGCTCCCCAGCTGAGCCTTCACACTAAACTGTGAGAGCCATTGCTGAGTTGACCATTCTGGGAACAGAAATAGAATTAGCAAATACAGACAAGTTGGGCTGAGCAAAAGGATGCCATAGAGAGGAGGAGGAGGACGCTTGGATGAGAGGTTTGGGTTCTGGGCCTTCTGTAGGCAGACCTTTGAGCTGAGGTCAGGCTGGGGGCTCAAGGAAGGTCAGAGTTAAATTCGGCAAGAGGAAGGAAACTATCCTACTCGACAGGCTTCACATCTGAAAGCAATTGGTTTCCACAGCTTGAACCGAAGGCCCTTCAAGAGAACAGAGAGATCCCCGTAGGAATGGACAGAACCACCCATCTGCCTTTGGCCAACCCCTCACCCTTACCAAGTATCTTAAGTTTATTAAAACAGGCTATCCTCAGGAGAGGCAAGTACAATCTGCCTTTAGACTTGAAATTTTTTCCCACTAAGGGTGAGTTTGAAGTACAGGTAAGCAGGGTGGAGAAGATGGACCAATTTGTAGTGAAGTGCACATAGGTGATCTCAGACCCTTTCCCTGTTTCTAGGTAGGATTAGGTTGATTAGAAATCCTGGAAGGTAAACGTTACTAGAGGAGGAAGAAGGATGATGGGTAAGAGTGGGGAGCCCAAGGCAGTTCTGCCTAGATGAGCTCTGTCTCACTTGAGCTACACCAGGACGCCCTATCCCAGGTCCAGTGGGTCTGGGCTTGCCAGTGTCACTGAAATGGTCAGCCTTCATCTTAGAAAGTCTCTGCTGCACTTGACAGTATTGACCTGCTTTTAGGAATTCCACTTGCTTGGCTTCTGTGACATCATTCTCTTTGGTTCTTTCCTACCTTCTAACCATTGCTTCTTAGCCTCTTAAACTCCTTTCAGTCTCGCCTTAAGTCCCTATTTCTCATTTTACTCTGAGCAGTCTTCTTCTCTCTTCCCATTTTACTACCACTGTCGATCTCAAATCGCGACCTGCGAGAGCTGGTTTAAGATGCAGACTCCTTGGGCCCAATCCAGATAAGAGTGTGTCAGTAACTTCTGATTGTGAGATGGCTGGTGTTTTTAACAAGCTCCCCAGCTGAGCCTTCACACTAAACTGTGAGAGCCATTGCTGAGTTGACCATTCTGGGAACAGAAATAGAATTAGCAAATACAGACAAGTTGGGCTGAGCAAAAGGATGCCATAGAGAGGAGGAGGACGCTTGGATGAGAGGTTTGGGTTCTGGGCCTTCTGTAGGCAGACCTTTGAGCTGAGGTCAGGCTGGGGGCTCAAGGAAGGTCAGAGTTAAATTCGGCAAGAGGAAGGAAACTATCCTACTCGACAGGCTTCACATCTGAAAGCAATTGGTTTCCACAGCTTGAACCGAAGGCCCTTCAAGAGAACAGAGAGATCCCCGTAGGAATGGACAGAACCACCCATCTGCCTTTGGCCAACCCCTCACCCTTACCAAGTATCTTAAGTTTATTAAAACAGGCTATCCTCAGGAGAGGCAAGTACAATCTGCCTTTAGACTTGAAATTTTTTCCCACTAAGGGTGAGTTTGAAGTACAGGTAAGCAGGGTGGAGAAGATGGACCAATTTGTAGTGAAGTGCACATAGGTGATCTCAGACCCTTTCCCTGTTTCTAGGTAGGATTAGGTTGATTAGAAATCCTGGAAGGTAAACGTTACTAGAGGAGGAAGAAGGATGATGGGTAAGAGTGGGGAGCCCAAGGCAGTTCTGCCTAGATGAGCTCTGTCTCACTTGAGCTACACCAGGACGCCCTATCCCAGGTCCAGTGGGTCTGGGCTTGCCAGTGTCACTGAAATGGTCAGCCTTCATCTTAGAAAGTCTCTGCTGCACTTGACAGTATTGACCTGCTTTTAGGAATTCCACTTGCTTGGCTTCTGTGACATCATTCTCTTTGGTTCTTTCCTACCTTCTAACCATTGCTTCTTAGCCTCTTAAACTCCTTTCAGTCTCGCCTTAAGTCCCTATTTCTCATTTTACTCTGAGCAGTCTTCTTCTCTCTTCCCATTTTACTACCACTGTGATGCGTAAGATTCTCAAATCCCTGCCTCTGGTCCTGGCTTTTTCCTAGTGCTGCAGATACCTGTCTTGCTGTCCCCTGGATATCTCTAGCTAGATGTCCCACAGACCCCTCAAACTTAGCCCACAGCTGATGTCTTCTGTGCTCTTTCTTAGATGTGTTGTTCTTCCCTTCATCCTTATGCTGGCTGAAGATACCACAACACTGCTTTCCCCTCACCCAGAATCCCAGAGTGTTCAGCTTTCTCTCTCTCTCTCTCTCTCTCTCTTTCTCACACACGCACACACACAGTCACACTCACACACTCTCTTTCCATCCTGCCCTACAGGAAAAGCTGTCCAGATCTACTGAACCTAGAGTCTAAATTCTTTCTGAGCCTATGCCTTAACAGTCGTGACTTCAGGCCTCACTAACTCTTAATGCACTAATGCGGCAGTTAGTCCCTGCTTTTCCTGCTTCTATTAATAGTGTGAACCCTCTGAAATCCATCTTTCACATTGTCATCCAAGTATTCCTCTTAAAAAAGTAACACTGAGCATGTCATTCCACTTCAAGTACCTCAAATAAAATAAGGACGAGACTCCTCAGCCTGGCAGAGGAGGGCTCTGCATGAGCCGCCTTGCCCCAGCACCAGCCCCTCCTCTCTTCACCTGGGAATGTTGCTCCATCCGTGTCTGAAGATGTTCTCTCCCTACACACACTGAGATGTTTCATCGTCTGCCTTTGCTTGTAGGAGTCTGTCTTCAGCTGCATCCATAGGAGGAAGAAGGATGATGGGTAAGAGTGGGAGCCCAAGGCAGTTCTGCCTAGATGAGCTCTGTCTCACTTGAGCTACACCAGGACGCCCTATCCCAGGTCCAGTGGGTCTGGGCTTGCCAGTGTCACTGAAATGGTCAGCCTTCATCTTAGAAAGTCTCTGCTGCACTTGACAGTATTGACCTGCTTTTAGGAATTCCACTTGCTTGGCTTCTGTGACATCATTCTCTTTGGTTCTTTCCTACCTTCTAACCATTGCTTCTTAGCCTCTTAAACTCCTTTCAGTCTCGCCTTAAGTCCCTATTTCTCATTTTACTCTGAGCAGTCTTCTTCTCTCTTCCCATTTTACTACCACTGTGATGCGTAAGATTCTCAAATCCCTGCCTCTGGTCCTGGCTTTTTCCTAGTGCTGCAGATACCTGTCTTGCTGTCCCCTGGATATCTCTAGCTAGATGTCCCACAGACCCCTCAAACTTAGCCCACAGCTGATGTCTTCTGTGCTCTTTCTTAGATGTGTTGTTCTTCCCTTCATCCTTATGCTGGCTGAAGATACCACAACACTGCTTTCCCCTCACCCAGAATCCCAGAGTGTTCAGCTTTCTCTCTCTCTCTCTCTCTCTCACACACGCACACACACAGTCACACTCACACACTCTCTTTCCATCCTGCCCTACAGGAAAAGCTGTCCAGATCTACTGAACCTAGAGTCTAAATTCTTTCTGAGCCTATGCCTTAACAGTCGTGACTTCAGGCCTCACTAACTCTTAATGCACTAATGCGGCAGTTAGTCCCTGCTTTTCCTGCTTCTATTAATAGTGTGAACCCTCTGAAATCCATCTTTCACATTGTCATCCAAGTATTCCTCTTAAAAAAGTAACACTGAGCATGTCATTCCACTTCAAGTACCTCAAATAAAATAAGGACGAGACTCCTCAGCCTGGCAGAGGAGGGCTCTGCATGAGCCGCCTTGCCCCAGCACCAGCCCCTCCTCTCTTCACCTGGGAATGTTGCTCCATCCGTGTCTGAAGATGTTCTCTCCCTACACACACTGAGATGTTTCATCGCCTCTCTGCCTTTGCTTGTAGGAGTCTGTCTTCATGCACTGACATCTCATTTCCCATTTGCCTTCTTTTAGTTGCATTGCTCATCAGCTGTCTTCTTCACAAGCCATCTCCGATGCGCGGTCCTGCCTTGCCCTGCTCTTACCCCAGAAGCTGTGTCTCTGTAACACTTCTCATACTTTCCTGTGTGCACCCTTGTTATACTGTGCGCTGCTTGGGAGCAGGGTGTGGGTCTTACTCATCTTTGCATCCCCCGTGCCGCATCTGGTACACCTTGGCCACCGTAGGCACTTCACAAGCAGCTGTTGTTCTGAACTTCCAAGACCCCAGAGGGGCCCCCGTAAACTGTGTGTGTCTGTGGAGCTCAGGCAGCTTGGCTGGAGTGTCAGTGTGTGTGTTTACTGTCCTGAACAATCAGATATGAATTATTAAAGGTCATACAAGCAGCTGCACAGGATAAAGCTGGAATTTTGATAAGTCATTTATAATCTTTCAGAATGGCCTGTGGGTGTCCAAGAATTTTGGGGGAAAATGGGAAGAAATCCACAAAGCAGTATGTTTGGCCAAATGGTGAGTAAAAGAAGATTCCATCTGTGCAGAGCCCTGAACCTTTCCTGACGGTGCTGCCAAAAGTCACACGAATGAGTACTGAGCGCTTACTTTGTGCCAAGTGCTCTTCGGGGTGCCGTAGGGGATGCGAGGGAGGGGTGCAGCACAGACCCTGACCTGGAGGAGCTTCTAGTTCTGCTGGCAAAGAAGGCTTGTCTCACAAGCATTCATGTATAAAACAAGGCCCATCGCCGAGTAGCTTCTGCCTGTTGCAGTAGCATAAAGTACGGCTTTGACTGGGGGACTGACACACTTCTCTGCATGCACATTTATACTCCCTCACCTAGAGATCCATTTCAGTTGTGTGGGATGTAGTGAGGAATCAGGAAGAAGGCTCGGAGAGCTTCCAGACTACTGGAGTCACGCTCTCTGTGCACCACAGCTCATTCACTTCTCTCGGTGCCCGCCTCGTCTGTTCCGAGAATACAAAAGAGGAGTCAGGTCACCTTCTTTCTAACCTAGATCGGCTGCTAGTCAGTGGCTTGGCCATCTCTCGGCTTTAGCTTGTTCATTCTATAAAAGGAGATTTATTTGGGGAGTTTGGGGGATGGTTGAGGAAGAATTAAGAGACTCCATACCTCCAAATTCTGATTAGACTCAGGCTCTTGTTTAGAGCCTCTTCCTTCTCTTTGACTAATTTTAGCAAGTTCGTGGATCTCGTTTCTCAGTTGATAGCAGGTTGCTGCTAGAAGTAGGGCGTGTGAGTGTGAACAACAAGCACAGGCCAGCCTGCGCGTCCGCAGCCTGGCGCCGCACGGAGGCAGGAGAGCTCTGAGAACAGGCGAAGACAGAACGAGACACAGCAGTAGACAGGATGGAGGGGCTCAGTGCTGTGTCAGGAGAACACACAGCCTCTGTGACTCCTAACAGGAACACTGCGTCACAGTTTCATACGATTGATGCTCATGATGATGATCCATAATCCGGGGAAGGGTTTTTATTTCTTGTTCTCTGCCTAGGGAGGCAGGGAAATGTGTGATACAGACATTGTCAAATATGTCTGTCAAAATTAACTAAAATACTAAAAAATGGTCCTTAGGTAAGCATCCCTTTTTAGAGAATGCTGTTTAGGTGAGGTTTTTATAGCACCATGATGGCACACTTGGAATGTCTGCTTTGGTTTTGTGTGTTCTAACTAATTGTGTTTATATCTTGTATGATCTTATCAGGCAGCAATTTTTAAAGTAACTAAGTTGACAAACTATTCTGCTGCGCAAAGCCCAAAACTGAGCGCTTACTTTGTGCCAAGTGCTCTTCGGGGTGCCGTAGGGGATGCGAGGGAGGGGTGCAGCACAGACCCTGACCTGGAGGAGCTTCTAGTTCTGCTGGCAAAGAAGGCTTGTCTCACAAGCATTCATGTATAAAACAAGGCCCATCGCCGAGTAGCTTCTGCCTGTTGCAGTAGCATAAAGTACGGCTTTGACTGGGGGACTGACACACTTCTCTGCATGCACATTTATACTCCCTCACCTAGAGATCCATTTCAGTTGTGTGGGATGTAGTGAGGAATCAGGAAGAAGGCTCGGAGAGCTTCCAGACTACTGGAGTCACGCTCTCTGTGCACCACAGCTCATTCACTTCTCTCGGTGCCCGCCTCGTCTGTTCCGAGAATACAAAAGAGGAGTCAGGTCACCTTCTTTCTAACCTAGATCGGCTGCTAGTCAGTGGCTTGGCCATCTCTCGGCTTTAGCTTGTTCATTCTATAAAAGGAGATTTATTTGGGGAGTTTGGGGGATGGTTGAGGAAGAATTAAGAGACTCCATACCTCCAAATTCTGATTAGACTCAGGCTCTTGTTTAGAGCCTCTTCCTTCTCTTTGACTAATTTTAGCAAGTTCGTGGATCTCGTTTCTCAGTTGATAGCAGGTTGCTGCTAGAAGTAGGGCGTGTGAGTGTGAACAACAAGCACAGGCCAGCCTGCGCGTCCGCAGCCTGGCGCCGCACGGAGGCAGGAGAGCTCTGAGAACAGGCGAAGACAGAACGAGACACAGCAGTAGACAGGATGGAGGGGCTCAGTGCTGTGTCAGGAGAACACACAGCCTCTGTGACTCCTAACAGGAACACTGCGTCACAGTTTCATACGATTGATGCTCATGATGATGATCCATAATCCGGGGAAGGGTTTTTATTTCTTGTTCTCTGCCTAGGGAGGCAGGGAAATGTGTGATACAGACATTGTCAAATATGTCTGTCAAAATTAACTAAAATACTAAAAAATGGTCCTTAGGTAAGCATCCCTTTTTAGAGAATGCTGTTTAGGTGAGGTTTTTATAGCACCATGATGGCACACTTGGAATGTCTGCTTTGGTTTTGTGTGTTCTAACTAATTGTGTTTATATCTTGTATGATCTTATCAGGCAGCAATTTTTAAAGTAACTAAGTTGACAAACTATTCTGCTCCTGATAGACCTAAAATGTGTAGGGTGTGTTCAGATAAGACCATAATAATTTTGATCGTTAGAACTCACCTTTACATTCATATATCAGATCACCACACTGTACATATTAAATATATTATGATTTCATTTTTCAGTTATACCTCAATAAAGCTAAAAGAAACAGACAGAAACTCATCTTTAAAGAGCTCATGTGTACACACCTGTGGCAGATTTGGGTCAGTGTGTGTAGCAGTAAAGAACAAATCCTGTAAAGATAATACATAAAATTTATGTGGAATTAAAATAGCTAAAGAGCTGCTTTAGAAATGATATTTTTATTTGATATCTCATGCAAGAGTTTTTACTTTTGTAACTTGCTTCATTGAATAATGCCTAAATATAAGATATGGGCTGCTGATAACTATTTACTCCCTTTTTAGATCTTTGGTTTTTAGAAATTTACAGTCTAAAATTCTGAACATGCTCAGACCTGGTATAATTTTTGTTTTATTGAGATACACTTGATTTACAATATTGTAATAGTTTTAGGTGTATGACATAGTGATTCAAAATTGGTATAGGTTATACTCTATTCATAGTTATAAAACATTGGCTATGTTCTCTGTGCTGTGCAATACATCTTTGTAACTTATTTATTTTACACGTGGTAATTTGTG
This sequence comes from Tragulus kanchil, assembly GCA_022376925.1. Classification (NCBI taxonomy): domain Eukaryota; kingdom Metazoa; phylum Chordata; class Mammalia; order Artiodactyla; family Tragulidae; genus Tragulus; species Tragulus kanchil. Next base: position 140,047,902 of record JAIOJX010000024.1, read on the forward strand.
CCTACAGAACGAGACACAGCAGTAGACAGGATGGAGGGGCTCAGTGCTGTGTCAGGAGAACACACAGCCTCTGTGACTCCTAACAGGAACACTGCGTCACAGTTTCATACGATTGATGCTCATGATGATGATCCATAATCCGGGGAAGGGTTTTTATTTCTTGTTCTCTGCCTAGGGAGGCAGGGAAATGTGTGATACAGACATTGTCAAATATGTCTGTCAAAATTAACTAAAATACTAAAAAATGGTCCTTAGGTAAGCATCCCTTTTTAGAGAATGCTGTTTAGGTGAGGTTTTTATAGCACCATGATGGCACACTTGGAATGTCTGCTTTGGTTTTGTGTGTTCTAACTAATTGTGTTTATATCTTGTATGATCTTATCAGGCAGCAATTTTTAAAGTAACTAAGTTGACAAACTATTCTGCTCCTGATAGACCTAAAATGTGTAGGGTGTGTTCAGATAAGACCATAATAATTTTGATCGTTAGAACTCACCTTTACATTCATATATCAGATCACCACACTGTACATATTAAATATATTATGATTTCATTTTTCAGTTATACCTCAATAAAGCTAAAAGAAACAGACAGAAACTCATCTTTAAAGAGCTCATGTGTACACACCTGTGGCAGATTTGGGTCAGTGTGTGTAGCAGTAAAGAACAAATCCTGTAAAGATAATACATAAAATTTATGTGGAATTAAAATAGCTAAAGAGCTGCTTTAGAAATGATATTTTTATTTGATATCTCATGCAAGAGTTTTTACTTTTGTAACTTGCTTCATTGAATAATGCCTAAATATAAGATATGGGCTGCTGATAACTATTTACTCCCTTTTTAGATCTTTGGTTTTTAGAAATTTACAGTCTAAAATTCTGAACATGCTCAGACCTGGTATAATTTTTGTTTTATTGAGATACACTTGATTTACAATATTGTAATAGTTTTAGGTGTATGACATAGTGATTCAAAATTGGTATAGGTTATACTCTATTCATAGTTATAAAACATTGGCTATGTTCTCTGTGCTGTGCAATACATCTTTGTAACTTATTTATTTTACACGTGGTAATTTGTGCCTCCTAGTCTCCCACCCCTATCCTACCCTCTCCCCTACTCTCCCCCTACTGGTAACCACTGCTTTGTTCTCTGTATCTGAGACCCCGCACCTTTTGGGGTGCTAATCTATAAGTACTATCAAAGTCTGAATCTGCTTCCCTGGAACTCCCTTTCCAAGTTAGAGTATAAATAATTCAACCTCTGACCTAGTTGACTATTTGAGATGAAAGAACTAAATTATTTAGTTCATGCAGTGCATTGAACTAGGTTCTAAGGGGAATCAACAAAGCGTAAAACTTAGTACCTGCTCTGGAGGACTCAGTAGGGTGGTAGGAGCGATAAGGCACACAGAATGAAATTAAAATAGCCAAACAGGAGACAAAGGAGTGCCAGGCAGCTGGCGCAGAGCAGCACAGGGCTCTCGTGCAAGGTTTCTCAGCCTCAGCACTGACGGAGTTTGGACTGGATGCTTGTCTGTCGTGGAGCACGGGCCTTTGCAGGATGTTTAGCAGCATCCTTGGCCTCTCCCCGCGAGAGAGTGGAACATCCCCCCTCCCCTAGTTGTGACAACCAAGAATGTCCCCTAGGGAGCAGAATGGCCCCTGGTTGAGAACCTCTGCTGTGGAAGTTTGGAGCATAGAAGGCTTGAAGTTAGAGTGGCAGGGAATGCTTCATTGGAAGGGCTAGATTTTAACCTGGAGTCTAAAGATATGAGGGTAAGATTTGGTCACACAGGAGAAAAACATTTTAAGAAGCAAATATGGGGCTTCCCTGGTAATCAGCTGATAAAGAATCTGCCTGCCATTCAGGAGACCCCAGTTCAATTCCTGGGTCGGGAAGATCCTCTGGAGAAGAGACAGGCTACCTACTCCAAGACTCTTGGGCTTCCCTGGTGGCTCAGTGGTTAAGAAGGAAGCACTATGAGCAAACGCAGGAGGCAGACTTGGAGAGTGTAAGGAGACCAGTTTGACCGGCTGGAAGAGTTCATATAAAGTAGTAGCAGAGTGTGGAAAAGGCCTGGGGGCAGACTGTGGGGACCTGGATGTGATGCTGTGATGCTGTGGAGAAATCGGGTGTACAGCAGCTGAGAGGGCTGTTTTGCTAGTACCCGTGGGTGACGGTTATTAGACCTGCTTGGAGCTAAGTGACTAAGGCTGACTCAATCTGTTAGCAGGCTTGAATCATGTCTTCTCCCTGTCTTTGCCTCATTGTAGGGGATCAGAAAACATCATCTTCTTTACCACCTACGTGAATGGCTCCTGCAGTAAGTATAGTTTAGTCCCAGAAAAGAGTGTCCTGATGTCCATTCATGGGAGAATATTCTGGGTTGTAAGAGGTAGAAGCATCAAAGTAATGGGAGAAAGATTCCATTCTCATAATTTTAATAGCTAAAGGAGCTAGCTGTTAGTGAGTTTTAAAATCTTGAAAATTCAACCAAGTACTATACTGTGCCTTGATCAAATAAAAAATGTCGACTGTACACAGAGACTAGATAAGGAAATGGCAACCCACTCCAGTATTCTTGCCTGGAGAATCCCATGGACAGAGGAGCATGGTGGGCTACAGTCCATAGGGTTGCAGAGTGACATGACTGAAGTGACTGATCACATATGCATATACAGAGACAGTATGCTTAATTTTAGCAGTGTATTTACATAAAGTAAATATTAAGCTATAACCAATAACAAATTGAAATGCATAGTGATTTCTACCAAAGAGCATGGATTGTGTTTGTGTTGGTGGAAGCCATTAGCTTTCCAGTCAGTGGCTCAGCTTCAAAGCTGAAAGCATAATCTTCCATTTATTCATTTAGCAGATTCATTTCATTTATTCACTCATTTGAACACCTGCAGTAGTGTGTTAAACACTGTTCTCAGGAAGGTGAGAATAAGATACCCAAGGCCTGCTCTCATGGAACTGAAATTCAAGTTGGGATACTGGATTATCAGCCAGAAAATCAAAATGATACAGCTTAGAATATAATCAGATAATTTCACACTATGTCATGAAGGAAGTAAAACAGAATGCTGTGGTGTTTTTATGCAACATTGTATTGGAATTAAGTGAACTCTCTCTCTGTCGAGTATGAAGTTTCACATGTATAAAGATAAAACCCAAATGTGAATTTCCTAGGTCTAATCCTATACTGTTTTATATTTTTAGCTGATTGACATGCATAGGATTGAAAATTCTGTTGCTATAAAACTAAGGATAATTCTGAATCAGTTGTTTTGAACTAGAGGCTCACCTAGTAAGTGAAATTTTTAATTAATATTTTGTCTTGTTTAAGAAGCTGACCTTGGGGCACTGGAATTACGGAGAACTTCAGACTTGGGGAAAAGCTTCAAAACCATTGGTGTGAAAATCTACTCGTTTGGTCTTGGGGGACGTTTCCTTTTTGCCTCTGTGATGACTGATAAGGTGGGTCTTTGCCTCTTTTCTTTGGGTTCTGCTATTTCTGTAAATTTGCCTCAAACAGGTAGCTTTTTCCTACATGTGTTGGTGGAGTTTCTTGCCTTTTGCACTGTTCAGTGTCACTGTTAAATTTGGGAAGATTCTTTTTATTGAGGCGGAGTGCCTCCTCTGGGCTTCTCTTGACTTTGGCCTGTGTCACCAACTGAATTCTGGTGTCTGTTTAGGATATATAGATGCAGTGTTTGGGCTTTATTTAGACATGGATGCTGAAAACAACAATCTACTTGCTGATTATCCAATAAAAATAATGGAAATATGTAACATTAACTGAGAACCTACTATATACTAGACACCGTTCTGTGTTCTGGGAATATGACATTGAACAAAACAGATCAATGGCCTGCTCTCAAGAGTTTCTATTCAAGTAGGGAGAAAGATACTCAACTAATAAATATAGCATCAGGTAATGGCTAACACTCCGAAGAAACCTAAGGCAGACTAAATACATAAAAAGTGGCAGGAACTGGAGTGATGCCGTTTCAGACAGGGTGGTTGGCATGGGCTCTCTGAGACCTGACTGTGGTGAGGGTGTCTAGGCTGAGGGTGGCTAGGCTGAGCGTATGGTGAGCACAGGGACGCTGGGCTGGAGCGTGCTCGGAATACTGAAGACAAACGAGAAGGGCAGTGTGGCTGGAGCACAGGCACGGGTGGTCCAGAGATGGCAGCCAGTCAGCAGATCACACAGGGCCTTTCGAGGTTGTGATGAAGACCTTGGCTTCCATTCTTCGTGTGCTGGGAGGCTGGGAAAGGGTTGCAGGCAGGGGAATGGCAGAGTTGGCTTTCTTTTTGACAGAACAGCTGTGTGTAGAGTGGCCTGCTGGGACAGGAATGGAAGGAGCAGCAGCAGTGAAAGAGATGCTGGGTTGGGCCAGGCTGTTAACAGTGGATAAGGGACATGCGGTAAGACTATGGATGTGTTATTAAATGTGTTGCCAATAGTGTCTGCTGGTGGATTAGATTTGCCATGTGAGAGAGTAAGATGAACTGAGGATAACTCTAGAGTCTTTGGCCTGAGCAGCTGGGTGAATGGTGGTGCTGTTTACTGAGATGGGAAGGACTGCGGGAGAAGCGAGTTTGTGAGACGAAAATCATAATTCAGCTTTAGATGTGCGATGCCTATTAGATATCTAGGTGGAAATGTCAGGTAAGCATTTGGGCATATGAATCTCCCAACATTATATGGTATAATTATATGGCACAGTCTCATCTAACCGTGTGACTGGAGGCTATCTTACAGTGGAATGAGTAGCTTGTGAAGAGGTGGGAGGGCCATGCATCAGGTGCCCTGGAGCACCCCAGTGTGGAAAAGTGGAAAGAGACTGGACAGGCCGCAGAGAGGACAAGATGGAGGGACTAGCAAGGGAGGGAGGACCTTTCCTAACAGTTGTATCCCGTGAGGAATTGGATAATGAGATATGTAACTATTAATAATAATGTGCCTACTAATATCACTGTACATGGTGATGTCATGAAAGCCAAGTGAAGGAAAGGTTTCAAGGAGGAGGAAGTGGTCAGTTGGGTTAAACTCAGTTGAGATGTGGAGCTAGATGAGTTCTGAGAATTACCAGCCGAAGTTGGCAAAGTATAGGTTGTTGGTGACCTTGATGAAAGCAGTTTCTTTGGAGCACTGTGGTTAAAAGGCTGATTGGAGCAGGTTCAGAGAGAATTGGAGATAGGAAAAGTAGACACAGTAACTACAGATCATGCCCTCAAACAGTTTTATAATAATCCTCCCAACAGCCGTAGTTCACACTGTTACCAGACAAACGAGAAGGGCAGTGTGGCGGAGCAGCAGGTGGTCCACAGCAGGGCCCTTCGAGGTTGTGATGAAGACCTTGGCTTCCATTCTTCGTGTGCTGGGAGGCTGGGAAAGGGTTGCAGGCAGGGGAATGGCAGAGTTGGCTTTCTTTTTGACAGAACAGCTGTGTGTAGAGTGGCCTGCTGGGACAGGAATGGAAGGAGCAGCAGCAGTGAAAGAGATGCTGGGTTGGGCCAGGCTGTTAACAGTGGATAAGGGACATGCGGTAAGACTATGGATGTGTTATTAAATGTGTTGCCAATAGTGTCTGCTGGTGGATTAGATTTGCCATGTGAGAGAGTAAGATGAACTGAGGATAACTCTAGAGTCTTTGGCCTGAGCAGCTGGGTGAATGGTGGTGCTGTTTACTGAGATGGGAAGGACTGCGGGAGAAGCGAGTTTGTGAGACGAAAATCATAATTCAGCTTTAGATGTGCGATGCCTATTAGATATCTAGGTGGAAATGTCAGGTAAGCATTTGGGCATATGAATCTCCCAACATTATATGGTATAATTATATGGCACAGTCTCATCTAACCGTGTGACTGGAGGCTATCTTACAGTGGAATGAGTAGCTTGTGAAGAGGTGGGAGGGCCATGCATCAGGTGCCCTGGAGCACCCCAGTGTGGAAAAGTGGAAAGAGACTGGACAGGCCCGCAGAGAGGACAAGATGGAGGGACTAGCAAGGGAGGGAGGACCTTTCCTAACAGTTGTATCCCGTGAGGAATTGGATAATGAGATATGTAACTATTAATAATAATGTGCCTACTAATATCACTGTACATGGTGATGTCATGAAAGCCAAGTGAAGGAAAGGTTTCAAGGAGGAGGAAGTGGTCAGTTGGGTTAAACTCAGTTGAGATGTGGAGCTAGATGAGTTCTGAGAATTACCAGCCGAAGTTGGCAAAGTATAGGTTGTTGGTGACCTTGATGAAAGCAGTTTCTTTGGAGCACTGTGGTTAAAAGGCTGATTGGAGCAGGTTCAGAGAGAATTGGAGATAGGAAAAGTAGACACAGTAACTACAGATCATGCCCTCAAACAGTTTTATAATAATCCTCCCAACAGCCCCGTAGTTCACACTGTTACCTTGGTTTAGGAAATTGAGTAACTTGTCTAGGGTCACCCAGAGGTGCAGCGTGGAGGAAACCAGACTGTGTAATTCCAGAGGTAGCTGCCTGTGCCCTACAATGCCACTGTCCACACCATTCAGATATTGCTGTGTGCTTTTGAACTCCAGTTTCTACCTAAACAGTGAGAGTAAGATTCAAAATAAACATCTAAGATGTAAGTTAGAAAAATAAGTTAAATATACTTGTCACTGAACTTTGAAGAGTATTTAACATAAGGAGGCATTGGGATCAGTTCTCCTGCCCTGGCTAAATCATATCTAAAAGCTATTTTAAACCATTTATCAGACTGTACGAGTTAATTGCCTGTCAACAGACTCCTTTTAACAGCTAAATTCTCCCTGATCAGCTTCCTTATATTAATTCTCACTCTCCTTGGCCTCTTTCCAGCCTGGCATGTTCCCTCCATCATGGCTGTTCAGAGAGACTTCCTTAAAGAGGAGACATGTCACTTTCTGATTTCCCTCGCAATCCCCCAAACCTGGGTTTCGTCTCTGTTTTCCAGAGCTGTAATTAGCTGATTCTTTCGATGATGCCAGGGCTATCTAACAGTAACCAAACTTCTATGCAGTGGCCATCATTTTAAGAATTACCTGACCAAATGATAACACACGCAGTGAACCGATGGAAAAACAGACTTAGAGTATAGCCATATGGACATTGTGGGAAATGAACAGTGGGTGGGAGGCATAGAGGGAGTAACATGGAAACCTAAAGTATCGTATGTGTAAAAGATAGCTATTGTCATTGCACTGTGGCAATAAGAGTTCCTACAAGGGCTCCATGCGACAGCCTGGAGGGGTAGGATAGGGGGATTGGGAGGGAGAGGGGACCAGGGATCTACATATGACTGATCTAAGAACATACATGTCTGTGAACAACAAAACTCTGTAATAATTTTTAAAAAAATAAAAATAAAATAATAAAAAAAAGACTTACCTGACCAAGCCTGTGCTGTAGAGCCAAACTCATAATGGTCCCTTATCTCTGTCAAAGAAAACTGGCATGTCAAAGGAGCACTGTGGTTAAAAGGCTGATTGGAGCAGGTTCAGAGAGAATTGGAGATAGGAAAAGTAGACACAGTAACTACAGATCATGCCCTCAAACAGTTTTATAATAATCCTCCCAACAGCCCGTAGTTCACACTGTTACCTTGGTTTAGGAAATTGAGTAACTTGTCTAGGGTCACCCAGAGGTGCAGCGTGGAGGAAACCAGACTGTGTAATTCCAGAGGTAGCTGCCTGTGCCCTACAATGCCACTGTCCACACCATTCAGATATTGCTGTGTGCTTTTGAACTCCAGTTTCTACCTAAACAGTGAGAGTAAGATTCAAAATAAACATCTAAGATGTAAGTTAGAAAATAAGTTAAATATACTTGTCACTGAACTTTGAAGAGTATTTAACATAAGGAGGCATTGGGATCAGTTCTCCTGCCCTGGCTAAATCATATCTAAAAGCTATTTTAAACCATTTATCAGACTGTACGAGTTAATTGCCTGTCAACAGACTCCTTTTAACAGCTAAATTCTCCCTGATCAGCTTCCTTATATTAATTCTCACTCTCCTTGGCCTCTTTCCAGCCTGGCATGTTCCCTCCATCATGGCTGTTCAGAGAGACTTCCTTAAAGAGGAGACATGTCACTTTCTGATTTCCCTCGCAAGCCCCCAAACCTGGGTTTCGTCTCTGTTTTCCAGAGCTGTAATTAGCTGATTCTTTCGATGATGCCAGGGCTATCTAACAGTAACCAAACTTCTATGCAGTGGCCATCATTTTAAGAATTACCTGACCAAATGATAACACACGCAGTGAACCGATGGAAAAACAGACTTAGAGTATAGCCATATGGACATTGTGGGAAATGAACAGTGGGTGGGAGGCATAGAGGGAGTAACATGGAAACCTAAAGTATCGTATGTGTAAAAGATAGCTATTGTCATTGCACTGTGGCAATAAGAGTTCCTACAAGGGCTCCATGCGACAGCCTGGAGGGGTAGGATAGGGGGATTGGGAGGGAGAGGGGACCAGGGATCTACATATGACTGATCTAAGAACATACATGTCTGTGAACAACAAAACTCTGTAATAATTTTTAAAAAAATAAAAATAAAATAATAAAAAAAAGACTTACCTGACCAAGCCTGTGCTGTAGAGCCAAACTCATAATGGTCCCTTATCTCTGTCAAAGAAAACTGGCATGTCAGAGGTTAGGAGGGTAATATTGGTATTTTAGAGGGCCACACAAGAATGGAGACGTCAGGATAACCTTACTCACAATAGAGTGGATTGTTCCAGTGGCTGGATCTTTGCAAGAGGTTAGAAATAGCTCAGGTAATTGGCCCAGGACCTTTCATTTGTAACAGTTGTAACCAGCGAGGAGATGGAGGATGAGATGTGTAATTCTTCATAATAATATACCTTATTAATGTCACTGCACATGACATCTTGGTGGAAAATTTAAAAGGTAAATATTGGCATTTGTTCCAGGATACAACAAGAAGGATTCATGTGTCAACAGATCAAGGGGACACGTGGAGCATGGCCCAGCTCCCGTCTGTGGGGCAGGAGCAGTTCTACTCTATTCTCGCAGCTAATGACGACATGGTGTTCATGCATGTAGATGAACCTGGAGGTAAGAGCTTTGCAAGTGACACAGGCTTGACTGCACAGAGACTTAAGCTCCCAGACCTGTTTTAGTAGCTTTCCTTCTTTTTTTTGACCACTCCTGTTGATCTTTCATTTATCTGTTTCCATCCATCTTTGTTCCTTGGCCTGTGTGGGCCTCCCATTGCAGTGGCCTCTCTCATCGCAGAGCTCCGGCTCTGGGCACATATGCTCCAGAGCTCCGGCTCGGTGATTGGACACATGGGTCCAGCCGCTCCGCGGCACGTGGACTCTTCCCAGGCCAGGGATCGAACTGGCATCCCTTGCACTGCAAGGTGGTGTCCTTACCCACTGGACCACCAGGGAAGCCCAGTGGCTTTCTTTTTTTTTTTTTTTCTTTAAATTTTATTTATTTATCTTTTGGAGGGTGGGGTGGGGAGGGAGGGGAGTGGGCGGGCCACTTCTATTGGTCTTTCATTTCTCTGTTTTCATCCATCTTTGTTCTTTGGCCCACGTAGGACTCCCATCGCAGTGGCCTCTGTTGTTGCAGAGCACCGGCTCTGGGCGCATGCGCCCCAGAGCTCCAGCTCGGTAATTGGACACATCAGTCCAGCTGCTCCGCGGCACATGGGATCCTCCCAGGCCAGGGATAGAACCGGCGCCCCTTGCACTGCAAGGCGGTGTCTTTACCCATTGGACCACCAGGGGAAGCCCGGCTTTCTTTCTTATGTGTTGATTTTTCTTCCACCCCTAGGAATTTATTAGTGGCCAACTTGTGTTAGAGATGGTATGTAGCCTCTGTTAAAAAGGCCACTTTCTTTTACCTCCTGACATGGTTTGTATGTACATCCAGGCATTCTGGAGCAATGCAGCTCGAAAGAATGGTCAGAGGACTGGTACTTACTTACAAATTCTTTATTACCAAAAAAGTGTGGAAAATAGGAGTGAGCTTTTAGAAACTCTTATAGCCCTTTGACAAAGAAATTTTGTGTCTGTTGACGCTAATAATAAAACAATTTGAGGATTATATTTTTTCTTTCTTTTGTATTTCATTTTTTAGTGATATATTTTTGTTATATTTAGCAAAACCATCAGTTTGTAAGTAATTAAAATCTTCAAATCAATCCATCACAGAAAGTATAAGAAGCAGTAGTTTAGGGTATAAAGATTTAAAGATGTATAAGATACAAAGCTAAATACAGTGCGTTTGCCAACAAAATATAACTGAGAAGAGCTTTCCTATAACATCTGATTAATTTATTCAACAGATTCAACACCTGCTATATTTCAGGCACTAAACTGTATACTAGAATTATAGATGGCCACAAAGCTCTTGAATATCAAACCTTGATTAACTCTCAGGTCTGCATCTGCGTCATGAAGAGAGAGACAGTTGGCTGACATGTGCAGCCAGTCAGGTGTCACATGTGTGATTAGACCGTTGTTTTCTCTCTGTTCCCTCCCAAGACTTGGTGGGTTTGTTTGTTTGTTTGCCTGTTGCAGATACTGGATTTGGCACCATATTTACCTCAGATGATCGCGGCATTGTCTATTCCAAGTCCTTGGACCGACACCTCTACACTACCACAGGCGGCGAGACGGACTTCACCAACGTGACCTCCCTCCGTGGGGTCTACATGACAAGTGTGCTTTCCGAAGGTGGGTCCTCCAGCTGAACATGTTGGGAGTTGAGACTTTGGGGGAAACTGATGGTCCTGTTCTCCCAGTGGTGGTGCTTGCCTGGCCAGCAAGCCTATCTGTGTGAATTCAGGCTCTCATTTATATTGAGTTATGGTGAATAGAACTAAGAAAGAACAAAGCAACAGTCTGCAGAAAGATCTGAGCGGTTCTAGGTTGTTGATCTTATGACATAAGTTGTATGTATTGGGAGGTCTAGGTGTGCGGGAAGGAGTCTTAACCACTTACTGATCTTCTCTTGTTCAGTATGTAGTGAGGTCAGTCCACATTTTCACCGTGTTTTCTTCAGTGGTTCTGCAGAGGCCAGTTGTACAAATAAACACATTACTCTGAAGTACAAAGGTTTTTAAGGTTTTTTTAATTTATGTGTTTACTGTTTGGTATGAGATGAGGAGTGTTTGATTACCAAAAAGTGTGGAAAATAGGAGTGAGCTTTTAGAAACTCTTATAGCCCTTTGACAAAGAAATTTTGTGTCTGTTGGCTAATAATAAAACAATTTGAGGATTATATTTTTTCTTTCTTTTGTATTTCATTTTTTAGTGATATATTTTTGTTATATTTAGCAAAACCATCAGTTTGTAAGTAATTAAAATCTTCAAATCAATCCATCACAGAAAGTATAAGAAGCAGTAGTTTAGGGTATAAAGATTTAAAGATGTATAAGATACAAAGCTAAATACAGTGCGTTTGCCAACAAAATATAACTGAGAAGAGCTTTCCTATAACATCTGATTAATTTATTCAACAGATTCAACACCTGCTATATTTCAGGCACTAAACTGTATACTAGAATTATAGATGGCCACAAAGCTCTTGAATATCAAACCTTGATTAACTCTCAGGTCTGCATCTGCGTCATGAAGAGAGAGACAGTTGGCTGACATGTGCAGCCAGTCAGGTGTCACATGTGTGATTAGACCGTTGTTTTCTCTCTGTTCCCTCCCAAGACTTGGTGGGTTTGTTTGTTTGTTTGCCTGTTGCAGATACTGGATTTGGCACCATATTTACCTCAGATGATCGCGGCATTGTCTATTCCAAGTCCTTGGACCGACACCTCTACACTACCACAGGCGGCGAGACGGACTTCACCAACGTGACCTCCCTCCGTGGGGTCTACATGACAAGTGTGCTTTCCGAAGGTGGGTCCTCCAGCTGAACATGTTGGGAGTTGAGACTTTGGGGGAAACTGATGGTCCTGTTCTCCCAGTGGTGGTGCTTGCCTGGCCAGCAAGCCTATCTGTGTGAATTCAGGCTCTCATTTATATTGAGTTATGGTGAATAGAACTAAGAAAGAACAAAGCAACAGTCTGCAGAAAGATCTGAGCGGTTCTAGGTTGTTGATCTTATGACATAAGTTGTATGTATTGGGAGGTCTAGGTGTGCGGGAAGGAGTCTTAACCACTTACTGATCTTCTCTTGTTCAGTATGTAGTGAGGTCAGTCCACATTTTCACCGTGTTTTCTTCAGTGGTTCTGCAGAGGCCAGTTGTACAAATAAACACATTACTCTGAAGTACAAAGGTTTTTAAGGTTTTTTTAATTTATGTGTTTACTGTTTGGTATGAGATGAGGGGTGTTTGTTTTCATTTTGAAAAGACCTTGGCCTTGTCTGCAGGGTCTATCTGGTGCTGGCCCCAGTTCGTCCTGGATCTCACTTCCAGCTCCTCGCTCCTTTGCTGACTCTCTTGCAGGCAGTCCAGTCCTTTGCCAAGCACGCCAGGTTCACCCACTCTTGGCTGAGAGATTTGTACTGACCTCTTTCCCCAGATACCTACAAGGCGACCCTTTCCTCCTTCCCGCCATAGGTCATGTTACTCTGGCTCGGATGAGACTTGCCCTGGCGATCCTGTTTCATGTGTCAGTGTGCCTCCCTGCTACACACGCACACTTTCATCCCCCTCTAGCTGTGCACATTCTTCCATAGCACTCAGTTTCTAACATACTATGTAATGTACCTACTCACAATGTCTAGTGTTTGTCTGTCCCATCCTACTAGAATATATATTTCACAAAGCTTCTTTTTTCCTGATTTGTTCGTAGATATATTCCCAAAGCCTTATAGCAATTTTCGTATAGTGGATAGGCAATAAAACAGTTATTGAGTAAATGAACTTTACATCTTATTAGCTTTCTTTTTTAATTTTCCTTAAAAAAAACTCAAAGCAGGGCTTCTCTGGTGGTCCAGTGAGTAAGGACACCGCCTTGCAGTGCAGGGGGCGCCAGTTCAATCCCTGGCCTGGGAAGATCCCACGTGCGGTGGAGCGGCTGGACCCATGTGTCCAACTGCCGAGCCGGAGCTCTGGAGTGCATGCGCCCAGAGTTGGTGCTCTGCAGCGAGAGAGGCCACTGCGATGGGAGGCCCACACAGGCCACAGAACAAAGATGGAAATAAATGAAAGACCAGTAGAAGTGGCCAAAAAAAAAAAAACCTCAAAGCATAATATCTTTTCATTTAAACATGCAACAGTTTATATCATTAGTAATAGAGAATAAGGAAGACACACGGAGAAATAAAAGGTACAAGAGAAATGGGATATGGTGTTGGTAAAGAGACAAAAACTAGGAATTATTCATTGAGACTTTGCAGATACATTCAATACATTCAGATCTTGAGATTTCCTAAAGCAAGCCTGGTATCACGGCCTTGTCTGAGCCAAGACTAGACCTTCCCATTGTAGATTTTACTCCAAGGCAAAGCAAGCAAGGGAGGAGGAAGAATAGATGTCAGCCTTTTGATGTTGGTAAGGAGATACAAGATGCCTGTTTTCTAGAGTATTAGTCTAGATGATTTCAGAAATCAGTTGGATCCTATTCAGGTGGGAAGCCTCCTTCAGGTATCGTACTCACCATTATTGAGCCATTTCACTGAATGTCACCAGCCTGTGAGACTTCAGGGTACTATTGGTGTTACCTCATCTCTCTGAGGAGACAGTTATGCAATGATAAACTGAACTGAACAGAGTGCTTCCAGTGTATCAGGCCTAATGTCATCCTTTTCCTACTCAGATAATTCTATCCAGACTATGATCACTTTTGACCAAGGAGGAAGGTGGAAGCACCTGAGGAAGCCCGAGAACAGTGAATGCGATGCTACCGCAAAAGACAAGAACGAGGTTTGTTTCACTCCAACTGTCAGATGTACTGGAGCAAAGCAGCCATTCTGTTCTGCTCTTAGTAGTGCCAGGCTTTTGAATAATGAAGTTTTGTACTTGATGAGGATCCGCAGCTAACAGTGGAAAATTTGGAAATGAGAGGTTGACATTAACTAGGATGTAGGAAATACGAACTGTGAAGAAAGACCAAAATATTATGGCTTATTTGTCTTTGAAGAAAAACAAAGCTGAAGGCTAACAATTTGTGTTGTACTAAACTGGTGAATGAAAACAGAGTGGTCAGATGGGCCAGTGATTAGTTAGGAGTCATGCTGGCAGCTACGAGACTTCAGCAATTCTGCAGAATGCCGTGGACAGCCATGGGTGAGCAGTGCAAAGCCATACGAGCCTCAAACAAGTGGAGGAGAACTCGGCCTCTCTTCCTCTCTGCCAGGCCTCCACGCGGCCTGTGGGAGTGGGTGGTGCCATGGTGTAACCCAGCAAGCGAGGGCTGGGCCCTCTTGAGGAAAGTAATAAGAAAAAACACGGAGAAATAAAAGGTACAAGAGAAATGGGATATGGTGTTGGTAAAGAGACAAAAACTAGGAATTATTCATTGAGACTTTGCAGATACATTCAATACATTCAGATCTTGAGATTTCCTAAAGCAAGCCTGGTATCACGGCCTTGTCTGAGCCAAGACTAGACCTTCCCATTGTAGATTTTACTCCAAGGCAAAGCAAGCAAGGGAGGAGGAAGAATAGATGTCAGCCTTTTGATGTTGGTAAGGAGATACAAGATGCCTGTTTTCTAGAGTATTAGTCTAGATGATTTCAGAAATCAGTTGGATCCTATTCAGGTGGGAAGCCTCCTTCAGGTATCGTACTCACCATTATTGAGCCATTTCACTGAATGTCACCAGCCTGTGAGACTTCAGGGTACTATTGGTGTTACCTCATCTCTCTGAGGAGACAGTTATGCAATGATAAACTGAACTGAACAGAGTGCTTCCAGTGTATCAGGCCTAATGTCATCCTTTTCCTACTCAGATAATTCTATCCAGACTATGATCACTTTTGACCAAGGAGGAAGGTGGAAGCACCTGAGGAAGCCCGAGAACAGTGAATGCGATGCTACCGCAAAAGACAAGAACGAGGTTTGTTTCACTCCAACTGTCAGATGTACTGGAGCAAAGCAGCCATTCTGTTCTGCTCTTAGTAGTGCCAGGCTTTTGAATAATGAAGTTTTGTACTTGATGAGGATCCGCAGCTAACAGTGGAAAATTTGGAAATGAGAGGTTGACATTAACTAGGATGTAGGAAATACGAACTGTGAAGAAAGACCAAAATATTATGGCTTATTTGTCTTTGAAGAAAAACAAAGCTGAAGGCTAACAATTTGTGTTGTACTAAACTGGTGAATGAAAACAGAGTGGTCAGATGGGCCAGTGATTAGTTAGGAGTCATGCTGGCAGCTACGAGACTTCAGCAATTCTGCAGAATGCCGTGGACAGCCATGGGTGAGCAGTGCAAAGCCATACGAGCCTCAAACAAGTGGAGGAGAACTCGGCCTCTCTTCCTCTCTGCCAGGCCTCCACGCGGCCTGTGGGAGTGGGTGGTGCCATGGTGTAACCCAGCAAGCGAGGGCTGGGCCCTCTTGAGGAAAGATGACAGACTAGACATTCAAAGGCATTGCTTCAGGAGGGCCCAGGTTCCATGAGTGGCAGGTCTTGACAGGCAAGAAGAAAAGAAAGAAAAAAAAACCCCAGCTTTGTGTCTGACTCCAAGAGAATTTGAGAGGAGCTTAGCAGAATGCTGGGAGTTTTCTTCAAAAGTGACAGCACTGGTAATTCCAGACTCTCCTCTGAGGGCCTGAGTACAGCTTACATGCAGTCTGCTGCCCTGCCTGGGCTTTCTGTTTTGTTTTAAGAGCCTCAGACAGTGTGAGATAAATGTACCCAGACCATTCCCAGCACTTTCTCTCCCTTCTGTGTCTTTACAACTACTGTGGAATCTTTCTCCTCCTGCTCCCTTTTCCCATCCCTCCAGCCTGGGCAGGTGCAGCAGCCTCCTGACTTGCCTTGCCCCGCTCACGCTGCTGCACCTCTCCCTCCCCAGCACTCTCTGTGGCTCCCCTTTGCCTGTGATCTGGTGAGAGAAGGTCCCCCTCCCAGTCAACCTCTCTTCTGCCTTTTCGTTGTCGTTGCCCGTGCTGTCATGGTACACCCCTTGCTGTGGCCCCTGCTGCTCGCTGGACACCCTGCCTGTGCCTCTTGCCCGTGTGACTTCTGGGGAAGATGCCCCCGTCTCCCCTCCCCTAGATCAGCAGGGTTAGTGGAAATCCTGAGCATCCTTAGTGCCCGTCTTCAGTTAGAACTGGTCATTGCTCTCCATTTCATTAGCAGTTTATGTGAAGCTTCTTCTATTGCAATAAAATTGTACATGACATAAAATAAATATTTTAACTGATTCAGACCTCTTTTTGTTTACTTACTTATTTTTATAATTTTTTGGCAACACTCCTGGGCACGTGGGACCTTAGTTCCTCAACCAGGGATGCAACCCTCACTCCCTGCATTGGAAAGCAGGGTCTCAACCACTTGGCCACTGGGGAGGTCCCTCAAACCTCTTTTCAAGCACTAATTTTCCTCCTGTTTTATACTTCCCCTAGTTTCTGAGAAACATTTCTTTAAGACAGGACTGGATCTTATTTCAGATCATCACTACATCTTGTACAGTGTATGAAATATGTCAGGTGCTTATCAGGTTTGTGTGGATCATACAGAGGCTTTGGTGTAATGCAGGAATAAAATAAACTAAAATTACACATGTGAAAATAACTGCATAGTTTTTCCCCAGATGTTGTTGTTGTTTAGTCCCTAAGTCATGTCCAACTCTTTGCAACCCCATGGACTGTAGCCCACCAAGCTTCTCTCTCCATGGGATTCTCCAGGCAGGATACTGGAGCGGGGTGCCATTTCCTCCTTCAGGGGATCTTCCCAATCCCGGGGCTGAACTTGTCTCCCACTTTAGCACTGAGCCCCCTGAGAAACTCCTTATTTTCTTTAGAGAAATGTGTTTTGAAGTCCTTTGCCCCTTTTTAATGTGAGTTATTTGGTTTTATGTTGTTGTTGTTGAGTTACTAGACTCATAGGATATTCTTGATTCTCAAATGTATTATGCATTTAATAATGATTTAGTGATCAAATTTATAGAGACAAAGTAGAAAGGAGGTTGCCAGGGTCTGGGAAAGAGGGAACAGAGAGTTACTGTTTAATGGGCACAGAAGTTTCAGTTTTGCAAGATGTGGAAGTTGTCAGAGATGGATTATGGTGATGGTCGCACAACAGTGTGAATGTCCTTAACTAAACTGCACAGTTTAAAATGGTAAGTTTTATGGTATTTGATTTTTCACCACAATTTAAAAAAAAAAGTCCTGCCAAACTCTGGGTTAATAAGTGCACAGCCTTATTAGAAGACTCTGTGAGATGAATAAAGAAAGTACACATTTGATTTTCATCTAAGCCTTGGTTTCTTTCCACAGTGCAGTCTTCATATCCATGCTTCCTATAGCATCTCCCAGAAACTAAACGTTCCGATGGCCCCACTGTCAGAGCCTAACGCTGTTGGCATAGTCATCGCCCATGGTAAGCAGGCCACCCTCACCTCCAACTAGTTGAGCACATTGAAACTCATAGTTCAACCACTTGGCCACTGGGGAGGTCCCTCAAACCTCTTTTCAAGCACTAATTTTCCTCCTGTTTTATACTTCCCCTAGTTTCTGAGAAACATTTCTTTAAGACAGGACTGGATCTTATTTCAGATCATCACTACATCTTGTACAGTGTATGAAATATGTCAGGTGCTTATCAGGTTTGTGTGGATCATACAGAGGCTTTGGTGTAATGCAGGAATAAAATAAACTAAAATTACACATGTGAAAATAACTGCATAGTTTTTCCCCAGATGTTGTTGTTGTTTAGTCCCTAAGTCATGTCCAACTCTTTGCAACCCCATGGACTGTAGCCCACCAAGCTTCTCTCTCCATGGGATTCTCCAGGCAGGATACTGGAGCGGGGTGCCATTTCCTCCTTCAGGGGATCTTCCCAATCCCGGGACTGAACTTGTCTCCCACTTTAGCACTGAGCCCCCTGAGAAACTCCTTATTTTCTTTAGAGAAATGTGTTTTGAAGTCCTTTGCCCCTTTTTAATGTGAGTTATTTGGTTTTATGTTGTTGTTGTTGAGTTACTAGACTCATAGGATATTCTTGATTCTCAAATGTATTATGCATTTAATAATGATTTAGTGATCAAATTTATAGAGACAAAGTAGAAAGGAGGTTGCCAGGGTCTGGGAAAGAGGGAACAGAGAGTTACTGTTTAATGGGCACAGAAGTTTCAGTTTTGCAAGATGTGGAAGTTGTCAGAGATGGATTATGGTGATGGTCGCACAACAGTGTGAATGTCCTTAACTAAACTGCACAGTTTAAAATGGTAAGTTTTATGGTATTTGATTTTTCACCACAATTTAAAAAAAAAAGTCCTGCCAAACTCTGGGTTAATAAGTGCACAGCCTTATTAGAAGACTCTGTGAGATGAATAAAGAAAGTACACATTTGATTTTCATCTAAGCCTTGGTTTCTTTCCACAGTGCAGTCTTCATATCCATGCTTCCTATAGCATCTCCCAGAAACTAAACGTTCCGATGGCCCCACTGTCAGAGCCTAACGCTGTTGGCATAGTCATCGCCCATGGTAAGCAGGCCACCCTCACCTCCAACTAGTTGAGCACATTGAAACTCAGTCATAGTTTTGAACCCTGTGAGAAAACGACCATCCATGGCTTTTATCATTCTTTGCAGAATTTTTTGCAAGGTAATGATACTGTGGGTTTTTCAGGGGCTTCCATCAGAGAGCAACATGGCTTCTCCTTTTTACCAAATTGTCGTGACCTTTTTTTTAATTCCAAGAGGCATGATGGGAAATCATCCAAATAGACGCATTCAGAATTCTTCTGGCGCCAGTGGGTGCTCTCTGTTCACTGCTGATGGTGGGCTGTGTTGTAGGCAGCGTGGGGGATGCCATCTCCGTGATGATCCCAGATGTGTACATCTCCGATGATGGGGGTTACTCCTGGCTGAAGATGCTGGATGGACCCCACTATTACACCATCCTGGATTCCGGAGGCATCATCGTGGCCATCGAACACAGCAGCCACCCTATCAATGTGATTAAGTATGCATGAGCTCAGCCCCCCCCACACTGTCTGCTCAGAGGACCCTGCGGGATGCTTTTCAGTTTGGGGAGGGGGAAGTTACGGATGCTAATTCAGATTTGGGCATTCTGCAAAGCTTCAGGGAAGGTGCTTGAAGGGACTGCATTCAGAGCAAGTCAAATTAAATGCCTTTGTGTTTTTCCTCTGACTCCCATTAGCTAACACTTTTCATTACTTTTAAAACAATACTCTTCTCTCTCCCCACAAGAATATTACGGATGCATTGAAGCAGTCTGGATGAGCAGTGACTCCTTGAGTACAAGTCCTTATTACATAGTTTCTGTTTATTGACTCAGAAGCCCACTCTAACATGGGTCACTATCCTTTCTTTCCTTTGGAAGAATTTTTATAAAGGCATTTTCTTCCATACTATTTGAGTGAATCCGTTTTCCCTGTTAACAGTAGGCATTAACAGTTAATAGAATTGTCAGTCGATAAGCCATCACCTAAATATGAGAGTTCTTCTCTGATTTGGGATGACACAGCTAGAGTGGTTTCCTGATACCCTGGTAAATACTGACCCTCCGTCATGGTTTTCCTCTCACTGTGGTTTCAGGTTCTCCACAGATGAGGGTCAGTGCTGGCAAACCTACACGTTTACCAGGGAGCCTATCTACTTTACGGGCCTGGCTTCAGAACCTGGAGCTAGGTCCATGAACATCAGCATCTGGGGCTTCACCGAGTCTTTCCTGGCTCGCCAGTGGGTCTCCTACACCATCGATTTTAAAGATATCCTTGAAAGAAACTGTGAGTGTCTCCTTTGACTTTGCTACCAGAAACTTGCAAGCCCATTTTCCTAAGTAACCCATCCAGTTCAATTTCTTCTAGCTGGAGTAAGAAAATCATATATATGAAAGAGGCCTGAAGGTTGTTCCATGCAGGTGTGCAGGCAGTAGAATGGTACCAGAAAAGCACGTACCTGTCTGGATTAGAACTGTCCAAGAGAAATAACATGAGAGCAACATACATAATTTAAGTTATTCTGTCAGCTGGCTACATATATAAATAAGAGACAAAATTAATTTTAACAATATAGTTACCTCACTGTGTCCAAAAGACTATCATTTAGCATGTAAATCAATATTTAAATTATTACATTTTTTTAAGTTAAAAATTGAATATTATTTACAATACATTTTAGGGGGGCTTTTTGGGCATTCTGCAAAGCTTCAGGGAAGGTGCTTGAAGGGACTGCATTCAGAGCAAGTCAAATTAAATGCCTTTGTGTTTTTCCTCTGACTCCCATTAGCTAACACTTTTCATTACTTTTAAAACAATACTCTTCTCTCTCCCCACAAGAATATTACGGATGCATTGAAGCAGTCTGGATGAGCAGTGACTCCTTGAGTACAAGTCCTTATTACATAGTTTCTGTTTATTGACTCAGAAGCCCACTCTAACATGGGTCACTATCCTTTCTTTCCTTTGGAAGAATTTTTATAAAGGCATTTTCTTCCATACTATTTGAGTGAATCCGTTTTCCCTGTTAACAGTAGGCATTAACAGTTAATAGAATTGTCAGTCGATAAGCCATCACCTAAATATGAGAGTTCTTCTCTGATTTGGGATGACACAGCTAGAGTGGTTTCCTGATACCCTGGTAAATACTGACCCTCCGTCATGGTTTTCCTCTCACTGTGGTTTCAGGTTCTCCACAGATGAGGGTCAGTGCTGGCAAACCTACACGTTTACCAGGGAGCCTATCTACTTTACGGGCCTGGCTTCAGAACCTGGAGCTAGGTCCATGAACATCAGCATCTGGGGCTTCACCGAGTCTTTCCTGGCTCGCCAGTGGGTCTCCTACACCATCGATTTTAAAGATATCCTTGAAAGAAACTGTGAGTGTCTCCTTTGACTTTGCTACCAGAAACTTGCAAGCCCATTTTCCTAAGTAACCCATCCAGTTCAATTTCTTCTAGCTGGAGTAAGAAAATCATATATATGAAAGAGGCCTGAAGGTTGTTCCATGCAGGTGTGCAGGCAGTAGAATGGTACCAGAAAAGCACGTACCTGTCTGGATTAGAACTGTCCAAGAGAAATAACATGAGAGCAACATACATAATTTAAGTTATTCTGTCAGCTGGCTACATATATAAATAAGAGACAAAATTAATTTTAACAATATAGTTACCTCACTGTGTCCAAAAGACTATCATTTAGCATGTAAATCAATATTTTTAAATTATTACACTCCTTTCTTCTTTTTTAAAGATTTAAAAAAATTATTGAAGTGAGTTGATTTACAGTGTTGTGTTAGTTTCACTGTACTGCAATGTGAATCAGTTATATATACACACACACATATATCCACTCTCTTTTAGATTCTTTTCCCATATAGACAGAGTACTGAGTAGAGTTGCCTGTGCTATACTGTAGGTCCTTATTAGCTATCTATTTTATATATAGTTAGTGTATAAGTCAGTCCCACCCTCCCAATCTCTCTCTCTCCTTGCTTTCTCTCCACAACTGTAAGTTTGTTTTCTACATCTATGGCTATTTGTATTTGTATATAAGTTCATTTGTACCTTTTCTTAGATTCCACTTATTTTTTAGATAACTGATATCTTACGATGTTTGTCTTTCTCTGTCTTACTACTTGACACAGTATGACAATCTCCAGGCCCAGCCCTGTCGCTGCAAACAGTATTATTTCATTCTTTTCTATGACTGAGTAATGCTTCATGGTATTTATGTGCCGCATCTTCTTTACCCATTCCTCTATCGATGCCTTCGTGTCTTGTAAACAGAGCTGCCATATGAACTGCAGCATGCCCCTGTGAACACAGGGGTGCATGTGGCCTTTTAGAGTATGGTTTTCTCTGGGTGTATGCCCAGGAGTTTTCAAGACGACTGACTCATACGGTAGTTCCGTTTCTGTTTTTTTCAGGAACTTCCATAGTGGCTGCACCAGTTTACATTCCCACCCACAGTGTAGAAGGGTTCTCTCTTCTCAACCTCCTCTCCAGTATTCATCGTTTGTAGACGTTTTGATGATGGCCCTTCTGACTGGTGTGAGTGACACCTGACGGTAGTTCTTCTTTCTCTGATAAGTAGTGATGTGGAGCCTCTTCTCACGTGCTCTTTGGCCATCTGTTACACTTTTCTTCTGTGTGCTCAACATCTGGTGTGTATCGTACACTCACCCCTACAGTAAATTTCAGTTCAAACCAGCTGCAGGTGGACATTGAGGAGAGAATCGTTCTGAACTTTAAATCTCTGTAACATTTTCTGAGAGTTTTTTTATGCCTGTAAGGATAATGCATGTTTATGTTTATCTAAAATTACTTCATAACACCTCAGGGTTTTTCACCCTTAATTACAGCAGAACTTGTAAAGAGGAAACTTTAGAAGAAAATATGTTGCATTTAATTGATTATGTCATTTATCAAATGTTGAAGTAAGGAAGTTTTCATACAGAGATTGGTTTGACTGTCAGTCACAGCTGAGACCCTAGACTGGCTCCTGGGCAGGTGGGAAGCCCACACTGACCGTGTCCGAATGCTGTGACTTCAAACTGGAAGGCATGTTACAGACCCAGAAAATGGCTTCAGAGAAGGAGTTAAAATATTCATTGCAAGGTTTTTCCTAAAGAATCATAAGCAGGGCTTCCCTGGTGGTCCAGTGGGTAAAGAGTCTGCCTTGCAGAGCAAGGGGCACCGTTTCAATCCCTGGCCCCAGGAAGATCCCACGTGCCGCAGAGCAGCTGGACCGGTGTATTCAATTATGAGCCACAGCTCTGGAGTGCATGTGCCCAGAGCCAGTGCTCTGCAATGAAAGAGGCCACTACAATGGGAGGCCCACACAGGCCGAAGAATAAAGATGGATAAAAATCAATGAATAAAAAACTAATAAAAGAGGCCAAAATTAAAAAAAGAAAAAGAATCACAAGCAGACCTAGACCCCCAGCACTAAAGATTCTAACATTATATGGGAAATATGAGGGATAAAAGAAAAACTGGACCAAAGGTGTTCACCTGTGACCCATGGGTGCTTGGCATAGTATGAAAGAAGACATTAAGTTTTGAGACCCTTGGGTTAAATTTTGGTCCTGACTTTTATTAGCATGTTAATTTAGTGACTCCTGCAGGTAGTAGAATTTGGTTTGGACCTTTTCTGCAAGATGGTTCAGTGATTTAAAACCAGAGAATGCTTATAATCTAAATTCATTACATAGGCTGTAAAGGAGCTGGCTTACAAGTTTTCCCCTCCACAGGCAGCTCTACAGTTATCCTTGAAGTTTAACATCATTAAAAGGTGGGTTAAGCACCTGCTCTTTAGCAGGCTGGGTGCTAGTCTTCATAAGTAAACCAGCTGCAGGTGGACATTGAGGAGAGAATCGTTCTGAACTTTAAATCTCTGTAACATTTTCTGAGAGTTTTTTTATGCCTGTAAGGATAATGCATGTTTATGTTTATCTAAAATTACTTCATAACACCTCAGGGTTTTTCACCCTTAATTACAGCAGAACTTGTAAAGAGGAAACTTTAGAAGAAAATATGTTGCATTTAATTGATTATGTCATTTATCAAATGTTGAAGTAAGGAAGTTTTCATACAGAGATTGGTTTGACTGTCAGTCACAGCTGAGACCCTAGACTGGCTCCTGGGCAGGTGGGAAGCCCACACTGACCGTGTCCGAATGCTGTGACTTCAAACTGGAAGGCATGTTACAGACCCAGAAAATGGCTTCAGAGAAGGAGTTAAAATATTCATTGCAAGGTTTTTCCTAAAGAATCATAAGCAGGGCTTCCCTGGTGGTCCAGTGGGTAAAGAGTCTGCCTTGCAGAGCAAGGGGCACCGTTTCAATCCCTGGCCCCAGGAAGATCCCACGTGCCGCAGAGCAGCTGGACCGGTGTATTCAATTATGAGCCACAGCTCTGGAGTGCATGTGCCCAGAGCCAGTGCTCTGCAATGAAAGAGGCCACTACAATGGGAGGCCCACACAGGCCGAAGAATAAAGATGGATAAAAATCAATGAATAAAAAACTAATAAAAGAGGCCAAAATTAAAAAAAGAAAAAGAATCACAAGCAGACCTAGACCCCCAGCACTAAAGATTCTAACATTATATGGGAAATATGAGGGATAAAAGAAAAACTGGACCAAAGGTGTTCACCTGTGACCCATGGGTGCTTGGCATAGTATGAAAGAAGACATTAAGTTTTGAGACCCTTGGGTTAAATTTTGGTCCTGACTTTTATTAGCATGTTAATTTAGTGACTCCTGCAGGTAGTAGAATTTGGTTTGGACCTTTTCTGCAAGATGGTTCAGTGATTTAAAACCAGAGAATGCTTATAATCTAAATTCATTACATAGGCTGTAAAGGAGCTGGCTTACAAGTTTTCCCCTCCACAGGCAGCTCTACAGTTATCCTTGAAGTTTAACATCATTAAAAGGTGGGTTAAGCACCTGCTCTTTAGCAGGCTGGGTGCTAGTCTTCATATCCCAAAGGATAAAAACCTAATCCACAGTCTTTTGGCCGCAGCCTTTGAGTCTTTTTTCCAGGAGTGGGTGATACGACATACTGAGCCAGATTGACTCTCATCAAGTCTTCCTCTGAAAGCCAGTCAACAAGACTTAAAAGACTAGAAAGAGAATGTCAGCACAAATACTAGACAGAGAATGTTTCCCCTTTCATTTGAAAAAACTAACCCATAGTTAACTCACAATCAAAGCCATGCTTTTGGTTAACATGTATCTTGTCCTAAAGGCAAACATCTGGTTGCTTACCTCTGACAGTTCCTGCTGACCAAGGACACAAATGTACATGACTTAAAGCCAGCAGCCTCTCAGTCTAGAAGTAACTTTCAGGGTTTTCCATTCCACTTCCTTCTGCAAAACAAATAAGGTTTCTCCTAGAACTCAAATGGGCCATGAGCTGCAAAGACTCCTCCTTTGGCATGAGGAATGGCCAATCACTAGTAGGCTCCCAGCAATGTAACTTTCTTTTGCAGTTCCAAAGCAGAGTGATAGGTTGAGTCAGACATCCCTGTGTTTCCTCTCCTCCTCCTTCCTGTTGCCTGGCAGCTGTCTCACGTGGGTGGATTCATGCAGTTTCCTGAACAGCCTGTCTTTCCTTTAGGTGAAGAGAAGGACTATACCATCTGGCTGGCTCACTCCACAGACCCTGGAGATTATGGAGATGGCTGCATTTTAGGCTATAAGGAACAGTACCTGCGGCTACGCAAGTCATCCGTCTGTCAGAATGGTCGAAACTATGTGGTGACCAAGCAGCCGTCTGTCTGTCCCTGCTCCCTGGAGGACTTCCTCTGGTACCCGCACCCCTCATGGCCCTGTCAGCCTCTTCTTGTGCTGAGGAGGCAGAAGACAGTTGAAAATTATTTCAGTCCGTTTCTTCCCCTTCTTACTAATAACTAAACAAATAACATTATCATATCAGACCAGCAATCACTGGGCAAAACTAGCAGCAACACTCGCAATCTCAACTTCGCCATGGTGCGAAGGAGAGGAGTGTATAATGAGCACAAGAGCGAGAAAGTCGAGAGAGACGACGACAGTCGACGACAGACGGTGACTGAAGAGCAGTGCAGGGCTGAGAGGAGACTGAGCTTCAGCAGACAGCCTGACTGCCCGGCAGCAGCCGGACTAGGTCTGGGCTTGTCTGCAGGACTGGAGGCCGAGAGTGTGGCTCCATCCTGAAGGAGGAGGTGACATCAGAATGTTCGGTCTCAGGGGCCATCACGGTGGGCTCCCTAGAGTTGGAACCTGCCAGGCTTAAGGATGAGGTACTTGGCTGGCACAGGGTTAGTTGATTGTATAGGGGGGAGGGAGTCCCTCGGAACCCTAGCTTAGGGAGGATAAAGAGGAACTACTTCACATCACAGGTACCAGTCTTACGGAACTTGTTAGCTGCAAAAGATGCTGACAGGGAGGCAGAGGTGGATTTGGAAAAGAAGTCAGGAAGAAAACTGTCCTGTCCTCCCGTAACATATTTTTCTGAACTGCAGGTGACAGAGTGTGGGCCTGAACACACCCTGGCCTGACCCAGTGTGTGTCCTGCACGGTTCACGTCTGTGTGTGGAATGGCCAGGGCTCCTCCCTCCTCTGTTTCCACAGGGAAAAATACCACTCAGGCCACTTGAATGTCACAGTAGGGCTGGCGCTTGTGGACACTGCCAGACCCTGAAGGGCTGTCTCGCACCCTTAGCTGCACACAGGCTGACTCTCAGCCCCCTGAGCTTCTGTTTTCCAAACGTGCTGTGCGGCTTCAGAGCTCCATGCCACAGGCGTGCTGCTGCTCCTGCCTGGAAGGTCTTTCCACATTCCCTGCTCGAGCCCCAAGCCTGGCGAATTCCTCCTTGGCTTTTAATACCATAGCTCAGATACTGCCTCCTAAAGCCTTCCCCAGTTTTTCCTCGTCTCGGCTCCCACAGCACTGAGTATATTTTAATTCTTATGGGTAGATTTGGTTCCACCATTAAAATGTAGACTCCTTGAGCGCATATTATATTTGATAATCACATAGTCATAATGATAGCAGCTGACGTTTTTGAGCATCACCTCTGCCAGGCACTGGTCTGAGCAATTTACACTTGCCCTCAGCAGCCCCATGAGGTAGGTAGTGTGGTTATTTCCATTTCACAAAGGAAGTCAGAGGAACTGCTTCACATCACAGGTACTAATTGATGGAACTTTTTAGCCGCAAATGATGCTGACAGGGAGGTAGAAGTGGATTTGGAAAAGAAGGCAGGAAGAGAATGGCCCTGTCCTCCCAAAACGTATTTTCCTGAGCTGCAGGTGCCAGAGTATGGGCCTGAGCACACCCCCACACTGACCAGGTACAGAGAGGTTACGAGTCGTTGACATCACATGGCAGAGTTGGGGTGTGAACCTGGCAGTTCCGCCCCAGAGCCGGCACACGTGCCCCACGTGCTTGAGAAATGTGCACTTTGTGAGTGGGGAGCGTGTGGGTCCCGGAATTTGGGATTGAACCCAAAATTTTTGCCAGAAAGTTCTCCTTGCCGTGGAGGCATGAAGTCTTCAGTGTCTCTTGTTCTCCCTGCCCCCTCCCTTAAGTACTTGTCAGAAGCCCACACATGACAACGAAGGGCTATTCGCCATCACAGCGGGCGGGCGTCTCACTGAGCTGGCTTCTGTAGCTGTGGCCCTCGTTGGCCACAACTAGACAAAGCCCACCTGCAGCAGCAAAGACCCAGTGTAGCCAAAAATAAATAAATAAATGCGTTTTAAAAAAGGGAGAGTGTGCCAGAAGACAGGCCGTGGGGGAAGCCATGACTGTCACGGTGAAGAAGCAGAGGGTGGGTGCAGGCTCACTGCCCGCGTACGTGGTGGGAAGGAAGACAGCGCCCTGGGCAAACGTGAGGAGATGGCAGGAGAGGCTGGCATGAAGGAGGAAGCATGGCATATTTTGAATACTTCTGTTCCTTTGAGGTTCTGTCAATAGATTTAGGTGACAGTGTCCAGCAGATATTTGGAAATGTAGGATCAGAGCTCAAGAGAGGTAAATCCTGGAAGTTTTGTTAATTGATTTATATTTTTGACTGAGCTGGGTCTCCTCTGCTGTGCACAGGCTCTGTCAGCACTATATTTTAATTCTTATGGGTAGATTTGGTTCCACTTAAAATGTAGACTCCTTGAGCATATTATATTTGATAATCACATAGTCATAATGATAGCAGCTGACGTTTTTGAGCATCACCTCTGCCAGGCACTGGTCTGAGCAATTTACACTTGCCCTCAGCAGCCCCATGAGGTAGGTAGTGTGGTTATTTCCATTTCACAAAGGAAGTCAGAGGAACTGCTTCACATCATAGGTACTAATTGATGGAACTTATTAGCCGCAAATCATGCTGACAGGGAGGTAGAAGTGGATTTGGAAAAGAAGGCAGGAAGAGAATGGCCCTGTCCTCCCAAAACGTATTTTCCTGAGCTGCAGGTGCCAGAGTATGGGCCTGAGCACACCCCCACACTGACCAGGTACAGAGAGGTTACGAGTCGTTGACATCACATGGCAGAGTTGGGGTGTGAACCTGGCAGTTCCGCCCCAGAGCCGGCACACGTGCCCCACGTGCTTGAGAAATGTGCACTTTGTGAGTGGGGAGCGTGTGGGTCCCGGAATTTGGGATTGAACCCAAAATTTTTGCCAGAAAGTTCTCCTTGCCGTGGAGGCATGAAGTCTTCAGTGTCTCTTGTTCTCCCTGCCCCCTCCCTTAAGTACTTGTCAGAAGCCCACACATGACAACGAAGGGCTATTCGCCATCACAGCGGGGGCGTCTCACTGAGCTGGCTTCTGTAGCTGTGGCCCTCGTTGGCCACAACTAGACAAAGCCCACCTGCAGCAGCAAAGACCCAGTGTAGCCAAAAATAAATAAATAAATGCGTTTTAAAAAAGGGAGAGTGTGCCAGAAGACAGGCCGTGGGGGAAGCCATGACTGTCACGGTGAAGAAGCAGAGGGTGGGTGCAGGCTCACTGCCCGCGTACGTGGTGGGAAGGAAGACAGCGCCCTGGGCAAACGTGAGGAGATGGCAGGAGAGGCTGGCATGAAGGAGGAAGCATGGCATATTTTGAATACTTCTGTTCCTTTGAGGTTCTGTCAATAGATTTAGGTGACAGTGTCCAGCAGATATTTGGAAATGTAGGATCAGAGCTCAAGAGAGGTAAATCCTGGAAGTTTTGTTAATTGATTTATATTTTTGACTGAGCTGGGTCTCCTCTGCTGTGCACAGGCTCTGTCTAGTTGTGACGAGGAGGGGCTCCTCGCCATCACAGCGGGCGGGCTTCTCACTGAGGTGGCTTCTGTAGTTGCAGAGCACAGGCTCAGCAGTTGAGGCTCCCGGGCTTAGCTGTTCTCAAGCGTATGTACCCTGCCTTGGCAGGTGGATTCTTAACCACCAGACCACTAGGGCAGTTCAAACCTAGAAGGTTTAGTTGCAACAAATAATTAAACTCATGAAGGAAAAGCAGATACAGAGGAAGAGATTGAATAACAGAATCTTGGGAGTCGTCTGCACTTATGCATTAGGAAGACAGCAGAGCAAGCAGTGGCCAGAGAACAGACAAGTGCCACTCTCTGGGCTGTCGTGGTGGGACACAGCGGTGTGCCATGTGGCCAAAGTGACTGAGGCAAAGCCCCCGAGGCTGGATGACTGGTGAGCCCTGCTGGGTTGGCCGGTATAGACACTGATTTTCAAGGTTGCAGGGGAAAGTTGAAGCCAAGATGCAGAGAATAAAAAGTAAATGAATGAAACAGAACAAGTGTTTTTTAAAAATTGGTCAGTAAGGGAAAGGGTGGTGAAGAAAGAGGATGGGTGCAGGCTGAGGAGAAGCCGCCAGGCGAAGGCACTGGCAGTCCCTCCCACACTGCCCGTGAAGCAAGCCCCCACCTAGCTAGGGGCACTAGAGGACGGGCCAAGGCCTGCATCTCATTTCTTGGGGGAAAACAGAGAAAGGATAGCAGGTGGGGGGCATGATGGAGAGATGGGATGGAATGAAGGGCTGGGATGGGCATTCACATTGGCGTCAGGCACCATCCAAGACTGAGACAGACACAGATGTGAGGAAGGCAGAAAAGGTTTGCTATATACCCTGGGCTTCCCTGGTGACTCAGGTGGTAAAGAATCTGCCTGCAATGGGGGAGACCTGGGTTCCATCCCTGGCTTGGGAAGATCCCCTGGAGAAGGGAATGACAACCCACTGCAGTATTCTTGCCTGGAGAATCCCAGTGGGGGAGACCTGAGTTCCAACCCTGGCAGGCTCCAGTCCATGGGATCACAAAGAGTCAGACGTGACTGAGCGACTTTCGCTTTCACTTTTCTCACGGGTACAGCCTAATGAGTGATTTGGAGATGAAAAGAATTGCTCAGGGCCCCTGTGTGCAGATTTGTGGTCGACGCGCTGTTTCTCTGTGTTTTAGTTGCATGGGTTCCCACCCCCTATAGGCTGCACGCTTTCCCTTCCCCAAGTCTGAGCTGTCCGTGCGAGACGCCTCGCTACTGAGTCCTCAGTCCACTAGGCCCACTTCATAAAGTTTTTCCCCCAAGTAAGTCCTCTCCGTGTGCTTTTGTCCCTAAACAGACTTCTTTCTGTGTCACAGACTTCCTTAGCTGCTTTCTGGCAACCCAAGACTGGAGTATTAACCATCCACTGCCCTACATAAAGCCTTCTTTGCTAGTTGCCTCCTGTCTTTCAGCAGCTTTGAAAGATATCTTATTTGCTGATTCTTACAGTGATTTTGGCTACTTCCGTCCAGAAAAATTTGGGGCTCCAAGTTTTTGTGGGGACTAAGCCCCGAGGCTGGATGACTGGTGAGCCCTGCTGGGTTGGCCGGTATAGACACTGATTTTCAAGGTTGCAGGGGAAAGTTGAAGCCAAGATGCAGAGAATAAAAAGTAAATGAATGAAACAGAACAAGTGTTTTTTAAAAATTGGTCAGTAAGGGAAAGGGTGGTGAAGAAAGAGGATGGGTGCAGGCTGAGGAGAAGCCGCCAGGCGAAGGCACTGGCAGTCCCTCCCACACTGCCCGTGAAGCAAGCCCCCACCTAGCTAGGGGCACTAGAGGACGGGCCAAGGCCTGCATCTCATTTCTTGGGGGAAAACAGAGAAAGGATAGCAGGTGGGGGGCATGATGGAGAGATGGGATGGAATGAAGGGCTGGGATGGGCATTCACATTGGCGTCAGGCACCATCCAAGACTGAGACAGACACAGATGTGAGGAAGGCAGAAAAGGTTTGCTATATACCCTGGGCTTCCCTGGTGACTCAGGTGGTAAAGAATCTGCCTGCAATGGGGGAGACCTGGGTTCCATCCCTGGCTTGGGAAGATCCCCTGGAGAAGGGAATGACAACCCACTGCAGTATTCTTGCCTGGAGAATCCCAGTGGGGGAGACCTGAGTTCCAACCCTGGCAGGCTCCAGTCCATGGGATCACAAAGAGTCAGACGTGACTGAGCGACTTTCGCTTTCACTTTTCTCACGGGTACAGCCTAATGAGTGATTTGGAGATGAAAAGAATTGCTCAGGGCCCCTGTGTGCAGATTTGTGGTCGACGCGCTGTTTCTCTGTGTTTTAGTTGCATGGGTTCCCACCCCCTATAGGCTGCACGCTTTCCCTTCCCCAAGTCTGAGCTGTCCGTGCGAGACGCCTCGCTACTGAGTCCTCAGTCCACTAGGCCCACTTCATAAAGTTTTTCCCCCAAGTAAGTCCTCTCCGTGTGCTTTTGTCCCTAAACAGACTTCTTTCTGTGTCACAGACTTCCTTAGCTGCTTTCTGGCAACCCAAGACTGGAGTATTAACCATCCACTGCCCTACATAAAGCCTTCTTTGCTAGTTGCCTCCTGTCTTTCAGCAGCTTTGAAAGATATCTTATTTGCTGATTCTTACAGTGATTTTGGCTACTTCCGTCCAGAAAATGACTCCAAGTGTGTGGAACAGCCAGAACTGAAGGGCCACGACCTGGAGTTTTGTTTGTATGGAAGAGAAGAGCACCTGACGACCAATGGGTGAGGCGGCTGCTTCTCCCGTATGGGAACTGCGTCTCCCCTGCGCAGAGAGAAAGCTGCGTCTCTCCACACAGTTCTGAGCAGTATTTGAGAAACTCTAGGAAACCATGTTCTGTGACGGGGTACATGTTCTGTAATCTGCTGTGTCTTGAGTCGGTGGCCTCTAGCCCTCTGTGGCTGTTGACACTAGTGTGAGGGAGGAACTGAAGTAATTTTAACGAATTTCAGCATAAATAGTCACCGTGGGCCCAGAGTGCTGCTCTCAAGGAGCTTCACTGCCTGCTCCCCTGATAGTCACTCCCCTCCCCCGTCTCTCTTCTGCGTATTGACGTGCTTTCCCTGGCAGTCTCTTAGGCCAGAAAGTCGCCATGTCACGGCAGCAAGGCAGGGGGTGCGTGGTCTGTCCAAGGACCGAGACTACACAGATTACCCCCCAAACACCCCTGCAGATCTCCCCCAAGGCCTGAAAGACGGTGTGAGGACCAGAAGATTTTCTGCAGCTTTTCAAATCTTGTTTTCAGGAAGTAAGCAAGAATCCAGAAATGCATCCTTGTCTTCTGTTAACAGCTTTTCCCTGCCTCTCAGGTACCGGAAAATTCCAGGAGACAAATGCCAGGGCGGAGTGAATCCAGCTCGAGAAGTGAAAGACTTGAAAAAGAAATGCACAAGCAACTTTTTGAGTCCAGAAAAGCAGGTATGCGCAAGTAGATCTGGTGGAGATGCACGCTTTCCCTTCCCCAAGTCTGAGCTGTCCGTGCGAGACGCCTCGCTACTGAGTCCTCAGTCCACTAGGCCCACTTCATAAAGTTTTTCCCCCAAGTAAGTCCTCTCCGTGTGCTTTTGTCCCTAAACAGACTTCTTTCTGTGTCACAGACTTCCTTAGCTGCTTTCTGGCAACCCAAGACTGGAGTATTAACCATCCACTGCCCTACATAAAGCCTTCTTTGCTAGTTGCCTCCTGTCTTTCAGCAGCTTTGAAAGATATCTTATTTGCTGATTCTTACAGTGATTTTGGCTACTTCCGTCCAGAAAATGACTCCAAGTGTGTGGAACAGCCAGAACTGAAGGGCCACGACCTGGAGTTTTGTTTGTATGGAAGAGAAGAGCACCTGACGACCAATGGGTGAGGCGGCTGCTTCTCCCGTATGGGAACTGCGTCTCCCCTGCGCAGAGAGAAAGCTGCGTCTCTCCACACAGTTCTGAGCAGTATTTGAGAAACTCTAGGAAACCATGTTCTGTGACGGGGTACATGTTCTGTAATCTGCTGTGTCTTGAGTCGGTGGCCTCTAGCCCTCTGTGGCTGTTGACACTAGTGTGAGGGAGGAACTGAAGTAATTTTAACGAATTTCAGCATAAATAGTCACCGTAGCCGAGAGTGCTGCTCTCAAGGAGCTTCACTGCCTGCTCCCCTGATAGTCACTCCCCTCCCCCGTCTCTCTTCTGCGTATTGACGTGCTTTCCCTGGCAGTCTCTTAGGCCAGAAAGTCGCCATGTCACGGCAGCAAGGCAGGGGGTGCGTGGTCTGTCCAAGGACCGAGACTACACAGATTACCCCCCAAACACCCCTGCAGATCTCCCCCAAGGCCTGAAAGACGGTGTGAGGACCAGAAGATTTTCTGCAGCTTTTCAAATCTTGTTTTCAGGAAGTAAGCAAGAATCCAGAAATGCATCCTTGTCTTCTGTTAACAGCTTTTCCCTGCCTCTCAGGTACCGGAAAATTCCAGGAGACAAATGCCAGGGCGGAGTGAATCCAGCTCGAGAAGTGAAAGACTTGAAAAAGAAATGCACAAGCAACTTTTTGAGTCCAGAAAAGCAGGTATGCTCAAGTAGATCTGGTGGAGATGCAGGTTTCAAGCTCTGCCAGGAATAGCCTGAGTGTTGAGAACTTCATTACCTAATACAAGTGGCCAGACCCATTCTGTCAGGCCTCCCAATGCACAAGAACATGTGAGGATGAAGGCTGGTCACAAAAATCAACGGTAAGCTCATCTACTGGAAACTTTTGTTGAAAGGGAAAAAAATGGTACTCAGTATTCATCCAAGTCTTAGAAGCTTAGGGTTGAGGAAATTTCCGAGACTCAGAGTCACTTAGGAAAAGGACCCAGCAGGTCCTACTGCCAAGGCCTGGGGTTTTGCACGTGTGGAAGGGAAGGGTGCCGGACCCTGGGTCGTGTGGATCTCTGTGCCAATCATGTCAAGTGTGTTGAGTGAGTAGCTGAACTGTGATAATAAGGGGCTGGTTTTGATTTAGAAGCCAGTTTGGGGGCTGATTTCTGATCTGTAGCACTGAACTATCTGGTCAGGATATGGGGGTCTGGTAAGAGGAACCCTCTTGATAAAGAAGCACTAGCCCAGGAGTGTGACTGGGGACAGAACACTGTGGGCCCCAGGTTCTCAATCTGGAAACTGAGGGGTGGGCCGTCTGCTGTCCCTCTTGGCAGACCTTCTCAGGAGTGAGAGCCTGACAAGGGGCGGGGTGTAGAAGGCAGTGGGAGGAGAGTGTGTGGGGGGGTGTGCTTGTTCGGGGCCAGCTCCCCCGCCTCTGCATCACCGCCCTGCACTCCTGGCGGCTGTCCTCAGAGTGTTCGTGTGTGTGATTGCCCAGGACTCCTGCCCACAGGGACACGACTTATTCCAGAAACCCAGCTCCGCCTCCTCTTGGATACACTGAAAACACACACTCCCTGTCTCCCACCCAGAAGCAAGTAGGTCACACTCAAACAGTGACATGACAAAACTTATTTATAGCAACGTACCAAAACATAAACAAAAAATGAATCTTGGTGTCCTAAGAGGGCCTGCCAGGCATAACGTTGGCACAGTTCCTTCCCAGGTGATGGCCCTGTTCTAGATTCAGCCCACTTACTATGACGGTCTCCTTCTCTGCTTCACCCTTAAAAGCTCCAAAACTTATAACCAGTGGTCATGGGGAGCAGGCACAGTTAACCATTTGATCTGGGTAGTTGCCACAGCTTCCCGTGTAACTTTGGCATTGAAGCCTCTGAGTTTGCACCATCCTGACAGCTTCAAGGCAGTTGAAGCTCTGGCAGCCCTCGGCCAGCTGGGATCTTCTGGTCGCACGGAGGCACTCCCCTTTGTGGGGAGGCGGGCAGAAACATTTCACCACTAGACGACTAGAGACTACAGGTCACCGAACAGAGAAATAGGAGAATGAGCAGTTTCTTAGAATTCAGTCCTGGAATATTCATGCCTGAAATTATTTGTGTTTATGTTTTAATTTATTAAGAATTCCAAGTCAAATTCTGTTCCCATTATCCTGGCCACCGTGGGATTGATGCTGGTCACGGTTGTAGCAGGAGTGCTCATTGTGAAGAAATACGTCTGTGGCGGAAGGTAAGGAACAGAAGTCAGTCCAACCAGAGTCAGCCAAGGGCAGATGGTTGAGTCTGCCACTGGTGAACACTAACTAGTCGAAGTGACGTTCCTGAAACATCCAGGCCCGAATCTTCCTTTCCGTTTTTCATATGACAGCCACAGGCTGTGCTTCCTGTATGTGTGATTCATCTGTGAGTGTGTGAAACTTGGAAAAGCCACAGCTCTGTGAGACACGCAGCCCCCCTCAGCACGTGAGGGCTGACAGTGGTTCCCACCCCAGGTTCCTGGTGCATCGCTACTCCGTGCTCCAGCAGCACGCCGAGGCTGTCCTCAGAGTGTTCGTGTGTGTGATTGCCCAGGACTCCTGCCCACAGGGACACGACTTATTCCAGAAACCCAGCTCCGCCTCCTCTTGGATACACTGAAAACACACACTCCCTGTCTCCCACCCAGAAGCAAGTAGGTCACACTCAAACAGTGACATGACAAAACTTATTTATAGCAACGTACCAAAACATAAACAAAAAATGAATCTTGGTGTCCTAAGAGGGCCTGCCAGGCATAACGTTGGCACAGTTCCTTCCCAGGTGATGGCCCTGTTCTAGATTCAGCCCACTTACTATGACGGTCTCCTTCTCTGCTTCACCCTTAAAAGCTCCAAAACTTATAACCAGTGGTCATGGGGAGCAGGCACAGTTAACCATTTGATCTGGGTAGTTGCCACAGCTTCCCGTGTAACTTTGGCATTGAAGCCTCTGAGTTTGCACCATCCTGACAGCTTCAAGGCAGTTGAAGCTCTGGCAGCCCTCGGCCAGCTGGGATCTTCTGGTCGCACGGAGGCACTCCCCTTTGTGGGGAGGCGGGCAGAAACATTTCACCACTAGACGACTAGAGACTACAGGTCACCGAACAGAGAAATAGGAGAATGAGCAGTTTCTTAGAATTCAGTCCTGGAATATTCATGCCTGAAATTATTTGTGTTTATGTTTTAATTTATTAAGAATTCCAAGTCAAATTCTGTTCCCATTATCCTGGCCACCGTGGGATTGATGCTGGTCACGGTTGTAGCAGGAGTGCTCATTGTGAAGAAATACGTCTGTGGCGGAAGGTAAGGAACAGAAGTCAGTCCAACCAGAGTCAGCCAAGGGCAGATGGTTGAGTCTGCCACTGGTGAACACTAACTAGTCGAAGTGACGTTCCTGAAACATCCAGGCCCGAATCTTCCTTTCCGTTTTTCATATGACAGCCACAGGCTGTGCTTCCTGTATGTGTGATTCATCTGTGAGTGTGTGAAACTTGGAAAAGCCACAGCTCTGTGAGACACGCAGCCCCCCTCAGCACGTGAGGGCTGACAGTGGTTCCCACCCCCAGGTTCCTGGTGCATCGCTACTCCGTGCTCCAGCAGCACGCCGAGGCCAACGGGGTGGATGGTGTGGATGCTCTGGACACAGCCTCTCACACTCACAAAAGCGGTTATCACGATGACTCAGATGAGGTGAGACTATTTCTGCTTGAGGAGTGGTCCAGAGGTTTTTTAAAAGAGTGATCCTTTTCTTGCTTATGACCAAGGTGTGATTGAAGCAATGGAGGGTATGAGCTAGAAGCAGCAACTTAATGACTGTAGAACTTGGCCAGCCCAGAAACTATGATGCTTTCAAAATAGGGATCCTTTTGATCTGTAAATAATATGACCTATGTCTTTCTTTTCAGGACCTCCTGGAATAGCTCCTCCAAAGAGCTGGGACCAAGCAGACGGTGGATCCGCAGTACCTCCTACACTCCCTGTGGCTCCGACTTGGGGAAATAAATTTCCCATTGCGAAGGACCCAGCTCTGTTTCTACTGCTTCCATCAAAGCCAAAAGGACCTACACTAAAGAAATTGGGGTATGGGGACCCTAAACACTCTTGACAGTTAGCTCACAGAAGAGGGGAAATTTTTAATTCTTTATTTGAGTTCTGTGTTTTTGCAAGGTACGGGCCCTTTGGTTTTGGTGTTGGTTTTTTAAGGGAAATGAAATGGGATTGAAGGGAACTTTTCACTAACCCCTGTCACATGTTTTGCATGGCACCTGCCCCAGGGCAGCGGCCAGCTTCGGCATCAACTCTCACGAAGCCCTCGGTGCCATCGCTGGGTGGTGCCAGCCCTGAGCGGTGCCGGCCGGGGCTGTGCTGTCCCTGGGCGGTGCCGGCGCCACGAAGCAGCTGCAGAGACGAGCACAGCGGCTGTGGCGACCGGCTCGGCCCGGGCCGCGGCTCTCCCCCGGGGCCAGCCCTGCTCCAGGAATGCACGAGCTCCTCACACAGACTCCTGCTTTTTGTGTTTCTTTCTTTCAGGAACCATAGGCCCTGGTGACTTTTCTTTTTCTCTGTTTAATTAGGCAGTACCCTTGTTAATTTCCTTTTGACAGCTACCTTACATGTGCTTCCAAGACCCTAAATCAGGAAAACATAAAGGGCAATATCTTTAACTTGGGGCAGGAACAAGGGAACAGCAGAGAATTGACTAGATTTAGCACCTATTAAAGGAGAAATTCTTGCTTCTTCCAAGATCTTTCAAGCCACGCTTTGTGTGTGTGCCAGTGGGCTTGCTCGAGGACGGGGTTCGGGCTCGCCTGGGCTGGGTGCCCAGGCCGTGTGACCTCTTTCCTGGAGTGGCCAGTGGCGTGCGTGGCACAGCCCCTGAGGACGGCTCGTCCGTGAATCGTTAGAATGGCTGCTTGTTCACTTCCTCTTAGGTTGTGCTCTACACGGAGCCAAGACTAGACATGGTTTCAGATGTAGGCCTTTAAAAAAAAAATGATAATTTTGTTACCAGGCTCGCCTCCTTTACCCCCTTCCCAAGCTTTGCCAAGTAATTTATTGGCACGTAACTTCTGGCCAAACTAACTGAAAACACACTTCTAGTGTAGATGATGTTTTTGTGATACATTATTAAGTTCATATTTTTAATTTTAAAAGAGTTTCCCTTTGACATTTTTAAAAACTGAAATAAGTCAGAAGGTGTAGCGCGGTGGCTTTTTGGGTGGCCAGACAGTGATGGAAAGCTGTACTCGTCAGTTTTAGCACAGCGTGACTATTGCTGTCCTGAAACAGTAGTTCGTTTTCAGCGGTAGCACACCTTCTGTGCTGGTCGCAGTGCCTCCCAGCAGTTATGATTGGGACGTTTCTTTGGTAGCCGCTGTTTTGCTGCTAGTTCAATTTATGGCTAGAAAGTCAGGAAAAAGTAAATGTGCCAAATTAGCTTTTATCAGAATGCGTGAGCAGATGACTAAGTTGTCTTCTCAGCAGACTGAATTCACAGCAGTAGGGGACGTTGTGGGGAGGGAATGGAGGGAGAATTTTAGAGACTTTGAAGCTGCTGTAAGATTAACCTAACCTAAGTCAGGGAGCTATTTAATGTTAAGGCAGTTTTTGTGAAGAGAGTTAGTATTTGTTACAGCCAGAGAGCACTAGTTTTTTTAGGAAAGGCTCACTCCTTTTGCAAGGTTTTTAAGTGAAAAGTAATTCCAAAGATGCACCAGCTCAAAAATGATTAAACGTATCCACTTTTATCCCAGACACCCTCATCTCCTGCCCAGAATGAATCTGAGGCCCAGAAAAGACCTACTTACACCGCACACTTGTCTCTCCACACATAGACCCTAAGGTAGATGTGCTGGTGGATGGTGATTCTCTCAATAGTTTTAAATGTGGGAGAGTTAACTCTCTGTAACCGTGTCAGATTAGGGCTCTTTACCTCTAATGGTATCTGGGACTTCTGTAGAACTTGGTAGTTTTCTCAGCACCTCTTCACTTGCATTATGTCATTTGAACCTCACAGCATTCTTGCGAGATTTAAAAGGACAAAAAAAAGACCGGGGTTGTAATCGCCATTAGAGACGGGGCTGAGGTACAAAGATGGAGTAAGCTGTCAGGGTCCCTATTACAAGCCTTGACCCTGATGGTCCTCAGATCTCAGACCCTGTGACATGTGCTCCTGCCGCACGCGTGGAGCAGGGCTGCTCTCATGTGGATGGCTTGAGTCGTTAGGGCACAGATCAGCGGCATTTCTCTCAGCAGCATTTAGAGCTTCTTTGGCCGCCTTAGTGAACAGAAAATTTTTCGTGGCTTCTCCTGTTTTTCATGACTGAAAACAAAAGTTATGGTAATTTGGAGTATGTGTTTAGAAACCGCCCCTTCCTTCATTGAGGGTCACGGTTCAAAGAGTGTGGGAACGGAGTCTCCATTGATGAGTTACCCTCTCCATTTTTCTTGTCCTCCCGCCCATGACTGGCTGGAGAGCTAAGTTGGTTTGAGGACTGCTAACAAATCTGGGTGGCTAGGCTTCTGCATCTTATAAGTGTATGCCCTCAGACAGGAAAACAGCCTAAATCCACAATAGCTGCTAAGGAAAAAAGACTTCTAATTTGTCCTACTGATGTTAGGTTGGAGCATTATCTTTAGAAGTAAAGTTGTGTAGTCTCAGGCTGGATAGCACAGGGGATTATTTCAGTACTAGACGTTAGCATAGGCACAGTGTGGACTTAGTCTGTTTGGCAAAAACAGCGGCTAAAGCACTCCTTTTGCAAGGTTTTTAAGTGAAAAGTAATTCCAAAGATGCACCAGCTCAAAAATGATTAAACGTATCCACTTTTATCCCAGACACCCTCATCTCCTGCCCAGAATGAATCTGAGGCCCAGAAAAGACCTACTTACACCGCACACTTGTCTCTCCACACATAGACCCTAAGGTAGATGTGCTGGTGGATGGTGATTCTCTCAATAGTTTTAAATGTGGGAGAGTTAACTCTCTGTAACCGTGTCAGATTAGGGCTCTTTACCTCTAATGGTATCTGGGACTTCTGTAGAACTTGGTAGTTTTCTCAGCACCTCTTCACTTGCATTATGTCATTTGAACCTCACAGCATTCTTGCGAGATTTAAAAGGACAAAAAAAAGACCGGGGTTGTAATCGCCATTAGAGACGGGGCTGAGGTACAAAGATGGAGTAAGCTGTCAGGGTCCCTATTACAAGCCTTGACCCTGATGGTCCTCAGATCTCAGACCCTGTGACATGTGCTCCTGCCGCACGCGTGGAGCAGGGCTGCTCTCATGTGGATGGCTTGAGTCGTTAGGGCACAGATCAGCGGCATTTCTCTCAGCAGCATTTAGAGCTTCTTTGGCCGCCTTAGTGAACAGAAAATTTTTCGTGGCTTCTCCTGTTTTTCATGACTGAAAACAAAAGTTATGGTAATTTGGAGTATGTGTTTAGAAACCGCCCCTTCCTTCATTGAGGGTCACGGTTCAAAGAGTGTGGGAACGGAGTCTCCATTGATGAGTTACCCTCTCCATTTTTCTTGTCCTCCCGCCCATGACTGGCTGGAGAGCTAAGTTGGTTTGAGGACTGCTAACAAATCTGGGTGGCTAGGCTTCTGCATCTTATAAGTGTATGCCCTCAGACAGGAAAACAGCCTAAATCCACAATAGCTGCTAAGGAAAAAAGACTTCTAATTTGTCCTACTGATGTTAGGTTGGAGCATTATCTTTAGAAGTAAAGTTGTGTAGTCTCAGGCTGGATAGCACAGGGGATTATTTCAGTACTAGACGTTAGCATGAAGTTGGACCTATCAGACTGTCCAGAATGATCTTAGCTCTGAAATTCAGGTGGTGAACTCACCAGCTTTCATGCTCTGTGGACAGGTGTCTTGGAATTAAGAGGGCTTCTGGTTTCTAGTGAGACCAGAAGCCAGGGGTGCATACACCCAGGCTGTTCATCGAATGGGAGCGCCACTTAGAAGAGTGAACATGCTTGGAGGACTGTGGCCGTTCTAGGCTGGGCTCAGGAGATTCAGTAGATTAGCTGCAACTAAAACTTAGAATTTTAGTTTACCTTTGAGTAGATGTCTCTCTCATTCTTGGGTTGACCTCTGGGCCTCTGCTTGCCCAAACTGGCCTTTAATCCCTGACAGATGAGTAACGTACTGGCCACCGCTGGCTCTATCGACCATAGCTGGCTCTCCCGTGGCCTCCATCCCAGGACAAGGATAGAGACAGGAGTGCAGGCTGTCCACATCCGCCCGGCGTGGCACCACTGGCCTGGCTTCAGTCTTTTCTGAATTTTCTAGGCAAACGATTCCACTAGAGAGCGTCTCTGTTTCCTCCTAGGAGAGCTTTAAAGCACCCCCTTCTGTGTGCAGTAGCTTGAAGCTCACTCTTCTCACTGTTGGTACCGCTCCCTAGCCTCCCCCCCTCCCGCCCCCACCACGGTAAACCTAGATACTTGAAACAGCTAACATAGGAAGAGCTTCAGCTTTTCACCTTTGCTACTAACTTCCTTCGAACAGGAAAATTAGCATGGACTTACATGTCCTTCGAACAAAAACCAAAGTTTAAGATCTCCATGTGATAGTGATAGGGAGGCCAGACTGTCTGTTCCATCTGCTACCAGTTCGCCCAGCTCAGTCTGCTCCAGGGACCCCGTCCTGCCCCAGGAGGGCCCAGGCCTCGCCCTCGTGGAGGGTGACTGAAAGAGCAGGAACAGGTTGATTTCTTGTCCAGTTTGCATTATAACAATAAGAATCAGAGCACTAATCAGAAATTGTCTTCAGCAACTTACTGTATGCATTTGTTCACACCGGTACATTTTAAGCATCCTTGTTGATATAGGACAACATAAACTAATCTGTACCTCTCTATGTATATATGTGTGTGTGTACATATATACATGTATAAGCTGTATAGTGTACATGTTAATGATTTATTGATATGCCCCCAGTCCTTCATGCCATTCTCATCCTCCGCATGCCCTCAGTTTATGGTCGGGTGACTTGAATGTTCCTGATGGCTCTGCCCACCTCCTGGGTTTGGACGTCCAGGGAGGAGGGTAGGGTTCTGACGGTGCCCTCCTTATGCTGGTGCACAGCACTGCTCAGGGTCCCCGCGTGCCCGCTGTCCAGCCCTCTCTCGTCTCCTATTCCCCATCTGAGCATGTGGTCCCTCCTGGTTCTGTAACTTCTCTGCCTCCTCCCCAAGCTGTCAGACAGCCTTCCTACTCAAGTGTAAAGCAGTATTAAGATCATTACTGCATGTGCACTAAAAACCCAAGTTTTCTGTGCCCTTGGCACAGAAAATTGCATGTGGGGTGGGATAATCAAGTTTCAGTGACCTATATCAGTTATACAACACAGCCAGACCCCAGAGTGAAATTCTGCAAAATGGAAATAAAACTCAAATGTCTTTAGCATTGTGTAAATAAATCTGGATGTGTTTAACTTTGTACTGGTAATTTTCTGTATATTTGCAATATTTGGGTTAGAAATAAAATTGACTGGACTTTATTACCTGACCTACTAAAATGCCTAAGCTACGGTTTGTTAATATGAAAGTTTTTCCCATTTTCTAGCTTCAAAAATCAAACTCCAGCAGCCAGAGAATGTCATTTAAAGAGCCAGGACTATGCATCTGTAAGTCCTGCGTGGAGGGCATTAGAGAATCTATGGGGAAAACTGCTCAACTTCTTTTCTCTTCTTCGTGCTCTCAAAGATCTACCTCCCATGGATATTTGTAAGACCAACTTTCTTTTTCTTCCTCCCAGAAGTTCAGCTGACCCACCCGGTACAACTTCTGAGTTTCTGTTGCTACACCCTTCCTTCTGGACACTGCGGCAGGTCATCACTCTCTTGAATTATCTGTTCCTTCAGCAGGTTCAACAGACGACAGCTCGTGGAGTTTACCTCCAGCACCTTCCCACTCGCCCCTCTCATGTTTCTCCTGCTGTTCTTACTGGAGTCCTTCCAAACCTGTTTCATTTAAGGACCTTCAAAGAGTTGCAGCTTTCCTCCAAAACACTTTTTTTAGGGGAGTCTCCTGCGTACCCCAACAGAGCCTTTAGCCAAGCCAGACAGCTGCTCAGCTTGCCATCCTGGGCTGCTGATGGGAGTGGGAGGTCTTTCATTGAATACTTGCTCTGGGGCCAAGGTCTGAAGATGACCAGGCAGAGACCTTGCTCCTGAGGAGCGCCTATGTCAGCTGGACGAGATTGCCCAAGGTGGTTTATGTTCAGGAATTCTATCTGACATAATGTCCTAAGACTTCCTGCAACAGAATCAGTAAGTTGCTTTTTAAAATGCTTATCTCACCCAGACCTATTAAATTAGCCTTTCCAATGGATAAGACCCTAGGAGTCTCCTTTTTCTACTTACTTCTGTCATAGTTGAAACAAGGAGCTAAGACCAAAAACCTGGACCAGTCTCCTCATCAAAGCATGGGGATAAGAGGGGGCGTGTGGAGTCCCCTGCTATGCTGTTTGGACCTGTAAGGGCTCTGGCTGGTTCAGACAAGAGAAATAAGAGAGGCCTTTACATGAGTGTCCTGACATGACACAGCACAGCCTCTCACCACCAGCGCCAGAGGTCAAGCTCCACAGTCACCCTCTTCAGCCATCCCAGCTCCTGATAAATGGCTTCCTGAACCTCCAGTGTGTCTACAGGTTGTCCTGGCCTTCAGTCCCTATACAAGCTGCAAAGATGCATTCTGGGTTCTGTCCCACACCCCAAGGTAGGAACGCAGGCTCCCAGGATCCTATTAACTGCCCCAATTTGGGGACCACAGGGGGAAAACTGAGTAAGAACTCATTCATTCAACCATACTCATTTGTTTTCTGTAAAGAGGGGAAAGGGGGATGTGGGAACTTGCTACTTTCTACTCAGCTTTGCTATGAACCCAAAACTGCTCTTTAAAGCCTACTTAAATAAAATACGTAAAAATAAATTTGTACACAATTTCATATATGTGTGTGGATATATATATATATGTATGTATATATATACAAGTATGTTCATAGAGGAGATGCCAGCTTCTGGAAATGAGAAAGTGAGAGTACAGTAGGAAATGAGATCGATCTGGTGGCGTGCGTGCTACATGTGAATGATAGTCCAGTGAGCTTAGACATCACACAGGAAGGACCTTTTGTATGTAGCTAACACCTACTGTGCTCTGGCCACTTTCATACACTTGTACCGTTTTATCCTCAACACAATCACGGCATCATGATCTCT
Organism: Tragulus kanchil; assembly: GCA_022376925.1. Lineage (NCBI taxonomy): Eukaryota > Metazoa > Chordata > Mammalia > Artiodactyla > Tragulidae > Tragulus > Tragulus kanchil. The sequence goes on from JAIOJX010000024.1 coordinate 140,091,884, forward strand.
TGTTTCGTAGACCAGGGACCTGAGGTTCAGAGTCTGTGGCTTTCCCGGGGCCACCTAGCAGAGGAGTGAGTAGAAAGGCCAGGGTCACACTCAGGTCCCTGGACCCCATGCCGTGACTCTCCCCTCACGACCGTTGCCTCTCAGTTTACTTGTACTTTATCTCCTAGGCCAGGGAGCTTTGAAAGGGGTACGTGCTGGCCCAACCTAAAAATAGCTTACCTTTATCGAGCACTTTGTCGGCTGTACTCTGCTAAGCACTTGACACAGATTACCACCGAATCCTCCCAACAGCCCTGTGACTGTTATCTCCATTTCACAGATGAGTACAAAGACCCGAGAGAGGAGTTGCAAGCCACGCAGCCGATTGGTGATAGAGCCCAAGTGAGCCAGGGGGCCTGGCTCCAGGGTGCCAACTCTGCCTTCCATGGGCATAGGGTGGTGGGGCAGGGGTGGAGACGAGAGGAGAGAGCCCCTACCTTTGGACCTGGACACCCTTGGATGAACTGGAGGTCAGGAGCTGAGATGTCACCCAGTCCTCCCCTCAGAAGCAAGAGGGCCCCCCAGAAGCAAGATCTGGGGAGGGGGGAGCTGTTTAAAGCTTGTGCTTCCCGCCCACTCCCCAACCCCCCCCCACCGGCAGCGCTGTGTGAGAGGTGTCATCTCTCCCAAGATAACAGGGCCGCCCAGCCCTCCCCCTGCAGCTATTCCGGGCTGTGATCTGCTCCCCCGTCTTCCCTAACCCTTTCCGGCTTCATTCAACCATACTCATTTGTTTTCTGTAAAGAGGGGAAAGGGGGATGTGGGAACTTGCTACTTTCTACTCAGCTTTGCTATGAACCCAAAACTGCTCTTTAAAGCCTACTTAAATAAAATACGTAAAAATAAATTTGTACACAATTTCATATATGTGTGTGGATATATATATATATGTATGTATATATATACAAGTATGTTCATAGAGGAGATGCCAGCTTCTGGAAATGAGAAAGTGAGAGTACAGTAGGAAATGAGATCGATCTGGTGGCGTGCGTGCTACATGTGAATGATAGTCCAGTGAGCTTAGACATCACACAGGAAGGACCTTTTGTATGTAGCTAACACCTACTGTGCTCTGGCCACTTTCATACACTTGTACCGTTTTATCCTCAACACAATCACGGCATCATGATCTCTTGTTTCGTAGACCAGGGACCTGAGGTTCAGAGTCTGTGGCTTTCCCGGGGCCACCTAGCAGAGGAGTGAGTAGAAAGGCCAGGGTCACACTCAGGTCCCTGGACCCCATGCCGTGACTCTCCCCTCACGACCGTTGCCTCTCAGTTTACTTGTACTTTATCTCCTAGGCCAGGGAGCTTTGAAAGGGGTACGTGCTGGCCCAACCTAAAAATAGCTTACCTTTATCGAGCACTTTGTCGGCTGTACTCTGCTAAGCACTTGACACAGATTACCACCGAATCCTCCCAACAGCCCTGTGACTGTTATCTCCATTTCACAGATGAGTACAAAGACCCGAGAGAGGAGTTGCAAGCCACGCAGCCGATTGGTGATAGAGCCCAAGTGAGCCAGGGGGCCTGGCTCCAGGGTGCCAACTCTGCCTTCCATGGGCATAGGGTGGTGGGGCAGGGGTGGAGACGAGAGGAGAGAGCCCCTACCTTTGGACCTGGACACCCTTGGATGAACTGGAGGTCAGGAGCTGAGATGTCACCCAGTCCTCCCCTCAGAAGCAAGAGGGCCCCCCAGAAGCAAGATCTGGGGAGGGGGGAGCTGTTTAAAGCTTGTGCTTCCCGCCCACTCCCCAACCCCCCCCCACCGGCAGCGCTGTGTGAGAGGTGTCATCTCTCCCAAGATAACAGGGCCGCCCAGCCCTCCTCCTGCAGCTATTCCGGGCTGTGATCTGCTCCCCCGTCTTCCCCTAACCCCTGCTTCAGCCCTCCTGGGAGTCGCTGGGTGGGAACCGGCCAGCCCAGTTACATAACCCGGTGGCTGGGACCCCGGAGAGGCCAGGCTGAAGAGCAGGTGCTCAGCCCCTCCCTCAGCACCAACAGTGAAAATCTTCCCCTGGAGCCCAGCCTCAGGGTGGCCCAGCATGGAGGCAGCCACAGCTCTGGAGCCTGTGGCCTCGGGACCCACACCAAAGGTGAAGGAAACCAGCCCAGCGGATGCCGATGGACCTCAGGCTTCACCTCAGCGGGGGGCCAGCAGCCCCTTTCCCCAGCTCCTGCCCCCAGTAGAAGGTGACTCTTGGGAGTTGGGAGGGGGAGGCTGGGGGAGGCGGTGGGAGTTGGGAGGCTATCCTAGCGCCCCGCCTGCATGTCCGTGGTTTAGCAGGTCTTTTTATGGGATGGGGTCTTAGGATGGAGGAGCATCCACTGGAATCCCCGCCCCATCCTTTGTGGACTCTTGCTGCTCAAGTACCTCGGCTGGGTTTTTCCTTTTTTCCTGAGAAGTGGGTGAGTGGTGTTTGTGGTGCTCTAAAGTGATTAAGAATGATAGGTTTATATTTTTACCTTTCAAATATATCTGTCACAGGGACTAGGAGGACCTGATATATTGCTAACATCAGTCAGGAAGGGAATGAGGGCTGAGATGGTGTCCATCTGGATCAGGAGAAGAGAGACAAGAAAAGCTTCAAGCCACTGGGAGGCTGGGTGCCGAACAGGGCGTGGCGCTCCCCTCGTCCTCGATGAGGCCACGGGTCCAAGACCTACCTCAACACCCCCACTGGCTCCCATGGGAAACTCTAGCCTCCCTTAGCCCGAGCCGCTGGAAGCAGAGACCTTCAGAGAGAAGCATTTGGCTCCTTCTCTGTGGTGTCTGTGAGCCTCTCAGTGAGTCTCTTAGCAAAGAGGCATTTTGATCTAAGAGGTGGTGGGTGCCCCCACCCCCCCACCGGCAGCGCTGTGTGAGAGGTGTCATCTCTCCCAAGATAACAGGGCCGCCCAGCCCTCCTCCTGCAGCTATTCCGGGCTGTGATCTGCTCCCCCGTCTTCCCCTAACCCCTGCTTCAGCCCTCCTGGGAGTCGCTGGGTGGGAACCGGCCAGCCCAGTTACATAACCCGGTGGCTGGGACCCCGGAGAGGCCAGGCTGAAGAGCAGGTGCTCAGCCCCTCCCTCAGCACCAACAGTGAAAATCTTCCCCTGGAGCCCAGCCTCAGGGTGGCCCAGCATGGAGGCAGCCACAGCTCTGGAGCCTGTGGCCTCGGGACCCACACCAAAGGTGAAGGAAACCAGCCCAGCGGATGCCGATGGACCTCAGGCTTCACCTCAGCGGGGGGCCAGCAGCCCCTTTCCCCAGCTCCTGCCCCCAGTAGAAGGTGACTCTTGGGAGTTGGGAGGGGGAGGCTGGGGGAGGCGGTGGGAGTTGGGAGGCTATCCTAGCGCCCCGCCTGCATGTCCGTGGTTTAGCAGGTCTTTTTATGGGATGGGGTCTTAGGATGGAGGAGCATCCACTGGAATCCCCGCCCCATCCTTTGTGGACTCTTGCTGCTCAAGTACCTCGGCTGGGTTTTTCCTTTTTACCTGAGAAGTGGGTGAGTGGTGTTTGTGGTGCTCTAAAGTGATTAAGAATGATAGGTTTATATTTTTACCTTTCAAATATATCTGTCACAGGGACTAGGAGGACCTGATATATTGCTAACATCAGTCAGGAAGGGAATGAGGGCTGAGATGGTGTCCATCTGGATCAGGAGAAGAGAGACAAGAAAAGCTTCAAGCCACTGGGAGGCTGGGTGCCGAACAGACGTGACGCTCCCCCTCGTCCTCGATGAGGCCACGGGTCCAAGACCTACCTCAACACCCCCACTGGCTCCCATGGGAAACTCTAGCCTCCCTTAGCCCGAGCCGCTGGAAGCAGAGACCTTCAGAGAGAAGCATTTGGCTCCTTCTCTGTGGTGTCTGTGAGCCTCTCAGTGAGTCTCTTAGCAAAGAGGCATTTTTGATCTAAGAGGTGGTGGGTGCCCCTACCAGCCCCGGATTTCCTGCCAGCAGCCCTTCCACCCACTCCCAAACTATCCCTGGCTGAGGCCACTGTAGCTAAGAGACATTCACTGTGGTGCCTCCCACTGCGCCTGGCTCAGCCAACCAAGGGAGCCTGGCTTTTCCCCTCTCCCGCAAAGAAACACTGAAAACAGGCCCCAGTCCAAAGCCCTACTTGTGGCCCCTCAAAGTCTTAAGCGCAGACAATGCAAAGACCACAAACAAGACATGGTGGAATGCCAGAGGAGGGAGAAGAAGAGAAGACACAGTCTAGAGTCAATTTCCAGGGCCGCCTCCAGCAGCTCGGTGACCTTGGCCAAGTCAATGGACTGTAGAGTTTCAATTTCCTCTCTATAAAACGGTGACTACGAGTATCTACCTGGAAAGGTAGTTGAAAGGATGGTTGAGATGATCCAAAGTGCTTTTGAAGAGACCAAACGAAGATGTGAATAGATAATATATTATTTCCAAGTCAGGGGTAAAGACTGAGTTCTACCTGCAAATAGGGTTTGTGAAGGGAAAGTTCACTGCCTCTTATGCTGATGGAAGGCACTGAGTCTTGAGAAGCTGTTTGAATGTCAGAGCCAACTGAGTTTACCCCATTGAAAAACAGATAAAAAGGGCAGAAGTTATTAGGAACCTAGTTGGAATGGTCTTGAGGCAGAAAACCAGTTTCTTCCCTGAAAGACCCAGGGAATAAGCCACAGGGAGAGAGAGAATGAAATTGCTGACCCCCTGACCACTGGCCATAAAGCCCTGGGGGAGAGTGCTCAGCCGCCCATACTTCCCCTCCGGCCGCAGGGTGTGCACTGTGGGCCGTCAGCTCCCGACGGCCTCACCGCAGCCACCATGTGAGGTCAGAAGGGCCACATTCTTGCGTGTGGTCTCAGGGCCACCAGCATCCACCGCCATCCCAGAGGTCCCTGGCAGTCACGACTCCTTGTGACACTGTGCAGAGTGTTTGCCTCTGGTACCCGTTTGGAAAAAGAAGACATGAGTTCAAATGTTCGCTCTGTCCTTTGACCCTAGGCAAGTCAACCCACCCCTCTGCAATTCCATCTCTCAGCTGTAAATTGAGGTAAAATTTAATCAGAGTTCTTAACCCTTTTGGTGGACATGGATCCTTAGGAAAACCTAATGAGAGCTGTGGGCTCTTGCTCCAAAAGAAGAAAACACTCAACAAAGGTCAAGAGGCCACAGAGTTACTGAAGCCTATCCAGAGGTCTTTTGGGTGTGGGGGTGTCATGCTGCTGGACTAGATGGCCCCCAAGCTAGGGAGCCAAGGACTTTTCCTTCCTCGTAACACCTCCTCTTTCTCAAGGGGAGCTCTATGAGACCTAAAGAGGCCAAGCAGTGAGATGTGAGTGCACGTGAAATAGAGCGGGCATCCAAATAGTTGTGACATCAAAATGAATTGCAACCGGCCAGCGCTGAGCTTTTAGTCAGGAAAGTGCGCTCCGTGGCTAAGTAAGCGGCTACACAAGCAGGCGGTGGGCAATGAGAAAGGACCCTTTGTCACCCTCTGCACTGCATGGAGGCACTGTGTCCCGGAGGCCACGCTGGGCAGGGGCCAGAGGAGAGCACTCCCGAGAGTGAGAGGCCAACTTCCCTGGTGGCTCAGTGGTAAAGAATCTGCCTACCAGTGCAGGAGACACAGTCCGATCTCCGGCCTGGAAGATCCACCTGCCTCAGAGCAACGAAACCCGTGCACCACAACTGTCGAGCCTATGCTCTAGAGCCAGAGGCTACAACGTCTGAGCCCACGAGCCACAACTACAGAAGCCCACACACCCAGAGCCCAGGCTCAGCGGCTAGAGAACCCACCACAGTGGGAAGGCCAAGCCCTTCAACAACAGAATAGCCCTGCTCTCTGCAGCTAGAGAAAAGCCCGTGCTGCAACAAAGACCAGCACAGAGAAAAATGAACATAAAGTTAAATTAAGTAGCGAGAGGCCATGGAACAGGCTGCATCCTGACACGGAGACTGTGGGACCCTGAGACCCAGAGGGAGGGCCCATCTGAGGGTCTCAGATCAGCTGCTTCTGGTGACCCTGTGCCCTCTCTCTATCCAGGCGGTCCTGTGTCTTCAGTCTTGGGAAGCTGCCTGCCTAGCCTTGACGCCACCATCCTTCCTTCTTACCTCCCACTCTCGCTTCCTGTGGGCTTTCTTCTTTCTACAAATAATTCTTTTGTATCTCTTATGTGCCAGGCACTGTTACAAAGATGCACAAAGTAGGCAAAAAACAACTTCCCTTGTGGAGATTACATTCTATGTAAGAAGATAGATAATAAATAAGAAAATAAAATATATAAATAGTGATAACGGCTATGCTGAAAAATAAGACAAAGAGGATGGAAAGTGATGGGAGGGAAGAGTGCTTGCTTGTTAAACAGGATATTCACTGAAAGTCTTGTTAATAAAATGATTTGAGCAGCAACTTCAAGGAGACGAGAGAGCAATGCATGCAGATAACTGGGGAGAAGGTTCTCCCTGGAAAGAGAACAGTAAGTGCAAATGTCCTGAGGCAGGAGTGCGCCTTATGGACTGGGGCCACAGTGACTGCAGCAGAGTGAGGCAGAGAATGTCAGGTTTGGGGTCCACAAGGTAGCAGGACCATTGCAAACACTGGTTGAACTATGAGACAGAGGGGCAGCTAGTGCAGGGTTTTAGCTGTAGGTTGCTTTTTTTTTTTGGAGGGTGGGGTGGAGAGGGAGGGGAGCGGGCGGGCGGGCCACTTCTATTGGTCTTCCATTTCTCTATTTTCATTCGTCTTTGTTCTTTGGCTCCTGTGGGCCTCCCATTGCAGTGGCCTCTGTCGTCGCAGAGTGCTGGCTCTGGGCACATGCGCGCCAGAGCTCCGGCTTGGTAGTTGGACACATCGGTCCAGCCGCTCCGTGGCACATGGGATCTTCCCAGGCCAGGGATCGAACTGGCGCCCCTTGCACTGCAAGGCGGTGTCCTTACCCACTGGACCACCAGGGGAAGCCCTTAGCTGTAGGTTTTAAGACTTCTCTGGCTGCTGAGTTAAGAATAGGCTATGTTGTTGTTGTTCAGTTGCTAAGTCATGTCTGACTCTGCAACCCCATGGACTGGCACACCAGGCTTCCTGTTTCCCTTAGCTGTAGGTCTTTAAGACTTCTCGTATGGGACCCTGAGACCCAGGGAGGGTCCATCTGAGGGTCTCAGATCAGCTGCTTCTGGTGACCCTGTGCCCTCTCTCTATCCAGGCGGTCCTGTGTCTTCAGTCTTGGGAAGCTGCCTGCCTAGCCTTGACGCCACCATCCTTCCTTCTTACCTCCCACTCTCGCTTCCTGTGGGCTTTCTTCTTTCTACAAATAATTCTTTTGTATCTCTTATGTGCCAGGCACTGTTACAAAGATGCACAAAGTAGGCAAAAAACAACTTCCCTTGTGGAGATTACATTCTATGTAAGAAGATAGATAATAAATAAGAAAATAAAATATATAAATAGTGATAACGGCTATGCTGAAAAATAAGACAAAGAGGATGGAAAGTGATGGGAGGGAAGAGTGCTTGCTTGTTAAACAGGATATTCACTGAAAGTCTTGTTAATAAAATGATTTGAGCAGCAACTTCAAGGAGACGAGAGAGCAATGCATGCAGATAACTGGGGAGAAGGTTCTCCCTGGAAAGAGAACAGTAAGTGCAAATGTCCTGAGGCAGGAGTGCGCCTTATGGACTGGGGCCACAGTGACTGCAGCAGAGTGAGGCAGAGAATGTCAGGTTTGGGGTCCACAAGGTAGCAGGACCATTGCAAACACTGGTTGAACTATGAGACAGAGGGGCAGCTAGTGCAGGGTTTTAGCTGTAGGTTGCTTTTTTTTTTTGGAGGGTGGGGTGGAGAGGGAGGGGAGCAGGCGGGCCACTTCTATTGGTCTTCCATTTCTCTATTTTCATTCGTCTTTGTTCTTTGGCTCCTGTGGGCCTCCCATTGCAGTGGCCTCTGTCGTCGCAGAGTGCTGGCTCTGGGCACATGCGCGCCAGAGCTCCGGCTTGGTAGTTGGACACATCGGTCCAGCCGCTCCGTGGCACATGGGATCTTCCCAGGCCAGGGATCGAACTGGCGCCCCTTGCACTGCAAGGCGGTGTCCTTACCCACTGGACCACCAGGGGAAGCCCTTAGCTGTAGGTTTTAAGACTTCTCTGGCTGCTGAGTTAAGAATAGGCTATGTTGTTGTTGTTCAGTTGCTAAGTCATGTCTGACTCTGCAACCCCATGGACTGCAGCACACCAGGCTTCCTGTCCTCCCCTATCTGCCAGATAGGCTACACGCAGGCCTTAGACACTAGCAGGATCGTCAATTAGAATGAGGACTTGGGAGCAGCTATGGAAGTTTTAGAAGAAGAGAGTGTGCAAGCAACAGTCATCCAAGAAAACAGGAGATGGAATGAATTAAGGAAGTCTGACTGAAATGTCAGGGTCTATTTGGAGGTAGTGGCCATCAATTTCAGTTATTCTTTATAGCTGTAACAGCTCTAGGTATGCGGGCTTCAGAAACTGTGGCAGATGGGCTTAGCAGTTGTGGCTCATGGGCTTAGTTGTCCCAAGGTGTGTGGAATCTTCCAGGACCAGGGATGGAACTGGTGTCCCGTGCATTGGGAGGCAGATTCTTTTTTGTTTTTTTTTTTAAAAGGATGAGTAGGGTTTTTTGTGAGGGGGAGAAGGCGGGCCACTTCTATTGGTCTTTCATTTCTCTATTTTCATCCATCTTTGTTCTTTGGCCCATGTGGGCCTCCCATCGCGGTTGTCGCAGAGCACCGGCTCTGGGCGTGTGCACTCCAGATCTCCGGCTCGGTAATTGGACACATCAGTCCAGCTGCTCCGTGGCACGTGGGATCTGCCCAGGCCAAGGATGGAACCAGTGCCCCTTGCACTGCAAGGCAGTGTCCTTACCCACTGGACCACCAGGGAAGCCTGGGAGGCAGATTCTTAACCACTGAACCACCAGGGGCGTCCTGGCCATCAATTAAAAGTCAGAATAGTGTTATAAGACTTTTCCCCACTCGCGTTTGGCTATATGGATGCAGGCACTGAAGGGGTGGTATTTAACTGGGGCTAGGTATTGTTAGGAAGTGGACAAGGATTAGGAATTGGAGTGAGTGTGCAAGGGCGTGCGTCTGATGAGTGGGTGGGAAAGAAAATGGTAACACTGAGAGGGGTGAGGAAGCATGAAGAGGTGGAGGATCATGGGTCGGAGGTCTGAGTGGGCTGGGGGTCGCTGCTGGTGAAGCTTGGAGGGAGGGAGCTGAAGGGTTAGATTGTTCGTTAGGTTATTTATGTGAGCTGATGAGACAAACGGGCCTCAGGATTAAAGGATCAAATACAAGAGATGTTTATTTCTTACTAGCAAAACAGCCACACGCAAGCCTTCCTGTTCAGCAGGCAGCTCTGCCTGCATTAATTCAGGGACCCAGGCCTCTTCCATCCTGTGGCTCCACCATGCCTCCGGGCCCAGGAGATGGAATGAATTAAGGAAGTCTGACTGAAATGTCAGGGTCTATTTGGAGGTAGTGGCCATCAATTTCAGTTATTCTTTATAGCTGTAACAGCTCTAGGTATGCGGGCTTCAGAAACTGTGGCAGATGGGCTTAGCAGTTGTGGCTCATGGGCTTAGTTGTCCCAAGGTGTGTGGAATCTTCCAGGACCAGGGATGGAACTGGTGTCCCGTGCATTGGGAGGCAGATTCTTTTTTGTTTTTTTTTTTAAAAGGATGAGTAGGGTTTTTTGTGAGGGGGAGAAGGCGGGCCACTTCTATTGGTCTTTCATTTCTCTATTTTCATCCATCTTTGTTCTTTGGCCCATGTGGGCCTCCCATCGCGGTTGTCGCAGAGCACCGGCTCTGGGCGTGTGCACTCCAGATCTCCGGCTCGGTAATTGGACACATCAGTCCAGCTGCTCCGTGGCACGTGGGATCTGCCCAGGCCAAGGATGGAACCAGTGCCCCTTGCACTGCAAGGCAGTGTCCTTACCCACTGGACCACCAGGGAAGCCTGGGAGGCAGATTCTTAACCACTGAACCACCAGGGGCGTCCTGGCCATCAATTAAAAGTCAGAATAGTGTTATAAGACTTTTCCCCACTCGCGTTTGGCTATATGGATGCAGGCACTGAAGGGGTGGTATTTAACTGGGGCTAGGTATTGTTAGGAAGTGGACAAGGATTAGGAATTGGAGTGAGTGTGCAAGGGCGTGCGTCTGATGAGTGGGTGGGAAAGAAAATGGTAACACTGAGAGGGGTGAGGAAGCATGAAGAGGTGGAGGATCATGGGTCGGAGGTCTGAGTGGGCTGGGGGTCGCTGCTGGTGAAGCTTGGAGGGAGGGAGCTGAAGGGTTAGATTGTTCGTTAGGTTATTTATGTGAGCTGATGAGACAAACGGGCCTCAGGATTAAAGGATCAAATACAAGAGATGTTTATTTCTTACTAGCAAAACAGCCACACGCAAGCCTTCCTGTTCAGCAGGCAGCTCTGCCTGCATTAATTCAGGGACCCAGGCCTCTTCCATCCTGTGGCTCCACCATGCCTCCGGGCCCAGTGATCATCTGCTTGCCATGAGCAGATGGAAAATCATAAAGAACTTACTCATTGAAATCTGCGGCTCCGACGTGCTCCTCATCACTTCACTCACATTTCACTGGCAGGAACTGGTCTCATCATCACATGGCAAGTGGGGCAGCCGCCTCTGCTGTGGAGGAGGCAGTCTGTATAGCTTGTTGTGAGCCATCAGCCATCCCTGTCATGGAGCCGGTGCCGAGAGAGTGGGCTGCTTCCATACAGATTCTAGGGCGGATGTAGTCACTGGCCTAGACAATGGCCAGAGGAGCCAGGGGCTGAAGCAGGGAGGAGGCGATGGCCGGAGGAGGGACAGGCGAGGCTGAGCAGCCCTGCCGGAACCGGAAGACGGGGGTTGAGGTGACCAGGAATCTTCATGGCAGCTGTGTTGGAGAGAGTGACACTGAGCCAGGGTTGCCGCCATCAGCAGGAGGTGGAGGGTGACGGAGTCTTCTCCTCAGAGAAGGGCTGCCTAATTTCTAAGTCCTTTTATTTTTCCGATCTTAGTTTCACGGCCTTCACGAAGATGATCTCTTGTCACAAGGTGCACTTTTGTTTTCGAAGTCCCCACACTTCTCCAGACGGGTCCCTGAGGTCAAGTCCACACTCAATGCATCTGATAATGTTTCTCTAAGAAATGCTGGTACCTCTTGGATCCCTGGAAACCTCTGGGGTCGTTAGACGCCGTCGCCTGCCTTGTGCATTTGCTGTGTTGGTAACCATTCTCTCACACAGGCCTGTGCATGTGTGTGCACACACACACGTACTCACAGTCTTGCCCTCCCACACACTCACGCACAGGTACACTTCGCTCTTTCAATCTTGTTCCTTCACTCTCCAGACCATAATTAATACCATCGATCTGAACTGTGGCGTCCTTAGGGAACTGTGGAAGGAAGGTCTTTAACCACATGGAACCAAATTAGGAGAGAATGTTGACAATTATTTCCCATGAACGGAGAAGAAGGAAACGGGCATAAACCTCAACAGGATGAAATTAGGTAGAATTAGGAGGTATTTTCTTTCTTTCTTTTCGGCTGAACTGCATGGCATGTGGGATGCTAGCTCCCCAATCAGGGATCAGACTCATGCCCGCTGTGTTAGAAGCACGGAGTCCTAACTACTGACCACCTGGGAAGTCAAGTGGGATTTTCTATTCAAGAGGAGTTGAGATCTCTGGATTTTAAGTAGCTTCCTTCTCCACTAGTTTGGGTTTTTTTAGCTAATTACTTTGGCTATATTGGGTCTTAGTTATGTAACATCATATAATTAATTAATTTGGCTTTACTGAGTCTTATAATTTGGGTCTTCGTTGCGGCGTGTGGATCTTTGGTTGCGGCACACAGACTCTCTAGGCGTGACTCCTGGGCTCAGTTGCTCCTCTGCATGTGGGACCGAACCCCCATCCCCTGCATGGCAAGGTGGATCCTTAACCCCTGGACCACCAGGAAAGTCCCCCTTGTCCACTAATTTATAAGACAGTATTCTGTCTGAGAGAAATTCGGTGCCAAGAGCAACCCAGCTCAGAAGTCAAAGGCTGTCACAGCCTGTTTCAAAATGCTTTTTCCCTAAGGCTCTATGAAAGGAGGAAACCAGGCTGCGGCTGTCTCAGCACTGCCCTCGGGTGCTTTAGGGCTGTAGTCTTTGGAGGAGAAAGACCTTGGGCGGCAGGGAAAGCCGTGTTTCTCCAAGGTCAGTACAATTAACACCTCGCCTGACTGTGGATGTGTGAAAAGAGATGCCCCAGATGAGCCCTCCTATTAACGTTCTCAGCAAGGGGTCAGATTGCTGCCCCTCCTGGGCAGACCAAAGCCTGGGGTGGACTGGGGGGGCTTGCCGCGGGCACCTGGAGCTGTCACACACTCTGCCTCCTCCTGCCTGTCGTCAGCAGCTTCAGCCTCAGGCCGGTCCTCCGCCCTCCCACCGGGGCTCGGAGATGGCTGAAGCACAGTTCGCGCCGCTAGTCCTCAGACTTGGAACATTCTTGTACCTTCAGTTTGTCCCTTCTTGATTCATTGTCTTGTCAGGGACCATTTCTTTACTGTTTTTTAAGACTTTTTTTTTTTCATGCCAACCGTTTTAAAAAAGTCTTTATCGAATTTGTTGCAATACTGCGTCTGGTTTGTTTTTTGTTGTTTTTTTTTAAAACGTTTTGGGTTTTGGGGGCTTCGAGGCGTGCAGGATCTTAGCGCCCTGACCAGGGATCAAACCCACACCCTCTGCTTCGGAAAGTGAAGTCTTAACCTTGGGACTACCGGGGAAGTCCTGGGAAACCCATTTCTAAGCAAAGAGCTGGCCCAGGACCCGCGGAGGAGGAAGCAGCATCATCCCAGCTGCCAGTCTTTCTTCTCTGTCTCTCTGTTCCCTGCTCACGTCCTCTTGGGATCTCAGGGCCATTGTGCTCATTTTCCTTCTAATTCCCCCATCTTAACCTTACCTTCCACATAAACTGAGCTCATTTTTCTCCTTAGTTCAAGTAAAACAAAGCTAACCTTTCCCCAAGTACTTTTCTAAGAAACCCGAAGTGGGAACAAACACCATATGCATCAGCACGCACCTACCCGTAAAGGACCTTCCCTCTCTTTTTTTTGGCCACTTCTATTGGTCTTTCATTTATCTATTTTCATCCATCTCTGTTTTTTGGCCTGCGTGGGCCTCTCATCGCGGCGGCCTCTGTTGTCTCAGAGCGCCGTCTCTGGGCGCATGTGCTCCAGAGCTCTGGCTCGTAGTTGGACACGTGGGTCCAGCCCCTCGCGGCACGTGGAATCTTCCCAGGCCAGGGATCGAACCAGCGCCCCCTGCACTGCAAGGTGGTGTCCTTACCCATTGGACCACCAGGGAAGCCCCATAAAGCACCTTCCTACCTGACATCTAAGCAGAGCAGGGCTCAGCTGGCACCTCTTCTGGGCATGACAGCCTGGTTCCTCATCTCAACCTTTCCAATCCTGGAATGTGGCCCTGACCTTCTCTTCTTGGCCCCCCTCATGGCAAGCCTGGATGTGTCTGGGGTCAAGGGTCAGCCATCAGGCCGGTCCTCCGCCTCCACCGGGGCTCGGAGATGGCTGAAGCACAGTTCGCCGCTAGTCCTCAGACTTGGAACATTCTTGTACCTTCAGTTTGTCCCTTCTTGATTCATTGTCTTGTCAGGGACCATTTCTTTACTGTTTTTTAAGACTTTTTTTTTTTCATGCCAACCGTTTTAAAAAAGTCTTTATCGAATTTGTTGCAATACTGCGTCTGGTTTGTTTTTTGTTGTTTTTTTTTAAAACGTTTTGGGTTTTGGGGGCTTCGAGGCGTGCAGGATCTTAGCGCCCTGACCAGGGATCAAACCCACACCCTCTGCTTCGGAAAGTGAAGTCTTAACCTTGGGACTACCGGGGAAGTCCTGGGAAACCCATTTCTAAGCAAAGAGCTGGCCCAGGACCCGCGGAGGAGGAAGCAGCATCATCCCAGCTGCCAGTCTTTCTTCTCTGTCTCTCTGTTCCCTGCTCACGTCCTCTTGGGATCTCAGGGCCATTGTGCTCATTTTCCTTCTAATTCCCCCATCTTAACCTTACCTTCCACATAAACTGAGCTCATTTTTCTCCTTAGTTCAAGTAAAACAAAGCTAACCTTTCCCCAAGTACTTTTCTAAGAAACCCGAAGTGGGAACAAACACCATATGCATCAGCACGCACCTACCCGTAAAGGACCTTCCCTCTCTTTTTTTTGGCCACTTCTATTGGTCTTTCATTTATCTATTTTCATCCATCTCTGTTTTTTGGCCTGCGTGGGCCTCTCATCGCGGCGGCCTCTGTTGTCTCAGAGCGCCGTCTCTGGGCGCATGTGCTCCAGAGCTCTGGCTCCGTAGTTGGACACGTGGGTCCAGCCCCTCGCGGCACGTGGAATCTTCCCAGGCCAGGGATCGAACCAGCGCCCCCTGCACTGCAAGGTGGTGTCCTTACCCATTGGACCACCAGGGAAGCCCCATAAAGCACCTTCCTACCTGACATCTAAGCAGAGCAGGGCTCAGCTGGCACCTCTTCTGGGCATGACAGCCTGGTTCCTCATCTCAACCTTTCCAATCCTGGAATGTGGCCCTGACCTTCTCTTCTTGGCCTCTCCCCTCCAGGGGCAGGTTCACTGGCAGAGCCCTGGCTATGGTGCCCCGTCCCAGGGGGACCCCAAGTACAGTGTCATGCTCAGAGAACAGGTCCTTCAAACCCACTCCTAGATGAGCCAGCATGACCACGGTCATGCCAGCATGACCTCAGTATCAGCTGTGGGATCTCCAACCTATCTGTTTCTCTCTCCCAGACCTCTCCTTCCAGTCTTCTCCTTGCTCAGGGTGCTCATCAAGGTCCTTGCTATGCGGCATGTGAGGTCTTAGGCTTCTGACCAGGGGCTGAATCTGAGTCCCCTGCTTTGGAAGTGTGCAGCCTTAACCACTGGGCCACCCGGGAAGTCCCAAGGTCCTTCAGAGCTAGCTTCTCCCCCGGCCCCTGCCCAGCAGGCATGAAGGGTTCGTTCCCCACCCAGCCGTGGGGAAAGCAAGGCCAACAAAATGAGATTTTGAGCCTCTTTTTCAATTGCCACCCTCTTTTTTCAGAAAACCCTGAAGTCATATCCGCCTGTTCTCAACTCCTTGGTGGCTTGCCAAGATGGCCACAGGAGAGGAGCCCATCACACAACACTGCTTCTGTTCCTCATGCCCTCCTCCACCCAAACTGCCAGTCGAACAGAGGGCAGTCAAGCAGGTCATTCAGCTGCCTGGGCTCCAAGCTGCCCAGTCCTCGCTGAGGCCTCAGGGCCCGAGCCTCCCGGGCAGGACAGCCCTCAGAGCGCTGCCCCCACCCAGTACCACCCAGCTCCTGCTCCGTCAGGGTGGAGGGGCGAGGCGTAGCCCAAGGCAGCACAACCAGGTTAAAATGTAAGCCACTCAGTGAAAAAGGAGATAAGATAAACCAAATGGACAGCGTGCACTGAATACTTCTGTCCAGTTGGACACGGGCAGGGATGGCCCCGGAACCAGCGCCCCCTGCACTGCAAGGTGGTGTCCTTACCCATTGGACCACCAGGGAAGCCCCATAAAGCACCTTCCTACCTGACATCTAAGCAGAGCAGGGCTCAGCTGGCACCTCTTCTGGGCATGACAGCCTGGTTCCTCATCTCAACCTTTCCAATCCTGGAATGTGGCCCTGACCTTCTCTTCTTGGCCTCTCCCCTCCAGGGGCAGGTTCACTGGCAGAGCCCTGGCTATGGTGCCCCGTCCCAGGGGGACCCCAAGTACAGTGTCATGCTCAGAGAACAGGTCCTTCAAACCCACTCCTAGATGAGCCAGCATGACCACGGTCATGCCAGCATGACCTCAGTATCAGCTGTGGGATCTCCAACCTATCTGTTTCTCTCTCCCAGACCTCTCCTTCCAGTCTTCTCCTTGCTCAGGGTGCTCATCAAGGTCCTTGCTATGCGGCATGTGAGGTCTTAGGCTTCTGACCAGGGGCTGAATCTGAGTCCCCTGCTTTGGAAGTGTGCAGCCTTAACCACTGGGCCACCCGGGAAGTCCCAAGGTCCTTCAGAGCTAGCTTCTCCCCAGTCCCCTGCCCAGCAGGCATGAAGGGTTCGTTCCCCACCCAGCCGTGGGGAAAGCAAGGCCAACAAAATGAGATTTTGAGCCTCTTTTTCAATTGCCACCCTCTTTTTTCAGAAAACCCTGAAGTCATATCCGCCTGTTCTCAACTCCTTGGTGGCTTGCCAAGATGGCCACAGGAGAGGAGCCCATCACACAACACTGCTTCTGTTCCTCATGCCCTCCTCCACCCAAACTGCCAGTCGAACAGAGGGCAGTCAAGCAGGTCATTCAGCTGCCTGGGCTCCAAGCTGCCCAGTCCTCGCTGAGGCCTCAGGGCCCGAGCCTCCCGGGCAGGACAGCCCTCAGAGCGCTGCCCCCACCCAGTACCACCCAGCTCCTGCTCCGTCAGGGTGGAGGGGCGAGGCGTAGCCCAAGGCAGCACAACCAGGTTAAAATGTAAGCCACTCAGTGAAAAAGGAGATAAGATAAACCAAATGGACAGCGTGCACTGAATACTTCTGTCCATGTTTGCCTACAAAGCCCCAGTAACCTCGAGATGGTGATGGTGGAGTAAAGTCCCTGGTCTCTAAACAAGATCTGCAAATCGAGGTGTAAGAAGAGCTTTGTAGAATCTTTGTTCATTCCACCATTTGAATTCTGCATGATATAATATACATTTTAACCAGTTCAATTTGTAAGTAAACATACGTGCATTGGGGTGGATGTTCAGGAATGTATTTATAGGGAAATGTGTGTTATCAAAAAAACCTGGAATCTGCTCCTAAGCTGTTTGCCACAGCTGTGGGCTGGGGTGGGGTTCTTCCAGCTGCTAGGAATGAAGGAGGCAGGGAGACCAGGGAGTCGGTGGGAAGGGAGGCTGTAAGACAATAGCAGCGAGGAACTGTCTCTTCCTGAGGCAGGAGGAGACGGGAGCCCCAGAAGGCTGGAAAATGGAGTAGATTTCAGCCTGGACCCCAAGGGAACCCAGGTGGGATGTTTGCACTTCCTCAGCCAAGGCCGCCCTGAGAGGAAATGACACCCCTCTTCCTTCAACCATACATTCATCACTTGCCTACGCATCTCCTGTCTTCATCCTGGAAGCCAATAAACCTCACCTAATCTCTTTCACTGGCACACGCCGGAAGATCAAGGAGAGGGAGCAGTGGACCTAATCTTTCCCAGATTCTGACTGTACAGAGTGATCCTCCACAGACTGGAAGACACTGCACAGGCCCCTGCACAGGGCGGCCCCTCAGAGGAAGGGGCCCGATGCCAGCTCCTCTCTAGTGACGTTGCTGTTGCCCCAGTGGGTCCAGAGTGTTGACTCTGCTTTAATGTAAAGCTTCCTTCTCGGGGTCCAGCACCAAACTGCCAGGCTGAGCTGACACCTGGGGGCCAGGACTGAGACGGAGAGTGGCCATGATGAAAGGACTGTTGCTGAGGACACGTGTAGAAAAGGAGTGGAAAGACAGCCAGCTGCGGCTAGACTGGTCTGTGCCCAAACAAAGAAGAAGTCTCAGCTGGTGAACACTTGGTGGTGGAGCGTTGCAGATTAAAGACGTAGGTGTCAGGTTCAGGCTTCAATGCCCTTTCTGCTACGGCTTTAATGCTCTCCAGAGGATCCTTCAGCCTGTTGCTTGGTCCTAAACCCCAGCGAGATGACAGAAGCCATCTTTTCACAGGGAGGGCTGAGGTAGCTGAGTGTGGCCTGTGTCACCTGCCCACGGAACACGACTGGAAGCAGCCTCCACGTCTACTAAACTCTCCTCTTCCCCCTGCAGGAAGCTCACCACTCCCTGCTCTCTCTCTTTCCATCATGCAGAGCACCCCAAGATCTGGCTACCTCGGGCCCTGAGGCAGACCTACGTCCGGAAGGTTGGAGACACTGTGAACCTACTAATCCCGTTCCAGGTGATCATGCCGGGCCCTTGTGGAGTCCAGGACCAGGGCCAAGCCAGGGTTTTGATTTGGAGTCTTGCTCCTGCAGCCGTCCTAGCCTTGAACAGAGGGGGCCAGTCTCCAGAAATCTGGGGCCAAATGGCCCTACCATTGGCTGTGCTCCTGAGTGGGGTTGAGGTCAGCTCAGGTCAGGCCTGTCCAGGGGGCTGCATGTTTGCACTTCCTCAGCCAAGGCCGCCCTGAGAGGAAATGACACCCCTCTTCCTTCAACCATACATTCATCACTTGCCTCCATCTCCTGTCTTCATCCTGGAAGCCAATAAACCTCACCTAATCTCTTTCACTGGCACACGCCGGAAGATCAAGGAGAGGGAGCAGTGGACCTAATCTTTCCCAGATTCTGACTGTACAGAGTGATCCTCCACAGACTGGAAGACACTGCACAGGCCCCTGCACAGGGCGGCCCCTCAGAGGAAGGGGCCCGATGCCAGCTCCTCTCTAGTGACGTTGCTGTTGCCCCAGTGGGTCCAGAGTGTTGACTCTGCTTTAATGTAAAGCTTCCTTCTCGGGGTCCAGCACCAAACTGCCAGGCTGAGCTGACACCTGGGGGCCAGGACTGAGACGGAGAGTGGCCATGATGAAAGGACTGTTGCTGAGGACACGTGTAGAAAAGGAGTGGAAAGACAGCCAGCTGCGGCTAGACTGGTCTGTGCCCAAACAAAGAAGAAGTCTCAGCTGGTGAACACTTGGTGGTGGAGCGTTGCAGATTAAAGACGTAGGTGTCAGGTTCAGGCTTCAATGCCCTTTCTGCTACGGCTTTAATGCTCTCCAGAGGATCCTTCAGCCTGTTGCTTGGTCCTAAACCCCAGCGAGATGACAGAAGCCATCTTTTCACAGGGAGGGCTGAGGTAGCTGAGTGTGGCCTGTGTCACCTGCCCACGGAACACGACTGGAAGCAGCCTCCACGTCTACTAAACTCTCCTCTTCCCCCTGCAGGAAGCTCACCACTCCCTGCTCTCTCTCTTTCCATCATGCAGAGCACCCCAAGATCTGGCTACCTCGGGCCCTGAGGCAGACCTACGTCCGGAAGGTTGGAGACACTGTGAACCTACTAATCCCGTTCCAGGTGATCATGCCGGGCCCTTGTGGAGTCCAGGACCAGGGCCAAGCCAGGGTTTTGATTTGGAGTCTTGCTCCTGCAGCCGTCCTAGCCTTGAACAGAGGGGGCCAGTCTCCAGAAATCTGGGGCCAAATGGCCCTACCATTGGCTGTGCTCCTGAGTGGGGTTGAGGTCAGCTCAGGTCAGGCCTGTCCAGGGGGCTGCTGTGAGGCTAATCTAGGCCCTTCCGTCGGAGTGATCTGGGAGCTCTCAGTTTGCAGGGCTCTCAGGAATCTGGGCGGGCTTCCCAAGTGGCTCAGTGATAAAGAACCCACCTGCCCATGCAGGAGATGCAGGAGACGTGGGTTCAATCTCTGCCTCAGGAAGAGCCCGTGGAGGAGGAAATGGCAACCCACTCCAGTATTCTCACCTGAAAAATCTTGTGGACAGAGGAGCCTGAGAGGCTGCAGTCCACAGGATCACACAGGGTCAGACACGACCAAGTGACTGAGCACACACGCATGCACAGGAGTCTGGACCGCCATGGTTAGTCTCAGCTCTCCTGAGCGTCCACGAGCTAGACTCTCAGAGGGTGGGAGACACCAAGTCCTATCCCATGACCCTGAGACTGTTGCTGAGAGATGCCAGTCTCCCGGGACAGGTCACCAACCTCTCAAGCTGTGAGTCAGGTCACCATGTGGACCTGGCGGATTGGACCCCTACTGCCGCCAGGAAGGGCGAGAGACCTTTGGGGGCCGCTCACAGCCTTCTCCGCATTTCTCAGGGCAAACCCAAACCTCGAGCCATCTGGACACGTGATGGCTGCGCCTTGGACACCAGCCGTGTGAGCATGCGCAATGGGGACCGGGACTCCATCCTCTTCATCCGAGAGGCCCAGCGTGCTGACTCAGGTCGCTACCAGCTCAGTGTGCAGCTGGGCGGGCTGGAGGCCAGCGCCACCATTGACATCCTGGTGATAGGTACTGGGTGTGGGGAAGGTGGGAGAAGGGGTGCTCCTTGGGGGCTCCCGGTCTGGAGAGCTGGGGAAATGGGACTAGGGGGTGCAATGGAGGGTGGAGGATGTCGCCTGCAGCCATGCTTGGCCATTTCAGAGAGGCCAGGCCCGCCTCAGAGCATCAAGCTGGTGGACGTCTGGGGCCCTTGTGGAGTCCAGGACCAGGGCCAAGCCAGGGTTTTGATTTGGAGTCTTGCTCCTGCAGCCGTCCTAGCCTTGAACAGAGGGGGCCAGTCTCCAGAAATCTGGGGCCAAATGGCCCTACCATTGGCTGTGCTCCTGAGTGGGGTTGAGGTCAGCTCAGGTCAGGCCTGTCCAGGGGGCTGCT
This sequence comes from Tragulus kanchil, assembly GCA_022376925.1. Classification (NCBI taxonomy): domain Eukaryota; kingdom Metazoa; phylum Chordata; class Mammalia; order Artiodactyla; family Tragulidae; genus Tragulus; species Tragulus kanchil. The sequence goes on from JAIOJX010000024.1 coordinate 140,112,317, forward strand.
GTGAGGCTAATCTAGGCCCTTCCGTCGGAGTGATCTGGGAGCTCTCAGTTTGCAGGGCTCTCAGGAATCTGGGCGGGCTTCCCAAGTGGCTCAGTGATAAAGAACCCACCTGCCCATGCAGGAGATGCAGGAGACGTGGGTTCAATCTCTGCCTCAGGAAGAGCCCGTGGAGGAGGAAATGGCAACCCACTCCAGTATTCTCACCTGAAAAATCTTGTGGACAGAGGAGCCTGAGAGGCTGCAGTCCACAGGATCACACAGGGTCAGACACGACCAAGTGACTGAGCACACACGCATGCACAGGAGTCTGGACCGCCATGGTTAGTCTCAGCTCTCCTGAGCGTCCACGAGCTAGACTCTCAGAGGGTGGGAGACACCAAGTCCTATCCCATGACCCTGAGACTGTTGCTGAGAGATGCCAGTCTCCCGGGACAGGTCACCAACCTCTCAAGCTGTGAGTCAGGTCACCATGTGGACCTGGCGGATTGGACCCCTACTGCCGCCAGGAAGGGCGAGAGACCTTTGGGGGCCGCTCACAGCCTTCTCCGCATTTCTCAGGGCAAACCCAAACCTCGAGCCATCTGGACACGTGATGGCTGCGCCTTGGACACCAGCCGTGTGAGCATGCGCAATGGGGACCGGGACTCCATCCTCTTCATCCGAGAGGCCCAGCGTGCTGACTCAGGTCGCTACCAGCTCAGTGTGCAGCTGGGCGGGCTGGAGGCCAGCGCCACCATTGACATCCTGGTGATAGGTACTGGGTGTGGGGAAGGTGGGAGAAGGGGTGCTCCTTGGGGGCTCCCGGTCTGGAGAGCTGGGGAAATGGGACTAGGGGGTGCAATGGAGGGTGGAGGATGTCGCCTGCAGCCATGCTTGGCCATTTCAGAGAGGCCAGGCCCGCCTCAGAGCATCAAGCTGGTGGACGTCTGGGGCTCCAGTGCTAGCCTGGAGTGGACGCCCCCCCGAGACACGGGCAACGTGCCCCTCCTGGGATACACGGTGCAGAAGGCTGACACCAAATCTGGGGTGAGGCCCGACTGGGAGAGAGGGAGTGGGGAGTAGAACATTCTGGAATGGGGCTCTGGGGTGGGCTGGGGTGCAGTGAGTTCCCTAGACGGGGTCTGACTCCCGGCCTGTGGGCGGGGGGCCCGCAGCGGTGGTTCACGGTGCTGGAGCGCTGTCACCGCACCAGCTGCATAGTCTCCAACCTCATCGTCGGCAACTCCTACACCTTTCGAGTCTTTGCCGAGAACCAGTGTGGGCTCAGCGAGAGCGCCCCCGTCACGGCCGACCTGGCCCACATCCAGAAAGCAGGTAAGGCACCAGCACTCAAAGCTGGGAAGAGTTAAGGAGAAAGAGCTGGAGAGGGACGGGGCCCTCAGGCACTTCTTGGTCCCCTCAGCTACTGTTTACAAGACCGAGGGCTTTGCCCAGAGAGATTTCTCGGAAGCCCCGAAGTTCACCCAGCCCCTGGCGGACTGCGCTACGGTCATAGGCTATGACACCCAGCTCTTCTGCTGCGTCCGCGCCTCCCCCAAGGTGAGCCGGGAGGTCTGTGCGTGGCCGGGCTGTGTGGCTTCCTGCGCCTGTGCTGACCTCTTCTGTGCTGAGAAACATTCTAACCAGAACATCTGCTCCTGTCCCCGTCATCTGCCTTCTCCGCATTTCTCAGGGCAAACCCAAACCTCGAGCCATCTGGACACGTGATGGCTGCGCCTTGGACACCAGCCGTGTGAGCATGCGCAATGGGGACCGGGACTCCATCCTCTTCATCCGAGAGGCCCAGCGTGCTGACTCAGGTCGCTACCAGCTCAGTGTGCAGCTGGGCGGGCTGGAGGCCAGCGCCACCATTGACATCCTGGTGATAGGTACTGGGTGTGGGGAAGGTGGGAGAAGGGGTGCTCCTTGGGGGCTCCCGGTCTGGAGAGCTGGGGAAATGGGACTAGGGGGTGCAATGGAGGGTGGAGGATGTCGCCTGCAGCCATGCTTGGCCATTTCAGAGAGGCCAGGCCCGCCTCAGAGCATCAAGCTGGTGGACGTCTGGGGCTCCAGTGCTAGCCTGGAGTGGACGCCCCCCCGAGACACGGGCAACGTGCCCCTCCTGGGATACACGGTGCAGAAGGCTGACACCAAATCTGGGGTGAGGCCCGACTGGGAGAGGGGGAGTGGGGAGTAGAACATTCTGGAATGGGGCTCTGGGGTGGGCTGGGGTGCAGTGAGTTCCCTAGACGGGGTCTGACTCCCGGCCTGTGGGCGGGGGGCCCGCAGCGGTGGTTCACGGTGCTGGAGCGCTGTCACCGCACCAGCTGCATAGTCTCCAACCTCATCGTCGGCAACTCCTACACCTTTCGAGTCTTTGCCGAGAACCAGTGTGGGCTCAGCGAGAGCGCCCCCGTCACGGCCGACCTGGCCCACATCCAGAAAGCAGGTAAGGCACCAGCACTCAAAGCTGGGAAGAGTTAAGGAGAAAGAGCTGGAGAGGGACGGGGCCCTCAGGCACTTCTTGGTCCCCTCAGCTACTGTTTACAAGACCGAGGGCTTTGCCCAGAGAGATTTCTCGGAAGCCCCGAAGTTCACCCAGCCCCTGGCGGACTGCGCTACGGTCATAGGCTATGACACCCAGCTCTTCTGCTGCGTCCGCGCCTCCCCCAAGGTGAGCCGGGAGGTCTGTGCGTGGCCGGGCTGTGTGGCTTCCTGCGCCTGTGCTGACCTCTTCTGTGCTGAGAAACATTCTAACCAGAACATCTGCTCCTGTCCCCGTCATCTGCCTCCTCCACAGCACATTACTGTAGGAACATTCAAGGGCACTAGGGTCCAAGACAGGCTCATGTGGATAATGGTTTCAATTTTGGTTTAGTGTTTTTTCCTCCTATATGAAGATGTCACTTCATGACCTGCTAGCAACCGGGCATGAGCTTCAAAGCCATCTCTCTGGCAGGGGAGAGGGAGTCCTACGGGTTTGTCCTTACTCTCCCCCGTCATCTTTATCTTCCAGCCAAAGATCATCTGGCTAAAGAACAAGATGGATATCCAGGGTAACCCCAAGTACAGAGCCCTCACTCACCTGGGAATCTGCTCCCTAGAGATCCGCAAGCCTGGCCCCTTTGATGGAGGCATCTACACCTGCAAGGCGGTTAACCCCCTGGGGGAGGCGTCCGTGGACTGTCGGGTAGATGTGAAAGGTAAGGGCACCTTAGGGTGTAAGCATCTCCTCTCTCCTCAGGTGTCAGGGCAGAGACACAAGCCTAGAGGGAGAAGGGTTGCCTCCCCTTCAGGCCTTCCCACCATTCCTCAAGGTGTACCTGAGGAGCCATTGTATCGTCCACGGTCTCATTTCTCTCACCATAATTCTGTAATGTAGGAAGAATGGCTGTTTCCGCTTTGCAAAGGAGAGACCTGAAGCACATGGTGCTGACTGATGGGGTTACCCTCGATTTCCAGTATTGGTTAGTTGAGGAGTTAGCACTGTGGTGGGAAGAGGTCACATCTCCTGGGCCTCATCCAGATCGTTTTCATTAAACTACACAATCTTCTGACGCAATCCAGGAGAGCTGCAGCTCTTTGTTTAAACAAGTTTGAGGACTTTCATCTCCAGTTCACTCGACAAGAATATTGCAAAACCTCTCTACATCTTTTAAAGTATTTATTTATCCATTCCTGTCACCCTGCTCAGATCGCCATCATTGCATTTATTATTTTAAAATTTATTTTTATTTATTGATTTAGCTGCGCTATTGTCCATCTTTGTTGTGGCATGTGGGATCTTTAGTTGTGGCATGTGAGATCCAGTTCCCTGACCAGGGATCAAAACTGAGCATCTTGCCTTGGGAGCATGCAATCTTAGTCTCTGGATCACCAGGGAAGTCCCCATTGTTGCACTGAGAAGATTGCTTTATGTCTTTACTGATTTCTTTCTCCATAAACTATGAGCACTGTGAGGGCAGGGACCATCTTATTCGCCTTTGTCCCTCGGGGTTGAGCCCAGTTTCTGACGCACAGCCGCAGCTGCGCCACCGTCTGTGTGTGTAGCAGTGTGTGAATCAGGAAGAAACAGGCCATTACTGTCCTATTCTTCCCTCTGCGTAGACTCCTAGTAAGCACCATGGACTCCCCCTAAGCCTGGCCATATATCCCTTCTCAATGCTCTTAAAGGTTTCCCAAAGATTTCTGAGATGTTAACACTGAGAAATGTCTGAATTCTTGCAGCTCCTAATTGAGGCACCCTAAGCAGACATGGGCAACACTAAGGTAAGGAAAGAGGGACAGAGGTCTGAATGGAGTATTTTATGCTTATGGCTAGTGCTGTTGACTCTGGGACAGATATGTATTCCTGAACCTTTCAACCACACACTCACTGGCAACCAGTTTTTTTTTTTTTTTTTAATAATGTCATCTATTTTAATAGCAAAATTATAGCACAGATAACAAACATTAAAAACATGTATTTGCATGTAGGGCAACTCAGAAAAGTATACTGAAGTGATGGAATCTACTGTATAATTAAAATTCTATAGGGCTTCCCCTGGTGGTCCAGTGGGTAAGGACACCGCCTTGCAGTTCAAGGGGCGCCGGTTCGATCCCTGGCCTGGGAAGATTCCACGTGCCGTGAGGGGCTGGACCGATGTGTCCAATTACTGAGCCGGAGCTCTGGAGCACATGTGCCCAGAGCCGGTGCTCTGCAACAGACAGAGGCCACTGCGATGGGAGGCCCACACAGGCCAAAGAACAAAGATGGATGAAAATAGATAAATGAAAGACCAATTGAAGTGGCCCACCCGCCCCGCTCCCTCCCCAACCCCCGAAAATCTGTAAACACCATTTAGTTGCAGTCAATAAGAAGTTTACTTGTTTAAAAGAATCCAAATGCTGACTTTGTCCAGAAAAAAATTAACAGTTTTTTTTTTCTCTCTCTTTTTTTATTTGGCCACTTCTATTGATCTTCATTTATTTATCTTTGTTCTTTGGCCTGTGTGGGCCTCCAATCGCAGTGGCCTCTCTCGCTGCAGAGCACTGGCTCTGGGTGCATGCTCTCTAGAGCTCTGGCTCGGTTGTTGGACACATCAGTCCAGCTGCTCTGCAGCACGTGGGATCTTCCCAGGCCAGAGATCGAACCGGAGCCCCTTGCACTGCAAGGCAGTGTCCTTACCCACTGGACCACCAGGGAAGCCCTCTCTTTCTTTTTTTATTGTTTGACTTACGAAAGTATGATAACACACTTACAGGAGACTTGGAAAATACAAAGTTACATAGAGTTCCACTATGACAGGTTTATTTATAATTGTTATAAAGTTGAACTGCTGAAACTTTTTCACTGACACATTCTGACTTGCATTAGCACTTTATGTTCCTGAATTTATATTAAAAATTCACATACAAGTGAAAATGGAAAAACTGTCCCTCATTTTTCTACTTGCAATCATGTACTTAGGTACCTTTTGATTCTGCAGAATGGAAAAAAGACAAACACAAACTAATATTCAGAACTATCCATAACAGAAAAAGAAGGTTTTTTTTTAAGAATGAAATGTATCCTTCATAGTGAATTCTTAAGCACATTCTCCACTTATGCAGTGTGACCTCTGGATGTCTTTGGGTATAATTGTTACACGTTTGGCATGGATAGCACACAGATCTGTTTTCAAAAAGGCCAGATAGGCCTCACTTGTCTCCAGGAAAGTACCAATAGCTGCACTCTGGAAGCGCGGATCTGATTTGAAGTCCTGGACAAGTTCCTACACCAGTCACTGGAAGGGAAGTTTCCTAATCAGAAGTTCAGTCTACTTCTGATAATGTCTAATTTCACGGAGTGCAGCAGTAACAGGCCTGTATAATGAGGTTTCCTCACCTGTCCAGTAGAGGGCGCAGCTTCTGCAGCCAGTTGCTTCATCAGCCGTTGATTTGCAGGCAGTAGAGAGACCTTAATCACTCCTTCGGCTACACCTACCTCCTTGAGCTAAAGGCCATGCTGGCTTTCGAGAGAGATGGTGGTACAGCTGTGGCTGCAAACACAACTCCCTGTTTTAAACACTTTACTTCTTGTGTGTGTAAGTTGGAGGGAATTTTCCATAGATGAGATCTGTTTTTGTCACCTCCTCCGTCTATCTGTACTTCTCAAGTGGATGATAGGAGTTGAACTAAATGGTCTTCTGAAGGTGAGTGATAGCATCCATCTACCTAGTTGTAAAGGGGTTTGTGGGAGAGAGGGAGCTGGTGCTGGAAGAATAGGCATCAAGGAAACAATCAGGAGAGGAGGACGGCAGAGGTCACCACCACCACACGGCAGAAAAAGAGAGAGGAAGACGTTCCTGGTCAATAAGTGTTTCTGCCACAGTATCTTAAGCATGATGAAAAGCAGATCAGTTTGCTTGCTTTTTACTTTGAAGTTTTGAGGTTCCTTCCCTTCCCAAGAAGTAAACAACCATTATCCGTATGTCAATAATAACTGAACATGTTGGCTAGGTGGTCCCAAAGGGCAACTCAGGTCATCATTTAGAACTTGGCAGCTCCTTCAGAGTCTACATCATTCACAGTAGAAACGTTGTGTACAAGCTGATGAGTGGGGTGAAAAGGAAGCTCATGAGAGAATTTAAGAGAACTGGTTCCCAGTGTCTCCTCTGACTTGCAGTTCCTGGCCGATGAAACCCAAGAATCAACTCCATCCCAGAAGCCATTTATGTAAGCCTCTCTCTGATGGATAGCAGATGAAAACCCCGAGGGACGCATTAAGACATAAGCTCCTCAGGAGGGCTCTGTCTTTGCCCGTTGACTTGCACAGCGCATTCTTCACAATCCCTCCATTCCCTCTCTGCGTTATGGTTAAGGTCACATTGTGTTGGTGTTATCCTTGTTACTGGTGGTTGCCCTTTTCCATCTCTCCCAGCCAGTGCCAGCAGTGAAGCAAGGTAGATGGAGAATTCAGAGCACAAGACGCAGGGAACGTGAACAGGGTTACCTCAGCAGTCTGGATGCGCCCTGGTGTTCGCTCTATGGTCACAACATACTCTCTTTTCTGTGCCTCTAGGAAGCCTGTGGTGAGACTGTGTTCTTAAGGAGCTCCAGCACAGTGTCTGTTTGGATTAATCTAAATAAATGTGTGGATCCTCAGTGCATAAGTGTCCATCTGTTTGAGGCTTTCTACAAATAGAAAACCGTTGAGAAAGTTGGTCTCCTTTAGCCAGACTACAGAATCTGCAGACCCCTAGACTCCGCCTTCTCTTCCCACGTCCATGTTGTCTTCCCCAGAGGTTTCTAGCCCTGTCCTCTTCTCTACACAGTCATGACAACTCTGTACAGTACCAGGTGCTCAAAGGGATGCTCAAGATGACCAGCTTTCTTACTCTCTGCACTTTCCAGTGTAAGATGGAAAACAGGATGCACTTCTGTCATAGAGACACAGACAGCAGGACATATAATGCACAGCTAATTAAAAACAGAGCACTACAATGTGAGAGCTGGGAGACAGTGAAGAAAGTGGAGCAGAGTCTCATTAAGCCCTGGGGAAAGAACAAAGGCCATGGGCTCTAGCTCACATGTTTTCATTTCTATAACAAATAAGATACTGAAGGCATTCTGTGATGGAATCTGCAAAAGCTAGCGACAGTTCCTCCCATCCTGGTACAGCCATGGTGCTCTCCCCATTCAGAAGTGGAGTCTGTAAGCCTCTCTGTGTACAAGCTGATGAGTGGGGTGAAAAGGAAGCTCATGAGAGAATTTAAGAGAACTGGTTCCCAGTGTCTCCTCTGACTTGCAGTTCCTGGCCGATGAAACCCAAGAATCAACTCCATCCCAGAAGCCATTTATGTAAGCCTCTCTCTGATGGATAGCAGATGAAAACCCCGAGGGACGCATTAAGACATAAGCTCCTCAGGAGGGCTCTGTCTTTGCCCGTTGACTTGCACAGCGCATTCTTCACAATCCCTCCATTCCCTCTCTGCGTTATGGTTAAGGTCACATTGTGTTGGTGTTATCCTTGTTACTGGTGGTTGCCCTTTTCCATCTCTCCCAGCCAGTGCCAGCAGTGAAGCAAGGTAGATGGAGAATTCAGAGCACAAGACGCAGGGAACGTGAACAGGGTTACCTCAGCAGTCTGGATGCGCCCTGGTGTTCGCTCTATGGTCACAACATACTCTCTCTTTTCTGTGCCTCTAGGAAGCCTGTGGTGAGACTGTGTTCTTAAGGAGCTCCAGCACAGTGTCTGTTTGGATTAATCTAAATAAATGTGTGGATCCTCAGTGCATAAGTGTCCATCTGTTTGAGGCTTTCTACAAATAGAAAACCGTTGAGAAAGTTGGTCTCCTTTAGCCAGACTACAGAATCTGCAGACCCCTAGACTCCGCCTTCTCTTCCCACGTCCATGTTGTCTTCCCCAGAGGTTTCTAGCCCTGTCCTCTTCTCTACACAGTCATGACAACTCTGTACAGTACCAGGTGCTCAAAGGGATGCTCAAGATGACCAGCTTTCTTACTCTCTGCACTTTCCAGTGTAAGATGGAAAACAGGATGCACTTCTGTCATAGAGACACAGACAGCAGGACATATAATGCACAGCTAATTAAAAACAGAGCACTACAATGTGAGAGCTGGGAGACAGTGAAGAAAGTGGAGCAGAGTCTCATTAAGCCCTGGGGAAAGAACAAAGGCCATGGGCTCTAGCTCACATGTTTTCATTTCTATAACAAATAAGATACTGAAGGCATTCTGTGATGGAATCTGCAAAAGCTAGCGACAGTTCCTCCCATCCTGGTACAGCCATGGTGCTCTCCCCATTCAGAAGTGGAGTCTGTTTCTCCCCTGCTTGAATCTGGCGGACCATGTGACCTGCTTTGACCAAGAGCATGTAGTAGAGGTGATGCTGGGCCAGTTGAGAGATCTACTAGTTTCTGCTCTTGTTTTTGGAAGTCAGGTCCCAGCTGAAGAATCTCAGGGTAGATTACTGGACTATGGGAGGCTGCATGAAGGACAACCAAGAATCCCAGCTGAGAGCCAGCACCACAGCCCTAAATACCTGTGGCCGCCTTGGAGCCCTCAGCCCTAGTCAAACCCAATCTACTCCTTGTGTGGAGACAGGCTATCCTTGCACAGTCCCGCCCAAATTGTAAAATCAGGAGCAGATGAATAGTTGCTGTTGTTTCAAACCACTAAATATAGCATGTTTAGTTACACATTAACACATGATTGAAGGACTTCCCAGGTGGCACTAGTGGTTAAGAACCCACCTGTCAATGCAGAAGACATAAGAGATGAGGATTTGATCTCTGTGTCAGGAAGATCTCCTGGAAAAGGGCATTGCAACCCACTCCATTATTCTTGCCTAGAGAATCCCATGAACAGAGGAGACTGGTGGGTTACAGTCCATAGGGTCGCACAGTCAGACATGACAGAAGCGGCTTAGTACACCACACATGACTGAGGGCTTCCCTGGCACCTCAGACAGTAAAGATTCTGCCTACAATGCAGGAGACCGGGGTTCTATCCCTGCGTCAGGAAGACATCCTGGAGAAGGAAGTGGCTACGCACTTCAGTATTCTTGCCTGGAGAATCCCAAGGACAGAGGAGCCTGGTGGTCTACTATCTATGAAATTGCAAAGAGTAACACACAACTGAGTGGCTAACACTTTTACTTTTACATGATTGAAACAACCTTCCATGCACTAGGCACTGAACATCAGGCTTTATCTCTTTTAATCTGCATTTTACAAATGAGGGAGTTGAAGTTATAAATTGCTCCAAATTATGCAGCTGGAAAACAGAAGTTCTAAGATTTTAACTATGTCTGCTGACTTCAAGCTTTCCCTATTTCCTCTCATTTTCACCCAGGGACTTTCACTGTTGGGTTGGAATCATGGGTTTAAGAAAAAAAAAAAAAAATTTCCAGCAGGTAGTAAATCTAAAGCAAAGTTTTGAGGAGGAAAGGGATATATTTCAGCTGACGGCTTAAATGGGAGGCGGGCAGTTGAGAGATCTACTAGTTTCTGCTCTTGTTTTTGGAAGTCAGGTCCCAGCTGAAGAATCTCAGGGTAGATTACTGGACTATGGGAGGCTGCATGAAGGACAACCAAGAATCCCAGCTGAGAGCCAGCACCACAGCCCTAAATACCTGTGGCCGCCTTGGAGCCCTCAGCCCTAGTCAAACCCAATCTACTCCTTGTGTGGAGACAGGCTATCCTTGCACAGTCCCGCCCAAATTGTAAAATCAGGAGCAGATGAATAGTTGCTGTTGTTTCAAACCACTAAATATAGCATGTTTAGTTACACATTAACACATGATTGAAGGACTTCCCAGGTGGCACTAGTGGTTAAGAACCCACCTGTCAATGCAGAAGACATAAGAGATGAGGATTTGATCTCTGTGTCAGGAAGATCTCCTGGAAAAGGGCATTGCAACCCACTCCATTATTCTTGCCTAGAGAATCCCATGAACAGAGGAGACTGGTGGGTTACAGTCCATAGGGTCGCACAGTCAGACATGACAGAAGCGGCTTAGTACACCACACATGACTGAGGGCTTCCCTGGCACCTCAGACAGTAAAGATTCTGCCTACAATGCAGGAGACCGGGGTTCTATCCCTGCGTCAGGAAGACATCCTGGAGAAGGAAGTGGCTACGCACTTCAGTATTCTTGCCTGGAGAATCCCAAGGACAGAGGAGCCTGGTGGTCTACTATCTATGAAATTGCAAAGAGTAACACACAACTGAGTGGCTAACACTTTTACTTTTACATGATTGAAACAACCTTCCATGCACTAGGCACTGAACATCAGGCTTTATCTCTTTTAATCTGCATTTTACAAATGAGGGAGTTGAAGTTATAAATTGCTCCAAATTATGCAGCTGGAAAACAGAAGTTCTAAGATTTTAACTATGTCTGCTGACTTCAAGCTTTCCCTATTTCCTCTCATTTTCACCCAGGGACTTTCACTGTTGGGTTGGAATCATGGGTTTAAGAAAAAAAAAAAAAAATTTCCAGCAGGTAGTAAATCTAAAGCAAAGTTTTGAGGAGGAAAGGGATATATTTCAGCTGAGTGTGAAGAGCTTTTCCATTCAGACCAAATACCTATTTTCAGTTGAGACCAAGTATCTATTCCAGCCTTCCTCAACTGGAGTTCTATGAGAATTATGCAAGTCCCAGTGCTCCAAGGCATTCATTGTGTGTGATAAATTAACTTCTTCTTGTGCATCTAGAATGTCACTAGTTATGTAGCATCCTTGGGGGAAAAAATACATGAATCATTTGTAGGATCTAATACACTTGCTGAGAATGTTGGGAAGGCCATTAGGGAGCAGGGGCCAGAGTCCAGGGCCAGTCAGTCATGTACGCAATGACCAAGAGGCTTCTCTGTATTCCAGAATTGGACTGGAATCCTAAATTTTTCATTTATGCACTCAACACTATGCTCAAAGTACCTTCTGAACTAAGGCTTACCATGTGCCCAGGAGGGGGTATAATTTCTTCATTAATTGATCTCTTCATCATATATCCAAAATCTTTAATACCTATTCATATGTATTATTTTGGGATTGAGCTGAAGGGGTCACATATTTCCCCGATTAGCTGCCTTTACGCCGAGTGGAGAATTCTTGTGCCTGAAATCTGCATTTCTGCCTTCGTTGTGATTCTGATGGAAGAAAAAGTAAATCTATTGATTATTTTTCTACATAACTTTCAAAATTATAATTTGGTGATACAAAATTGGAGATGAGTTTCCTTCGGAGGAATTAACTTCCACTTTTCTAAAACTGCCTCCTCCGCTTACCTGAAGGTGGGGGAAGAACTCCTCTACTCAGGCTTCTCCCAGGAGAAGGAAGGCAGTTAATTAACAGCTTCTTTCCCTCATATCCCCACTTTGCCACTACCTGCCTGGAGAGAAGGAAGCTACTGGTTCTGGTTTTCTACCTCCGAAAACTCTGAACCCTGCAAGCAACTAAAATTCCACCTTCACCAGGAAACCTACACCTCCAGCAAAAGAGGCAGTCCTCTTCTCTAGCTCTTCCTCACAGAAGCTTGCAAGTTCTGGGTCTCCCCACCCCCTCCCTTTATCACACCAATAATTCCCAAGGCTCCTTCGCTTCCTGTGGCATTTATTACAGTAACTTCTCCCTCCTGCAAACCTCACCACCTCTACTTCACAGCTAGACTAGGAAGTAAAAAAAAAAAAAAGCCTATAAGTAGCCAAAATAGTGGTCATAAACTCTAGAGACTGAAAAACCGGGAGAACACTTCAACCATTTTGGGGAGGACTTCTAATTTCAAAATTTTTGAATATTGCTGAGAAGCTCTATTTACTGGTGACGGAGTCTCTTCACAGGCAATGTCACTAGTAGTAGCCGGAAAAAATACATGAATCATTTGTAGGATCTAATACACTTGCTGAGAATGTTGGGAAGGCCATTAGGGAGCAGGGGCCAGAGTCCAGGGCCAGTCAGTCATGTACGCAATGACCAAGAGGCTTCTCTGTATTCCAGAATTGGACTGGAATCCTAAATTTTTCATTTATGCACTCAACACTATGCTCAAAGTACCTTCTGAACTAAGGCTTACCATGTGCCCAGGAGGGGGTATAATTTCTTCATTAATTGATCTCTTCATCATATATCCAAAATCTTTAATACCTATTCATATGTATTATTTTGGGATTGAGCTGAAGGGGTCACATATTTCCCCGATTAGCTGCCTTTACGCCGAGTGGAGAATTCTTGTGCCTGAAATCTGCATTTCTGCCTTCGTTGTGATTCTGATGGAAGAAAAAGTAAATCTATTGATTATTTTTCTACATAACTTTCAAAATTATAATTTGGTGATACAAAATTGGAGATGAGTTTCCTTCGGAGGAATTAACTTCCACTTTTCTAAAACTGCCTCCTCCGCTTACCTGAAGGTGGGGGAAGAACTCCTCTACTCAGGCTTCTCCCAGGAGAAGGAAGGCAGTTAATTAACAGCTTCTTTCCCTCATATCCCCACTTTGCCACTACCTGCCTGGAGAGAAGGAAGCTACTGGTTCTGGTTTTCTACCTCCGAAAACTCTGAACCCTGCAAGCAACTAAAATTCCACCTTCACCAGGAAACCTACACCTCCAGCAAAAGAGGCAGTCCTCTTCTCTAGCTCTTCCTCACAGAAGCTTGCAAGTTCTGGGTCTCCCCACCCCCTCCCTTTATCACACCAATAATTCCCAAGGCTCCTTCGCTTCCTGTGGCATTTATTACAGTAACTTCTCCCTCCTGCAAACCTCACCACCTCTACTTCACAGCTAGACTAGGAAGTAAAAAAAAAAAAAAGCCTATAAGTAGCCAAAATAGTGGTCATAAACTCTAGAGACTGAAAAACCGGGAGAACACTTCAACCATTTTGGGGAGGACTTCTAATTTCAAAATTTTTGAATATTGCTGAGAAGCTCTATTTACTGGTGACGGAGTCTCTTCACAGGCAACCCTTGGAAACAACAAAGAAAATTCCTAACAAGTGAACTTAAGCCTTTTACAACACAGTTTTTAATTTAGAGGAGCCAGTCACAAAGATTACCCTCAAAAGCTCCTACGGCACAGGGTCTAAAACCCGATGTTCATAATTATCCTCCTAACCATGTACGGTAAGGATCACGATCCTCTTAGATAAGCGAGGAGTCAAATACAAGCTCAGAGAGGTCAAGTGTATTCAATACACTTGTCAACAGAGGAGTCATGGTTGAATCTGAACCCAGATCTCCTTGTCTGAAAAACCCGTTGTTTTCTTCACACCTTGGATGCCTCAGGTTCCGAATGTTTTTGCCAAAAATTCCATGGAGGATGTACTTCTTAGAGAACCTCAATATACCTAACATATAAATGTTTAGTTGCTTCTGTATACTTGGAAAAATGACAACTTGATGGATCGGTCTAACACGCCGCTTCCGAACAGAGTGAGCTTGAGAAAACGGATTTCCACAAGCAGAGCGTTAATTTCACCGCTTTTAAGCTCAGCTCTGCGCGGATGGAGAAGGAAGGGGCGGAGAAGAGAGAGCGGCAGGGCGCGAAGCCCTCGCTCATTGGCTCATTCTCTCGCGCGCCGCCGCGAGGGCCAGGCTCCGGGAGGGAATCCAAACAAGATCTCCCGGGCACAGGCGCGCCCTCGCTGCCTCCCAGCCTCAGTCCTCCGGATGGAGTCTTTCTCTGGACGGCTCTCCATTCGGACCCCACCTGCAGACTTCCGGCCGACTGCCCCTCCGCAGCCCCGCCCCAGGAGGGCGGGAGGATGCGGGCCTCCACTAATCATTGAGCGCGTGTGGTAGGGATGGGCGGGGCTTGAGAGATTCGAAAGGAACCCCGCCCCCTCGGAGCTGCTTCCCGGGACTAGGTTGTGGAAGGAGATCACCTTCCACGGGAGGTGAGGAGGCTCGGAAACTGAAAACTAAGAGTAGCCTGGAGGTTTGGTGCCTCAGGGAGTAGAAAGGTGGCTTGGAGAGAGGGAGAACCGAGAGTATGGTAGCGGGGAGGAAGATGAGGCGGGTAGACCGCCCCAGCGAGAAGAGGTTGGGTCGCAGCGGGGCGGGGGCCAATGTGCGGAGGGAGATGGGAGTGCGTAAATCTGCTCGAACATGCCCAGGTGGTAGTTTCCAGGAACAGGTGGTACTGAGGGGACGCTTGCTTCTCCTTCAGCGTGCCTCCTAACCCATGGTTTGCACCCGGAGTCTAGCTGGCAGGCCTTGGGCAGGATGGAAACCTGAGGAACGGTGTTTTCTCTCCAGCTCAGGGGTCTAAGCTGACTCTGCTTCTGCTGGCTGGAACATGGAAGGTTTAGAAGGTAAGGAAACCCTGGAGGAAAAAATGAGACCCTCTGATTGAGAGCCGTGTTAGGGACCCAAAGCTGGCATTTCTTCTTTCCTCCCTACAGATGTAAAGTTTATAGCAGATGAGACCTTGGACTTTGGAGGGCTGTCGCCATCGGACAGGTAGTAGACTTTTTGTTTACTTTTTTTTTTTTTTTTATTTTGGCCTCTTTTATTGTTTTTTTTATTTGTTTTCATCCATATTTTTCTTTTTTTTTGGCCTGTGTGGGCCTCCCATTCCTATGGCCTCTCTGGTTGCAGAGCACCGGCTCTGGGCGCGTCCACTCCAGGGCGCTGGCTCCTAATTGGACACACCGGTCCAGCCGCTCCGCGACACATGGGGTCTTTCCAGGCCAGGGATCGAACCGGTGCCCCTTGCACTGCAAGGTGGACTCTTTACCCACCGGGCCACCAGGGAAGCCCTTGTTTACCTTTTTTGTTAGAGACACAACGGTTGTCTCTAACCCCTTATTGGTGAATTATTGACCGCAGGTTTGAATTGGTAATTTAACAAGATTGAGTGCACTGGGGTTTCTGGGTGAGTAGGACCCAGTGACACTGCTAGGGACAGGGGGAGAAAGAATAAGCTGGGATGAGATTTCAGGGTGTTAAGAAGAAGCATAAGTGGATTTGCAGCATCTTCATCCTGGTATAATTTCCAGTGCCGAAGGCCTTGTAGAACCAGGCGTCTCGTCACTTAGATCTCACAGCCCGCATGGGCTTCAGGGTGTGTGTTTGGGTTCCCAGCTCTGTTTGGGGGGTTTTGCCCAGTCTCCCTTGCAGTCTTCTGTCTTCTCTCTGAGCATGGTGCCTGGTTTGTTTTCTGTCTCAGTCGAGAAGAAGATGATACAGCAGCGTTGGTGACTCCAGAGAAACCCCTCCGACGAGGCCTCTCCCATCGAAGTGACCCAAATGCAGTGGTCCCTGCCCCCCAGGGTCCGAGGCTCAGCTTAGGCCCCCTCAGCCCAGAAAAGCTGGAAGAAGTCCTCCATGAGGCCAACCGGCTGGCAGCTCAGCTGGAGCAGTGTGCCCTGCAGGAGCGGGAGAGCGCCAGCGAGGGACCAGGGCCTCGAAGGGTGAAGCCCAGCCCCCGGCGGGAGACCTTTGTGCTCAAAGACAGCCCCGTCCGAGACCTGCTGCCCACCGTGAGCTCTTTGGCTCGGAGCAGCCCCTCCCCAAGCAGCCTGACACCACGACTCCGAAGCAGCGATAGGAAGGGGTCAGCCAGGGCTCTTCGGGCCACATCTGGAAAGAGGCCCTCCAGTATGAAGAGGGTGAGTTTAGAGGATTTGGCTTAGATGTGTGCCCCCGACACGGTGCATGACCCAGGAAAGGCATTTTCCTTGTTGGTGAGATGCAGAGAGTCAAATTCTACCTCGTAGAATTGTTGGAATTAAACGAGGTGCCATGAGCAAGGCACTTACCACAGCATCTGTGCATAAGCTCTCAGTAAATGGCGTTGGTGGGTGATGCTGCTGCTGTTGGCAGCTAAATTCTGCTCTGCCTGGGATCTCGGCAGCTCTCCACCTCTCCCCAAGTCAGCCAGCAGAACAGATTCTTTTTCCACTCTAGTCCTTTTCCTCACTCTCTTTGTGTTTCAGGAGTCGCCCACTTGCAATCTGTTCCCTGCCTCCAAATCCCCAGCGTCTTCTCCTCTTGCCCGATCAACTCCTCCAGTCCGGGGAAAAGCCGGGCCCAGCGGGAGAGCGACAGCAAGTGAGAAGACCTAGGCAGCAAAGCTGTGGGTGAGCTGGGGGTGGGGGTGGAGCATGTGGCCCTGACCGAAGATTCCTCCACTCCCCTCACCAGGTCCACCTGCCCCTGTCAGACCAGTCTTGGCTCCCCAGCCTTCTACCAGCAACTCTCAGCGCCTGTCTCGGCCCCAGGGAGCAGCTGCTAAACCTTCCAGTCGACTGCCTGTTCCCTCAGCCATTCCCAGGCCTGGCAGCAGGATGCCGCTCGCTGGTCGGAGTGTCCCATCCAGCAAAGGTGTCCCTCCTCCAGATACCCTGTCAGCTCGGAAAGGACTTCCAAGACCAAGTGCCGCGGGACACAGAGGTGAGGAAGAATGGACACTGAATAAGAAATAAGAGGAAGAGTGTCTGCCCTGGCCCAGCATGCGTGCGCTGTCCCGAAGTTGGTAACACCCTCACTGCAGCTCTGTCTGAAGACAGAAGGAGTTAAGGAAAGGAGGTGGGCCTGGGCAAGGAGTTTGAGCCTCAGTTTTCAAATACCTTGGTTTTGTTTAACTTTGGATGGAAAGAAGGCACTCATCCCAGACTTTCTCTTTCTTCATTGCACTCTTTTTTTGGGAAGGTTGCTTGAACTCTCTGCTAACTCATGTCCTTTGTTAACTCCCATCAAGTTCCTGTTTCTCAGCGACCAAATCTTGCCATCACCGGTGCGGGTCGCAGCAATCTCCAGCCCCCCAGAAAAGCTGCCGTCCCAGGACCGACCAGGTAAGGCATTGAGAGGCTGTCTCTTTCTTGTCTTCTGGGCTTCCAAGCTGTTCTGCATGTTGGTCCCGAATCCTGTGTGGCAAGATGGACATGAGGAGAGGAGCCTGGAGGGACACGGAGTCCCATTTCTTCCTACCTTGAGTAACTTGAACTCAGCTGGTGACAGATGGGCTTGTGAAAGAAGGGCAGTTGAAAGCCTTCTCCTTCTGTCTCCTTAGGTAAAGAGATCAAGACAGCAAGCAAGAATTCCGTAGCAAACC
The DNA here is from genome assembly GCA_022376925.1 of Tragulus kanchil. Lineage (NCBI taxonomy): Eukaryota > Metazoa > Chordata > Mammalia > Artiodactyla > Tragulidae > Tragulus > Tragulus kanchil. The sequence goes on from JAIOJX010000024.1 coordinate 140,129,834, forward strand.
ACTACAGTCACTGCCTGGACTCACCTCTGTTTGGCTTCCCAAGATCTCTCCTTGGAGGCAGGCCTGACTCCAGGAGACCCTGGCCCAGGGATAGAAGGACGAGCTGCCACCCCAGCTGGCGCTCCCAGAGTAGAGACCGAGGGAGACGGGGTGGATTAGGGCTGAGCTGGAGCGGAATCAAACTCCCTTGCATTGAAACTAGATAGGAAAAAGTGGTTGCCTGCCAGCAGTGAAGTTCACAAACAGAAAATGAGAAATGCTAGAGAGAGTCTGTCCTCATCCACCACCGCTCTTCTATCCAGGTCCAGAGTGTGGTTTTCTTCCCAGCTTCGGTTCACGGACATTTACATGTGAATGGCCTCTGTAGCCAACCTCCCTGCTCTCCCGGGAGCAGTCCTCTAGAAACACATCCTCCCCTGGACTCAGGCCTGTTTGGAGAGGCAGGCGGGCAGGCATCTGGTCTCCAGAACATGTTTCCTGTGGATTCTATGACTCCTAATGGGCCAGTTTATGATAAGCTTACTCCATTGGTCTGCATTTTTTCTAAAATAAAATGCATACATTTTTATATTCTGTGTACATGTAGAAGTAAATACTCCTCCAGTTTGTAACAAATTTGGAGTAAACTCCTATGTGATCTCAATGAGGGACCCAGGATGGGCTTCCCAGGCAGGGGTCTAAATAGGCTCTGGGGCCTTGAGATTCCAGTTCATCAGGCAATGAGTAGCCCCCTTGTTGGCATTCGATGAGAACAGGCTGCCTTTTTCCAGGGCATTTCCAGGCTTCCTATGTTATTAGTGGGTCCAAATCAACTTAAGTATAGTTTAATTCACTGTATGTGAAGCTATCAAACCAGGGTCTTGGTAAATTATTTATGGGTAGCCTTTCTTCGCCAGAAAAGAGAATCTCCTAGGAATTCAGCATCTTGTCTGCGTACTTAAGGGATGAGGGGGCCCTTGGGCGGGTCCTCGTGTCCAGGTTTGCTGGTGGCCTCAGGCAGATACCTGACCACCTTTTCATGTTCTGCGTCACATCTTTAGAATTGTCGGTGTTCGCCTCTTCTTTCCCTTACTAGACTTGAGGGCTAGCGACAGCGCTTATAAGGCTCTGCAATGTCTAGTGTTGTGATTTGTGAGTGGTGGAGGGTTTCATACATTTATTGAAAAAACATTTAGGTGCAAGATGGGGGTGTTGGTTAAGAATGAGCTGCCACCCCAGCTGGCGCCCCAGAGTAGAGACCGAGGGAGACGGGTGGATTAGGGCTGAGCTGGAGCGGAATCAAACTCCCTTGCATTGAAACTAGATAGGAAAAGTGGTTGCCTGCCAGCAGTGAAGTTCACAAACAGAAAATGAGAAATGCTAGAGAGAGTCTGTCCTCATCCACCACCGCTCTTCTATCCAGGTCCAGAGTGTGGTTTTCTTCCCAGCTTCGGTTCACGGACATTTACATGTGAATGGCCTCTGTAGCCAACCTCCCTGCTCTCCCGGGAGCAGTCCTCTAGAAACACATCCTCCCCTGGACTCAGGCCTGTTTGGAGAGGCAGGCGGGCAGGCATCTGGTCTCCAGAACATGTTTCCTGTGGATTCTATGACTCCTAATGGGCCAGTTTATGATAAGCTTACTCCATTGGTCTGCATTTTTTCTAAAATAAAATGCATACATTTTTATATTCTGTGTACATGTAGAAGTAAATACTCCTCCAGTTTGTAACAAATTTGGAGTAAACTCCTATGTGATCTCAATGAGGGACCCAGGATGGGCTTCCCAGGCAGGGGTCTAAATAGGCTCTGGGGCCTTGAGATTCCAGTTCATCAGGCAATGAGTAGCCCCCTTGTTGGCATTCGATGAGAACAGGCTGCCTTTTTCCAGGGCATTTCCAGGCTTCCTATGTTATTAGTGGGTCCAAATCAACTTAAGTATAGTTTAATTCACTGTATGTGAAGCTATCAAACCAGGGTCTTGGTAAATTATTTATGGGTAGCCTTTCTTCGCCAGAAAAGAGAATCTCCTAGGAATTCAGCATCTTGTCTGCGTACTTAAGGGATGAGGGGGCCCTTGGGCGGGTCCTCGTGTCCAGGTTTGCTGGTGGCCTCAGGCAGATACCTGACCACCTTTTCATGTTCTGCGTCACATCTTTAGAATTGTCGGTGTTCGCCTCTTCTTTCCCTTACTAGACTTGAGGGCTAGCGACAGCGCTTATAAGGCTCTGCAATGTCTAGTGTTGTGATTTGTGAGTGGTGGAGGGTTTCATACATTTATTGAAAAAACATTTAGGTGCAAGATGGGGGTGTTGGTTAAATGAATAACAAAAGACTCATCTAACAGATTAAACTGAAGTCCTCCCTTTTCTCACAGCCTTCATTTCTTGCAGCCGGAACCAGCTCAGTTTCTTGTGAGTTTTGAGCGGACCTTCCTTCTTGGGTTGGGAAGATCCTCTGAAGGAGAGTGTGGCAACCCACTCCAGTATTCTTGCCTGGAGAGTCCCCATGGACAGAGGAGCCTGGTGGGTTGGAAAAATATGGACTTCCCTAGTGTCTCAGATGGGAAAGAATCTGCCTGCAATGTGGATACTCAGGTTCGATCCCTGGGTCGGGAAGATCCCCTGGAGAAGGGAATGGCAACCCACTCCGTATTCTTGCCTGGAGAATCCCACGGACAGAGGAGCCTGGCAGGCTACAGCCCATGGGGTCGCAAAGAGTCAGACATGACTGAGCAACTAACACTTCACTTTCCTCCTTGGAGGCCAGGCCCTGATTTAAGGAGGACAGGAGGTAGGTGAGTAAAGGGAATGAGTTCCAGCTGGTGCCACGTCCCCCAGGTTTGCACCCCCCTAGGCCCTTTTTCTGAGACATTATCAGGTCCTGCCCCTGTTCCCCAGGCCAGGCTCCAGCCCCCCCCCCCCCCCGCCCCCAATGGCTGCCTTCTTCTTGTGGCTGATCTTAAGGTTCATGGGACGCATTCACCTCTCACAGTGACAGCTGCCTACACTTGATCTTTCCTGAGCCTCTTGCAGCAATTCCAGCAGCCTCTGGGGTTTTAAGCGTTGAGTTCTGGGAGGGGCTGGGGAGGCAGACACTGAGTATTTGGCTCTGGAGAAGTTTGGCAGAGGCAAGCAGAGCTCAGGTGTGTGTCCCAGCTGCACCCTGCGCTGGTGATGGACAGAAGCCAGCCCAGGTGCACACTTAGTGTGGCCAGCAGATGGCGCGTGTGTGTGTGTGGCCTGGGTGTGGGCCAAGCCCTGTGGGTCCTAGTGGCAAAACAGGCAGCAGACCCGTGTGCTGTTGCCACCTGGTGGCCAAAGAGGACAAGATGCGTTCCTTCCGCCCTCTAGGTCAGGCCAGGGTTTGGTTAACAGTCCTCCAATCCCCCTGCAAATCTGCTTAAGCAACCTGCAGCAGGCGGCGGCAGCTGGGGAGGAGGCCTCCCCGCCACAGCTGCCCTTCTCAGTTCGCGGCCTGCTTCCTTCCCTCCCTTGTGGTCAGGCTTTCTGTTTTGTCTCTGCACTCTACCTCCACCCCCACCCGAGAGCCCCGAGGAAGCCAAGGTTTGCTGGCCTCTTACTATGCACTGCGAACTGTTCCAAGCGCTTACATGTGTTAGCTCATTTAATTCTCATAAAAACTCAATTAGGCAGAAGCCACTATCCTCATTTTGCAAAGCAGGGAAACTAAGGCTCAGAGAGATTAAGTCGTCTGGTTCCAGGGTTTGTGTTCTTAACAGCTCCCCTCTGTGGCTCCCATGTGAGCTCCCTGTCTAGTTTGTTGAACAGATCTTCGACAAAACAGAACTTGGGAACAGAAGTCATGTGGCCGAGCACACAGCCGGCTAGAGTGTGAGCAGCAGTGGCTTCATTTCCAGTGGGGGAGAAACAGCACAGGCCAGAGGAATGAAGGGAGGAGGGACCTAGTCGCAGGCACCTTTCAGTTTCCACCAGCCTCTCAACTCAGCCCTCCCTGCCTCCTGAATTTGCTCCCAGGACAGGACTCGGTCCTAAGGGCTGGGGTGGAATCCTGCCTGCTCTGTGCCGCCTCCCCAGCTATGCAAGTCCCTCCTGTCCTGGTGAAAAGCATACGTTGCCTGCTTATGGTCCCATCCCCCTTGGAGATAACCACGACATGAGCTCAGTCCTGACGGGGCTATTCGGGCGGCACTGCTGTTATTTGGTAGAGGATGTCTGAGTCCTTTGATCTCCTGGCCCTTCTAGGGCCCTGCCTGCTCTCGTTTTCCAGAGCCCAGGCCTCCCCGCTCAGGAGGGACAGGGCCCCACACAGGAGGACACAGCAACAGAGCTCGGCCCGCACAGAACTAGTTTTATTCAGTAGTATGGGGAAATGAAAAAACAAAACACAAAATGCTACCATATTTACAGTAACAATCAAACTGTACAATCAGATGGTTAGTATCAAGTTAGCATCCAGCATCTTTGTATTTTTTTAAGTCAAGTCATCAGTAGTAAAAACCAGTTAAGTTTTTAAACTTTTGCAGGAAGTGCTGAGGGGAGAGGCCAGGGGGAGAATCCATGGCAGAAAAGCCAGAGACCAGCTTTACAAATGAGAAATAGGCTTAAGCAACCTGCAGCAGGCGGCAGCTGGGGAGGAGGCCTCCCCGCCACAGCTGCCCTTCTCAGTTCGCGGCCTGCTTCCTTCCCTCCCTTGTGGTCAGGCTTTCTGTTTTGTCTCTGCACTCTACCTCCACCCCCACCCGAGAGCCCCGAGGAAGCCAAGGTTTGCTGGCCTCTTACTATGCACTGCGAACTGTTCCAAGCGCTTACATGTGTTAGCTCATTTAATTCTCATAAAAACTCAATTAGGCAGAAGCCACTATCCTCATTTTGCAAAGCAGGGAAACTAAGGCTCAGAGAGATTAAGTCGTCTGGTTCCAGGGTTTGTGTTCTTAACAGCTCCCCTCTGTGGCTCCCATGTGAGCTCCCTGTCTAGTTTGTTGAACAGATCTTCGACAAAACAGAACTTGGGAACAGAAGTCATGTGGCCGAGCACACAGCCGGCTAGAGTGTGAGCAGCAGTGGCTTCATTTCCAGTGGGGGAGAAACAGCACAGGCCAGAGGAATGAAGGGAGGAGGGACCTAGTCGCAGGCACCTTTCAGTTTCCACCAGCCTCTCAACTCAGCCCTCCCTGCCTCCTGAATTTGCTCCCAGGACAGGACTCGGTCCTAAGGGCTGGGGTGGAATCCTGCCTGCTCTGTGCCGCCTCCCCAGCTATGCAAGTCCCTCCTGTCCTGGTGAAAAGCATACGTTGCCTGCTTATGGTCCCATCCCCCTTGGAGATAACCACGACATGAGCTCAGTCCTGACGGGGCTATTCGGGCACTGCTGTTATTTGGTAGAGGATGTCTGAGTCCTTTGATCTCCTGGCCCTTCTAGGGCCCTGCCTGCTCTCGTTTTCCAGAGCCCAGGCCTCCCCGCTCAGGAGGGACAGGGCCCCACACAGGAGGACACAGCAACAGAGCTCGGCCCGCACAGAACTAGTTTTATTCAGTAGTATGGGGAAATGAAAAAACAAAACACAAAATGCTACCATATTTACAGTAACAATCAAACTGTACAATCAGATGGTTAGTATCAAGTTAGCATCCAGCATCTTTGTATTTTTTTAAGTCAAGTCATCAGTAGTAAAAACCAGTTAAGTTTTTAAACTTTTGCAGGAAGTGCTGAGGGGAGAGGCCAGGGGGAGAATCCATGGCAGAAAAGCCAGAGACCAGCTTTACAAATGAGAAATAGGAACACGTTCTCTACTCAGAGCCTCTTTTTCTAGCCACCTGCCCCAGAGGAAAGTCAGTGACAAGTCTGGAATACTGCGTAGTGTAGCTGGTGACTCCACAATGAACAGCAGTTGGCCAAACCAAGGAGGAAGAGGAGAGGTTGGGGAGATGGCAGCCTGGAGCAAGGGGAAGGGCCTCAGGCCCCCTCGCAAGACGACTGGGTGCACACCCAACCTGTGACAGCCACAGCAGACCCCCTGGGACGGGACCCATCCCAACACAACAAGCAAATAAATAAAATATATATATTAACTCTCTCTCTTCGCAGGGAGCTGGGTGGTAAGGGGGAGAAAGCGGAACAGGACCTGGTCCTTTGAAGAAGAGAGTCAATTCCAAGAAAGATAAAAATAGAGCATGTCTCAGAGGTCACAGCAGGTCAGTGGGGTTTGTCTGGTCTTGGACGAGGGGGAGTGGACACCAGGTCCCAGCCTCCAGCCCCGTCTGGCCTCCTCCTCCCCGCCCCACCCCCACAATAGCAAAGAAGCGCAACTGAACACATGACTGGCCTCCCCAGCGCGGGGCAGGCAGGGAAATGAAGCACTTTCGGGTCAGCGAACTGAGCAAACACCCGGGCTACAGCGCGCGGCCGGAGTCCAGGGAAAGGAGCGGGGCTGGGGTGGCCCGGCCGCCCCGCAGGGGCACGGGTTCCCCTCAGAATGTGTTCATGCAGCATTAGGGGGTGCGGGGGCACCGAGTCCTTCTTCCCCCTCTCCGGGCAGGGCTTTTGCAGTTCCTGGAGGTGACGGCATGGCGGGGTGAGGTGCGCCCTCCAGCCCGCTGCCCTCACCACCCTGAGGCCTGCCCGGTGCAGCCCGCAGGGCTCGATGCCCTGGGTGCGTGTGGCTTCGTCCTTTCCTTTTGGTGATGGCAGACGAGGGGCAGGCCCCCCAAGGGTCCCTCTCCTCCCAGAGGCACAGCAGATGGGAAACTGAGGTGAGGCTGGGAGAGCATCCTGGGGGAGCCCTAGCCTCTTTAGGGGAGGGAAAGGGGAATCAGTTTCCAGCTTATAAAAAAAATTAATCCCTGAAGTCATGAAGAGTGGAGATCCTTTTTTACATTTCTTTTTTCCTCTTTTCTGAGAAACTTTGTCTTGGAGATGTTGGCCCCAGGGGTCCAAAGTGCAGTGAGGGGGGTGGCGGGGAGGGAGTTGGCACTAGATGGCCTGGGGGCGCCCCTCCCGGCAAGACCCAGGCTCCTCAGATGGACGTTTCGTCGCTGCTGCTGGCAGGCAGGGGAGCAGGGGCAGGATAAAGCACAAGACAGGAGTGGGGCATGAGTGCAGCTGGGGAAGGTAAGGGAGCCTCAGGGCGTAGGCACCACGGCCCAGGGTTAATGCAGGAAGTTAAAGAAGAGAAATCTGGAGAGGCAGGAAAGCAAAGCGACAGAAAAGGCAGACAGAGGGTTAGTCCGAGCAGAGGAGACAGGGAGCAGCTCTCACCAGAAGAGGAAACAGAAAAGCAACCCCAGCTCCCCGCCCACCCCTGCTCTGCCCGACGACCCCACGGGTGCCATGTGTGTGGGCAGGTGGTCTGAAGGGCCCAGGGTCGCACTCGCTGCCAACCGGAGAGGTCTGGGGGAGTTCTGGCGTCAGGGCACCCTGTCCCGCCCACCCAGCCACACTCACTCGGAGCCCGACGAGTCCTCGTCCACTGTGCCTGCCTTGATGCTCATGGCGATGGGCATCACTCCGTTCAGCTGCGCCTGGAGGCTCTGCCGGGGCGGAGGGCGGGGAGGGGGCCCCCCCCGGCCGCCCTCGCTGGCTGAGGAGCCCCGGGAAGACCCTGTGCCCTGCTCGAGGGGCAGCCGGAGGAGGCTGCTCTTCTCACTGATGGTGGGCAGACACTTCTTCTTGAGGATGCCTGTGGGCCAGAGGGCGGCGCCGTGAGGGGCGGGTGGAAGGAGCTCAGCGCTGCCCTCGAGGGCCCCGCTGGCCACAGGCCAGGGTGCGGTGTGGGGCTGCTGATGGGAGCGCGCGGCTGAGCAGACCCCACTCACCTTTGTGAGGTTGGGCAGAAGGGCCTGGAAGGGGGCCCAGGGACCCCTCCCAAGTCAGGGCATCGCCATTCTCCCGCGGCCGCTCCTCAGAGGCCGCGTGGCCACCACCCTCCTTTGCTGTGGTCCCAAAGTCTCCTGGCCAGGGGGCCTTCCCAGGCCCCAGGCCCCCATCTGGTGGACAGAGGAAGTAGATAAGGCCCGGAAAAGGCAGACAGGAGAATCACTACCCTAGTCTCACTTCCCAGGAGTCCCGGCCGGTCTGCCCTTCCCGTTGCCCCCAGAGGCCACAGCCCGGCACTGGCCCACCCTTGGGGGTACTGTGCAGGGGCAGCCCCTCGGCCCCAGGCCCCAGCAGGCTGTCCCAGCCGGGTTCTCCAGGGAAGGCAGCCTCCCGCTCCGCTTCCTCCTCCTCCTCCTCGCTATCTGATGAGTGGGTGGACGATAGGAGCCGCTCTGGTCGTCTTCCAGGGACAGGTCACTGTCAGAGTCTGTGTCTGGATCTAGCAGGTGGGGCACAGATCACAGACTGCCCTCCGCCCACCCTCAGCAACAGCTGGCCAGCTGCGCCTCCCCCGCCACCAGCCACCAGGAGGTTCCGTCCTCACCGTGCTGCTGGTTTTGACCTTCCAGGAAGAGGCCGGCAGGGTCTCCCAGGCCAGGGGGCCCTTGGCTGGGGCTCAGGGTGGACTCCTCCCTAAGACGACAAGACATACTGGAGGCATCAACCCGTCTCCTCGCCCAGCGTCCCAGTCTCTTTTCTGTCTCCAGTTTTCCCGTTCTGTCCCATGTCCCTCACCACGCTAGGTTAGTTGCCACTGTTGTCAGCCCACCTCCGCTGCGCCTGGAGGCTCTGCCGGGCGGAGCGGGAGGGCCCCGCCCTCGCTGGCTGAGGAGCCCCGGGAAGACCCTGTGCCCTGCTCGAGGGGCAGCCGGAGGAGGCTGCTCTTCTCACTGATGGTGGGCAGACACTTCTTCTTGAGGATGCCTGTGGGCCAGAGGGCGGCGCCGTGAGGGGCGGGTGGAAGGAGCTCAGCGCTGCCCTCGAGGGCCCCGCTGGCCACAGGCCAGGGTGCGGTGTGGGGCTGCTGATGGGAGCGCGCGGCTGAGCAGACCCCACTCACCTTTGTGAGGTTGGGCAGAAGGGCCTGGAAGGGGGCCCAGGGACCCCTCCCAAGTCAGGGCATCGCCATTCTCCCGCGGCCGCTCCTCAGAGGCCGCGTGGCCACCACCCTCCTTTGCTGTGGTCCCAAAGTCTCCTGGCCAGGGGGCCTTCCCAGGCCCCAGGCCCCCATCTGGTGGACAGAGGAAGTAGATAAGGCCCGGAAAAGGCAGACAGGAGAATCACTACCCTAGTCTCACTTCCCAGGAGTCCCGGCCGGTCTGCCCTCCCGTTGCCCCCAGAGGCCACAGCCCGGCACTGGCCCACCCTTGGGGGTACTGTGCAGGGGCAGCCCCTCGGCCCCAGGCCCCAGCAGGCTGTCCCAGCCGGGTTCTCCAGGGAAGGCAGCCTCCCGCTCCGCTTCCTCCTCCTCCTCCTCGCTATCTGATGAGTGGGTGGACGCATAGGAGCCGCTCTGGTCGTCTTCCAGGGACAGGTCACTGTCAGAGTCTGTGTCTGGATCTAGCAGGTGGGGCACAGATCACAGACTGCCCTCCGCCCACCCTCAGCAACAGCTGGCCAGCTGCGCCTCCCCCGCCACCAGCCACCAGGAGGTTCCGTCCTCACCGTGCTGCTGGTTTTGACCTTCCAGGAAGAGGCCGGCAGGGTCTCCCAGGCCAGGGGGCCCTTGGCTGGGGCTCAGGGTGGACTCCTCCCTAAGACGACAAGACATACTGGAGGCATCAACCCGTCTCCTCGCCCAGCGTCCCAGTCTCTTTTCTGTCTCCAGTTTTCCCGTTCTGTCCCATGTCCCTCACCACGTCTAGGTTAGTTGCCACTGTTGTCAGCCCACCTCCCAGGCCTGGGTCTGGCACGCATGGTGTTCTTCCCTCTCCGCAGCCCTCCCGACGCCAGACCTCACCTCAGCAAGAAGGGGATGTAGCTGGGCTGACTCTTGCCCGAGCGGCTGGCGCTGTGCAGGGAGCCAGCCGAGTCTCCATACGGCTGGTACAGCCTTCCGTCCGCGTAGGGGCTGGGGCAGTTGTAGGACTAGGTGGGGAACAGACGGGTCAGTACGCTGGGGAGCAGGACGGGGTGGCCCCAGGCGGGGAGGTGGAGGGGCCGAGGGAACTTTCCCTAAGTTCTACCCACCACGTACCCAGGACTGAAGAGAGAGGCCCTACATTTCCCCTGCTCCCGTTTCAGGGCCTCGCGGGGGCTGTGGCTCTACCATAGCTGTGCCAGTTCTATGCACCCGAAGTACCCTGGACTTGGCTGTCCAAGGGCTCCCTGAGCGCATCCCGGGAGACAGGTTTACCAAGACGCACAAGGGAATCGCCGGTGTGGGGCATCTGTGACCAGTTAGCCGTCTTGGCCAGTTCCTCCTCTGTTCTCCTAAGCTCCACTCTCATCCCTCTCAAGTCAGAATCGCCTCCCCACCCCAACCGTGCTCCTCCTTCCCAGGCTGCACATACCATTTCACCACCCCTTCCTTCCTCCTTCTGAGAAGGGATGTAAGGCGGAGAAAAAATGGGACAATAAAGCACAAGAGAAAGGGCTCTCCCTGGGGGCTCCTGCCTCTCTCCTGCCCCAGCTCCTCACGACCCCTCCACCTCCCTCACCGAGGTCAGGGTGGACTTGGTGGTCAGAGCAGGGTCAGGGCTGGGCTTGCGGCTGCAGGCAAACTTGAGTGCTTTCCGGACCTCCTTGCTGAGCACCACGTAGGAGAGGAAGATGAAGGGGCCCTGGCAGGCAAGAAGCACTCGCTGTCTAAGGACTGATGACAGTGCCTCCCAGCCCGCTCGCCGCCTGCAGCTTCCCCAGCCTCCCACAGAGCCTGCGCCCGCCTGGTACCTGGATGCAGTTGGAAGCAGCGAAGAGGTAGTGGAAGAGGAGGGTGTCACTGTTGACAGCCTAGGCATGCTCCTCGCCGCAGGTCAGTTCTTCTCTCGTTCCGCAGCCCTCACCGTACGCCAGGCCTGGGTCTGGCACGCATGGTGTTCTTCCCTCTCCGCAGCCCTCCCGACGCCAGACCTCACCTCAGCAAGAAGGGGATGTAGCTGGGCTGACTCTTGCCCGAGCGGCTGGCGCTGTGCAGGGAGCCAGCCGAGTCTCCATACGGCTGGTACAGCCTTCCGTCCGCGTAGGGGCTGGGGCAGTTGTAGGACTAGGTGGGGAACAGACGGGTCAGTACGCTGGGGAGCAGGACGGGGTGGCCCCAGGCGGGGAGGTGGAGGGGCCGAGGGAACTTTCCCTAAGTTCTACCCACCACGTACCCAGGACTGAAGAGAGAGGCCCTACATTTCCCCTGCTCCCGTTTCAGGGCCTCGCGGGGGCTGTGGCTCTACCATAGCTGTGCCAGTTCTATGCACCCGAAGTACCCTGGACTTGGCTGTCCAAGGGCTCCCTGAGCGCATCCCGGGAGACAGGTTTACCAAGACGCACAAGGGAATCGCCGGTGTGGGGCATCTGTGACCAGTTAGCCGTCTTGGCCAGTTCCTCCTCTGTTCTCCTAAGCTCCACTCTCATCCCTCTCAAGTCAGAATCGCCTCCCCACCCCAACCGTGCTCCTCCTTCCCAGGCTGCACATACCATTTCACCACCCCTTCCTTCCTCCTTCTGAGAAGGGATGTAAGGCGGAGAAAAAATGGGACAATAAAGCACAAGAGAAAGGGCTCTCCCTGGGGGCTCCTGCCTCTCTCCTGCCCCAGCTCCTCACGACCCCTCCACCTCCCTCACCGAGGTCAGGGTGGACTTGGTGGTCAGAGCAGGGTCAGGGCTGGGCTTGCGGCTGCAGGCAAACTTGAGTGCTTTCCGGACCTCCTTGCTGAGCACCACGTAGGAGAGGAAGATGAAGGGGCCCTGGCAGGCAAGAAGCACTCGCTGTCTAAGGACTGATGACAGTGCCTCCCAGCCCGCTCGCCGCCTGCAGCTTCCCCAGCCTCCCACAGAGCCTGCGCCCGCCTGGTACCTGGATGCAGTTGGAAGCAGCGAAGAGGTAGTGGAAGAGGAGGGTGTCACTGTTGACAGACAGCAGTGCCAGCAGCCACGTGGCACTCAGCAGCAGCAGGACAGCAAAGGAGGGCCGCAGGCCTGAGCTGGGGAGGGGGGTCGACTGTGATTCTGGCTCCGAGGCCTCCCACGCCAGTGGCCGGTTCACTGCCCGGGGACCCCCAGCCCGTACTCACACAGGGCCTTTCTTCTCAAAGCCCTGCCGCTGGGCAGCACAGGAAGCCCGGGCCGCCAGGATGTACAGGAAGACACTCATCTGGCAGGGAGGGGCGGGTGTGAGGGGGGTCGTCAGGGGACAGACGGCTACCACCCCAGCCCATGGAAGCCTCTGCATTCCTGAAGGGAAGCCTGAGGTCACAGGCGGCCTGCTCCCCCAACCCGAGCCACCCTCTAGCACTTACGGAGACCGCAAAGGCCACGGGGCCGGCGAAGCTCCAGATGAGTGTATCATAGATGGAGAGCCAGCAGAAGTCGGGGTTCCCATAGCCCTCGGGGTCCAGGCCCACAGCTAGACCTGGGGGTGCGGTGACAGTGGTGGGGAAGGGGGGTCAGGGACTTGGGGATGAGGCGGTCAGGCGGGCTCCTGGGGCCGGGGGCCGGGGAGGCGGGGTTCTGTCCACCATCTGTCCGTGCCCTCCTCTCCGGGCTGGGGGACCTTGTCCCTGGGTGGGGCCCTCGGGAGCTCAGTTAGACCAGAGAGACTCATATGGAGAACTTGGCCTGGGGCCTAGGGATGTGGGGCCTCTGGGCCTGGGATATACGTGGGAGAAGGTGGTGTGAAGGTGGGCCTAGGCCCTAGGGACGCAGACCTTCCGGCCCGGCCGGGGGCGAGGTACCTGTGATGAAGGCGGGCACACCCCAGCCCAGCATGTAGTAGAAGCGCATGGGCCCGGCATTGACGTCGCGCACCTCAGTGAGCGCCCGGTACAGGTGCAAGGCCTCCAGCAGAGCCCAGGAGAAGGTGCAGAGGTACAGGAAGTGCAGCAGGATGGCGATGACTGTGCAAGCAAACTGAGGGCCGGGTGGCGCCGTCAGGGACCCGGACGCCCAGCCTGGAGAGGAGAGACTGGGCGCGGGGCGGAGCCCGGGGGAGGCGGGGCCGCAGGAAGGCACCTCCAGGGTGTGCCGGCGGGGAGGGGAGGGGAAGCTGGAGTGCAGGAGGCTGTGGGCCAGGCCGGGGCTGGCTCTTTACCCCTCGCGGCTGCCGGGGAGGACCCCTATGGGATCCAGGAGGAGGAACATCTTACAGGGAGGTCGGCCTGGTTGATTCCCAGGAGGAAGACCAGCTGAGCCAGGCCCAGGGCCGCAGTCAGGTTCCGCCGGATGCCGTGCTGGTTGGAGCGCAGGGCGCGCAGGACGGTGAGGAAGAGGAACGTGACCAGCAGGGCGGCCAGGGTGACCCCGAGGGCCACGTACGTCAGCGTCTTCAGCGGCAGGATCTCCCCATTCTGCTGGGGGAGGAGGCGGGGCAGGGCCTGAGCGCCCAGTCCAGAGCGGGGGCTCCCCAGCCCAGCTCCCCAGCGGCCCCGGGGCGCCCACCTCACGCCGGGACACGTCCATGAGCACAGCGAAGCTCGTCATGTGGTTGCACTGGCAGCTGACGTGGCTCTCGTTGCGGAAGACGACCTCACAGCCCCGGGCGGACCAGCCACCGGTGCCGCTGACCCTGTGTGAGGGAGGCAGGGTCAGGAGACCAGGCGAGTGGGTGCACAGAAGCCCGGGGGCGCCACCTCCAGCCTCGCGGGGCAGGGCAGTGCTGGCTCACAGGATCGAGTGGTTCCAGAAGACACAGATGGGCTTGGTGCGCTCCTCGGTCTCCAGGAGCCGGAACTGCACCGTGACCGGCTTGTCCAAAGCCCGGGGCAGGAGCTCCTCGTCGTCATGGACGCTGATGCTCACCACGGGCGTGTTGATGACGGGACGTTTGGGAACTCTAGGTAGGCGGGCACGCATGCTAAGTCACTTCAGTCGTGTCAGACTGTGTGTGACCCTATGCGCTGCATCCCGCCAGCTCTTCTGTCCATAGGATTCTCCAGGCAAGAACACGGGAGTGGGTTGCCATGCCCTCCTTCAGGGATCTTTCTGAACCAGAGATCGAACCCGCATCTCTTGTGTCTCCTGCATGGGCAGGAGGATTCTTTACCACTAGCACCACCCGGAAGCCCCATGTGACTGAGGACCCTTCTTATCTGCGGGGAGCTGCCCTGTTTCAAGGGGTTTCTTTTAAGGAAACATAGCCCTGGGAGCTGCCCTGGCAACAGGGGCTGATAACAGCATAGCTCTCTGTCCCGCCACCCCAGGTGTTGTGAAGACGTTCCTGAGCTATCATAAAGAACACCTGGAGACTCTTTACAGGTGAAAAGGGCTTGAGGGCATTATGACCCAGAACCATTGTAATCTAAAGAGCTTTGAAAATGTTAATAACACACCAGGAGGTAACACCTAGTTTATGATCGACACCTGGCCTAAAGCACGTGTACACAATTGCCCGGGCCAGGAAGAGGAACGTGACCAGCAGGGCGGCCAGGGTGACCGAGGGCCACAGCAGCGCCTTCAGCGGCAGGATCTCCCCATTCTGCTGGGGGAGGGTGCGGTGCAGGGCCTGAGCGCCCAGTCCAGAGCTGGGGCTCCCCAGCCCGGCTCCCCAGCGGCCCCGCGGCGCCCACCTCGCGCCGACACGCCATGAGCACAGCGGCTCGTCATGTGGTTGCACTGGCAGCTGACGTGGCTCTCGTTGCGGAAGACGACCTCACAGCCCCGGGCGGACCAGCCACCGGTGCCGCTGACCCTGTGTGAGGGAGGCAGGGTCAGGAGACCAGGCGAGTGGGTGCACAGAAGCCCGGGGGCGCCACCTCCAGCCTCGCGGGGCAGGGCAGTGCTGGCTCACAGGATCGAGTGGTTCCAGAAGACACAGATGGGCTTGGTGCGCTCCTCGGTCTCCAGGAGCCGGAACTGCACCGTGACCGGCTTGTCCAAAGCCCGGGGCAGGAGCTCCTCGTCGTCATGGACGCTGATGCTCACCACGGGCGTGTTGATGACGGGACGTTTGGGAACTCTAGGTAGGCGGGCACGCATGCTAAGTCACTTCAGTCGTGTCAGACTGTGTGTGACCCTATGCGCTGCATCCCGCCAGCTCTTCTGTCCATAGGATTCTCCAGGCAAGAACACGGGAGTGGGTTGCCATGCCCTCCTTCAGGGGATCTTTCTGAACCAGAGATCGAACCCGCATCTCTTGTGTCTCCTGCATGGGCAGGAGGATTCTTTACCACTAGCACCACCCGGAAGCCCCATGTGACTGAGGACCCTTCTTATCTGCGGGGAGCTGCCCTGTTTCAAGGGGTTTCTTTTAAGGAAACATAGCCCTGGGAGCTGCCCTGGCAACAGGGGCTGATAACAGCATAGCTCTCTGTCCCGCCACCCCAGGTGTTGTGAAGACGTTCCTGAGCTATCATAAAGAACACCTGGAGCCTCTTTACAGGTGAAAAGGGCTTGAGGGGCATTATGACCCAGAACCATTGTAATCTAAAGAGCTTTGAAAATGTTAATAACACACCAGGAGGTAACACCTAGTTTATGATCGACACCTGGCCTAAAGCACGTGTACACAATTGCTTGTTGTGTGAAGTATAAAAGGTATGAGCGAATTCAATAAACTTGTCAGCAACTTGTCAGCAACCTGTAGAGTTGTCTGCCTTCTTGCTGTCCCTCTCCACCCCATCTTTTCTGTCCTTCTTTCTTTTCTTAGCCTATCTGCCACTCTCTTCAGGATCTGTTCGACTGCCGGCTGGCCCGGCATTATCAGTCTGAAATGCTGCCAACCCCTGGCCGCTCTCTGTGCCTCACCCATCTGACCCGCACCCCAACCCATGTCCTATCTCCCCAGCCACTCACCTCAGGCTGCGCTTGTCCGGGTCGTAGTTATGGGGCAGCAGCCCGGCCAGGGTGCGGTAGATGATGACGCTGGCCACAGCCTCCCCCTGGCTCAGCTCCGGGTGCCGCCGCTGCCGTCGTGCCAGCTCCTCCGGCTCCTGGGCCTCTGCGGGGCCCGCGGGTCTGACCACAGGGGGCGACTCTGGGATCGGGACACTGTCCACTCAGCTGGGTCCTGCACAGATGCCCAGCCTGGGCCCTGGCCCACCCCTCGGACCCCACTGACCTCTGAAGACAGACTCGGGCAGGATGACCGTGGTCTCCAGGTCCGGCGGCCGCTCCCCGCGCAGCGCCTCGTAGCGGGGCAGCTTGGCCCCAGCGAAGTTCCCCTTGTCCAAGCGGACGACAGAGATGACTAGGGAGAGGGCACAGGTCAGACGCCAGGTGAGGTGGGCAGGCCCCGGTACGGCCGCCCCGGCCCCGCACGCTGGTCCCGGCCCGGGCGGCGGCCTCACCGATGTTGGGCGTGACGATGGTGAAGGGGCTCAGGTAGGTGTGCCGCATGTTCTGGGCCAGGGCGCTGGCGTAGGCCTCGTAGCGCTGCAGCAGCCAGGCGGTGCCGCCCTCCGTCTGCTGGATCAGCTCCCAGTGCCGCTTGTTGGCTGCATCCAGGAGGGCGCTGCCCACCCGCAGCAGATTCTAGGGCGGGCACGGTCACGGAGGCTGTGTCCCAGCCTCACGCCTCGTCCCCACCACCGGACCCCAGTCGGTCCGGGACCGTCCCCACCCTGCCCTGCTAATTTTTAAAGACAAAACCACCAGGAGGTAACACCTAGTTTATGATCGACACCTGGCCTAAAGCACGTGTACACAATTGCTTGTTGTGTGAAGTATAAAAGGTATGAGCGAATTCAATAAACTTGTCAGCAACTTGTCAGCAACCTGTAGAGTTGTCTGCCTTCTTGCTGTCCCTCTCCACCCCATCTTTTCTGTCCTTCTTTCTTTTCTTAGCCTATCTGCCACTCTCTTCAGGATCTGTTCGACTGCCGGCTGGCCCGGCATTATCAGTCTGAAATGCTGCCAACCCCTGGCCGCTCTCTGTGCCTCACCCATCTGACCCGCACCCCAACCCATGTCCTATCTCCCCAGCCACTCACCTCAGGCTGCGCTTGTCCGGGTCGTAGTTATGGGGCAGCAGCCCGGCCAGGGTGCGGTAGATGATGACGCTGGCCACAGCCTCCCCCTGGCTCAGCTCCGGGTGCCGCCGCTGCCGTCGTGCCAGCTCCTCCGGCTCCTGGGCCTCTGCGGGGCCCGCGGGTCTGACCACAGGGGTCGACTCTGGGATCGGGACACTGTCCACTCAGCTGGGTCCTGCACAGATGCCCAGCCTGGGCCCTGGCCCACCCCTCGGACCCCACTGACCTCTGAAGACAGACTCGGGCAGGATGACCGTGGTCTCCAGGTCCGGCGGCCGCTCCCCGCGCAGCGCCTCGTAGCGGGGCAGCTTGGCCCCAGCGAAGTTCCCCTTGTCCAAGCGGACGACAGAGATGACTAGGGAGAGGGCACAGGTCAGACGCCAGGTGAGGTGGGCAGGCCCCGGTACGGCCGCCCCGGCCCCGCACGCTGGTCCCGGCCCGGGCGGCGGCCTCACCGATGTTGGGCGTGACGATGGTGAAGGGGCTCAGGTAGGTGTGCCGCATGTTCTGGGCCAGGGCGCTGGCGTAGGCCTCGTAGCGCTGCAGCAGCCAGGCGGTGCCGCCCTCCGTCTGCTGGATCAGCTCCCAGTGCCGCTTGTTGGCTGCATCCAGGAGGGCGCTGCCCACCCGCAGCAGATTCTAGGGCGGGCACGGTCACGGAGGCTGTGTCCCAGCCTCACGCCTCGTCCCCACCACCGGACCCCAGTCGGTCCGGGACCAGCCCTGGGTCGCCCCCGACCCTGCCCTGCCCTCTAATCCTTCCTCCTCAGTCTCTAACCAACAGCTTCCCCGGCCCTTGCCTGCACCCACGCAGACTATCTGACGCTGGCTCCTCCCTGTCCTGGCGCAGCAGGCAGGGCCCCCCTCCAAGGAGCCCCGGTACAAACATTCTTCTCTACGGGCACCTGGCTAAGTAAGAGAAGAGGCATTCTAAATGACCCATGTGCTGGGCCATGGCTTAGGGGGTCTCACGGAAGCCCCGTGCCTGCCAGGAGCTCCCTAAAGGCAGGACCGGAGAGTGCCCGCCCTCTCTGCCCTCGCTCTCCACGGCCTCCGCCCCCAGCCTTCCCTGCCCCTCCGAGCCCCACCTCGGTGAAGTGCACGTCCTGAGTGGCGGACAGCCCGAAGCCTCGCTGGGCGCTCTCGTGGGCCAGCAGCCGCGTGGCCAGCTGGTAGGCCACCTTGACATCGCTGCCGAAGTAGCCAGCCGTGTGCTGAGTGGCGTTGCGCAGGAGCAGGGCCAGCCGCTGGGAGCGCCCCGCGTCCAGGCCGGACTCGTTCCTCTGCAGCCGCTCGGCCTGGGACCGAGACAGGCGAGGGGGTCAGCGCGGGGAGGGAACGGCGAGGGGCCCGGAAGGCAGAGCTGCAACTCCAGAGTCAAAGGACTCAGGACAGGGAGGAACGGCCTCGGGCCGGGGGCCGCGGGAGGCAGGAGCTGGACTTCCAGAGTCCCCTTTCTCAAAGCTGGGGGGCGCGCAGGTCATGCAGGGCGAGGGCAGGCTGGGGGCCGGGAGATGGAGAGGAGAAGGTTCACTTACAAAGCCCTTCAGCTCTGAGAAGGTGACCGAGGTGCAGTTGAAGAGGTTTGGGGGCAGCCACCCTCTGTGCTCGTCACAGTGGCGCACAGCAGTCCCTGGGGAAGGCAGCCAGGAGCGCAGGCCTCAGGGAGAGGCCTCGCTGAGTCCTGCGGGGGGCCAGCCCCGTGGACCACAGACAGGAGCAAAGCCGACCAAGGCCGTGCCGCCCGGGGCCCAGGGTGCTAACGGGGAGACGCGTGTGGAGCACCAGAGCCAAAACCTCTGCCAGGTCGACCCAAACGAGGGCTAGGGGCGCGCGGGGCGTGTGGCCGCCTGGAGCCCCCAGCCTGGCTGCCCCTCTCCAGCCACCACCGTGAGCCTTCTGCCACTCTGTTTCCGAACTCTGCTCACGGTCGGTCCAAGGGCCAGCGCCAGCCCCATCCGGTGGCTCCCCTGGGACAGCACTCCCCACCGCCTGTTCCCTAGCCGCCTCTCGAGGGGCCTGACCCCAGTCCGTGGGGGTGAGCGGAGGAAAGGACCCTGTGGAACGCATCGTGGATCCTCCAGCACCCAGCAGGCTCGCCAGCACTTTGGTTATGAGTCCACAATGTAGCCACCTTTCCCCTAGGCAGCCTTGGGTGCCCCTAGGGGGACAGTGAGCCAAGGACGGGACAGGAAGTCCCAGGACTCAGAGACCAGAGAGTGGGGTCCCAGCATCTCTAGCCAGCAGCTCCCCACCCTCATCCCACCGATGAAGGCCAAGTCCATTTCTTGTTCCGGGCCTCCAGCACCTACCCAAGGAGCCTTTGGGGCAGGGGGCAGCAGCAGGTAGCCCGAAGCGGGTACGGGGCCACCAGATCCCAGCCTCGATGGCCCTCGGGCAGCTGTCGTAATTCACTGCAGGGAAGGGCACACAGTCACCCAGGAGCAGCCGTGTCCCCACAGCCCTGGCCAGGCCCCCCAGCCCTCCTGACGCCGCCTCGGGTCTGCAGGCTGTCCTGGCCCCTGGCCTCCCCGGGACACTGGGGCCTGGCACACAGCGGGGAGGGCCACTCGCCCATCCCGAGAGCCCTACCTTCACAGCCGTTGGTGGTGACCTCAGCGAAAGGGTTGTCACAGCGATCACACTGGCGCCCGATGACGCCTGGCTTGCATGGACACTGGCCATCCTCAGGGTCACAGACTCGGGACAGAGAGCCTGTGGGGTAGCAGTCACACAGGAGGCAGGCGGGGCTGCCAGGGGGCCGGTAGTGGTTCTCCTGGAAGGAAGGAGGGAGACGGGGTCGCTGGCTCAGGCTTGCTTCCCCCGGGGGCTCACGGGTCCTCTCACTCTGGCCCCTCTGGAGAGAGGTTCCCTGACCTCAGGTCCCCCCAAGAATGGTACATTCAAAATGTTTATTAATTGGTCATGATTTGGAGTTTAACCCACCAGTGAGACACTGATCAGTTAGAATGGGCTGCAAACAACCAGCACGACTGGCCCAGAGCTCACTGATTAAGTATCGGTCCCGGGCCCCCCCAGACACAGGAGGCCCAAGACGGCCTGCCACCCCATCCGTGGTCCGGGACAGCACTCCCCACCGCCTGTTCCCTAGCCGCCTCTCGAGGGGCCTGACCCCAGTCCGTGGGGGTGAGCGGAGGAAAGGACCCTGTGGAACGCATCGTGGATCCTCCAGCACCCAGCAGGCTCGCCAGCACTTTGGTTATGAGTCCACAATGTAGCCACCTTTCCCCTAGGCAGCCTTGGGTGCCCCTAGGGGGACAGTGAGCCAAGGACGGGACAGGAAGTCCCAGGACTCAGAGACCAGAGAGTGGGGTCCCAGCATCTCTAGCCAGCAGCTCCCCACCCTCATCCCACCGATGAAGGCCAAGTCCATTTCTTGTTCCGGGCCTCCAGCACCTACCCAAGGAGCCTTTGGGGCAGGGGGCAGCAGCAGGTAGCCCGAAGCGGGTACGGGGCCACCAGATCCCAGCCTCGATGGCCCTCGGGCAGCTGTCGTAATTCACTGCAGGGAAGGGCACACAGTCACCCAGGAGCAGCCGTGTCCCCACAGCCCTGGCCAGGCCCCCCAGCCCTCCTGACGCCGCCTCGGGTCTGCAGGCTGTCCTGGCCCCTGGCCTCCCCGGGACACTGGGGCCTGGCACACAGCGGGGAGGGCCACTCGCCCATCCCGAGAGCCCTACCTTCACAGCCGTTGGTGGTGACCTCAGCGAAAGGGTTGTCACAGCGATCACACTGGCGCCCGATGACGCCTGGCTTGCATGGACACTGGCCATCCTCAGGGTCACAGACTCGGGACAGAGAGCCTGTGGGGTAGCAGTCACACAGGAGGCAGGCGGGGCTGCCAGGGGGCCGGTAGTGGTTCTCCTGGAAGGAAGGAGGGAGACGGGGTCGCTGGCTCAGGCTTGCTTCCCCCGGGGGCTCACGGGTCCTCTCACTCTGGCCCCTCTGGAGAGAGGTTCCCTGACCTCAGGTCCCCCCAAGAATGGTACATTCAAAATGTTTATTAATTGGTCATGATTTGGAGTTTAACCCACCAGTGAGACACTGATCAGTTAGAATGGGCTGCAAACAACCAGCACGACTGGCCCAGAGCTCACTGATTAAGTATCGGTCCCGGGCCCCCCCAGACACAGGAGGCCCAAGAGCCACGGGCCCGCCCCAGTGAAGCCAGCGCAGTGGCCCTCGGCTCTCTGTGGGAGGCTTCCTTTGCCACTGCCCGCCAAGGACCGAGGAGGTACGGAACAGCGGCTTCGGCTGTCACCTTGCAGTGGCACTCGCCGCTTGTCTTGTTGCAGTCTGGGTCGAAGCCTTTGCTGACGTCACAGTTGCATGGGCCGCACGTAGGGTGTCCCCACCAGCCTCGGGGGCAAGGCTGGTCAATCCTGCAGAGAAGAGGCCAGGCAGGAATGAGCTCCCTCCGCCACCCAGCTGCGGCCCAGCCAGGCTCTCGGGGCTCTGAGGGACACGGCGGACACAGGCAGGGACCCCCTGGGGTCTGCGGCCGCCTGCACGAGTCCACTTACCTGGTCTCACAGTATGGCCCGAGGTAACTGGGGAGACACTCGCAGGTGTAGCCATGCGGGGCACTGGGCTTTCGGGTACACACAGACTGATGCTCACACGGGTTCAGGTCGCACACGTTAGTGCAGTTATCACCATAGTAACCTGAGGCCAAAGGACAGGAGAGGCTCCGTCCCCACCTTCCCCTGCAAACTCTTCAAACCTGCCTTCAGCCCCCTCCTTCTACCCGGAGCAGCTATGCCAGCTGGCTCCGGCTCCGCGGTTCCGGACGAGAGGCTCAGACAGGGGGCGTGGCTAGCCCTAGACCACACGGCACCGCCAGGGGGAGCCCCCACACCGCCCCACACCTGCCGACCTGCCCCATTTCCCTGACCCCCGGCCTACCCGGATCACAGCTGCAGGAATAGCTGTCCCAGTCGTCACTGCAGTAGCTGTTGGCAGGGCATGGGTTGGAGTCACAGGGGTCCGGCAGGCTGCAGCCTGGCTCCACGTTGATGCTCTCCCCACGGCCGGGATCCAGACTGCTGACGCCCTCAGGTGTCTCGCTGACCCGCACGCCCTGGGAGGGACAGGGTGGGCTTGGCCCTCTGCGGAGCGGGCCTCCCAGTGCCGGAGGTGAGGAAGGAGGCTTACCTGCAAACAGCCCCGGAAGCCGCGGGCCGTGAGACACTGATCAGTTAGAATGGCCCAAAAAGCACCCCAGCTCACAAAGCGCCCCCAGACACAGGAGGCCCAAGAGCCACGGGCCCGCCCCAGTGAAGCCAGCGCAGTGGCCCTCGGCTCTCTGTGGGAGGCTTCCTTTGCCACTGCCCGCCAAGGACCGAGGAGGTACGGAACAGCGGCTTCGGCTGTCACCTTGCAGTGGCACTCGCCGCTTGTCTTGTTGCAGTCTGGGTCGAAGCCTTTGCTGACGTCACAGTTGCATGGGCCGCACGTAGGGTGTCCCCACCAGCCTCGGGGGCAAGGCTGGTCAATCCTGCAGAGAAGAGGCCAGGCAGGAATGAGCTCCCTCCGCCACCCAGCTGCGGCCCAGCCAGGCTCTCGGGGCTCTGAGGGACACGGCGGACACAGGCAGGGACCCCCTGGGGTCTGCGGCCGCCTGCACGAGTCCACTTACCTGGTCTCACAGTATGGCCCGAGGTAACTGGGGAGACACTCGCAGGTGTAGCCATGCGGGGCACTGGGCTTTCGGGTACACACAGACTGATGCTCACACGGGTTCAGGTCGCACACGTTAGTGCAGTTATCACCATAGTAACCTGAGGCCAAAGGACAGGAGAGGCTCCGTCCCCACCTTCCCCTGCAAACTCTTCAAACCTGCCTTCAGCCCCCTCCTTCTACCCGGAGCAGCTATGCCAGCTGGCTCCGGCTCCGCGGTTCCGGACGAGAGGCTCAGACAGGGGGCGTGGCTAGCCCTAGACCACACGGCACCGCCAGGGGGAGCCCCCACACCGCCCCACACCTGCCGACCTGCCCCATTTCCCTGACCCCCGGCCTACCCGGATCACAGCTGCAGGAATAGCTGTCCCAGTCGTCACTGCAGTAGCTGTTGGCAGGGCATGGGTTGGAGTCACAGGGGTCCGGCAGGCTGCAGCCTGGCTCCACGTTGATGCTCTCCCCACGGCCGGGATCCAGACTGCTGACGCCCTCAGGTGTCTCGCTGACCCGCACGCCCTGGGAGGGACAGGGTGGGCTTGGCCCTCTGCGGAGCGGGCCTCCCAGTGCCGGAGGTGAGGAAGGAGGCTTACCTGCAAACAGCCCCGGAAGCCGCGGGCCGCACCACTGGCCGGCCCCGGGACGCCCCCAACTGTAATGTTGCTCAGGTGTAGCCCATGCAGCCGGGGGCCCAGGTTGCCCTCTGCCCGCTGCTGCCCGTAGTCGAAGGACAGGATGGCGTGGCCGGGGCCCCCACTGGCTCCCAGTGCCAGCTGCACATGGTGCCAGTCGCCATCGTTGGCCCGGCCAGGCTCCAGCTGGAGAGAGGAGGCCTGGAGCCCCGTGCCCTCCACGCTCAGCACCACGTGGCCCTCCCGAAGCTGGCACCAGAGGAAAAGAGGGTCAGCAGACCGCCTCAGCTGGCCTCAGTCTTCCAGCCCACTGTCATCCTTCCTAGACCAGACCCATCCTGCCGCCCAGCTGAGGCGAGAGAGGAAAAGCCATTATTTCCTTCGGGCCCGAGAGATGGCACCAGTGATCCGCCAAAGGAACCCTGCTGCCTTCTCTCTCCCGGGAAGCCCCGCCCAGCCAGGCTGCCTTTCCTCTCCCGGGAAGACTCCGCCCAGCCAGTTCTGACCAACCGCGGCCCGGGCCGCCTGCCCCGCCCCGCCCCGCTTCACCTGCAGGGTGATGGTGCTGCGCCCCCTGGTGACCGCCTGCAGCAGGACGCCGTCGGCCTGCCGTGTGCGGAACATGAGGCTGAGGTGCCAGGGCTGGGAGATGGGCAGAGAGAGGCCATGCCAGGCCACCAGGCTGCTGCCCAGGAAGCGCTGCGGGTTGGCCATTTCTGGGGAGGCAGATAAAGGCCGACCCTGAGGGGCGGGGTGTCCAAGTGCCCAGCGGGTATGCTACTCAGCGGGGGCGGCTCCCTGGGGAAGAGGGCACTGCCCCTCCTAGTGCCCAGGCTCCACGGCCGCCCCGCCCCCCAGAGCATCTACCTGCCCTGGACCCGCCCCACTCTGTGCCCAGGCCTGCCTCTGACTGGGCCCTTTGTCTCCCGTGCTACCCTCTCGGGGTGATGCCCAGACACGCTTTCCCACCCACAGCCAGCTCAGCTGGGCCCTGCCCAGCGCCTGCCCCGACCCCGCCGGGGTTCCCAGCACAGCTGACAGCTCCCAGGCCCCGACCTCTGATGGCCGCCCCCCTACCCTGGGCACAGCTCTTGCCCCCAAAGCCCAGAGGACACTCGCAGCTGAAGGCGTCCCACTGGTTCACACAGGTGCCTCCATTGTGGCAAGAGTTGGTGTCACACACGTTCTTCTTGGCGGGGCATCCTGGAATGGAGAGCAGGGCGCTCAGGCGGAGGCTCCCAACAGAAAACCTGCGGCAGTGGTGGAGGGGGCTTCGAGCTCCCCAGCTGCGAAGGTCCCCACCCCCGGCAGATCCCTCCTCTCTGCGTTCGCCCGACCCCGGCTCCCGTACCAGGCACGGTGCCATTGTTGGCAATGAAGTCAGCCATGTCAACGTGGCGGCTGTCCACCTGCAGGTTCCTCATGCAGCCCACAAAGTGCCGGGTGCGGACAGGGAAGCTCTCAGGCAGGTCAGGCACCCCACCCAGCAGCAGGGGCCCTGTCAGATCCAGAGACCTGCGGGAGCGAAAAACAGCTGAGAGGTAAGGGAGAGTGGGGTGCTTCCTCTTTCCCCTTTCCCTGACCCAGCTGCCAGCCAGGGGTCCGAGGGGCCCTGCTGAGCAGCCAGGGGGAGGGGAGCCCCAGCCTGGAGCTGCTCTCATCAGACTGCTGCACAAGGCCCAACTGGACGCCCCCAAACTTCGGCTCCACCTCCCGCCCCAGCCCCCACAGAGGGCTGGGCAGGGCCAAGGGAAGCCAGGTGAGAGGAAGGAACTCGTTCCCATTTCAGGGTGCCCAAAGGCCTCCCTCCCCGTGTGGCCCCACAGCTCACCACCCCCGCCCTCTCCCCGCCTTACTTCTTGCTGCCACCCTGGGTGCCCTGGGCAGCGCAGGAGTAGTTGCCCAGCACGGCTCCAAAGCGCAGGGCCACGCCTGTGTCACAGCCATCCACGGTCACCATGGCCACCTTCTGCTCGGATGGGCCCTGCGGGAGCCCCGTCTGACCCAAAAGGGGCTGGGAACAGGGAAAGGCAGAGATGGAAGAGGGGGCCAGGGCCACTCACGGGCCAGGCATGAGGACACCGGCCCACACTCGCCGCCTCTGTGTAGCTACACACACATACACACGTGGTACACACATGCACATGGAGGTGCGCTCACATGCTCTTATGCTCTGCCTTCCTCCATGTCCACTCACACGTATACCTAGCGCAACAGGAAGTATCTACACCACCCGGCAGAATGGGAATGCCTGGCACGGGGGCAAGTTCTCGTCCTCCCTTCCCCCATTCGCCAGAAGGGCCACGACCAGCCCCCAGCGAGGCAGTGCCACCCAGGTCTGCTAAGCACCCGAGCTCAGGACAGAGCCCTCTCCCTCCGGGACCCCCTCCCACACCCACCTTATTGTAGTACTTCAGCTGCACCGTGTGCCACTGGCCGTCACTGACCCCTCCGGGCACGAATGGGGACACGGTGGTGGTCGACTCCCCTGGGGAAAGGACCCAGGTGAGCTGGGATACCGGGTGAGGGGACAGGGAGCTCGCGGCTGGGCTGCACCCAGGTTTGGCTGGAGAACGCGTGACTGGGGGTCAAGGGCCAAGAGACACAGGGCCTCGAGGAGATGGGCAAGGACGTGGGGCCAGCGGAATCACCTGCAGAGAAGGTGAGCTGGACCTGCTCCTGGATGACCTCCAGGGCCACAAAGTCATGCTTCTCGTTGAAGCGTCCGTTGTACAACAGCAGCCCGTCGCGCTCCTTGGTGGCAAACCTGAGCAGCAGTGGGGGAAGGGGGCAGGGAATGGGGCACCCACCCGGATACCGGCACCCTGGCCACCTAAGCAGCTCTGACCCTACTCAGAACTCCTGACTCCTAGGCCAAGGCTGTGGGCCATGGGGCTAGAGCGTGGAAGATGAGCCCGGGCCAGGACCGGCAGCAGAACCTCGGCATCCTGGCTCCCACCTTTGGGGTGGGTGGCCCTGGTGGGTGAGGGGCCGGCTGGCCAAGCGTACAGGCACCCCCAAGTGCTGGCTCTGCTGACAATACCCCCCGCCCAGCATCACTGCCTAACTTCCCACCTTGACCACAGAACAGGAGGCACCCCGGGCTGCCCCTGGCCCCTACTCCCGGCGCCCAGGCACTCACGAGAGGGCCAGGGTGAAGTGGAAGCGCTGGCGCAGGCCCCGGAAGGTGACGAAGGAGCGGGCGGGGAAGCTGCGCGTGGTCACCTGGCAGAAGGGCTTCTCGAAGTCTCCGGACGGGCAGTCACACTTGAAACCGCCCACCAGCAGGTTGACGCAGGTGCCCCCGTTCTTGCAGACCCCCGGGGTGCAGCGGCCTGAGCGGGCACTCACCTCGCAGTGCTCACCTGGGCAAGAGGTCAGGCAGGTGAGGTGCCTGGGGAACTGGGCCTCTTTCCCACCAAGGGACCCCTCCCTGGTCTCCTGTGACCCCTGTGATACTCCCCCGCCCCCTGCCCAGCATCCCCACTTCCCCTCACATGCCATCCCCTCGTAGCTCTGTGACCCCTGGCTCTTCCGATGCCCTGCTTGGTGCACTGGGCTGTCCTCAGCACAATCCCATATACTGCTGCCCTGCAAATTTCCAGGGGCTCCCAGTCCCTCCTGCACCCCTGCTTGGGCCTCAAAAGCACAGGCCTGTGAGGTCCCTGATCACAAGGTCTGGTCCTAGTGGTCTTTGGTGTCAAAGCTACCCACAAGCGCGGGGGTGTTCCAACCCCATGAGGGGGCATGCCCGTGGCTGGGAGGGCCCGAAGGACGGCTTGAGGGCTGGCGCCAACACTCCCTGCCTTCCTCCTGCCCTTGGTGCTTTTGTCCCCGTCAAGCGCCGAGATCAGCTTCCCTCCCTAGGGATGAGACCAGGCTTTCACTTGGATTTATCGGAGTTATGGGATGGCATGGGCAGGAAGCTGGGGCCTCTCCAGAAATTGGGCAGAGAACTCCCACCCTGAGCCCTGGGGTCCAGACTGAGGACCTCTGTGCGCCTGGGAGATGCTGAGAGCGTAGGGAACCGAGCCCTGGGAGCAGACCAGGATCCAGGAGAGGAGCTGAAAATTCCAACATCAGATGGGAAAATCCACCCTTTCCTCTCCCTCCCCATTCCCAGATTCTAGAGATAGGTTCTCAGCTCCAGTGCCTAGTGACTAGCTGTTGTTTCCATGGAAACTGTTGTTCGCCTACTCTAAGCACCCCCCCACCCCATCCTCCTGGACAAAGACTTCCTCCCCTCCCCCAAGCCCACCCTCTGCTCCCCCCACCCACCCACAGCAGCAGCTGAGAGGAGTCAAGTCTGGCAAGTTCTGGGCAGGAAGATGCAGCAGGGGAGGCGGTGGGCTGGCCTACCAAGGCTGGCAGAGCGGGTGGGCTTGGCCCTGGGGGAGAGGGAGGAAGGCCTGGGGCGGCTGGGAAGGTAGGGCATGGAGAGCAGGGGCTGTCCTGAGGAAAAACGGGCGCCTGCGCGACGCAGCGGCAGTGAGAGCCCAGGGAGAGTCTGGGGACAGGATGTGCGGGGACCCCTGGAAACAGGCCAACAGAGAGCCCTCCTGGTCAGGACCCGGCTTTACACACGTGGGCAAGGGTGGAGCGCCAGGTCACACAGGCGTGATGATCTGAAACCCCTGTCCCCACACCCGAACCCTGTCAGTCTCCCCGCCCGCCTCCTCTGTGCCTTCCCCTCAATACCGGGGGAGAAAAGCACCTGCCTGCAGCTCAGAAACGTAGCCCACTCTTCAGAGGGGAGAGAGAAGGCACTGGGCCCAGCCTCACCTCTAAACCAGGTGAGACCTGGGGCAAGCCGCCTGATCTCAGTATCCCCTTACATCACTGCCAGCACTTCCCACACACAGGTCAGCTCTTTTACCTGGATTAAACGAATCCTCACAACCACCTTTTCCTGCGAGTAGATTCATCACCCATTTAAAAATACTACAGCACAGAGAGGTTAAGTAACTTGCCCAGGGTCACCCAGCTGCTACTGTCAATGCTGGGATTCAAACGCAGGCAGACCGCGGCTCTAGTGCTAGTGACTCAGTTACACCACACGGGGGTGACGGCGGACCAGGGGCAGAGAAGCAAGGCTCCCCTCTGCTTTGCGCCATAGGTGGCTGTGAACCAGCAAGTAGGACTTGTGAATGGCAGTGTACTCTGTACCTTCCGGTGGGAGAGAGCGAGGTTTACCCCCTCCCGCCCCCATCCTTCGCTTGATTGCACGGGCACCTCAGCCTTAACCCCCCAGGGCGCCCCGCGAACCTCGGCGAGGGCTCACCGGTGTAGCCGTCGCGGCAGAGGCAGGTGTAGCCGCCCTCGCGGCTGCGGCAGCGGCCGTGGAGCCCGCAAGGCCGCGAGTAGCAGAGGTCCACCTCGGTCTCGCAGTAGTCGCCGGTGAAGCCCGGCGGGCAGCGGCAGCGCAGTCCGCCGACCGGGTGGATGGGCCGGAAGAGCACCGAGGAGGAGGCGATGAAGGGCGCGGAGGAGTCGAAGCGCAGCACCGACACGCAGCGCATGTAGTTCTCGCAGGGCTCGCGCAGGCAGATGTTGTCGTCGAAGGGCAGCACGCGCTGCGCTGAGATGGCCGTGAGCAGGCTGCGGTTGAGGTACAGGCGCTCCTGCAGGTCCTCGGACGGCAGGAAGGGCGGCCCGCCCCCGGGCCCGGGCGGCTGGCCCACGGACAGGCTCACGTTGAGGATGTGGCCGCCGGGCGCGTCGGTGTCCCGCTGCACGTTGAAGATCACGACGTGGTCCGGGGGTGTGGCCAGCGTGGCGGCCACCGCCTGGATGAAGAGACCCAGGAGGGGCGACAGGAAGCGCTCGGGCGACATGTCCTCCAGGCGCAGTGTGATGCTGTGCGTGAGCATCTCGTCGGTGATGATGGTGACACGCAGAGAGCACTGAGCTGTCACACTGTGCACGCCGTCTGTGGAGAGACCAGACGGTCAGCACCCAGGGAGGGCAGGGGTCCCGAGCCGTAGATCCGGCCCCGGTAGGTGCACCCGGAGGAGAGCTTGCACGCTCCTGCGCTGCCCAGCGGGCAAGAGAGGATCCCCTTTTGTAACTGGCATAAGGGAGTCCTAGGAGAATGTGTACCTCCCCCGAGGGAGAGTCAGGTGGAGCCCACCTTGAGGGCGCAGCCTCCATTGGCTCTCTCGGGGACAGATTTTCAGAAGTTCTCTCTGCGTACTTTCCAGAAACTCTCTGCTGCAAAGCATGTGTATGTTCGTCACTCAGTTGTGCTGGACTCTTTACAACCCCATAGACGGGGCCTGTCCACGGGCCCAGGCAAGACTACTGGAGTGGGTTGCCATTCCCTTCTCTAGGGGATCTTCCAGACCCAGGGATCGAACCTGGGTCTCCTGCACTGCAGGTGGATTCTTCACCACTGAGCCACCAGGGAAGTCCGTTGCAAACATAGACACATCTTCCAAGGTTTGTGCATCTTTCCCTGCCCCAAGCCACCAGTCTGCTTCCTTACATCAATACCAGACCAGGCACTTGCCTGCACAAGAATCTTATTTTGCTTTTCTCTTACCTCCCTGGAGGCCCCAGAGCACCATGAGAGACCCACAGATAACAACCCTCCTGCCCCTCAGCCTCTGTATCTCCACACTGCCATAACCCTGACCCGGCTGGGTTCCCCCTCCCCCACCGCAGTAGAGAATGGAGGGTGCAGTGGGTCAGTGGGCCACCCAGTCCCGCTCCCACTAAGCCCCGTGGCTGCTTGGGCGCAGGCCTGCTATCCCCATGGCAACGCCCCACACAAAGCATTCTTCCCGCCCAACTCTCCGGGCTGCTGACGGTAGCCTGGGGGGCCCCACCCCAGGAAATGCAGCTGAGCCACCTCAGCAGTGGCAGCACCACCCGCTGCCCTGAGGCTCTGAGGTTCTGGGGACCAGAGACGGAAGGTCCTGGGTAGCTCTCCATCCTGGGTCCCAGACAGAGCCCCACTGGGCTGACCTCTCCTCCAGCCCTAGACCTCCAACTACCCATCACCCACTCGGCTCAGGGCATCCCACCCAGGGCCTGCCGCACCCGCAGGCCACACACTCACTTATAAACAGCTAAGTACTGACACTGGTGTCTCACTCCACCCACACACCCACGGCCCAGAAATACCGGGCACACCTGAATACATGGCAATGGATTTTATGCAGCTCAAAATGAAAGCCGGAGGCCGGGGGAGAGGGAAATGGCCTGGCTGGACTATGAGGACTATCCATATGTTTATTGACTAGGGTATCCTATGCATCGTAGGTGTTCAGTCAGATGTCCATGAGAAACAACCTGGTCTCCATAATGAAGAAATGGTCTTTAAAATACAGCAGGAAGATCCCAAGTAGTTACTGAAAAGGATACCCTGTCAGGAATGGAGTGGGCGTTGATGTTTCTCGACTGGGATGAGGATAGGAAAGGGCTTCTCCGGTGGCCCTGTTGGTAAATAACCCACCTGTAATGTAGGAAATGTGGGTTCGATCCCTGAGTCTGGAAGATCCCCAGGAGAAGGGAATGGCAACCCACTGCAGTAGTCTTGCCTGGAGAATCCCACGGACAGAGGAGCCTGGCGGGCTACAGTCTATATGGGGTAGCAAAGAGTCGGACACAACTTAGCAAATGAGCACGCGTGGGAGTAGGAAAGGGAAGAGAGACTAGGTTCTTCTGCTTCTGTGCCACAGCACCTTGAGGTGGCTGGCCGCCCTGCCTGGGAACGCTGAAGCCCGACGCCCATCTCAGCAGTGGGTCAGTGGGCCACCCAGTCCCGCTCCCACTAAGCCCGTGGCTGCTTGGGCGCAGGCCTGCTATCCCCATGGCAACGCCCCACACAAAGCATTCTTCCCGCCCAACTCTCCGGGCTGCTGACGGTAGCCTGGGGGGCCCCACCCCAGGAAATGCAGCTGAGCCACCTCAGCAGTGGCAGCACCACCCGCTGCCCTGAGGCTCTGAGGTTCTGGGGACCAGAGACGGAAGGTCCTGGGTAGCTCTCCATCCTGGGTCCCAGACAGAGCCCCACTGGGCTGACCTCTCCTCCAGCCCTAGACCTCCAACTACCCATCACCCACTCGGCTCAGGGCATCCCACCCAGGGCCTGCCGCACCCGCAGGCCACACACTCACTTATAAACAGCTAAGTACTGACACTGGTGTCTCACTCCACCCACACACCCACGGCCCAGAAATACCGGGCACACCTGAATACATGGCAATGGATTTTATGCAGCTCAAAATGAAAGCCGGAGGCCGGGGGAGAGGGAAATGGCCTGGCTGGACTATGAGGACTATCCATATGTTTATTGACTAGGGTATCCTATGCATCGTAGGTGTTCAGTCAGATGTCCATGAGAAACAACCTGGTCTCCATAATGAAGAAATGGTCTTTAAAATACAGCAGGAAGATCCCAAGTAGTTACTGAAAAGGATACCCTGTCAGGAATGGAGTGGGCGTTGATGTTTCTCGACTGGGATGAGGATAGGAAAGGGCTTCTCCGGTGGCCCTGTTGGTAAATAACCCACCTGTAATGTAGGAAATGTGGGTTCGATCCCTGAGTCTGGAAGATCCCCAGGAGAAGGGAATGGCAACCCACTGCAGTAGTCTTGCCTGGAGAATCCCACGGACAGAGGAGCCTGGCGGGCTACAGTCTATATGGGGTAGCAAAGAGTCGGACACAACTTAGCAAATGAGCACGCGTGGGAGTAGGAAAGGGAAGAGAGACTAGGTTCTTCTGCTTCTGTGCCACAGCACCTTGAGGTGGCTGGCCGCGCCCATGCCTGGGAACGCTGAAGCCAGACGCCCATCTCAGCAGTGTCTTCAGCCCACCTGCACTCCACCCTCTGCTTGAGAACGCAAGCCCAGCCTGCTCTCACCAGCTCTCCCCTGTCCGTCGTCACTCACCCCTGCTCCTCCTCCTCCTGACGGGCTGCGCTGTTCCTTCCTACCTGGCCCCTCCGGACAGCAGCCCACACGCCTCCTGGTTTCCTAGCCCGCCCTAAACTCACCTTTTCCAAGGAGCCTGCCCAGATTTATGACCTCAGGCTCTACGTTTCTCCCTCTTTCAGAGCCCCCTGCACTTAGTTCAGAAGCCAGCCCGGGGCCCTCTGTACCTGGTGCCCAGTGATTCCTTGGTGGGAGAGTCCCTCCAGGCAGGCAGGCGCCCAGAGCCCATGCAGAGTCTTCCGAACTGACCAGGGAAAGGAGGGGCAGGCAAGAGAAACCTGGCCCCCAGCAGCTCTGGGAACGCGCCCTCCTCCCTCTGCGGCCCCTCTGGCGGCCTGGGCCCCGCCTGCGTCCCTCACCCAGTGTCTCTGCTGCTTCCCATCTGGCCCACCATCTGTGGCCACCTGCCCCCTCTGCCACTCTTCCCACCCCAGCAGTCAACAGGCTGCTCTCTCCTTCCTCGCTGTTCCTCTCCTGCCGTGACCTGGGTCACCCCTCAGGTGCAAAGGCAGAGATGGGAATCGTGGTGGTGGGCATTGCCTGAGCCATCTGCCTCATCTGGACAGGAGAGGGTGAGGATACCCTGTCAGGAATGGAGTGGGCGTTGATGTTTCTCGACTGGGATGAGGATAGGAAAGGGCTTCTCCGGTGGCCCTGTTGGTAAATAACCCACCTGTAATGTAGGAAATGTGGGTTCGATCCCTGAGTCTGGAAGATCCCCAGGAGAAGGGAATGGCAACCCACTGCAGTAGTCTTGCCTGGAGAATCCCACGGACAGAGGAGCCTGGCGGGCTACAGTCTATATGGGGTAGCAAAGAGTCGGACACAACTTAGCAAATGAGCACGCGTGGGAGTAGGAAAGGGAAGAGAGACTAGGTTCTTCTGCTTCTGTGCCACAGCACCTTGAGGTGGCTGGCCGCGCCCATGCCTGGGAACGCTGAAGCCAGACGCCCATCTCAGCAGTGTCTTCAGCCCACCTGCACTCCACCCTCTGCTTGAGAACGCAAGCCCAGCCTGCTCTCACCAGCTCTCCCCTGTCCGTCGTCACTCACCCCTGCTCCTCCTCCTCCTGACGGGCTGCGCTGTTCCTTCCTACCTGGCCCCTCCGGACAGCAGCCCACACGCCTCCTGGTTTCCTAGCCCGCCCTAAACTCACCTTTTCCAAGGAGCCTGCCCAGATTTATGACCTCAGGCTCTACGTTTCTCCCTCTTTCAGAGCCCCCTGCACTTAGTTCAGAAGCCAGCCCGGGGCCCTCTGTACCTGGTGCCCAGTGATTCCTTGGTGGGAGAGTCCCTCCAGGCAGGCAGGCGCCCAGAGCCCATGCAGAGTCTTCCGAACTGACCAGGGAAAGGAGGGGCAGGCAAGAGAAACCTGGCCCCCAGCAGCTCTGGGAACGCGCCCTCCTCCCTCTGCGGCCCCTCTGGCGGCCTGGGCCCCGCCTGCGTCCCTCACCCAGTGTCTCTGCTGCTTCCCATCTGGCCCACCATCTGTGGCCACCTGCCCCCTCTGCCACTCTTCCCACCCCAGCAGTCAACAGGCTGCTCTCTCCTTCCTCGCTGTTCCTCTCTCCTGCCGTGACCTGGGTCACCCCTCAGGTGCAAAGGCAGAGATGGGAATCGTGGTGGGTGGGGCATTGCCTGAGCCATCTGCCTCATCTGGACAGGAGAGGGTGAGGATGGGCCCCGACCCCAGGAAACACCACCAGTGCCCGGAACCCCGCCTGCCACACCTGGCAAAGTGCTAAGCAAGTCCCAGACTGGGCAGACTCAGACACCGAGCCTCCCTTCCCCCTGGCAGATGCAGCAGGGGCAGTTACAGGCCTGGAGGGGTCTGCCACCCTGGGAAATGACCAGGCACGGACAGGAGCTCCTGTTGTCCTGGCAGAGTTCAGGAGAGCCACTGGGCCCATGGGGCAGCTGCAGCCACAGGGCATCAGAGCGGGGGAAATCAGAGAGGCCTGAACACAAGAGACCAAACAGGGAAAGACAAAGGCCCAGGAAAAAAGCCAGCAGCGGAGAAAGTGGGAAAGGAGGAGAGAGTCACACAGGAGATGGGAGAGGGCCACGAAGGGGGCAGTGCAGAAGGGCCCCCCAAGGGCAGAGGCGGGAAAGAAAGAAGAGACAAAGAACAAGAAAAGGAAAACAAAGGGCAGGAGGAGTTGACCCCCCTCGCCCCAGCCTCCCTGAACTTTGGGGTTGCCGTGGTGACTGCCTCAAGGGTCAGGGCCGAGGGGAGAGGGTGGGGCTGGCGCTGAAGCGCCAGGAGAGGCTTCCCCTCTGTGCCAGGGAGCCCAGGTCTGGGGCTCTGCCTGTGTAGGAGCATGAAGGCTGGGTGGGGCGTCCTTGGCCCACATCCCTGGGTCACCTAGGGTGGAGTGAGGGTGGGCAGGAGGACAGGCCGTCCCTTCCAGCCCTCCCCCCGCCTCCCAGAACAAGAAGGACATGAGACAGTGGCGCTCCAGCTCCAACCTCCTCCTCCTCCTCCTCAAGAAGAACTGAAGCTTCCAGAGGCACAGAGCCTTGCCGTAACCTCGAAAAGCTCACGCTCCTGGCTCCAGTGACCACCTGAGGACCGGGAGGGCAGTTCTCTCCCAAAGCACCATGAATGGGAGGAGCCACCCCAGCAGTCAACAGGCTGCTCTCTCCTTCCTCGCTGTTCCTCTCCTGCCGTGACCTGGGTCACCCCTCAGGTGCAAAGGCAGAGATGGGAATCGTGGTGGGTGGGGCATTGCCTGAGCCATCTGCCTCATCTGGACAGGAGAGGGTGAGGATGGGCCCCGACCCCAGGAAACACCACCAGTGCCCGGAACCCCGCCTGCCACACCTGGCAAAGTGCTAAGCAAGTCCCAGACTGGGCAGACTCAGACACCGAGCCTCCCTTCCCCCTGGCAGATGCAGCAGGGGCAGTTACAGGCCTGGAGGGGTCTGCCACCCTGGGAAATGACCAGGCACGGACAGGAGCTCCTGTTGTCCTGGCAGAGTTCAGGAGAGCCACTGGGCCCATGGGGCAGCTGCAGCCACAGGGCATCAGAGCGGGGGAAATCAGAGAGGCCTGAACACAAGAGACCAAACAGGGAAAGACAAAGGCCCAGGAAAAAAGCCAGCAGCGGAGAAAGTGGGAAAGGAGGAGAGAGTCACACAGGAGATGGGAGAGGGCCACGAAGGGGGCAGTGCAGAAGGGCCCCCCAAGGGCAGAGGCGGGAAAGAAAGAAGAGACAAAGAACAAGAAAAGGAAAACAAAGGGCAGGAGGAGTTGACCCCCCTCGCCCCAGCCTCCCTGAACTTTGGGGTTGCCGTGGTGACTGCCTCAAGGGTCAGGGCCGAGGGGAGAGGGTGGGGCTGGCGCTGAAGCGCCAGGAGAGGCTTCCCCTCTGTGCCAGGGAGCCCAGGTCTGGGGCTCTGCCTGTGTAGGAGCATGAAGGCTGGGTGGGGCGTCCTTGGCCCACATCCCTGGGTCACCTAGGGTGGAGTGAGGGTGGGCAGGAGGACAGGCCGTCCCTTCCAGCCCTCCCCCCGCCTCCCAGAACAAGAAGGACATGAGACAGTGGCGCTCCAGCTCCAACCTCCTCCTCCTCCTCCTCAAGAAGAACTGAAGCTTCCAGAGGCACAGAGCCTTGCCCGTAACCTCGAAAAGCTCACGCTCCTGGCTCCAGTGACCACCTGAGGACCGGGGAGGGCAGTTCTCTCTTCCCAAAGCACCATGAATGGGGAGGAGCCAAGGCCACACCCCGTGTCCTGCACGCCTCTCACTCCCGTCCTGGCCCAGACGCCCTGGGGTGAAAGGGAGGCCTGCCAGGGTCCTCTTTCTCCCCTTCTGACACATCTGGAGTGAGGGTACCCTGACCCCCCACCCCCAGGGCACGGCTAAGAGCTGAGTGCCCACGAGGGCCCCAGCTGTTCCCAGGTTTGGAGTAGGGCTCAACCCTTCTTGCTGCCGCCGCCTCCCGCTCTCTGTAGCCGACAGAAGAGACAGACTGTCGCCGCCACCCCAACTCTCCTCCCCCAGCCCTTCTGTCCAGGGAGTCTGCAGGCTGAGCGCTTGGCCAAGCAGCAGGAATGCCCAGCCTGGGTCCTGGCCAGGCTCCCACGCCCCGGGATTCTGTTCTCTCGCCCGCTAGATGCGGGGCTCTGCCCTCAGAGGCCACCAGTGCCCTGGCGCATCGTGGTCCCACAGCCCAGCCCCTGAAGCCCGGCTCTCGGGAGCTGCGGGGAAGGCCTGGCGTTGAAGAACAGCCAGGCCAGGGGGCGGCAGGGGGCCCAGGAGGCCTCAGCCTCCCGAAGCCACCGCAGCCCCTCCCCCAAGCCGGACCCCCGAACCACAACCTCTGACAGTGGGGTCTGTTTGGACAGAGACAATGAGCCCCGGCCTCACTTCCTGTGGGAGCTCTGAAGGGGGAGCCGGGCCAGGCTCTTTCTGCCTGGAGGGAAAAGAATGTCCTAGACAAAGTCCCCCTCAGCTGGTCTGTGGCTCAGCCGGGAGCCAGAAGGGGCCCGACCACAGGGTCTTGACCCCGCGGGGGCCGCCCTGTGCCCCCGCAACCTCGGCTCCATCAGAAGCTATATGAGATCACGGGGAAGCGCCGCGGGCAGGCGGGCAGGGGTGGCTCACCCACAGTTCCCTCCACCCCTCCCCAGCTCTCCTGGACCCCAGCCGTCTACGCGCCTTTTTTCACAATTCTCAGCGGCCGGGGAGAGCACAGCCTCACAACGCGTCCCCGACTGCGTCACAGGCTGGTGGGCCGGGGGCAGTCAACCACAGCAGCCTGGCCCAGCCTGGGGCGGCGGGCGGGCTCGGACCGCGGCCAGGATTGCTCGGGCTCCTTCCCCAGCTGCCGTGCACCCCTCAGCCGCTGGGCCAGTACAGGCAGGGAGGCGGTCATCCGTTCCTCCGCGGGAGGCACCCAGGGCCTCCCCGCAGGGTCACTGCCGCCCCAGCGTCACCTGGGCCCTTCCTTACCTGACACCAGCACGCTCATGATGGCCTCCAGAGGTCGGTTGTTGTCCAGAGCCCGACTCAGCCTCAGCTCCCCCGTGGACGCGTTGAGAAGGACCAGGCTGAGCTCATTCCCCCGCTCGAAGCTGTAGGTCAGGCTGTCGGAGACGTCCGGGTCGTGGGCAGGCACCCGGCCGATGGCACCCCCGGGGAAGCTGCTCGATCGGTTGGTGACATAGTTGTTGAAGAGAATCTCAAAGTTGCCCAGCACGGGCGGGTTGTCGTTGCGGTCAAGCAGGCGGACGTGCACCGTGGCCCGGCTCACCAGGGGAGCCGACGTGGCCTGGATGACCAGGACGTATTCGGGCCGGTCCTCGTAGTCCAAGTCCACCAGAGCGGTCAGCTCCCCGGAGAAGATGTCCAGCTGGAAGACCTCGGGGATGTTGCCCTCCACGATCTGGTACATGATCTGGGCGTTGGTGCCTTCGTCGGGGTCGGTGGCCGTGACCCGGGCCACCGCCAGCCCAATGGGGCTGTTCTCTTCCACGAACACGTCAAACTCGTCCTGCTCAAACACGGGCGGATTGTCGTTCACATCCAGCACGGTGACGGTCACGTCCATGGGCGTGCGGGCGGGAGGCATCCCCTTGTCCACCGCGAACGCCCGCAAGACGTACTGGGCCACGTTCTCGCGATCCAGCCTCCGCAGCGTCCGCACGATGCCGGACGTGGACTCGACGATGAAGTCGCCGTCCCCGTCGTCGCCCCCTTGGAAGGTGTAGAAGACCCTGCCGTTCAGGCCCGAGTCGCGGTCCGTGGCGGAGATCTGCAGGACGCTGGTGAAGGGGGGCGCGTCCTCGTAGACGCTGCCCTGGTAGGACTCCCGCAGGAACTGCGGGGCGTTGTCGTTCACGTCGTTCACCAGGATCTCCAGGTAGGTGGTGTCGGACTTCTGGGGAATGCCGTTGTCCCGGGCGGTGATGGCCAGCGTGTAGGACACCTGGTCCTCGTAGTCCAGCTCTGCCTGGGTGGTGACGGCCCCCGTGTCCGCGTCGATGCGGAACTGGGGGATGCTGTCCTCCATGAAGTAGGTGATGCGGGCGTTCTCACCCGTGTCCTCGTCGGTGGCGCTGATGAGCACCACCGTGGTGCCGGCCGGCCGGTCCTCGTTGATGTTCACCGTGTAGTGGGAGCTCTGAAAGACCGGGCGGTGGGTATTGGCGTCCGTGACGTTCACCACCACTTGCGCCGTGTCCTGCCGCGTGCCGTCGGAGGCCGTGACGGCCAGCACGTACTGCCGCTCTAGTTTGTAGTCCAGCGGCAGGGCCAGGGACAGCAGCCCCCCGCCGCTCTGGCTGGTGATGGAGAAGCGGTTGCGGGTGTTGCCGCTGGAGATCTGGTAGGTGATGACGCTGTGGGCGTCGCGGTCCACGGCCGACACCGTCAGCACGCTGGTGCCCACGGCCGCGTCCTCGTTGAGCCGCACCGTGTACTCCGGCTGGGTGAAGGTCGGGTTGTTGTCGTTGACGTCCAAGATGGTCACGCTGACGCTGGCCGAGGCGGTGAGGGCCGGGGTGCCGTGGTCGCGGGCTTCTACGCCGAAGCTGTAGAAATCCACCTCCTCCCGGTCCAGCTCGGCAGCCACGGAGATCCAGCCGGTGCCGTTGTTGATGGTGAAGGGGAAGTCGCGCCCCACCCCCGCAAGGCGGTATTCCAGGCGGGCGTTGTCCCCCGCGTCCGCGTCAATGGCCTGGACGTGGAGCACCAGGTAGCCCAGGGGGACGCTCTCCAGAACCGTCGCCTGGAAGGGGGTGCTGACAAAGATAGGAGCGTTGTCGTTGATATCCAAGACCTGCACCGTCACCAGGCCGGAGACGTTGGAGAGAGGGGGGCGCCCGCCGTCCTGCGCCCGGACCCGCAGGGTGTATTCCTTGGTCGTCTCGTAGTCGAGCGGGCTCACCACGTCCAGAGCCCCCGTCTGGGCGTCTAAGTAGAACTGTCCCCGGGCGTTGCCGCTCATGATGCTGTAGTGCACCAGGGCGTTGCTGCCCTTGTCCCTGTCCGAGGCCGTGACCCGGAGGACCGGCGCCCCCGGGGTCACATCCTCCCGCACCTGGACCACGTAGCGCTTCTCGCTGAACTGGGGGGCGTTGTCATTATCATCCTCCACAGACAGGAAAACGGCCGCCGTGGCCGTCCGTGGCCCGGGGTCCCGACCCTGGTCACTTGCTTCCACGGTCAGCTGGTAGGATTCCACCTCCTCCCGATCCACCGGGCCACGGGTTCGGATCACCCCAGAGCGAGGGTCAATCTCGAAGACTTCAGAGGGGCTGCCCCCGGGTCCCTCCAGCAGGCGGTACAGAATATTGGCGTTGGGAGGGGCGTCCCCATCGGTGGCTCTGACGGTGAGCACCTCATAGCCAACTTCCAAGTTCTCCCTGAGGCTCTCCTTGTACTCCTGCTGCTCAAACACGGGGTCGTGATCGTTGGTGTCTGTCACCAAGATGGTGAGCGTGGCCAGGGCACTGCGGCGGGGCATGCCGTGGTCCTGCGCCGTGACCCTGAAGACGTGTGTGCTCTTGGTCTCGCGATCCAGCTCCTCGGCTGTGGTGACCGCGCCGGTGATCGGGTCCAGGGAGAAGAAATGGTTGGAGCGGCTGTCGAAGAGGGCGTCCATCGTGTACTCCAGCCGGCCTGCCTCCCCCTCGTCTGGGTCGATGGCCCGCAGAGAGGCCACGGGCGTACCCGCCGGCTGGTTCTCGGGCACTGTGGCCTGGTAGCTGGGGGGCTGAAACTGGGGGGCAGTGTTCACATTCCTCTTCCGACGTCCGCCCACGGACTCCTCTGCTGAGCTGTCCCCTGCCCTGAACGCTGGGCTCTGCGCCAGCTTGCAGGACTGGCATCTCAGCCGTGGGGCCTTTAAACACAGGTGCTCGTGGGGCAGAGTGAGCTTGCCCTGTGGGGAAAGGTGGCCTCCTAGGCCCAGCAGACGACAGCTCCAGGGGCAGTCTTCCGGCGCTGGCGGCAGCGGAATGTGGGCCCCAGATTCTGGACACCAGACCCTCAGCCCATCGTGGTGAGGCACCAGATGGCCAGTCAGTTCCGTCCCCGCATCCCTGCAGCGGCTGGTGTACAACCAGAGGTTCGCGGATGAAGCCGGACAGAGCCAGCCGGCGGGCGCACAGGCCCCCGAGGAGCCGCGTCCCCCGGGCCCCAGGGAGCGACAGGGCCCCACTTGGTTTCCCAAGAGCGGCGGCGGCAGCAGCAGCAGCAGCAGCAGCGGCGGCAGCGGTGCTGGAAGTGGGGCGCGGGCCGCCGGGCTCCGCATCTCTCCCTCTTCCTGGCCGGCCGGGTCAACGGCGGCCGCGGCTCCTCCTCCGGCTCTTGCGGACCCCGCCGCGCCTCATGCCCAGGCCAGGGCGCCCGTCCCCAGGGGCCACGCTGGCGCCCCGCGGGGCCTGCTCCCTGCTTCTGCACAGGAGCCCGGCGCTGCCCGCTCCCACGCGCCCCGGCTCCCACCGTGCCCCGAGCCGAGCCCGCGCCCGGGTCACTCCGATCACCACGGGCTGGCGCCGCGCTTCCACGAGCTCACCCGGCTCCAGCCACCTGCGCCCGCGAGGCCCGCGCGCCCTCGGCCCTGCCGGCCCCAGACCCTCTGAGCGCCCCTCGCCCCCGCAGGGTAAGCCCACCTGCTCCCTCGGGGCTGCGCACCCGGCCCCCGCCCGACCCCGGACGCCTCTGACGGCCCCGCGCCGCCCACTCTTGCCCCGAGTCCCCGCCGCCGCCGCCGCTGCTGTCGCCGCGGCCCCGGGCCCAGCCCCACGCTCCCTCGCCTCCGCGGCGGGCGGGCGGGCGAGCTCTGCAGAGCGGCGGCGCTGGCGGCGGAGGCTCATTACCATAGACCTGCTCGCGCCGCCACCGC
Source organism: Tragulus kanchil (assembly GCA_022376925.1). NCBI lineage: Eukaryota > Metazoa > Chordata > Mammalia > Artiodactyla > Tragulidae > Tragulus > Tragulus kanchil. The sequence continues at coordinate 140,170,907 of JAIOJX010000024.1, forward strand.
CTTAAAGTGGCAATGCCAGCCGCACCGAAGGAGGTGGGCCCCACCTAGTGCCCGCCTCCGCCGCAGTGATGCTTCATTTAGTGCTGACCTCCTTCCCCCATCTCAGTCCCACCTCAGGCCTGCCCCTGGGTCGGTGCCAGATTCCTACATCAGTCTAGAAAGGAATTACTAATCAGAAGTCAGACAGCAAATGATTATAATGGTGGTAGAACTCTAAGTATGGTTAGAGGTTTTCAAAACCTTTTGAAGGGCTTTCAGAGGCCAAGTGCCCACCTGACACCACCCAAAAAAGGCTGGATGTGGATAAGAGCCCTTGTTACTGTCCCCTCCATAAGGGCTGGGTCAGATTGGGCTAAAATGGCCCTGCTCCATAGTATAAGTCCTCCCGCATGTGCCAGAGAGACACCCCACTTCCCGAGGAACACGCAGTGACATTCTGAGCCCCTGTGACCCTCAGCAAAGTGGTGATCTAATCAGGCTACCTCTTGGGGTCCAGCCGCAGAATGCAGTGCATAATGACCCCAGCCTCCTCTTGGAGGCCACTGGGGCTTTTCAGGGGGAAGTAAGCTGGGAATGTCAGAGCAAAAGCCAGCTGGTATAAACATGCTAATATTAGCAGTTCTGACCCCCAGGGAGGATGAAACTTGTTTAGGGTCACAAGGCTGGAGAAGGGTGGAGCCAAGCTTTAACTCAGGCTTCCTGGATCCTAGACCAGTGGTTTTCACTGCCCCATAGGGCCTCTTGTCCCGAGATGACCTCTTGCCCCCTCCACCTTTCCCCATCCATGTCTAGCTGCCACTCCCCTCCTTCCACCCCCAGCTTTAGGACAGCAAACAATCTTGCCCAGGGCCCAGGGCTCTGGAACCTCTTCACAGCACAAGCCTCAAACTAGACCTGCCACTTGAAAGGGTGTGGGAGATTCCAGGACTGCTGAGAGAGGTCCAGGCATGGAAGCTGGACCTTGAAGGACAGCCAGGCAAGAGACATGGAGGGTGATCCAAAGGGTTTCCGTCTCTCATACCCCAATCAGAGGCCCAGGGCCAACTGTGTGAGCAGAGGTAAGGGGCTGGGGCCAGTGCTACTACGGCCAACCTGGAGAAGAACCCAGCCCACTGCCCTCTGTGACCTTGGTCAAATGCTTGCGCCAGTTTCCTTTTGAAAAATGAGGGATCAGATAAGTGCAATAATTTCAAGATTTATTTAACAGTAGAATCCCTTTTTCAAAGAAATCTAAATTAGAAGCCCAGACAATAAGCCAGATAAAAGTAGTGCGGCTACTATTTACAATAGCTAGGACATGGAAGCAACCTAGATGTCCATTGACAGATGAATGGATAAAGAAGTTGTGGTGCATCACATGCAGGGCATCGATGGAAAGACAGTCATAGACATTGTGAGGAATGAACAGTGGGTGGGAGGCGTAAAGGAAGTAGCGTGAAAACCTGTACTATCATATGTGAAAAAAATAGCTATAGTCATTGCTCTGTGAGAAAAGGGGATCCTGCAGTGGTGCTGTGTGACGGTCTGGAGGGGTGAGAAGGCGGGGTTATACATATGAGTGACCTGGGTACATACATATCTGTAAACAACAAAACGCTGTAAAAGTTAAAAGTAAAATAAAAGTTTTTTTTAAAAAAGAAAGAAATATATTGAAATTTGAAAAAAAAAGACAGTCATAGAGAACAGACTTATGGACACTGGGGAGAGGTAAGAGTGGGTGAGAGATATGGAAAGAGTAACATGGAGCCCTGTACTAGCATATGTAAAAGAGATAAGTATTATCAATGCTCTGTGGGTTAAGGAATCTTACACGGTGGCTATGTGATGGCCTGGAAGGGTGGGATCGGGGGGATGGGATATACATATGACTAATCTGGGATTATACATATCTGTAAACAACAAAACTCTGTAAAAGCAAAAGAGAATAAAAAAAGAAGTCATGGCATACATAATGAAATATTACGCAGCCATAAAAAGGAAAGCGTTTTAGTGAGGTGGATGAACCTAGAGCCTATTTTACAGAGGGAAGTAAGTCAGAAAGAGAAAAACAAATATCATGTATTAATACACATATATATGAAATTTATAAAAATGGTACTGGTGAGCCTTTTCATGGGGCAAGAATAGAGACTCAGACATAGGGAACAGATTTATGGACACAGTGAGGGAAGAAGGGAGGGTGACAAATGGAGAGAGTAGCATAGACACCTGTACACCACTGTGTAAAATGGATAGCCAGCAGGACACAGGTGTACAGCACGGAACTCAGCTTTGTGCTCCGTGATGACCTAGAAGGGTGGGATGGAGATGAGAGGGAGGGTCAAGAGGGAGGGATGTAGACATACTAAGAGCTGATGCATGTGGTTGTACAGCAGAAACCAACACAGCTATGCTCCAATTAAGAATACATTTTTTAAAAATGTATTTTTTTGAAAAAAAGAAAAAAATAGTAGTGCCGCTGGGTTGGCCGGGGAGTCAGGGCCTTGCCCGTACCCTGTGGGGCCTGCGTGCCTGGAGGCGACCAGTTTGAAAAGCCCAGGGCCAGTTGCTCGCTCTCTTCCAACAGGGCACACTGGTCACATCAGTGTCCCTCTCAGTGGATCACAGCAGGACAGCTGTGACCCCCCGCTCGGGGCTCCAGCCAAGGAACTTCCGTGTGACCACAGGTGATGCCAGGAAGGGGAAGTCAGCTTTCGTCTTCCTCCCGGGGAAAGGAAGGAGATGAGCCTGGGCGACAGACAGCAAGGGGCCTTCGGGTTAGCCTCCGCCCCGGCGATGGCGGTGAATGTGACGAGGAGAAGGCGGTGGGCCGGGGGCCCAGGGCCCAGGGAAGCGCCCTCTCCTCTGACTGAAGGTGAACAAGGCCAAGGGCGGCTCCAGAGGGTGGCTGAAGGGGCCTCTGCAGTGCTCTGCCTCTCCAGGCTCCCTTTGACTCTGTGGTTCAGAAGGATTTAGGGGCTGCGTGGGCATCTTGCTTTTCACCTAACAGCCATGTGGCGCGGAGAATGCTCGGAAATTATACCATCTGTTAATTATCCTTTGAATTGGGGTTGGGTAATGAGACTCATTTATGCTGAGGGCCCAAGCCAACACCCGGAGAAACTGCAGCCCTCCATTCATCTCTCTGCCTTTGTACTAAAATAAGCTTGCTGAGTGGAGAGCGTGGCAGCCTTGGCTGGGGAACTTGATTCTAGAGCCCAGAGCCGAGGCAGCAGGGGCTTGGGGAGCCCCCTTCACGGCGAAAGGCCTTCCTGCCCAGGGACAGACCTGCTGGAGATGCGAAGAGCCCCTTCCTTCATCTCCAGGCATATTTGGCAAGTAGTCTCCCCACTCTGCCCCCAAGGACACAGGACAGAGCGGGCCCCCCATCCCACTTCCCCCACGATGACCTAGAAGGGTGGGAGGGAGATGAGAGGGAGGGTCAAGAGGGAGGGATGTAGACATACTAAGAGCTGATGCATGTGGTTGTACAGCAGAAACCAACACAGCTATGCTCCAATTAAGAATACATTTTTTAAAAATGTATTTTTTTGAAAAAAAGAAAAAAATAGTAGTGCCGCTGGGTTGGCCGGGGAGTCAGGGCCTTGCCCGTACCCTGTGGGGCCTGCGTGCCTGGAGGCGACCAGTTTGAAAAGCCCAGGGCCAGTTGCTCGCTCTCTTCCAACAGGGCACACTGGTCACATCAGTGTCCCTCTCAGTGGATCACAGCAGGACAGCTGTGACCCCCCGCTCGGGGCTCCAGCCAAGGAACTTCCGTGTGACCACAGGTGATGCCAGGAAGGGGAAGTCAGCTTTCGTCTTCCTCCCGGGGAAAGGAAGGAGATGAGCCTGGGCGACAGACAGCAAGGGGCCTTCGGGTTAGCCTCCGCCCCGGCGATGGCGGTGAATGTGACGAGGAGAAGGCGGTGGGCCGGGGGCCCAGGGCCCAGGGAAGCGCCCTCTCCTCTGACTGAAGGTGAACAAGGCCAAGGGCGGCTCCAGAGGGTGGCTGAAGGGGCCTCTGCAGTGCTCTGCCTCTCCAGGCTCCCTTTGACTCTGTGGTTCAGAAGGATTTAGGGGCTGCGTGGGCATCTTGCTTTTCACCTAACAGCCATGTGGCGCGGAGAATGCTCGGAAATTATACCATCTGTTAATTATCCTTTGAATTGGGGTTGGGTAATGAGACTCATTTATGCTGAGGGCCCAAGCCAACACCCGGAGAAACTGCAGCCCTCCATTCATCTCTCTGCCTTTGTACTAAAATAAGCTTGCTGAGTGGAGAGCGTGGCAGCCTTGGCTGGGGAACTTGATTCTAGAGCCCAGAGCCGAGGCAGCAGGGGCTTGGGGAGCCCCCTTCACGGCGAAAGGCCTTCCTGCCCAGGGACAGACCTGCTGGAGATGCGAAGAGCCCCTTCCTTCATCTCCAGGCATATTTGGCAAGTAGTCTCCCCACTCTGCCCCCAAGGACACAGGACAGAGCGGGCCCCCCATCCACTCTCACCTCCTCAGCTGCTCCCCCTCCCAAAGCCAAAGCAGAAAGGAAACGTCCATGTCTTCTGTATATCACTGTTGTACACATCAGTCTCTCAGTCTTTTTGCAACCCCATGGACTGAAGCCCGCCAGGCTCTTCGATCCATGGGATTCTCCGGGCAAGAGTAGTGGGGTGGGTTAGCCATTTCCTTCTCCAGGAGATTGTCCTGACCCACGTCTTCTACATTATCGGGAGGCAGATTCTTTACCCCTAAGCCATCTGGGAAGCCTCCTCTACACCTAACAGAGTCTCAAACTATGCCTTGTCTTGGTGGTGTCCTCCTTGACCCCTAGGGGAAGGTCTGCCTATTTCATGGAACTTTCCAGCTTCGGGGACCTTTAGATCTTCCTCCCACATGGGAGAAATCCAAGGTGCAGCGAGATCCTGGAGTCTGTCCAAAGGGAAATTACTGCTCTTCTAGGCCAAACCTCAGGAGGGAAAGTGACCTGTGGACAGAGCCTGGAAAATACACACCTGCGTAAGGGGTGACCCTCAGCTGAACAAGGGGCCATGGGAGCAGTGGTCCAGGAGCAACAAGACAGAAACGGCTAAAGGAACACAGAGGAGGGAGCGGGGAGGGTTGAGGAAATCTCAAACAGCCTCTCCGAGGAGGTAGGACTTGGGTTGCCTCCTAAAGAACCTGAAACTGCATTCCTGGCCCAAGAAATTCATCAGCAAACTCCTTTAACCTACATGTCAAAGGTCTTCTCCGAGGTGACCCAGCTAGAACATGGCAGACCTGGGACTGGAACCCAGGCAGTCTGACTCCGATTAAGCAGTGTAAGTCATGAATGAATGAAATGGGAGGGCCACCTGGGCTGAAGCCAAGACTGGAGTGGGTGTGGGAATTCCCTGTGGTCCACTGGTTAGGACTTCACACTTCCACTGCTGGGACAGATCCCATCCCTGATCCGGGGATTAAGATCCTGCAAGCAGCGCTGCACGGCTGGTCGGGGGGCGGCACGCAGGGGTAGCGAGTCTTGGGGCCCAGCACACAGAGGGGCAGGCAGGGCCAGACTGGAAAGGACCGGGTGACCTCTGTCACCGTAGATCCCAGTGCTTGGAAGGAGGGGTGTGGAGGGAGGCTGTGGATGGCAGACGGGGCTGGGCAGGGCAGTTGCTCCGACAGGACAGAGGTGGGGACAAGCCCTGGCGGCGGCTGCCTCAGTGCTGCTTTCCCCAGGGCACAGAGCCGGGGAGGGGAGCCTGGCCTGGGCAGCTCCAGACTCCGCTGCTCGGGGACCCTGGGCGGCAGCCTCCGGCGGGCTGGGACCTGCGTGCTCTCCTGTCCACACTCGCCTGCGCGCCCAGGTGGCTGCCCTGCACTTTTCTTCCAAACTAGAGGGAGTGTGCTTTGAGGGTGGGTTCTTTCTTTTCTTTCCTTTTTAGAGAAGGAAAGAGTGACTTTAATTCTTTGTCAAGCAAAGAGGGAACACAGGCGCCTAGCACTTCATGAACTGTGCCCCCAACTCCATGCCTGGCACACAGGAGATGCTCACCTAAAGCCGTACGGATTCTTCCTGAGATTGCTTCCCCTCCAAACCAGTCAGTCGCTTGAGTAAACTTTTAAGTTTTTAAAATAAATACATTGTTTTAAATTAAAGAAATCCTCTCCCAATTTTTTGTTTTGGAAAATGTCTAGGATTCAGAAAAAAGGCCTAAAATGGTACAATGCATTCCCCAGATACTCTCTGCTTAGCTTCAGTTAATCATCAACACTGAGCTTCCTCTCAGTGCTTAGAGAACGGAGTGAAAGTAAAGTGCAAACACCATGGACTCCCACCCTCTGCCCTCCGCCTGCGGTGCCTCCGTGAGAGCCCTGGGGGCCGGGGACCGCTGCCACCCCAGGAACACCATGGTTCCAGTGCCATCTCCTGCCCAGTCTGATCCAGACTCCCTCACAGGTCTTTGATGGCTGTATTTTCAAACCGGAAGTTTATTCATTACATTTGGGCTTATATTGCTTTAGCTTCCTTCTTTCTTCCTTGCTACCTACCTTCTTTTTTTCTTTTTTTCTGATATTGACTGTTTTGAAAAGTCCATGTTAGTTTCCTTGATGAATGTGCCATGTTCTGGCCTTTCCCGATGGAAGGACCCCTCCTGATTCCTTTGCAGAGTAATACTGCAAACTCTGAATCTGAGCATGTTGCTCCCTTCCTAAAAACCTCGCAAGCGCTGGGCTTTTGGTTGTGCCTTGAATAAAAGCTAACTTCACAGGGGCTCACTAAGCCCAGAATGGAGTGGCCCAGCCTCCTCTTACTTCTCCCCCTTCATTCTATTCTGGCACCCTGGCTTCCTTCCAGCTGCTGAATATGGTGGTCTTGAAGGTCCCTTCCTCTATGGGAGGAGACATTTGTAATTCAGTAAGTATTTATTTGTTAATTTACTTGGCTAATGTCTGTCTTGTCCACGAGCTGTTAGCTCCAGAAGCAAGGAGAACACGTTTGCCTTAAACAACTAGTCAGGACCATGGCACGTGATGTAGAGCAGGCATTCATTAAACATTGGTGAAATGAGTGAATGGATCGATGGATGGATGAGTAAACTAATGAATGGAATAGAGGGGTGACCAGGTGTCCCTTCCTCCCTTGAGCCACCATCTAGGAGGTGACTGAGTCTCTAGGTTTCTCTTTGGGTAGCCCTGAACTCACTCATATTAATCACAAAACCGTTTTCCCAAATGCTAGCCGCAGCCAGGCAAGTCTGCTGTCTCAGCCAAGTTTAGACAGATTTTCTTTGGGACTCCAAAGATGGCACTGGGTGCCTAAACCCATGACAGTTTCAGCCCACAGTGCCGGCACTTAAACGCGGAGGGTGGTTCCATAGGGCCAGCATTCCACACAGATGCACCATCTGTCTAAGATCCAGTTGAGAGCATGTGTGGCTCCTGAGCGCAGAGGGGAAGAGACAGAGCCTGGGGCTGAGCTGCGAGCAGCAAGTCTCAAAGCAACATCTGCAATAGCTTAGTTATTAATAGATCAGAGCTGGAAAGAGTCCTGTCCAGCTCTCGCCATGCTGCAGGCACCAGGCTAGGTGTGAGAGGTACGCAGACGAACTCGACTCCAGCTCTGGCCTCGAGGAGCAACCAGTCCAGTGTACACAGAGATAAGTGCCCTGTTCATTAATACCTGTATGAGGGTGAGAGAAATTAGGGAAGGTCTTGTAGAGGAGGCAGCATTGGAGCCACCTTGAAGAGGAAGGAGGAGTTCCAGGGACAGGCAGGAGGAAAGGGGAAGGGGGTGGGGGGAGAGGGAACCGTAGGAGCTGATGCGGAGGATGCAGTGCACATCTGTGCTAGGAGAGGTGAGCAGTTCCCTGGGGCTGGAGCAAGGCTCAGCGCAGAGACAAGAAGAGCAGTGGCGCCTGCTCATCTGAGGGGAATGTTTTCCTAGCTTGAATATGGTGGTCTTGAAGGTCCTTCCTCTATGGGAGGAGACATTTGTAATTCAGTAAGTATTTATTTGTTAATTTACTTGGCTAATGTCTGTCTTGTCCACGAGCTGTTAGCTCCAGAAGCAAGGAGAACACGTTTGCCTTAAACAACTAGTCAGGACCATGGCACGTGATGTAGAGCAGGCATTCATTAAACATTGGTGAAATGAGTGAATGGATCGATGGATGGATGAGTAAACTAATGAATGGAATAGAGGGTGACCAGGTGTCCCTTCCTCCCTTGAGCCACCATCTAGGAGGTGACTGAGTCTCTAGGTTTCTCTTTGGGTAGCCCTGAACTCACTCATATTAATCACAAAACCGTTTTCCCAAATGCTAGCCGCAGCCAGGCAAGTCTGCTGTCTCAGCCAAGTTTAGACAGATTTTCTTTGGGACTCCAAAGATGGCACTGGGTGCCTAAACCCATGACAGTTTCAGCCCACAGTGCCGGCACTTAAACGCGGAGGGTGGTTCCATAGGGCCAGCATTCCACACAGATGCACCATCTGTCTAAGATCCAGTTGAGAGCATGTGTGGCTCCTGAGCGCAGAGGGGAAGAGACAGAGCCTGGGGCTGAGCTGCGAGCAGCAAGTCTCAAAGCAACATCTGCAATAGCTTAGTTATTAATAGATCAGAGCTGGAAAGAGTCCTGTCCAGCTCTCGCCATGCTGCAGGCACCAGGCTAGGTGTGAGAGGTACGCAGACGAACTCGACTCCAGCTCTGGCCTCGAGGAGCAACCAGTCCAGTGTACACAGAGATAAGTGCCCTGTTCATTAATACCTGTATGAGGGTGAGAGAAATTAGGGAAGGTCTTGTAGAGGAGGCAGCATTGGAGCCACCTTGAAGAGGAAGGAGGAGTTCCAGGGACAGGCAGGAGGAAAGGGGAAGGGGGTGGGGGGAGAGGGAACCGTAGGAGCTGATGCGGAGGATGCAGTGCACATCTGTGCTAGGAGAGGTGAGCAGTTCCCTGGGGCTGGAGCAAGGCTCAGCGCAGAGACAAGAAGAGCAGTGGCGCCTGCTCATCTGAGCGGTGGCCACAGTCTGAGGAATCTGGATCTGGCTGAGAAGTCTGGACTTTATGTCGTAGGTGGAGGGAGCCCTCTGAAGGGTTGGGGCGGGGCGGAGGTGGGATGGGAGCCCCGTGTCTGCGTCATCAGTCACAGCGGGGTGCCTGTGCCATCAGGAGGGGCTGGGGTCACACAGACCGGCAGGAGGTGGTTGCAGAAGACTAGGCTGCCAAGTGGCCAGATCCAGGGTGATGAAGAGACCCAGTGGGACTGTGGGAACTGGGCTGCCAGGAAAGAGAAGGGGGTGGTCCAGGGCAAGACTTCCAGGTATTTATTCTGGGTGCCTGAATACCCAGAGGAGGGAGGATCAGGTAGGGGGTTAGACTTTGGACTTAGCGCTTTGGATCGTGGTGAAGATGCTCGTGTGTATTGGGGGCAGGTGGGCCAGAGCCAGAGACGTGTGATGAGAGATCACAGCTTTGGGATGCAGAGCAGAGGAACAGAGAGAGAGAGAGAGAGAGAGCCTGTGCGGCAAGCCCCAAGGAGCCAGCATTTAGAGGCAGTCCTGTCCTTATCCAGGCCACTTCTCTAGCCCCTGCCCAACCCCCTTCACCATCTGCACTTCAACTAGTTAGGCTTGCCTCCTACTCCCTCATGCTGTTCCTCTGTCTGGAACCTTCCACCTTCCCTCTGAGGGGGTGGATACTAGGAAGTCGATGAGGTCACAGAACCTCCAAGTGTCCAGGGCTTATTTTTCTTTGAGGGAAAGGAGCCAGTTGGGATCATAATTTGACAGCAGAGGCTGGATGGCAGGAAGGAGCGAGCTTCCAGCTCTGGCCTCGAGGAGCAACCAGTCAGTGTACACAGAGATAAGTGCCCTGTTCATTAATACCTGTATGAGGGTGAGAGAAATTAGGGAAGGTCTTGTAGAGGAGGCAGCATTGGAGCCACCTTGAAGAGGAAGGAGGAGTTCCAGGGACAGGCAGGAGGAAAGGGGAAGGGGGTGGGGGGAGAGGGAACCGTAGGAGCTGATGCGGAGGATGCAGTGCACATCTGTGCTAGGAGAGGTGAGCAGTTCCCTGGGGCTGGAGCAAGGCTCAGCGCAGAGACAAGAAGAGCAGTGGCGCCTGCTCATCTGAGCGGTGGCCACAGTCTGAGGAATCTGGATCTGGCTGAGAAGTCTGGACTTTATGTCGTAGGTGGAGGGAGCCCTCTGAAGGGTTGGGGCGGGCGGAGGTGGGATGGGAGCCCCGTGTCTGCGTCATCAGTCACAGCGGGGTGCCTGTGCCATCAGGAGGGGCTGGGGTCACACAGACCGGCAGGAGGTGGTTGCAGAAGACTAGGCTGCCAAGTGGCCAGATCCAGGGTGATGAAGAGACCCAGTGGGACTGTGGGAACTGGGCTGCCAGGAAAGAGAAGGGGGTGGTCCAGGGCAAGACTTCCAGGTATTTATTCTGGGTGCCTGAATACCCAGAGGAGGGAGGATCAGGTAGGGGGTTAGACTTTGGACTTAGCGCTTTGGATCGTGGTGAAGATGCTCGTGTGTATTGGGGGCAGGTGGGCCAGAGCCAGAGACGTGTGATGAGAGATCACAGCTTTGGGATGCAGAGCAGAGGAACAGAGAGAGAGAGAGAGAGAGAGCCTGTGCGGCAAGCCCCAAGGAGCCAGCATTTAGAGGCAGTCCTGTCCTTATCCAGGCCACTTCTCTAGCCCCTGCCCAACCCCCTTCACCATCTGCACTTCAACTAGTTAGGCTTGCCTCCTACTCCCTCATGCTGTTCCTCTGTCTGGAACCTTCCACCTTCCCTCTGAGGGGGTGGATACTAGGAAGTCGATGAGGTCACAGAACCTCCAAGTGTCCAGGGCTTATTTTTCTTTGAGGGAAAGGAGCCAGTTGGGATCATAATTTGACAGCAGAGGCTGGATGGCAGGAAGGCTGTTTTAAGATGGGGAAGTGTGAGCGCGGGTGGTTGAGGAGAATGGGTTGGGAGGGAGGCTCAGGAGAGAGAGGTTGAAGGGAGAGCAGCCTGGAGAAGAGGGTCTCAGAGGGTCCGAATGGCGACCAGATCCAGGGCACAAGCACATAAGCCCTGGTTTTGGAGAAGGAGTAGGAAAAAAACAGGAAAAAAGAAAAGAATATACGTATATTCCCTCTAAGATGGAAGGAGAAGATGAATGCTATTCTAAATGGGAGCTCAATGCTTTCCTTTATTTAGGATTTAGAAAGGAAACAAACAAAACAAAAAGTCTCCCAGAAGGGTCACACCATCTTATCAGTAATTTACACCTCAATAAAAATAATTTTCCAGACCATTTCTAACAGCAGGTTTGTGTAGGGGGAGGGACGCCCTGGTTGTATGGTGGGTTCCTACCGCTCTCCAAAATGCAGGGCTCGTCAGCCAACCAATGAAAACGGCGCAAAAGAGGAACTTCCCCTCTAGGGAAAAAAAAGGGTTTTCTTCCCTCAGAATCAGAGGTCGCTGGGACCCCCTACCTCTGCCCGCAGGTCCGGGGACTTAATGGTAGAGGACTGGCAAGGTTGGCGTCCTGTCTGCTCCTTTCCGCAGACAGGGAGCCGCACTTGCTGGGATTCTGCAACAGGAACCTGCCTGCCGCACCCCCGCCCCCGTTGGTGGGGGGAGCTCTTAAAAGGGTAACTTCGGAGACGGCTGTCTCAGCGCCACCAGGCTCTTCCCCCACTGGAGACGCAGTGTGGCGCCCCCTTTTGTGTGGATCTGGGAGGAGCTTTGGGGGAACCCCTCGCTGAGAGGCGACTGAGGGAGTGGGCAGGCCCCTCATCCTGGCACAGGCTCTGACTTGCAGCACATTTCTCTGGGGCTGGTCCCAGCTCTGCCAGTCAGACTCATCCTGGGAGTGCAGCCAGGGCCGCCCCAGGCCCCCAGTGGGAGGTATGGGGGCGTAGGAGGGGGAGGCTTCTCAAGACCCAGGCTCTACGGAGAAGCCAGGAGCCGCTTCAGGGAAGGAAAAGCAGGACGGGTCACAGGGAAGGTGTCAGTTCCCAGGAGCAGTTTCTCATGGGCGGTGCACCACTGATAAACTGAACTTCCCACCAGATCGAGTTCTGGGCAAGCCGCCTGGTCTACTGGGTCCCCACAGCTGCCCAACTCCAGAATTCCTCTCAGGAAGTCTGACTTCTAGTTGTCACTCTCTTACTAGAGAGGGCCCATGGCTCCTCTTTGGCACTCAGCCTGCATCCTAGCCCCTGGATTCCAGGCTGTGGGAACCAAGGGTTGATGAGAGACCCAGAGCTCTGACTCACGCCCCTGCGCCCGTGGGGGTTTGCTGTTGGAGATGGGGCAGGTCAAGGTGCCAGGGATGAGGGCATCCGCCGTGGGTTGTGGAGGCAGGGTGGAGTCAAGGTTATCTGGGCCCACTCCCAGCGCTCAGCTTGTAGGTCGGCTAGCCTGTCCTAAACAAGGCTTACGTCAGCCCCATCTCCCTGCTCCAGGGAGGGAAGGAGCTTGGTTTTCGGCTCACCGGAGAAAGGCAAGCCACACCTTTCCCAAGGACTGGGAGTTCCTTGAGAGCAAGCACTAGGTCCCATTCTTTCTTGTGACCCCTGCTCCTAATCGCACCTGGCACAGGGTGGTCAGGACATGCATTTGCGCGCCTGTATGTGTCTCCTGGAGGGACCTCTGCCATGGGATCATCCTATCCTTCACAATGAGCACTTTTCTGTCCTGTGGCTTCAGGAAGAAGGGGTAAACTCAGACGTTCAGCTAACAGACCAGTTGGACCACACAGCACCTATTTTCCAGGCCTCCACTTACTAGGCAGGCTCCCACAGCAGCCCACACACTGACCAGCCGCAGGGCAGGTAGGGAAGGCGGGCATGGGGTGCCGGGCTGCCAGCAGCACAGGGCAGCAGGCTCCCTGGATAAAGCAGCAGGGGTCCAGGCCCTGGAAACTAGTCAGGCAAGAAGGCAGGTCAGCTAGCGGGCAGAGGGTGAGATGCAGGAGCCAGGCCTAGGCCCCCAGGGCTCAGAGCCCCAGCTTCTGTCCTGAGTGCTTCCAGGGCCACAGAGGAACGCAGTGCCTCCTGGTGGAAGGCCACAGGCACCAGCAGCCAGGAGGGCGGGAGGAGGCACCGGTAGTGACCTCCAAGGCTAGACGAGGGTGTTCAAGGGCACTGAGAGTCTCTAACCCCAAAGCCCAATGAGCTTTTCAAACAGGAGCAGAGCAGTGCATGGTAGTGACCAAAACCGGCCGCCCACTCGCTGTGTAAACTGCCCTTCTTCAAACCACATACTTGAGGCGACAGGAACATGAAGACCTCATGCTACCAAGGACATGCGAGCCACCTGCTCTTTTGTTCCCTAGCTCTGGCTTCATTATCCCAGGGCAGGGGCACGGGTTACAGCAGAGGCTGGCTTCCTCCCTGTGGCAAGAGGGCACAGCTGCCCCAGTTTTGACAGGGTTTCCCAGCGGCGAGATCCACAGGATCAGCCCAAGACCCCCGGTGGAAAATCGAGCACATGGCCTCTTTTCAGGGTGCTAAGCAAGTTCCAGCAGGCCCGGGAAGCTGCTGCTCAGGGACTAAGGAAGATGAAATAAAGCTCCTGCGTAGCGGGCCAGTTCCGAGTCCTGTTCTCAGCCCCCGGAAGACACACAGCAAGCCCTGCCGAGGAGTCATCAGGACTCCTGGCTGCCAGGCAGCCATGTTTCCTGCCCATCTTGTACTGTCTTCCCAAGGATGGAAGAGATATAATCATGTCCCCACCCTCCTGTCTGGGGCTGCGAGAGATAAAAGAGATCATCCACAGGAGGTATTTTAGGCTCCTAGGGGAGAAGCACTAAACTAACAGAAGGTGTTATTACAGTGAAGTGTTTGTAGATTGCAGATGAAAGGCAGCAAGTAAATTAAGAGCCTAAACAGCATCCACCCCAGGGAAAGGGTGAACTGGTCATTAGGGCAACGGTGGCAACTCCAGAGCATTCCCACTAGCCCGTCCCGTGGGCTGCACCGATCCTCTGGGGCTGGAGCAACAAGCTGCCAGGCAGCTGGTTTCCCATTTGGGGATGACTGCAAAGAGAGAGGCAGCTGTGAATAAGGCCTTGCCCCGTGTCTCTTCAATCTAAGGGTTTTGGGGATTAAATATAGTCTCATCTACTGTGACGTCTCACCGCCTTCCTCCCTCTCCATGAAGCCCTTCCTAGAGAACAGACGAGCTATGAAGCTTTTTATATCGACTCCAAGCTGGTCCTACCTCCCTGCTTTAACAGAGCAGAAACACATCTACAAAGGAGGAGCCTGCCCTTGCCCTGCAGGCCTGTGTGTCTAAGACTCAAAGCTTTCACTTTCCCCTTGTGCCTTCAGGAAACCTACCCCTCCTTCACCTACCTCCTCAAAGGCTCTCTTTGCTAAATGGAACAACCTTATTATATAGCAGGAAAAGCCAAAGTGAATATGGCTCCAGGGAGAAATGTGTCAGAGCCAGGCTTCAAGCCCTGGGCAGAAGACTGAGGAAGAGCCTGGCCTCCCTCGGAGACACTTTATTACATGGTTTCATCAGTCACTGGTGATGGATCCTATGCCCAAACGAGAACAGAGAACACTGCGCTGTAGGGAGCAGACGGTTCCCCGTTGAGCAATGCAGTCAGACGGGGTGGGCGATGCATGCGTGCTTGGCTTCCCTGCCGACGGGCAGGCTCCGAGCTTGCAGCTGACGGACATGGAAGCCTGGCAGAGGAGGACAAGGCATGTTCAGGAATCAGTGACCTCCATGTTCTGCAGCTGGCTTTCCAGGGCTATGTCCCTCGCTGTCCCTTTCTTCCTGCTGCCCTCATGCTGCTTCTTCTGCTTCTTCGAGGGCTCCTGGTCAATGGGTGCAGGCTTCACAAAGGGGATCAGTTCTTGGAGACCTGAAGGGAAGAGTCAACCAAATAACCCATCATTCCTCAAGGGCCAAAGCCCAGGGACCTCTGGGGAGAGTTCCACAAGACAACGGCAGCCATGGCTTTCCCTTAGTCCTTTCTTTTCCCAGCCTGGATTTTAGCTGCATTTGAATAGACTATCATACCTGTACTGGCTACTTTTCACCCTTGCCCTTTGCCGTGCCTGGCACCAGAGACAAGCAGAGTTTGGGGGGCCCAGAAATAAAACAAGAACTCTCAGGGCAATAGTGGGAAGACGGATGAGAGGAGGAAGACGACGGGCTGGGCGGGGAGCCTCACCTGGCGGCATGAATTCCTTCAACTTCTCAGGCACGAGGATGCCCTTCTCTGTCTGGTAGTTCTCCAGGATGGCACAGATGGTGCGGGTCGTGGCACACATGGTGGCATTGAGCATGTGGACAAACTCCACCTGCGAGGAGAGGGTGCCCGGAGGGAGCAGTTATACTCAAGCCCTCGGAGGGAAGGGAGAGACCACCCAATGGCCTCTTCTTTCAGCCCCTTTCAAGACCCTGACCCGGGAAAAATGAGGGCCTGAAGCTGGGTTTGAAAAGATAAGCTTATAACCCAGACCTTCCTGCCTGAGAAGAAGGAAGACCGTGACCCCACGTTGTTCTGTGTAGACAAATGGGCACTTCTCTGTATCTAGAGTTATAGAAAGCAAAGTCGTGAGGAGAAAAAACTAGACTTATGTTGTAGTTTAGGGCTACATTCAGGTTTCCATCTAGAAGGACTCGGTCCTGATTCAGTGAAAGTCACATTCAGATTCCCATTCTGGCCCAGACTGCGCAGCTCCGATTTCCCCGCGATGCTGGGGCATGACATTCTCCAAGGGCTGAGGATGGGGTGGCTCCACTCTGCGCTAAAGGCCCCACCGCCCGCCTCCTTGGGGGCCATCAAACCTTGTCCATCATCTTCTTGGTTTGCCCATATCGGATTCGGAGCCGGCGAGCCTGGTAGTCTGTGCAGTTAGAACAGGAGACTAACTCACGGAAGGCCCCCGAGCCCGGAAACCAGGCCTCCAGGTCAAGCTTCTTACTGGCGGCATGATTCAAAGAACCTGTAAGGAGAAACCCCTAGAATTCATGAAGGAGGGATGCGATTTCAGAAGGCTAACCTTGAGCAAGCCTGAAGAATTCTTTAATTCACATCCTACCCCCAGAAGGAAAGTCAGGCCCGAATATTCTTATCACCAAAAACTCCCAAGGGAGAAGAGTGTGATATTTTAATTAATGTGGGCAGTTAATTGGACTGTGGGCTATTTCTCTGCGGGCAGCCTCAGCTGGTCCAGGTGGTGTCTGCGGGAGGCAGGATGGGGAGGTTGATACCTGAGACAATATTCACGATGTGGTAGGGGATCCCCAAGGACTGGTAGAACTCCTCCGCGGTGGTGATCATCTCCTCAAACATCTCCCAGGACTTGTTGTCATGTGGCGAGGAGTACACAAACTGCTCAATCTGCAAAGACGGATGTGAGCAGGCAGTGACACCAGCACAGGGCAAGTAAACTGAAGACTGAGGTGGGAGCTATTCTTACAACGAAGATCTATTCCTGCTCCACTGGGAGTCAGGTGGGGCTGGGGCCCCTGGTGCGGCTGCACTGGCTGAGCCTGCAGCAAGAATGAATGCTGGGGCTTCCCCTGGTGGTCCAGTGGGTAAGGACACCGCCTTGCAGTGCAAGGGGCGCTGGTTTGATCCCTGGCCTGGGAAGATCCCACGTGCCGCAGAGCGGCTGGACCGATGTGTCCAATGACTGAGCCGGAGCTCTGGAGCGCATGCGCCCAGGGCCGGTGCTCTGCAACAACAGAGGCCGCTACGATGGGAGGCCCACATGGGCCGAAGAACAAAGATGGATGAAACTGAATAAATGAAAAACCAATGGAAGTGGCCCGTCAGCCCTCCTCCCTCCCCAACCCACCCCCTCCAAAATAAAAAAAAAATTAAGGGAAAAAAAAAAAGAATGAATGCTGGTGTAGACAGGATCCCACATCACGTGGCCGGTACTGTTCTAAGTACTTTCCACGTGGTGACTGGTTTAATCCTCACAGTAGCCTAAGAAGGCAGGTACTACTATTAGCCTCCTTTTACAGAGGAGGGAACAACAGAGAGGTTAAGCAACTAGTTCAAGGTAACACAGCAGGAAATGCTGAAGCTGCCCTTTGAACTCAGGCTGCCAGGCTCCTAAGTCTGTGCTCTACCCGCTCCACTATGCGCTTCTCTGCCTCTTCCCTGCAAACACAGATGGGGGCGGCGAGAGGAAAGACTGGCGCTGGGACAGGGCTGAACAACATGGATCTTGTCTCTCCTGTGACCACTCTGGAGAGATGGGTCCCAACCTATACCCTGACCTGTCTACTCACCTTCTCAAACTGATGGACTCGAAAGATGCCACGGGTGTCACGCCCATGGGAGCCCACCTCCTGGCGAAAGCAGGTGGACAGGCCGGCATACTTGATGGGCAGATCCTCTGGCCGAAGCCATTCATCCCGGTGGAGGGCAGCAATGGGTTGTTCGGAGGTAGCGATCAGGTATTTCTCCTCATAGGAGTTGTCATCAGATTTTTCACTGCCTTTGCCAATCACCTGGGGGAGGAGGGTAATGTTTACTAGTTAAGAGTGAGGGAGGAGGACCTCAGCTCGAGCCAAAAACCAGAGAAGATCCGAGTGATGGGAGGACCAATTCTCTTCAATCCCTGCCCAAGAGTGAGCAGGGGACGCTAAGATAAGGGAAGGAATGGGTCAGTCAAAATGGGGTCCCTATTAGAGATCAAAGTAATGTACATTAAAAGAAGATAAAACATCCTGAGACGACCTTTTCTGCTTGGCCGCACCACGTGGCTGTGGGATCTGCTTCCCAGTGAGGGACCCGCTGCAGCGGATGCATGGAGTCCTCAGCACTGGGCCACCAGGGAATTCCCTCTGATACCATTTTTGCTTTACCTCATGAATGAAACACGTATAAACAGTGTATGATGGCCAATGATGGCAGGTGTGCAATAACACCTGAACTGGAAGCACTATGAGTTAATCCACTTGACAAGTGTCTGTGAGGCATTTAGTAAGAGCCAAATGCTTTTTGCGACTGCTGGACAAAAAGAGACAGTCTCTGCTCTCCTGATGCCACGGGTTAATCCATAATCCTTGAAGAATCACTTTGGTATTTAGCTGAAGAAAGTAATGCAAAAGGGGGGAAAAAAGCTGTAGACAGGACACAGTTCACGGTAACCTTACTTACTGATAGCAAAAAAAGGAAGCCCCGTTGATATGCACTTTCCTCTCCAGGGGATCTTCCTGACCCAGGGATCAAACCTGCATCTCCTGTACTGGCAGGAGGGTTCTTTACCACTGAGCCACCAAGAAGCCCAGAAGCCCCCTAAATATTTGACAGGGGAGGAGCTGGGTAGGCTCTGTCCATGCCATGTGGCATTATGTAACCATTAAGAAGGCATGGGGGCTTCCCCTGGTGGTCCAGTGGGTAAGGACACTGCCTTGCAGTGCAAGGGGCGCCGGTTCCATCCCTGGCCTGGGACGATCCCACGTGCCGCCGAGCGGCTGGACTGATGTGTCCAATTACCGAGCCCGACTCTGGTGCGCATGCGCCCAGAGCCGGCGCTCTGCGACGACAGAGGCCACCGCGATGGGAGGCCCACAGGAGCCAAAGAACAAAGACGGATGAAAATAGAGAAAAGAAAGACCAATAGAAGTGGCCCTCCCATCCCCCTCCCTCTCCACCCCACCCCCCAAAAGATAAATAAATAAAATAAATGTTTTTTTTTTAAAAAAGGCATGGTTGTGACGATCACGTAGCTACACTGAAAAATGCTTCTGATACAATGTGAAGTAAAAAGGGACTCAACATGTGCTGTGATTAGAAGTATAGAAAATTATGCCTGTGTAAAAAAAGGCCCCCAAAGAATAGTAAAAGCGACAACTGTATTAGGTGATGGGAAGGAAGACGATTTCCCACCACCACTTCCAAATTTTCTGTCACGTGGTATTACTTTAATTAATTTTTTTTAAAAAGAGAGAGAGAGGAAACTTCCTCTGGGCCAGTGTTTGGAAACCTGGGAAACTACCTTGCTAACTAACAGTGGGAGCTCAGCCCCATGCGAGGCTATTCACAGACAAAGTAAAACACAACAGAATTTGTGGTCTAATACGGTATTGTCACAAGCCACTTTTGGCTATTTAGATTAAAATTTAATTCCTTGGTCTGCTTGAGCCACACGTCAAGTGTTCAGCAGTCCCATGTGGCTGGTGGCTGCCACACTGAATAGTACAGAAACAACATCTCCACTACTGCAGATAGTTCAGCTGGACAGCACAGCTCTAGAGAATTAATCAACTAAGGCTGTTAGGTGAGAAGTACCAGCCCCAATGGCTCACTACGCAGACCTGTGATTCTCCCTGCCTGTGGGTCCAACAAGCATCTGGACACGGGACGGAGAGTGCGAGGAGCACAGGCAGCACCTGCTGCCTAGTATTTCTCATAGTCCTTCATATAAGCTCCTCCCTGGTATGACCTGCAGGGCGTGCTTCTAAAGTTGTCAGTGATCACCCATCCAATCTTGGAGGTTGAGATGAGAACAAAGAGAGAGAGAAAAGGTAAAAAAGGGTCTCATCTGGTAACGTACATGTTCCTCTCATTAAAAGGAAGAAGAGGGGGAGGACCCCAAGGTTGTACTAATGTTTGGAGAGAGCATTTTGCTTCCGACTGCATCTGGAATGACAACATAACTGAACTTACCAACAGGACCTAGTGGGAAGGAGGTGCTGATCAGTAAAGTCATCTCTATATAAGGTAAATCAGATGAGGCCATAACTACCCCTTACATGGGTTTAAGGAGGAACTAACCAGTAAGAACAAAGTCCCACCCCCAACCCCCACACCTGACAGAACAGTGTTGAAGCAGAGGGACGAGTCAGAAGTGGATTCCGCAGTGATGGGCAGCCGTGAGCAGAGGCCGCAGTGCACACCAGAAGCGCTGAGTGCTGTGCGTAGACAGAGTGGGGAGCTACTGCTGCTGTTAAAGCTGACTGACTCGGAATGACCTTCTGCACCTCAGCTCAAATCCTCTGGCTGACTCTGAGATGTTTCATAGTTGAGGAAGAGCCTCAAACTGGAAGTCACATCCATCCAAGGGCAAGTTATGTCTCCTCTGTAGAAGCTTCCAGTCTGGGGTCAGGAGTGGGAAGGTCAGCCACTTCTATGATTTTCTTTTGTCCAAGCTTAATTATCATCTATGCGCTTCTTCTCTAAGCTCAAGGTGCTAATCAGTTTCAATAAATCACATAAACCATCTGGGGAAAGGTAAAATAGGCTCCATGTCTGGACTGTCCAAATGGTAGCCAAGTAGTCACATGTGGCCATTTAAACTAACATTAACATTTTATTTCCATGGTTGCACTAACCACAAATATGCTCTCAACAGCCACTATATAGAACATTTCCACTGAAGGAAGTCTTGCTGGACAGCGCAGCTGTGTCTTTGAAGTTAAACTTCACACTTCAGGGGGTCACTGTGCCACACTGCCCCAGGCTACTCACCTTATAAAGCTCTTCGTCAAACTGGCTGAGCTGTGCCACTTCCTGCATGACCTCCTTTCTCATGAAGAAGGGGGTATAGATGGGAGTATAGCCCCGACTTCCCAAGGTGCGAAGGGCGAACTGGATGAGAGCTTGTTCCAGGAACACCAGGACCCCCTGAGGGAGCAGAGACGCAGCACTGTTTGACTAGGTTCCGCCACAATCACGTTCATCTGCTGCTGCTCACAGAGGCGACTGGGGCACACGGGAGGCCACCGAGACAGCAGATCCAATAACTGACTCAAGAGAGTCTTTCTTAACACTAATGCCCAGTGCATCGCCCGAAGAGCATTCCTTCTAAGATACCAAATCAGGAGGAAAGGATGATGCACCCAGGGTACATGTGCAAATTCTTAAAACACTGCAATTATTTGAATATGCAGAGCATACCCATATAAACAGTATTTCTAAAATGGCCTTACCATGTCCCTTCTGGAAGGCCTCCCTGAAGGCATCTGCCCTCAGTTCAGCTGATCAGGGTCTGCTGCCTCTGCCCGCCCGCTCCCACGGCACGGGGGCTACTCCCACCACAGTACTCATCACAGGGGGCGTGACTCTCGGCTACTTGTCTGACTGTCCAATTACAATGAGCTCCTTAAAAGCAGAGACTGTTCCAATTCAGTCAGCAAAACATACTTATTATGGAGGATCGCTTAGTGGCTTTTGTTCCAGGGCATCCTGATAAGCACTCTCCTGCTTTAGAAAGAGAATCACATCTAATTGCCAGTGAGTCTGTAGTAGAAAGGCAGATCCATGGGCCTCTTTAAGTGGGTTATGGGTTCCGCACTTTTTTGAGGGCAGTTCTCTCTTTATAACCAACCTCACTGGTTGCCAACTCTTACCTTCAGGAAGTAGCCTCGACTCCCGGCCACTACGGCGCCCTTTTCGCCTTCAAAGCCATCTACCATCACCACCAGATCCACGTGAGAGTACTTCTTCCGGACCGTACAATCACCCCAAATCCTCTCTACTTTGTTGTCGGCATCCTAAGGAAGTAAGACCAGGAGGGAGACCGCGTGAGCTCTTAAGTCTACAGCATCCATTTTTCCAAACCCTATTCCAAGAACAACCTAAGACTCTGTGAAGTCACCGCTTAACTCAAACACTAACTTTTGGCCTTTGTGTACCAGAGAAGGGAATTTGCTAGAGAATGTGTACTCAACTGAAAAATAATAATTTATAAATATCTAGAAGCAGTGCTAGCTATGGAACAGAAATCATGATTTTCTAAGAGATCTGTCATGTTCACTCACGTTTTTTGGTTTTTTTCACCTTTTTAAATGACTCCCAGAAAATCCTGTACAGGGAAATCCCTCTTCTGGACAATCCCCATTGCCTTGGGTACAGAGGAGAATGTAAATTTTTTTTTTTGCAGGCTCTCATTGGTCCCGGGGCCACACGGGGGCGGGCTCGGGCTCTGACCTCGAGTCTGCCACCCCAGCCCTCAGAGAGTTGAATGCAGTTCTCCAGGGAATGAATGAAAGAGGCACAGATGGGCCCCGCCACGGCTGGGGTGTCAGGGAACAAAGGCCGGGCTCAGAGCAGCTTTGTGCTGGGGAAGCTCCCACTCAGCAGGAAACTTTTATCATGCAGATTTTCCTTCAACCTGCGGTTTCCCAGCAGGGTGTGGGTGAGGGGTGAGGTGGATTCTGCGAATCCCTCTTGCAGGGCAAGCTGCTACCAGGGGCAACACACAGTGGAGGGCAGCAGCCCGATTTAGGAGGCTTCCGTGCCAGGAGTCTGCACCTACCTGCTATCTCTACTACTTCCCAATTGGGCCGGGATCTGACTCAGTTCTCAATTGGTGGGCAGAGCAAGCACACAAAGAGCCTGCTTCTCTTAGACGGAGAGTGCCAGCTTTCATTGTCCTCCTCTCACCCCGCTCCCTTCCCGGTGGAGAGGGCTGGCACCAGGCAGCCGCTGGCCGCAGTGACCACGCCTACCTCATCATTGCTGATGGGCACCGAGGGGTGCAGGAGGTTCCCAATCTCTCGGAGGTTCTCGAACCGCTCTGCTTCCAGCTTTATCCGCTCGGCATCACACTTCAGGATGGCCTCGCCCAAAGAGGAGCCGGACTTTCTTGATTTGTGAGACTTTTAGGTTCTGTAGGTGAACAAGGCCAAGCCCGCCCCAGGCCACAGTGAGTCAAGGACAAAGTAGGGGAAAAATTCTGTCGCCTCAAACCTGTTTGGCTCTAATGACAACTCTTGGGATAGCATTTTCCAAACTGATACTGCAGGCTTTCAAAGAACTGAGAATCATTTCACACAAGGGATATATACAGTCTTGCCTGACAAAGCCATTGGCATTTTCTTTCTACGTAGGGTGTCTACGGCAGGGATGGATAAATTCTGGCCCAGGAGTATTAATACCATAAATCTTTTTTTTTTTTTGGCCACTTCTATTGGTCTTTCATTCATCTATTTTCATCCATCTTTGTTCTTTGGCCTGTGTGGGTCTCCCATCATGGTGGTCTCTCTCACTGTAAAGCACCGGCTCTAGGCGCATGCGCTGCAGCCCTCAGAGAGTTGAATGCAGTTGTCCAGGGAATGAATGAAAGAGGCACAGATGGGCCCCGCCACGGCTGGGGTGTCAGGGAACAAAGGCCGGGCTCAGAGCAGCTTTGTGCTGGGGAAGCTCCCACTCAGCAGGAAACTTTTATCATGCAGATTTTCCTTCAACCTGCGGTTTCCCAGCAGGGTGTGGGTGAGGGGTGAGGTGGATTCTGCGAATCCCTCTTGCAGGGCAAGCTGCTACCAGGGGCAACACACAGTGGAGGGCAGCAGCCCGATTTAGGAGGCTTCCGTGCCAGGAGTCTGCACCTACCTGCTATCTCTACTACTTCCCAATTGGGCCGGGATCTGACTCAGTTCTCAATTGGTGGGCAGAGCAAGCACACAAAGAGCCTGCTTCTCTTAGACGGAGAGTGCCAGCTTTCATTGTCCTCCTCTCACCCCGCTCCCTTCCCGGTGGAGAGGGCTGGCACCAGGCAGCCGCTGGCCGCAGTGACCACGCCTACCTCATCATTGCTGATGGGCACCGAGGGGTGCAGGAGGTTCCCAATCTCTCGGAGGTTCTCGAACCGCTCTGCTTCCAGCTTTATCCGCTCGGCATCACACTTCAGGATGGCCTCGTCAATGAGGAGCCGGACTTTCTTGATTTGTGAGACTTTTAGGTTCTGTAGGTGAACAAGGCCAAGCCCGCCCCAGGCCACAGTGAGTCAAGGACAAAGTAGGGGAAAAATTCTGTCGCCTCAAACCTGTTTGGCTCTAATGACAACTCTTGGGATAGCATTTTCCAAACTGATACTGCAGGCTTTCAAAGAACTGAGAATCATTTCACACAAGGGATATATACAGTCTTGCCTGACAAAGCCATTGGCATTTTCTTTCTACGTAGGGTGTCTACGGCAGGGATGGATAAATTCTGGCCCAGGAGTATTAATACCATAAATCTTTTTTTTTTTTTTTTTGGCCACTTCTATTGGTCTTTCATTCATCTATTTTCATCCATCTTTGTTCTTTGGCCTGTGTGGGTCTCCCATCATGGTGGTCTCTCTCACTGTAAAGCACCGGCTCTAGGCGCATGCGCTGCAGAGCTCTGGCTCGCTAGTTGGACACATCAGTCCAGCCGCTCCGCGGCACGTGGGATCTTCCCAGGCCAGGGATCAAACTGGCTCCCCCTGCACTGCAAGGCGGTGTCCTTACCCACTGGACCACCAGGGAAGCCCCACCATAACTCTTTCAAGAGTGCTTTCCCTTAACTTGCACTTTCTCTCTCTTTTTTTAATTTTATTTTTTACTGGAGGATAATTGCTTTACAATGTTGTGTTGGGTTCTTCCGTACAATAACGAAAATCGGCCATGCACTTTCTGATGTCCCCGATTAAACTGACTCAGCATGCTATTATACACTACACTTAACTGTTCTCTAGGAAGACTATAAATTTATTAGGAGCAAGAGACCTTGTCTTAAGCTTATCTGGGAGTCCCTCCTGCAGGTTTCACACTGCACTCTGATTTCTTGGGGGGACCCTTAAGCAGGTGGGCAGGGCAGGAACAGCACCCCCAAGCAAGTCCCTCAAGCACAGCCACTCTGCTTTTTTGTGGTTATGGTCTTGCCATGCTTTTGTGTTGCAGGTTTTAAGGGTTCAGCGACTAAAAACCTTAAAAATCACCGCCTTAGGCCCAGTGTTGTGAATATTTACTGAATTACAATAAACTGAAAAATTCCTGACTCTGAGGAGCTATATAAACCAAACATAGTTCAGTTCCTTTCTTCTCCTCTTCCTACCTTTTTGCCCCTCTTCCTACTCTTGACCTTTCCCCTCTGCCTGTCTTGTCACTGCTGCCTAATACTAACGTATTGAGATTAACAAGAGGGGACGAGGACACATCCAGCTGCAGAAATTCAAGAACGCTACAATGCTGCATGGAGCAGGGCGTCGGGACTTGCTCGTCCAGGAACAAAGACAAGATGAAACAAAGCAATCCCAACCCTGAGAAAGACAACCACTTACCGTTAAAATGTCTGCAGTGAGGTCATCGAGATTCAATACCTCTTCTGGAATGGACTCATCATTTCCTACTGGCTCTTTTTTCTATGGGAAAGAATAAACAAACAACAAAAACATAATCAATTATAAAAGAAAATTTCTTTCATAATTTTACAAGTGCACACCACACTAATGTATCATATAATCTAATCACAGAATTCTACATAACTTAGTCACTAAAAGATGCAACACACAGAAGAAAAATCAGTAAACCAGAAGCCAAGAAGTCAAGGTTTCAAGTCCCTGTCCTGCCACTTCCTAGCTTTCTGATCCTGGAGAGATCTACTAACCCATCAGGGTGTTGAGAGTATCAGGAACGTGAGAAGAAAAACGTCTGACATGGACACAGAGTGTTATGGTCCCAAAACTGTGCAAAAACGCTCAGTGCTGATCAGGAGTCAGTGGTGGCCAGATGCCTGTGTATCATTTTGTGAATCTCCGACTACCTGCTGAGGACAAACCAGTAGCTGAGGCTCAAAAGGATGGAGGGGAGCAAGAGACCTTGTCTTAAGCTTATCTGGGAGTCCCTCTTGCAGGTTTCACACTGCACTCTGATTTCTTGGGGGGACCCTTAAGCAGGTGGGCAGGGCAGGAACAGCACCCCCAAGCAAGTCCCTCAAGCACAGCCACTCTGCTTTTTTGTGGTTATGGTCTTGCCATGCTTTTGTGTTGCAGGTTTTAAGGGTTCAGCGACTAAAAACCTTAAAAATCACCGCCTTAGGCCCAGTGTTGTGAATATTTACTGAATTACAATAAACTGAAAAATTCCTGACTCTGAGGAGCTATATAAACCAAACATAGTTCAGTTCCTTTCTTCTCCTCTTCCTACCTTTTTGCCCCTCTTCCTACTCTTGACCTTTCCCCTCTGCCTGTCTTGTCACTGCTGCCTAATACTAACGTATTGAGATTAACAAGAGGGGACGAGGACACATCCAGCTGCAGAAATTCAAGAACGCTACAATGCTGCATGGAGCAGGGCGTCGGGACTTGCTCGTCCAGGAACAAAGACAAGATGAAACAAAGCAATCCCAACCCTGAGAAAGACAACCACTTACCGTTAAAATGTCTGCAGTGAGGTCATCGAGATTCAATACCTCTTCTGGAATGGACTCATCATTTCCTACTGGCTCTTTTTCTATGGGAAAGAATAAACAAACAACAAAAACATAATCAATTATAAAAGAAAATTTCTTTCATAATTTTACAAGTGCACACCACACTAATGTATCATATAATCTAATCACAGAATTCTACATAACTTAGTCACTAAAAGATGCAACACACAGAAGAAAAATCAGTAAACCAGAAGCCAAGAAGTCAAGGTTTCAAGTCCCTGTCCTGCCACTTCCTAGCTTTCTGATCCTGGAGAGATCTACTAACCCATCAGGGTGTTGAGAGTATCAGGAACGTGAGAAGAAAAACGTCTGACATGGACACAGAGTGTTATGGTCCCAAAACTGTGCAAAAACGCTCAGTGCTGATCAGGAGTCAGTGGTGGCCAGATGCCTGTGTATCATTTTGTGAATCTCCGACTACCTGCTGAGGACAAACCCAGCCCTTAGGCCTGAGGCTCAGGAGGAAAATGGATGGGATGGTGGAGTATCAGGAAGCCAAAGAAATACAGTTTTTGAGGAAAAACGCCACAGAATTCAAAACTTGCTTCAGAGCAATCAATGCATCTTGGCAAAATGACAAGGGTACTCGCAACTAGATATTTTTCCTTCCTGTTTCTCTCCTCGCCCTTCTTTATGATATTCTGCCAAATCATCATTTCTAATCTTTGCCCAGAGCTAGGGAAAAGATAACTTTAAAAGTCAAATTCTTCCGAAATTAAATGGAGATAAAGAACCGTATCAAAGGCCATTGTAACAAGACATAAGACCTCAGTAAAACATATAAAAATAAGTTGAGAAGAACTAGGATCTGGTTTGTAAGTATAAATACACTAATATAGAGATATCATGTTTTTCTACAGATTGGGCTTTGCTGGTGGCTCAGACAGTAAAGAATCTGTCTGTAATGCAGGAGTCCTGGGCTTGATCCCTGGGTCAGGAAGATCCCCTGGAGAAGGCAACGGCAAACCACTCCAGTATTTGTTTTTTAATTTTTATTATTTATTTTGGCTGTGCTGGGTCTTCATTGCTGTGTGGGCTTTTCTCGAGTTGCAAGATGTGGGGGCCACTGTCCAGCAGTGTGTGGGCTTCTCTTCTTCTGGAGCACGAGCTCCAGGGCAATGGCTCAGTAGCTGGGGCTTCCAGGCTCTAGAGCACAGGCTCAATATCTGCGGCACACAGGCTTAGTAACTCCGCAGTATATGACATCTTCCCGGACCAAGGGTCAAACCTGTCTCCTGCATTGGCAGGCGGATTCTTTACCACTGAGTCACCAGAGAAGCCCCCACTCCAGTATTCTTGCCTGGAGAATTCCAAGGACAGAGGAGCCTGGCGGGGCTACAGTCCATGGGTTGCAAAGAATCAGACATGACTGAACAGTTTTCACTTTTCACTTTCATTAGACATTCCATACACCAAAGTGAGAAGTCAGACTTTGATCAAAACCTTACTCACATCCTTCAGTGATTCAAGAAAAATCATCTTTAAATCTGGAAAAGTCTGACAGTATCAGAATGCGTCTTGGTAAGAAGAAGAATAGACTACTGAGGTGGGAAAGAAAAGCCTGAATCTCAAGATGTTCCTTTGGCAGCTAAGACAGCTGAGGCCCTCTGAGGCTCTCCATTAGATAATCCATCAGTTCTGAGTACAAAAGCTTCAGAGCAATCAATGCATCTTGGCAAAATGACAAGGGTACTGCAACTAGATATTTTTCCTTCCTGTTTCTCTCCTCGCCCTTCTTTATGATATTCTGCCAAATCATCATTTCTAATCTTTGCCCAGAGCTAGGGAAAAGATAACTTTAAAAGTCAAATTCTTCCGAAATTAAATGGAGATAAAGAACCGTATCAAAGGCCATTGTAACAAGACATAAGACCTCAGTAAAACATATAAAAATAAGTTGAGAAGAACTAGGATCTGGTTTGTAAGTATAAATACACTAATATAGAGATATCATGTTTTTCTACAGATTGGGCTTTGCTGGTGGCTCAGACAGTAAAGAATCTGTCTGTAATGCAGGAGTCCTGGGCTTGATCCCTGGGTCAGGAAGATCCCCTGGAGAAGGCAACGGCAAACCACTCCAGTATTTGTTTTTTAATTTTTATTATTTATTTTGGCTGTGCTGGGTCTTCATTGCTGTGTGGGCTTTTCTCGAGTTGCAAGATGTGGGGACCACTGTCCAGCAGTGTGTGGGCTTCTCTTCTTCTGGAGCACGAGCTCCAGGGCAATGGCTCAGTAGCTGGGGCTTCCAGGCTCTAGAGCACAGGCTCAATATCTGCGGCACACAGGCTTAGTAACTCCGCAGTATATGACATCTTCCCGGACCAAGGGTCAAACCTGTCTCCTGCATTGGCAGGCGGATTCTTTACCACTGAGTCACCAGAGAAGCCCCCACTCCAGTATTCTTGCCTGGAGAATTCCAAGGACAGAGGAGCCTGGCGGGGCTACAGTCCATGGGTTGCAAAGAATCAGACATGACTGAACAGTTTTCACTTTTCACTTTCATTAGACATTCCATACACCAAAGTGAGAAGTCAGACTTTGATCAAAACCTTACTCACATCCTTCAGTGATTCAAGAAAAATCATCTTTAAATCTGGAAAAGTCTGACAGTATCAGAATGCGTCTTGGTAAGAAGAAGAATAGACTACTGAGGTGGGAAAGAAAAGCCTGAATCTCAAGATGTTCCCTTTGGCAGCTAAGACAGCTGAGGCCCTCTGAGGCTCTCCATTAGATAATCCCTCAGTGAACTCGAGTTCTGAGTACAAGTTCTGTCTCTGCAACTAACTCCTGGCATGATTTTAGGCAATCTCCTTCATTTCCTAAGTCGATTTACCTTACCTTTTCAACAGGGCCAACAAATGTACTACCTATACTCTGGGTTTACAGCAAAGATCAAAATGAGAGGTATTTGAAAGAATTCTGAATGTTTTCAGGTGCTATACATATTAAGGCACTGCTGGTACTATTTCAGTGGGCAGCAAGAGAGAACACTCCTCATAGGACCAGCAGTCTAGGGATCTACAAATGCTAATGCAAATGAAAACACTGCCATTTTCTTTTTTTTTTTTTTTTTAAAGAATTTCATGTTATATATTTATTTGTTTTTGTAGCTTTTTTTTTAAACTTTTTTTTTTTGACGGGGGGGCGGGTTGGGGAGAGAGGGTGCGCCGGGGGGGTCACTTCTCTTGGTCTTTCATTTCTCTATTTTCATCCATCTTTGTTCTTTGGCTCCTGTGGGCCTCCCATCGCAGTGGCCTCTGTTGTCGCAGAGCACCGCTCTGGGCGCACGCACTCCAGAGCTCCGGCTCAGTAATTGGACACATCCGTCCAGCCGCTCCGGGCCACGTGGGATCTTCCCAGGCCAGGGATTGAACCAGCGCCCCTTGCACTGCAAGGCAGCGTCCTTACCCACTGGGGGGTCACCAGAGAAGCCCCCACTCCAGTATTCTTGCCTGGAGAATTCTGTCGACAGAGGAGCCTGGCGGGCTACAGTCCATGGGTTGCAAAGAATCAGACATGACTGAACAGTTTTCACTTTTCACTTTCATTAGACATTCCATACACCAAAGTGAGAAGTCAGACTTTGATCAAAACCTTACTCACATCCTTCAGTGATTCAAGAAAAATCATCTTTAAATCTGGAAAAGTCTGACAGTATCAGAATGCGTCTTGGTAAGAAGAAGAATAGACTACTGAGGTGGGAAAGAAAAGCCTGAATCTCAAGATGTTCCCTTTGGCAGCTAAGACAGCTGAGGCCCTCTGAGGCTCTCCATTAGATAATCCCTCAGTGAACTCGAGTTCTGAGTACAAGTTCTGTCTCTGCAACTAACTCCTGGCATGATTTTAGGCAATCTCCTTCATTTCCTAAGTCGATTTACCTTACCTTTTCAACAGGGCCAACAAATGTACTACCTATACTCTGGGTTTACAGCAAAGATCAAAATGAGAGGTATTTGAAAGAATTCTGAATGTTTTCAGGTGCTATACATATTAAGGCACTGCTGGTACTATTTCAGTGGGCAGCAAGAGAGAACACTCCTCATAGGACCAGCAGTCTAGGGATCTACAAATGCTAATGCAAATGAAAACACTGCCATTTTCTTTTTTTTTTTTTTTTTTAAAGAATTTCATGTTATATATTTATTTGTTTTTGTAGCTTTTTTTTTAAACTTTTTTTTTTTGACGGGGGGGCGGGTTGGGGAGAGAGGGTGCGCCGGGGGGGTCACTTCTCTTGGTCTTTCATTTCTCTATTTTCATCCATCTTTGTTCTTTGGCTCCTGTGGGCCTCCCATCGCAGTGGCCTCTGTTGTCGCAGAGCACCGCTCTGGGCGCACGCACTCCAGAGCTCCGGCTCAGTAATTGGACACATCCGTCCAGCCGCTCCGGGCCACGTGGGATCTTCCCAGGCCAGGGATTGAACCAGCGCCCCTTGCACTGCAAGGCAGCGTCCTTACCCACTGGACCACCAGGGAAGCCCCTCCCATCTTCTTTTTAAGAATAGTACCTGGTTGGCACTATCTGTATATATGCCTCCCCCAAACACTCAGGCAGCAGTATATATGAAAATTTACATAATTATGGGGCCCCTGAACTGCGACTGACTTAGTGTCAAGGGCTTCATCACAGGAAGAAAACTGGACGATTATCATCCATGTCAATTTCTACAACCTATTGCATGCTGAAGGTGTAACAAAAATAGTGTTAGAGAAGGATTCAGAATATCATGAAGGATATGGTACCAGAATCTGAGGGAATCTTTCCTGGTTCAGGTTCCTAAATTTCTTAATTTGGGGGTTTATTTTAGACGTTTACAAATAAGACAGATTGAGAGGTACAGTTAACATGCTTTGTGAAAAATTGATGAAGGAGCTAGAAGGGTATTGTTGAAAAAAGACTGAAAACATGAACTGATCTGGCTGCCAGAATCAAGTTGAAACCTAACGTTCTTCAGAGCAGGAAGAATTTTTCCAGATGAAGGCCAGTAACTATTGCCAACTACTACTGCTACTCCCAGTTGCTAAATGTAGTTATTTAGCATGTCTGTTTAGCATGGTCTAGGCATGTGATGCGTTTTCCATATTAAAAATTTTTAGTTCTCATAATTACATTTTGAAGGTTAATATTAGGACTGCCATTTCACAGGCATGAACTGAGGCTGAAAAGTTTACCTGCTTGAAGCCACATAACCCAAAGTCTAGGATGTGGACTCAGTATCTGTGTTCTTGATTAAAGAGCATGACAACACTGGGATAGAGTCTGAAATCTACTACAGGAAAGCCTTTCTGGCACTGTGGGTTGAGCTCAAGAAATAACTGAGAGGGATTACTGGTGGAATTCATATTATTAAGAACAGAACAGACAATGAATGACTTGTGTGACAAGAATCTTATTTTACAACAGACCATGTTTGTGTCTCCAAAATTCGTATGTGGAAACCCAACCCCCAGTGTGATGGTATTTGTAAGTGGGATCCTTCGGAGGTGAGTAGGTCATGGGATCAGTGCCCTTATGACAGAGACTCTAGAGAGCTCCCTTGCTCCTTCCACCATGAGGACACAGCAAGAAGACTATCAATGAACCTGGAAGCCCTCATCAACCTGTTGGTGCCTTGATCTTGAACTTCCTAGCCCCCAGAACTGTGGCAAATAAATTTCTGTTGTTTATAAGCCACCGGGTCTCTGGTATTCTGTTACAAGAGCCAGAACGGACTAAAACATACTTGCAGATAGAAGATGGACTCATTGATCCTTGAAAATGCCTCTTAGTTCCTTTCCGGCCTTCCTCCCTTTCTTTATTCTTTTCATTTTTAGCAACAGCATATTTTTAATCAATATCTATACATTGATTTTTAAACTTTTTTTTTTTTTTTAACTTTTTGGTCACTTTCATTGGTCTTTCATTTATTTACTTTCACCCATCTTTGGCCTGTGTGGGCCTCCCATTGCAGTGGCCTCTCTCGTAGCAGAGCACTGGCTCTGGGCGCATGTGCTCCAGAGCTCTGGCTCAGTAATTGGCCATATTAGCACGTGGGACCTACCCAGGCCAGGGATCAAACCGGCGCCCCTTGCACTGCAAGCAGTGTCTTTACCCACTGGACCACCAGGGAAGCCCTACACTGGTTTTTAGATATAACGCTATTGCACACTTAACAGATTACAGGAGAGTGTAAGTAGAACTTTTATATGCGTGAGGAAATCAAAAAATTCATGTGACTGGCTTGCTATACTGCAGTGGTCTGGAATGGAACATGCAGTATCTCCAAGGTACACCTATATCCATGGGTCAGCAATGCTGTCTTGAACTGGACATGGCATGCAACACTGGGATAGAGTCTGAAATCTACTACAGGAAAGCCTTTCTGGCACTGTGGGTTGAGCTCAAGAAATAACTGAGAGGGATTACTGGTGGAATTCATATTATTAAGAACAGAACAGACAATGAATGACTTGTGTGACAAGAATCTTATTTTACAACAGACCATGTTTGTGTCTCCAAAATTCGTATGTGGAAACCCAACCCCCAGTGTGATGGTATTTGTAAGTGGGATCCTTCGGAGGTGAGTAGGTCATGGGATCAGTGCCCTTATGACAGAGACTCTAGAGAGCTCCCTTGCTCCTTCCACCATGAGGACACAGCAAGAAGACTATCAATGAACCTGGAAGCCCTCATCAACCTGTTGGTGCCTTGATCTTGAACTTCCTAGCCCCCAGAACTGTGGCAAATAAATTTCTGTTGTTTATAAGCCACCGGGTCTCTGGTATTCTGTTACAAGAGCCAGAACGGACTAAAACATACTTGCAGATAGAAGATGGACTCATTGATCCTTGAAAATGCCTCTTAGTTCCTTTCCGGCCTTCCTCCCTTTCTTTATTCTTTTCATTTTTAGCAACAGCATATTTTTAATCAATATCTATACATTGATTTTTAAACTTTTTTTTTTTTTTTAACTTTTTGGTCACTTTCATTGGTCTTTCATTTATTTACTTTCACCCATCTTTGGCCTGTGTGGGCCTCCCATTGCAGTGGCCTCTCTCGTAGCAGAGCACTGGCTCTGGGCGCATGTGCTCCAGAGCTCTGGCTCAGTAATTGGCCATATTAGCACGTGGGACCTACCCAGGCCAGGGATCAAACCGGCGCCCCTTGCACTGCAAGCAGTGTCTTTACCCACTGGACCACCAGGGAAGCCCTACACTGGTTTTTAGATATAACGCTATTGCACACTTAACAGATTACAGGAGAGTGTAAGTAGAACTTTTATATGCGTGAGGAAATCAAAAAATTCATGTGACTGGCTTGCTATACTGCAGTGGTCTGGAATGGAACATGCAGTATCTCCAAGGTACACCTATATCCATGGGTCAGCAATGCTGTCTTGAACTGGACATGGCATGCAACTGCTGTTATTCTTGCTTTAAAATTAAAAATCTGTCTTAGTTTAGCTATTAGCTCAGTTTGTGGTGAGTTGTTTTACTTATTAACTCTAGAATGAGTCTCAGTACATATTTAAATCCGTAAGATTTCTGACATAGTTTTCGAGTTACAAAGCCTCAAGGTATACGTGAGTCACTGTTTAAACAGGAACAGTCTCTTCAAGTAGATTTAGATATAATCCTCCCCAAATTTGCTTGTAGAGAGATACTCCACCCATATCACCCAGTTCTTTCTCACGGAGCCCTCCCACTGGAGTAAATGGAGCTTCCACACAGAATAATACAATAATCCCAGTACCAGAAAAAGGCAGAGGGCTAACAGCAGATTGCGAACAAATACCAAGAGTCTCATTTTCACATGATTTACAAATTCCTACATGACCACAGTGGAGAGGGAGGCAGAGGGGAGGCAGCGACCACGCCAATGCAGGCGGGACGGCAGGCGCCGCCATAGTGGGAAGGCAGCTGCGGGCGGAACCCCTCCCTTCCTTTTTTATAACAAGTTTACCCCTTGGTAAGAAATCTGGTAGCCCACAGAATTAAACACTAAGCTAGAAATGACGTATTAACTAAGAATAAGATTAAATTCATCTGCTCAAGCTCTCAGGTCGGTTACTGAGTTCCCTTACCTTCATTTTCTCTCAATTGTCTTGCTGCATAGGTTCTTCAGTTTGTTCAAGTTGTCTGCCGAAATCTGCCGTAGCAGAGCACTGGTCGGGGCATGTGCTCCAGAGCTCTGGCTCAGTAATTGGCCATATTAGCACGTGGGACCTACCCAGGCCAGGGATCAAACCGGCGCCCCTTGCACTGCAAGCAGTGTCTTTACCCACTGGACCACCAGGGAAGCCCTACACTGGTTTTTAGATATAACGCTATTGCACACTTAACAGATTACAGGAGAGTGTAAGTAGAACTTTTATATGCGTGAGGAAATCAAAAAATTCATGTGACTGGCTTGCTATACTGCAGTGGTCTGGAATGGAACATGCAGTATCTCCAAGGTACACCTATATCCATGGGTCAGCAATGCTGTCTTGAACTGGACATGGCATGCAACTGCTGTTATTCTTGCTTTAAAATTAAAAATCTGTCTTAGTTTAGCTATTAGCTCAGTTTGTGGTGAGTTGTTTTACTTATTAACTCTAGAATGAGTCTCAGTACATATTTAAATCCGTAAGATTTCTGACATAGTTTTCGAGTTACAAAGCCTCAAGGTATACGTGAGTCACTGTTTAAACAGGAACAGTCTCTTCAAGTAGATTTAGATATAATCCTCCCCAAATTTGCTTGTAGAGAGATACTCCACCCATATCACCCAGTTCTTTCTCACGGAGCCCTCCCACTGGAGTAAATGGAGCTTCCACACAGAATAATACAATAATCCCAGTACCAGAAAAAGGCAGAGGGCTAACAGCAGATTGCGAACAAATACCAAGAGTCTCATTTTCACATGATTTACAAATTCCTACATGACCACAGTGGAGAGGGAGGCAGAGGGGAGGCAGCGACCACGCCAATGCAGGCGGGACGGCAGGCGCCGCCATAGTGGGAAGGCAGCTGCGGGCGGAACCCCTCCCTTCCTTTTTTATAACAAGTTTACCCCTTGGTAAGAAATCTGGTAGCCCACAGAATTAAACACTAAGCTAGAAATGACGTATTAACTAAGAATAAGATTAAATTCATCTGCTCAAGCTCTCAGGTCGGTTACTGAGTTCCCTTACCTTCATTTTCTCTCCAATTGTCTTGCTGCATAGGTTCTTCAGTTTGTTCAAGTTGTCTGCCCGAAATCTGCCTGGAGAATAGAGAACCCAAGAATATACCAAAGACAGGCACATAATTAAGATACCTCATTCCTAATCATGGTTCCTTAGGACTGATCTCAGCCCAAGGTCAAAATGCAGACAGAACTAAATGATCTGCCTCATGAAGTTGTGAAATCTTAGAGCTTTAGAGCCCCAAATGTAGATGGCTTGTGCTGGTGATTACAACAGGATTTCCCAGCATTTGGTAACAATGAAAAGGTCATTCTGGTCAATGAAAAAGTATCATAACCTGGATGATACCACCATAAATAAAGTAACTATCTGATAAAGCTGGAAATTACTTAGGTAACTATGTGCATGCGTGCTAAGTCACTCGTGTCAGTCATGTCTGACTCTTGGCAATTCCCACACGCTGTAGTTTGCCAGGCTCCTCCAGGTAAGAATACCGGAGTGGGTTGCCACGCTCTTCTCCAAGGGATCTTCCAGATGCAGGGATCAAGCCCGCATTTCCTGCGGCTCCTGCATCACAGGCAGATTCTTTACTGCTGAGCCAATTACCTTAAAATTCATTTAAGGAAAACTCTGTGGTATGCACCAGGATGTAGACAAAAACGCAGTCAAGTTTCTACTCTCACGAACTTGGTTGCTAACATCTCTGTGCTAAAAATGGTTAGTGTTAATTTGCTTTGATGCAATTCTCACCTGGCAGCCTTGAGAAGAATTCCATTTCTTACCTTTGGGTTTCTTTGGTATGCTAATCAGCCAGATTCTGGTACAAATGAACTTGTGGTATAGCAATTCAGCAGTCCAACCCTGATTAGCAAAAGTTGGACCTCTGGAATCTAAGCTTTAGCAACAATATGGTAAAAACCAAGCTGGGGAGAGGAGAGGTAAAATGAGGATAGGGATGAGACAGCACCTAGACATGGCTACTGTGTAAAGCTGTGCCAAACTTTACCTAGACTAAATTTAAACTAAACTTCAGCACAAACAAACTATATAACTACTTTCTCATCCACTTATTCACACTGATTACAGAGATGGAAAACAGATTGATTAGTAGCTGTCAGGGGTGAGCAGGGGCAGGGGAAAGGAGTGCAGCACAGAGGGATGGCAGCAAAAGGGACCTCTGCGATGCTGGAGCGGTTGGGATCCCGAGTGCACGTAAGGTCACAGAGCAGCAGGCGCACACGAACAGGCACAGGTAAGACTGGTGAAATGTGAGCAAGCTCCGCGGATGGCAGCAATGGCAAGTTCTTGGTTTTGATACTGTACCAGTTACATTAGATAACACTGGGGAAAACTGGGTGAAGGGTCTCTTGTACTATTTTTGTAACTTTCTTTGATTACAACAGGATTTCCCAGCATTTGGTAACAATGAAAAGGTCATTCTGGTCAATGAAAAAGTATCATAACCTGGAGGATACCACCATAAATAAAGTAACTATCTGATAAAGCTGGAAATTACTTAGGTAACTATGTGCATGCGTGCTAAGTCACTCGTGTCAGTCATGTCTGACTCTTGGCAATTCCCACACGCTGTAGTTTGCCAGGCTCCTCCAGGTAAGAATACCGGAGTGGGTTGCCACGCTCTTCTCAAGGGATCTTCCAGATGCAGGGATCAAGCCCGCATTTCCTGCGGCTCCTGCATCACAGGCAGATTCTTTACTGCTGAGCCAATTACCTTAAAATTCATTTAAGGAAAACTCTGTGGTATGCACCAGGATGTAGACAAAACGCAGTCAAGTTTCTACTCTCACGAACTTGGTTGCTAACATCTCTGTGCTAAAAATGGTTAGTGTTAATTTGCTTTGATGCAATTCTCACCTGGCAGCCTTGAGAAGAATTCCATTTCTTACCTTTGGGTTTCTTTGGTATGCTAATCAGCCAGATTCTGGTACAAATGAACTTGTGGTATAGCAATTCAGCAGTCCAACCCTGATTAGCAAAAGTTGGACCTCTGGAATCTAAGCTTTAGCAACAATATGGTAAAAACCAAGCTGGGGAGAGGAGAGGTAAAATGAGGATAGGGATGAGACAGCACCTAGACATGGCTACTGTGTAAAGCTGTGCCAAACTTTACCTAGACTAAATTTAAACTAAACTTCAGCACAAACAAACTATATAACTACTTTCTCATCCACTTATTCACACTGATTACAGAGATGGAAAACAGATTGATTAGTAGCTGTCAGGGGTGAGCAGGGGCAGGGGAAAGGAGTGCAGCACAGAGGGATGGCAGCAAAAGGGACCTCTGCGATGCTGGAGCGGTTGGGATCCCGAGTGCACGTAAGGTCACAGAGCAGCAGGCGCACACGAACAGGCACAGGTAAGACTGGTGAAATGTGAGCAAGCTCCGCGGATGGCAGCAATGGCAAGTTCTTGGTTTTGATACTGTACCAGTTACATTAGATAACACTGGGGAAAACTGGGTGAAGGGTCTCTTGTACTATTTTTGTAACTTTCTGTAAATCTGTATCTACTTACAAGTTGTTTTTTTTTTTTTTTAATGATTTATTCCTACCTATTGGGCAAGGCCCTGTGCTAAGTGTTGGGAATATAAAACAAAACACCATACAAAGTGCTGGGAAATAAAAGAGAAACATGACAATTGAAAAAAAAAACAATGTAATAATGTTGAATGTTTCAGTCAATGAATATAGCATCTTTCATTTCTTATCTTTAACCTCTCCTAGAAACGTTCTGCAGTTTCCAGTATAGGGATTTTATTTTTTCTTTTCCCCATCATGCCTCTTTTATTTATATTTATTTTCATTCATCCTTTTATTCTTCGGCATGTGTGGGCCTCCCACTGCAGTGGCCTCTCTTGCTGCATGCGCCCAGAGCGCTGGCTCGTAATCGGACACACCGGTCCAGCCGCGGGACCCTCCCAGGCCAAGGATCGAATCAGTGCCCCTTGCACTGCAAGGCAGACTCTATTCACTGGACCACCACAGGGAAGCCTCAGTATAGGGATCACGAACATCACTTATTAAATATACTTATAGGCAGCAGATGCTTTTTAATTATTTGAGAGTGTGTTAGTTGCTCAGTCATGCCCGACTCTTTGTGACCCCTTGGACTGTAGGCCACTAGGTTCCTCTGTCCATAGTATTTTCCAGGTAAGAATACTGGAGTTGGTTGCTATTTCTTTCTCCAGGGGATCTTCCCGAAACAGGGATCAAACCCAGGTCTCCAGCATTGCAGGCAGATTCTTTATCATCTGAACCACCAGGAAAGCCCCTTTTTAAAATTGTTACTTGTATATAAAAACAGCATTCATTCTAAATATTGTATACAGGGGCTTCCCCTGGTGGTCCAGTGGATAAGGACACCGCCTTGCAGTGCAAGGGGCGCCAGTTCGCGATCCCTGGCCTGGGAAGATCCCACGTGCCGCGGAGTGGCTGGACCAGTGTGTCCAATCACCGAGCCGGAGCTCTGGAGCGCATGCGCCCAGAGCCAGCGCTCTGCAACAACAGAGGCCACCGCGATGGGAGGCCCACAGGAGCCAAAGAACAAAGACCGATGAAAATAGAGAAATGCAAGATCAATAGAAGTGGCCCGCCTGTTTCCCTCCCGCCCCAACCCGACCCCCGCCCAAAATAAATAAATAAATTAAAAAAAAAAAAAAAGTGGTGATAACAGACATCCCTGTCTTGTTCCCAATCTCAGGAGAAAAGGATTCAGTATTTCATCATTAAGAATGTAAACTACGGGGCTTCCCTGGTAACTCAGTGGTGAAGAGTTCACCTGTCAACGCAGGAGACGAGGGTGCAATCCCTGATCCGGGAAGATCCCACAGGCTGCGGAGCAACTGAACCCGTGAGCCACAACTATTAAGCCCATGTGCCACAACTGAAGTCCATGAACCCTAGGGCGCAAGTTACACAACAAGAAAAATCACCGCAACAAGAAGTCTGCTCACCTTAACTAGAGAGAAGCCCTGACTCCCTGCAACTAGAGAAGAGCCTGCGGCAGCACTGGAAACCCAGGATAGCCAAAAATAAATAAATAAATAAAACTTAAAAAAAAAAAGAAAAGAATGCAAGCTATGGATTTTTGATAAATACCTACTCTCAGATTAAGTAAGTTTCCCTCTTTTCCTATCTTGCTGCATTTTTCATAAGCAGTTAGATTTCCACATAAAAAATTAGCTTTGATCCCTATCTCACATTCTACACCAAAATCAATGAGACAAATCATCTACTGAAATGTGAAACATAAAATGATAAATCTTATAGAAAAAAAGGATAATCTTTTTAGTCCTTTGGGATTTCCTAAACAGAACATAAGCAGCACAAATGATAAAAGAAAAAAAAAATCAATTAGTTAGACATTATTCAATGAGGAATTTCTGTTCACTAAGAGACAGAAAGTGAAAAGACAAGTCACAGATTGGGAGAAAATACCTGTATTATATGTAATCTACAAGATCTTGTATATAGAATAAAGAATTCCTACAAAATAAGAAAAAGACACTTAAATAAAAATTAGTCAACAAGCTTGAATAGATGCCTCCCAAAACAGGCTATCCAAGTACTACAAGAAAAGGTGCTCAATATTTTTAGCTATCAAGAAAACATAAGTTAAAATCACAGTGAGATACCACCATATATCCACCAGAATGGCTACAATTAAAAAGATGGTTACTATCAAGGGCAAAGTTGTAGAACAAATAAGAGTTCTTATATATGGCTTATGGGAGTACCAATTACTATAACCATTTTGGAAAACCATTAGGTAATATTTACTTAATCTAAACATGTGCCTACCCTAAGACCCAGCAATTCCACTCCTCATTTTAAAAGGCTGTATACAAAACATACTACAAATGCCACAACAGAAATGTCATATATGAATCACATGTCCCAAGTGTGGCCCTGGAGGAGCTGAGACTGGGGTGAAAACGAAACAGTTCCTCGAGTGATAAGGGCCTGGTTTAAGGCAGTGCAACAGGGTTAAGAGGAAATAACAACTTCAACTGATAGTGTCTGCAGTTAGTGGCAGATTTCAAGACACATGGAAATCTAGTGACTTTGGAAGTAGTCGAGACAAATGCTTACTATAAGCTCAAATGTGCCCTCATTATATTGTCAAGAATTAAAAGCAGAAACCACAGTTTGGATCCTTGAAGTTAGAAGAGCTGTGGTAAACTATATATGGTGCTCTGGCTCTCAGTCACATCAGACTCCTGTGTTCTGCACAGATCCTTAGACCTTGGAGATATACAGGCAGACATACAGGTATAGTTATAATGGAGGGCCTTACGAAGTTTGCTGTGTCCTCAGTCAGGGAACACAATCTGAGTTCTTAGTGTGGCTCTGTGTTGCAATTCCTTGTTGCAGTTAATGATAAAAGAACCCTAACTGCTTTTTAAAAAAATATATTAATTGATTTTTAATTGACTGATGATTGCTTTACAATATTGGTTTACCCTAACTTCTGATCAGAGGTTCAGATGTAACAGAATCTTGAAACAAGATCTCTCAATGTCTACGTTGAGCAGCCAACAATGGCAAAAATCATTAACTCCTTAGCTACAAAGAGAATATTGGCTACACATGCCAAATATAAAAGCAATACAAAGAGAATAATTGGCTAACCACTTAAATAAAATTAGTCAACAAGCTTGAATAGATGCCTCCCAAAACAGGCTATCCAAGTACTACAAGAAAAGGTGCTCAATATTTTTAGCTATCAAGAAAACATAAGTTAAAATCACAGTGAGATACCACCATATATCCACCAGAATGGCTACAATTAAAAAGATGGTTACTATCAAGGGCAAAGTTGTA
This sequence comes from Tragulus kanchil, assembly GCA_022376925.1. Taxonomy (NCBI): domain Eukaryota; kingdom Metazoa; phylum Chordata; class Mammalia; order Artiodactyla; family Tragulidae; genus Tragulus; species Tragulus kanchil. Next base: position 140,212,015 of record JAIOJX010000024.1, read on the forward strand.
GAACAAATAAGAGTTCTTATATATGGCTTATGGGAGTACCAATTACTATAACCATTTTGGAAAACCATTAGGTAATATTTACTTAATCTAAACATGTGCCTACCCTAAGACCCAGCAATTCCACTCCTCATTTTAAAAGGCTGTATACAAAACATACTACAAATGCCACAACAGAAATGTCATATATGAATCACATGTCCCAAGTGTGGCCCTGGAGGAGCTGAGACTGGGGTGAAAACGAAACAGTTCCTCGAGTGATAAGGGCCTGGTTTAAGGCAGTGCAACAGGGTTAAGAGGAAATAACAACTTCAACTGATAGTGTCTGCAGTTAGTGGCAGATTTCAAGACACATGGAAATCTAGTGACTTTGGAAGTAGTCGAGACAAATGCTTACTATAAGCTCAAATGTGCCCTCATTATATTGTCAAGAATTAAAAGCAGAAACCACAGTTTGGATCCTTGAAGTTAGAAGAGCTGTGGTAAACTATATATGGTGCTCTGGCTCTCAGTCACATCAGACTCCTGTGTTCTGCACAGATCCTTAGACCTTGGAGATATACAGGCAGACATACAGGTATAGTTATAATGGAGGGCCTTACGAAGTTTGCTGTGTCCTCAGTCAGGGAACACAATCTGAGTTCTTAGTGTGGCTCTGTGTTGCAATTCCTTGTTGCAGTTAATGATAAAAGAACCCTAACTGCTTTTTAAAAAAATATATTAATTGATTTTTAATTGACTGATGATTGCTTTACAATATTGGTTTACCCTAACTTCTGATCAGAGGTTCAGATGTAACAGAATCTTGAAACAAGATCTCTCAATGTCTACGTTGAGCAGCCAACAATGGCAAAAATCATTAACTCCCCTTAGCTACAAAGAGAATATTGGCTACACATGCCAAATATAAAAGAATCAAATCAACAGATATGTAGAAAATAAACTACATGAACTGCTTTTCATATGGAAAAGTAAAGTGCCCTGAACTTAGACTTCAGCAAGCCTTTGTCAAGCCCTCACGAAGGACCAGGTGCAGTGCTGAGTACTGGGATTCCACGTACACATGTATATATGTATATCCTGAATGTTTATGTATATCCTAGGTACTGACACACAGACGAACAAAACGCAATCTTGTTCCTGAAGAATCCATCCCCTCACCACATACTCACTTCTCAAACTTCCCACAGATATGTACCTTATACCCAGGTAACACATTCAAAGTTATTTAGCAGCTGGACAATGGCTAGATTGATACGAAAATCTGTTACTTCTGACATCCGACTCAGTAAACAGTGTCCAGTCTAGCTTTTTCCCTCCCATTTAATTCAATTGCAACTCAAAACTTCACATGTGGATTCAGGTGGTGGGATCTCTCCATCAAACAAACTAACAGAATTAGCAGACAATCTAAGCTAAACAAATATTCTTCTGGCACCCAATACTCTCACATTACCAGCTCTTCCCTTCGACTCTTTCCCTACCTGGGTGACATTTAAATTTAGAAAAATCAACTTTCCTAAATAGAAATCCACCACATTTTTGGACAGCGACTACCTATGCAGTGCGCTGTCATAAACCTGGCTCTCAGCTGGTTGCAGACCTATTGCATCAGACAGAAGAAATCACGTGTTTGACACCACCCGGCCAATTAGTGACTACTCCAGCTAGTCTAGGCAGATTGATATGCAGAGGATTCTATGGTTTTATGTAGCATCATGAAAGATGCCCGGTCCAGTTCCCTGGTTCTAGCCTAACTCTGCCAATGTCTTTCTTCCGGGAAAACTTCCACAAATCACAATTAAACAGCCTCAAGAAAAGGTTTTTCCTGCTTCACCTTAAAGAACCCTCTTTTAAAATATTAATTGATTTTTAATTGACTGATGATTGCTTTACAATATTGGTTTACCCTAACTTCTGATCAGAGGTTCAGATGTAACAGAATCTTGAAACAAGATCTCTCAATGTCTACGTTGAGCAGCCAACAATGGCAAAAATCATTAACTCCCCTTAGCTACAAAGAGAATATTGGCTACACATGCCAAATATAAAAGAATCAAATCAACAGATATGTAGAAAATAAACTACATGAACTGCTTTTCATATGGAAAAGTAAAGTGCCCTGAACTTAGACTTCAGCAAGCCTTTGTCAAGCCCTCACGAAGGACCAGGTGCAGTGCTGAGTACTGGGATTCCACGTACACATGTATATATGTATATCCTGAATGTTTATGTATATCCTAGGTACTGACACACAGACGAACAAAACGCAATCTTGTTCCTGAAGAATCCATCCCCTCACCACATACTCACTTCTCAAACTTCCCACAGATATGTACCTTATACCCAGGTAACACATTCAAAGTTATTTAGCAGCTGGACAATGGCTAGATTGATACGAAAATCTGTTACTTCTGACATCCGACTCAGTAAACAGTGTCCAGTCTAGCTTTTTCCCTCCCATTTAATTCAATTGCAACTCAAAACTTCACATGTGGATTCAGGTGGTGGGATCTCTCCATCAAACAAACTAACAGAATTAGCAGACAATCTAAGCTAAACAAATATTCTTCTGGCACCCAATACTCTCACATTACCAGCTCTTCCCTTCGACTCTTTCCCTACCTGGGTGACATTTAAATTTAGAAAAATCAACTTTCCTAAATAGAAATCCACCACATTTTTGGACAGCGACTACCTATGCAGTGCGCTGTCATAAACCTGGCTCTCAGCTGGTTGCAGACCTATTGCATCAGACAGAAGAAATCACGTGTTTGACACCACCCGGCCAATTAGTGACTACTCCAGCTAGTCTAGGCAGATTGATATGCAGAGGATTCTATGGTTTTATGTAGCATCATGAAAGATGCCCGGTCCAGTTCCCTGGTTCTAGCCTAACTCTGCCAATGTCTTTCTTCCGGGAAAACTTCCACAAATCACAATTAAACAGCCTCAAGAATCACAAGGTTTTTTCCTGCTTCACCGCACCCCTCTGGTCATATCTGATCTACCAAGGAAGGCTATTCTCGGTTCTTAAAGGTTTGCTCAGTTTAAGAGGAGCTCTTCCCAAAAGTTCCGGGATCACTGTTTTTAGCCAGGAGCGGCCTCCACAGTCCCTAAAATGCTTCCAAAATGGACGGAGTGAACCTACTATGCTGTAGGTGTGACTCGGGTTGGAACCTTTGATTCTATCAAGAGAGAGGGAGAGGACTCTTCGCTGAAGATGAGAAAAAAGGGAGAAGGCGACAAGTGTTAGGAAAGGGGAATCTGCCAAAACCTCCCGCCCAGCTTTCTTCGGGCTACCCTTGCGGCCGGAAGACTTGACAGCTCTTGATGCGCAAGCGCCATGCTCCTTTCCCAGCGATGAGCATGCAGTACCCAAGGAAAGGAGGTGGCAGGGCCCCCGCGGAGGGGGAAGTGGGACGATCCGGTTCTTGAGTACGTGCTGGAGGCACAGAGACAGCTTCGGAGCCATCGCAAACTTGGAGAGGTTCTTACAAAGGGCGAAAGCTCAGAAGAGGTAACGACATCTGAGAGATAAAGTTAGGGTTAGGACCCGGGATTCTCTGCGCGTCCCGGTACTTACATCTTCGCCACTCGGTGTCTGCCTTTACCAGCTGGTCCACCAGTCCCGGGTCCTTGAAGCGCTTCTCCTGGGACTCTCGGATGCGGGCCGGGTCCCCCTTTATCCACCGAAATAAATCCAGATCCAGCACCATGGTTGCTTCTCCCGGGCCGCATCTACTCTGGGTGACATTTAAATTTAGAAAAATCAACTTTCCTAAATAGAAATCCACCACATTTTTGGACAGCGACTACCTATGCAGTGCGCTGTCATAAACCTGGCTCTCAGCTGGTTGCAGACCTATTGCATCAGACAGAAGAAATCACGTGTTTGACACCACCCGGCCAATTAGTGACTACTCCAGCTAGTCTAGGCAGATTGATATGCAGAGGATTCTATGGTTTTATGTAGCATCATGAAAGATGCCCGGTCCAGTTCCCTGGTTCTAGCCTAACTCTGCCAATGTCTTTCTTCCGGGAAAACTTCCACAAATCACAATTAAACAGCCTCAAGAATCACAAGGTTTTTTCCTGCTTCACCGCACCCCTCTGGTCATATCTGATCTACCAAGGAAGGCTATTCTCGGTTCTTAAAGGTTTGCTCAGTTTAAGAGGAGCTCTTCCCAAAAGTTCCGGGATCACTGTTTTTAGCCAGGAGCGGCCTCCACAGTCCCTAAAATGCTTCCAAAATGGACGGAGTGAACCTACTATGCTGTAGGTGTGACTCGGGTTGGAACCTTTGATTCTATCAAGAGAGAGGGAGAGGACTCTTCGCTGAAGATGAGAAAAAGGCAGAAGGCGACAAGTGTTAGGAAAGGGGAATCTGCCAAAACCTCCCGCCCAGCTTTCTTCGGGCTACCCTTGCGGCCGGAAGACTTGACAGCTCTTGATGCGCAAGCGCCATGCTCCTTTCCCAGCGATGAGCATGCAGTACCCAAGGAAAGGAGGTGGCAGGGCCCCCGCGGAGGGGGAAGTGGGACGATCCGGTTCTTGAGTACGTGCTGGAGGCACAGAGACAGCTTCGGAGCCATCGCAAACTTGGAGAGGTTCTTACAAAGGGCGAAAGCTCAGAAGAGGTAACGACATCTGAGAGATAAAGTTAGGGTTAGGACCCGGGATTCTCTGCGCGTCCCGGTACTTACATCTTCGCCACTCGGTGTCTGCCTTTACCAGCTGGTCCACCAGTCCCGGGTCCTTGAAGCGCTTCTCCTGGGACTCTCGGATGAGGGCTGGGTCCCCCCCTTTATCCACCCGAAATAAATCCAGATCCAGCACCATGGTTGCTTCTCCCGGGCCAACACTAAGGAAAGGGAGATTCCTGCCACGGCAGTCAGCCTGTGACCGCCGCACTGCACCGGCGCGCTAACCCACCCTTCCGCGCAGGCGCGGCGGGAGCAGGCGGGCGCCCCACCTCTGAACCGGAAGCGGCTGCCTAGGAGGCGGGGCCGCGGGTGGGTGGGCGTGGGCTTCCTGGGTTGTGGTCAAGTTCAGTCCCCTAGCGGGTTTTACCTGTGCGTGCGCTCTCTCCTCAGCACTGCTTGCTTCTGTAGGCGCTGTAATTCTATACAAGAAAAAAGAAAAGAGTGTTAAAGGGCACAAGAAGAAAAGGCCTATCAGTGTAATCACTGGCTTGGAAGCTGGGCCTCTAATAAATGCCAGTTTTTGCCTTACAAGCTTAGGTCCCAAGATTGGACCCTCTCTCTGAACCTCTACTCTCTTCTCCATCTTGAGTCAAGAGAGTGGCTACACATTTTAGTCCCCAGACTAATTGAAAATACCTTCTCTCCTGTACGAGTTAGGATACCTTTCTTCACTTGATTTTTGGGTGAACTAAATAGTCCGTTTTTGTTTTGGGGTTTTTTTTTTTTTTTTTTTTTTTGGCCTCTAAGTCATCTTTTATTTTTCATCGATCTTTATTCTTTGGCATGTGTGGGCCTCCCATCACAGTGGCCTCCCGTTACAGAGCGCTGATTCTGGGCGCCTGCGCTCCAGAGCGCTGGCTCATAATTGGACACACCTGCCCAGTTGTTCCTTGGCATGTGGGATCTTCCTGGGCCAGGGATCAAAGCAGTGCCCCTTGCACTACAAGGTGGCTCTTTACCCACTGAACCACAAGGGAAGCCCAATAGTCCTTTTTTCAACCCCTAAGACCACAGATTCGGAGGAATGTAAATGAAATCCTTTATAGAGATGCTTGAGGAGACTTTTCCAAGGGAAAAATATTTAGTAGATTTGAAGACAGATTTAAGATATCGAGGTTATGTCTTGGATCTATGTGAAAATTCCTAGAACAAAGATTTCATCATATTTTGATTTTACAATGTTCAGGCTTTTACAATGAAGTATTTTGGTTGCGGACTGCAGCCAAAGTTATCCAAGTCTCCCAGAAAACGAGAGCTTAGTTGGAGGATTTGGGAATAGGCATACCCTTTCCCATACTTCCACTTTACCAACAGTTTAGCGTCCCAATTTTAATGCCCCAGAGCCAAGTGTGCTAAGACCGTGGTCTCGTGCCATTTGCTTCTGCACATGTCATGAGAATGTGGCATTGCTATCCTACTCTCCAACAAGGCTCTGCCAGGCCAACTTGAGGTGTAGGAGGACATGGTTAATCTCGGTGGTGGGGCTGTTAGTAGAGACATAGGGACTAGGGAAATTCTTGCTAGCTTTGCCCCTAGTTTCCACACGAGGATATTAGATTTTTTTGAACTATACAAGAAAAAGAAAAGAGTGTTAAAGGGCACAAGAAGAAAAGGCCTACTTCTCTTGAAGCTGGCCTATCGTTTTGCCTTACAAGCTTAGGTCCCAAGATTGGACCCTCTCTGAACCTCTACTCTCTTCTCCATCTTGAGTCAAGAGAGTGGCTACACATTTTAGTCCCCAGACTAATTGAAAATACCTTCTCTCCTGTACGAGTTAGGATACCTTTCTTCACTTGATTTTTGGGTGAACTAAATAGTCCGTTTTTGTTTTGGGGTTTTTTTTTTTTTTTTTTTTTTTTTGGCCTCTAAGTCATCTTTTATTTTTCATCGATCTTTATTCTTTGGCATGTGTGGGCCTCCCATCACAGTGGCCTCCCGTTACAGAGCGCTGATTCTGGGCGCCTGCGCTCCAGAGCGCTGGCTCATAATTGGACACACCTGCCCAGTTGTTCCTTGGCATGTGGGATCTTCCTGGGCCAGGGATCAAAGCAGTGCCCCTTGCACTACAAGGTGGCTCTTTACCCACTGAACCACAAGGGAAGCCCAATAGTCCTTTTTTCAACCCCTAAGACCACAGATTCGGAGGAATGTAAATGAAATCCTTTATAGAGATGCTTGAGGAGACTTTTCCAAGGGAAAAATATTTAGTAGATTTGAAGACAGATTTAAGATATCGAGGTTATGTCTTGGATCTATGTGAAAATTCCTAGAACAAAGATTTCATCATATTTTGATTTTACAATGTTCAGGCTTTTACAATGAAGTATTTTGGTTGCGGACTGCAGCCAAAGTTATCCAAGTCTCCCAGAAAACGAGAGCTTAGTTGGAGGATTTGGGAATAGGCATACCCTTTCCCATACTTCCACTTTACCAACAGTTTAGCGTCCCAATTTTAATGCCCCAGAGCCAAGTGTGCTAAGACCGTGGTCTCGTGCCATTTGCTTCTGCACATGTCATGAGAATGTGGCATTGCTATCCTACTCTCCAACAAGGCTCTGCCAGGCCAACTTGAGGTGTAGGAGGACATGGTTAATCTCGGTGGTGGGGCTGTTAGTAGAGACATAGGGAAGACTTAGGAAAGGCATTTACTTGTCTAGCTTTGGCCCCCTAGTTTCCACTTACCGAGGATATTAGATTTTTTTTTTTTTCGATTCTGCCAACTTCCAGGTTTTTTTAAAAATTTTTATTTTACTTTTAACATTTGAGTTTTGTTGCTTATAGATATGTATGTTCCCAGATTAGTCATATGTATATTCCCCTCATCCCACCCCTCCAGTCCATCATACAGCACCCCTGCAGGACCCCCTTTTCTCACAGCGCAATGACAATAGCTATTTTCTTCACATGTGATAGTACAGGTTTTCATGCTACATCCTTTACGCCTCTTACCCACTGTTCATTCCCGACAATGTCCATATGTCTACTGTCCATGTCTGTTTTTCCATCGCTTCACTGCGTGTGTTATCATTACCATTCTACTAGATTCCATATATATATGTGTTAGTATATTGTACTTGTCCTTCTCTTTTTGACTTACTTCACTTTTTATGATAGGTTCTAGATCCAACCATCTCATTAGGACCTAGTTTTCTGCATTTCTTTTTACAGCTGTGTAGTATTCCATTATATATATGTACCAGAGTTTCTTTACCCATTCATTCATCGATGGGCATCTAGGTTGCTTCCATGTTCTAACTATTGTACAGAGAGCTGCAATGAACGTTGGTGTACAGATACCTCTTTCAGTTTTGATTTCATCAGGGTATAAGCCTACGAGTGGGATTGCTGGGTCCTGTGGTGCTTCTATTTTTAGTTTTTTAAGAAATCTCCATACTATCTTCCATAGAGGCTGTATCAATTTACATTCCCACCAGCAATGCAAGAGTGTTCCCTTTTCTCCACACCCTCTCCAGCATTTATTGTCTGTCGATTTGTGGATGATGGCCATTGTGATGGGTGTGAGGTGATATCTCATTGTAGTTTTGATTTGCATTAAAAATATGGAACACTTTGTGAATTTGCATGTCATCCTTGCGTAGGGGCCATGCTAATCTACTCTGTATCGTTCCAATTTTAGTATATGTGCTGCCAAAGCGAGCACAAGATATTAGATTTAAAACTGTTGGAAAGGAAGTGTTGGGAGCTATAGTCAGTGAAGAGAGTGTGTAAGAAGACCGTCCTCAAAGGGTTGAATACCATTAAGTCTTCTGAGGGCAAGTCTATGGCAGGAGCTGACTGCTTCCCTGACAGCTAAGGCGTTTCCAAAGTGCATTGTTTGCTAAATTTCTAAACAGTGATGGGTATTGCTGAGGCTACAGGGGACCCAGGCCAGGGGAGAAAGGCCACTACCCTAAACACTTTAAGATCACCAGTGCAACTGGAAGGATGGCTTTAAAATTCTGATCTCTCCAAATTTCCTTAGGAATGTTCACTATGAGTTTTATTGTTAGATTACAAACATCTAAAGTAGAAGGATGGGGAACGGTATGCCTAGTCCCAAATCCTACAGACATCTTTCTTTAAGATGCTCAATCTACCTGATAAATATAACAAATTAACGTAATAGCATATTTCATTTATTAGTTTAGAATCACAGGTTTTTTGGAACTAGAGGTGACTTAACTATTTCCTAGCCTAATCCTAATCTTTTCATCACTTCTTCATCATTTCTTCATTTTTTGAAATATTATTGTCTTAACTAACATGATTTTCTGAAATATGATTCATTTTCCCTACTTGCTAAGCAGCTATATATGGCTTCCAGTTAGGATTTTCTTATCAGCAGGAAATACCCATGTTATAATACTAATTTCTGCTAGAACTAACAGAGGTCAACATAAATACTTTTGTTACAGAGTGATGGTGTGAAGCCATACCACTTTCAACTGTGTGATTTCTATTAGACTTTAATACTGAGAATAGTTCTTGGGTTCTGCATCTAGGATTCAGGGGTTCAAGGACCCCATTCTGGAAAATAGCTAGCCCAATTTATCTTTTATATGAAGACACTGAGACCCAGGGAAGTTATGTAATGGAGCCAAAATCTGATTAGTGTTATCTAAAATAGTCTGTTTGGGCTTGTCCCTTTGTTAGTATTCCTTAGCAGAAAACAGGGCCTTGAGGAATCTGACTTTTAAAAAACCTGTGGCTTTATCTTATAGCACAGAGGCAGAAACCATTGAATATTTGCATCTTTACCTCCATAGGACCTAGCACAGCGCCTTATGCTGGTGAGGACTTATTAAATCCCTATTGGGTGATGGAGTTGCAGGGAGGTGACTGAGATGTTAGAGGTTTGTTGCAGGTTTCGGAAGTGGAATTCTAGGTGAGACATTGCCAGGGGATTCCTGGGCAGCTAGTGGTCAGTCCTGGGGGAATGAGTACCTGTAGGGAGGGAACTGGGAAAGAGGGCGGGCACTGTGCCAGAGATGCCATCCTTAGTTTTCACCAGTTCAGAGATAGCTAACATGGGAGGGTTCTCCCAAACTTCGCCTTAGCATCTCCTTGCTCTTTGTTGCTCTTCTAGATTTGGAGTAGGACTTCTCAGGGTTTGACAAGACAGGCTATCCTCTCAGTCCTCTGCTAGAAGCCTTCTGAGCCTACCTGTTGGCCTCAGGAGACGTCCAAACAGGGCTTGCAAAGCCTTTCGTGATCTGCCACCCACCAGCTTCTTCAACCTGGTCCCTCTGTCTCTCTTGGCATTTCGTCCTCATGCTCAGCATCCTGGACTATTTGTGGCTCCCCTTCCTCACCTTGAACCTTTGTGCAGACTCCTTCTTCCTTGAACTTTCATTTCCCTCCCTTGTTCTCCAAGCTAGCTAATTCCTCCTTCCTCCTGGAATCTTTCTCTGCTACTCTCTTCACCTCTCCCCTGAGATTGATTCAACACCATTCTAGGTTCTCACTGCTAGAAACCTTTATCATACTGCTTCAGCAGGAATTGACAACATAACCTCTAGTTCCGCTACCCACTCCCTTCTGTTAGACAAACAGTAACAGGAAGTTGAGGTTGTTGTCCTTGGGCAACAGGAGGAACCATTTAAAAACAGTATTGGTCACAGACGGCTGCCTGGACCGGTGGGACCTTGATCCTGCCTCTCTCTCCATTCGAATTGGAATGTGGAGTCAATTCTCCAGATATTCTGTATCATGTGTGCGCAGTGTAATCAGTTGTTCAGTCTTGTCCAACTCTCTGAAGACTTATGGACTGTAGCCTGTCAGGTTCCTCTGTTCAGGGAAAAAATTCTGACTTTTAAAAAACCTGTGGCTTTATCTTATAGCACAGAGGCAGAAACCATTGAATATTTGCATCTTTACCTCCATAGGACCTAGCACAGCGCCTTATGCTGGTGAGGACTTATTAAATCCCTATTGGGTGATGGAGTTGCAGGGAGGTGACTGAGATGTTAGAGGTTTGTTGCAGGTTTCGGAAGTGGAATTCTAGGTGAGACATTGCCAGGGGATTCCTGGGCAGCTAGTGGTCAGTCCTGGGGGAATGAGTACCTGTAGGGAGGGAACTGGGAAAGAGGGCGGGCACTGTGCCAGAGATGCCATCCTTAGTTTTCACCAGTTCAGAGATAGCTAACATGGGAGGGTTCTCCCAAACTTCGCCTTAGCATCTCCTTGCTCTTTGTTGCTCTTCTAGATTTGGAGTAGGACTTCTCAGGGTTTGACAAGACAGGCTATCCTCTCAGTCCTCTGCTAGAAGCCTTCTGAGCCTACCTGTTGGCCTCAGGAGACGTCCAAACAGGGCTTGCAAAGCCTTTCGTGATCTGCCACCCACCAGCTTCTTCAACCTGGTCCCTCTGTCTCTCTTGGCATTTCGTCCTCATGCTCAGCATCCTGGACTATTTGTGGCTCCCCTTCCTCACCTTGAACCTTTGTGCAGACTCCTTCTTCCTTGAACTTTCATTTCCCTCCCTTGTTCTCCAAGCTAGCTAATTCCTCCTTCCTCCTGGAATCTTTCTCTGCTACTCTCTTCACCTCTCCCCTGAGATTGATTCAACACCATTCTAGGTTCTCACTGCTAGAAACCTTTATCATACTGCTTCAGCAGGAATTGACAACATAACCTCTAGTTCCGCTACCCACTCCCTTCTGTTAGACAAACAGTAACAGGAAGTTGAGGTTGTTGTCCTTGGGCAACAGGAGGAACCATTTAAAAACAGTATTGGTCACAGACGGCTGCCTGGACCGGTGGGACCTTGATCCTGCCTCTCTCTCCATTCGAATTGGAATGTGGAGTCAATTCTCCAGATATTCTGTATCATGTGTGCGCAGTGTAATCAGTTGTTCAGTCTTGTCCAACTCTCTGAAGCCTTATGGACTGTAGCCTGTCAGGTTCCTCTGTTCAGGGAATTTTTCAGGCAAGAATACTGGAGTGAATTGCTATTTCCTTCTCCAGGGGATCTTCCCGACTTAGGGATCAAATCCACATCTCTTGTCTCTCTTGCATGGGCAGGTGGCTTCTCTGGCACTGCACCACCTGGGAAGCCCCTGTTTCATATGGGGAATTACATTTTTATGAGGGACTGTTAACTTCCACACTAAAATTAGCTTATATTCCAAACTTTCCTCAAAGGGTTTTTTGATTGTTCATAAAGTTTTGTATATGCAACCCTACCTCAATTTCTCTGTCTCTCCAAACCAATACCCCGTGTTGCTCTGTGGTTCTTAATTAAATGCTTCTTTAAGTTTTAGACCAAATCATGAGCATCTTCTTGCCTGGTCACCTGACACTGTGTTTCACTTCACACATTCACCCCTCACCCTCCCTCCATCCTAGTTTTAAGCTTGGTCATGTCTGTTGTTTTTGCAGAGCCCTGGGACACTGTACATGGCTCAATCTATGTCAGTTGATAGCAGCACTCCCATGTAATTATTTCTTCACTATCACATCCCCAGTAGGTGAGCCGGGGAGGGTTTCACGTAGGGTGACTTTGAACGTTGGATGGGAGTCTGTCAGGTGAAAAGGAAAGTGAGAGCAGAAGCATACATCAAGGAGGGAGGTATGACAGAGATTTTGACTGAGGGACAGTAAAAACTTCAGTGTGGCTACAGTATACAGGGGGCTAGTGGTAAAGAGCCCACGTGCCAATGCAGGAGACACGGATTCCTTCCTGGGTCTGGAAGATCCCTTGGAGGAGGAAATGGCAACCCCTGGAGGGCTATAGTCCATGGGGTTGCAAAGAGTAGGGCGTGACTTAGCGACTAAACAATATTACCCAGGTATCACCCAATCAAAACAAATGTGGGCCACAACCAACCAGTTCTTTTTAGGAACTAAGGGGCCTCAGCTGGAGTGAAGGCAAGCACGGAAGCAGTACTATCTAGCTGCGCTAGGAAATGGACCCCCATCAAGGAGGGTCCTTGATGTCCTCTAGGATCTTATCCATCTCTAGTCCATAATAATCCATACCATTCTCAAATAAGCTAAGTTTACCCAACTTTGTAGGCACATTGTTATGTGGCTGGCCTCAGCGCCACGCTAGAGAGAACAAAGCTGGAGAGAAATGGAAATGACCTGCTCAGTGTGTTATGTGTTCTCTTTCTCGATCCTCACCCAGTCTTGGGAGGTTAGGCATCATCAGGTGTGTTTTGCTATTGCGGAAACTGAGACTTGCATGGCTGGCTGGTTCCTCAACAGGTGGTGAGGGGCTTCTAGCAGAGGTCCTTCCTGCTCCCCAGTGTGCTTTTGCCTGTCACTCTGGACTCCTCTTCTTCAGCTTGACCTTCAAGGGCATTTACCATTTCTCCCTCACCTATCCAGACATCCAACCCGTGTTTAAGAAAAACAACTGAAAGGTATAATTTTATTTCACACACAAAAAATGTGACATGCGATACCCATCCCCTAACAAACTACAAACTCTTGGAATACAGGAAAAAAAGGAGATCCAACCAGTCTCGATGAGACAAAAATTTGGTTTCACAAAGTTGAAAAATCCATTACAAAGTCTCTGTTATATAAATATAGTCAGTCTTATCTTTAATATAGAGTAAGACCAAAAAAAAACTTTGTTGAAAAACATAGAAATTTGGTTTCCTTGAAAATCCTTCATTGGATGGGAGTCTGTCAGGTGAAAAGGAAAGTGAGAGCAGAAGCATACATCAAGGAGGGAGGTATGACAGAGATTTTGACTGAGGGACAGTAAAAACTTCAGTGTGGCTACAGTATACAGGGGGCTAGTGGTAAAGAGCCCACGTGCCAATGCAGGAGACACGGATTCCTTCCTGGGTCTGGAAGATCCCTTGGAGGAGGAAATGGCAACCCCTGGAGGGCTATAGTCCATGGGGTTGCAAAGAGTAGGGCGTGACTTAGCGACTAAACAATATTACCCAGGTATCACCCAATCAAAACAAATGTGGGCCACAACCAACCAGCTGAGAGAATTCTTTTTAGGAACTAAGGGGCCTCAGCTGGAGTGAAGGCAAGCACGGAAGCAGTACTATCTAGCTGCGCTAGGAAATGGACCCCCATCAAGGAGGGTCCTTGATGTCCTCTAGGATCTTATCCATCTCTAGTCCATAATAATCCATACCATTCTCAAATAAGCTAAGTTTACCCAACTTTGTAGGCACATTGTTATGTGGCTGGCCTCAGCGCCACGCTAGAGAGAACAAAGCTGGAGAGAAATGGAAATGACCTGCTCAGTGTGTTATGTGTTCTCTTTCTCGATCCTCACCCAGTCTTGGGAGGTTAGGCATCATCAGGTGTGTTTTGCTATTGCGGAAACTGAGACTTGCATGGCTGGCTGGTTCCTCAACAGGTGGTGAGGGGCTTCTAGCAGAGGTCCTTCCTGCTCCCCAGTGTGCTTTTGCCTGTCACTCTGGACTCCTCTTCTTCAGCTTGACCTTCAAGGGCATTTACCATTTCTCCCTCACCTATCCAGACATCCAACCCGTGTTTAAGAAAAACAACTGAAAGGTATAATTTTATTTCACACACAAAAAATGTGACATGCGATACCCATCCCCTAACAAACTACAAACTCTTGGAATACAGGAAAAAAAGGAGATCCAACCAGTCTCGATGAGACAAAAATTTGGTTTCACAAAGTTGAAAAATCCATTACAAAGTCTCTGTTATATAAATATAGTCAGTCTTATCTTTAATATAGAGTAAGACCAAAAAAAAAAAAACTTTGTTGGCATAAGAAATCCCCTGGTCCTTGAATAGACTGCAGTCTTCATTTGTGCTCTCAGTCAAACACAGTGACACCTACGTGGTGAGAATTTCATGTGTGTTCTTAGACTCCAGAGAACCAAGTGCGATTTAAGTATTCTATCTCAAGCCCCCCCTTCCTCCCCTAAAAGCCTGTGCAAAATGCTATCGCCTTAGTTCACTAAAGATTTTTTTCTTCCCATCTAAAGCAACATGTGTGTGTTCTAAATTTTTGTGAGTATACTAAAATTGAATTGTATATTTTAAATAAGTAAATTATATAGTATTTGAATTACACATCAATAGAGCTATTAAAAAATATCTAACATGTCCTGAGTTGCTAGGGAAGCAACAAGTGACCCTAATAACATAACTCAGGAGGTCCTGGCAGGATTCAGGGACTATTTGCACAAGTTGGCACACTAAGGCATATAGAAAGGAGACCCGTAAAATATTATGATTGGGGGCTTCCCTGGTGGTCCAGTGGGTAAAGAGGCCGCCTTGCAGTGCAAGGGGCACCAGTTTGATCCCTGGCCTGAGAAAATCCCATGTGCTGTGGAGCAGCTGGACTGATGTGTCCACTTATGAGCCAGCACTCTGGCGCACATGCACCCAGAGCCAGTGCTCTGCAACGAGAGAGGCCACTGCAATGGGAGGCCCACACAGGCTGAAGAATAAAGATGGATGAAAATAAATAAATAAAAAATCAATAAAAGAGGCCAAAATTAAAAAAGAAAAAAAAAATATATATATTCTGATTAAGTCAGTGGAGTTGAGGTTGCTCTAGGGCCACTTAGTTTCAAGGTGTCAGAAAAGGGACTTCCTAATGGTCCAGGGGCTAAGACTCTGCTCTCCCAATGCAGGGAGCCTAGGTTCGATCCCTGGTCGGGGAACTAGATCCCACATGGGGCAACTAAAAATTAACTGCATGCTGCAACTAAGACCTGGTGCAACCAAATAAATAAGTAAAAGATGTTAGAATAAGGAAGTCAATGGGGTAGGTAGGTTTTCTGATTGATTCTAGCATAGTTCGTGAACCTTCAGTGGCCTTTGCCAGTCTCTGTAAAAAGCACAAAAGTGAAAAAAAACCAAAACCGGTCCTTGAATAGACTGCAGTCTTCATT
The DNA here is from genome assembly GCA_022376925.1 of Tragulus kanchil. Lineage (NCBI taxonomy): Eukaryota > Metazoa > Chordata > Mammalia > Artiodactyla > Tragulidae > Tragulus > Tragulus kanchil. The sequence goes on from JAIOJX010000024.1 coordinate 140,227,566, forward strand.
TGTGCTCTCAGTCAAACACAGTGACACCTACGTGGTGAGAATTTCATGTGTGTTCTTAGACTCCAGAGAACCAAGTGCGATTTAAGTATTCTATCTCAAGCCCCCCCTTCCTCCCCTAAAAGCCTGTGCAAAATGCTATCGCCTTAGTTCACTAAAGATTTTTTTCTTCCCATCTAAAGCAACATGTGTGTGTTCTAAATTTTTGTGAGTATACTAAAATTGAATTGTATATTTTAAATAAGTAAATTATATAGTATTTGAATTACACATCAATAGAGCTATTAAAAAATATCTAACATGTCCTGAGTTGCTAGGGAAGCAACAAGTGACCCTAATAACATAACTCAGGAGGTCCTGGCAGGATTCAGGGACTATTTGCACAAGTTGGCACACTAAGGCATATAGAAAGGAGACCCGTAAAATATTATGATTGGGGGCTTCCCTGGTGGTCCAGTGGGTAAAGAGGCCGCCTTGCAGTGCAAGGGGCACCAGTTTGATCCCTGGCCTGAGAAAATCCCATGTGCTGTGGAGCAGCTGGACTGATGTGTCCACTTATGAGCCAGCACTCTGGCGCACATGCACCCAGAGCCAGTGCTCTGCAACGAGAGAGGCCACTGCAATGGGAGGCCCACACAGGCTGAAGAATAAAGATGGATGAAAATAAATAAATAAAAAATCAATAAAAGAGGCCAAAATTAAAAAAGAAAAAAAATATATATATTCTGATTAAGTCAGTGGAGTTGAGGTTGCTCTAGGGCCACTTAGTTTCAAGGTGTCAGAAAAGGGACTTCCTAATGGTCCAGGGGCTAAGACTCTGCTCTCCCAATGCAGGGAGCCTAGGTTCGATCCCTGGTCGGGGAACTAGATCCCACATGGGGCAACTAAAAATTAACTGCATGCTGCAACTAAGACCTGGTGCAACCAAATAAATAAGTAAAAGATGTTAGAATAAGGAAGTCAATGGGGTAGGTAGGTTTTCTGATTGATTCTAGCATAGTTCGTGAACCTTCAGTGGCCTTTGCCACAATATAAAGTTATTTGGTGGAAAAGCAGATGCTCAGGGCATTGTTGAGGCTCCAGAAAACTAGACTGGAACTCAGAAGTTCTGGCTGTTTGCCTCCACTGGGAGAAATTTCACCATGGCCACAGGTTCTGAGAGCCTGAGACCCACAAGAGAAGGGAGAATTTAGATACCAAAGAAAAACTTTTAGATTTATTGAACCAAAGGGATTGTCTGCCTTCAGTCATGCTGTGGTTGACCAGAAGTCACAGCAGGGTTCCAGTTCTCACAGACTCTTTTATAATACCATTGCTAGGGCGGCAGGTGCTGATCAGAGCAGCAAACCATTATGTAGCGGATGACATTTACAAGTGTCATCTCCATTCTTTACCTACCATCTGGTCACCAAATGGCCATTTGAGAAAGGAGACAGGCACAAACCACGGGCAACTGGGCCCTTGAACAAGGATGTCAATCTTACCAGATAGTAAGGGAAGGAGAATTGCCATTAGTAGAAAGAAAAAGAGAATTTAAACTCTCGCTCTGGTTTTATCATTCTAGTTACTTACAGTTCATCCCTTCTACTTGTTGTGAAAGTAGAGAAAGGGGGCAGAATGTACATTCACTTTACTTACCTTTCAAAATGGATGCTACCAGAAGGTAGGACCAGAAGTCATTTGAGTTGTTTAGCACACAAAGGAAAGCAGAACAGTAGAAGGCAAAGACAGACTTGAAAAGTGTGAGGGGATCGCAGTTTGGCAAACACCTTGTCCAATGCCCCCCAGTGTTTCCTCCTCGAAGGCTGATCTGGATCTACTTACTGCTGGGCCATGGGCTAGAAATCCATGCCTTTCTTGGCCAGCCTACAGGTTGCTCATTCTGTGGCCGAGCAGATGAACTCAGCTTAGAAGCGGACATCATGGCCACATCAGGACCATCCTGTTGTGGGCTGGCTCTCCAGCATGGCCCCATGCAACTAAGACCTGGTGCAACCAAATAAATAAGTAAAAGATGTTAGAATAAGGAAGTCAATGGGGTAGGTAGGTTTTCTGATTGATTCTAGCATAGTTCGTGAACCTTCAGTGGCCTTTGCCACAATATAAAGTTATTTGGTGGAAAAGCAGATGCTCAGGGCATTGTTGAGGCTCCAGAAAACTAGACTGGAACTCAGAAGTTCTGGCTGTTTGCCTCCACTGGGAGAAATTTCACCATGGCCACAGGTTCTGAGAGCCTGAGACCCACAAGAGAAGGGAGAATTTAGATACCAAAGAAAAACTTTTAGATTTATTGAACCAAAGGGATTGTCTGCCTTCAGTCATGCTGTGGTTGACCAGAAGTCACAGCAGGGTTCCAGTTCTCACAGACTCTTTTATAATACCATTGCTAGGGCGGCAGGTGCTGATCAGAGCAGCAAACCATTATGTAGCGGATGACATTTACAAGTGTCATCTCCATTCTTTACCTACCATCTGGTCACCAAATGGCCATTTGAGAAAGGAGACAGGCACAAACCACGGGCAACTGGGCCCTTGAACAAGGATGTCAATCTTACCAGATAGTAAGGGAAGGAGAATTGCCATTAGTAGAAAGAAAAAGAGAATTTAAACTCTCGCTCTGGTTTTATCATTCTAGTTACTTACAGTTCATCCCTTCTACTTGTTGTGAAAGTAGAGAAAGGGGGCAGAATGTACATTCACTTTACTTACCTTTCAAAATGGATGCTACCAGAAGGTAGGACCAGAAGTCATTTGAGTTGTTTAGCACACAAAGGAAAGCAGAACAGTAGAAGGCAAAGACAGACTTGAAAAGTGTGAGGGGATCGCAGTTTGGCAAACACCTTGTCCAATGCCCCCCAGTGTTTCCTCCTCGAAGGCTGATCTGGATCTACTTACTGCTGGGCCATGGGCTAGAAATCCATGCCTTTCTTGGCCAGCCTACAGGTTGCTCATTCTGTGGCCGAGCAGATGAACTCAGCTTAGAAGCGGACATCATGGCCACATCAGGACCATCCTGTTGTGGGCTGGCTCTCCAGCATGGCCCCATGAAAATCTTGACCTTGTGTTCTTCCAAAAAATGATACACCCTGTTCGTTAATATGGTCCAAGCCTCTAGGTATAGGGTACACACAGATGAGGAATTTTCCTCACTGGCAGTGTTTGACATTTCTGGGTGAAAGCAAATAGAGAATAAAGCTAGAACATCTGGGTTTGGGGCTTACCTGGTTCCCTTTAATGTCACAGGGAGATGGTGGGAGATTAAAAAAGAAAAAAAAAGGCAGGGCTGGGAGGAGAATATATCCATCAGGGCTTTGGGCATTTTCTCAACAAACTTTTTCCTTTGGTTCCAGTGAGAATAGCTATAGCTTACTTGAGAAATGGGAATAAAGTACCCAACTTAATAAATAAAACCTTCCTTTATTGCCTCTTTGTGCTTATCAACCTTTTGTTACCAAGGGCTTACTCATCTGGCCTCCAGCCTATTGAATGAGTTATCCTAGAGATGAGTCCAGGCAACCAGGAAGATGGTCCATCAGGGGAGGCCAGTACCCTCCTCACCTAGCTTCTCTACCAAAGAGATCATGAAGTGAGGACCATGACCAAGGAAACTCCCGACTGCTTCTGCCCTGAAGTAAGAGGACAGGTGGAGTAGCTTCTGTACTTCAAGAGAGAAAAATATTTTTCTTTCAGATCTATAAGAAATGTGAGCAGATGAAGCTATGGCTCTGACAGCTGGTCCATTTTGGAAAACATGACGTAAGCAAGGGAGTAATATATAGACAAAGTGTGGGTATATTTGGCAGGTTCGAGGCAAGCCGAAAGGAAGGTTTCGGAACTCTATAAAGAAAAAAAAAAAAAGATCTGAAATTCAAACTTCTTCTGATAAGGCCACAACAAAGAGATTTCCAGCAGTGGGTGTTGCAGGAAGGTGGCACCCACATTGCCACAGGCTTGAACGGTGATGCGCCCAGGCGAGGCGGCAGGTGAGGCCAGGCAGTTCCCCTCACATGTCCATGTCCGGGCCTCCTGAGGAGGTCTTCAGTGGCACCGAGTCAAAGCCGTCAGGAGTCCTCTGAAAGAGAGGGTGACGAGTTGGCTGCTGCACGTGGGCACATTTGGGAAACAAAGGAGAGAAACAGAAAGTAGGTGACAGGAAAAAACCCTCGTGCAATTCCTGCTTTCAGTGACTTTGTGGAAGCATGGACACGAGAGAGCCTGTGTTCTCCTCGCTCCTTTCAGTCAGAGGATGAGAAATAGCCCTAAGAAATATCCCTAAATAGCCTTGCTGTGCATATTTGTTGAATTCTAAAAGTTCCAGAAAGACTCAAAGGGTCCCACGGCAAACTGTTCTCCCATTGGTTAAAACAAAAAAATTCAAGGTCTAGGGAGGTCAAGGGAGTTACTCTGGAAGGTCAGCACAAAGGGAATGAGATTTGGTCAAGTAAAGGCCTACCCACCTGCCTTTCCTCTTCCCCTCCCCAGTCAGTTCAGATGAGCCAGTTCAGAGCAGCAGTGAGCTGAGGGCGCCAGCAGCAGAGGGCGATGGCCCTGGAGGAATTGCATGAATGCTCTCTGCTTGCCTCAGGCCCAGTCACAGTGCTGTCCGTATTGCCTTTATGAGCTTCAGACTCATTCGGTCACCCACACAGAGCCAGCTCTCCCAGCTTAGAGGAAGGAAGCTGTGACTCAGCCCCCAAAGGCCTGAAGCCTGACATCCAGGGGACAGCACCCTCCACTGGCCAACAGAGCCTCACTTCTCTCAGGAGTTGGTCCTAGAGATCACCTCTTCCCCTCCCTCCAAAAAAAAAAAAAAAAGATGGGAGGAGGGGAAGTGAGTGTGAACCACAACACGTGTGGTTCAGTACTCCTTCTGGAAGTTAAAAGGCCGAAACAGTCCATTCACTGGAGTGCATGTTGGGAGAGAAGAAGTCTAGTGAAGAGCAGCCTTGGGCCCCAGGGGAAAAAGTGTTGCTGTGGAAATACCGAAGGCAGAATGGAGGGAGCAGAACAGTGGTCCCTGAACCATTGGGGCCGTTCGGTGTCCTAGGACTGGTGTCTTCTCCAGCCCTCGAGGCTGGCCTCAGTGCACTGGCCAGCCTCCCTACCTTGGAGGTAAACGATTTGATCTTTCCAAAGAGTGACTTCTTGCTAGTAAAGATGAGGTCATCCTCCACATCCTCGCCTTCCATTATGGCGCAGCTGTCGGCGGCCGGCAGGTCACAGTCCTTGAGGCTAGCGTCATCACCAGTTTGGAGTACTTGTACTCTAGCCTATGAGACCGAGTAAACAAAGGAGAGAAACAGAAAGTAGGTGACAGGAAAAAACCCTCGTGCAATTCCTGCTTTCAGTGACTTTGTGGAAGCATGGACACGAGAGAGCCTGTGTTCTCCTCGCTCCTTTCAGTCAGAGGATGAGAAATAGCCCTAAGAAATATCCCTAAATAGCCTTGCTGTGCATATTTGTTGAATTCTAAAAGTTCCAGAAAGACTCAAAGGGTCCCACGGCAAACTGTTCTCCCATTGGTTAAAACAAAAAAATTCAAGGTCTAGGGAGGTCAAGGGAGTTACTCTGGAAGGTCAGCACAAAGGGAATGAGATTTGGTCAAGTAAAGGCCTACCCACCTGCCTTTCCTCTTCCCCTCCCCAGTCAGTTCAGATGAGCCAGTTCAGAGCAGCAGTGAGCTGAGGGCGCCAGCAGCAGAGGGCGATGGCCCTGGAGGAATTGCATGAATGCTCTCTGCTTGCCTCAGGCCCAGTCACAGTGCTGTCCGTATTGCCTTTATGAGCTTCAGACTCATTCGGTCACCCACACAGAGCCAGCTCTCCCAGCTTAGAGGAAGGAAGCTGTGACTCAGCCCCCAAAGGCCTGAAGCCTGACATCCAGGGGACAGCACCCTCCACTGGCCAACAGAGCCTCACTTCTCTCAGGAGTTGGTCCTAGAGATCACCTCTTCCCCTCCCTCCAAAAAAAAAAAAAAAAGATGGGGGGAGGGCAAGTGAGTGTGAACCACAACACGTGTGGTTCAGTACTCCTTCTGGAAGTTAAAAGGCCGAAACAGTCCATTCACTGGAGTGCATGTTGGGAGAGAAGAAGTCTAGTGAAGAGCAGCCTTGGGCCCCAGGGGAAAAAGTGTTGCTGTGGAAATACCGAAGGCAGAATGGAGGGAGCAGAACAGTGGTCCCTGAACCATTGGGGCCGTTCGGTGTCCTAGGACTGGTGTCTTCTCCAGCCCTCGAGGCTGGCCTCAGTGCACTGGCCAGCCTCCCTACCTTGGAGGTAAACGATTTGATCTTTCCAAAGAGTGACTTCTTGCTAGTAAAGATGAGGTCATCCTCCACATCCTCGCCTTCCATTATGGCGCAGCTGTCGGCGGCCGGCAGGTCACAGTCCTTGAGGCTAGCGTTCATCACCAGTTTGGAGTACTTGTACTCTAGCCTATGAGACGAGGGATGGGGCAGATAAGACACCAAATGCAGAATAAAAGGGAAAGGGGGAGAAAGGTTGGGCTATAAAGAGACGTTCCCATACCATGGGTAATGGAACTGAAGCATAGCAAAATGGTGTTGGGTTGGGCAGTTGACTAAGGAATCTGGCTCCCAAATCAAGGATCTTTCTCCTTAAATCTAGGTGTTACCTGTGATCTCAAAGCTTAATAGAAATCATGGAAGCATAAAGTCATTATTGTTTATTATTAATAATAACAAATTAAGAATTCTCTTTGTGTTTCTTTTGAGATCTAACAGGTTTTCATAGACTGCCAGGTGGTCCCATCCCTGTTCAGGAGTCAGGATGCATGCATGCTCAGTCGCTTCAGTTATGTCCAACTCTTTGCAACCCCATGGACTGTAGCCTGCCAGGCTCCTGAGTCCATGAGATTCTCCAGGCAAGAATACTGGAATGGGTTGCCGGGCACTCCTGCAGGGGACCTTCCCCACCCAGGGATGGAATCTTTGTCTCCTGCATTTCCTTCATGGCATGTGGATTTTTTACTGTGGAGCCACTGGGGAAGCCCGTGGGGAGTCAGGATAACCAAGGCATACACTGGATAAGTGGCTCAACAGGTCTCTGGCCAGAGTCACAGGGATTGTGGCCAACACCAGAGAGTATCCCTATGAACTTATATTCTCCACCCAGCTCAATGATCCAATCCTGTCCATCCCCAAACCCCATCATGTACTTTTGATTCTTTTTCCAAAAGTAACAGGTCAAGACGGTGAGCAGGATGGCAGTGCAGGTGCCTGCGGAGATGCCCACTTTCAGCCAGAAGTCTATCGTTTTGCAGATGGTGACTCGCTGCTCCGGCAGGGAGATGCCACCTGAGCACAGCTTTGGTTCTCGCCACACGTAAGTAGTCTTCTATTGGGTAGAAAAACAAGGAACTCAGATATCACGTCCACTTTTCTCCTGGGAAGTCCCCAAGCAGGGATGCCTACCTGGATCCCGGCTACGCAGCTGCTGACGATAGCGTGGTAGTCGGCAGCTGAGCAGAGGGGGCAAGCGGCCACGCTCTCCCACAGGAAGTGGAAGTTACACCCATCGCAGGTCCCATCAGAGCATGTGCTAGCAGGGCAGAAAGGAGACTTGAGTGCATGCTCGCTGGACTACAGGGAAGATCTGGGTGGAGTCCGGTCATCTCATAACTTGCCTGATCCATCCTCTCCTTGCCCAACTGTCAGCTCCATCATGGCCCTTCCAACTGTTCCTTAACCCAGGTTTTGCTCTCCGATTTCCCTGATGATAAGAGTTAGCCTTCACCAGGGACCCCATTTTTTGGGATCTGCCGCACTCTGGCTCAATTTTCGGAAGCATAAAGTCATTATTGTTATAGATCCTTTGTGTTTCTTTTGAGATCTAACAGGTTTTCATAGACTGCCAGGTGGTCCCATCCCTGTTCAGGAGTCAGGATGCATGCATGCTCAGTCGCTTCAGTTATGTCCAACTCTTGCAACCCCATGGACTGTAGCCTGCCAGGCTCCTGAGTCCATGAGATTCTCCAGGCAAGAATACTGGAATGGGTTGCCGGGCACTCCTGCAGGGGACCTTCCCCACCCAGGGATGGAATCTTTGTCTCCTGCATTTCCTTCATGGCATGTGGATTTTTTACTGTGGAGCCACTGGGGAAGCCCGTGGGGAGTCAGGATAACCAAGGCATACACTGGATAAGTGGCTCAACAGGTCTCTGGCCAGAGTCACAGGGATTGTGGCCAACACCAGAGAGTATCCCTATGAACTTATATTCTCCACCCAGCTCAATGATCCAATCCTGTCCATCCCCAAACCCCATCATGTACTTTTGATTCTTTTTCCAAAAGTAACAGGTCAAGACGGTGAGCAGGATGGCAGTGCAGGTGCCTGGAGATGCCCACTTTCAGCCAGAAGTCTATCGTTTTGCAGATGGTGACTCGCTGCTCCGGCAGGGAGATGCCACCTGAGCACAGCTTTGGTTCTCGCCACACGTAAGTAGTCTTCTATTGGGTAGAAAAACAAGGAACTCAGATATCACGTCCACTTTTCTCCTGGGAAGTCCCCAAGCAGGGATGCCTACCTGGATCCCGGCTACGCAGCTGCTGACGATAGCGTGGTAGTCGGCAGCTGAGCAGAGGGGGCAAGCGGCCACGCTCTCCCACAGGAAGTGGAAGTTACACCCATCGCAGGTCCCATCAGAGCATGTGCTAGCAGGGCAGAAAGGAGACTTGAGTGCATGCTCGCTGGACTACAGGGAAGATCTGGGTGGAGTCCGGTCATCTCATAACTTGCCTGATCCATCCTCTCCTTGCCCAACTGTCAGCTCCATCATGGCCCTTCCAACTGTTCCTTAACCCAGGTTTTGCTCTCCGATTTCCCTGATGATAAGAGACCTTTCCAGCCTTCACCAGGGACCCCACCCTCTGGCCTTTTGTTTCTGCTGACATCAGATGAGAACTCCTGCAAGCTGTCTGAGCTCTAGCATGGCTGCCCAACTAACCACTCAGAAGCTCCTGTTCTCCCCATGGACGCAGGATATTTTGCAAAAGTCACTTTTCTTTTTCTAGTTTAAACTTTGTATTTTCTATCGGGGTATAACCGACTAAAAAACAATGTTGTGATAGTTTCAAGTGGACAGTGAAGGGACTTCACCATCCATATACATGTGTCCATTCTCCCCCAAACTCCCCTTCCATCCAGGCCGCCACATAACATTGAGCAGAGTTCCAGGTGCTGTACAGTAGGGCCTGGTTGGTTATCTATTTTAAAGAAAGCAGGGTATACAGCTTCCTGTGGAGGACTGAGTGGGGGGCAGTGTTCAGGAATGAACTTCAGGGCACTGTACTCTGCATGTACTTTAACGTTTGCAAGGACAGTGCTCATACACTTTGACACCACCGTTGGCTCACAGTGCGCTGCCTAGCTCCCCATCTCCCTGATCAGTCATTGTCTAGAAGCAGCATTTCCCAAACCATCTTCCTCAAGACACAGGTGCCCCTTAAGACGTTAGTGTTAGGTGAAGAGAGGAAGGTAGGGGGAAGGTTTGTTGTTACTGTTTAGTCGCTCAGTCCTGTCCGATTCTTTTGCAGCCCCATGTGCTGGGGCCCACCAGTCTCCTCTGTCCATGGGATTTCCCAGGCAAGAATACCGGAGTGGGTTGCCATTTCCTTCTCCAGGGGACCTTCCTGACCCAGAGAACGAATCTGCATCTGGATCGAATCTGCACTGGCAGGCCTATTCTTTACTACTGAGACACCAGGGAAGCCTGAGGATAAGGGTACTGTAATCAAATTAGTTCAGGAGTCCTCAGGTTAGTGCCCTCAGCTACTAAATTCAGAATTGGGTCTTTTAGTTTAGACAGATTCCTAGGATTCCCTAAACCTTTACTAATTTGATAATAAGAAAGATCTAGTCTCTTGTTACCTCAAATCTCATTGACTCCTTTAATCCTCATAACAACCACTGAAAGGAATCTAATATTATTCCCTTTTACTGCTCCTTGCCTCCAACTGTTCCTTAACCCAGGTTTTGCTCTCCGATTTCCCTGATGATAAGAGACCTTTCCAGCCTTCACCAGGGACCCCACCCTCTGGCCTTTTGTTTCTGCTGACATCAGATGAGAACTCCTGCAAGCTGTCTGAGCTCTAGCATGGCTGCCCAACTAACCACTCAGAAGCTCCTGTTCTCCCCATGGACGCAGGATATTTTGCAAAAGTCACTTTTCTTTTTCTAGTTTAAACTTTGTATTTTCTATCGGGGTATAACCGACTAAAAAACAATGTTGTGATAGTTTCAAGTGGACAGTGAAGGGACTTCACCATCCATATACATGTGTCCATTCTCCCCCAAACTCCCCTTCCATCCAGGCCGCCACATAACATTGAGCAGAGTTCCAGGTGCTGTACAGTAGGGCCTGGTTGGTTATCTATTTTAAAGAAAGCAGGGTATACAGCTTCCTGTGGAGGACTGAGTGGGGGGCAGTGTTCAGGAATGAACTTCAGGGCACTGTACTCTGCATGTACTTTAACGTTTGCAAGGACAGTGCTCATACACTTTGACACCACCGTTGGCTCACAGTGCGCTGCCTAGCTCCCCATCTCCCTGATCAGTCATTGTCTAGAAGCAGCATTTCCCAAACCATCTTCCTCAAGACACAGGTGCCCCTTAAGACGTTAGTGTTAGGTGAAGAGAGGAAGGTAGGGGGAAGGTTTGTTGTTACTGTTTAGTCGCTCAGTCCTGTCCGATTCTTTTGCAGCCCCATGTGCTGGGGCCCACCAGTCTCCTCTGTCCATGGGATTTCCCAGGCAAGAATACCGGAGTGGGTTGCCATTTCCTTCTCCAGGGGACCTTCCTGACCCAGAGAACGAATCTGCATCTGGATCGAATCTGCACTGGCAGGCCTATTCTTTACTACTGAGACACCAGGGAAGCCTGAGGATAAGGGTACTGTAATCAAATTAGTTCAGGAGTCCTCAGGTTAGTGCCCTCAGCTACTAAATTCAGAATTGGGTCTTTTAGTTTAGACAGATTCCTAGGATTCCCTAAACCTTTACTAATTTGATAATAAGAAAGATCTAGTCTCTTGTTACCTCAAATCTCATTGACTCCTTTAATCCTCATAACAACCCCTGGAAGGAATCTAGTATTATTCCCCCCTTTTACAAATCAGGAAGAAGAGGCCTAGAGAAGATAAGAACTGTATGCGTAACAGAGCTGGCAGGTATAGGCGGGGATTCGAATCTGGCCTCAGCCCCAGCCCTTAGTCACTCTGCTAGCCAGCTGCCCACAATGGTCTGGGAGTGTCAGGGTGGCTTCTACTCTCCCTTCTGCTCCATCCTTGACATCTAAAGATCGAGGGTTTGAGGCCATGACTATGTCCCCAAGAGCCCATTAATGGAGCTCAGCTGGTTTTCTCTTTTGGTCTTTCTTCTTCAGCAATCTGTGTTTGGTTTTGGGGACGGAAGGAGGCCCAGGAAGGGAGAATGTCACATCCCTTTACCTTGGCAGCGACAGACTTCCAGGAGCAGGTTTCAGAGGATTGCATCTGAGGCGGACGGTGGTTGATCTCCCAGAGCTGCAGGACTGGGTCACATCATTGGACCTGCAAAGCAAGCAGCCCCCATGGGGGAAGGAGTTACTCATTGGTTCCATGGAGAGTCACTAAGTGAAGTCAGCATGGAACTGACTGGGGAGACCTGGTCAAGGGGAAATGCACTGGGCTAGGAAAGGCCGTGCTGTGCTCAGTGGCTCAGTCATGTCATGAACTGCAGCCCCCCAGGCTCCTCTGTCCAGGGGATTTCCCAAGAATACTTGAGTGGGTTGCCATTTCCTCCTCCAGGGGATCTTCCCGACCCAGGGATCAAACCCACATTTTCTGTGTCTCCTGCACTGCAGGTAGATTCTTCACCACTGAGCCACCAGGGAAGCCCTAGGGAAGGCTAGCAGATGCATAACACCGGAGTCTCCTTAGGTGGGAAGGGTCCTCTGCCCCAGGTCATCCAATATTCCTCGCTGCCACCAGGGACGCACCTGTCCTGGTAACACCCAAGAAGCTGAGCTGGGGACCTCCCAGCCCTCAGCACTCATGGCTGGGCAGGTCTGCTAGACCTTAATAAGCAGTAGGGGGCTAGAGAGGGAGAGATGCCCCAGAGATTGTGGACAAGCCCCGGGTTTCACTTGCATTAGCCTGGACTCTCATGTTCACCTATAAAAGAAGATCACATCTGGGATTCCCAGGGACTCCGCGTGGAAGAGCTCAGCTGGGGAGGTGATGCCATCCAGAGTCGTATCTGTTGTTACCCCTGCCAAATGAGAGCTCCTAGTTAGTTCTCGCTGGTGGCGTTTGGCTGGCAACCACATCAGTTCTCCCAGTAACCACACCCCAGCTTCCTTCATCTCATCACTGCCCGAGTGGCTTTGTCAGTGGCCCCAGGGGCCCTTGGTACCCCAGGACTGAGGAGGAAACAGAGGTCAGGAGATTGGGCCCCTCAACCGGGGCCTTTTAGCTCCAAGCCCAGGAGCCTCACTCACTCTCTCTTACACAGACACACGCTCAAACAGGCAAGGGCACCTGTGTTACTCACCGATAAGTCGGTCTGCGAGGCTGACAGGCTGCGAGGACACCGCTGCCTTGTAGCTTGTCACCTCTGGGGGAACGATGACTGCCTGGCACACGTAAGCTGTGATGGATTTGGAGAAGCCTGACTCGCCCTCGGGAATCCGGAGGTCGGTGACATTGTCGGTGCACATGGACATTTTCTTACCCTGGGCAGGCGGGGTGAGGGGGTGGGGGAGCAAGTGGGAGAGGATGAGTGATCACAGAAGAACTCCCCAAAGAGAACAGGGAGCAGTTTTTCCACTTTTAAAGCTTCAGCCTGGGCTTTCCTGGTGGTCTACTAGGTAAAGAGGCCACCTTGCAGTGCAGGGGGCACCCGTTCGACCCCTGACCTGAGAAGATCCCACGTGCTGTGACTGGACCAGTGTGTCCAGTTACAAGCCAGCGCTCTGGGAGCACATGCACACAGAGTCGGTGCTCTGCAACGAGAGGCCACTGCAATGGGAAGCCCACACAGGCCAAAGAAGTAAGATGGATGAAGATAAATAAATGAAAGACCAATAAAAGAGGCCAAAATTGAAAAAACAACAACAGCTTTCAGCCTCCTCACAGCATGCTGCAGTGGTAGGATTCATCCCCATTCTACTTAGAAGACAGATTTTAAAAGATAAAAAAGCCCATGTGTCCTAGTTTCTGGAACTCTGGCCCAGAGATCCCAGTCTTCTTTTTTCTCAGAGTCACCTGGAGCCTGACATGAGCAGGGCTGTGACGGTGGCAAACTGATTTGCAGAGCTAGTTGACCAGCCCAACAGTTAAGGGCCTTCCTTATTCTAGTCAGTTTTCGAGGCAGATCGTGAAATGGGCAACGGATCCCATGAAACTGATTTGGACCTCTGGCCTGCTTCCCATTCCCTCTTCATGTCTTCCTTGGAGCTGTGGTTCCACCATACTTATCTTGGGGGAGGAAATGGCAACCCACTCCAGTATTCTTGCCTGGAGAATCCCATGGACTGAGGAGCCTCGCAGGCTATAGTCCACGGGGTCGCAAAGAGTCAGACACGACTGAGCAACTGTTTCTTTTCTTATCTTGGGAGAACTTTCCAGAGAGTCCTGGGGATTAAAGCAAACTTCACAAGCCCTCTCCCTGCCTTGAGGTAGAACATCTTATAACTGGAACCTGTTCCATTTAAAAGTATTTATCAGCAGAAGAAAGACTGCTTATCCTCCAGTCTTTGACAACCCAAAATGTACCAAGTGGAACTCAGGAAGACAGGGGGAACTGGACAGCTTCCTTGAGATTTTGTAATAGAAGAAATATTGAGGAAAAACATGGACAAAACTTTTCTTAGATTTGTCAAGTGGGGGGGGTGAGGGGTGGGGAGCAAGTGGGAGAGGATGAGTGATCACAGAAGAACTCCCCAAAGAGAACAGGGAGCAGTTTTTCCACTTTTAAAGCTTCAGCCTGGGCTTTCCTGGTGGTCTACTAGGTAAAGAGGCCACCTTGCAGTGCAGGGGGCACCCGTTCGACCCCTGACCTGAGAAGATCCCACGTGCTGTGACTGGACCAGTGTGTCCAGTTACAAGCCAGCGCTCTGGGAGCACATGCACACAGAGTCGGTGCTCTGCAACGAGAGGCCACTGCAATGGGAAGCCCACACAGGCCAAAGAAGTAAGATGGATGAAGATAAATAAATGAAAGACCAATAAAAGAGGCCAAAATTGAAAAAACAACAACAGCTTTCAGCCTCCTCACAGCATGCTGCAGTGGTAGGATTCATCCCCATTCTACTTAGAAGACAGATTTTAAAAGATAAAAAAGCCCATGTGTCCTAGTTTCTGGAACTCTGGCCCAGAGATCCCAGTCTTCTTTTTTCTCAGAGTCACCTGGAGCCTGACATGAGCAGGGCTGTGACGGTGGCAAACTGATTTGCAGAGCTAGTTGACCAGCCCAACAGTTAAGGGCCTTCCTTATTCTAGTCAGTTTTCGAGGCAGATCGTGAAATGGGCAACGGATCCCATGAAACTGATTTGGACCTCTGGCCTGCTTCCCATTCCCTCTTCATGTCTTCCTTGGAGCTGTGGTTCCACCATACTTATCTTGGGGGAGGAAATGGCAACCCACTCCAGTATTCTTGCCTGGAGAATCCCATGGACTGAGGAGCCTCGCAGGCTATAGTCCACGGGGTCGCAAAGAGTCAGACACGACTGAGCAACTGTTTCTTTTCTTATCTTGGGAGAACTTTCCAGAGAGTCCTGGGGATTAAAGCAAACTTCACAAGCCCTCTCCCTGCCTTGAGGTAGAACATCTTATAACTGGAACCTGTTCCATTTAAAAGTATTTATCAGCAGAAGAAAGACTGCTTATCCTCCAGTCTTTGACAACCCAAAATGTACCAAGTGGAACTCAGGAAGACAGGGGGAACTGGACAGCTTCCTTGAGATTTTGTAATAGAAGAAATATTGAGACATTGTTTCTTCAAAACCCTTTACATTTACGAAATAGGAATATGTGATTTGTTTGCTAATATAAGGTCATTTGTTCAATATTTTAAATTTAAGGAGACTAATTTAAAATGTAGGATTTCCAAACTGACAAATTTAATTAGAAATAGACCCAAGTTGCTAAATCTGGTGTCTCAGTTTAAGATTGTAAGAAATAGATAAGAAACATGAGAATAGAAAGGAACCTTTACAGTATATAAGAAGAAAAGCGCAAAGGAAATAAAACTCGCAGACTCCAACTGCCCAGTATTTTCTCTCCCAACTCACTGAATGAAACTTTTGCTTCAATAGGGCTTGCCTTAATTAGTCACCAGTTCCCAAGTTATCACTAACTGCCACTTCAGAGGCTTTCTTTGAACTTGTTCAAAGACTTCTCAAAAACAAGAAAGAGACGTTTGTCTCACAGATAGTTTATTTTGGGCATGTTCTCTCTATAAACACAAATCAGGTTTTTTTTGCACACTGCAGAAGAAGGTAGAAGTTGTGCGGTGGAACATTGTTTCAGTCTGTCACAGACTAAAGGCTCAAGATGCTATTTATTTTGCAACATTTGAAACTAACTTTCCCACCACTGATCCTGGCTTGACAGAATTTAGTCAAGGGCAGTGGTGGTGGGAGTCCTTTTTACATTTCTGCCTTTTAATTTTGCATCCAGAATATTTGCAGCATCCTGAAATGCTGATGGTAACGTGTGCTGTCGGCAAAGATACATGTAGATGAATTAAGAGTGATTCATCTTATCCTGTCTCTAGAAAACAAAAGCCAGGTGTCATGATTTCTGAAGACTGCTTTGTTTAAGGAAAAAAACTTTCTCCTGCATATTTTTAAAAATTGTAGTTGAAGTGTGTGCATAGTTTTTTATATACACATTTTGAGGGAATAAAGGTCAGGGAAGAATAAATGTACTCCTTATTTTATTTGGGGCTTCCCTGGTGGCTCAGATGGTAAAGCATCCGCTTGCAATGCGGGAGACCTGGGTTCGATCCCTGGGTTGGGAAGATCCCCTGGAGGAGGGCATGGCAACCCACTCCAGTGTTCTTACCTGGAGAATCCCCATGGACAGAGGAGCCTGGAGGGCTACAGTCCACGGGGTCACAAAAAGTCAGCCATGACGGAGCAGCTAAGCACAGCACAACACAATTATTTTATTTGAGTAATTCATTTATTTTGACTGTGCTGCACAGCTTGTGGGATCTTAGTTCCCCAACCAGGGACTGAACCCAGGCCCCAGTAGTGAATACACTAAGTCTTACCCACTGGACTGCCAGGGAATTCCCCACACCTTATTTTATTTAATTCCCCACATTTGATTTTAAATGTTCATGTTCATTTTCCTAAATGTTTATAGTCCAAATGATTTGACTTTAAAGGAGAAAGTCCTCAGGGGGAATATCAATCATTAGAAACCTTTGGCTCTGCCCTGTCCTCTGCGAATTGAACCTCCTCCTGCATGCTCTGATTCGTTGGTGCCCCCTTTCCGTCCCCACGCTGTCAGTACCTACCCAACTCACCTGGTTTCCACAGAGACTGAGGTTAAAGTGGTGGAAGTATTTCAGCCCTTTGGAAGTGAAGCTTGGTCCTCCAGCCAGAGAGACGGTGTTTTCCAAAGCCAAGAAGTTGTAGTCGAAAATGCCGGTGGCAGTGCTGACCGAGAAGGTACAGTCATTGTAGCACAGGGAGTGGATCTGAGGGGAGAGGGGCCCATCAGGCTGGCTTCACAGGCAGGGCCTCAAGGGGCCCCCCAGGGAGAATGGCCTCACTCTCCCCAGCCTGGTCCAGCCCAGCCCAGAGAAGAGGAAGTGTGGATTAGGGGTGGGTTGAAAAGACGTGAAACAGGGGTTAACGGGGCTAAGTACATATTGCCATTCCATTTTTAACACATATTTAAATAAACCTCTTATTTTTCAGTAGGTAGTTGGATCAGATTCTGTACCTTGTTCCTCTGCCTTAGATTTTAAAACTCCCTTAAGATATGAGATAGTCCTTCTCACGCTCAAGCAGAAGACAGTAAGGTGCCAACTGGAAGAAGGGTGTCCAAAGAAGAGCTACAAGCCTGACCTCCCTCCCCCAACTTAAAACTCACTGGCCCCCGGATCCCTCTTTCCGAGGCTGTCTGTAGGAAACTGAACCATAAACACCTTTCTTGCTCATTTTAAGGTCCCACGTGTCAGAGTCCTTACATAACTGTCAGTCCTCCCATTACAGCAGAGGGCGGCCTGGTGGGGGGGACATTTGTGTCAGGAGTCCAAGGTGCCCCAGAGAGCTTGCCAGAGATCTGCAGAACTGATGCCCTTACTAAGCACAGCTAAACTGAGCAGTGTCTGTGGACTGTGTAAACCATGTCTTACAAATGTGTAGCCATGTGGTTGTGATCAGTAAAATACAAGTTCTTTTAAAAGCATGAATGAAGAACTAAGGGCTACTGGTGCTAGGATTTGCTTTTTCAGATTCAGTAAATGCATGGGGGCAACAGCACTGCTGTTCCACTTTAGACGAAGCCCCTGGGAGCAGAGACAGCAATGACAGTGTGTCCCAGCAAAGATGGGCTACCCTCCCCAAGAAGAGGGGGCACATTCCCATGACAGACTAGAAAGAAGGAGGCTGAATTTGAGCCACAAGTTCCACGACAGCTCCCCTCAGCGTCTCTGCACAGGTGCCTAATAACCCTGTGGACCAGACAGTACCCGTGCCCTGAAGATGAGACTTGTCCGTGACCGAGGCCCAGACTATGAAAACTAACCCATAGAGCTGAGAATTCGCCATCTGCGGTCACAACCTGCATGGCGGTCCTCTAGGACTTCAGCCTGGGAAAGTACTAGGGGGATTCCTTGGGTATCGGCCCCTTAAGAACGCCACCCAGGACCTGGCACCCTCTTCAGAGGGCCAAAGTTAGGATGCATAGCCATCTGTTGGACCTTTTTCACGTTTGGGAAGAGCAGGACAATATTAGCCATTCCATTTTTAACACATATTTAAATAAACCTCTTATTTTTCAGTAGGTAGTTGGATCAGATTCTGTACCTTGTTCCTCTGCCTTAGATTTTAAAACTCCCTTAAGATATGAGATAGTCCTTCTCACGCTCAAGCAGAAGACAGTAAGGTGCCAACTGGAAGAAGGGTGTCCAAAGAAGAGCTACAAGCCTGACCTCCCTCCCCCAACTTAAAACTCACTGGCCCCCGGATCCCTCTTTCCGAGGCTGTCTGTAGGAAACTGAACCATAAACACCTTTCTTGCTCATTTTAAGGTCCCACGTGTCAGAGTCCTTACATAACTGTCAGTCCTCCCATTACAGCAGAGGGCGGCCTGGTGGGGGGGACATTTGTGTCAGGAGTCCAAGGTGCCCCAGAGAGCTTGCCAGAGATCTGCAGAACTGATGCCCTTACTAAGCACAGCTAAACTGAGCAGTGTCTGTGGACTGTGTAAACCATGTCTTACAAATGTGTAGCCATGTGGTTGTGATCAGTAAAATACAAGTTCTTTTAAAAGCATGAATGAAGAACTAAGGGCTACTGGTGCTAGGATTTGCTTTTTCAGATTCAGTAAATGCATGGGGGCAACAGCACTGCTGTTCCACTTTAGACGAAGCCCCTGGGAGCAGAGACAGCAATGACAGTGTGTCCCAGCAAAGATGGGCTACCCTCCCCAAGAAGAGGGGGCACATTCCCATGACAGACTAGAAAGAAGGAGGCTGAATTTGAGCCACAAGTTCCACGACAGCTCCCCTCAGCGTCTC
Organism: Tragulus kanchil; assembly: GCA_022376925.1. Taxonomy (NCBI): domain Eukaryota; kingdom Metazoa; phylum Chordata; class Mammalia; order Artiodactyla; family Tragulidae; genus Tragulus; species Tragulus kanchil. The sequence continues at coordinate 140,246,319 of JAIOJX010000024.1, forward strand.
TGCACAGGTGCCTAATAACCCTGTGGACCAGACAGTACCCGTGCCCTGAAGATGAGACTTGTCCGTGACCGAGGCCCAGACTATGAAAACTAACCCATAGAGCTGAGAATTCGCCATCTGCGGTCACAACCTGCATGGCGGTCCTCTAGGACTTCAGCCTGGGAAAGTACTAGGGGGATTCCTTGGGTATCGGCCCCTTAAGAACGCCACCCAGGACCTGGCACCCTCTTCAGAGGGCCAAAGTTAGGATGCATAGCCATCTGTTGGCACCTTGTTGTTCTTGGTCCCTGGACCACAGGCTATGCAGGCCTGGGCGCCATAAGGCTGGTGGGCTTTCAGGATCGTGTTGGGGGGACAGGAGCGGCAGGTTCCCGAATCCCGGTCAATATAGTAGCCGGCCGGACAAGAAGTGCAGGAGGAGCCCATGTCAGAGGCTTCCAGGGCACAAGGACGACAATAGGAAGCCACGCCATCCATGACGTTGGTGACATTGATGGAGTATATCTTGGCGATGTCACTGGTGTACTTTCTTCCCTGGAAACAAAGAGACGAGAGGAGAGGCGGCCAAGACCTGACCAGTAGCAACTGCGTGCTCTGGCAATCATAGAGTATGATTTACTTTTTTCATCCTGCAAAACGTGAGAAAAATCTTTAGAAGCACCTTATTCATTTGACTTACCCAACAGTATCTTTTTATGTACATTTTGTGTCATTTTAAAGTGCATGCATACCAAGTGGCTTCAGTCGTGCCTGACTCTATGCAGCCCTATGGACTGTGGCCCGCAGGCTCCTCTGTCTACGGGATCTCCAGGCAAGCCTACTGGAGTGAGTTGCCACGTTCTTCTCCAGGGATCTTCCAGGAGGTGGAACCCACATCTCTATGTCTCCTGCATAAGCTGGCGGGTTCTTTACCACTAGTGTCACCGGGAATCCCCCCAAATCACACCTCCCTGGACATTTTAAAGTAAGACTGAACAATTTAAATGTAGAACAAAAATATTCAGTACCATGGGGAAGAGGGGCACATTCCCATGACAGACTAGAAAGAAGGAGGCTGAATTTGAGCCACAAGTTCCACGACAGCTCCCCTCAGCGTCTCTGCACAGGTGCCTAATAACCCTGTGGACCAGACAGTACCCGTGCCCTGAAGATGAGACTTGTCCGTGACCGAGGCCCAGACTATGAAAACTAACCCATAGAGCTGAGAATTCGCCATCTGCGGTCACAACCTGCATGGCGGTCCTCTAGGACTTCAGCCTGGGAAAGTACTAGGGGGATTCCTTGGGTATCGGCCCCTTAAGAACGCCACCCAGGACCTGGCACCCTCTTCAGAGGGCCAAAGTTAGGATGCATAGCCATCTGTTGGCACCTTGTTGTTCTTGGTCCCTGGACCACAGGCTATGCAGGCCTGGGCGCCATAAGGCTGGTGGGCTTTCAGGATCGTGTTGGGGGGACAGGAGCGGCAGGTTCCCGAATCCCGGTCAATATAGTAGCCGGCCGGACAAGAAGTGCAGGAGGAGCCCATGTCAGAGGCTTCCAGGGCACAAGGACGACAATAGGAAGCCACGCCATCCATGACGTTGGTGACATTGATGGAGTATATCTTGGCGATGTCACTGGTGTACTTTCTTCCCTGGAATCAAAGAGACGAGAGAGAGGCGGCCAAGACCTGACCAGTAGCAACTGCGTGCTCTGGCAATCATAGAGTATGATTTACTTTTTTCATCCTGCAAAACGTGAGAAAAATCTTTAGAAGCACCTTATTCATTTGACTTACCCAACAGTATCTTTTTATGTACATTTTGTGTCATTTTAAAGTGCATGCATACCAAGTGGCTTCAGTCGTGCCTGACTCTATGCAGCCCTATGGACTGTGGCCCGAGGCTCCTCTGTCTACGGGATCTCCAGGCAAGCCTACTGGAGTGAGTTGCCACGTTCTTCTCCAGGGATCTTCCAGGAGGTGGAACCCACATCTCTATGTCTCCTGCATAAGCTGGCGGGTTCTTTACCACTAGTGTCACCGGGAATCCCCCCAAATCACACCTCCCTGGACATTTTAAAGTAAGACTGAACAATTTAAATGTAGAACAAAAATATTCAGTACCATGGGGAATATATGCAGTAGGTATTCATATTTTTTTTAAAAAAAGCAATTTTTCCCCCTTATATAAGGGAAAAAAAAGTATTTGTAGAGAAATAAAGACTATATAGGAGATACTCCATATATTAATTGGGCATTTGGGTTATGGGTGATTTGCTTCTTTTTGCTTGTTTCTAATCTCTCAGTTTTCTTGCAATGAACCTACAATACTTTGGGTTAAGAAAATAAACCCAAAAGTATCATTATTTTTAAAAACAAGCACAGGGCTGAACAGGGTGTGTACCAGGTCAGGTAGCACCCATGTCCTCAGGGCAGGTCTGCCAAGGAGGGACAGGTAACTCGAGGGGTTACACGTCAATAGGGCAAGGCTGGATGCTCCTCAGGGACCGGCATAGGCGGCCTTCTGCTTGACTCCTTACGAGTCTTCTGCTGCCTGGATTCTGCAGCTCAGCTGCATACTTAAGCTAAGGTAGGAACCCTTCTAGGCGCAGAGGTCTCTTCTGGGCGCTGAGCCTCTGAGGAAGGGGAGGAGCTTACTGTGTCATGGAAAGTGGTCCTCTGGAAGGCCCAGGTGAAGCTCGTGGTCGCATTCTCCTTGATAATGTAGGTATAGGACTGCTTGCCTTTGGAACCTTTCCAAGTCTCCACGGGACTGTTGCTCCTAGAATTCACACCCTGAACCCCAACAGACAAGTGAAGAAGATACGATGGCTGGGTGGCTGGTGGGGAGAGGGTGCCCATACCACTGCTCCTGGGGGCCCTCGGGGGGTTAGACTCGTAGTAAACCATGCAGTCCCTGACAGATAGTTGGGCTCCTCCCCGGTGAAATGACTGTAGACAGGGGTTTGAGTTATGTTGATGCATCAACAGGGCAGAGGTGCCAGCCTTTCCCACAGCCCCTGGAAGCCCCAAATTGGGCAAAGGAAAGGAAACATACCACCATGAAGTAGAGCTCACAGTTCACAGAACAGATGGTCTCAAAGACAACCGTGATCCTGGCCACCTCTTTATTCTCTGTGTCTGCCATCACTGACTGTGGAGGTCTGTCAGGCAGAAATCAAAAGTCAGTGGCAGGGGCCAGACAGTGCTTACCGAAAAGCCCACGTGGCAGCAAAGTGCCTGCTGGTGGACAGGATTAAGCTCTGAGGATATTGAAAAGTGCAGCGACTAAATCCAATCCCACCCGCCTAGCTGTCTGACCTTGACCTAGCTAAACTGTAGTTTTCTTATCTGTTAAAAGGAGGTAATAATATTTTTCTTATTTACCTCCCATCATTGTGGTGGGATCCAAAAGTATAACAGATGTGGAAGTGCTTTCTAAAATGAAGAGCCTTGTTAGCAGAGTATGGGCTCCAGATCCACGGAATTAGAATCTTTACGTTAATCTCCAGGAGATTCATAGGCCCCGGGCTCTGCCAAGGAGGGACAGGTAACTCGAGGGGTTACACGTCAATAGGGCAAGGCTGGATGCTCCTCAGGGACCGGCATAGGCGGCCTTCTGCTTGACTCCTTACGAGTCTTCTGCTGCCTGGATTCTGCAGCTCAGCTGCATACTTAAGCTAAGGTAGGAACCCTTCTAGGCGCAGAGGTCTCTTCTGGGCGCTGAGCCTCTGAGGAAGGGGAGGAGCTTACTGTGTCATGGAAAGTGGTCCTCTGGAAGGCCCAGGTGAAGCTTGTGGTCGCATTCTCCTTGATAATGTAGGTATAGGACTGCTTGCCTTTGGAACCTTTCCAAGTCTCCACGGGACTGTTGCTCCTAGAATTCACACCCTGAACCCCAACAGACAAGTGAAGAAGATACGATGGCTGGGTGGCTGGTGGGGAGAGGGTGCCCATACCACTGCTCCTGGGGGCCCTCGGGGGGTTAGACTCGTAGTAAACCATGCAGTCCCTGACAGATAGTTGGGCTCCTCCCCGGTGAAATGACTGTAGACAGGGGTTTGAGTTATGTTGATGCATCAACAGGGCAGAGGTGCCAGCCTTTCCCACAGCCCCTGGAAGCCCCAAATTGGGCAAAGGAAAGGAAACATACCACCATGAAGTAGAGCTCACAGTTCACAGAACAGATGGTCTCAAAGACAACCGTGATCCTGGCCACCTCTTTATTCTCTGTGTCTGCCATCACTGACTGTGGAGGTCTGTCAGGCAGAAATCAAAAGTCAGTGGCAGGGGCCAGACAGTGCTTACCGAAAAGCCCACGTGGCAGCAAAGTGCCTGCTGGTGGACAGGATTAAGCTCTGAGGATATTGAAAAGTGCAGCGACTAAATCCAATCCCACCCGCCTAGCTGTCTGACCTTGACCTAGCTAAACTGTAGTTTTCTTATCTGTTAAAAGGAGGTAATAATATTTTTCTTATTTACCTCCCATCATTGTGGTGGGATCCAAAAGTATAACAGATGTGGAAGTGCTTTCTAAAATGAAGAGCCTTGTTAGCAGAGTATGGGCTCCAGATCCACGGAATTAGAATCTTTACGTTAATCTCCAGGAGATTCATATGCATGGTAAAGTTGGGGAAGGAGCGCTAGCATGAGATGTGGATTGTCTACACTCACTCAGCATCAGTCCCCTTCCCCACCGCTCCCCAAACTGTGAGGGTTTTGCCTGGGTCAAATAGGTACTTTGACTTGTAGGGGGTTTTTTGTTTGTTTGTTTTTAAACAAAGTCCTCATCCTGGTCCTTCTTTGGGAAAAGAGGGAGCTGTGTCTGATGAGTGGGGATGGCAGGGGAGGGTGTGTGCGGTGAGGAAGCGTTTGACCAGTATAATCATCGTTACAAATTGAAAAGTGCTTTGAGGAGTGTTATCTCCCAAACATTTAAGAAGTTTGCTTGCCTCTGAAACACGGGGTATAGCTAGCTGTCTGGCTCTGAGTAATGTAAATGAAGGGAAGGGAAACGAATACTTTCTGAGGACTTACTGTGGCTGAGCACTGTGCCTGGGATGGGAAGGAGGGAATGGAGAAGCCAGATTCAGTGGTTCCCCCTCATCTTTAAAGCACATATAGACAGAAGAGTTTGCTTAGACTTTGTTAACCAATTTATGGCTTTTTTTTTTTTTGGCTTTGGGCACATGATTAGTTCCCAGCTACGGTCCACAAGGTGGTGCTAACCAATGGGCTGGAAGAACCATCTCAATTTGAGTTCGTCCAAAATCACAGACTGTTTCACAGACAAGGAGCCTAAAGCCTAAAGGGGCACAGTGGCTCCCCAAGTTCACAAGCCAGTATGGGGCACCATCTTCTAGTTCAGTGTTCCTTGTACTGTCCCACTCTGCCTGTAATGGATTTTTCTAAATGGCAAACAAATTGCTTATTATCCTAGGTGTTCATGGGAAATGGGGATAAATAAACTAAGAGCAAGAGCAATCCCTCCCAGAGACTTCCCTGGTGATCCAGTGGTTAAGAATCCACCTTGCGGGCTTCCCTGGTGGTCCAGTGGGTAAGGACACCGCCTTGCAGTGCAAGAGGCGCCGGTTCCATCCCTGGCCTGGGAAGATTCCACGTGCCGCGGAGCGGCTGGACCGATATGTCCAATTACGGAGCCGGAGCTCTGGAGCACATGCGCCCAGAGCCGGTGCTCTGCGACAACAGTGGCCACCGCGATGGGAGGCCCACAAGGGCCAAAGAACAAAGATGGATGAAAAATAGATAAATGAAAGACCAATAGAAGTTGCCTGCCCACCCCTCTCCCGCCACAACCGGCCGCCCCTCCCCCCGCCCCCCAAGAAAGAATCCATCTTGCAACCCAGGAGTCATGGTTCGATCCTTGGGAACTAAGATCCCACCTGTCTCAGAGCCACTAAGCCCACATGCTGCCCCCACCTGGGCTCCAAAAAGCCACTAAGCCCTTAAAAAATGACGGAGGTGTGTGCGGAGGAAGCGTTTGACCAGTATAATCATCGTTACAAATTGAAAAGTGCTTTGAGGAGTGTTATCTCCCAAACATTTAAGAAGTTTGCTTGCCTCTGAAACACGGGGTATAGCTAGCTGTCTGGCTCTGAGTAATGTAAATGAAGGGAAGGAAACGAATACTTTCTGAGGACTTACTGTGGCTGAGCACTGTGCCTGGGATGGGAAGGAGGAAGGGAGAAGCCAGATTCAGTGGTTCCCCCTCATCTTTAAAGCACATATAGACAGAAGAGTTTGCTTAGACTTTGTTAACCAATTTATGGCTTTTTTTTTTTTTGGCTTTGGGCACATGATTAGTTCCCAGCTACGGTCCACAAGGTGGTGCTAACCAATGGGCTGGAAGAACCATCTCAATTTGAGTTCGTCCAAAATCACAGACTGTTTCACAGACAAGGAGCCTAAAGCCTAAAGGGGCACAGTGGCTCCCCAAGTTCACAAGCCAGTATGGGGCACCATCTTCTAGTTCAGTGTTCCTTGTACTGTCCCACTCTGCCTGTAGTGGATTTTTCTAAATGGCAAACAAATTGCTTATTATCCTAGGTGTTCATGGGAAATGGGGATAAATAAACTAAGAGCAAGAGCAATCCCTCCCAGAGACTTCCCTGGTGATCCAGTGGTTAAGAATCCACCTTGCGGGCTTCCCTGGTGGTCCAGTGGGTAAGGACACCGCCTTGCAGTGCAAGAGGCGCCGGTTCCATCCCTGGCCTGGGAAGATTCCACGTGCCGCGGAGCGGCTGGACCGATATGTCCAATTACGGAGCCGGAGCTCTGGAGCACATGCGCCCAGAGCCGGTGCTCTGCGACAACAGTGGCCACCGCGATGGGAGGCCCACAAGGGCCAAAGAACAAAGATGGATGAAAAATAGATAAATGAAAGACCAATAGAAGTGGCCTGCCCACCCCTCTCCCTCCACAACCGGCCTCCCCTCCCCCCGCCCCCCAAGAAAGAATCCATCTTGCAACACAGGAGTCATGGTTCGATCCTTGGGAACTAAGATCCCACCTGTCTCAGAGCCACTAAGCCCACATGCTGCAACTACTGAAGCCCAGGCACCACATCTAGCGAGTCTGTGCACCAGAGTGAAAGATCCCATGTGCTGCAGCTAAGGCCCAATGCAGCCAAGTAAATAAATACATAAAAATTTAAAAAGAACCATCCCTGCTAATCTCCTTGCTCTAAATGAGGATGAACTATCTCTAGGCACTTCTGGCCCTACTTTTCTTTTTAAAATAGGTTCTTATAATCTTATCTGATGCTTCGAGGAGGAAGAATTTGAGTAGCAGGTGGCCAAATGACGAGAAAGGCTAGGCAGAACCGTAGGTAATCGGCATGAGCAACAACTAAGAACGCGTGTCAGCATTCAGGTTCACTTTATCAGCTCATTACCATGGTCTCCTCTGTTCCTTATTTTACTTTAATTTTTTTTGGAGGGGGGCAGGGGTCGGGTTGGGGAGGGAGAGGAGCAGGCGGGCCACTTCTATTGGTCTTGCATTTCTCTATTTTCATCCGTCTTTGTTCTTTGGCTCCTGTGGGCCTCCCAGCACGGTGGTGTCTGTCGTCACAGAGCACCGGCTCTGGGCGCATGCGCTCCAGAGCTCCGGCTCGGTCATTGGACACATCGGTCCAGCCGCTTCGCGGCACGTGGGATCTTCCCAGGCCAGGGATGGAACCGGCGCCCCTTGCACTGCAAGGCGGTGTCCTTACCCACTGGACCACCAGGGGAAGGCCTACTTTCTTTAATTTTTAATCAAAATTTTACTTATTTATTTTTGTGGCTGCTCTGCATGGCATGTGCGTTTTTAGTTCCCCAACTAGGGAATCAAACCTGTATCCCCTGCACTGGAAGTGCAGAATCTTACCCACTGGACCCCCGGAAGTCCCATTCTCTATTCTTGACAAACACTTCTGTACACCAGAAACCCTCTCGTCTACAACACTCTGAGCTACGTGGGACTTGGATGTGGCCAAGGGTGGCGTGCTTCCCGTTAGCTCTGTGCGCCTCACCTAAATCCTGGCACGACCAGAGTGAGGATCATGAAGTCATTGTCTGAGGCTCCAACAGCTGAATAAATGTGATCACCAGCCACCTCCCAGCCTGGAATGAGGATGAGAGTAATGTGATACAGCAAGGGAAACATCTAGGGAACTAAGAAGTCTCAGCCTAACCCACCAAGAGGTTGAAAGATCCCATGTGCTGCAGCTAAGGCCCAATGCAGCCAAGTAAATAAATACATAAAAATTTAAAAAGAACCATCCCTGCTAATCTCCTTGCTCTAAATGAGGATGAACTATCTCTAGGCACTTCTGGCCCTACTTTTCTTTTTAAAATAGGTTCTTATAATCTTATCTGATGCTTCGAGGAGGAAGAATTTGAGTAGCAGGTGGCCAAATGACGAGAAAGGCTAGGCAGAACCGTAGGTAATCGGCATGAGCAACAACTAAGAACGCGTGTCAGCATTCAGGTTCACTTTATCAGCTCATTACCATGGTCTCCTCTGTTCCTTATTTTACTTTAATTTTTTTTGGAGGGGGGCAGGGGTCGGGTTGGGGAGGGAGAGGAGCAGGCGGGCCACTTCTATTGGTCTTGCATTTCTCTATTTTCATCCGTCTTTGTTCTTTGGCTCCTGTGGGCCTCCCAGCACGGTGGTGTCTGTCGTCACAGAGCACCGGCTCTGGGCGCATGCGCTCCAGAGCTCCGGCTCGGTCATTGGACACATCGGTCCAGCCGCTTCGCGGCACGTGGGATCTTCCCAGGCCAGGGATGGAACCGGCGCCCCTTGCACTGCAAGGCGGTGTCCTTACCCACTGGACCACCAGGGGAAGGCCTACTTTCTTTAATTTTTAATCAAAATTTTACTTATTTATTTTTGTGGCTGCTCTGCATGGCATGTGCGTTTTTAGTTCCCCAACTAGGGAATCAAACCTGTATCCCCTGCACTGGAAGTGCAGAATCTACCCACTGGACCCCCGGAAGTCCCATTCTCTATTCTTGACAAACACTTCTGTACACCAGAAACCCTCTCGTCTACAACACTCTGAGCTACGTGGGACTTGGATGTGGCCAAGGGTGGCGTGCTTCCCGTTAGCTCTGTGCGCCTCACCTAAATCCTGGCACGACCAGAGTGAGGATCATGAAGTCATTGTCTGAGGCTCCAACAGCTGAATAAATGTGATCACCAGCCACCTCCCAGCCTGGAAGAGGAGAGGGGTGAGTTAATGCCCAGTGGTCTCAGGTGCAGAGTAATGTGGACCCAGATGACAGTCTGGAAGAGAGGGAACAGCATCCTTTGAGCTATCCAGAACCATCACTGAACATGAGCCTTGTTACTTCTCTGGCTACTTTGGTCAAAAACTCTGACCCTCTAGGAGCAAGACCTCTGCAGTGTGTGTACATTGTTTCTAGTTCTGTCTCTAGAGCTAAGGTTTGGCAGAATGGAGTAGAGCGTTCAAGGAAGCGTGTGGCATGATGAGCTCGTTTTTCTCTAGACGTCACTACTACAGGAAGAGCCACGAAGAGCCCCTCTGGCAGGGCAGCGAGCTGAGAGCTCGTGACTAGGGAGGCAGTTACCTGTCATGCCCTTGTACTCAAAGTTGATCCCGCTGAGGACGGTGGTCTCCATGTTGGCGGGCAACGTGTTCCACCATTTGTATTCGAATCCCACTGCAGGTTCGGTCCCCGCTGGGCACCGGCTGCAATCTGGAGGAGCCACAAGAGCCGTGCATTCAGCAGAAAGCCTGGAGCCACCCGACCAGAGCTGCCGCGGCGCAGACAAGCGGCAACGGGGCTGGGCTGCCCCACAAAGGTGTTCCCGAGCCCCGCTGCAGTCACCAGCAAGCTGATTCGAAAACATTCTGACAGTGCGTTTAACAAACTCAGGGTGTGAAGGCTGGCCCTTCATTCCAATATTCCAGCTACCCTATTTGCCATCAAAGGATTCATTGCCAAGCTTACCTAGTCTGATACCTATGGCTCATATTACTTGTCACATGGTCATTAGCGAATGTCTCCATATTAATAGGTACCCAAATTCCCCCAACTCCTCTCTGGCAAATTCTAGTCGTGGCAAGTGGCCATCCCAACTCCCTAAACCTTCTAATTAGCAACCTCGTCCCATACAGGAAGCCTCTGCTGTGCGGAGTGGCTCCTTTCAGGCCCGAGTCGCACCCACAGTTGGAATGAGGAGGGAGGCTGGCAGTTTTCAGGTGTGACTTGGGGGCCTGACCTCTCTTCCCCGGACATATCCTCAGAGGCGGGCTTCAGGTGTGCGCAGCCCTAAAAGTAAGAGGAGAGGGGGTGAGTTAATGCCCAGTGGTCTCAGGTGCAGAGTAATGTGGACCCAGATGACAGTCTGGAAGAGAGGGAACAGCATCCTTTGAGCTATCCAGAACCATCACTGAACATGAGCCTTGTTACTTCTCTGGCTACTTTGGTCAAAAACTCTGACCCTCTAGGAGCAAGACCTCTGCAGTGTGTGTACATTGTTTCTAGTTCTGTCTCTAGAGCTAAGGTTTGGCAGAATGGAGTAGAGCGTTCAAGGAAGCGTGTGGCATGATGAGCTCGTTTTTCTCTAGACGTCACTACTACAGGAAGAGCCACGAAGAGCCCCTCTGGCAGGGCAGCGAGCTGAGAGCTCGTGACTAGGGAGGCAGTTACCTGTCATGCCCTTGTACTCAAAGTTGATCCCGCTGAGGACGGTGGTCTCCATGTTGGCGGGCAACGTGTTCCACCATTTGTATTCGAATCCCACTGCAGGTTCGGTCCCCGCTGGGCACCGGCTGCAATCTGGAGGAGCCACAAGAGCCGTGCATTCAGCAGAAAGCCTGGAGCCACCCGACCAGAGCTGCCCGGCGCAGACAAGCGGCAACGGGGCTGGGCTGCCCCACAAAGGTGTTCCCGAGCCCCGCTGCAGTCACCAGCAAGCTGATTCGAAAACATTCTGACAGTGCGTTTAACAAACTCAGGGTGTGAAGGCTGGCCCTTCATTCCAATATTCCAGCTACCCTATTTGCCATCAAAGGATTCATTGCCAAGCTTACCTAGTCTGATACCTATGGCTCATATTACTTGTCACATGGTCATTAGCGAATGTCTCCATATTAATAGGTACCCAAATTCCCCCAACTCCTCTCTGGCAAATTCTAGTCGTGGCAAGTGGCCATCCCAACTCCCTAAACCTTCTAATTAGCAACCTCGTCCCATACAGGAAGCCTCTGCTGTGCGGAGTGGCTCCTTTCAGGCCCGAGTCGCACCCACAGTTGGAATGAGGAGGGAGGCTGGCAGTTTTCAGGTGTGACTTGGACCCACAGACAGGGCCCGCCCTGACCTCTCTTCCCCCGGACATATCCTCAGAGGCGGGCCTGGCTCTTACTGCCTCCCGTGGAAGGGCACGGTCCGAGTTCAGTTGACACTGAGCGCCTGCGTGGCCCACCCATGTGGGCGGCGTGGGGATGGCTGTGAGGCAGGGTGTGGGGCGGGAGAGGGGTTACCGGAGCCATTGGAGTAAGAGCCATAGGGGCAGGGCTCGCAGGTGCTGCTGTTGGTCTTGAAGAAGCCCGGGTTGCAGGGTGGGCAGTGGGTCTTCAAGCCAGAAGCAGGCAGCTTTACCGACCCCTCCAGATCCTCACTGCAGATTTTCGGCTGGGCCCACTTGTACATGAGCTGCGTCTGCAGAAACAGAGCACGACTCAGCCTACCTGTGTGGGATTAGCGCATCTTCAGGGGGATTCTGGGCTCTAATGAAAGCTCCACCAGGGTAAGGAACTTGGTTTTGGTCATCAGTGTATCCTAGGCAGGTCGCCCAGTGTCTGGCACATGGTCATGTTCAGTGAATATCTGCTGGATGAATGCACTGGATGAAGAGGGACTGGCCTGTGTGTCGCATGGGAAGAGCGGACCAGTTTCCTCCAGGGAAAGCTCTAATTCCAGTGAAGAATCTTACTATTAATACTAAAACGTCACAGGAAAGCAGCTGGTGAAAATCCCAGAGCACAAAAAGGCACGCAGTGGAGGTGGCTTAGGTAACCCCTGGGATAAGAAAGGATGGCTGAGCTGTTCCCATGGGTCTTCTAAGCATTTTCTTTGCATTTTTACTTATTCAGTAGACATCATAGAAAGTCTAATTTACATTTGTATTTATATGTGACTCAGAGAGGAACGATGTGGCCCCTGCCCTCCGGGAGCTTATCATCTAGCAAGGGAATTGCATTACGCACTTGTGCTCAGTTGTGTTCGACTCTTAGCAATCCCACGGGCTGTAGCCCACCAGGCTCCTCTGTCCATGGGATTTCCCAAGCACGAATACTGGAGTGGGTTGCCATATCCTTCTTCAGGGGATTTTCCTGACCCAAGAATTGAACCCTCATCTCCTTCATCTCCTTACAGGAAGATTCTTTGTCTCTTGAGTTATTGAAGAAGGGCAACAATCCCATAATAACAATCCCTGTAGGGGTATGGACTCTGCTGTTCTCTGGTACACTATGGCAACAGGAATAAGGTTGGTTAAAGAGCACAAACTTCCAGTTATAAGATCAGTTTGGGGGATCTAAGGTACATGTTGGGAAACAAGCTGGTAGAGGCTTTTGCGGCTTTGGCTGAGCTAGGAGAAGAGCAAATTGGGAATGAGAAACATACTAGAAAGATCTGAGACATAAACAAGTGATTCGATTCACATGGACATATTAGCTGGGGGGCTCATACTGATCAGCAACAGCGGGGAGACCTGCTGTGGACTTGGGAACGTCAGGTCAGTGCACATTAGAACGCTGCGTGCGTGTGCAGAACAGATGCCTTAACTTCTTGCTGGTCTAGTTGCCCCCAGCTACAACAAGCCCTTTCCATTCTTAGAGTCATGAGAGTAATTATTGATCAGGACTGTGAGAGGGTCCCAGCCCTTGTTAACACCATTCCCTGCAAACACCTGGAGACTTAAGCTCTCAATAAAAGCAGAGTGGTGAATGTGTTCAGGGCCTTGACCCAGGAGGTCTCGAGCCCCCAGTTCCCATCCTTTCTCTCTGTATATGTATGTGTGTATTTCTTAATGTCTCTCTGCACCCAGTATTCTCCCTGCACCCCAGCGGACATGCTGTGGCAGCTACAGGTGATTAGAGACAGCATGATGGTTAGAGTTAATAATGCTGTATTATATAGTGGAGAGCTAAGAGAGTAGATAGTAAACATTCTCACCACAAAAAGGAAATGGTGGGCTTCCCCTGGTGGTCTAGTGGGTAAGGCCACCACCTTGCAGTACAAGGGGCGCCGGTTTGATCCCTGGCCTGGGAAGATCCCACGTGCCGTGGAGCGGCTGGGCCCATGTGTCCAATTACCGAGCCAGAGCTCTGGAGCACATGCGCCCAGAGGCAGTGCTCTGGGACAACAGAGGCCACTGCGATGGGAGGCCCACACGGGCCAGGGATCAAAGATGGATGAAAATAGAGAAATGAAAGACCAATAGAAGTGGCCCACCCGCTCCCCTCCCTCCCCAACCCGACCCCCGCCCAAAATAAATAAATAAATAAATCTTAAAAAAAAAAAAAAAAAAGGAAATGGTAATTATGTGCCCTGATGGAGGCTAGGTTTGCTCTCTGGTGGTCATAACCTTATAATACATAAGTGTATCCAATCAACATAGTACACCTTAAACTGACACAATGTTATGTGTCATTTCTACCTCAAAAAACCAGGAGAAAAAAGGCCAGGACTGATCAACCACCAATCAGTGGACAAGAGAAGCACTGTATCTGTCCTTACAAGGGCTCTCCTCATCTTTGGAATGAGAAACATACTAGAAAGATCTGAGAAACGTGATTCGATTCACATGGACATATTAGCTGGGGGGCTCATACTGATCAGCAACAGCGGGGAGACCTGCTGTGGACTTGGGAACGTCAGGTCAGTGCACATTAGAACGCTGCGTGCGTGTGCAGAACAGATGCCTTAACTTCTTGCTGGTCTAGTTGCCCCCAGCTACAACAAGCCCTTTCCATTCTTAGAGTCATGAGAGTAATTATTGATCAGGACTGTGAGAGGGTCCCAGCCCTTGTTAACACCATTCCCTGCAAACACCTGGAGACTTAAGCTCTCAATAAAAGCAGAGTGGTGAATGTGTTCAGGGCCTTGACCCAGGAGGTCTCGAGCCCCCAGTTCCCATCCTTTCTCTCTGTATATGTATGTGTGTATTTCTTAATGTCTCTCTGCACCCAGTATTCTCCCTGCACCCCAGCGGACATGCTGTGGCAGCTACAGGTGATTAGAGACAGCATGATGGTTAGAGTTAATAATGCTGTATTATATAGTGGAGAGCTAAGAGAGTAGATAGTAAACATTCTCACCACAAAAAGGAAATGGTGGGCTTCCCCTGGTGGTCTAGTGGGTAAGGCCACCACCTTGCAGTACAAGGGGCGCCGGTTTGATCCCTGGCCTGGGAAGATCCCACGTGCCGTGGAGCGGCTGGGCCCATGTGTCCAATTACCGAGCCAGAGCTCTGGAGCACATGCGCCCAGAGGCAGTGCTCTGGGACAACAGAGGCCACTGCGATGGGAGGCCCACACGGGCCAGGGATCAAAGATGGATGAAAATAGAGAAATGAAAGACCAATAGAAGTGGCCCACCCGCTCCCCTCCCTCCCCAACCCGACCCCCGCCCAAAATAAATAAATAAATAAATCTTAAAAAAAAAAAAAAAAAAGGAAATGGTAATTATGTGCCCTGATGGAGGCTAGGTTTGCTCTCTGGTGGTCATAACCTTATAATACATAAGTGTATCCAATCAACATAGTACACCTTAAACTGACACAATGTTATGTGTCATTTCTACCTCAAAAAACCAGGAGAAAAAAGGCCAGAGGACTGATCAACCACCAATCAGTGGACAAGAGAAGCACTGTATCTGTCCTTACAAGGGCTCTCCCTCATCTTTTGATGGAGCCATTGGCTAGAGAAGAGGAGACGGGCTGCAGGAGGCCCTGGTGAGTCAGGGGTGAGGTTGGGCAGTGCCAAGCTTCCTGTGTGGCCCTCGGGCAAGAGACAAAAGGATTGCATTGAGGTGATGATGCCAATGCTCTGTGTAGCATGCCGTACATGTGAGAAGGTAGGTGAATAAGCCATCAGACCATTTTATTCAGGATAAGAAATGACAAGGCCTTCAGAGGGCTCACATTGCCTTTACTGAAGGTAAGCCCGGGACAGACAACTTGGCCCCTTGCTCAGCTCAGCCTTTCTCTGTGTAAAAAGAGCAGTCATGACCATTGACCTGGACTAGTGCCCTAACCAGCTTGTCTCCTTGAGAGAGAAGGATCTGGGGAGCCAGTAGACTGACTTAGGCCATCTCCTGGAGCATCACAGTCAGCAGCCCCAGTGGATCAGTGATCCCAGGCCCTGAGAAACCACAGAGACACAGCAAAAGTCATAAAGGCAATTGCAGGCGTCTTCTGATTTGAAAACACAGCTTCAAAGACAAAGTGGAAACCCTTGCGTGCCCTCTGGCACCCCTGTGGGCCTACGATACTTCTGTAAGGCACCCCTGGAGATGACATCTTCCTGTGTACCCCTTACCATGTACACTCCAGGGCTGCTCCCTGAACTGTGCTGTGACTGGGTCGCAAAGTGGGAGCCCTGGCTCTGGCCCAGCTCAGCATGGAAAGGCCCCCGAGGTGATCAGCGGAGGCACACACTCAGGCTCGCAGGCATCAGAGCACAATATGGATCTAGAAGTCCTGGGCCTGAGCCGGGAAGGGAAAGAGTGAAGCAGAAGGAAGCAAAGACAGCCACCGTTGGATGTGTGTGACCCTTAGGCAAGAGACCAAAGGATTGCAATGGGGTGATGATGCAAGGACTCGAGCCCTGCAGGGAGAAGAGGAGCCGGACTGTCCTGTTTCCAGTAGTGGGTCAGCTGAGGCCAAGAGAATGACAGTAATTCCTTACAAGGTCATGCAGAACACCAGACACTACAGAACTGGGGCTAAGGAGCAACTGACAGGATATAGCATTTTGCTTGGCTGGTGGGGAAGGGGATTTTTCTCAAAACACAGGGGTGGGGTGGGGCAGTGCAAGGGGAGGAAGAAATGAGTATAAAAACAGTCTGGTCCCTCGCTCTCTGGTTCCCACAGTGCCCTGCACACCGGCAGACCCACCTTTCTCCTCCCCATCCTCTTTCTCCTCTCCTCCTGAGGGCAGAAGCCCATCTCACTCATGTCGGATTCCCTGACTAGAGCGCAGGGCAACAGCCGATACTCAACACTGCCCGCTGACTCCGTGGTGGAGCAGACTACAAAGGAGAGGCTTTCTGAGTCAGAAATCCTTGACGGGGAGAGCGAACAGGCAGAGACGGAACAAGTCAGACCATTCTCTGTGGAGCCAGGAAGTAGGCGTCATCCCCTGCCAGCCCACGAGAGCAGCGCCACGGGGACAAGCCTGATGAGATCCATGAAGAAATAAGTCCGTGTGGATGGACAGTCATCGCCCAGGGAGCGAAGCGAATGGAGGAAACCAAGCAAAAGAAGACGAAAGCTTTTTTTAAAGCAGCGTATGTGAGTGAGCGGCGGAACAAATGTAGCAGAAACAGTTTCTGACCTGAAAATGAATGAGGTCATCTCATGTTGCCTCCCCGCTGTCCCCAGGGTCTGTGGGGTTTTCTTGGGTGTCAGCTTCACTGACCGCTGGAGCTCTGAATCTGGCAAGGCCCGAGGGGCGGGGGCAAAGGGGTCTCAAGGCCAAGCTACCCACCTCTCCGTTGGCATCACAGGCCGTGTGAGTATAGAAGTAATCCTTGTCTGTGCAGGCTGGCCGCACCTTGCAGGTGGAGGATCCTTTTTCTAAATGGCAGAAGCAAGGACAAATATTTGAAATTAAGAAAGCAGAGCTCTTGACCACTTGCTAACGAGGCTCTAACACCCCAGACCCTGGGGTGAAGCACAACACAAGCACAGATACTGCAGAATGCACACGGTGCAGCCCACCCACCTTGCCTTTGCCCAAGTGGCTTCATTTCCAGTCCCTGAAGCCCTATTCAGACACCCACTTTGCTCCCCTCCCTGGTGTTGAAGAGAACCCCCTGGGCCCACCCTGCGGAGCAGGGCAGGAGAGCTGGGCTGGCCAGAGGACCACCAGAGGACCAGGAGGGTGGAGGCAGCACAAAGGAGCACCCTGCAGACTTCCCACCCCCAGCCCACTTCCCTGGCACCTGACATCTTCCAGGTGCCCCAGAATCCTGACTGTGCGGGCGGTTTTTCTACTCCTGGAGGGCTGAAGCAAAACACAGGAAAGCTTAGGACAGTGCCTCTGAATTTTCTCTTAATTTATGCCTAGCGTGAGGGCCTCCCCCACTCTGCCTTTCCTTCTCTCCACTCAGCCATCCTACACAAATAAGGTGATGGTTTAATCCAGCTCTTCCCATTTTCTCCACCACAGTCCTCCCAGCACTCTCTCTAAGCCTCGACCTGGACTTAATAAAAAATGTCAGGGACTATCATTTTATCTACTTTACCATCTGTGTGTTCTTCTTATATCTGGGTTGCTTCTGCTTTAACCCTGTGAACTCCTGAAGAGCAAGAAGCGTTTCAATGCATTCCTCTTTATTTTTAATTTATGTTTAAATAGGGATGGTAAGCTCTATTTTATAATATTGATGATTTATTTGGATAGTTGTGGCAACGCGGGATCTTTAGTTGTGGCATACGGAACCTAGTTCCCGGGATTGAACCCGGGTCTCCTGCATTTTAAGCACAGTCTTAGCCACTGGACCACCAGGAAAGTCCCGAGATCTCTCTTTAAATCAATGGATTTTCCTTTTTTTTGAATTAAACCCCTTTTGAGAATTTGAAAAAAAGACCTATTTCCTGTATCCTGAAAAATATACATAATTCATAACAGTGTTTAAAAGTTTTCCAGGTAATTCACTTTCTCCAGAGTAAAAACCACTGCTGTACAGCACATCAGGACAATACTGCTCCTACTGCTGTGGTCACCCGCTGTTTGCCATATGAGTGCTGTGTCACCTGCAGGTAAGGGGCTGACCATGGTGAGACCTCTCTGTATTACCTGACAGGTAGTTTGATAGAATGGAACGAGATTTTTAAGGCAGACAGATCTGGGTTTGGATCATGCTTGATCATGTAGTAGCTGAGTCACGTCCAGTAAGTTACTTAACCTCTCTGAGACTTTGTGGAGCAGGAATAATAGCATCTACCTTCCTGGAGTCAGCACATACCTGACACATTGTAAGGAGGAACTTGCTAAATGCTGGTAACTATTATCACCTGGGTTTATGAGCATTCTTTTTATTTGGCAACTGTCTTGGGACTTTTAATAAGGATTCAAAGTTTCCCCTTGCTTCCAGTTAAGGCTTATTTCTCAGCTGGTTCCTTCTTCCCAAGGCAACACAGCCGTAGCTACATCCAACAATCTCCTATTACCATGTTGTTGGCCTGCACGGGGCCTCTTCCGTCCCCATGTTATCCTGGGAGAAAGGGAGCAACTGGCTGAGAAACACCTGGGCCTTCTCAGCTCATTTATGGGGTTAACAAGCAAAAGCCTATTTCAACATAGAGGGATCCAGTGACTCCTAGTTTTGACAGACCCGGTCAGGAGAAATTTGGGAAGAGACGCTGAAAACAAGCCAATTCCCAGGACCTCGCATATTAGGTCTAGCAAATGACAAGTTACATATTAGAAAGTGCGTTCCACAGGCCCCTTGCCCTGCTTGTCAAATAGTTGTTCAACCTGACACCCCAGCTCCGGGTTTCAGCAAAATTGGTCCAGCTGTTTACACACTAACAGCTGCTAGACTGGTTTTAATAAATGATTAACCCACACGCTGAGCCAGACCTCACTGTCTTAGCTCAGGTTTCATCAAGGTGTTAAAGCTGGGGACGGGTCAGATTGGAAAGATGGGCCTAGATGTTTGGTGAGAAAATGAACAGTAATTCCTGTAGGATTGACCCTGGGCAAAGCCATATGAAAATAAAGTTTCAATCTTTTGCCTCGTACAGCACATCAGGACAATACTGCTCCTACTGCTGTGGTCACCCGCTGTTTGCCATATGAGTGCTGTGTCACCTGCAGGTAAGGGGCTGACCATGGTGAGACCTCTCTGTATTACCTGACAGGTAGTTTGATAGAATGGAACGAGATTTTTAAGGCAGACAGATCTGGGTTTGGATCATGCTTGATCATGTAGTAGCTGAGTCACGTCCAGTAAGTTACTTAACCTCTCTGAGACTTTGTGGAGCAGGAATAATAGCATCTACCTTCCTGGAGTCAGCACATACCTGACACATTGTAAGGAGGAACTTGCTAAATGCTGGTAACTATTATCACCTGGGTTTATGAGCATTCTTTTTATTTGGCAACTGTCTTGGGACTTTTAATAAGGATTCAAAGTTTCCCCTTGCTTCCAGTTAAGGCTTATTTCTCAGCTGGTTCCTTCTTCCCAAGGCAACACAGCCGTAGCTACATCCAACAATCTCCTATTACCATGTTGTTGGCCTGCACGGGGCCTCTTCCGTCCCCATGTTATCCTGGGAGAAAGGGAGCAACTGGCTGAGAAACACCTGGGCCTTCTCAGCTCATTTATGGGGTTAACAAGCAAAAGCCTATTTCAACATAGAGGGATCCAGTGACTCCTAGTTTTGACAGACCCGGTCAGGAGAAATTTGGGAAGAGACGCTGAAAACAAGCCAATTCCCAGGACCTCGCATATTAGGTCTAGCAAATGACAAGTTACATATTAGAAAGTGCGTTCCACACAGGCCCCTTTCCCTGCTTGTCAAATAGTTGTTCAACCTGACACCCCAGCTCCGGGTTTCAGCAAAATTGGTCCAGCTGTTTACACACTAACAGCTGCTAGACTGGTTTTAATAAATGATTAACCCACACGCTGAGCCAGACCTCACTGTCTTAGCTCAGGTTTCATCAAGGTGTTAAAGCTGGGGACGGGTCAGATTGGAAAGATGGGCCTAGATGTTTGGTGAGAAAATGAACAGTAATTCCTGTAGGATTGACCCTGGGCAAAGCCATATGAAAATAAAGTTTATCTTGAGGGGCTCCACCTGCTCTTTCTGCACCTTCCTCCTTTCTCTATCTTCCCCCCACCTCTGGATGCAACCTTTCTATCCAAGGGAAATGTTCCCCCTGAGGATTTAAGCACCTGATGAACACAAAGCTCAGCTCTGACCCCGCAACCGACCCTGGGCAGACCCCCAACCTCTCTCTTGTCGTTTAATCACTAAGTCGTTTCTGACTCTTTTGCAACCCCACGAACTGTGGCTCTCCAGGTTCCTCTGTCCATGGGATTTCCCAGGCGAGAATACTGGAGTGGGTTGCCATATCCTTCTTCATGGGATCTTCTGACCCAGGGACTGAACCCACATCTCCTGCATTGGCAGGAGGGTTCTTTACCACTGAGCCACCAGGGAACCTCTCTGAGCTTCTCCTTATTCATTTGTAAATAGAAAACTCTTTCCTGCACTGTGCTATGAATAATAAATGAGATAGTTTTGTAACCTGTAAAATGCTCTTGTTACCAGAGTATTGTCACAGTAGAAGAAGACTGCTGGGACAGGCCTTAGTGCAAAGGAATAAATAAAATCAGCGCTTACTTACACCAGACACTGTTCTAAATTCTTTATCTATTTTAACCAATCCACACAATGGCACTATAAGGTCGAGGCAATCTTTATTATTCCCATTCTAGGGATGAGAAAACTGAGGCACAGACAAGTGCCTTGCCCAATGGAGCCAGATTTGAGCTGTAGTGATTTTGTTCTTAGAGTTCATGCTCTGAAGCCCTGTGCTGTTCTACTAGGAAACAAATCCCTAATATTAAACATAACACAAAGAATTAACTGTAATGATGAAAGTTAAGCTATCAATGCCAAAGGGAAAGTGCGTTCCACAGGCCCCTTTCCCTGCTTGTCAAATAGTTGTTCAACCTGACACCCCAGCTCCGGGTTTCAGCAAAATTGGTCCAGCTGTTTACACACTAACAGCTGCTAGACTGGTTTTAATAAATGATTAACCCACACGCTGAGCCAGACCTCACTGTCTTAGCTCAGGTTTCATCAAGGTGTTAAAGCTGGGGACGGGTCAGATTGGAAAGATGGGCCTAGATGTTTGGTGAGAAAATGAACAGTAATTCCTGTAGGATTGACCCTGGGCAAAGCCATATGAAAATAAAGTTTATCTTGAGGGGCTCCACCTGCTCTTTCTGCACCTTCCTCCTTTCTCTATCTTCCCCCCACCTCTGGATGCAACCTTTCTATCCAAGGGAAATGTTCCCCCTGAGGATTTAAGCACCTGATGAACACAAAGCTCAGCTCTGACCCCGCAACCGACCCTGGGCAGACCCCCAACCTCTCTCTTGTCGTTTAATCACTAAGTCGTTTCTGACTCTTTTGCAACCCCACGAACTGTGGCTCTCCAGGTTCCTCTGTCCATGGGATTTCCCAGGCGAGAATACTGGAGTGGGTTGCCATATCCTTCTTCATGGGATCTTCTGACCCAGGGACTGAACCCACATCTCCTGCATTGGCAGGAGGGTTCTTTACCACTGAGCCACCAGGGAACCTCTCTGAGCTTCTCCTTATTCATTTGTAAATAGAAAACTCTTTCCTGCACTGTGCTATGAATAATAAATGAGATAGTTTTGTAACCTGTAAAATGCTCTTGTTACCAGAGTATTGTCACAGTAGAAGAAGACTGCTGGGACAGGCCTTAGTGCAAAGGAATAAATAAAATCAGCGCTTACTTACACCAGACACTGTTCTAAATTCTTTATCTATTTTAACCAATCCACACAATGGCACTATAAGGTCGAGGCAATCTTTATTATTCCCATTCTAGGGATGAGAAAACTGAGGCACAGACAAGTGCCTTGCCCAATGGAGCCAGATTTGAGCTGTAGTGATTTTGTTCTTAGAGTTCATGCTCTGAAGCCCTGTGCTGTTCTACTAGGAAACAAATCCCTAATATTAAACATAACACAAAGGAATTAACTGTAATGATGAAAGTTAAGCTATCAATGAGAAAGACGCTTTCCATCAAGGCTTTGTCCTTGACATCTCCAGCCCCACCCGCTCTTCCTTCATCTAGGCCCTGGATATGGACAGTGGCACCTGCTGAAAACTCTTGATTGTGTTCTCTACCTCCAGCTCTTCCTTTCCTCATCCCTTTTCCAAATGGCAGCCAGTATGTGGGGGTGTTAGTCACAGTCTTGTCCAACTCTTTGTGACTCCATGGACTGTAGCCTGCCAGGCTGTCCTGTCCATGGAATTCTCTAGGCAAGAATATTGGAGTGGGTTGCCATTCCCTTCTCCAGGGGATCTTCCTGACCCAGGGATCAAACCCAGGTCTCCTGCATTGCAGGCAGATTCTTTACCATCTGAACTACAGTGGATTTCAAAAGCACAAGCCAGATCATGTCATTCCCTGGTTTTAAATTCTTTAATGGCTTCTACGGCTGATAGGATCAAATCCCAACTCTGTAGCAGTGGCACAGAAGGGTTCATCCATAACCTGTTTCCTGCCCACCACTTAGCCTCGGATACTAATCCTCTCCAAGCCAGCTCCAGCAATACTGAGCTACTCGTGGATCCCGCGCCTCCTGGCTGTGGCTCACCCTCCTTCCAGAGCATTCTGTCTCCATCAAATCACCAACTCATCCTTTCCTCCCTCCCCAGCGAGGACTGACCACTTCCCTCTTTTGCTTCCACTGCACGCTACACTCAGTTTAGCATTCTGCACTCACACTAGAAAAGTGCAAAGGAAGTAGCAATAAAATGCTGGGACAGGCCTTAGTGCAAAGGAATAAATAAAATCAGCGCTTACTTACACCAGACACTGTTCTAAATTCTTTATCTATTTTAACCAATCCACACAATGGCACTATAAGGTCGAGGCAATCTTTATTATTCCCATTCTAGGGATGAGAAAACTGAGGCACAGACAAGTGCCTTGCCCAATGGAGCCAGATTTGAGCTGTAGTGATTTTGTTCTTAGAGTTCATGCTCTGAAGCCCTGTGCTGTTCTACTAGGAAACAAATCCCTAATATTAAACATAACACAAAGGAATTAACTGTAATGATGAAAGTTAAGCTATCAATGAGAAAGACGCTTTCCATCAAGGCTTTGTCCTTGACATCTCCAGCCCCACCCGCTCTTCCTTCATCTAGGCCCTGGATATGGACAGTGGCACCTGCTGAAAACTCTTGATTGTGTTCTCTACCTCCAGCTCTTCCTTTCCTCATCCCTTTTCCAAATGGCAGCCAGTATGTGGGGGTGTTAGTCACAGTCTTGTCCAACTCTTTGTGACTCCATGGACTGTAGCCTGCCAGGCTGTCCTGTCCATGGAATTCTCTAGGCAAGAATATTGGAGTGGGTTGCCATTCCCTTCTCCAGGGGATCTTCCTGACCCAGGGATCAAACCCAGGTCTCCTGCATTGCAGGCAGATTCTTTACCATCTGAACTACAGTGGATTTCAAAAGCACAAGCCAGATCATGTCATTCCCTGGTTTTAAATTCTTTAATGGCTTCTACGGCTGATAGGATCAAATCCCAACTCTGTAGCAGTGGCACAGAAGGGTTCATCCATAACCTGTTTCCTGCCCACCACTTAGCCTCGGATACTAATCCTCTCCAAGCCAGCTCCAGCAATACTGAGCTACTCGTGGATCCCCGCGCCTCCTGGCTGTGGCTCACCCTCCTTCCAGAGCATTCTGTCTCCATCAAATCACCAACTCATCCTTTCCTCCCTCCCCAGCGAGGACTGACCACTTCCCTCTTTTGCTTCCACTGCACGCTACACTCAGCGCTCCTATTTCAGCACCTCCTGTGTGGAGAAGTGACCACACTGGGTATTTCTTTAACCACGTTTCCACTTTTGACACAAGCTGGAGGACGGGAGGGCGGGTGCCAACTTGAACCCCAGCCCAAGCCCTGGCACTCCACCCAGTGAGCACTTAGAATATATTTACAAGTGAAAAATATCCTAGGCACAGGGCCTCCTCTCACTTCCTTCACGTACTTTCCATCATGGGCTCTCATCAGACTGTCTGCATTTTTTTTTTTTTTTTTTTTTTTGGCTATTCTGGGTTTTCACTGCTGCCACAGGCTCTTCTTTAGTTGCAGGGAGTAGGGGCTACTCTCTAGTTGAGGTGAGCAGGCTTCTTGTTATGACGATTTCTCTTGTTGTGGAACTTGGGCTCTAGGGTACACGGGCTTCAGCAGTTGCGGCATATGGGCTCAATAGTTGCAACATCGAGGGTCTAGAGCACAGGCTCCATAGCTGTGGCTCACGGGCTTAGTTGCTCTGCAGCAGTAGGGATCTTCCTGGATCAGGGATCAAACCCATGTCTCCTACATTGGCAGGAAAACTCTTTACCACTGAGCTACCAGGGAAGCCCGACTCCGCATTTTTTAAATCTGCTGACCCTGTCTTCTGAAAGAATCAAGTCCCAAAGAAATTTGACGCTCTTTTTACCCCACACTAAACATATTCTTCATAGTAAAAACTCACTTTCCAGTCAAAGGAATGGATTGAGAAATCAATGGCAAAAGGAGAATAGATGCCAAGAATTCAGACTCCCAAACTAATACTTTCATAACAGCTCTCTGGATAGCCATCCATTTACACAGAGTCAATCAAAACACTCATAGGCATTTTTTCTAGAATCACGTTGCCGTTCAAACTCTGTACCACACTGGGGCTGGAAAGGGAGCTGGCGGAAAAAACTAACAAAGACTGTTACTGATAGAGCGGGGAAGAGAAATGAGAAATTCAAGTGGAAAAACAGGAATCTAGACTTAACAATAAAAACTTCCCCCAAGAACTAAACATCTCTGTTGTTGCTGAAAACGACACTCATTTGGCAAGACTTTAAAATCTCTGCTACACTCAGCGCTCCTATTTCAGCACCTCCTGTGTGGAGAAGTGACCACACTGGGTATTTCTTTAACCACGTTTCCACTTTTGACACAAGCTGGAGGACGGGAGGGCGGGTGCCAACTTGAACCCCAGCCCAAGCCCTGGCACTCCACCCAGTGAGCACTTAGAATATATTTACAAGTGAAAAATATCCTAGGCACAGGGCCTCCTCTCACTTCCTTCACGTACTTTCCATCATGGGCTCTCATCAGACTGTCTGCATTTTTTTTTTTTTTTTTTTTTTGGCTATTCTGGGTTTTCACTGCTGCCACAGGCTCTTCTTTAGTTGCAGGGAGTAGGGGCTACTCTCTAGTTGAGGTGAGCAGGCTTCTTGTTATGACGATTTCTCTTGTTGTGGAACTTGGGCTCTAGGGTACACGGGCTTCAGCAGTTGCGGCATATGGGCTCAATAGTTGCAACATCGAGGGTCTAGAGCACAGGCTCCATAGCTGTGGCTCACGGGCTTAGTTGCTCTGCAGCAGTAGGGATCTTCCTGGATCAGGGATCAAACCCATGTCTCCTACATTGGCAGGAAAACTCTTTACCACTGAGCTACCAGGGAAGCCCGACTCCGCATTTTTTAAATCTGCTGACCCTGTCTTCTGAAAGAATCAAGTCCCAAAGAAATTTGACGCTCTTTTTACCCCACACTAAACATATTCTTCATAGTAAAAACTCACTTTCCAGTCAAAGGAATGGATTGAGAAATCAATGGCAAAAGGAGAATAGATGCCAAGAATTCAGACTCCCAAACTAATACTTTCATAACAGCTCTCTGGATAGCCATCCATTTACACAGAGTCAATCAAAACACTCATAGGCATTTTTTCTAGAATCACGTTGCCGTTCAAACTCTGTACCACACTGGGGCTGGAAAGGGAGCTGGCGGAAAAAACTAACAAAGACTGTTACTGATAGAGCGGGGAAGAGAAATGAGAAATTCAAGTGGAAAAACAGGAATCTAGACTTAACAATAAAAACTTCCCCCAAGAACTAAACATCTCTGTTGTTGCTGAAAACGACACTCATTTGGCAAGATCTGAGTAGATAAATGGGACTTTTGTTTTAGGAGCGGTGTAGAAATAAACGGTTCACGAGGTCAGCGGCTGGTCTTGGCTGAGCAAATCTGTATGGTAATACACGTGTGAAGGATGGGTGTGTCTGTGCAAGGATAGGGGCTCTGCTAAAGAGAGGGTCTTGAGCTGGGTTTCTCTATGCTGTTGTTTAGTCGGTGAGTTGTGTCCAGTTCTTTGGTAGCCCCACGGACTGTAGCTCAATAGGCTTCTCTGTCCGTGGGATTTTCTAGGCAAGAATACTGGAGGGGGTTGCCATTTCCCTCTCCAGGGGATCTTTCCAACCCAGGGATGAAACCTACATCTCTTGCATTGGCAGGTGGGTTCTTTACCACTGAGCCGCCAGGGAGCCAGGGTTTGTACACAGTTCTGTGTGAAAAAGGAAGAGGACTCGTTCTCCCTGTTTGTTTGAGAACTTGCCATGGAGACTGGTCCCTGTGTTAACACACGGGGCCCTCTGGGGACACAGCACATCTTACACCAGAGCCCCGCTGCCCCTCAAGAGCCTCTCAGGTAGCTAGCTTCCACTTCTCAAGTTGGGTTGTTTTAGGAAGTTATTCAGGGACTGCAGAAATAGGCTACAACCCGCAGTCCTCTCATTTTCCCTTAGAGCAGTGGTTTTCAAACTATGTTCCAAGGAAACCTGGATCTCCTGACAAGGCCTGCTTCTTCTTTTTTTTTTTTTTTATTCCATACAAATTTTATTTATTACTCTTGTTATTTTTACAGGGTTTTGTTGTTTACTGCCACCCTAGGTATACATATGTCCCCCACTTCCTGGACCTCCCCTCTTCCCCTCACCATCCCACCCTTCTAGTTCAAGGTCTACTTTAAAGTCAATGGATGCTTTGAATTCACTGGATAAAAGTATATAGCTTCTTGCTATCAAAATGTTTTGAGCACCAATACAACCTCAAGGCACTTCTAAATTAACTTTGATAATAATTGTTATAAGTTAAAAACCAAGTGTATACCTCTTTACTACATGTATTTATAATTATCTTATTTAAGGTTTTATTAAAAAAAAATGATTGCAACCCCTTTTTCTAACTTTCCTAATTCCTCTAATTCTGAGCCTCTTTTTTTTTTTTTGCCATGGTACCCTGCCCTTTTTGCTGTCTAATAGGCTGTATAATCTATTATGTTTATATTATTTGGTTACTATAGTTATTACTTATTCCATTTACATTGCAGAATGTAAATTCCATGAAGACCGGGGCCCTTGTCTAATTTGTTTACTGATGTATTCCAAACACCTAGAATAAGGCATGGCAGAGAGTAGTGGCTTGATAAATACTTTTTGAATGATTTTATCTCAGGAGTGACTGGTGGACTAGCCACAGTCTTCCAGGGCCAAGAAAGCAAGGGCTTAAGAAGAATCATCTTCAGCTTGGCCAAAAAGGATGGCTCCACTTCCTGTTTGTCCCTGTGTATATGTTTGTACCGGCCTCACCGACACACCAAACTCTTCCCACCCTCAAAAACATCACCTGAATATTTGTCAGGGTCACACTGGTGGCAGGAAGTTTCTCCCTTGTTGGAGTAAGAGTTGGCTGGGCAAAGTTTGCAGGAAGAGGAGCCCTGCTGGTCTGCGTATGTGCCGGGTTTGCAGGGAAAGCATTCTGAAGTGTAGGCCACCCTGGGAGGAAAAGCAACACAGAGCCTCTCAGGTAGCTAGCTTCCACTTCTCAAGTTGGGTTGTTTTAGGAAGTTATTCAGGGACTGCAGAAATAGGCTACAACCCGCAGTCCTCTCATTTTCCCTTAGAGCAGTGGTTTTCAAACTATGTTCCAAGGAAACCTGGATCTCCTGACAAGGCCTGCTTCTTCTTTTTTTTTTTTTTTATTCCATACAAATTTTATTTATTACTCTTGTTATTTTTACAGGGTTTTGTTGTTTACTGCCACCCTAGGTATACATATGTCCCCCACTTCCTGGACCTCCCCTCTTCCCCTCACCATCCCACCCTTCTAGTTCAAGGTCTACTTTAAAGTCAATGGATGCTTTGAATTCACTGGATAAAAGTATATAGCTTCTTGCTATCAAAATGTTTTGAGCACCAATACAACCTCAAGGCACTTCTAAATTAACTTTGATAATAATTGTTATAAGTTAAAAACCAAGTGTATACCTCTTTACTACATGTATTTATAATTATCTTATTTAAGGTTTTATTAAAAAAAAATGATTGCAACCCCTTTTTCTAACTTTCCTAATTCCTCTAATTCTGAGCCTCTTTTTTTTTTTTTGCCATGGTACCCTGCCCTTTTTGCTGTCTAATAGGCTGTATAATCTATTATGTTTATATTATTTGGTTACTATAGTTATTACTTATTCCATTTACATTGCAGAATGTAAATTCCATGAAGACCGGGGCCCTTGTCTAATTTGTTTACTGATGTATTCCAAACACCTAGAATAAGGCATGGCAGAGAGTAGTGGCTTGATAAATACTTTTTGAATGATTTTATCTCAGGAGTGACTGGTGGACTAGCCACAGTCTTCCAGGGCCAAGAAAGCAAGGGCTTAAGAAGAATCATCTTCAGCTTGGCCAAAAAGGATGGCTCCACTTCCTGTTTGTCCCTGTGTATATGTTTGTACCGGCCTCACCGACACACCAAACTCTTCCCACCCTCAAAAACATCACCTGAATATTTGTCAGGGTCACACTGGTGGCAGGAAGTTTCTCCCTTGTTGGAGTAAGAGTTGGCTGGGCAAAGTTTGCAGGAAGAGGAGCCCTGCTGGTCTGCGTATGTGCCGGGTTTGCAGGGAAAGCATTCTGAAGTGTAGGCCACCCCTGGGGAGGAAAAGCAACACAGAAAGGGCAAGGATTGGGCCTGGAGACAGAGCCCTCTGGAGGCGAACCCCACCCTCCCGGCAGAAGTCAGCATCAGACCCCAGACTCAGCCCCCTCCTCTGCCATCCTACCTGTTATGGCTATGTTTCTCACCAGCACAGGCTTGGAGACTTTGTACCACATCGAGAAGGCCGTGGTTCTCCAGTAGAGGACGTTATTGCCTCGATTTAGCTCGACCTAAAAACCACAAACAAGAAGAGTTCGTTCACTCTCACAGCCAGATGCTGCCCGCCCATTGCATCAGCCTCCTGTGGGGACACCGCCTCCTGTAGTCTGCATGGCTGTGCCCGCTCTGCTCTCTCCCTCAACTCAGCATTGCCCTTCTGCCCCTTGGTTCAGCTCCTCTCTCCTTCTAAGCCCACTCTCTCATGCCCTCTCCCACTTCTCCTTCAGCCACATACAACAGGAGCACGTCTGTGGTGAGAACAATGAAAGCACCTGAAGGTACTGACAACAGTGGGGCTGAAACTCCCTCCTCCTTCTTCCCTGCTTCTGTTATCCCCGCCCCGCCCCAGGAGGCTGGGCCCTTTAAAGCTAAAAAAAGCTGCTGGTCCAGGAGTTAAGCCACAGGAGTGAGTCAGTTCACAGCCCTAACACGTCTGCTGAAGAGCGGGGACCTAGAGCATCCTCATGTTGTCAGGCTCCTGCCCTCAAGGGAGTGAAGGGTGCGGGTCCAGACTGGGAGGAAGCACTCTTTGGAGGAGAGGACCTTGGTCCCCTTTCTGGGGTCTCCAGGGAGAAGGCTGATAGGCTACTCACACTGTGGAATTCCCAGCCTTTCTCTGTGGTTTTCATCCACCTTGAGTCATCAGCATTGGGCTGGCACTGGTCATTCTGAACCTGAGGCAGCAAGAATTTGAGATCAGAGAAACAAATTTCTTATCCCATGAAACACCAGCCTCCATCAATCCTTTCTTACGGGAGGAAGACTGAGCTCAGAACTCATGAGCCTCAAGTAGGACAGAGAGGTAGTTACACACACAGGGTGTTAGTACATAGTCCTTGGAGTAAGAGTTGGCTGGGCAAAGTTTGCAGGAAGAGGAGCCCTGCTGGTCTGCGTATGTGCCGGGTTTGCAGGGAAAGCATTCTGAAGTGTAGGCCACCCCTGGGGAGGAAAAGCAACACAGAAAGGGCAAGGATTGGGCCTGGAGACAGAGCCCTCTGGAGGCGAACCCCACCCTCCCGGCAGAAGTCAGCATCAGACCCCAGACTCAGCCCCCTCCTCTGCCATCCTACCTGTTATGGCTATGTTTCTCACCAGCACAGGCTTGGAGACTTTGTACCACATCGAGAAGGCCGTGGTTCTCCAGTAGAGGACGTTATTGCCTCGATTTAGCTCGACCTAAAAACCACAAACAAGAAGAGTTCGTTCACTCTCACAGCCAGATGCTGCCCGCCCATTGCATCAGCCTCCTGTGGGGACACCGCCTCCTGTAGTCTGCATGGCTGTGCCCGCTCTGCTCTCTCCCTCAACTCAGCATTGCCCTTCTGCCCCTTGGTTCAGCTCCTCTCTCCTTCTAAGCCCACTCTCTCATGCCCTCTCCCACTTCTCCTTCAGCCACATACAACAGGAGCACGTCTGTGGTGAGAACAATGAAAGCACCTGAAGGTACTGACAACAGTGGGGCTGAAACTCCCTCCTCCTTCTTCCCTGCTTCTGTTATCCCCGCCCCGCCCCAGGAGGCTGGGCCCTTTAAAGCTAAAAAAAGCTGCTGGTCCAGGAGTTAAGCCACAGGAGTGAGTCAGTTCACAGCCCTAACACGTCTGCTGAAGAGCGGGGACCTAGAGCATCCTCATGTTGTCAGGCTCCTGCCCTCAAGGGAGTGAAGGGTGCGGGTCCAGACTGGGAGGAAGCACTCTTTGGAGGAGAGGACCTTGGTCCCCTTTCTGGGGTCTCCAGGGAGAAGGCTGATAGGCTACTCACACTGTGGAATTCCCAGCCTTTCTCTGTGGTTTTCATCCACCTTGAGTCATCAGCATTGGGCTGGCACTGGTCATTCTGAACCTGAGGCAGCAAGAATTTGAGATCAGAGTCTTAGCTTTCTAAGGAAACAAATTTCTTATCCCATGAAACACCAGCCCTCCATCAATCCTTTCTTACGGGAGGAAGACTGAGCTCAGAACTCATGAGCCTCGAAGTAGGACAGAGAGGTAGTTACACACACAGGGTGTTAGTACATTGACAGTAAAGAAATTACACATAACTCAAGAGTTGCTATTTTCATGTTGGAACAGGGCAAAGCACCTAGGAATCTCCCAGACTCTACTGATCCCCCCACGAGGGTTCTTTGACTTCTGTCTTTCTCTTTGTCTCGTGAAGCTTCCACTGATTTCGACCACAGTTCTCTCCAGGAAAACAACTGTGAAAATTCCCCAAGCGGGACTATGCCTGTGATTCCTGTAAATGCATCTGAGTCTTGGGGGGTCTTTACCTCCCACCTTCCCCCTCAGCCAGAGACTTACAAAAAACTCAAAGATGATGCTGGAGTCTGGGTAGTAGTATTCAAAGTTAACAGTGCCAGACTGCTTCAGGTTGACTGCGTACATCAGCGTGGCCGTGCACTCATCCGTGTTGGAGGCGATATAGTCGCCCCGAGGGACCCACTTGGACCTGTGAGGAAACGGGAGCCAAGTTCACAGTCAGGAGCCCAGTCCACCAGGGCTTGTGTGATCTGCAGTCTCATGTCCCGCTAGGTCTCTGCAGAATTCCGGACTTGTGATTCATACACTTGAAAATGCTAAGTGAAGAATGACCTCTCCAAATCAAGGAGCCTGGAGGTACAGCCAAGAGGAAGACACAAGGTGTCCTTGTGCCTGCCCAGTTGTGTCCCACTCTTTCAGACCCCATGAACTGTAGCTTGTCAGGCTCCTCTATTCCTGGAATTTTCCAGGCAAGAATACTACAGTGGGTTGCCATCTCCTCCTCCAGGGATCTCCCCCACCCAGGGATCAAACCCGTATCTCATGTATTGGCAGGCTGTTTTGTGTGTGTGTGTGTGTTTTTTACCACTAGCGCCATGTGGGGAGCCACAGGTAGATGTACCCCCACATCATGCAGAACTACCCAGAAGACAGATGGCAGGTAAGGTTGTGGAGGGAGAGGTAGATATCATTTATTGGTTGTGGGGCCCTAAATGAAAGAGGGCCTTTGCAAGCATAAGGAAGCTTAAGCACATATGTATGGTTTGGAGCTAAATTTCTTATCCCATGAACACCAGCCTCCATCAATCCTTTCTTACGGGAGGAAGACTGAGCTCAGAACTCATGAGCCTCAAGTAGGACAGAGAGGTAGTTACACACAGGGTGTTAGTACATTGACAGTAAAGAAATTACACATAACTCAAGAGTTGCTATTTTCATGTTGGAACAGGGCAAAGCACCTAGGAATCTCCCAGACTCTACTGATCCCCCCACGAGGGTTCTTTGACTTCTGTCTTTCTCTTTGTCTCGTGAAGCTTCCACTGATTTCGACCACAGTTCTCTCCAGGAAAACAACTGTGAAAATTCCCCAAGCGGGACTATGCCTGTGATTCCTGTAAATGCATCTGAGTCTTGGGGGGTCTTTACCTCCCACCTTCCCCCTCAGCCAGAGACTTACAAAAAACTCAAAGATGATGCTGGAGTCTGGGTAGTAGTATTCAAAGTTAACAGTGCCAGACTGCTTCAGGTTGACTGCGTACATCAGCGTGGCGTGCACTCATCCGTGTTGGAGGCGATATAGTCGCCCCGAGGGACCCACTTGGACCTGTGAGGAAACGGGAGCCAAGTTCACAGTCAGGAGCCCAGTCCACCAGGGCTTGTGTGATCTGCAGTCTCATGTCCCGCTAGGTCTCTGCAGAATTCCGGACTTGTGATTCATACACTTGAAAATGCTAAGTGAAGAATGACCTCTCCAAATCAAGGAGCCTGGAGGTACAGCCAAGAGGAAGACACAAGGTGTCCTTGTGCCTGCCCAGTTGTGTCCCACTCTTTCAGACCCCATGAACTGTAGCTTGTCAGGCTCCTCTATTCCTGGAATTTTCCAGGCAAGAATACTACAGTGGGTTGCCATCTCCTCCTCCAGGGATCTCCCCCACCCAGGGATCAAACCCGTATCTCATGTATTGGCAGGCTGTTTTGTGTGTGTGTGTGTGTTTTTTTTTACCACTAGCGCCATGTGGGGAGCCACAGGTAGATGTACCCCCACATCATGCAGAACTACCCAGAAGACAGATGGCAGGTAAGGTTGTGGAGGGAGAGGTAGATATCATTTATTGGTTGTGGGGCCCTAAATGAAAGAGGGCCTTTGCAAGCATAAGGAAGCTTAAGCACATATGTATGGTTTGGAGCTAAGGTGGTGCCTACAGGAAAGACGAGGGCATAATCTAAAGTCGACTGTCAAAACTTCTGATTGATCCCCCTAGTTTCTGCGCTCGTGGACAATGCATGCTCACCATACATTTCTATTGCGATGTAAATACATAATTGCTTGACCTTTAGCTTGATTGGTGTAACTATGGGAAGTCCCTTGCAAAACCCCCTTGGTTTGCCTATAAAAGCTGTAAGTCTACACTAATAAAACAGAACTGCTTTGACGGAACCCCTGTCGCGTCTGACTGTCTCCCACTTGCGGGGTGGGGGGGTGTGGGGGCGACAGCAGACTCACTCTTCTCCGATCTTCTCAGCTCTGCAGGCGGCCCGCAATTGGTTGCTGACTATCTCCCCAATAATGAACTACATACTTCACATTCATAATTTCTTTTTATCAGTAAAAAGAAGTATACTTTTGTCTATATAATGGATGATAAAACTGAGGCTTGTTGAGTGCTTTGCCCAATAAATCACAACCAGCAAGTGACAGAACTGAGATTCACACCCAGGTTTATCTAACTCGAAGCTGTCAAAGAAAGTAGATAGAGTTATTTCGTAGAACTCAAAAATCTATCCAGTCTAATCCACCTTTTTTTGTTGTTTGTTTTACTGTATACTTTTAGATGCTACTAGGAACTGGTTATGCCAAAGGGAAGGAGAAAGGCGTGTTGTTTATTTTCTAATGCCCAAGACACAAGGTGTCCTTGTGCCTGCCCAGTTGTGTCCCACTCTTTCAGACCCCATGAACTGTAGCTTGTCAGGCTCCTCTATTCCTGGAATTTTCCAGGCAAGAATACTACAGTGGGTTGCCATCTCCTCCTCCAGGGATCTCCCCCACCCAGGGATCAAACCCGTATCTCATGTATTGGCAGGCTGTTTTGTGTGTGTGTGTGTTTTTTTTTACCACTAGCGCCATGTGGGGAGCCACAGGTAGATGTACCCCCACATCATGCAGAACTACCCAGAAGACAGATGGCAGGTAAGGTTGTGGAGGGAGAGGTAGATATCATTTATTGGTTGTGGGGCCCTAAATGAAAGAGGGCCTTTGCAAGCATAAGGAAGCTTAAGCACATATGTATGGTTTGGAGCTAAGGTGGTGCCTACAGGAAAGACGAGGGCATAATCTAAAGTCGACTGTCAAAACTTCTGATTGATCCCCCTAGTTTCTGCGCTCGTGGACAATGCATGCTCACCATACATTTCTATTGCGATGTAAATACATAATTGCTTGACCTTTAGCTTGATTGGTGTAACTATGGGAAGTCCCTTGCAAAACCCCCTTGGTTTGCCTATAAAAGCTGTAAGTCTACACTAATAAAACAGAACTGCTTTGACGGAACCCCTGTCGCGTCTGACTGTCTCCCACTTGCGGGGTGGGGGGGTGTGGGGGCGACAGCAGACTCACTCTTCTCCGATCTTCTCAGCTCTGCAGGCGGCCCCGCAATTGGTTGCTGACTATCTCCCCAATAATGAACTACATACTTCACATTCATAATTTCTTTTTATCAGTAAAAAGAAGTATACTTTTGTCTATATAATGGATGATAAAACTGAGGCTTGTTGAGTGCTTTGCCCAATAAATCACAACCAGCAAGTGACAGAACTGAGATTCACACCCAGGTTTATCTAACTCGAAGCTGTCAAAGAAAGTAGATAGAGTTATTTCGTAGAACTCAAAAATCTATCCAGTCTAATCCACCTTTTTTTGTTGTTGTTTGTTTTTACTGTATACTTTTAGATGCTACTAGGAACTGGTTATGCCAAAGGGGAAGGAGAAAGGCGTGTTGGTTTTATTTTCTAAGTATCTCTACCCTATCTGCCCTGCCCAAGGCTTCTACCTTCTCCTCCCCACATACCCTTCAGCTCTGAATCAACCCCAACTTGCCTCCCTGCATCCAGTCCTGGCTCCCCCAATCCCTTCTCCAAGGTGTGGCTGGAGAGAGTCCAGAAAACAATCTGCCCAGGTCACTTCCCTGCTTGACCCTCTGTGGCTCCCTGTTGCCCTCAGGGTGGGGCACAAATTCCTCATCCACTGTGTATGCTCAACCCTACAGAATTTCTTTCAATTCTTCTGCCAAACTTTCTCCCACCTCTGGTCTTCCCACAGACTGTTCTCTCTTCCTGGAACCAACTTCCTCCTCACTCCACCTATTGAATCCCTACTTGTGTCTTAGAATAAATATCACCTAATCGGAGAAGTCCTCCTTGACCTGCCTGTGCTATGTGTGCCCTCAGCTCTCACTGCCTCCCTTCTCATTGTCACAATCCTATTGTATTTTATTTAAACATATTATGAAATATTCAAGACTCGCCACCCTGCTTAAGAAATTCAACACAGGGACTTTCCTGGTGGCTCAGTGGTTAAGACTCCGCCTCGTAATGCAGAGGATGTGGGTTGGATCCCTGGTCAGGGAACTAAGCTTCCACCTGCAGCAGAGTCACTAAGCCCTTGAGCTATGGAGCCCATGTGCTCTGGATCCCACGCACAACAACTAGAGAGTGTGGGGGCCACAATGAAAGATTCCATATGACCCAAAGATCCCATATGGCCACAACTAAGATCTGATGCAGCCAAATAAGTTAATAAATATTTTTTTTTTTAAATAAATGCAACGGGCTTCCCTGGTGGTCCAGTGGATAAGGACACCGCCTTGTAGTGCAAGGGGCACCGGTTTGATCCCTGGCCTGGGAAGATCCCACGTGCCGTGGAGTGGCTGGACCCATGTGTCCAATTACCGAGTCGGAGCTCTGGAGCGCATGCGCCCAGAGCTGGTGCTCTGCGACAACAGAAGCCACCGTGATGGGAGGCCCACACGGGCCAAAGAACAAAGATGGATGAAAATGGATAAATGAAAGACCAATAGAAGTGGCCCACCTGCTCCCCTCCCTCCCCACCCCACCCCACCAAAATAAATAAATAAATAAATCTTTTAAAAAATAAAATAAACTAAATGCAACAAGCAGAGGCCTTTGTGTACCACTGGCTAATCTCAACCCCCTTCATATCACGAAAGCCTTTCCCCACTGCCACGTAACTACTTTCCAGAATTTGGTGCTTAATATCCTCATGTGGTTCTCTGCCCTTTACTAATTATATATGTATCAGTGTGGATGATGATGCTTTGTATATGTTTAAACTTTATGTAAATAGTATCATACTCATGTACTCTGCAACTGGCTTTTCTTTCTTCAGTACATACCATGATCATAGGATTCATCGACATTCACGCATGAATGAAAGCTCTTCTTTCATTTTCACCAGTAAATAAGATTGCTTTCCATGGTTCACCCACAGTTATTTATGCACTACTTGTTAATGGACATTCAAATTGCTTCCAGTTTTTTGCTTTGTGCACACTCTGTTAGGAAATTCTTGCACTTGTCTCCTACACATGTCTGAGTGGAAAGCCTGGGAGTAGACCTGCTGGGTCACAGGGTTTATGAACCTCCAACTTTACAAGTTATGCCCCAGGGTGGCTGTTATCCACTACACTCCCCGCAGAGAACTCTTGTTGCCTTGCATCCTCCCCACATGTAGAACGGTCAGACTTTAAAATCGTTGCCAATCTGATATGATAGGACGTGGTGTCTTACTGGGTTTTAAATCGTCTTTCCTTGATTATTAATGAGGTTGAGCATCTTTTCTTAGTTTACTTGCAGTTTGGCTTCCTCTTCCTAGCGGTTCTTCCGGAAGTGCTTGTCTTTCTGCCTGACTTGTTGATGCTGTGAGGGCAGATACCAAACTTAATTTGCTCATTCCAGTGTGACCAGCACCAAGCCCCGGACCTGGCACGAGAGAGGGACTCAGGGCATTCCACAGATGAATGTGGGCATTGGGTGATCAGGACAATCCCACTGTTTCACTGTTCTGCCTGAGACCAGCCCAGGCCACTGACTAATAATGACCAGTTAAGGGAACCTCAGATTAGTTCACTGTTTTTCCCCTCGTGTTTGTCAGAATAACACAGTACTTCCAGCTCTTCAACAGTTGGTGTGATTCTCAAATGGAAGCATATCCAAAGCGCCTCAGCTGAGTTCATTCAAGATACCCAGCCTGCCTAACGGTATTGATTTCTCCTTGTGAAGAGAGACAGCACTTAAAGCTGATGTACTCCACGGCATCAGCTATAAATAACTCCTGAAGGTGGATGAATAATTAAAAGGATGCCAGAAGTGGGTTACGTTTGCAAAATGCAGCACAATTCTGACTTTTGTCAGAGCTGTCCCTGGTGAAGATCATTTCACGTTCAATAGTAGCAACCTGTCTTAAGTGATGTCTAGTGCCAAGAATCACTCCAAATCTTTCCAAGTTTTATCTCATTTCATCCTTAACCACAGCCTCTAAGAAGAGTATTATTTTTATCACTGGTTCTTAGAATGAGAAAACTCAGGTACGGAAGAGATTAGGAACTCGCCCTCAATCATTTAGCTGTGGTCTGCTTATACCTGCTTGCTTGGCCAAAGCAAGCAAAGAGGGGCATGTTTTCAAAAGAGGAATGCTCACCTGGTGGCCACCCGGACACCCAGCCAAGCTCACACTGTGTGACACTGTTTATAAATTCAGGTTAGAAAGAAGAAACTGTATCAGAAAACTTAGAAGCTTCCAAAGTTTGAGATCCCTTTTAAAAAAAAAAAAAATTTTTTTTTAAATGTATTTATTTGGTTGCACTGGGTCTTAGTTATGGTATGTGGGATCTAGTTCCCTGAACAGGAACTGAACCCAGGTCCCCAGCATTGGGAGCACAGAATCTTAGCCACTGAACCACCAGGGAAATCCCTTGAGACCCTTTTAATGCTTATATCTATCTTTCTCTCATTCTTGTTTTACCTTCTTTGATCTTTTTTCTCCTCCACGAACATCCAGCATCCTTTCTATGTCTTCCTTTTCACTCTTACTCCCTTTTGCTAATCCCAGTCTTGGATCTGAAGACTGTTTCCAGCACCTTAGTCCTGAGGATCATTCCAGGAACCAAGAATGATCCCCTGAAGGCTCAGGATCCTGCGTGGAGACTCCATGCAGTTGGCCTGCTTTGTTCCCAGTTATTTCATGTCCACTTCTGTGTCAGATGATAGATACTGGACACACAGCAAAGCACAAGACAGCCCTGACCCTTGGGCTTGTGTTTCAAAAGGTCAGTCTGGCTGCTGGGTGGACAGCGGCCCGGAGGAGGCTGGGGGTGGCAGTGGAGAGCCGCTGGGAGGCGCTAGAGGGAGAATGAGCCGGAGGTGCTGCAGGCTGGGGTTAGACGAGAGGCAGTGGCCTTGGAATTGGATGAACACACGGCAGGGCTGGAAAGACAGTTGGTGACCTAACAGCAGCTGTTACTGCCTTTCTAGGATGCAGTGGGGAAATTACAGACCCTGTCTAGGAGGCCATTTCCTCTCCGGGTCTCCACTCCTCCTCCCAGAAATGTCATGAAATGCCTTAAATCCAGGCCCTGAAGCAGCCTGCGCCATGAAAACACAAGTCCTTACAAGCAGGCCCACATCCTGACTCACTGAGAGATCATGCTTTCTGGACTTCCACTGCAGTCCTCTGACAGAGAGAAACCCTGCCTTCACACCTGTGGGGGGTTGACTGATTGAGCCAGGCCTGCACCTGGTCCAGAGTCATTTACAATCTCTATTAGGAGCAAAGCAAAGTCATGTGACTCTACAGCCAGAAGATAGTTGGATCCGCTTACTTACTAACTCTGTTGATCACTGCATGAAGAGAAGCAAATAGCTCCCTCAGAAAGAAGCTGAATCATGAATTGTCAGGCTCCAGTTTGAATCCTATCCAGCTTTATCTCTGCTGCCCGTGTTGCCATGCTAATGATTTTGACTCATAATGATCCACGCTCAGTTGCTTCAGTTGTATCTTTGTGACCCTATGAACTGTAGTCCATCAGCCTCCTCAGTCCATGCAACTCTCTGGGCAAGAATACTGGAATGGTCGCCATTTCCTCCTCTAGGGAATTTTCTCAACTCAGAGACTGAACCCATGCCTCCTGAGTCTCCTGCGTGGTAGGCAGATTCTTTACAGCTGAGCCACAGGGGAAGCCCTTTGATTCATAATACTGAACTCTAAAATAACATAAAAATTGGACTGTTACAAGGCCTGCTGCCTGGCTCAGACAATGGTGTTTCTAGGAGATTTAAGTATAGGAATGGGAGACATTGCTTCCACCTTTAAAAATCCAGGTGTAATACAATTATTCATTCTTTTTTACCCTTTTGATTGGGTTTAAGAGAAACGTTCATGTACTTTTCTCATATATTATTTGTCAATATTTAACAAACAGCAGTGGACAATTGGCTTTGATATCTGTGTATCCTTCCTGCTTTTCCTCTCTAGGACTCAACTATTGCCCTGAGCAAACTAAATGTTATTTGAAAGTGGCAGCATGGGGCTGTGGAAAGCTTGGGACTGAATGCAGATTCCAGTCTTCCCAGTTGTAAGCTGGATAACAAAGGACAGGTCACTTACCCTCCCTGGGCTTCCATTTCTACATCTGTGTAATGGGAACAATACCTATTTCACCCTCATAATGGTTCTTTTTTTTTTTTAAGATTTTATTTATTTATTTATTATTGGTGGGGGGTGGGGTGGTGAGGGAGGGGAGCAGGCGGGCCACTTCTATTGGTTCTTCATTTATCTATTTTCATCCATCATTTTTGTTCTTTGGCCCGCGTGGGCCTCCCATCGTGCTGGCCTCTGTCGTCGCAGAGCACGGGCTCTGGGCGCATGCGCTCCAGAGCTCCAGCTCGGTAATTGGACACATCAGTCCAGCCACTCCGCGGCACGTGGGATCTTCCCAGGCCAGGGATCGAACTGGCGCCCCTTGCACGGCAAGGCGGTGTCCTTACCCACTGGACCACCAGGGGAAGCCCTCATAATGGTTCTTATGAGGATTAGAGGAAATACTATACACAAGGCCTCTAGAATAGTGCCTGAACAAAGGTACATCATGTCATTCTTTTCCTTAGAATTAAATATCTAAAGATTTGATAAGGACAGCTCACCTGTTCTGTAAGCACCCTGGGCTATTTTTCAATTACTGAAAAGATTCCCTGTGTGCTGGAGAATTCTCTGATCACCAGGGTCTCAAAGGATTTGGAAGATCTCAACCATGACTGACCAAAACTCTGGTCCTGCTTTATCCCCCCAAACCTATAAACTCAGGATTGCGTGTGTGCTAAGTTGCTTCAGTCATGTCTGACTCTTTATGACCCTATGGACCATAGCCTGCCAGGCTCCTTTGTCCAGGCAAAGACCAGTTTTAGAAGTTGACATCACAGCCAGGAAGATGAATGGCTTTCCTGGTGGCTCAGACGGTAAAGAATCTGCCTGCAATGCAGGAGACCTGGATTCGATCCCTGGGGTTGGGAACATACCCTGGAAAAGGCAAAGGCTATCCACTCCAGTATTACAAAAAAAAAAAAAGCCAGGAAAATAAGGTTTTGCACAGGGTGTTACAATTAAATTAAGGAAGTTTCTTGACTGATCCAAAATCCCATGCGGGAATCCAGTTGGATTCTTTTTGTTGTTGTTGTTGTTTAATTATTTATTTTTGGTTATGCTGGGTCTTCATTGCTGCTCATGGGCTTTCTCTAGTTGTAACGAAGAGAGGGCAGGCTCAGTAGTTATGGCCCACAGGCTCAGTTGCTCCTTGGCATGTAGAATCTTCCCAGACCAGGGATCGAACCTGTGTCCCCTGCATTGGCAGGTGGATTCTTATCCACTGCGTCACCAAGCAAGTCCCCCAATTAGATTTTGTCCTAAACAGACTGGGCCATTTGACCCTTGTTGATCTCATCCACATCTACTTCCTGGTGATTTTCATCTGTCTCAAGGGTCTATCAGTTGCTGGCCAGCTTCGGACAGTAAGTTGGGCTGAGGTGGGTGTCAAGTCCAGCAGTCCAGGGGGCTCCCTGCTCCAGCCCTTATCCCAAGGAGAAGGAGAGGGGGCTGTGGAGTGCTCCCTGCAGCCTCTCGCCAGCATGCAGAGCAGGGAGATGAGGGAGGTGTGGGGCTGCAGGGGAGGGTGGTGAGGATAGTGGGAGGAGGGTCACTCACGAAGTGCAGTTCTCAGCGGACTCTGAGGTGCTGTCCTCAAACTCCATTTTGGTTGAGAGGCTGGCAAAGCCATGGGGCAGCTCATCCCACTCATCAAACCGGATGCCCGTGCCAAGAGAGTAGCGGCCCTCAGCGCACGGCTTGCACGACTGGTCCTTCATGTCCAGAAACTCCCCTGCTTTGCAAGAGAAGGCTGGAACACAGAGCGGGGACAAGGACGGGTGGTGAGGCTGTGGCCACCTAGGAGAAGTGGGCAGGTTGTGGGCATCCTAGAGGGAGGAGCAGAGGATGGAGGCCTAGGGGTTTCACTCACTGAGGTTTAGAGCCATGGAGCATTTTCTATGATCCCACTTTTACGGACTATCCAGAATAGGCAAGTCCATAGAGACAGGAAGTAAATTTGTGGCACCAGGGATTTGTGGGGAGGGGGCATGGGGAGAGATGGTTAATGGATATGATGTTTCTTTCTGGGGTTATAAAAATATTCTGAGATTAGATAATGGTGATAATTATTTAACTCTGAGTATTCTAAAAAACAAACAAAAAAATCCACTGAATTTAGAACTTACAGGGGCTTATATTTATTGGCTGTGCCATGCAACTTGAAACTAAGATCCCGACCAGGGATTGAACCTGGGCCGTAGCAGTGAAAGCATTGAGTCCTAACCGCTGGACAACCAGGGAGTCCCCAAAGCTGATATATTACAAAAAATAAAAAAGAGGTGCGACCCTGTGGCAGGACTCTGGGTTGTCCCTATCGTTCTCGTTCCTGAGGGGTAGTCTCACCATTCTGAGAGCTCACCAGTGAAGAAAGTGCCAGGGTCTCTCATTCTGACCCCTCGGAATGGTGCCTGGCCTTTTGACCTTGAATTTCCTGTCACGTCTCTGGCCTCTGTCTCCTCTATTCTGGTCCCACTACCACCATGCTAGTAGAGATTACTGTCACGTGTTAGATTAGCTCAGCAATTGCAATGTCCTTCTAACTAGTTCCTTGTTTCTTGTTTTTGTTCATTCTGTGGTTGAAGCATCTCTAAAATACTGATACACAGTTATTTCTTTTTAAAATGTATTTATTTATTTTTGGCTGCATGGGTGGCTTCTCTGGTTGCAGAGCATGGGGTCTAGGCACACAGGCTTCAGTAGCTGCAGTGCAAGGGCTCAATAGTTGTGGCTCACAGGCTTAGCTGCCTCACAGCATGTGGGATCTTCCCAGTCCAGGGATCAAACCATGACCCCTGCATTGGCAGGCAGATTCCTAACCGATGGACTGCCAGAGAAGCCCATACTGTTATTTCTGTTATTTAAAAAATAATCAGGGGCTTCCCCTGGTGGTCCAGTGGGTAAGGACACCACCTTGCAGTGCAAGAGGCACCAGTTCGATCCCTGGCCTGGGAAGATCCCACATGCTGCAGAGTGGCTGGACTGATGCGTCCAATTACTGAGCTGGAGCACTGGGGCGCATGCACCCAGAGCTGGTGCTCTGTGACGACAGAGGCCACCGCAATGGGAGGCCCACAGGAGCCAAAGAACAAAGACGGATGAAAATAGATAAATGAAAGGCCAATAGAAGTGGCCCGCCCATCTCCCTCCCTCCCCACCTCACCCCCCAAAAGATAAATAAAATAAAATAAATGTTTAAGAAAATAATAATCATCAGGGCTTCCCTGGTAGCTCAGTGGTAAAGAATCCGCCTGCCAATGCAGGAGACGCAGGTTCGATTCCTGATCCAGGAAGATCCCACATGCTGAGGCACAACTAAGCCTGTGAGCCACAACTATCGAGCCTGTGCTCTAGAGTCTCGGAGTCACAACTATGGAGCCCATGGGCCGCAACTGCGGAAGCCCGTGTGCCCTAGAGCCTGAGTTCCACAACAAGAGAAGTCACCGCAACAAGAAGCCTGCTCACCTCAACTAGAGAGCAGCCCTTACTCCCTGCAACTAGAGAAGAGTCTGCAGCAGCAGTGAAAACCCAGAATAGCCCTAAATAAAATAAATAAATAAATTTTTAAAACAATTAAAAGAAATAATAATCAGGCACCACCTGCCAGTTTTTGGTTATAGACTTAAGCTCTCAACCTGGCATTCAAAGTCTTTTACAATGTCCCCCAACCTAACCCCAACCAGCTTAATTTCACACTACAGACCTTTCTCCACCCCACTCCCACACGTCCTCTCCCTGTGTTGCCTCCACCTCAGGCCACGTGCTTTTCTCTGAGTGTGTCTGATATTCTCCCACCTCCAAGCTTTTGCTTGAGTGGTTCTCCCAGCTGTTCCTGATCCCTAACACCCATAAGGCCCATTCTTTTCACCTCATATAATACATCCTATTGATGTGTGCCTCCCACTAGGCTCTGAGCGCCTCCAGGGATGCTGGCTCAGCAGCTGGCACAGACATAGCAGGAGGTTCACTGAAAAAATGGATGGATGAATGGACATCTGCTCCTCCCACCAGACTAGACACTTCTGAAGGCAGAGGCTGTGCCTTATTTATCTTTGTGGCTCACGTAGCAGGTGCACATGGTGCTCAAGAACATTGGCCAAGTTTACTGAAGATGGCTCATTTGTTTCCATTAGTCACACCTCAGTTCCAGTCAGATCCCAGCAATATCCGTTCATCGATTTAACAAGTATTTATTCACCCACGTACTGAGCCAGGCACGAAGTTAAGCTTATTTTAGATTTTAAATGCCCTCAATTGCTTTTCCAAATCTCCGAGGATTCCTTGATTCTAGTCCCTGATTTTTATTGTTAAAAATAAAAAATATTTGTTTTTGCATTTCTAAAAGGAACATCGCAGGGGACATAGCTGCCAGTAATAGCAAAATGGTAGCCACAGAGTCCCAGAGGAGGGAGTGGGAGCTGCAGGCAAGTCAGCGCCTTTCCGGCTGCACAGTCAGCTCCCCCGTCAGGGACGATTCTTGCTCCCTGAAGTAACGCCCAGTGCATTTTAAAGATCTGTCTCTCAGAAATGTATCTTCTCTGGCTTCGTTTTCAAGAACGACTGCAAATCACAGTCTTTCCTAATGAGTGAGTGTGGCTGGTGAGTGTCGATTGGAGAGAAATGCACAGACCAAAAAAGAAAATGTATGCAAACAGAGAAAAATATCTAAGCGGCACACAGCCGGAA
The DNA here is from genome assembly GCA_022376925.1 of Tragulus kanchil. Taxonomy (NCBI): domain Eukaryota; kingdom Metazoa; phylum Chordata; class Mammalia; order Artiodactyla; family Tragulidae; genus Tragulus; species Tragulus kanchil. The sequence goes on from JAIOJX010000024.1 coordinate 140,290,706, forward strand.
TGATTCTTATGTTATACTGTGATGGGATTTAAATCTGAAAATAAAAGGAAATTGAGATTTCCAGTCTGCGTTCACGGAACAACACTTTTGCACCAAATCTCAACAGGCTTGGGGGTGGGTGGGGAGGGGTGGTGGGGAGATCCCCGAGGCAGCCGCGGGCTTAACTCAGGAACGGCCTAACTCGCATGGCAGGAGGCTTGGGGCAGAGGCCAAAGCCGAGAGGCAGGTCTGCTTACAGCATTCGGTGCCCTTGACGGGGTCCGGGAGGCTGGTACACAGGCCCGGGGTGTGCGGCACGGCGACCCTCCACCTGGAACCTGTGCTGTCGCACGCGTGTACTCATAGTGGTACTCAGACTACAGGGAGAGAAGAGGGGCAAAGAGGCATGAGCAGCGGCCACACATCAACAGCTTCCCAACCCACTTCCTGCCCAGTAGGATGGGTACCGACACTCATCAAGAGCACTGTGCTTAACGTGGCTCACGTAGCAGGTGCACATGGTGCTCAAGAACATTGGCCAAGTTTACTGAAGATGGCTCATTTGTTTCCATTAGTCACACCTCAGTTCCAGTCAGATCCCAGCAATATCCGTTCATCGATTTAACAAGTATTTATTCACCCACGTACTGAGCCAGGCACGAAGTTAAGCTTATTTTAGATTTTAAATGCCCTCAATTGCTTTTCCAAATCTCCGAGGATTCCTTGATTCTAGTCCCTGATTTTTATTGTTAAAAATAAAAAATATTTGTTTTTGCATTTCTAAAAGGAACATCGCAGGGGACATAGCTGCCAGTAATAGCAAAATGGTAGCCACAGAGTCCCAGAGGAGGGAGTGGGAGCTGCAGGCAAGTCAGCGCCTTTCCGGCTGCACAGTCAGCTCCCCCGTCAGGGACGATTCTTGCTCCCTGAAGTAACGCCCAGTGCATTTTAAAGATCTGTCTCTCAGAAATGTATCTTCTCTGGCTTCGTTTTCAAGAACGACTGCAAATCACAGTCTTTCCTAATGAGTGAGTGTGGCTGGTGAGTGTCGATTGGAGAGAAATGCACAGACCAAAAAAGAAAATGTATGCAAACAGAGAAAAATATCTAAGCGGCACACAGCCGGAATGATTCTTATGTTATACTGTGATGGGATTTAAATCTGAAAATAAAAGGAAATTGAGATTTCCAGTCTGCGTTCACGGAACAACACTTTTGCACCAAATCTCAACAGGCTTGGGGGTGGGTGGGGAGGGGTGGTGGGGAGATCCCCGAGGCAGCCGCGGGCTTAACTCAGGAACGGCCTAACTCGCATGGCAGGAGGCTTGGGGCAGAGGCCAAAGCCGAGAGGCAGGTCTGCTTACAGCATTCGGTGCCCTTGACGGGGTCCGGGAGGCTGGTACACAGGCCCGGGGTGTGCGGCACGGCGACCCTCCACCTGGAACCTGTGCTGTCGCACGCGGTGTACTCATAGTGGTACTCAGACTACAGGGAGAGAAGAGGGGGCAAAAGAGGCATGAGCAGCGGCCACACATCAACAGCTTCCCAACCCACTTCCTGCCCAGTAGGATGGGTACCGACACTCATCGGCCCTGTCCTTCCCAGGGAGGAGAGGAGCAAGGCATCGTGGAGACGAAATGATCATTATCAAGCACGTACAGGAGCTGAAATGGTTATGTGGATCATTCCTCTCCACCGGCCACGGTCTAGTCCCTAGAAATCCCCCCTTTTTTCTCATGACTCTCTACTGTTATGTATAAAGCATGTCCTAATAGACCAGAGCAATAACTAAAGAACAGACTGGACACAGGTGGATTTTTTTCTTGTCCCAAACTGCAGAATTTATGAGCAAGGACTGGTCCACAAAATATTTACAAAGGATTGTCACAAAAGCTGTATTTCTATTTCCTTGATTTTCCTTCATGCTCTCTGCTGCCCAGTAAAACTATGACTTCACACCTTGAATTTTATCAAAATATCGTATTTAGACCGGGCAGGTGATGGGTCCTCATCACATCAGCCTATTCACGCCTAATTTCTCTGTGCAACGAAAACTTACAGTTCACCTGAACTAAGAATAAACTGAATAACAACAACAAAACATCTAAATCAAGCATTAAATAAAAAAGAAGTGCCCCAACAAAAATCACAGAAAGTACTACTCAGGAAAAAGAAAGCACAATAAATGCACCAAGAAGTCTTAAACATTTCTCATGCTTTTAAATTTCATCATAAACCACAGGCCACAGAACTAAGGTAATTTTGGCTTTGACAAGCATTTAGCAATCTTCACGTAACCAAAAAGTATGCTCAAACCCTAAAGGACTTTGTACCTATGGTATCCATATGAAAAATAGAATAAATGTTCCCCTTCTACTCATATGAAAGGAAGATTGCTCATAAATGCAATGTGAAGAGTGGGAAAGGGGCTAAAACTGAGACAGTCTGAAGTTGGCTAATCTAAGAATTCACCAGAACCAAAAGGAGAAATCTGTACTTTTTGAAAAGGATGAATAGATTGCATTTCATCTCTTCTAAGATGCATATTTCACATTGTAACACCTGTGAAATCAAGATGTGGCTTATACCTGACACAGTAAGGATGCATTATGTTTTAATTGATGGGTTTTTCCCCCCTTTTTTTGTGTGTACATAAAAACTGGCGTGCCTCGGAAAGAGTGTTATTTAAGACTTGTGGAAATTGGTAAACATGTTGTTTCTTGATCTGTACTTGCAGAAACTTAGGATGATGAGAAAACAATTTTAGAGCTCCATTTCTATTGTCTCCTATGATAAATATTTACCAAATACACATTGTCTGCACAGCACTTTAGAGGTGCTAGAGGTTGTGGCCAGCATGGCTCAGGGCAGCAGTGCATAAACTGGGCACCTTCATCCAGAGAGAGAAAATGTGGAAGAGGAGAGGGGGTTGGGGAACTGTGAGGAGAAGTTCTGGCTTTAGATTAGATGTCAGGGTCCTCTAGGAGAGAAGGAACATCTGGGTGGGAATTCTTTGTACCTTTGGGCTACCATCACTCTGGGTCTATCTTTTTCTTTTAATTCCACTCTTTCCTTTATCTCAGGGGACTCTGAGGATGAATAAGGCAACTACACATTATCAATTCCAGGTTTAAAAATGATACTCTCCAAAGGGTTTTGCTGTAAGAAAGAGGAATAAAATCCACAGTATGTAAATTAGAAAAGTAAGTGAAGCGGGCAGGAAAGATCAGATGTTCTGCCTGTGGACTAATTATGCCTGTCATTTGCATAGTCGTTTTACACCATCTCATTTGATCTTCAAACTCCCCAGAAGGCAAGCAGAGAAGCGGGTGTTTCCTCTCTTGCACAAATGAGAAAACATTCCCCATGGGGTGAAATGGCTTGTCCAAGGTTACACAGCTGGGAAGTCACTGAGCTAGAACCCAGGACTTTGTACCTATGGTATCCATATGAAAAATAGAATAAATGTTCCCCTTCTACTCATATGAAAGGAAGATTGCTCATAAATGCAATGTGAAGAGTGGAAAGGCTAAAACTGAGACAGTCTGAAGTTGGCTAATCTAAGAATTCACCAGAACCAAAAGGAGAAATCTGTACTTTTTGAAAAGGATGAATAGATTGCATTTCATCTCTTCTAAGATGCATATTTCACATTGTAACACCTGTGAAATCAAGATGTGGCTTATACCTGACACAGTAAGGATGCATTATGTTTTAATTGATGGGTTTTTCCCCCCTTTTTTTGTGTGTACATAAAAACTGGCGTGCCTCGGAAAGAGTGTTATTTAAGACTTGTGGAAATTGGTAAACATGTTGTTTCTTGATCTGTACTTGCAGAAACTTAGGATGATGAGAAAACAATTTTAGAGCTCCATTTCTATTGTCTCCTATGATAAATATTTACCAAATACACATTGTCTGCACAGCACTTTAGAGGTGCTAGAGGTTGTGGCCAGCATGGCTCAGGGCAGCAGTGCATAAACTGGGCACCTTCATCCAGAGAGAGAAAATGTGGAAGAGGAGAGGGGGTTGGGGAACTGTGAGGAGAAGTTCTGGCTTTAGATTAGATGTCAGGGTCCTCTAGGAGAGAAGGAACATCTGGGTGGGAATTCTTTGTACCTTTGGGCTACCATCACTCTGGGTCTATCTTTTTCTTTTAATTCCACTCTTTCCTTTATCTCAGGGGACTCTGAGGATGAATAAGGCAACTACACATTATCAATTCCAGGTTTAAAAATGATACTCTCCAAAGGGTTTTGCTGTAAGAAAGAGGAATAAAATCCACAGTATGTAAATTAGAAAAGTAAGTGAAGCGGGCAGGAAAGATCAGATGTTCTGCCTGTGGACTAATTATGCCTGTCATTTGCATAGTCGTTTTACACCATCTCATTTGATCTTCAAACTCCCCAGAAGGCAAGCAGAGAAGCGGGTGTTTCCTCTCTTGCACAAATGAGAAAACATTCCCCATGGGGTGAAATGGCTTGTCCAAGGTTACACAGCTGGGAAGTCACTGAGCTAGAACCCAGGCCTTCCTACCAGGAATCCTCCACTCAAGTCCCATCAAACACAGATTCACCCAGGGCCAAATCTAAAAATTAAATAAGACAGTATTGGCTGTCAGCCAGCAGCCAGGCGCACTTCTGAGGCTTGAGAATTGATGTGAAAACATCGAATCCGAGCAGATCACTGCAGTCACTCTGGCTGCGTTTGACCTCTTGGAGACACGAGGGCCATGTCTGCTTCTCTGCATCGTTTTTCCTTTGGGTCCTGCTCGGGTGGGAGGTTTACTAGGAAAATGTGGTTCTGAGCCCTAGAAAACGTCCCTTTTAATACGCACTAATTTTCTTCACGTCACCTGGGGACAGTTTCTCCATCCAAGGCCTCTGGCTCTGCTGCAGGGTTTCGTACCTGAACTGTAGTTGGCGATGTTATCATCCAAGGCATCGGCTTAGACAGAAGTTACCTCAGTGACAGAATTGGCAGTGCTCCTCGATTATATTCAGAGTTTTCTAAACGCATCAATTCCCCAACACTGCCGCAGTTTACCTAGTAACCTGACCTTGAGAACAGACGGTCTGCATAACATCCAGATTTACAAAGGAGATACATGAATACATAAAAACACAGATTTTAATCTTTCCTTTTTTATTTGGTTTTTTAAAAATATTTCATTAAAAAAATTTTAATTTTTGGCAGCACTGCACAGCCTGTGGGATCTTAGTTCTTGACCAGGGAGCAAACCTATGCTTCCTGCAGTGGAAGCGATGAGTCTTAGCCACTGGACCCTGAGGGAGCTCCCAAGGTACACTCAAATAGATTTAATTCATATGTCCAGCATATAATTCTTTGCTCTCCCCAGGCATAATGATATGACAAGTATCCAAACCACAATTTTAAATGGGGTCCAGGAGGAACATAGGGCCTAGCTGCCTATAAGCAACCTCTGCCTCAGCAGAGCAGAAGACAGAGATGGCCAGCTACCACTAAGGGACAAGCTCAGAGCGACTGGAGTGTAGTAAGGTCCAGTGTTCCACTGGCCTTCTTCCTGACAGGGCATTTCTCCATCTGGGCTGGCTAAGGATGTAGTAACAGGTGGCCAGGACTAACAAGAGAGCTGCTCCCCAAACAGGCCTTCCTGTTAACAGGGGTTAACATCGTGGGTACAGCCCCAGGCAGTAAAGGTCCCGGGCCATGAGAGCTCAGTGAGCTGCTAAAACAAGCAGTCAGGGAGACTAAGAACAAACGGTTTAGCTGGACATTCAATGGTCTGGGCCTGAGTCTTCTCATTTGCATAATGAGGAAGTTAGACTTAGGTGATTCCAAGCTTCCAACATTCCTTCCAGTTCCATACCTTATTGTTTTACAGCTGATATGCACATGGAAATCTGTTGTTCTTTCCATGTTTTCCGCTCTTCCTTCACAATGGCGCTTCTCAGTTTTTAAAATAATGAACAAAATAAGAAATGGTAGAAAAGATGAAAATACAGGCTAGAAAGAAAATTAATATCTTCCACAAGCCTACCAAGCAGAGATTCAGAGCTTCTACCATTTTATTGTCTTTTTGTTTTGTTTGAAATTTTTTGGCCACTTTTATTGGTCTTTCATTATTTATTTTCATCCATCCTTGTTCTTTGGCCCATGTGGGCCTCCCATTGCAGTGGCCTCTCCTGTAGCAGAGCAGCGGCTCTGGGCGCATGCGCTCCAGAGCTCCGGCTCGGTAATTGGACACATAGGTCCAGCCGCTCCGCGGCACGTGGGATCTTCCCAGGCCAGCGAACGAACTGGCACCTCTTGTGCTGCAAGGCGGACTCTTTACCCCCTGGACCACCAGGGAAACCCCCATTTATTGTATTTCTTTACAAATTCATTTTCCATATGTGCATATGCATTTACTTATTTGTTTGTTTGGTTTTGGCTGTGCTGGGTCTTTGTTGCTTTGCCGAGGCTTTCTCTATTTGTGGTGAGCAGGAGCTACTCTTCACTGAGTATGCAGGCGTCTCACTGCAGCATCTTTTCTTGTTGTGGCCCCTGGGCTCTAGGGCCTGTGGGCTTCGGTAGCTGCAGCACACAGGCTTAGTTGCTCTGTGGCACTCTCCCATGTCTTTTATTTATTTTTTTATTTGGCTGCGCTGGTCTTAGTTGCAGCCTGTGGGACCCAGTTTCCTGACCAGGGATTGAACCTAAGCTCCCTGCATTGGGAGGAGTCTTAGCCAGTGGACCACCAGGGAAGGTCCTCTCCTGTGTCTTTAAGGTTGCACCAGAGCTGTTCTAACCATTCTCATGTTGTCAGTCATTGAATTTTGTCTCATTTTTTCCCTTATTTTAAATAGAACTACAATGAAGCTTTATGTGTTTCTCTGATTATTTCCTTTGGAGAGATTCCCAGAAGTGGAATTACTAAGGTCAAGAATATGAGTTTGAGATTCTTGATCAGGGACGGAGATTTCTAAGAGAAAACAGCCATTTCTAAGTCTTTTTTGATATCTTCATTTTTTATTACAACTCAAATGTATATTTTAAAAAGACAAAATATGATGACCCTTCATATATCCATAACCCAGCTTCGATTCGTATCAGTTTCGGCCGTTCTTGCTCATTTACTTCCACCCACTCCTCCCCACTCCAAGTCGTTGTTAGTTTTTCCAGGTTTATTTATTTTTAGGGGAAAATGATATACACTGAAGTGCACAAATCATAACTTGTCCAATTAGGATAAATGGATATAGTTGAGTATAAAACAATGACAAGCTGAGAATCACCGCCCAGAGACGCCTGGACACAGCCCCTGCCCCACCCTCCAACCCCATCCCCCACCGCCAGAGACAGAACAGACAGAGCCTAGGGGAGTCGCAGATCCTGGGTCTTAAGGTCACCAAGCCAGTGCTGCACAAAGCCACAGCCACCAAGGAAGCCAGGGATCAACTGGACTTGGGTTTGTCTTGGCCAGGACAGGGCCTGTGTCAAGAAACAGGTTCTTAAGTAAACCTCGATTCTGAAGAGGCCTGAGGGTCTGAAAGAGGCCCCTTCCACTCTTCTCCCAGCTGCAGGTTCAGCCCCTTCTCTTCTCCGCATCCCTGAAGGCAGATCCTCTGGGAAGAATGTCAAGATGGGGTCTGGGTGCCTCCGGCAAACACCGGAGCTGGTACAGTGGGTTCAACAGGATTGTTGGTTCAGTTGCAAATGCCTCTTTGTGGAGAAAGTGAAGCAGATAGGAACAGATCCTATTAAACAGTCCTGAATGTCAAGGAGTGACCAGTCCTTCCCTGGCAGTGACAAGTGAGTGCTGCTGAGCACAGAACAGGGCAGACCACAGTGAAATTTCAGAATGTGAACATCAGTTGTCCTGTGTCTTTAAGGTTGCACCAGAGCTGTTCTCATGTTGTCAGTCATTGAATTTTGTCTCATTTTTTCCCTTATTTTAAATAGAACTACAATGAAGCTTTATGTGTTTCTCTGATTATTTCCTTTGGAGAGATTCCCAGAAGTGGAATTACTAAGGTCAAGAATATGAGTTTGAGATTCTTGATCAGGGACGGAGATTTCTAAGAGAAAACAGCCATTTCTAAGTCTTTTTTGATATCTTCATTTTTTATTACAACTCAAATGTATATTTTAAAAAGACAAAATATGATGACCCTTCATATATCCATAACCCAGCTTCGATTCGTATCAGTTTCGGCCGTTCTTGCTCATTTACTTCCACCCACTCCTCCCCACTCCAAGTCGTTGTTAGTTTTTCCAGGTTTATTTATTTTTAGGGGAAAATGATATACACTGAAGTGCACAAATCATAACTTGTCCAATTAGGATAAATGGATATAGTTGAGTATAAAACAATGACAAGCTGAGAATCACCGCCCAGAGACGCCTGGACACAGCCCCTGCCCCACCCTCCAACCCCATCCCCCACCGCCAGAGACAGAACAGACAGAGCCTAGGGGAGTCGCAGATCCTGGGTCTTAAGGTCACCAAGCCAGTGCTGCACAAAGCCACAGCCACCAAGGAAGCCAGGGATCAACTGGACTTGGGTTTGTCTTGGCCAGGACAGGGCCTGTGTCAAGAAACAGGTTCTTAAGTAAACCTCGATTCTGAAGAGGCCTGAGGGTCTGAAAGAGGCCCCTTCCACTCTTCTCCCAGCTGCAGGTTCAGCCCCTTCTCTTCTCCGCATCCCTGAAGGCAGATCCTCTGGGAAGAATGTCAAGATGGGGTCTGGGTGCCTCCGGCAAACACCGGAGCTGGTACAGTGGGTTCAACAGGATTGTTGGTTCAGTTGCAAATGCCTCTTTGTGGAGAAAGTGAAGCAGATAGGAACAGATCCTATTAAACAGTCCTGAATGTCAAGGAGTGACCAGTCCTTCCCTGGCAGTGACAAGTGAGTGCTGCTGAGCACAGAACAGGGCAGACCACAGTGAAATGTCAGAATGTGAACATCAGTGCCTCAAAGAGACTTTCTCTGTGGCCCAGCCCTGGCTGGCTGGCTTCCTGAACTCCTGTTCCTTGTTCTTTCAGCTTTGGAGTGCCCTCATTCAGGTTCTGGGCGGATGGTTGGCTGACACTGAGGGACACACCGACCTTGACCTTGCAGGACCTTCCTGATAGTTCTCTCTGTCAGACTGGAGAGACTCCCTTTTTGCTCCCTTCTCTCTCTCTCTCTCCCCTTCCCACCTTCTGAAGACTGCTGGCTCAGTAGCAGTGTCTCCCGGGTCACAACTGAAAGCTGCTCAGTTGTGTCTGACTCTTGGTGACCCCATGGACTGTAGCCTCTGTCCATGGAATTCTCCAGGCGAGAATACTGGAGTGCGTTGCCATTCCTTTCTCCAGGGGATTGAACTTGGGTCTCCCTGGGTCTCCTGCATTGCAAGCAGATTCTTTACCTTCTGAATCACCAGGGAAGCCCTGGATCGTAAAGGTCTAGACATATCCAGCCCTCGACCTCTAAGGAGTCTGTTATCCATCCCTGCACACACAGGAAAAATTGTTAAAGTCTGTAATAATGCATTCATAGGTTTTAAATGGCTTAATATTTTACCCACAAAACTGGCTGTTCACTTTTTAAATTCCTTTAGCCCAAGGACTTCCAAATTCTGCTCAGAATCCAAGGGTAAAGAGAGCCAGCCCCTTCAGAGGGGGGTGGAGAGTCATCACTTTAAGAGAGTGTATTTCAAAATCTCTTTTACATGTTTATTCTTCTCAGTTAAGGTTGTTTTTTTTTTTTTTAAGTTAAACTGTCAAATTTTATTGAAAGAAATTCTGCTAGAATTTTGAGCAGAATTGCACTGAATCTACAGGTAAATTTTGGGAGGTTTGATATCTTAACAAAATTGAGTTTTCCAGCTCATGAACACAGAATATCTCTTCATTTCTTTAGCTCCTCTTTAATTTTTCTCAGCAGTATTTTGTAGTTTTCCATTTATTGATCTTGCAGATATTTTGTCAAGTGTGCTCCTAAGTAATTTAAGGTTTTGTTTAAGTCAGAAAGTCCACCCCAAAACACCCAAAGAACTCCCCAAAACTTCAACACCAGACTTTACTTGCAAGAGCAGATCCCTGAAGGCGAAACGGCCCGCATGAAGTCAAGCTTCACTGAGTTACAGCTGCATTTTGGCCTTCCTTTAATCACCTCAAGTACTCAGTGGTTTCCTCCACATACAACCAAGACCTTCTCTCTCCCAGAGCAGGCACCAGCTGACAGACCCCAAGCAGGCTGACCCTTGCTCCTTGCTGTCCTCAATTTGTGTGCTGTTGCCTTAGCAACATGGTGCCAGGAGCCCTGGGGCTCCCAGGAGTCGGAGGAAGCCCTGGCCTTACACTGCTCCTTCTTTCAGCGTTTTCTATGTAACTCTGGATTTATAAAGTCCATTTTGATCACAAACAGCAGAGCCGGTGCTTGATCTCCCCGACAGGACCTGCCTTGCTAGTCTGGCCATGGACACATCACAGAAAGCGTACACGGGGTCTCTACGCCCAGCAGGGGCAGTTTGTGGCACCATGCTCTGGGCCGTTTAACCTGTCTGTAGCTAAGCTGCTTGTCCACTTTGTGCACAGGCTTGGTCGGGGGCTCTTGGGAGACAGGACTGGCAGGTACTAACAGATGCCACTAACGAGCACCTCTGTGCACCATGCCCCAGGCTCTGGGCTGAGCACTTCACGTGCATCTTCCCTTTCGTCCCTCCAAGCACCCCCGTACTATCCCTACTGCCTTGACCTCTCTGTTCACAGCTGTAATCCACTCTCCTCAGTCCCACTGATCCTCAAATCCTGAATGATTTCTTTCCACAGCACATGTCACCTTCAAACACACTTTATAACTTACAGTTATTCATTATGCTCATTGTCTGATTCTGCCTTGGCCTCCCTCCGGATCAGATGTAAGCTCCAGAAGAACAGGAATCTCTGTTTTTGGTCACGGAGGTAGCCCAAGAGCCCAGAAGAATTCCTGACATAGTAGCTACTGATAAATATTTGTTGAGTGGTCGAATGGCAGCAAAAAGTGACTTGAGAACAGCTGTGGAGCTATGGAGGCATCTAGATCACAACCAAAAGATCGCCACTCTCTTCCTGCCACCTCACATGAAACGATTATGGCCAGTTCTTAAATTTCCATGTACCTCAGGTCCTTCCCCCAGACGACAGGGATGCTAACCCTCTGCTAAGATGATTAACAGATTCTTTCCCTCAAACTGAGTAACATCAAACTATCAAGACCAGCTAGGAGATTAGGTTCAGGAACACTCCTTCTCTCTCCCAGAGCAGGCACCAGCTGACAGACCCCAAGCAGGCTGACCCTTGCTCCTTGCTGTCCTCAATTTGTGTGCTGTTGCCTTAGCAACATGGTGCCAGGAGCCCTGGGGCTCCCAGGAGTCGGAGGAAGCCCTGGCCTTACACTGCTCCTTCTTTCAGCGTTTTCTATGTAACTCTGGATTTATAAAGTCCATTTTGATCACAAACAGCAGAGCCGGTGCTTGATCTCCCCGACAGGACCTGCCTTGCTAGTCTGGCCATGGACACATCACAGAAAGCGTACACGGGGTCTCTACGCCCAGCAGGGGCAGTTTGTGGCACCATGCTCTGGGCCGTTTAACCTGTCTGTAGCTAAGCTGCTTGTCCACTTTGTGCACAGGCTTGGTCGGGGGCTCTTGGGAGACAGGACTGGCAGGTACTAACAGATGCCACTAACGAGCACCTCTGTGCACCATGCCCCAGGCTCTGGGCTGAGCACTTCACGTGCATCTTCCCTTCGTCCTCCAAGCACCCCCGTACTATCCCTACTGCCTTGACCTCTCTGTTCACAGCTGTAATCCACTCTCCTCAGTCCCACTGATCCTCAAATCCTGAATGATTTCTTTCCACAGCACATGTCACCTTCAAACACACTTTATAACTTACAGTTATTCATTATGCTCATTGTCTGATTCTGCCTTGGCCTCCCTCCGGATCAGATGTAAGCTCCAGAAGAACAGGAATCTCTGTTTTTGGTCACGGAGGTAGCCCAAGAGCCCAGAAGAATTCCTGACATAGTAGCTACTGATAAATATTTGTTGAGTGGTCGAATGGCAGCAAAAAGTGACTTGAGAACAGCTGTGGAGCTATGGAGGCATCTAGATCACAACCAAAAGATCGCCACTCTCTTCCTGCCACCTCACATGAAACGATTATGGCCAGTTCTTAAATTTCCATGTACCTCAGGTCCTTCCCCCAGACGACAGGGATGCTAACCCTCTGCTAAGATGATTAACAGATTCTTTCCCCTCAAACTGAGTAACATCAAACTATCAAGACCAGCTAGGAGATTAGGTTCAGGAACACTCCTTGTAAAGTGGTTAGAAAAAGCAGAAAAAGCGGGCTTCCCTGGTGGTCCAGTGGGTAAGGACACCGCCTTACAGTGCAAGGGGCACCGGTTCCATCCCTGGCCTGGGAAGATCCCACGTGCCGCGGAGCTGCTGGACTGATGTGTCCAATCACCGAGTCGGAGCTCTGGAGCGCATGCGCCCAGAGCCGCTGCTCTGCAACAACAGACGCCAACGTGATGGGAGGCCCACAGGAGCCAAAGAACGAAGACGAATGAAAATAGAGAAATGAAAGACCAATAGCAGTGACCCGCCCACTCCCTTCCCTCCCCAACCCGACCCCCGCCCAAAATAAATAAATAAATAAATCTTTAAAAAAAAAAAGGCAGAAAAAGCCAGCTATTACTATGACCCAGCAGTTAGATTCACCTCTGTTCCCCCGATGTTTACCACCTGCCCTGACTCACTCTCCTCTCTGATTCCAGTCTACTCATACATATGAAACAACACCTGTCCTTTCTCTACTTTTTCCCGCAGCAACTCTCCCAAAGCTCTCTCTCCAAGAGCAAGGCTGTCTGTTGACATTCATTACACTTTGTAACTGTGACCAGTCCATCAGGTGCAGTGGGCTTTTCATATTCCTAGGATTGAAATGGCTTTGTAGCCAGGAAACGAAATGTCCCTTTATAAATTCTAATCCTTTTCTGATGGGTGAGAGTTTGGTACACACATCTGTCTACAAGGCAGGGCAGATTATATTTCAAAGATGTCCTTTTATAAATTTAATTTCTACTCTGTTTTTGGTCACGGAGGTAGCCCAAGAGCCCAGAAGAATTCCTGACATAGTAGCTACTGATAAATATTTGTTGAGTGGTCGAATGGCAGCAAAAGTGACTTGAGAACAGCTGTGGAGCTATGGAGGCATCTAGATCACAACCAAAAGATCGCCACTCTCTTCCTGCCACCTCACATGAAACGATTATGGCCAGTTCTTAAATTTCCATGTACCTCAGGTCCTTCCCCCAGACGACAGGGATGCTAACCCTCTGCTAAGATGATTAACAGATTCTTTCCCCTCAAACTGAGTAACATCAAACTATCAAGACCAGCTAGGAGATTAGGTTCAGGAACACTCCTTGTAAAGTGGTTAGAAAAAGCAGAAAAAGCGGGCTTCCCTGGTGGTCCAGTGGGTAAGGACACCGCCTTACAGTGCAAGGGGCACCGGTTCCATCCCTGGCCTGGGAAGATCCCACGTGCCGCGGAGCTGCTGGACTGATGTGTCCAATCACCGAGTCGGAGCTCTGGAGCGCATGCGCCCAGAGCCGCTGCTCTGCAACAACAGACGCCAACGTGATGGGAGGCCCACAGGAGCCAAAGAACGAAGACGAATGAAAATAGAGAAATGAAAGACCAATAGCAGTGACCCGCCCACTCCCTTCCCTCCCCAACCCGACCCCCGCCCAAAATAAATAAATAAATAAATCTTTAAAAAAAAAAAGGCAGAAAAAGCCAGCTATTACTATGACCCAGCAGTTAGATTCACCTCTGTTCCCCCGATGTTTACCACCTGCCCTGACTCACTCTCCTCTCTGATTCCAGTCTACTCATACATATGAAACAACACCTGTCCTTTCTCTACTTTTTCCCGCAGCAACTCTCCCAAAGCTCTCTCTCCAAGAGCAAGGCTGTCTGTTGACATTCATTACACTTTGTAACTGTGACCAGTCCATCAGGTGCAGTGGGCTTTTCATATTCCTAGGATTGAAATGGCTTTGTAGCCAGGAAACGAAATGTCCCTTTATAAATTCTAATCCTTTTCTGATGGGTGAGAGTTTGGTACACACATCTGTCTACAAGGCAGGGCTTTATGAGATTATATTTCAAAGATGTGCCTTTCTTAGGTTTTAATGAGATCAGAATGTTCCATTTAATGTTTTCACCTGAGCTTTTAATCACACGTGAAAAGAATCAGGCCAACTAGATCCTGGCCTATGCAAAACTCTCCAAGAACAGCTTGGTGTTTGGATGTGTTAGCTGTTTGTTATGAAGAACTTGAGCCTGGAGGACAGAGTTCTAGCCTAGAGAACCAAGCCAACAACAAGACTTCTGTAACTCCAGTGGAACAAATATAGATGAGCACAACCCCCTGGATCCACTGTGTCTCAAAGTTGGGTTTAAGATTTCTCAGACTTACTCATTAGACATTAGTCGCCCTCTTCCCTATCGCCAACCACTGGTAACCACAAATCTACTTTCTATTTTTATGAATTTACCTATTCTGGACATGTCCTATAAGTGGAATCATATGATATGTGACCTTTTCTGTCTTGCTTCTTCTACTTAGCTAGCATTTCAAAATTCATCCACATTGTAGGATGTATCAGTACTTAATATTATGGCTCAATAATGTTCCCTTATATGGATATACCACATCTTATTTATCCATCCATCAGTTGACGAATATTTGTGTTGTTTCTACTTTTGGTGGCTCAGTGGTAAAGAATCTGCCTGCAATGAGGGAGACATGGGCAGAAGACATGAGTTTAGTTGCTGGGTCGGGAAGATTTCCCTAGCGAAAGGAAATGGCAACCCATTAAAATATTCTTTCTTCTTCTTCTTCTTCTTTTTTTAAATTTAGCCTCTTTTACTGGTTTTCCATTTGTTTATTTTTCATCCATCTTTGTTCTTTGGCCTGTGTGGACTTCCCATTGCAGTGGCCTCACTCGTTGCAGAGCACCGGCTCTGGGCGCACGCACTCCAGAGCTCTGGCTTGTAATTGGACACACTGGACCAGCCGCTCTGTGGCACATGGGATCTTCTGGGGCTGGGGATCAAACCAGTGCCCTTTGCACTGCAAGGCAGACTCTTTGCCCACTGGACCACCAAGGAAGCCCCATTCCAATATTCTTGCCTGGAAAATCCCAACCCATTGAGTCACAAAAGCTGGACATGCCTGGGCAACTAAACAACAACAATGCTGTTGGGAATATTCATGAACAAATTTTTGTGTGGACATTATGTTTTCAATCTTTTGGGCACATACTTAGCCGTGGAGTTGCTGGGTCAAGTGGTAACTCTAGGCCTAACTTTTCGATGAATTACCAAACTGTCTTCCGCAGTGGTTGCACCATTTAATATTTCCCCTAAGCTGTGTATGAAGGTTTCGATTTCCCCAATACTCATTATTACCTGTGTTTATGCCACACCACTGGCTCACTTTATCTCTTAGACGGATCCTCCACTACTGCCTGGCAGAATGCTCTGTTTCCTTCAGGACCACATCCAGCTGTGGTCTAGAGCTCATCTGTCTGAACTCACAAGAGCTAACCGTGCTCATGTCTTCCCTACTCCATGCTCAGGGACACTGGTAACTTGAAATTGGCTATGATGGGAGTATTTCCACCATGGAAATAAGCAAAGGCTAAAAGTAGGATTTCCTTCCCTTTCCTAGAAGGGCACACATGTAGCACATCACTAAGCATCGTGCTAACTCCATTGTAGGTATCAGTACTTAATATTATGGCTCAATAATGTTCCCTTATATGGATATACCACATCTTATTTATCCATCCATCAGTTGACGAATATTTGTGTTGTTTCTACTTTTGGTGGCTCAGTGGTAAAGAATCTGCCTGCAATGAGGGAGACATGGGCAGAAGACATGAGTTTAGTTGCTGGGTCGGGAAGATTTCCCTAGCGAAAGGAAATGGCAACCCATTAAAATATTCTTTCTTCTTCTTCTTCTTCTTTTTTTAAATTTAGCCTCTTTTACTGGTTTTCCATTTGTTTATTTTTCATCCATCTTTGTTCTTTGGCCTGTGTGGACTTCCCATTGCAGTGGCCTCACTCGTTGCAGAGCACCGGCTCTGGGCGCACGCACTCCAGAGCTCTGGCTTGTAATTGGACACACTGGACCAGCCGCTCTGTGGCACATGGGATCTTCTGGGGCTGGGGATCAAACCAGTGCCCTTTGCACTGCAAGGCAGACTCTTTGCCCACTGGACCACCAAGGAAGCCCCATTCCAATATTCTTGCCTGGAAAATCCCAACCCATTGAGTCACAAAAGCTGGACATGCCTGGGCAACTAAACAACAACAATGCTGTTGGGAATATTCATGAACAAATTTTTGTGTGGACATTATGTTTTCAATCTTTTGGGCACATACTTAGCCGTGGAGTTGCTGGGTCAAGTGGTAACTCTAGGCCTAACTTTTCGATGAATTACCAAACTGTCTTCCGCAGTGGTTGCACCATTTAATATTTCCCCTAAGCTGTGTATGAAGGTTTCGATTTCCCCAATACTCATTATTACCTGTGTTTATGCCACACCACTGGCTCACTTTATCTCTTAGACGGATCCTCCACTACTGCCTGGCAGAATGCTCTGTTTCCTTCAGGACCACATCCAGCTGTGGTCTAGAGCTCATCTGTCTGAACTCACAAGAGCTAACCGTGCTCATGTCTTCCCTACTCCATGCTCAGGGACACTGGTAACTTGAAATTGGCTATGATGGGAGTATTTCCACCATGGAAATAAGCAAAGGCTAAAAAGTAGGATTTCCCTTCCCTTTCCTAGAAGGGCAGTTGTCACATGTTTACCAGCACATCACTAACAGCATCTGCTTGCTCCTAACTCCACAGATCTCTTTGACTTAATCTTTTCCCCAGCTTGTAAATCCACCCTTCTGCCTACATGTCCTCTACTTCAATTAAAATCCTAGTCTTTTCGAAGCTTCAGTTCAACCCTCTGACACAAAGCTGTTGGTATAGTTTCAGTTGCCTTCACGGACTGATGACTCCCAAGTTTTTATCTAGAGCTCAGCTCTTACGCTTGAGTTCCCAATCTTTATCTGCAACCGCTTAGGGTGGATTCCTCAGGCACATCAGACCCAACGTTTAAAAATAGTTCTCAAAAAAAAAAAAAAAAAAGTTCTCAACTGGCTCTCCCCACTGCTGTTCTGTATTTAACTGAATTGTACTGTCATTCACTTTGTGGTGGCAAGACCAGTCTTCAGCATTTGTTGTCATTTTTAAATTACTTTTTATGGATGTACAGTTGATTTACACTGTTGTGTTATTTTCTACTGTACAGCAAAGTCAATCAGTTATACATATATTCACTCTTTTTCAGATTCTATTCCCATGTAGATCATTACAAGGACTGAGTAGAATTTCCTGTGCTGTACAGTAGGTTATATATGGTAGTGTATATGTCCTTTCTAATCTTCCAATTTAACCCTCCCGGCCTTCCCTGTTTATAACCATAAATTTGTTTTCTACCTCTGTGACTCTATTTCTGTAAAAAACATCCATTTGTGACTTTTTTTAGATCCCACATATTAATGGTATCACATGATACTTGTCTTTGTCTGACTTAGTTCATTCAGTATGACAATCTCTAGGTCCTTCTATGTTGCTGCAGATGACATTATTTTGTTCTTTTTCATCACTGTGTAATATTCTATGGTATATATGTGCCACATCCCCTTTATCCATTCCTCTGTCAATGGACATTTAGGTTAACTCCACGTTCTGGCTATTGTAAACAGTGCTGCAATGAACATTGGGGTGCACATATCTTTTCGAATTATGATTTTCTTCAGACATATGCCAAGGAGTGGGATAGATGGATCATATGGAGGCCCTATTTTTAAATTTTTAAAGAAACACCATACTGTTTTCCATAGTGACTGTACCAATTTACATTCCCACCAACAGTGTAGGAGGGTTCTCTTTTTTCCATACCCTCTCCAGCACTTATTGTTTGTAGATTTTTTGATGATGGCTATTCTGACTGATTAGAGGTGACACCTCATTGTTGTTTTGGTTTGCATTTCTCTAATAATTAGTGAGTTGGGCATCTCTTCATGTGCTTGTTGGCCATCTGTATGTCTTCTTTGGAGAAATGTCTACTTAGATCTTGGGCCCATTTTTTTGATTGGGCTGGGTTTTTTTTATATTGAGCTGCATAAACTGTTTGTATATTTTGGAGATTAAACTTTGTCAGTCACTTCATTTGCAAATATTTTCTCCCATTCAGTGTGTTGTCTTTCATCTTGTTTATGGTTTCTTTTGCTGTGCAAAAGCTTGTAAGTTTAATTAACTCTCATTCACTTTTGTTATTTTTATTACTGTAGGAGCTGGATCAAAGAAGATCTTGCTGTGATTTAAGTCAGAGAGTGTTCTGCCTATATTTTCCTTTAAGAGTTTATAGTGTCAGTCTTACATTTAGATCTTTAATCCATTTTGAGTTTATTTTTGTGTATGATGTTAGAGAAGGTCCTAATTTGATTCTTTTACATGTAGCTGTCCAGTTTTCCCAGCATCACTAATTGAAGAGATTGTCTTTTCTCTATTGTATAGTCTTGCTTCCTTTGTCACAGATTAGGTGACCATAGGTGCATGGGTTTATCTCTGGACTATTCCAGATTTATTGATTTTTTTTTTTTTTTTTTTTACAGAGTTTTGCTGTTAACTGCCACACATCAACATGAATCAGCCATAGGTAAACATCTGTCCTCTCCCTCTTGAACTTCCCTCCCATCCCACCCTTCTAGGCTGTTACAGAGCCTCTGTTTGAGTCCCCTGAGTCTTACAGCAGATTCCCATTGGTTGTCTCTTTTACATATGGTAGTGTAAATTTCCATGTTACTCTTTCCATACATTTGGCCCATTTCTCCCTATTCAGAATTTTTTGAATAACACTTTCTTTCCATTCATTTTATCTAGTTAACAATTTCTATTAGACTGATAAGTAAAGTTTATATTTTACCTGCTGTGTTACAGAAAGTGCACTTCAACTGCTTAAATATTTAGTTTTGCTTATTTCTTTAAAATACTTGAACAAATATTTCTTTAAAAAATAAAATCAAATACCAGTTCTGGCATGGTCCTTTTGCTCTCCTGTTGACGCTATTACCCTCAGCAAATCTTCAAGCCAGGAACCATGTCCTTAACACCTCTCTCTCTTAAGCTCTGTATAATCACGAACGCTCTATTTTCTGCCTCCAAAATCTCTCCTGAATCAGTCCCCTCTCTACACCCACACTGCTACTCTAGGTAAGTGAACTTCTTGCCGAGAGGAGCCTCCTCACTGGTCTCCCAGGCTTTGCTCTCTCTCTTCTCCAAGGCACTCTCTAGGCTACAGAGTGACCCATCTGAAAGGCAAATCAGATTGAATCAATCTCCCAGGGTTGCCCTCAGAGTGGGCATCAGACTCTTTGCCAGGTTTACAAAGGCTTTCGCTTCCTGGCCCCTGCTTACTTCTGCAACCATCTCTCTCCTTATTCTGCCATAACACTTTGAGATGGTGCCTGCTTTCCCTCAAAGTAATTCAATCAAAGATATATTCCCTAAGAATATGATGAGGGGATACAAATATGATCAAGACAATCCTGGCATTTACAGGGACCACCATGTACAGCTGAATAGGCTGTGCACTGCACAATGCCAGGGAGTGCTATTTGTATGTTAATCTACCAAGGTACTAGTGTACAAGATACACACAACAAAGTTAGGATCCTATAAATATATACAGAAATGCAGTATCAGGGAGAAAGTGACAGCTGAGAAATAACATGCTTTAAGAATCTAAAAAAAGTAGTGATTTCTTCAGTACTTCCTAGCTTTCTTTTTACCTCCAATCTATGTTTATAATCTCCTGGTTTACAATATCTGGCATTTGATCCCAATCTAAATAATTAAAATTAATTTAAAGGAACCCCCTCATAACTTGCATGTGATACTTTGATTTTGTGACCAGCATGTTGTTCCATGAGCCTTCTCCTGCCTCTGGTTTTATTCTCCTGGAGTCAGGGTTGCCATTGTGTCTTCTGTGCGTGCCAGTGCCTCAAGCTGGCCCATGAGTGCAGATTAGCTCCTGTAGCAGGTCTGAAGGCAACACGGATCACTTCCTTGGTAGGAAAACTAGGTGGTGGTAGTCGGGGATGGGAAGAGGGTCATTTACTTTTTTATTCTGTATCCCTTTATAGCTTTTTTTTCCTTTATAACTTTTTTAACTGACTACCATATAGATGAATTACCTGCTGAAAATATTTAATCAAGGGCTTCCCTGGGGATGTAGTGGTTGAGAATCCTCCTGACAGTGCAGGGGTCACGGGTTTGATTCCTGGTCGGGGAGGACCCCACATGCGATTGTCATGGACAGGTAAAGGCATGTTCATTTCTCACAAGAAAGGTTAAGAAAAGATATCCGGGCTGAGCAGACAATTGTCTCCTTACGCTAACCATAAGTGCTGCCTGCAAGCCTCGCTTCTCTGAAACCTCCAATAGCCCCACTCAAAAGATTAGCAGTTTTAAACTAATACCTTTAGCAAACATCGACAGAAGTGCTAATGCAGAGTGCAAAAACCTCTTCCTCTTACCCCTTTTCAATGCTAATGAAACACGCTTTTTACAGCTCTGGTTCCCTTGGTAACTAAGAATTGTAAGAACGTTTTTTTCTATAAACAAATATTTTCCCTGGAGAACAAAGGTGTTGGTGGAGGAGCAAAGGGCTCCGGCGATGACCTATTTTACATCTCTAGAGAGACAAAAAGCTTCTTCATGATTATTAATTAGCTTGAGATTTCTAGTTGGAAAAAATATAAAAATGATGAAGGAAGAGTGTGCGAGAGCTTGCTCATGCAACTCAGCTGCGTCTGAGATGGGAGACTCTTCAGCTCTGGGGTAAGAATATCTGGTTGCATTTGATTGAGTTCTGATTATTTGTGCTTGCCTTTATTTGATGATTAATAAACCCACTCTTGGTTTGACAATACTCGAGACCACGATACTTTATTGTCGAGGTCTGAGGCTCGCACCCTGAGGGGACCACGCCGTGTTCCCAGAAAGGTCTCTGAACTATTCAATATAGTTTCTCTTAGTGAGAGCTAGTGAGAATAGTAATCAGGGTAAGCTCCAACACGGTGCCCGCGACACGGTCAGGCAGCTAAGCCTGTGCACCACGGTTACTGAGTCCACGCACCTAGAGCCTGTGCTCCGCAACAAGAGCAGTCAAGGCAGTGAGAGGCTCGGCTACCACAATGAAGAGTAGCCTTCGTTCTTTGAAACGAGGGAAGGCCTGCAAACAGCAATGAAAACCCAGGGTAGCTACAAATGAACAAATAAATATAAATATTTTTTAGTTAAATCTTTTTTTTTTTTTTAAAGTTAATGCCTCCCTTGGAGAGACGTTGTTGGGTTTCTTTTGTTGTTTTTGGTTTTTGACAGGATTCTTAGAATGGGGGCGGAGGGAGGACTTGGCAGGGGAGGCTGAAGCCACATTCTACCACCTGGACAGGAGCTGACACTGTCATTGTGTTTCTCCGATGACTCTGACCCGTGGAAAAATGTTCTTTAGAGATAAAATTAGGAAATCAGGAAGTCTCAGCTGGCTGGTGGAGGGAGGGTGACAGAAGCAGTTTCTTTTATTATGTTGAAGCCTTTTCTGTGTCTTACAGGGATCTCACCAGCTATGGGCTCTGTGAGTGCTGAGGATCAGAGGGGCTGAGGACAGCCCTGGGCAGGTGCCTCTTGTCCTGTAAAATGAACACTGTCCTGGTGACTGGCATAGCTGTGGATGCACTGTTTGCAAAAGTTCTGAATAAGAATCTAGGCCCTTCTCTGAGACAGTCTGACCCTAGGTCACTGCCAAGTGTCACCAGTGGAGATTCTGGCCCAGCCTTCTGCCGTCCCTAGGAAACCTGGAGATGGGCGAGTGGAGACTCAGCTCCAGAACGTCTACCCTCCTCTGGTCAACCAGATCTTAAAGGCAGACGGAGGCCTGGCGTCTGCTGAAGCCGACTTGGCTGTAGCCCAGGGTCAAGGTCTGGGGGCAGGAGTGGCATGTGCTCAGGCAGGGTGGGTTTTTGTTTATTTATTTATTTCACTGTGGACCATTTTTAAACTCTTTACTGCATTTGTTACAATACTGTTTCTGTTTTATGTTTTGGTCATTTGGCCGTGAGGCATGTGGGATCTTAGCTCCCAGACCAGGGATCGAACTCTCACCCCCTGCACTGGAAGGCAAAGTCTTAACCATGGGACCACCAGAGAAGTTCTGCCCCTGAGTAGTTTCTGCCTTTATGCAGTCTGCAATCTCAAAGATCCTGTGTGCTAAAGAAGATCCTGCATGCTGAAACGTAGACGCGATGCAGTCAATAAACAAAGAAATACTTCCAAAAAAAAAAACCTTCAAATAAAAAAGAGATGCGTGGGATAAAAGGTAAATGGCTTCCTTCACCTCTTTCTCACTGCACCCATGAACGATGCCATTTCATCCCTCACAGGACCTGCGTCCATCTGCTAGGGCTGCTGTCATGAGGCACCACCAGCGGTGTGGCTGAAACCACAGAAATCCATTCTTTCACAGTTCTGGAGACTAGAAGCCTGAAATTGAGGTGTCAGTAGGGTTGATTCCTTCCAAGCTGTGAGGGAAAACCTGTTCTATGCCTCTCCCACCACCGATCCTCAGAGTTCTTCGGTTCACGACAGCCTACCTCTAGTCTTCATATGGCATTTTCCCTCTGTGTGTCTGAGTCCAAATTGCCCTTTTTGATAAGGGCATCAGTCATATTTGACTAAGGTCCAGCCTAAATGATCTCATCTGAATTTGACTACATCTGCAAAGATTCTATTTCCAAATTTAAAAAAGTCACATTCTGAGGTGGCAGGGCTTCCCTGGTGGCTCAGATGGTAAAGAATCTGCCTGCCAAAGCAGGAGACGTGGGTTCGATCCCTGGGTTAGAAAGATCTCCTGGAGGAGGAAGTGGCAACCCTCTCTAGTATTCTTTTTTTTTTTTTTGGCCACTTCTATTGGTTTTTCATGTATTTCCATCTTTGTTCTTTGGCCTGTGTGCGCCTCCCATCGCAGTGGCCTTTCTCACTGCAGAGCCTCCACTCTGGGTGCGTGCACTCCAAGAACTCCAGCTTGATAGTTGGACACATTGGTCCAGCCACTCCACGGCTCATGGGATCTTCCCAGGGCAGGGACTGAACCGGCGCCCCTTGCACTGCAAGGCGGTGTCCTTACCCACTGGACCACCAGGGAAGCCCCCCTCTCCAGTATTCTTGCCATGGACAAGAAGAGCCTTGCAGACTACAGTTCACGCGGGTCGCAATGAACTCAGACATAACTGAGCGACTACCACTTTCTCTCTTCACTTTCAGAGTACTCAGGGGGTGCTCTAAGGTACGTACGGATTTTTGGAGGACACGATTCAGTTCCCAACAGTGCCCATACTTCAGATTTTCCATCTAAACAAGGCAAGACTCATAGTTCTAGGTTCCATGCTGTGAAATTTGAGAAATTTCCCTTTTTGGATAAAAAAATTAAGTAAAAGGAGAATTATGCTGCCTCCTGCAAGGGAAATAAAATTTATGCTTACTGTGCATCTTCTCTGGCCCTTAAACTTTGTGAATTTTATCTCTTAAATCTTCACAGCCACCCATAATTCCTTGACATCAAAGCCTGTCCCATCCAACGTCACAATCACACTTAGAGCCTGGTGCTGCAGCGATCATACAACACATATTAGTTGAGTCAATGAACTCTGGGGATGAAGAGTCCAATACAGAGATACTCAGGCACCTGCCCCAAAGTCACACAGCTGGTAAGGAAGCTATGGGTTTAGACTCAAGCCCAAGCCACCCTTTCGTCAAAACTCTTGTCATTTCCCTTCTACTTAAGCCAATTAATTCTTAAAGTGTGTTTGCAGGATCAGCAGCCCCAGCAGCACCTGGGAACTTGTTAAAAATGCAAATTCTTACAATACATAGGAACCTACTTATAAAACAGAAAGAGGCTCACAAACTTGGAAAACGAACCTATGGTTGCAGGAGGGGAAGGGGTTCCCGGGAACTTTGGGAAAGTCATGTACACACTGCCATGTTTGAAACGAATAACCAACAAAAGTCTACTGTAAAAAAAAAAAAAGCAAATTCTTAGGCTTTTTCACTGAATCACAAACTCAAGGATGGGGTCAGCAAACTGGGTTTCAGCAAGCTCTCCAGGCAGGTGACCCCAGGTGACCCCCTGCAGTTTGGCAGCCTTTGCACTAAACCAGGAAGTGGCTGAGAGAAGTCAAGAGTGGGTGTGGACTTAGAGATTGACTTAGTCTTTTTTTTTCTTCTGAGTCACCTATGAAACCTGGCCTTCCATTCCAACCATTGTTATTTTTTGATGCTGAAAAATTGCTTTACTCCATTAGTTTCTGAAAGGAAGGAGGAGAGAGGGAAAAGTGCCCAGAGGTAAATATTCAAATCTGAACTTTCTTCCAGCTTCTTTCCCCTGCTGGAAATGATGACACCCCACAGGAGATACTCAGATGAAGAAAACACCAGAACTCTCACTTTAATTTCAGCTTTTCCACCCAGGAAAGAGCCCTGTCAGTCTTCCTGAGCACAAACTTGGCAAGATGCTTTGAGAGCTGCCAAAAGACTTCCAAGATGAATGAAGTAATAATGAAGGTGAAATCGACTCAGCTTTGCAGAATTTCATCCACCCAATCATGAAAGAAGAGACCAGAGCAGCTGGTGCAGTTCTGGACTGTTGCTTATCAGTAAACCAACAGGAGACGGTCATAAAAGCCAGCTGTTCACTGAATGGCGAGTTGGGACTCATGAGCCCTTTGCAAGAATGACCTGGTTCTTAAAGAATGGCATTTTTCTTCTTAAGGGGCTTCATGGCAGAAGAAGGTGGCAGTAGATGGCAGTTGGGGGGGGGAAGCCAGGAGTCCTGTGCGGTGAAGGCCTGTGGAAGGCCCTCACCAGGGTTCCGGTGCTGGGCTCTGCCAGGAGAAGGCTGGGAGGCTCTGTAGCTAAAGCGAGACGAGGGAACCATCTTCTTCTTTGGGAAACTGTAATATTGCCCATTGTAAATATGGGAGGTGGGGCCGGGAGAAGGGGAGCTGGAAGAAAGAACAAGACCTGAAGCAGAAGGCTTAACTTTGAGCCTTTCGCCTAAGTTCACTTTCTTAGGTGGCTTTTATTACAAAGGAGAAAATGAAATGCTCCTTTTACATGCTACTAAAAGTGGTATCAGCATTCCTCTGGCGCCTCCCACGGCACCCCTTCCCCACGCCAACGCCCACGGCCAAGCACCTGACAGGGCCAGAGGCTCTGTCCCACAGTCCCGTCCAAAGGCTCTCCTGGGCCAGCCTGGGGCACCACCACTGGGAACAGAGTCCACCTTGCCACCTCATGCCTTGCCAAAGCAGAAATGGCCTGAGTCCAAGAGTGAAATTTCATGGAAGAAATTACGGCAGGAGGCAATTCTCTTGAATTTTCAGGAAGACCTCAGATGATCCTCCTGGTTTTTTAGCAGTCACAGGAGGAAATAGAACTAATCTCATGTCTTTATTTTTATACTTACTGGTAAGCAAACTGTTTTTTTTTTTTTTCTCCCACTCTGAGCTATGCCAACTTCTTTAATGGTTAATAGATAGTAATTAAACATCAAGTTCCCCGCTATTTCAATTTGAGACCAAAGGAAATAGCTCTGGCTTAAGAACTAAGATTTTCATTCTCCATCTCTCTCTGTATTCACATACAAACACACATATATGTAGCTACATACATATATGTATATACGTATATATATATATGTGTGTGTGTATATGTATATATGTGTATACATGCATGCTTAGTCGCTTTAGTCGTGTCTGACTCTTTGCGATCCTATGGACTGTAATCCAACAGGCTCCTCTGTCCATGGGAATCTCCAGGCAACAATACTGGAGTGGGTTGCCATGCCCTTCTCCAGGGAATCCCTCCAACCCAGGGATCAAATCCCTGTTTCCTGTGGCTCCTGCAGGCAGATTCCTTACCACTGAGCGCCACTGTAGCAGGCTGAATAACGCCCCTTCAAAATTTGTATCAACCCCAAGCCTCAAAATGTGTAATCTTTAAAAAAAAAATTTTATTTGGCCACACTGGGTCTTCGTTGCTGCATGCAGGCTTTCTCTGGTTGTGGCAAGTGGGGGATGATTTCTTTCTCCAGAGCCTGGGCTCTAGGTCGCATGGGCTCAGTAGTTGTGGTACATGGGCTTAGTTGCTCTGAGGCATGTGGAATCTTTCCAGAACCCATGTTCCCTGCATTGGCAGACGGATTCTCAAGCACTGGACCACCAGGGAAGTCCAGAAGGTTATCTTACTTAAAAATAGGGTCTTTGCAGAGGTGTAACTATTAAGAGTTCAGATGAGGTCATGCTGGATGAGGGTGGGCCCTGTATTCAACACCCAGTGTCCTTACAAGGAGGCCACGTGGAGACAGAGCGAGCCACCCAGGGAGAAGGCCGTGTGACGAGGCAGGCAGAGACTGGAGGGATGCAGCTGCAAAGTCACAGCCCAAAGCCCTGCTGGCAGCCACCATGAGCTAGGAAGAGAAGAGGCGAAATTCTGCCCTAGAGCTCTCTGAGGGAGCATGGTGTGGCTGACTCTCTCATTTCAGACTCCTATCCTCCAGAACTGTTAGAGAATTCACCTCTGCTGGTTTTAAACAGCCAGCATGGGACTTCTGAGATGGCTCAGTGGTTAAGACTCCACACTCCCAATGCAGGGCGCCCAGTTTGATCCCTAGTCAGGGAGTTGGATCCCACATATTGCAAAGAAAACCCCATCCAGCCTAATATATAAATAAATATTTTATTAAAAAATAGGGCTTCTCCTGGTGGTCCAGTGGATAAGGACACCGCCTTGCAGTGCAAGGGGCGCTAGTTTGTGCCCTGGCCTGGGAAGATCCCACCTGCTGCGGAGCAGCTGGATCGATGTGTCCAATTATGGAACTGGCCTCTGGAGCGCATGCGCCCAGAGCCGGTGCTCTGCGACAACAGAGGCCATCGCGATGGGAGGCCCACACGGGCCAAAGAACAAAGATGGATGAAAATAGACAAATGAAAGACCAATAGAAATGGCCTGCCTGCTCCTCTTCCTCCCCACCCCACCTCCCCCCAAAATAAATAAATAAATAAATCTTTAAAAAAAAAAAATGAAGATTTCCACCTGAAACTAACACAGCCTTGGAAATCAAGATTCAATACTCAATATAATTCAACGTTGAGAGCTTGTATGGAGGCTGTAGAAGGGGAGCACAGCTACTGGTAGACCCTTGACTGAACAGCAGTCCTTCCTTCACGGCATCCTCCTCCACTGAGCTCATGGCTTGGGGAGGGACACACACGGAGCCGCGAGGGAGGAAGGCGACATCCACCCAGCCAGCCAGATCAGCCAAATCCACACTGGCAATCAATGAAGTGACAAGAATGTCACAGCCCGATGGCCCTCACATCCTATAATTCAATCCTATATTTAAAAAAAGTTTAATAAATACGGAATGATAGCAATGACTTTCTAAAAGACGTTAGCTTTTCAAGTTTTCTGAAAATTAAGAGTGTCTCCTCTTGCAGAGAGTTCAGATGAGGTCATGCTGGATGAGGGTGGGCCCTGTATTCAACACCCAGTGACGGAGGCCACGTGGAGACAGAGCGAGCCACCCAGGGAGAAGGCCGTGACGAGGCAGGCAGAGACTGGAGGGATGCAGCTGCAAAGTCACAGCCCAAAGCCCTGCTGGCAGCCACCATGAGCTAGGAAGAGAAGAGGCGAAATTCTGCCCTAGAGCTCTCTGAGGGAGCATGGTGTGGCTGACTCTCTCATTTCAGACTCCTATCCTCCAGAACTGTTAGAGAATTCACCTCTGCTGGTTTTAAACAGCCAGCATGGGACTTCTGAGATGGCTCAGTGGTTAAGACTCCACACTCCCAATGCAGGGCGCCCAGTTTGATCCCTAGTCAGGGAGTTGGATCCCACATATTGCAAAGAAAACCCCATCCAGCCTAATATATAAATAAATATTTTATTAAAAAATAGGGCTTCTCCTGGTGGTCCAGTGGATAAGGACACCGCCTTGCAGTGCAAGGGGCGCTAGTTTGTGCCCTGGCCTGGGAAGATCCCACCTGCTGCGGAGCAGCTGGATCGATGTGTCCAATTATGGAACTGGCCTCTGGAGCGCATGCGCCCAGAGCCGGTGCTCTGCGACAACAGAGGCCATCGCGATGGGAGGCCCACACGGGCCAAAGAACAAAGATGGATGAAAATAGACAAATGAAAGACCAATAGAAATGGCCTGCCTGCTCCTCTTCCTCCCCACCCCACCTCCCCCCAAAATAAATAAATAAATAAATCTTTAAAAAAAAAAAATGAAGATTTCCACCTGAAACTAACACAGCCTTGGAAATCAAGATTCAATACTCAATATAATTCAACGTTGAGAGCTTGTATGGAGGCTGTAGAAGGGGAGCACAGCTACTGGTAGACCCTTGACTGAACAGCAGTCCTTCCTTCACGGCATCCTCCTCCACTGAGCTCATGGCTTGGGGAGGGACACACACGGAGCCGCGAGGGAGGAAGGCGACATCCACCCAGCCAGCCAGATCAGCCAAATCCACACTGGCAATCAATGAAGTGACAAGAATGTCACAGCCCGATGGCCCTCACATCCTATAATTCAATCCTATATTTAAAAAAAAAAGTTTAATAAATACGGAATGATAGCAATGACTTTCTAAAAGACGTTAGCTTTTCAAGTTTTCTGAAAATTAAGAGTGTCTCCTCTTGCAGAGAAGCTCCTGAGAATCTGTCTGCATTCTTCCAAGGGTATCCCCTTTATCTGCTCATATTCATTCACGTCCCTGGTCTTCAGCCGCTCATCATCTGACCAACATGAGAATGTATAAGCAATTTATGTATCAAAGGCAACCAAGTGTATGAGCCACCATCACACATTCCTTGGAAATCATACATAAGTCTGACTCTACATGGGAAAAACAAGCTGGTGAATACAAGAATCAGGGGTGGTCTTTTAGATAAGCCAGGACTAACAGGCCATACGTCCTTTTTAAAATATAACATTTCCTCCCATAGTTCTTTGTTTCCTTCTGATGTTCTGCTAACCTGTTATTTATTTTCTATTTGGGCACAACTTCTGCTTTTTACAGATGATTTACACAGCTGAATTAATATTTGTGAGTAGAGTTTCTGGCCCTAATCTTTTAAAATTTCTTAACAAGGAAAATAAGTTGATCCATTAACTCAAACTATACGGAGCATGGGGTGGGAGGTGGGAGGCAGGTTCAAGAGGAAACCTTGAGGGGGCTTCCCTGGTGGTCCAGTGGGTAAGGACACCGCCTTGCAGTGCAAGGGGTGCCGGTTCGATCCCTGGCCTGGGAAGATCCCATGTGCTGTGGAGCAGCTGGACCAATGTGTCCAATTACCGAGCCGGAGCTCTGGAGCACATGTGCCCAGAGTGGATGCTCTGCGACGAGAGGGGCCACTGTGATGGGAGGCCCACACAGGCCAAAGAACAGAGATGGATGACAATAAATAAATGAAAGACCAATAGAAGTGGCCAAAAACAAAAGCAAAAAAGAGGAAACCTTGAACATATTAAATCCTATGGCTGATTCATGTTGATGTATGGCAGAAGCCAACACAATATTGTAAAACAATTATCCTTCAATTAAAATACATAAATGTACAGAGCATCTAGTCTGTGGGCAGCACAGGGCTTGATGTGCTGACTCTTCCCAGAGATGAGCCTGAGCCAAGGGCTTCCCTGGTGGTTCCACGCTAAAGAATCTGACAGCAATGCAGGAAATGTGGACTCGATCCCTGGGTTGGGAAGATCCCCTGGAGAAGGAACCAACAGTCCACTCCAATATGCTTGCCTGGGAAATTTCATGGACAGAAGAGCCTGGCGGGTTACAGTCCATGGGGTCACAAGAGTCAGATACAACTGAGCGACTAAAACAACCACCATCCTGAGCCAGAGCCATACTTATGAGAATTTGAACAAAGTCAGATGAAGAGTTAGTATTGATGTTCCCTTTATCTTTTCTCTTAGTGGCTAACTAGCCACTCTTTTATTGTCAGATTGGAGTTGGAGGGTGAGGTCATTTCAAGCAGAAAATTAGCCAATTTCAACTTCCTTTCAAATTCAGAAACAGCTTTCCTTTATTCTTCGGCATGGGGAAAGAAGAGAGATGCTCTTATTAGCATGCAGGCTTATTAAAGTCCAATCATTTTTGGTGCTTTTTTTTGTATCATCAGTAAGAATCAGATTCAGACAATCACATTCTAGGTTTATGAAACAATTTTTTATTTTTTCCTGCTGCATATTTCTATGGGTCGTTTTAAAAATGTCTCTAATGGTACATGACAAACCAAAAAAGAAAAATAGGTGATAAAGGAATTTGAAAAGTAGAGAGCCTAAGAAGTATGAAAAGTATATTTTCTTTCAGCAGCTGTCAAGCGCTAACTATAATTATCTGTTCTGTGCTTTTATCTGCTGTGACACAGAAGGAAAGCTTAAGAAGAAATGTGACAAGTGATACAACTTTGATCACTGACTGGAGGTACAATACAGACTGAGAAGAAGCTGTAAGTTGGATCAACTTATTTGCAGGAAATCTGGCCGAATGAGCATCAGGCCTGGCTGCCCTGCCCGGGAGGAGCTGGCAGCTCAGTAAGGGCCACAGCTTCTCCAGCAGGGACCTCCAGGCCTTGGGGTTCTCGGGTGAGAACGCACTCTAGCTGCCCTTTCACAGCCAACGCCTCCCCCCTGGTCCATCGACTGCAGATGAAGGAACCTCATGCTCTTTGAAAATTCGTGCTGCCAACTTGACACTCGCCAAACGAAATGTTAAACCCTTAAACTCTTTGACCCACCACCTCTACTTTTAAGAATCTGTCTGCAAACAGACTCAAACAGGTATGCATCAGGACAATATTCACAGCAACACGGTTCCCACAAACGCCGCTGGAATCAACCTGTTCACCAAGTTTCTGTTTCAATAAATCACAGTGCACACGTAGAATGAATCACAGTAGAGCTCTAGTAATGAAAACAGTAAAATACAGCATAAGACAAATATTTTGATCTGATTTGTACAGAAAGGGTCAAAGAATAGTCAGATGTGCTTGTACAGGCAAAAAAAAAAAAAATCTCAGGAAGAATACATTTAAGCAAGTGTCGACAGAAGTTAGTCTTTGGGGATTTGCAGGTGGGAGAGGGACTTGTACTTTTCAGTTTCTACCCTCTGCACAGTTTGGGTTGTTAGCATGGACAGGCAGGAAATAGCACAGTGACAAAGAGTTCAGCTGCTCGAGTCCCTGCTCTTTTTAATAATAGCCGCCAGGTAACCTTGGGCAAGCTAACCTCTTTTTGCCTTATCTTCATCTAAACAATGGCGATTCATTCAAGAAACTTCCTCAGGATCTACTATATGGCAGGTACAGGAAACATAGAAGTGAATAAAACATACAAGAGCAACTTCCCTGGTAGTCTAATGGTTAAGAATCCGTCTGCTAAAGCAGGGGACTCCGGGTCGATCCCTGGTCCAAGACCATTGCACATGCTGCAGACCACTAAAGCCCCCATGCCACAACTAAGGAGCCAGTGTGCCTAGAGCCTGTGCTCCGCCGCAAGAGAAGCCACCACTATGAGAAGCCCATGCACCACAACAAAGAGCAGCCCTGACTGAACAACTAGAGAAAGCCTTAGCACAACCCAAAATAAACACCAAATAATACCAACACCAAAATAAATAAGGCATACAAGAATACCAGTCCTTATAGACTTCACATTCTTGTCCAAAGAAATGGAAAATTAAAATACATATACGTATGTATATGCACAGCTTCCCATGTGGTGCAGTGGTAAAGAATCTGCCTGATTTGGACTGATGTGTCCAATTACCGAGCTGGAGCTCTGGGGCGCATGCGCCCAGAGCCGGTGCTCTGCGACGACAGAGGCCACCGCGATGGGAGGCCCACACGGGCCAAAGAACAAAGATGGATGAAAATAGAGAAAAGAAAGACCAATAGAAATGGCTCGCCTGCTCCCCTCCCTCCCCACCCCACCCCAACCAAAATAAATAAATAAATAAATCTTAAAAAAAAAAAATATGGGAGACCCCTGTAAATTAATGATTACTCAAGAGATTAACCACAAAACCAAGCAGACTTAGCAACAAAACCATGCAACAGAAGCAAGAGACATGCCCCAAATCATAAAACTGTGATGGCGTGAGACCCACATACTGTCCAGTGAACTCCGTCAGTTAATGATCCCTAGGACATGCTCTCTGCACACATTAAAAACAATAATTTGTGGACCTAGCTTGATCATGCGGAGACAAGAAAACTCTCCTCCTCAATCTGGGGGAAGAGCTGGTGTTGGACGCATGACATCTATTCAAGACAAAGAAGTTTTTCTCCTCCTCCCCACTTTTCCTTTGATTATAAAACTGTAGCCCAGTAAGCTCTTGGGGTGCAGCATCTCTCACCCGCCTGCTTGTAAGCCTCACAAGCAATCCTATTCTAATAAATCAATCACTTTGCTTCTTTCTGAATTCTTTTCTGTGCTGAGACGTAAAAAAGCATGGTGTGGGAGCTCTTTGGAGTCCCTGAAACGATGCCAAATGGAAGCACATTTACTGAGCACTACTCTATGCTATCTATGCATTTTGCAAAGCACTCCAAGGATATCTTGCCTAATCCTTCACCAAGCCACCAGACTCCTTCAATCAGTTGCCAAATTCTCGAATTTCCATCTTCAACATGTTATTCATGTTCATGCCTTTCTTTTTATTACTTTAAACTTTTTTATTTTGAATCAGGGCACAGCTGGTTGACAATGTTGTGACCGTTTCAGGCAGACAGCAAAGGACCGAGAACCTACCAGGCTACAGTTTCATCATCAAAGGAAAAGTGGGGAGGGGGAGAAGAAGGTTTGTCTTTTTTAAAAAAAAACATTTATTTATTTATTTATTTAGGCGGGGGTGGGGAGGGAGGGAGGTGGGCGGGCCACTTCCACTGGTCTTTCATTTGTCTAGTTTCATCCATCTTTGTTTTTTGCCCTGTGTGGGCCTCTCATCGCGGTGGCCTCTGTCGTCGCAGAGCACCGGCTCTGGGCGCATGCGCCCCAGAGCTCCAGCTGGGTAATTGGACACATCAGACCAGCCGCTCCGCGGCACGTGGGATCTTCCCAGGCCAGGGATGGAACCGGCGCCCCCTGCACTGCAAGGCGGTGTCCCTACCCACTGGACCACCAGGGAAGCCCAAGGTTTGTCTTTTTTGAGTAGATATCATGCTTCCATCAGCAGCTCTTCCTCACCCACCCGCATACATGAATCCGCCTCCCTCAAACGCTCCTCCCATCCAGGTAGTCACCTAACATTGGGCAGAATTCCCTGTGCCTTACAATAGGTCCTTGTTGGTGATCCATTCTAAATATAGCAGTGTGTACATGCTGATCTCAAACTCCCTACCTATCCCTTCCCCTAGTCCTTACTCCCAGCAACTATAAGTTTGCTCTCTAAATCTGTGAGTTTATTTCTGTTTTGTAAACAAGTTGATTTATACCATGTCTTTTTAGATTCTGCATATGAGGGATGTCATAGGATATTTCTGCGTCTCTGTCTGACTTTCTCCACTCAGTATGACAGTCTCTAGGCCCATCCATGTTGCTGCAAATGACATTATTTCATTCTTTTTGATGGCTGAGTAATATTCCATTGAATATATGTGCCACACCTTTTATCCATTCCTCTGTTGATGAACTCTTAGACAGCTTCCATGTCTTGGCTGTTGTAAATAGTGCTGCAGTGAACCTCTATGCCTTTCTGTTTATACCTCTGCCACCATCCCAGGGCAAATCCTTTGTTAGCTCCTCCTTGACCTCTGTAAGATCTTTTAAACTGGTCTCTTTGCCCATATCTCTCTGCTCTCACTTTTTGGCTTACCTCAACCTTACCTACGTTATCTACTTTTTAAACTTAATTTTTTTAATTGAAGGATAATCGCTTTACAGAATTGTGTTGTTTTCTGCCAAACATCAACATGAATCAGCCATAGGTATATGTATGTCCCCTTTTAATAAACTTTATTTTTAAAAATATTTGTTTAATGTGGATCATTTTTTAAGTCTTTATTGAGTTTGTTACAATAATGCTTCTTTTTTTTTAACATTTATTTATTTATGTGGCTGTGTCAGGTCTTAGTTGCAGCATGTGGGATATTTCTTTGCAGCACCTGGAATCTCTTGTTGCAGCACATAGGCTTAAGTTGCTCCGAGGCATTTGGGATCTTAGATCCCATACCAGGGATCAAGCTCGTGTCCTACGCAGTGCAAGGCAGATTCCTAACCATGGGACCACCAGGGAAGTCCCAATAATGCTTCTGTTTTATGTTTTGTTTTTCTGGCCACAAGGCATGTGGGATTTTAGCTCTCTGATCAGGGACTGAATCCACACCCTCTGCATTGGAAGGGAAAGTCTTAACCACTGGACCACCAGGGAGGCCCCAATTTTATTTACTTTATGTTCAAGCTAATCCTTTGTCTCTGCTAGAAATTGATTCTCCACTTAGTTTCTGATTTTCCAACCTTGATGCCTATTGTTTCCCACACCTACTCCACATTTCAGCCACACGGTCTACTTGCAATTCTCAGGATCTTTTCCTTGGACTCTCTCTCTATCTCAAAAGCACCCTCCCTCCATCTGTGCCTATTGAAAATCTACTAATTATTCCAGAAGCAGGTCAAGTGCCAACTGTTCAAGTATGTTTCCGTCTTTTCCTATCAACGTCTAGCTTGCTACTCCTGCTATGCTTACCACGTTAACTGTATGTTATCACTTTTATGTCATTATTTGTGGACTTACCTTTTCTACCTACCAATATTTCTGAAGTACCTATGACTCATCAAGGGTATATACTAGGCCTTTTATATGTGTTATTCTATTTACTCCTCACAAGAGCCTTGTGAGATAGCTGTTACCATTTTACGGATCAGGAATCTGAAGCTGTCAGAAGTTAATTAACATGCTTGAAGTAGCATCCTCACTAAGTGGCAGACTCATCATCATCATTTACTAAATTTTATTCCAATGAATGTCTGCCAAATTCCAAATCCCTATGGGCTTTTCAACTCAGAATGAGAAATCCTTCTGGGGACAATGAGCACTGAGCCTCAGGACAAGACCTGGCTGGGAAAGGCAATTTTCTCCTCCTCTCTTACTTGATTTAGATTCATTGTGCTTTAGGAAATGCTCTTCGGGCTCTCAGTCAGCCCTTAACCTGGGCTAACTAACACAGGGCTGAAAAATGACTCATGAGGACAAATATCACCCAGGATGTGTAGTTCCACTGGTGACCCTGATTATTTTAAGACTGTGAAAGGAATGCCAAGCCCCAGCACACGTTTAGCAACCAAAAACCCCCAGCTCTCTGCCTCCTCAGTTTAGGCTTTACCCTGAACCTCTTTGTTCCCTCATTCAATCCAGAGGGATGCCTCAGATTCCAGAAACAAGGCAGGAACAGCGTTGTGGTCACTAGGGTTGGCCTTGGCTGATGAGAGTACTCGCCATTCATATCCAACATAGACTCTCAAGAAATTCATATGAAGATTAAGAGCAGGGCAGAGTTAGTCTACCCTGAACTGGCTTTACACCATTTAGGACTGGAAGCCCCCAAAACCTGTTGCGTCAGTTCCTACTGTCAAACATAGAATCTTATAATAATGGGTTTATTCTTTTCCTTATTGTTTTGGAGTCGAAGGTGTTCAGCAGCCACTGTTTGCTCAAGAAGAGTGTAAACAGGACTTGCTGACACCCATGGCCAGTGAACAGAACTCCTAAGCCACTTTCACTCCAGCATGGGGTACAGATCTAATGGTAAAGAAGCTGAATGGGAAAGGGGGTGAGGCAACTCGACTTTGTGTTTTAATTGTATTTTCTCTTTCAATCCTCAAATAGATCTTTTAAAAAAAAATTTATCTTACTTCTTACTTTTACAGAGTTTTGTTGTTTACAGATATGTATGATCCCAGATTAGTCATATGTATATCCCCGCATCCCAGCCCTCCAGGCCGTCGCACAGCACCCCTGCAGGAAAAGCGATCTTTTTTGAGTTAGGTATTGAAATACCCATTCTACAAAACACTGGGTAGTAAGTAACAGGGAGGAGCTAGAACCCTGGCCCACTGAGCTCCACAGCTGCCCATAGTCTATGCTCTGTGGCAAAGCCTCCTGCTCAGGCAAATGTCAGTCATCTAAAAAGGACTAAAGGCCAAATCTGTACACAAGTTAGAACTCTCAAGTATCAAAATTCTTCCCTCTCTGGGACGCAAGGTGATACAACATACTCAAATTTCTTAAATGTCTCATATTTACCAAAAATCTCAACAAGAAGTGGTAGTTGAACTGTAAGATTCTGGGTTTTTTAAAATTTTATTTATTAGGTAAGAAGTAGATTTATTAGCATAGGACACTTATACGAGATACAAGCCAGCAGGCGAGGAAGCTCTGCCAAACTCTAAGACTCTTAACTTCCATTCAGGGGACTCCAATGGTGGAGTCTTGGGCAAGTGAGTGTGCCTGATGGAACTGGTTATCTCAGTTGGTTAGACCACAGGTGACCGAGGCCAGTGAGCCATAGCCACCACAAAAATCATCCTGTTCCCAGCCATCTTTAAAGATTTATTTATTTATTTATTTTTGGGCAGGGGTCGGGTTGGGGAGGGAGGGGAGTGGGCGGGCCTCTTCTATTGGTCTTTCATTTCTCTACTTTCATCCATCTTTGCTCTTTGGCTCCTGTGAGCCTCCCATCGGGGTGGTGTCTGTAGTTGCAGAGCGCCGGCTCTGGGCGCATGTGCTCCAGAGCTCTGGCTCAGTAATTGGACACATCAGTCCAGCCGCTCCGCGGCACGTGGGATCTTCCCAGGCCAGGGATTGAACCGGCGCCCCTTGCACTGCAAGGCGGTGTCCTTATCCACTGGACCACCAGGGGAAGCCCCCCAAGCCATCTTTAAAACAAGTC
This sequence comes from Tragulus kanchil, assembly GCA_022376925.1. NCBI lineage: Eukaryota > Metazoa > Chordata > Mammalia > Artiodactyla > Tragulidae > Tragulus > Tragulus kanchil. Next base: position 140,327,843 of record JAIOJX010000024.1, read on the forward strand.
TTAAAGTAGCTGAGTGAAAATGTGGATGGCCCAGGGCAGGACACGAGTGGGACTAACACAAGGTACCAACATTTCCACTGGTAAGTTTTGGAGTAACTGGGATCACTCATTCACATTCATGAATAAAGTCAAGTATATTTATTCACACACACAAATCTCTCCTCCCACCCTCTCCCTTCATGATCTGTTGTGTTGTAGATAGTCTTTAATGGTTAGAATGTTGTTGTTGTTTAGCTGTTAAGTTGTGTTCAACTCTTTGTAACCCCATGCACTGTAACCCTTTAGGCTCTGCTGTCCATGGAATTCTCCAGGCAAGATACTGGAATGGCTTGCCATTTCCTTCTCCAGAGGATCTCCCTGACCTAGGGACAAATCTGGGTCTCCTGCTTGGCATGCAGATTCTTTACCACTGAACCACCCAGGAAGCCAAATGGTTAAAATACCTTCAAATTATATATCTCCATATGGGATGGAGTTGCTGTTGCTAATCAGTAAACACTGACAACTTACAATATTTTAAGCTCTCAAAACCTTAGCCAAGTATAACATTTGAGATTAATTGTACAGAGCTACGCCCTTAATGTATTATGAAGTCTTTCCCATTGCACGTAGATAACAACTACTCTTATTTTCCCTCCCCCCATGTCCCTCATGCCATTCTTGTAAGTATGTAGTTGCTGCCTCTATCATATGGTTAAAAAAAAGTTACTCAGAATGCAACCAATTATTGTCATTTTAATACCATAGAAAGTATTGAATTTCATTACCCCTTCATACCTTTTTTTGCATCTCTCCAAAAGAATGTTCAAAGGCGTTTTAGGTTGAAAAACATTCACTACCTATTCTCTGAATTATGCTGGCAACATTTGAGAAACACTTGAAAAACACCTGTGACATACGTCAGCAAAAGTCTAGAGAAGGAAAGTAAAGACTGGCTGGAAGCAAGATATTAAAGAACAGTCTGACCATATGGGGGTCATGCACCGTCAGGTACAATAAAGAAAGCATACTGGGGGGAGGTTAACTAAACAGGGCGCACAGCGAGCAGCCCGCCAGATAACCAGATGGTGACTGCCAAGGCGACAGAGGTGACAGGATCCTAAGCCCCGCTGGCAGACTTCCCGTCGTTACACGCTTTCCTTGCAGCCCTGATAAAACCACAAGCAGTCCCATTACTGCAATCACAAAGGTCCATTACTTTCCTCTGGCTCCCAAACTCCTTTCTTACCCCACATCTCCCCTCTCCCACCCTCTCTTCATGATCTGTTGTGTTGTAGATAGTCTTTAATGGTTAGAATGTTGTTGTTGTTTAGCTGTTAAGTTGTGTTCAACTCTTTGTAACCCCATGCACTGTAACCCTTTAGGCTCTGCTGTCCATGGAATTCTCCAGGCAAGATACTGGAATGGCTTGCCATTTCCTTCTCCAGAGGATCTCCCTGACCTAGGGACAAATCTGGGTCTCCTGCTTGGCATGCAGATTCTTTACCACTGAACCACCCAGGAAGCCAAATGGTTAAAATACCTTCAAATTATATATCTCCATATGGGATGGAGTTGCTGTTGCTAATCAGTAAACACTGACAACTTACAATATTTTAAGCTCTCAAAACCTTAGCCAAGTATAACATTTGAGATTAATTGTACAGAGCTACGCCCTTAATGTATTATGAAGTCTTTCCCATTGCACGTAGATAACAACTACTCTTATTTTCCCTCCCCCCATGTCCCTCATGCCATTCTTGTAAGTATGTAGTTGCTGCCTCTATCATATGGTTAAAAAAAAGTTACTCAGAATGCAACCAATTATTGTCATTTTAATACCATAGAAAGTATTGAATTTCATTACCCCTTCATACCTTTTTTTGCATCTCTCCAAAAGAATGTTCAAAGGCGTTTTAGGTTGAAAAACATTCACTACCTATTCTCTGAATTATGCTGGCAACATTTGAGAAACACTTGAAAAACACCTGTGACATACGTCAGCAAAAGTCTAGAGAAGGAAAGTAAAGACTGGCTGGAAGCAAGATATTAAAGAACAGTCTGACCATATGGGGGTCATGCACCGTCAGGTACAATAAAGAAAGCATACTGGGGGGAGGTTAACTAAACAGGGCGCACAGCGAGCAGCCCGCCAGATAACCAGATGGTGACTGCCAAGGCGACAGAGGTGACAGGATCCTAAGCCCCGCTGGCAGACTTCCCGTCGTTACACGCTTTCCTTGCAGCCCTGATAAAACCACAAGCAGTCCCATTACTGCAATCACAAAGGTCCATTACTTTCCTCTGGCTCCCAAACTCCTTTCTTACCCCACATCTCCCCTCTCCCACTATCTAATTTTCCTCCTCTGCACATAACCTTTTTTGTTTTCAACGACTTCTAAGGTAATTTCATTCCAGCTGGGAAACAACTCACATGTCCTCTTCTTCCCTCATTCCCTCATTCCGGGGACTCAGGTCCCTCCTGAGCTTCTTGGAGCTGGGATCTTTCCCCTGAGCTCAGCAACTCAAGCTTTGAGGATGATCTGTTTCGCGAGTCCTCCAGTGGGCTGTCCTCTCCATGACGCCAATCTGTTTCTCTTCCTCCTTCCCCCAATCCCCCAAGAAACCTAAACTCCGTGGCCTCTGAAACTGTCGTGTCCAGCTTCCCCAAGATCTCCGCCAGGATCTAAGATTTTTCTGACCTAAGCGGGGTCGGGTCGGGGAGGACAGTACCTCTTTGCAGGCGTGAAGCTCCGGTCCCGCTCCCTGAGTCACCTGGAAGGCGGTCCCAATCCAGAGCAGCAGCCGCCAAAGCCGGAGAGTGCGCGGCTCAGTTCTTCCCCTGCCCCCGGCAGAGGGACGGAGGCTGTGCCCAGGCTCAACCATGGTGCTGTTCAGAGCGAGCGGCGGCAGCAGCGGCTCAGGTGCTGCGGCTGCAGCTACTGCTGGCAGAGGGCGGAAAAAAAGGGGAGGGAGATTCACAGAGGGGGAGGATGCGAGGGGTTGGGCTCACTTCAGTCACCTCCCTGCAGCTACGCCAAGGCCGCCCATCCTTTCTCCTCCCTCCTTCCTCTTCTCCTCCTCCTATCCACGTCTCCTTGGCAACCGCCTCCTCTCGCCCTCCGCGCGGATGGGGGAAGGACCACGCGCTCCTCTGCCGCTCACCTGCCGGTAGCCATGGCAGCTGCCGCCGCTGGCGCGCGCGGCGTGGAAATGCGCGCACCCAGGGTCTGCAACCGGCCCAACACGCGCGCACAAGGCGCGCGCAAAGGACTCAGTGCAAACTTCCAAGCCACCGGCCCCAGATTTCATTACTTCGGGCCGTCGGCTACTTAACGAGCATCTCTAATTTTGTAGACGTGGCATACTATATATATACTTACGAAGCGCCCCCTGCGTGTGAAGCGACAGAAAAATGACTGAGCTGCTGTCTCTCCTGCAGAGGTTATACCCTGGAGAGAGTGGCCCCGGTAGGTGTTCTAGCAGTTTCTACAAATCCTCTTACTTCCACCACGCCAAATCTATCTGTGACTTTACAACCAACCCTGTGCAAAGCCCTGAGACTTTTAACTGGGCAACTTTCCAAATATACCTGGACTCCTGTCTTTTGACATCCCCATTCTTTCATTGCTCTGAGAAATCCTCTGGTAAGATTCCAAGGGAGAAGGACACTTCTGGGATATCTTTTACGAATTCTTACCGAAACTGAAGCCTTTTGCAAAATATCTGTAAGATGGGAGGCCGGTGTTTCTCATCGACGGCTCACGAGGGCATCGCTCTGCATTCCCAGCAGCTTCTTCCCGCGGGGCCTCCCGCGTTAGACCGCCAGATGGCGCCCTTCTCGGAAGGACTTGGCCTGGGTCACAGACGGCCCGGCAGTTGCCTGGCAACCGAAATTGGGAAGCTCCAAGCAACTGGAGCCCGGGCTCTTCTGCGCGTGAGGTTGCGTGCGAGTGCGCGGGCCTCTTCCGGCTTAAGAGCGTCTCGCTCAGTGTTTCACCATGCCTCTGACCCGAGACCCTTCCGAGAACTCTACTGTGGGTAAAGATGGTTCCTACTTGGGAAAATCGCGGACTTCCAAGGTACTGAGGTTTCGACCTCAAGGTAGTGTTGCCCGCACGCTTCTTTCTGTCGGCGTGACAGGAAGGAGGTGATTACTTTACCCTGGAGGGCACTGAGTCAGGTACCGGAGGGGTCTGTTCTCTGCCTGCCTGCATGTCCCCATATTCAGGCCTGCCAACCTTTCACAGGTGCTTTTGAGCAGAGGGAAGGGGAGCAAGGGGCACTCGCAGCCCTTGGCAAGGATTGGTATGACACGGGGCTTACACAGGCCCAGGTTCCACCAAGCAGCGCTTTGCCCTGTTTGGAAAACTGTTCTATGAAGAGACGGGAGATGCAGAGTGGGAGAGACGTATCAAGCACCAGGTCATGCTTTATACATCTGTCTGCTGATTCTTGTTGGAATGTGTTTGTGTATATATGTGCGTTTCATGATGGTCCAGGGGGAGTAACAGATCGAAAGCAGTGATGCAGGGGGTGGCGGTAAGATGCAAAGGACAGGACTGATGGGGCTGTGTGGCTGCTGCCTGGATGTGGGCCCAAGAGAGAATGAGTCTAGGCGAGCTCCTAGATTTCTGAGGGTTTAACTAGTACCATTTACTGAATGAAGTGTCCAGGAAAAGCAGGTTTGGGGAGAGTGACATTGAGATGCCTTATGTAGCTGTTGTTTCTGTGGTGCCTTGGGGGCTTTTCTGTGGAGATGACGAGGAGGAAACATGGGCAGAGCTGTGGGTTGATGATATGTGGAAGCCACAGTATTCATACGGTGGTACTTGAAGCTGTAGGAGGGAATGAGCTCATCCAGTGAATGTGAGAGTCAGAAAGGCAGGAGCGAAACCCCTGGAAAATCCCACGTAGGGGCAGAGAGAGAAAACAGAGCTGAGAAGGAAGCTGAGAAGTAATAACCAGGAGTAGGAGGAAAACCAGGAGGAGCTGGACCCATGCAGGATGGAGAGGACATTTCATGGAATCAGAGTTGTGGTGCCAGAAACCACAGAGGTCAAATAAGGTCAGGTCTGGAAAGGATCCACTTGATCTATCCACAGAGGTCGCTGGTCACCAGCAGGACTGGTTTGAGTGGATGCTTGAGGCAGAGGTCAGACTGCATTGGGATGAAAAGGGTAGAAAAGGAGAGGTGATGTGTGTTGATTCTTTTTTTATGAATTGATTTTTACTTTACTTTTGCAGACTTTTGTTGTTTACTGCTATACACAAACCTGAACCAGTCATAGGTATACCCTTGACCTTCCCACCTGAGCCCCCCTCCCACCTCCCTCCAGGTTGATGCGTAGCCCCCATGTGAGTTCCCTTAGTCTTACAGCATATTCACAGTGGTTGTCTCTTTTACGTATGGTAGTGTAGGTTTCCGTGTTGCTCTTTCCATACATCTCATCTACTCCTCCCTCTCCTCAGTGTCCATAAGGCTATTCTCTATGCCTGTTTCTCCGTTGCTGCTCTGCATATACCTTTATCATCTTTCTAGATTCCATATATATGTGTTAGTATACTATATTTATCCTTCTCTTTCTGACTTACTTCACTTTGTATAATAGGTTCTAGACTCATCCATCTCATTCGGACCGATTCATATGCATTTCTTTTTACGGCTGAGAAATATTCCATTGTGTATATGTACCATGGCTGCTTTATCCATTCATTTGTTGATGGACATCTAGATTGTTTCCATGTTCTAGCTGTTGTGAAACGTGCTGCAATGGGACTTCCCTGGTGGTCCAGTGGGTAAGGACACCGCCTTGCAGTGCGAGGGGCACCAGTTCAGTCCCTGGCCTGGGAAGATCCCACGTGCCATGGAGCGGCTGGACCGATGTGTCCAACTATGGAGCTGAGGCTCTGGGGCGCATGTGCTCAGAGCTGGTGCTCTGTGGCGAGAGGGGCCACTGTGATGGGAGGCCCACACAGGCCAAAGAACAAAAAGATGGAAATGAATGAAAGACCAACAGCAGTGACCAAAAAAAAAAAAAAGTTTAAAAAAAGAAAGTGCTGCAGTGAACATTGGGGTACACGTGTCTCTTTCAGTTTTGATTCCCTCAGGGTATATGCCTAATAATGGAATTGCTGGGTTATATTCTGTGCTGACCGTTAAAGAAGGCTGGCTCAGTAGGAAGGTCATGGAGTAGCAGCTAGAGAGTGACAAAGGGACGAGGAGGAGCTGGGTACAGGGGACTCAAGGATAGCACAGACCCCTTAAGTGCCAGGAAGGGCTGGGGTTCAGGGAATAAGGGTTATTCTTGGAAAAGGAAAAGGGGTGATGTGTGTTGATTCTTTTTTATGAATTGATTTTACTTTACTTTTGCAGACTTCTGTTGTTTACTGCTATACACAAACCTGAACCAGTCATAGGTATACCCTTGACCTTCCCACCTGAGCCCCCCTCCCACCTCCCTCCAGGTTGATGCGTAGCCCCCATGTGAGTTCCCTTAGTCTTACAGCATATTCACAGTGGTTGTCTCTTTTACGTATGGTAGTGTAGGTTTCCGTGTTGCTCTTTCCATACATCTCATCTACTCCTCCCTCTCCTCAGTGTCCATAAGGCTATTCTCTATGCCTGTTTCTCCGTTGCTGCTCTGCATATACCTTTATCATCTTTCTAGATTCCATATATATGTGTTAGTATACTATATTTATCCTTCTCTTTCTGACTTACTTCACTTTGTATAATAGGTTCTAGACTCATCCATCTCATTCGGACCGATTCATATGCATTTCTTTTTACGGCTGAGAAATATTCCATTGTGTATATGTACCATGGCTGCTTTATCCATTCATTTGTTGATGGACATCTAGATTGTTTCCATGTTCTAGCTGTTGTGAAACGTGCTGCAATGGGACTTCCCTGGTGGTCCAGTGGGTAAGGACACCGCCTTGCAGTGCGAGGGGCACCAGTTCAGTCCCTGGCCTGGGAAGATCCCACGTGCCATGGAGCGGCTGGACCGATGTGTCCAACTATGGAGCTGAGGCTCTGGGGCGCATGTGCTCAGAGCTGGTGCTCTGTGGCGAGAGGGGCCACTGTGATGGGAGGCCCACACAGGCCAAAGAACAAAAAGATGGAAATGAATGAAAGACCAACAGCAGTGACCAAAAAAAAAAAAAAGTTTAAAAAAAGAAAGTGCTGCAGTGAACATTGGGGTACACGTGTCTCTTTCAGTTTTGATTCCCTCAGGGTATATGCCTAATAATGGAATTGCTGGGTTATATTCTGTGCTGACCGTTAAAGAAGGCTGGCTCAGTAGGAAGGTCATGGAGTAGCAGCTAGAGAGTGACAAAGGGACGAGGAGGAGCTGGGTACAGGGGACTCAAGGATAGCACAGACCCCTTAAGTGCCAGGAAGGGCTGGGGTTCAGGGAATAAGGGTTATTCTTCAATAAAAGGGACTGGAAGGGAAATGAATGTGAAGATGGCATTCACGCTTGACAGGCTTGACTCTCTCAGTGAATGACCATCTTACCCTTCTGCTTATGGAGACCATGAGGCTTCTGCAGCCTCTGAGGACTGGGAGGAGAGCCGCCTATATTTGTATCGTATGTATTTGTAGTGTTCCTGTTTCCTTTTTTATTTTTCTTGGTGATAGCATAGTGCCTGGTCCATACCATTCAATTAACGCCCAGTTGAGCTGAGTCACACAGCACTGTGTCATATGCAGGGGAGGAGGACGGTTCCAACACAGGATGAATGAGACCTTGACTAGGTGGTAGGTAGTTGTACTCAGTTGACTTCAGTCATTGATTCAGTTAGTGTTTCATTTTAGAACACCACGTTTTAGGTCACTGTGCTGGGTACTAGGGATACAGCGGTGGGCAGTCTGGCATTTTACATGGAATGAAGAAATCAGATGTACATTTCTTTATATTCATACTTATAGGGCTTTTTTTTTTTTAATTTTGGCCTCTTTTTAAAAAATCTTTTGTTTTTAATTTTGGCCTCATTAATTGGCTCTTTATTTATTTATTTTCATCCATATTTATTCTTTGGCCTGTGTGGGCCTCCCATCGCAGTGGCCTCTCTTGTTGCAGAGCACCGGCTCTGGGCGCATGCGCTCCAGAGCGCTGGCTCAGTTGGACACACCGGTCCAGCCGCTCCCTGGCACGTGGGATCTTCCCAGGACGGGGATCAAACCAGTGACCCTTGCACTGCATGGCAGACTCTTTACCTGCTGGACTGGCCCAAAAAACTTTTTTCCTGCATAAAAAAAAAAGTTTAAAAAAAGAAAGTGCTGCAGTGAACATTGGGGTACACGTGTCTCTTTCAGTTTTGATTCCCTCAGGGTATATGCCTAATAATGGAATTGCTGGGTTATATTCTGTGCTGACCGTTAAAGAAGGCTGGCTCAGTAGGAAGGTCATGGAGTAGCAGCTAGAGAGTGACAAAGGGACGAGGAGGAGCTGGGTACAGGGGACTCAAGGATAGCACAGACCCCTTAAGTGCCAGGAAGGGCTGGGGTTCAGGGAATAAGGGTTATTCTTCAATAAAAGGGACTGGAAGGGAAATGAATGTGAAGATGGCATTCACGCTTGACAGGCTTGACTCTCTCAGTGAATGACCATCTTACCCTTCTGCTTATGGAGACCATGAGGCTTCTGCAGCCTCTGAGGACTGGGAGGAGAGCCGCCTATATTTGTATCGTATGTATTTGTAGTGTTCCTGTTTCCTTTTTTATTTTTCTTGGTGATAGCATAGTGCCTGGTCCATACCATTCAATTAACGCCCAGTTGAGCTGAGTCACACAGCACTGTGTCATATGCAGGGGAGGAGGACGGTTCCAACACAGGATGAATGAGACCTTGACTAGGTGGTAGGTAGTTGTACTCAGTTGACTTCAGTCATTGATTCAGTTAGTGTTTCATTTTAGAACACCACGTTTTAGGTCACTGTGCTGGGTACTAGGGATACAGCGGTGGGCAGTCTGGCATTTTACATGGAATGAAGAAATCAGATGTACATTTCTTTATATTCATACTTATAGGGCTTTTTTTTTTTTAATTTTGGCCTCTTTTTAAAAAATCTTTTGTTTTTAATTTTGGCCTCATTAATTGGCTCTTTATTTATTTATTTTCATCCATATTTATTCTTTGGCCTGTGTGGGCCTCCCATCGCAGTGGCCTCTCTTGTTGCAGAGCACCGGCTCTGGGCGCATGCGCTCCAGAGCGCTGGCTCAGTTGGACACACCGGTCCAGCCGCTCCCTGGCACGTGGGATCTTCCCAGGACGGGGATCAAACCAGTGACCCTTGCACTGCATGGCAGACTCTTTACCTGCTGGACCTCCAGGGAAGCCCTTCCTGTAGAGTTTTAATAAAGGACTGAAAGTGCAGTGGATTTTTTCTACATTCCTATAGACACAATGACTCTTCTCTGCTTACCAGAATTCTTTTCTCAGCTGCCTAGACTAACTGGTCGTTCCTGATTCTCCTGTCTCTGACCCACCCCCATTATAATAATGAGCCGTCCTCGTGAACCACCTCTTCCAAAAGGTCAGATTTGTTTTCGGAGGCTTCAGCTGTTACTCCAACAACTGCCTATCTCCAATTTCCCGCCTGCTGATTGCATTAGAATAGCTAGGCTCTTCTTCAGTCTCAGAACTTCTAAACCTGGGCTCATCTTGCCCACCTGCTCCCCACCCTTCACCTCCTGTCCCTTGTCACCCCTTTCCCTGTATTCCTGGGCTACTTCTGTTGCTTCTAAGATTGAAAACATAGGAGGATCAGAAGGCTGGGAGGCTTGCCTCATACAGTTCTTCTCTTTTAGAAGTCTGAGATTCAGTTAAAATGGGATGGCATAAGGGGACGGATACCACTGATGCTACCACCTCAGCAAGGCCTCCAGTAACCAGGGGTGGGTGTGGTTTCTCTTTTGCAGAAATTGCCATATAAGACCCCAACTCACCTTGCTCAGCAACAGGAACCCTGGTGTCGACTCAGCTCATGCGCCACAATCACCTCCATGAGACGGAATGCTTATTTTCTTGATCTAGAGGTACCTAGCACTGAAATGCTATTTCTCATTTTATCCATTTAAGATTAATTACTATCCTTTTTCAAAGGCAGTCTGTCCCTGCCTGCTTCGGCATCTTTATCTTGCCTCCAATCCAAGATCCTCTCAAGTCTAAAACCAAATACCAATTTATCAGGCCTCTGGGAAGTCAAAATGCTTGGGTTTTGCTGCAGTTGATTACTGGGAACAAATCATTCTCTCACCAGACTTCTCATTATAACCACAAACAAGGTAAGGCCCATTAACCTGAAGTCATTAGGCTTAATTGGTTCCCAGGTCTCTAGAAGAGCTCCCCACTCCTGAGACCTAACCATAGCCATGATTTAAGCAGGCATCATATACAGTAATCTGGGATGTAAGAAGCTGGTGGATCTCAGGCCCTAAAGAGGTCATGCTGCTTTAGTGGAAGAGTAACATCCAACTAGAACTGGTGCACAGGTGGCAAGTTAACCCTGAGAGGGTTGGCTTCCTCCGTAGATCCCGAAGGATGACCTCGATTTCCGCTTAGCAGCCTTGTACAACCACCACACGGGGTCATTCAAGAACAAAAGTGAGATACTGATTCACCAGGAGACCATCCAAGATACCCACGGGTAAGTGATGGAGGCAGAGCCTCTCTCTCTCCCTAAGGACAGTGCCATCCAATCAATTAAGGTAAAGTGTCACCTAAGAAATAATCAATAGATTATTTTTTTTGATTGTGTTTATTTATTTTTGGCTATTCTGGGTTTTCACTGCTGCTGCAGGCTCTTCTCTAGTTGCAGGGAGTGGGGGCGACTCTTTAGTGGAGGTGAGCAGGCTTCTTGTTACAGTGACTTCTCTTGTTGTGGAACTCGGGCTCCAGGGCTCACGGGCTTCAGTAGTTGCGGCACATTGGCTCCATAGTTGCGGCTCCGAGGCTCTGGAGCACAGGCTCCATAGTTATGGCTTACGAGCGTAGTTGCTCCGCAGCATGTGGGATCTTCCCGGATCAGGGATCAAACCCATGTCTCCTGCATTGGCAGGCGAATTCTTTGCCACTGAGCTACCAGGGAAGCCCAATTAATATATTCTTGTTGTATAGACCTCTGTATTTTTTACTTCTGTATCTATAATACAATTTGTGGGTGGGATTTTTTGTTTTTCTAAAACGAACAGAGATCTTCCAAAATTGGGCTCATCTGTATAACAAAATGTTTAGTTAATTCGAGAAGTTTAAAGGATCTTTGGCTGCTGTATTTGTTTGTTTGTTTTGCTGCTGTATTTTTGAGGTTGCACGCAGCTCCTTCCCTTTCTTCTCTTGATTGACTTCACTCTCCCCTGTTCTTCCCACATCATCTTCCAGAGTCAAGACCCAGTTCCCTGGAGAACTGCTACCCCCTCCCCAGCCACCCTCCATCACTTCCAAAGCTGACATCAGACACTGGATCAACCCTAAGAAGGAGTCTATTCACAGCATACAGGGATCCATAGGTAAGGCCTCGGAGACTGAGGGGTGGGAGGAGGACGGGTGGTGCAAGCGCTTTTCCTAAATGGACACGGGAACCAGGGAGCTGAGGCAAGTTAACCCTGAGAGGGTTGGCTTCCTCCGTAGATCCCGAAGGATGACCTCGATTTCCGCTTAGCAGCCTTGTACAACCACCACACGGGGTCATTCAAGAACAAAAGTGAGATACTGATTCACCAGGAGACCATCCAAGATACCCACGGGTAAGTGATGGAGGCAGAGCCTCTCTCTTCCTAAGGACAGTGCCATCCAATCAATTAAGGTAAAGTGTCACCTAAGAAATAATCAATAGATTATTTTTTTTGATTGTGTTTATTTATTTTTGGCTATTCTGGGTTTTCACTGCTGCTGCAGGCTCTTCTCTAGTTGCAGGGAGTGGGGGCGACTCTTTAGTGGAGGTGAGCAGGCTTCTTGTTACAGTGACTTCTCTTGTTGTGGAACTCGGGCTCCAGGGCTCACGGGCTTCAGTAGTTGCGGCACATTGGCTCCATAGTTGCGGCTCCGAGGCTCTGGAGCACAGGCTCCATAGTTATGGCTTACGAGCGTAGTTGCTCCGCAGCATGTGGGATCTTCCCGGATCAGGGATCAAACCCATGTCTCCTGCATTGGCAGGCGAATTCTTTGCCACTGAGCTACCAGGGAAGCCCAATTAATATATTCTTGTTGTATAGACCTCTGTATTTTTTACTTCTGTATCTATAATACAATTTGTGGGTGGGATTTTTTGTTTTTCTAAAACGAACAGAGATCTTCCAAAATTGGGCTCATCTGTATAACAAAATGTTTAGTTAATTCGAGAAGTTTAAAGGATCTTTGGCTGCTGTATTTGTTTGTTTGTTTTGCTGCTGTATTTTTGAGGTTGCACGCAGCTCCTTCCCTTTCTTCTCTTGATTGACTTCACTCTCCCCTGTTCTTCCCACATCATCTTCCAGAGTCAAGACCCAGTTCCCTGGAGAACTGCTACCCCCTCCCCAGCCACCCTCCATCACTTCCAAAGCTGACATCAGACACTGGATCAACCCTAAGAAGGAGTCTATTCACAGCATACAGGGATCCATAGGTAAGGCCTCGGAGACTGAGGGGTGGGAGGAGGACGGGTGGTGCAAGCGCTTTTCCTAAATGGACACGGGAACCAGGGAGCTGAGGTGACTGGTTGCCAGGGAACATGAGGGATAGCTGAGAGTCTGGCACCTGTCAGACTAATGCCAGGGCACCTGCTGACTCTAGAGGCGGCACCTGCTGACTCTAGAGGCAGAAAGTGCATTCAGTTATCCAGAGCCTCTGCCTCTAATGAACAAGAATTTTCAGCAAAGGGCCGAAACCTGGGAAAGACCTGAAGCTATCTCCCATCAGTCCTGCTGGAAGCTTTTCCACAGTCCCCATGAACGCTGGGTGACAGGTTCCTGGAAAAGGCAGTGGATCTGGAATTCACGGCCCATTCCGTCTTCCGTTCTCCACAGTGTCCCCTCACACTGCAGCCACCAATGGAGGGTACTCCCGAAAGAATGATGGTGGCTTCTTCTCCACCTGAGTATTGACAGGCCCCTGGGCTAATTAATCATAGTGGAACATCCTGCCACCCACCTCCATTAAATTTTGTGTAAGTTGAAGCCTGGAGTGTCTGTTACCCATGGACTACAAGTTGCCACTTGACTACTCTTAAAATATGGAAGTTTCTCAACGTCCAGAAACTAATCCTGTTGGGCTATTTTCTTTTGCTGAAAAGATACGGATTTAGGACAGAACAGCAGTGCTTTTTGGCAGGAGACAGGTATTCAAATGTTGTAAATTGGAGTCATTCTGAAAGGGTTCTACCTTGATTTGAGAAGGCCCAGACCTGATCAAATCCTGTTTGGAACCTGAACCCACGTGGCTGGAGCTTGAATTCCATTCAAAACACTGTTTGGGACTTGAACCCACCCAAAACCCTGCTTGGGACTTGAACCCACGTGGCTGAGGCTTAACCCCAGCCAAAACCCTGCTTGGGACTCGAACCCACGTGGCTGGGGCTTGAACCTAGCCAAAATCCTGCTTGGGACTTGAACCCACATGACTGAGGCTTAACCCCAGCCAGAACCCTGCTTGGGACTCGAACCCACGTGGCTGGGACTTGAACCTAGCCAAAACCCTGCTTAGGACTTGAACCCACGTGACGGAGGCTTAACCCCAGCCAAAACCCTGCTTGGGGCTTGAACCCACATAGTCAGGACTTAATCTCAGCCAAAACCCTGTCTGGGACTCGAACCCATGCGGCCGGGACGTAATCCAGCACTCACCCAACGTCTGGACCCACTGAGGCTCAGGTTCTTCGTGCCTCAATGCAGAAGGAATTCAGTGAGAGGCAGAGTAATAGGCAAGAAAAGGATTTATTAGGTTATGGCACTTGTAAGAGGTGCACGTGGGCAGGCAGGAAAGCTCTGCTCCTCCTCTTTGGGTGGGCAGCAACATATACATAGGAGGGTAGAAGACTGCCTTCCTCAAGTAGATGCAGATGCAGACACAAGCATACATCATTAGCTCTTCATTCCCCAGTTCTTCCTGTTTTATTGAATAAGGAGCAGCATTCTTGAGTTATTGTTAACTTACTGGCCTCCCAACTTTTTCCACGTTGTACCTTTCCACCTACAGTCCCCTACTAGGACTGTACAACTACTTAACTATTCTGCTCTGTCCTACAATTCCAATCATACAGATATATACCCATTCAATACTTCTTAGAAACTTTTGTCTGTTACCCATGGACTACAAGTTGCCACTTGACTACTCTTAAAATATGGAAGTTTCTCAACGTCCAGAAACTAATCCTGTTGGGCTATTTTCTTTTGCTGAAAAGATACGGATTTAGGACAGAACAGCAGTGCTTTTTGGCAGGAGACAGGTATTCAAATGTTGTAAATTGGAGTCATTCTGAAAGGGTTCTACCTTGATTTGAGAAGGCCCAGACCTGATCAAATCCTGTTTGGAACCTGAACCCACGTGGCTGGAGCTTGAATTCCATTCAAAACACTGTTTGGGACTTGAACCCACCCAAAACCCTGCTTGGGACTTGAACCCACGTGGCTGAGGCTTAACCCCAGCCAAAACCCTGCTTGGGACTCGAACCCACGTGGCTGGGGCTTGAACCTAGCCAAAATCCTGCTTGGGACTTGAACCCACATGACTGAGGCTTAACCCCAGCCAGAACCCTGCTTGGGACTCGAACCCACGTGGCTGGGACTTGAACCTAGCCAAAACCCTGCTTAGGACTTGAACCCACGTGACGGAGGCTTAACCCCAGCCAAAACCCTGCTTGGGGCTTGAACCCACATAGTCAGGACTTAATCTCAGCCAAAACCCTGTCTGGGACTCGAACCCATGCGGCCGGGACGTAATCCAGCACTCACCCAACGTCTGGACCCACTGAGGCTCAGGTTCTTCGTGCCTCAATGCAGAAGGAATTCAGTGAGAGGCAGAGTAATAGGCAAGAAAAGGATTTATTAGGTTATGGCACTTGTAAGAGGTGCACGTGGGCAGGCAGGAAAGCTCTGCTCCTCCTCTTTGGGTGGGCAGCAACATATACATAGGAGGGTAGAAGACTGCCTTCCTCAAGTAGATGCAGATGCAGACACAAGCATACATCATTAGCTCTTCATTCCCCAGTTCTTCCTGTTTTATTGAATAAGGAGCAGCATTCTTGAGTTATTGTTAACTTACTGGCCTCCCAACTTTTTCCACGTTGTACCTTTCCACCTACAGTCCCCTACTAGGACTGTACAACTACTTAACTATTCTGCTCTGTCCTACAATTCCAATCATACAGATATATACCCATTCAATACTTCTTAGAAACTTTTGTCATACTGAGCTAAATGTTAGTGAAATGAGAATGGACGTGGTCCATTTTCTCAGTGAACTTACAAACACTAACTTTAGTAGCTCTCTGTGGCATTGATATTTATGAGGCCACACTTAATAGATTTCAGACTTTCTGGATTTAGCCATCTGCTGGGCTCTCCTTTTCCATGAGGGCTCAATCTCCCTGGCCCTGCTTCCTTGCTGTCTTTCACTTTAACTCTGCTACTGTCTCCTTGCCTGGGAGGCAGTTCTCTTTTCCTTGCTTTGATATATGCTGTTATGTAGCCCCAGTTCTTAGAAACAGAGCTTAACAATCTGATCCTAGGTCTGAAGGTACCTCAAAACTGATGCATTAATATAGTTTCTAAACTCACAAGCCACTCATAGGAACCTGCTGTTAGAATGAGCAAAAAATGGCAAACCCTTTAGAATACTATACAGTAAGTTGCCACTTCTAAATTTGGACAGCGCATATAAGGTTGAATTACTCAGACATGAAAGGCCTTCTTTCTGGTACTCATGTGAGGGTCCTTAATTACCACCAAACTATCACAGCCCCTCTTCCAGAGATACCCCAATTTATTGCATAGTGTCTGCTGCTAAGTGGCATTATTTTCAGTTCTTATTATGTAGACCGGCTGAAAGTGGCAGAGAGGGGTGACTTACTGGATCATCACTTCATTCCGAGTTGATACTGAACATTAAACAACTTATTGTTGTGATACACGTATGGATGCTTTAAAAAATACAGACTCCTAGACCTTCCTGTTATAATTCAGTAGATCTGGTGCAGATCCATGGAAATGAATTCTTGTAAGCGTTCCAAGTTCTTTTTATATAGATTGTTGTTGTTTAGTCACTAAAACATTTAAAAAAGATTGTTGGGGTTTAGCTCTTCATTCCCCAGTTCTTCCTGTTTTATTGAATAAGGAGCAGCATTCTTGAGTTATTGTTAACTTACTGGCCTCCCAACTTTTCCACGTTGTACCTTTCCACCTACAGTCCCCTACTAGGACTGTACAACTACTAACTATTCTGCTCTGTCCTACAATTCCAATCATACAGATATATACCCATTCAATACTTCTTAGAAACTTTTGTCATACTGAGCTAAATGTTAGTGAAATGAGAATGGACGTGGTCCATTTTCTCAGTGAACTTACAAACACTAACTTTAGTAGCTCTCTGTGGCATTGATATTTATGAGGCCACACTTAATAGATTTCAGACTTTCTGGATTTAGCCATCTGCTGGGCTCTCCTTTTCCATGAGGGCTCAATCTCCCTGGCCCTGCTTCCTTGCTGTCTTTCACTTTAACTCTGCTACTGTCTCCTTGCCTGGGAGGCAGTTCTCTTTTCCTTGCTTTGATATATGCTGTTATGTAGCCCCAGTTCTTAGAAACAGAGCTTAACAATCTGATCCTAGGTCTGAAGGTACCTCAAAACTGATGCATTAATATAGTTTCTAAACTCACAAGCCACTCATAGGAACCTGCTGTTAGAATGAGCAAAAAATGGCAAACCCTTTAGAATACTATACAGTAAGTTGCCACTTCTAAATTTGGACAGCGCATATAAGGTTGAATTACTCAGACATGAAAGGCCTTCTTTCTGGTACTCATGTGAGGGTCCTTAATTACCACCAAACTATCACAGCCCCTCTTCCAGAGATACCCCAATTTATTGCATAGTGTCTGCTGCTAAGTGGCATTATTTTCAGTTCTTATTATGTAGACCGGCTGAAAGTGGCAGAGAGGGGTGACTTACTGGATCATCACTTCATTCCGAGTTGATACTGAACATTAAACAACTTATTGTTGTGATACACGTATGGATGCTTTAAAAAATACAGACTCCTAGACCTTCCTGTTATAATTCAGTAGATCTGGTGCAGATCCATGGAAATGAATTCTTGTAAGCGTTCCAAGTTCTTTTAGAATATATACATATAGATTGTTGTTGTTTAGTCACTAAATCATGTCCAGCTCTTTTCAACCCCATGACCAGCAGTTAGGCGCCTCTGTCCATGGAAGTCTCCAGGCAAGAATACTGGAGTGGATTGCCATTTCCTTCTCCAGGGGACTCTTCCTAACCCAGAGATCGAGCTGGCGTCTCCTGCCTTGCACGCGGATTCTTTACCACTGAGTCACCTGGGAAACCCTTATATACACATATGTAGACATGTGGTTTCCCTGGTGGTCCAGTGGGTAAGGACACCGCCTTGCAGTGCAGGGGCGCCGGTTCGATCCCTGGCCTGGGGAGATCCCACGTGCCGCGGAGCGGCTGGACCGATGTGTCCAACTACCGTGCCGGAGCTCTGGAGCGACAGGCCACTGCGAGGGGAGGCCTACACGGGCCAAAGAACAAAGATGAATGAAAATAGGTAAATAAAAGACCAATAGAAGTGGCCAAAAAAAACCCCAAACCAGAAACACTGCAGGCAGAGAATAAAGCCTCTGTCCCTTTTCAGTTCCCGCGCCTGCGGGTGGGGCAGCGGTTCGTTCCACCTCCGCCCGCGAGCGCTGCAGGCCCGCCGCTGACACGTTACATGGGCGGCCATGCTCAGATCAGAATCGCCTCGATAATCACTGGCACGGGACAAGCCCGGCCTCGTCTATCTGATCAATTCATCACTTCTGAGCGCCGAGCCCGTAGAACCGGCTCCGGAACCTCCGGGACCACGGCACTGCCACCGCCCGAGGGGCCTCGCTGCACAGCGCCCAGGGGAAGGGGCTTCGCAGGAGGGAAGCTTTTCATTTCGGGTCGGTCCGGCGGGGCTGGAGTCACAACCCGATCAAATAAGATCAAGGTGTAGACCGGGGGAGAGGCGCACGGGCGGGCGCGCGCACTCGCCTTGCACGCACCATGCGCGCACTCACACATTCACGCATTCACTCGTACATTCGGGCCACACGCGCCTTCCATACACCACCACAGCGCAACTCTCAACCTCACCCAGGCCGCGCTCCCTCCGGTGGCGGAGCGGAAATGCGCAGCCTCCTTTATAGCCCCTCCGCCCCTCCCCGGCCCCGGAGAATTCTGGGAGAAGCCACCGAGCACGGCCTCTCGGCCAAGTGAGCACTTTGCTTCCCTCGCGCGGCTCGGAGGGGAACCAAGGGCCCGAGTAAAAGCAGGACAAATTCCCAGAATATTGAATTGTAATTGTCTTTGGATCTTTATGCAGCTACATATTTATAACCGTATCTATAGTTTTTCTTTGACCCAAGTTCTGGATTTCTTTCCCAAGAGAAGGCAAGTCCTAGTCATGAACAACATCAGCCTTCCCAGGATCTGTTTCTCCTGAGGAGAAGGCAAACATCATTTTACTAAAGGGAAAGGAGAGAATAGGTTACTTAAGTTCAAGGACTAGGTGGTTAAAATATCTGTGTAATGAGTAAAGGTAAGAAGGCATATCCTTGTACCCACAGTCTTCTTGCCGGCCTTCATTTAAAACTTTCATACACACTAAATCTCTCAAACTACAGAATGAAAAAAAAAAAAAAAAAGGAATGGCTATAGAAGATAGAAATAGCTCCTTTCACATCAGAGTAGTTTTAATGTCTCAGTTGCTTCTTTTCTCCCTTTTCAATGAGATATGGATGTGAAAGGGAATGACAAATCAGAATTTTGTGAAGTTATCATTTGTGACAGTGCCATCATGTGCTTGGAATAAACAAACGAGGCAAGTATCCATTGCATGTGTCAGCAGTGCAAGGATTTTCTAGGTTATGTGGCTGAAAAACCTGAAAACCTCATTTCACAGTAATATATGGCTGGTAACAACAGTTGATACTTGTATTTTAATAGCAGTAATAGGTAAAATGTATTGGGAAATGTTATGGCCATTATTTAATAGACTGCAAAATGCATTCATATACATGCTTATATAAGCTGACATATATAGCTGATATAAATATATATTGTATATGTGTCTATGTATGTATATGGGCTTCCCAGGTGGTGCTGTGGTAAAGAATCCACCTTCTAATGAACAGATGCAGGAGATGCAGCCTCAGTCCGAGTCAGAAAGATCCCTTAGGACATGGCAACCTGCTCCAGTATTCTTGCCTGGAAAACGCCATGGACAGAGGAGCAGGCTACAGTCCATGGGGTCAGAGTCAGTATGACTGAGTGACTGAATACATCCCCCTCCACGCACCCGCCCTCAAAGGGGAAAGCTATACCCTCACGGATTCGGAACTCTCTCATACATATATCATGCATTCAGTGACCATCACAAGGGGTTAACAGGACTGATGGCATTCACTAATGTAAACTAAAAAGGTATACTATAGACAGAACCCAGGAGATTAATTCAGCGTGCATGTGACAAAATGGTCAAAGCCGTAGGGAAAAAAATTTTATTTTCAAGGATTTGTGCAGACAACGGTGAATAAAAAACTTTACTTCAACTATAAAAAGCTGACTTCATTCTACCCTGGCATACAGCGTTTGTGGTGATGCCAGTCTGAATCTGAGGCAATACGGCTATCCCCATACTTCCACCCAAAATCACCTCCTTAGAGGTATAACTTCCTACAGTTTTCAGTCAAAAATTTATGACACATCAACCAAAGTAATGAGTTAAACAAGTTTCTGCTTATCTGCTTATATAAAGTCAAGAAATGAAATCAGCTGTGTGTTTGTTTCTTGCTGTAAATTACCTTCACTCTGCACTTTTTGGTACATTCTGGTATGAACACATCTCAAATATAATGGTTTCAATCAAGAGGTTAGGTCGAGATGACCTCCCGTAAGTTATCATTTGTGACAGTGCCATCATGTGCTTGGAATAAACAACGAGGCAAGTATCCATTGCATGTGTCAGCAGTGCAAGGATTTTCTAGGTTATGTGGCTGAAAAACCTGAAAACCTCATTTCACAGTAATATATGGCTGGTAACAACAGTTGATACTTGTATTTTAATAGCAGTAATAGGTAAAATGTATTGGGAAATGTTATGGCCATTATTTAATAGACTGCAAAATGCATTCATATACATGCTTATATAAGCTGACATATATAGCTGATATAAATATATATTGTATATGTGTCTATGTATGTATATGGGCTTCCCAGGTGGTGCTGTGGTAAAGAATCCACCTTCTAATGAACAGATGCAGGAGATGCAGCCTCAGTCCGAGTCAGAAAGATCCCTTAGGACATGGCAACCTGCTCCAGTATTCTTGCCTGGAAAACGCCATGGACAGAGGAGCAGGCTACAGTCCATGGGGTCAGAGTCAGTATGACTGAGTGACTGAATACATCCCCCTCCACGCACCCGCCCTCAAAGGGGAAAGCTATACCCTCACGGATTCGGAACTCTCTCATACATATATCATGCATTCAGTGACCATCACAAGGGGTTAACAGGACTGATGGCATTCACTAATGTAAACTAAAAAGGTATACTATAGACAGAACCCAGGAGATTAATTCAGCGTGCATGTGACAAAATGGTCAAAGCCGTAGGGAAAAAAATTTTATTTTCAAGGATTTGTGCAGACAACGGTGAATAAAAAACTTTACTTCAACTATAAAAAGCTGACTTCATTCTACCCTGGCATACAGCGTTTGTGGTGATGCCAGTCTGAATCTGAGGCAATACGGCTATCCCCATACTTCCACCCAAAATCACCTCCTTAGAGGTATAACTTCCTACAGTTTTCAGTCAAAAATTTATGACACATCAACCAAAGTAATGAGTTAAACAAGTTTCTGCTTATCTGCTTATATAAAGTCAAGAAATGAAATCAGCTGTGTGTTTGTTTCTTGCTGTAAATTACCTTCACTCTGCACTTTTTGGTACATTCTGGTATGAACACATCTCAAAATATAATGGTTTCAATCAAGAGGTTAGGTCGAGATGACCCATCCAGAAGGCTGTAAAAACTGAACTGTGAAATGGGACTGTTTAAAATATGAAGAAGCTCTAAGCACCAAGCTTAGATATATTAGCCCTATTAGGAAACAAAAGTTATTAAAGCTACAAAATAAGTGCAAAACATGCTGAACCTGTGTCTCCAGGGAGTGGCATTCCTATTGGCCAACAGGTTCCAAAGTCACACCTACAAGGTGTACACTTCTTCTTGTTCCACTAGCTCTCCTTTCTCCTGTGTGAAAGATCCTCAGAAATGACAGTGAAAAATATAGGGATCATTGAAATTTACCCTGTGGACCAGTTCCTGAAGAGAGAACAGTCAACTCTGAGATGACTTAACGTGTAGTGTTTACCTGGTGACTACACTTCTGGGAACCCTCAAAGCACGACACCAAGTGTTTCAGAACCTCAACTTCCTAGCAGCCTTTGTTTTTCTGGAATAAGACAAAAGACAATGTACTTCCACAAAGGGGTCCATCACAGCCAACCTGTCCACAGACAAGCTTTACTTTAATGAGCAGTTCAACTGGTAGACCTATGTCTGCGCTTGCTCTTTATGGTAATTTAATTTTAGACCACCTTTTTTTTTTTAATTAATAGAGAAGTTCTAGGCTTCATAATGCAGCAGTTGATCCTTTTGCAGATATAAGGGGGGAATAGAGAAATCTTCCCACCAAAATTAAGAATCTTCTAAAATTATTTGCTCAGGAGTTTCCCATGGAAAAGGTCATCCATCAATTTCAATCGCAAACCTCTGTTTTCCTTTACATTAGAAAACACTCTCATTTTAATCATGGATTGTATGAACTGTACAAACATGCCTATGAATGCCATCAACTTCTCTCATTAACATTTCTCATGTTCTTATAATTTCCAATAAATAGCTAAAGAGTATTGCAACATGAAGAAAATTAAAAATGAGCCAAGAAACACAAGTAATTGATGGAAAACTGCCATAACCCAGATTTAAACTTTGTATAACTTTGTATCTTGGGTAACATAACAAAACTTCCATCTAACATCACAATAAATTCTAGATGACTTTACCAGTATATGAATTAATATACTAGATTTATTTACTCCCAGTTGCAAATATATTAAACAATTATTTCTTCAATAGTTTCTTTCCCCTAGCGGTGGCATTTAAAACTGAGTAACAGTATTTAGCACTCAGTCATCTAGAAAACATTGAAAAAGCATTAGGAAAAGAGCAACAGTGTCCATATATCATTTGAAGGGGTAAAGTTTCCCTTTGGGAATATTGGTGGATGGAACATTGTTTCTTGTCTCAATTACTCCTTTCTGGACTCATCACAGACAGATAATTTCCAAATTTTATGTAGGCCCAGATTTTCTTGGCAAAACTCAAGCTACGAGCACACAGCACAGCTATTTCACCTGTTCTCTTTTTGCAATGAGGATCACGTCTCTTGCTTACGTTCCCAGATGGGTATGTGAAAGATAAATTTCCAAAGCCAAAAAATTTCTTGGCATTGTTTAACTCCTATTTCCCACTAAGCCTCCCCACACCCACTCTCCCAGCCCCCTGCAATTTGTCAAATCCAAATCAAACAGTGAAAATAAAAGTCAAGTCTTGAAAACTCTTCTCTTTCCAAGAAGTCTGGACACAGCCTATATATCCTCCCCTAATAAGCCTCACTTTGAAAAGATCCTGATGAAGATGAACAAAACAGGTGACAGATTTTTAAGCACGAGGTATGGAATCTTATCACCAAGGGGTGTAATTTATCTGGATATTATATGCTCTCTGCTGAGGACTGATTTACACATAGGTCAAAGGAGGTTGCCTTTCCGTAGTCCCCTGAAGCATAAATAATGTTCATAATCAGGAGTTTTCCCCACAGAAGGTAGGGGCAGATGCTGTGGTGTCATCCTGGGGACTCTGATGATTTTAGCTCAGCACTCCTACACTGGGCCTAGGCTCCTGACAGGTTCTTCACCTTTGTCCCCTTGGCTGGCAGTTGATGAAATGGATGCTTTGGAATTCATTTTATAAACAGGACATAGAAGGCCATCACAACGCAGATTTAAACTGTGTAGACCTTTGTATCTTGGGTAACATAACAAAACTTCCATCTAACATCACAATAAATTCTAGATGACTTTACCAGTATATGAATTAATATACTAGATTTATTTACTCCCAGTTGCAAATATATTAAACAATTATTTCTTCAATAGTTTCTTTCCCCTAGCGGTGGCATTTAAAACTGAGTAACAGTATTTAGCACTCAGTCATCTAGAAAACATTGAAAAAGCATTAGGAAAAGAGCAACAGTGTCCATATATCATTTGAAGGGGTAAAGTTTCCCTTTGGGAATATTGGTGGATGGAACATTGTTTCTTGTCTCAATTACTCCTTTCTGGACTCATCACAGACAGATAATTTCCAAATTTTATGTAGGCCCAGATTTTCTTGGCAAAACTCAAGCTACGAGCACACAGCACAGCTATTTCACCTGTTCTCTTTTTGCAATGAGGATCACGTCTCTTGCTTACGTTCCCAGATGGGTATGTGAAAGATAAATTTCCAAAGCCAAAAAATTTCTTGGCATTGTTTAACTCCTATTTCCCACTAAGCCTCCCCACACCCACTCTCCCAGCCCCCTGCAATTTGTCAAATCCAAATCAAACAGTGAAAATAAAAGTCAAGTCTTGAAAACTCTTCTCTTTCCAAGAAGTCTGGACACAGCCTATATATCCTCCCCTAATAAGCCTCACTTTGAAAAGATCCTGATGAAGATGAACAAAACAGGTGACAGATTTTTAAGCACGAGGTATGGAATCTTATCACCAAGGGGTGTAATTTATCTGGATATTATATGCTCTCTGCTGAGGACTGATTTACACATAGGTCAAAGGAGGTTGCCTTTCCGTAGTCCCCTGAAGCATAAATAATGTTCATAATCAGGAGTTTTCCCCACAGAAGGTAGGGGCAGATGCTGTGGTGTCATCCTGGGGACTCTGATGATTTTAGCTCAGCACTCCTACACTGGGCCTAGGCTCCTGACAGGTTCTTCACCTTTGTCCCCTTGGCTGGCAGTTGATGAAATGGATGCTTTGGAATTCATTTTATAAACAGGACATAGAAGGCCATCACAACGCAGGCGATTGCCACAGCAGCATGCAGCCTGGTTCCAATTACAGCAGCTAGCAGGAAATAATAAAAAGAGAAAAGAAATCACACCTTGCCCATCCTATAAGTCCTCACTTTCACAGTGATATTTTGAAATCTTTAATCATAAGATGATGAGACCTGTCAAGGGTCTCAAGAACCAACCCACCCAGGAATGTATTTAAATACATTCAGGACTGCCCTGGTGGTCCAGTGGTTAAGACTCTACCTTGCGGGCCTTCCCTGAAGGTCAAGTGGTTAAGAATCTGCCTGCCAGTGCAGGGAACACAGGTTCGATTCCTGGTCCGGGAAGTTCCCACCTGCCATTGGGCAACTACTGAGCCCACACTCTAGAGTCCGTGAGCTACAACAAGAGAAGCCACTGCAGTGAGAAGTCTGAGTGCCGCAACCGGAGAAAGCCCGTGCATAGCAACAAAGACCCAGCACAGCCAAAAAATGAATGAACGAAAAAGAAAAAAAAAAGAATCTACCTTGCAATGCAGGGAACTCTGGTTTGACCCCTGGTAGAGGAACTAAGATCCCATATGCTGTGGGGCAACTAAAACCATACACTGCAACTACTGAGCCCATGTGCCACAGCAGAGAGTCTGTGTGCTCGAACTCGTATGACACAACTAAGACTCGACTCAGCAAACATATTTTTTAAAAAGTAAAGCAAATAAATACTACTCTTTAGCCCTAGGTTCTAGGTAAATACACTGTCAGTTTATAGTTTGCCCTATTTTGAAATAAGGATTCTAGATGAAGGTACCCAAAACCGTCAAAAAAAAAAAGTAACTGAATTAATAAAATCAATACTTAAAAGAGACTCCAATTATTCTTTCCAGAAATTCAGGAAAAAAAAACATTTCATTGGGAAAATAGTCCTCTCAACCATCACTTAATTTACACACTTTTACTCCACGGACAATATTAAAATTACTTTTGAGCGGCTATCCTACTCCCACTTTGCACCACCTCACTGTCCAGAGACAGCAACCTCCTTTTCCTCAACAGAAGTGATCTTACCTTTGTAAAACACACCCCAAACTCCCTTCTTCTCTGAGAGCAGCCAGGTTTTGAGACGAGGTACTTTCTTGAAGTAGGCACAGGTGCAAACAAAGAGCAAACCAAATACCAGAATGCCATCCAAGGAGTACACTGTTACAGGAAGAGAAGAAAGCCTTTGGTGCTAATCCAGCTGAGGACAAGTAATGCCACTGGGGAACACAATGGGATATAATTATCAAGGTGGTAACCTCAACTGCAGCACCAGCTCTACAGGGAGGCTAAGGTCTTAGGACTAACAAGGTTACCTTATTGTCCCCTGAAATCACTTGGAGACATGCCCCTTACAAAGATCTCACTGTCCCCTTCCCTCTCCTTTTCAAGAACTGTAAGATCTGAGAAGAGTGTGCCAGTGTATGTGGAATCAGCCTGCAAGAAATGGCCAGTGTGGGCAACACACTGAGAAAAGCATCAGAATCCTTGGTGCCTGAGCTGAGAGAATGAACTGTGCTCTTACTACAAAACACTAGTGTGATAAAGCAGAGCTAGATATTTTCATCTTTCAGAGCTTCATCTGTTGATGAAGAATGTGCTAAGGCAAAAGTAAAGCTTAATGGAAATTGCAAGGGTTAGAATTCATGACTACAATTTTCCTATGCTTCTGTTACACTTCACGCATGATATTCAACTTACAAACTAGACTTCTGTCAGAGTAAGATTACTGAAGACAAACAAGCAAAAAAAGAAAAAAAAGAAAAACATCTGAAGCTTCGACATGGTCTTGACAATTATGTGACAAAAAGCTTTGAACAATTATTTCTATTTTTTTTTTTTTTTTTTTAAAGATTTATTTATTTATTTATTTTGGGCGGGGGTCAGGTTGGGGAGGGAGGGGAGCAAGCGGGCCACTTCTACTGGTCTTTCATTTCTCTATTTTCATCCATCTTTGTTCCTTGGCTTCTGTGGGCCTCCCATCGCGGTGGCCTCTGTCGTTGCAGAGCGCCGGCTCTGGGCACACGCGCTCCAGAGCTCCGGCTCGGTAATTGAACACATGGGTCCAGCCGCTTGGTGGCACGTGGGATCTTCCCAGGCCAGGGCTCGAACTGGCACCCCTTGCACTGCAAGGCAGTGTCCTTACCCACTGGACCACCAGGGGAAGCCCTCTATTTCTTACATATGCAAACTGAGCTATATCCTGTAAGCACTACGGATCACCTAAGTGCGGGGGAGGGGGGGAACAAATCACAAAAGGCGGAAGAGTGAATAAAATTTATTCATTAATTACTAGTTGCTCAACTGCTTTCTTATTTCTCAGTTGAGATGACTTCTTCCTGTAGGTGATGTCCCTTCCTGTACTGGGCCTAGTAACTGCAGACCTCTGCCTGCCTAGGAAGCTTCAAAAGAATATTGTACAACACCAGCATGTCAGTTCTGGACCACTTTCCATCTCCCTCCAGTAAAACTCTCTCATAGCTAGATGTCCCATAGGAAGAACAGTCCAGTAAACTTATACATATACCAAGTTTTTACGATGAACAATACCTTCACTGGCTCGTCTTCTCCCCCTGTACGTTTTTCCAAAGCCAGAAATCATGAGGTGAAATCTGAATCTTCAATAGGGTTATGGAGAAGGTACTACTTTTTTTTTTTTTTTTTGGAGAAGGTACTTCTTGAGAAACGCTTTCCTGTGCCCCTCTAATCATACTGTCTAAGAGGTCTTATCTTTTGTCTTGTAAGATGGACTCTAAAGACCACAAAGGCCTCATTTCCTGTCCTTCCTTAGAATTTAGAAATCATGTCTATAAAGTGTTCGAAGAGGCCTGCAAAATTAGGTCAGATAAACAGGTATCGACCGAAAAAGATGACCAACTTGAGAGTTATGGGTTAAATTTTCTTTGGGGCATAATCAGGACTGCAGCCCTGGAGGTAGCTCTCCAGACAGTTCTGAGAGACTGCTCGGAAGAGGCAGGGGAGGAAAGCCAATATAAGGATTTCGGTGTGGGGGGAGTTCCTTTCCAAAGGGTTTTGTTTTACAAATGGTTTGGGTCAGTCAGGAGGATGTGAAGTCTCTATGAAGGAATTTAGTGCTTTTCTAGGTGTGAGGAGATGCAAGGATTGAGACAATAAAATTTGCTCCTAAAAGTCATGTACCGATCTAAAGACCTGTTCCACTGAATTTCTCAGTTTCCCAAATTTCCCAGAGCACAGAGTGCCTTGCCCCACCGATTTTCTCCAGGGGGGTTGTTCAAAGTTAGCAGTTACCAGTAGCACAGACTTCAATCTCAGCAGAGGCAGATGGCAAATGCCCTTGTTGTCTATTTGTAATTGATACAGGGTAGCAATCGCCACACCATCTTTAGAAGAGGCAATGTCTAAATCCAATGGGATTGCCCAGACACTTTGGAATCAAATAAAGTTTTCTTGCATTTTAACAAATAAGGAGAACTTTTTTTTAAGATTCACACATACACACACACCCGCCGCCAAATAAAGGGCTTAAAAACCCTGTGATTTCTGGATCCTCCCAACGAGTCTACGAGTAGATGGAGGGCTGGGAGGAGAATTTTCTCATTTTCCTGGTGCTACAGCAATAGCTCAACCAGGACTGGCCTCGCGAGTGGCTTGTAAGGGTCAAAACGAACTTCGAGAAGCGAGAAGGGGAAGCACAGGACAGGGGCCAGGGACTTGGTATATGGGCCCAAGAAGCACTGGGGGCTCTAGTGGGCACACGCCGGGGGAACCCGCTAAGCAGTACAAAAACAGAAGTTAGGGACACCGAGGGGCCAAAGGGGCACTCGGCTGGGAGGGGGCGGGGAGAACGGCCACGTCAGTCCCGGCTCCGCCCGCCTCGTTTTCCTTAGGACTACGCTCCCATCCTTTGCGCTGGGCACTCTTCTCACCGTTCGTCATGGCGGCTGGGCCCGGTCCTGGATACGGAGTCCGGGGCTCAGCGGCGGTAGACACGAAGGCAGGGGGAACTCAGCTCCCGCTGGACACTTCCGATCCGGGCCGCGGCGACGGGCAGGAGCCGTAGTACGCAGACGCAAGGCGACGGAGGCGAGCGCCGAATGCAACCAGGGGTAGCTAGGAGATTGCCGAGCTAGAGAACCTGCGTGGGCGGAGCGCTAGTGACTAGAAGTGCGAAAAGGAGAAAGCTATCCAGGAGGCGTCCTACGTGGCCATGGTAACCAATGTCTTCTGGAAACCTCGGCAGAGTTAGTGCTGGGGCTAACCTGACCCGCTCGCGTCCTGTTGGAAAAGGTAAAGGCTTACAGTTTTGCACTTTATTTTGCGCTGTGGCAGCTGCTCTGGTTGTGTGTGTGCGTCTGTAAGCAGCAGGCCACCTGCAGTGGAGAAGCCTCTGTCCAAAGCTTCCTTGTGATAGAACCCGGACAACTGGTGTCTAGAGGCGGCCCCTGCAGCCTCCGGGCCTGCGGTTGCTGCACGAATCGTTCTTACTTTGTATGGAAATCTGAATAATGAGACTGCATTTGAACTTTCAAGTGAAATTATTTGAAATAATTTGAATTTCAAGTGAACCTTATAACAAAAACACGTTGCTTATTTCATATGCTAAATCTCCACATTGTCGGGAAACGTTTAGGTAATTGCAAGTTTGTATGACTTTTTCTTTAAACTATCAGAATCCTCTCGTTTATCTCCTTTATTTAGTTAAAGTGGAGTCGCCTTAAACCAGGAATCGGCGATATTGGGACAACCTTTTTCATAACACTTTAACAACTTGACGAAAGATACCTTTAGTTTAATAGTGGTGCAGGACAGAAGAGACAAAGCCACAGATCCCGTTTTGTACACTGAAATCCTTAATTCCACACAACTCCATCTGCTTTATTAGAGTCTAGGCGAACGTGCGACTGAGTCATGCGAGGTTGAAATTATAAGGTTATAGCTAGTCCACAGTTGTCAAGGTCCTAAAGGAACTCTCCGCCCTTCTTGCTGCAGTGCCATCTGCTGGCTGCGACCTGCTTGGTTACGCAGAAGAAAAGCTACCAAAGCCTCCTTGGAACTGGAGTAGAGGCAAGCCAAAAAAAAGCCTGACACAGGACAGACTCGTAAACGTGCTTAAATACAGAAACAACAACAACAACAAAAAATACAGAACAAAATAAGTCAAATGAATTTGTGCACATACACGCATTCACACCCCTGCACAAAAGAACTGCTAAAGATTACTCCAAATCAAAACTGAAAAGTCCCTAATTGTCTTGGCCTTTGAACTTTTCATTGATAGTTACCTAAACAATATCAACACTATTATCACTGGGCAGTTAACAATTAGTTCCCTGCACCAAAGCTGGATAAAACCCCCAAACTATTACAACTAGGTTCTAAACAAATTCACGTTCACTAATTTAGACTGAATTAGGTAGAGCTCATCTTCATCTAAAAAAAAATTCTCCTTTCTTACATACTGTGGGGATGTGCTATCCTCCTTGACCTGCAACTTAGTTGTTCTCTTCACCCACGTCCTTTTTCCATGTAAATATAGATGTTCCTAAGATACCCACACTCTGTTTTTCTCATTATTAACTCTTATTTGGTGACCTTTTCTGTTTCATGGCTTTAACTATCACTTCTTTGCAGAGTTTTGTTTTCGTGTTTTGTTTTTGGCCACTCAGTCAACCCGGCCCTCAGCAATGAACGCATGGAGCCCTATCCACTGGACTGCCAGAGAATTCCGTGTAGAGGTCTTAAGTTGACGTTCCATCCATGTTCCAGTCCTGCATTTCTGGCAGATGCTCTTCTGACCTCTGAAATGTTTAAAGTCAAACTCGCCCCTTCTGATTTCTTTGTTTCTATGATTAATATTCATTTTTCTATAATCACCGAGTTTGAAGAAAGTAAAAAAAGGGCCATGCGCTTAATTCCACACAACTCCATCTGCTTTATTAGAGTCTAGGCGAACGTGCGACTGAGTCATGCGAGGTTGAAATTATAAGGTTATAGCTAGTCCACAGTTGTCAAGGTCCTAAAGGAACTCTCCGCCCTTCTTGCTGCAGTGCCATCTGCTGGCTGCGACCTGCTTGGTTACGCAGAAGAAAAGCTACCAAAGCCTCCTTGGAACTGGAGTAGAGGCAAGCCAAAAAAAAGCCTGACACAGGACAGACTCGTAAACGTGCTTAAATACAGAAACAACAACAACAACAAAAAATACAGAACAAAATAAGTCAAATGAATTTGTGCACATACACGCATTCACACCCCTGCACAAAAGAACTGCTAAAGATTACTCCAAATCAAAACTGAAAAGTCCCTAATTGTCTTGGCCTTTGAACTTTTCATTGATAGTTACCTAAACAATATCAACACTATTATCACTGGGCAGTTAACAATTAGTTCCCTGCACCAAAGCTGGATAAAACCCCCAAACTATTACAACTAGGTTCTAAACAAATTCACGTTCACTAATTTAGACTGAATTAGGTAGAGCTCATCTTCATCTAAAAAAAAATTCTCCTTTCTTACATACTGTGGGGATGTGCTATCCTCCTTGACCTGCAACTTAGTTGTTCTCTTCACCCACGTCCTTTTTCCATGTAAATATAGATGTTCCTAAGATACCCACACTCTGTTTTTCTCATTATTAACTCTTATTTGGTGACCTTTTCTGTTTCATGGCTTTAACTATCACTTCTTTGCAGAGTTTTGTTTTCGTGTTTTGTTTTTGGCCACTCAGTCAACCCGGCCCTCAGCAATGAACGCATGGAGCCCTATCCACTGGACTGCCAGAGAATTCCGTGTAGAGGTCTTAAGTTGACGTTCCATCCATGTTCCAGTCCTGCATTTCTGGCAGATGCTCTTCTGACCTCTGAAATGTTTAAAGTCAAACTCGCCCCTTCTGATTTCTTTGTTTCTATGATTAATATTCATTTTTCTATAATCACCGAGTTTAGAATTTGTAAATTATCCTTAAATCTGTAAACTCTTCCTTTTTTTTTCCTTTTTTCTTTTTTTTACAAAATGTTGTTCCAGTTACCCCCTGTTCAATTCTACATCCATCACTTTAGTGAGTGTACCATTTCAGTCTTTAAGCATCAATTATATCCTTACAACAGTGAAAACTTACATTTGTATAACAGTTTGATCTTTTTGAAGTGAAGTTTTTCATAATATTTACTCCTCACAATTGCATGTTCATCCCTATTTTAGAGAAAATCTAAGGTTTAGGATAAGGACTCTGCTCAGTATCAGATTTGAGCAATAATTCTGGTCTTCTGAACTCAGATCTAGAAAATTCTGTTCCAAACCATGACTGTAGTGTTCTGGAATAGCAGCCTCTGTCTTCTGAATGTATGTCTAACTCCTTACCGTGTCATTGCCCTTCCTGTATGCGGACTTCAAGCTTCAGCTGTGAAAAGACTATTCTGTGTTCTTCAGATGGACTCTTTGCTTTCACATGTCATCTGCTCTTTTGGAAAAACTTTATTTTTCATCACTCAGACTCTGAAAGTAAGTCTTTTGTCCCCAGTCACTCTCAGAGTTTAAGAGCAAAATTTAAGGATAAAGAAATCACAGTTGAAGAACTAGGAAGGGTAGTTAGCTGTCTGCTTACTATTTCAAAGGACAGTGATACTCCACAGCATCTTACTGTTTCTTCTTTAAAAAAAAAAAAAAAACAACAAAACATCGATCACTTTTTTAAAAAATTATTTTAAATTATTTATTTATTTGACTCCACTGGGTCTTAGTTGTGGCATGTGGGATCTAGTTCCCTGACCAGGGATTGAACCCAGGCCCCTTGCATTGGGAACACAGAGTCTTTTTTTTTTTTTTTTTTAATCTGGTATCTTTTTTGTTATTATTATGTTACTTTTTACTTTTGCAGAGTTTTGTTGTTTACAGATATATATGATCCCAAATTAGTCATATGTATACCCCCCCCATCCCACCCCTCCAGGCCATGGTACAGTACCCCTGCAGGACCCCTTTTTCTCACAGCACAATGACAATAGCTATTTTTTTCACATATGATAGTGTATGTTTTCATGCTACTTCCTTTACCCCTCCCACCCACTGTTCATTCCCCACAATGTCCATATGTCTACTGTCCATGTCTGTTTTTCCATCACTTCACTTTGTGTGTTATCATTACCGTCCTACTAGGTTCCATATATATATGTGTTAGTATATCATACTTGTCCTTCTCTTTCTGACTGACTTCACTTTTTATGATAGGTTCTAGATCCAGCCACCTCATTAGGACTGCTTCTTCTGCATTTCTTTTTACAGCTGTGTAGTATTCTATTGTATATATGTACCAGAGCTTTTTTATCCATTCATATGTCCATGGACATCTAGGTTGCTTCCATGTTCTAGCTATTGTATAGAGAGCTGCAATGAACATTGGGGTACAGGTATTTCTTTCAGTTTTGATTTCATCAGGGTATAAGCCTAACAGTGGGATTGCTGGGTTATGTATGGTGCTTCTAGTTTTAATTTTTTGAGAAATCTCCATACTGTTGGGAACACAGACTCTTAACCATTGGACTACCAGGGAAGTCTCTTACTGTTTCTTCTTTTCCCACATGTGTCTCTTTCTCCTTCCTACCCTTTCTTCCCACTCTTACATTTATTTCCTTCCTTCCTTCTCCCTCCACCATACTTTTTTTTCTTTTCCAGGCTTAAAAAAATATTCTACCTTTTTACTTGAATAAAATGAGTCTCATCAGACTTTTATTTCACCATTGGTTATACCAAGAATATCATACTTTTCAAAATTATGGTCTGCTTCTTCTCTGTAAAATTGGGTTATAATGATTGCTCCTTTCTAGGGTCGCTGAAGGATTGAATGAATTATTATTTACAACACGGCATGAAATAAGTGTTCCATAAATGTTAATACTGTGATGGTTGTTCATTTGTTTAAAAGTATTTATCATTGTCTATGTGTTGGACATTCTGCTAAATTTTATTAGCGGCAAAAAAAAGAGTCCCTGCCCTCAGGGAACAAAATATATTGGGGAAGATACATGAATAAACACACTTTAGTAGAGCACAGGTATTGTACGTGTAGAGACATTATCTTTGATCTTCACAACTCCTTTGCAGAATAGTTCTCCAGCGACAAATCTGAGGCTCAGAGACACATGGGTGAGATCACAGAGCTAGTCAGTCTGACTTCAAAGCTCCCTCCCCCTTGTTATGGCCTTAAATTAGGATGCTGTCCACTGATACTGATCTTTGACGATTATGTTCCAAGCATTAGTGTTTCTGTTGTCCTGAAAGGTCCCAAAGCTTCACACCAAAGTCTGGGTCACCGGCTCTTGCAGCCCAAAGGCAAGGAATAAATAGAGCTCCGCTGCCTCGGGACACAATTCAGACAGTCCTTCCTCAGTTCGTTTCAGCCTCTGTTGGAAGACAGGCGGTTGTTGCCAAAAGCCCGTCAGTCAGGAACAGTGGCCTGTTTGTTAGGGCTGTCGCAGTGCCTATGGCAAACGCTAATCAGTCATGGGGACCATGACTGTGGCATTCTGGTTTAACCAAAGAGTAAGTTCAGTCGCAAAGGCACAGCTTGCAACAGCAGCTTCATTTGAATTACAACATATTTGAAAAGGGATATCCAACAGGCATTTATTTATGCTACAAGTATTTGTTGGGACTTCTAAGTCTAAGGAATGTGCAAGCCT
Source organism: Tragulus kanchil (assembly GCA_022376925.1). NCBI lineage: Eukaryota > Metazoa > Chordata > Mammalia > Artiodactyla > Tragulidae > Tragulus > Tragulus kanchil. Next base: position 140,361,880 of record JAIOJX010000024.1, read on the forward strand.
TTGGGAACTCAAAGGTGAATGAGAGACAGGCTCTGCTCTTAATAAGTGTTAAGACTGAGACAAGCTGTGTGTATAAATAATCAGAAAATTCAGTACAAAGAAGTGTTCAGGAAAAATGAAAAGGGGGTGTGGTGGAAGTGTAAGAGAGGAAGTGCTTTCAGCTGGAGAGCGCAGGGTAGGCTTGAGGGAAAATTATGGTCTGCTTCTTCTCTGTAAAATTGGGTTATAATGATTGCTCCTTTCTAGGGTCGCTGAAGGATTGAATGAATTATTATTTACAACACGGCATGAAATAAGTGTTCCATAAATGTTAATACTGTGATGGTTGTTCATTTGTTTAAAAGTATTTATCATTGTCTATGTGTTGGACATTCTGCTAAATTTTATTAGCGGCAAAAAAAAGAGTCCCTGCCCTCAGGGAACAAAATATATTGGGGAAGATACATGAATAAACACACTTTAGTAGAGCACAGGTATTGTACGTGTAGAGACATTATCTTTGATCTTCACAACTCCTTTGCAGAATAGTTCTCCAGCGACAAATCTGAGGCTCAGAGACACATGGGTGAGATCACAGAGCTAGTCAGTCTGACTTCAAAGCTCCCTCCCCCTTGTTATGGCCTTAAATTAGGATGCTGTCCACTGATACTGATCTTTGACGATTATGTTCCAAGCATTAGTGTTTCTGTTGTCCTGAAAGGTCCCAAAGCTTCACACCAAAGTCTGGGTCACCGGCTCTTGCAGCCCAAAGGCAAGGAATAAATAGAGCTCCGCTGCCTCGGGACACAATTCAGACAGTCCTTCCTCAGTTCGTTTCAGCCTCTGTTGGAAGACAGGCGGTTGTTGCCAAAAGCCCGTCAGTCAGGAACAGTGGCCTGTTTGTTAGGGCTGTCGCAGTGCCTATGGCAAACGCTAATCAGTCATGGGGACCATGACTGTGGCATTCTGGTTTAACCAAAGAGTAAGTTCAGTCGCAAAGGCACAGCTTGCAACAGCAGCTTCATTTGAATTACAACATATTTGAAAAGGGATATCCAACAGGCATTTATTTATGCTACAAGTATTTGTTGGGACTTCTAAGTCTAAGGAATGTGCAAGCCTTTGGGAACTCAAAGGTGAATGAGAGACAGGCTCTGCTCTTAATAAGTGTTAAGACTGAGACAAGCTGTGTGTATAAATAATCAGAAAATTCAGTACAAAGAAGTGTTCAGGAAAAATGAAAAGGGGGTGTGGTGGAAGTGTAAGAGAGGAAGTGCTTTCAGCTGGAGAGCGCAGGGTAGGCTTGAGGGAGGAGCATAGTTTAGCTGGACCTGAAAGGCCTGTAGCCTAGAAGCAGTGTAAGCAAAGCCTTGAAGATGGGCTAAGTTTGGGGCACAGCACAATTTTCCCTTCCTCTTTCACTGTCTAACTCCACACATCTCTCAGGTCTCAGCTCAAGCATTTGCACAAGGGAAGCTTCACTGACCACTTGTGTCCCTTTTCCCCATCATAAGTTTCTAAAGCATACACTGTCTATTTCATTCATGTCTCCTTGCTACACTGTAAGGTTCATGAGCCCAGAACTGTTGGTATTGATGTTATCATTTTAGCCACAGTCCCTATGTGCTGTTCAGCGCTTGATAAATATTTGTTGCATGAATATTTGACAGTGGCCTTGTGGAAATAGCTTATAGAGTTCGTGAAGGTCATGTTGAAAAATAATTTATTGCAGCAGGTGGCAGCAGGTGTTTACTGAGAAAAATTCATATGTAAGTGGACCCATGCAGTTCAAACCTATGTTGTTCAAGGGTCAGTTGCATATGCTTTCTCTTCATTTTTCTTCCTTTATCTTTTGTTGCCTCTTAGACCATTTCTTCTCTCTGTTCTTGATGTACTGTTTCTGAGGATCTGCCCTATGCTTCCCTTCTCTCACTTTTGTTTCCATGCAGAGTTTAAACTATTGCTGCCGTGTTGATGCCCCCATGCCATTTTCTCTAGTCCTGATTTCTCTGCGGGTTTCCACACCTGTACCTCCATCTGCCTACAGGACACCTCTGGACTCTCAAACACAGAATGACCTCATTTCCTTCCCTCACCAGTTGCTCTTCCATTTTACAATTCGTATTAAGAGCATTCCATTAGAATATAAACCTCTCCTTCCAGAGCTCTCAGATTGATTCAGACACAAAATCCTCTGCATGCTATTCCTAAAATTCCTTTGTCTTAATTCCGGTTCTAAGTCTAAGGAATGTGCAAGCCTTGGGACTAAAGGTGAATGAGAGACAGGCTCTGCTCTTAATAAGTGTTAAGACTGAGACAAGCTGTGTGTATAAATAATCAGAAAATTCAGTACAAAGAAGTGTTCAGGAAAAATGAAAAGGGGGTGTGGTGGAAGTGTAAGAGAGGAAGTGCTTTCAGCTGGAGAGCGCAGGGTAGGCTTGAGGGAGGAGCATAGTTTAGCTGGACCTGAAAGGCCTGTAGCCTAGAAGCAGTGTAAGCAAAGCCTTGAAGATGGGCTAAGTTTGGGGCACAGCACAATTTTCCCTTCCTCTTTCACTGTCTAACTCCACACATCTCTCAGGTCTCAGCTCAAGCATTTGCACAAGGGAAGCTTCACTGACCACTTGTGTCCCTTTTCCCCATCATAAGTTTCTAAAGCATACACTGTCTATTTCATTCATGTCTCCTTGCTACACTGTAAGGTTCATGAGCCCAGAACTGTTGGTATTGATGTTATCATTTTAGCCACAGTCCCTATGTGCTGTTCAGCGCTTGATAAATATTTGTTGCATGAATATTTGACAGTGGCCTTGTGGAAATAGCTTATAGAGTTCGTGAAGGTCATGTTGAAAAATAATTTATTGCAGCAGGTGGCAGCAGGTGTTTACTGAGAAAAATTCATATGTAAGTGGACCCATGCAGTTCAAACCTATGTTGTTCAAGGGTCAGTTGCATATGCTTTCTCTTCATTTTTCTTCCTTTATCTTTTGTTGCCTCTTAGACCATTTCTTCTCTCTGTTCTTGATGTACTGTTTCTGAGGATCTGCCCTATGCTTCCCTTCTCTCACTTTTGTTTCCATGCAGAGTTTAAACTATTGCTGCCGTGTTGATGCCCCCATGCCATTTTCTCTAGTCCTGATTTCTCTGCGGGTTTCCACACCTGTACCTCCATCTGCCTACAGGACACCTCTGGACTCTCAAACACAGAATGACCTCATTTCCTTCCCTCACCAGTTGCTCTTCCATTTTACAATTCGTATTAAGAGCATTCCATTAGAATATAAACCTCTCCTTCCAGAGCTCTCAGATTGATTCAGACACAAAATCCTCTGCATGCTATTCCTAAAATTCCTTTGTCTTAATTCCGGTTCTGATCAGGTCTCTTCCCGGGTGGTCTCCCTGCTAAAGAGATCTTTTATAAAAAGATGGCTCCTTGACTCTTCTGCTTAAAGATCTCCCAGGAACTCTGCACTATGAATGAAGTTGTCTCTGAAGAGAATATTCAAAGCCCTCACAAAGTCAAACTCCACTTTTGTTCCAGCCTGATTTTCTGCATCTCCACCCAACAAACTTGACTCTGGCAACTCACCTGAAACATCTTATAGAAGCACACCCTGGGGCTTCCCTGGTGGTCCAGTGGGTAAGGACACCGTCTTGCAGTGCAAGGGGCGCCGGTTCATCCCTGGCCTGGGAAGATCCCACGTGCCGCGGAGCGGCTGGACCGATGTGTCCAATTACCGAGCCGGAGCTCTGGAGTGCGTGCGCCCAGAGCCGGTGCTCTGTGACAACAGAGGCCGCAGCGATGGGAGGTCCGCAGGAGCCAAAGAACAAAGATGGATGAAAATAGACAAATGAAAGACCAATAGAAGTGGCCCGCCTGCTCCCCTCCCTCCCCACCCCACCCCACCAAAATAAATAAATAAATAAATCTTTAAAAAAAAAAACACGCCCTGACTTTTCGCTCTGTCAGCTTTCTCTCATTTACTTATTTACTTTCAAACTTTAAACTTATTTTGTATTGCGGTATAACCAATTAACATCGTTGTGGTAGTTTCAGGTCAACAGTGAACACACTCAGCCATAGGTATACATGTATCCACCCTCCCCCACATCCCCCTCCCGTCCGGGCTGGCACATAACACTGAGCTGAGTACCATGTGCTATACAGTAGGGCCTTGCTGTTGCCCATTTTGAATATAGAAGTGTGTACATGACCTTCCTAAACTCCCTAGCTATCCCTTCCCCTGAGAAGCCATAAGTTCTTTCTCTGAGTCTCTTTCTGTTGTCTAAGTATGTTCCTTAGTGTCATTTCTTCTTAGATTCCACATATAAGGGATGTCAAAGGATATTTCTCCTTCTCGGACTTACTTCACTCAGTATGACACTCTGTAGGTCCATCCATGTTGCTGCAAACTGCATTGTTTCATTCTTTTTAATGGCTAATAATCCATTATATGTATGTACCAAGTTGTCTTTATCCATCCCTCTGTCAATGGACATTTAGATTGCTTCTGTGTCTTGGCTATTGTAAACAGGGCTGCAAAGAACACTGGGATGTACGTATCCTTTCAGATCATGTTTTTCTCTGGATATATGTCCAAGAGTAGGATTGCAGGGTCACATTATAATATGGGCTTTATTTCTGCTCTACTCATTGTAAGAAAAGTTTTGAGAAAAGAAAGAGAGAGAACATCGACCTCAGACAGGCAGGATTGAGGGTTTGTTCAAGCTGCACGCAGGGAGATGACCAGGAGTCAAAGAAAGAATGGCACAGGGGAAAGGCGTTTTTAAGCAGCTGGATGAGGGGGTGGGTAAGGGGTGGAAGCTGAAGGAGGGAGGTGGTGCCAAGTGAGTTTGTGGGCGGAGTGCTTTGTGGAGGCGGAGACTTCAGAAGTTGTGGCAGGCATGGTATTGCAGGAATGACCCAGCTGTTTGCTTTTCATTTCCATCACTCATAATACTGCATTTTTCCCTCTTTACATTATGGATCTCAGGCTCAGAATGTTGACTTATTCACATTGCACAGTTGATGACATAGTATTGTAACAGACTCTACCCAAAAGTCCTTCACTTGTGTGTCTTATACATTCTCTTTATCCCTATTCTCATTTCTCCTACACTGAAACTGAAAGGGTTCTACCTCAATTTGGGACTTAAACCCAGGGCCCAGATCTAATCAAACCCTGCTTGGGACTTGAACCCACGTGGCCGGGACTCGAACCCAGCCGAAACCCTAGCAATTAAAATCATTCACCCAACCTCTGGACCCACCGAGGCTCAGGTTCTTCATGTCTCTTTGCAGAGAAGAATTCAGCGAGAGACAGAGTGATAGGTAAGAAATGAACTTACTCAGATTCAGAGAAAGCACACTCCACAGACAAGAGTATGGGCCATCATAGAGTGAATCCAGTGGCCCTGAAAACATCCAGTTCTTAGCTTTTATAGGCTGGGTAATTCCATATGCTAATGAGTGGGAGGATTATTCCAGCTCTTTTAGGGAAGGGGCGGAACTGTCATGGCGCCTTGGGGTGTGTCATTTAGCTTGTTGAGTGAGATCAAGGTCTGGTCTGCCATCTTGGGCCCATTTGATTCTAATGAGTTTATGCTGTGTTCTTGGGCTATGTCACTCTTTTCAAAAATTGTGCCCTGCCCCTTTCCCTCCTAACCCTTACAAAACCTTTCTAATGTATTTGATGTCTATTCTTTTTTTGTATGCTCCAGTATAAATATGTATTCTGCGAGCGCATATGTGTTTAATATACATAGATGGTCTTTTGTTATAGATCTCATTGTATTTCTTACTTTTTAAATTTAGCACTGTTTCTAAGCTTGATCCATGTTGCTAGTCTATTGCTTCTGATTGTTGCACAGCACGTCTTGGTGTACATCCGGCACGTTTTACCTATCCATTCCCCTGATAATGGACACTGTGGATATTTATTTTATACATGATTGCTTAGACAAGGCCAGCATTTCATCACGACCTAACACTGAATTTCTCAACTCTTTCAGACCCAACAAACCTCCTTAAGTAACACATATAATGTCTCCTTTATTATTCTGAAATGAAATTCACAATTAATATAACCTATGGCAGGAGGCAGGCTTTCAGATGTCCAGCTCCTGCTAGTCTCATCCTTGGCTAGTCCCCTCTTCTTGGGTGTGAGCTGCACTTACTGACTTTTAGGCAATAGCACAGAAGTGATGGAGTGTCATTTCCAAGATTAGGTTCCAAAAAAAAAACTGTGGTCTGGGGTGTTCTTCCTGGTTCTTTCCCTCACCTGCTTTGAGAGAAGCCAGCTGCCATGTTGTCAAATGCCCTAGGAAGCTGGCAGGGCAAGGAATGGGGAGAGGTCTCTGGAGATAGCCAGCGAGGAACTGAAGCCCTTAATCTGACAACCTGAAGTACCTGAATCCTGCTGACAACAATGTGAGTGATTTTGAAAGTGGATCCTATCAATACTTCAGATCAGACTGAAGCCCAGCCAACACCCTGACTACATCATAAGGACCCTGAGCCAGAGGCATCCCTCTGAACTGCACTCAGAGTCCTGACTCACAGAAACTATGTGATAAATGTTCACTGTTTTAAACCGGGTTTGGGGATAATTTGTTTCACATTAACAACCAACCTAACTACCCATATAACTACAAAACTACAAAATGTAATGTCCTCACTAACTACAAAACTACAAAATGCTGTGTTTCCCTGGTGGTCCAGTGGGTAAAGAATCCTCCCTGCAATGCAAGGGGCACTGGTTCAATCCCTGGCCTTAGGAAGATCCCACATGCCACAGAGAGGCTGGACCAGTATATCCAATTATGAGCCAGCTCTCTGGAGTGCATGTGCACAGACCAGGTGCTCTGCTACAGGAGAGGGCATTGCAATGGGAGGCCCATACAGGCCGAAGAACAAAGATGGATGAAAATAAATAAATGAAAGACCAATAAAAGAGGCCAAAATTAAAAAGAAAAAGTTCCTTAAAAAATGCATAAAAATTAAAAAATAAAAATGTTCTTTAAAAAAAAAAACCAAACCACAAAATGTAATGTCATCACTATAAGGCAAAATAAAGATAGTAGATTACAGGTTGGATTCCCTCTGTGATGGTGGTCTGCACTTTCTCTGTGGAGTGTGCTTTTCTCTGAATCTGCGTAAGTCCATTTCTTACCTTAAAAAAAAAAAAAGATAGTAAATTATAATATGTGTTTCAATAGGGCTTCCCAGGTGGCTCAGTGGTAAAGTGCTTACCAATGCAAGAGATGTGGGTTTGATCCCTGAGTCAGGAAGATCCCTTGGAGGAGGAAATGGCTACCCACTCCAGTATTCTTGCCTGGAAAATCCCATGCACAGGGGAGCCTGGTGGGCTATGATCCATGAGGTTGAAGAGTCTGACACAACTTAGTGACTAACACTTTAATTTTTTTTTCAGTGTCAGATCCCACTGGTCAAGGGTTCAGTACCACAAGGGTGCCCATTACTTTAGATGTTAACTGAAAGTAGTAGAGTCCCAGGCTACCCACAACTTCTGTCTGACTTGACTAAAAATCAAGAGTTTTCCATGACCTCCTACCCCTGGAATTTTGTTATTTCTTATAACAACTCGCAAAACTCAGGGATACATATTTACCAGTTTATTAAAGGGTACTGTAAAGGATACAGATAAAGTGACACATAGGGCAAGGTCTGGGAGGGTCCTGAGCACAGAGCTTCTGCCTCCATGAAGCTGTGGGTCCATCACCCTCCAGGTAAATGGATGTGTTCCCCAACCTGGACATTCCCTGAAACTCCTAACTATTGGAATTGTGGTATCTTGTATGGGCATGATTAACTACTAATTCCATTTCTAGTTTCTCTCCCCTTCTCTGGAGAGAACTGACAACTTCAAGCCTCTAATCCTGGCTTAGTTTTTCTGGTGGCCAACTCCCATCCTGGAGCAATCCAGGAGCCCACCCAGGGTAGCCTCATTAGAACAAAAGATGCTCCTAGTGCTGTTATCACAGGAATTTACAAAGGTATTAGTAAAACTAGACCTGTCCTAGTGCTCTTGTTTGTTGTTGTTGTTCAGTTGCAAAGTTGTGACTGACTCTATGTGACCCCATTGACCACCAGGCTCTGTCTGCTCTTATCACTTCACAAATCACAAGGGTTTTAAGCACTCTGGGCCAGGAAGGTGCGGGGAGCTGGTTTGGGCAGAGACTAGTATATGTACTTTCTACTTTCTCATAGTTGCAGTCCAAGAAAATACAACGAACTTTTAAAAGCATAGGAAAATGCTTTGTGTTTATATGTTGACAAAGTTACGTTCCAGACCCAGGTAACTATGAACATATTTTTCACTCACAGGGATGTTTAGCAGGACATTCAGAAATACTGTATTGTGAGCAATCTTTCCCTGCATGGCGTCATCTCTTGTTTCCCTAACGCCAGTCTTCTAATGCCAGTGGTTTTCCCAAGTACTGTTCTTTTTAAAAAACAACAAACAAACCCATTAAAATTAAATCTTCAGCCCCAAAGCAACATTAAGTAGCTCTTGCCTGGAAAATCCCATGCACAGGGGAGCCTGGTGGGCTATGATCCATGAGGTTGAAGAGTCTGACACAACTTAGTGACTAACACTTTAATTTTTTTTTCAGTGTCAGATCCCACTGGTCAAGGGTTCAGTACCACAAGGGTGCCCATTACTTTAGATGTTAACTGAAAGTAGTAGAGTCCCAGGCTACCCACAACTTCTGTCTGACTTGACTAAAAATCAAGAGTTTTCCATGACCTCCTACCCCTGGAATTTTGTTATTTCTTATAACAACTCGCAAAACTCAGGGATACATATTTACCAGTTTATTAAAGGGTACTGTAAAGGATACAGATAAAGTGACACATAGGGCAAGGTCTGGGAGGGTCCTGAGCACAGAGCTTCTGCCTCCATGAAGCTGTGGGTCCATCACCCTCCAGGTAAATGGATGTGTTCCCCAACCTGGACATTCCCTGAAACTCCTAACTATTGGAATTGTGGTATCTTGTATGGGCATGATTAACTACTAATTCCATTTCTAGTTTCTCTCCCCTTCTCTGGAGAGAACTGACAACTTCAAGCCTCTAATCCTGGCTTAGTTTTTCTGGTGGCCAACTCCCATCCTGGAGCAATCCAGGAGCCCACCCAGGGTAGCCTCATTAGAACAAAAGATGCTCCTAGTGCTGTTATCACAGGAATTTACAAAGGTATTAGTAAAACTAGACCTGTCCTAGTGCTCTTGTTTGTTGTTGTTGTTCAGTTGCAAAGTTGTGACTGACTCTATGTGACCCCATTGACCACCAGGCTCTGTCTGCTCTTATCACTTCACAAATCACAAGGGTTTTAAGCACTCTGGGCCAGGAAGGTGCGGGGAGCTGGTTTGGGCAGAGACTAGTATATGTACTTTCTACTTTCTCATAGTTGCAGTCCAAGAAAATACAACGAACTTTTAAAAGCATAGGAAAATGCTTTGTGTTTATATGTTGACAAAGTTACGTTCCAGACCCAGGTAACTATGAACATATTTTTCACTCACAGGGATGTTTAGCAGGACATTCAGAAATACTGTATTGTGAGCAATCTTTCCCTGCATGGCGTCATCTCTTGTTTCCCTAACGCCAGTCTTCTAATGCCAGTGGTTTTCCCAAGTACTGTTCTTTTTAAAAAACAACAAACAAACCCATTAAAATTAAATCTTCAGCCCCAAAGGACATAACACTCCCTTAAAACCTGTAGGTAAGTACAATATCCCCAATAACCAATAAAGAGTTTGGCAATAAATCATAGTGGAACACTAAGTGGTTGAAATTGTTTAAACGCACCCCTGGCTAGCCTCTTAATGATCCAAAGCTTCCCAGTACTCAATCAGCAAGTGGTGATCTAATACCAGAAGCAAGTTCAAGGTGACAGCAAGATAGACGCCATCTAGCTCATACCTTCTTTGCTAATCTTTAATTCCTCCTTCCCAAGATGTTATCCTTCCCTAAATACTGTGCCGGTTTCATCACTGGGCGGAACGCGCATGCTCCTTTTCCACAGGCGCGGTTCCTCTAGGGCCCGCCCCTGCCTCGCGCGTCACCGGAAGTGAGGCAGCGGAAGTAGTAAGGCGCGCTCTGAAGGAGGCGGCGCGCCTAGTGCGTAGAAACCTAGTAGGATGGCAGATGAAGAAGAGGATCCCACCGTGAGTGTCCGCCTCTGCCTCAACCCGCTTTTTTATTCGCTACCTCGGGCACAGCATCGGAAGCACAGTAGATAGTCAGGTTTATTTTCCTCAGTGAATTCAGCCCAGAGAATCGGGACGTCTCCCCGAGCTAGTCTTTTTCTTACGATGTGTCTTTTTAGTACGCGGTGCAGGAGTAGGAAGGTGGCCCCTTGCCCTTTGCATTTGGTTCATATTTGCCAGACACCCTTTGAATTGCCCAGAGGAGCACCAGAGGGCAAAGCTAGTATTTGTTGGCGCTCATCATGCAACAACAGTTCAATTGCGAACAAAACTATACTTATTGTTAGTGTGTATACTTATTATAAAGCAATGGAAAAATAATTGACTCAAAATCAGAGAACAGGAATTTCAGAATCCCTGTTCTCTGTGAGCAGATTATTTAACTTTGTGAGCAGATTATTTAACTTTGAGCCTCAGTTTTCATGCCATAAAATAGGCTTAAGGATTACTTGAGAAAAGTTCTTAGCATTATGTAAACAGTGCTTAGCAAATACTAATTTTGCTTATTTTGATTCAGCGTTAACTCTTTTTAATAGTAAAACAGTCTAGAAATAGGCCAACTTAGTAGGTTAAAAAGAAAGAAGGTATTGTCGTTAAGCTCTTCCAGGAGAGGCAGGGTTCCCAGGGACGCTGTAGAAGTCATTTCTGCCGGAGTCTGAAGTTGGACAGGATAGATTTAAGGCCCCCAAATTGTTAAGGTTTCATGTTTTTTGCTGCTTACTTTAGGCTTTCTGACATGATATCAGTGTTGAAGATGAAAAAAAAAAGATAATTATTAGAAGCAGTGCTTGATGTATCTATGCGTTTTAACTTCCAGTTTGAGGAAGAAAATGAAGAAATTGGAGGAGGTGCAGAAGGTGGACAGGGTAAAAGAAAGAGACTTTTTTCTAAAGAATGTAAGTAGTACTTGACAGTGACGTTTTATATATTGAAAACTTTGGACACGTCCGTTCAAAGTATATTTATTGTTCTGAATGTGTTTCCTTGTAGGGACAGTATTCCTAGACTTGTGTATAAATTCTGTTTAACCTGTGAATTGTAGATAGTGATGATCCTAACCCTGATTTATGGTTGTTGGTTTTTTTTTGGCCATTTCTACACTGGCTCTGGGTGCATGCGCTCCACAGCTCTGGCTCGGTAGTTGGACACATCGGTCCATCCGCTCTGTGGCTCGTGGGATCTTCCCAGGCCAGGGATCGAACCGGCGCCCTACATATACATACTGTTTTTTAAGTAAAGAGGTGGGCTTCCCTGGTGGTCCAGTGGGTAAAGAGTCCACCTAGTATTTGTTGGCGCTCATCATGCAACAACAGTTCAATTGCGAACAAAACTATACTTATTGTTAGTGTGTATACTTATTATAAAGCAATGGAAAATAATTGACTCAAAATCAGAGAACAGGAATTTCAGAACCCGTTCTCTGTACTAGTTATTTATATTTATTATAAAGCAATGGAAAAATAATTGACTCAAAATCAGAGAACAGGAATTTCAGAATCCCTGTTCTCTGTGAGCAGATTATTTAACTTTGTGAGCAGATTATTTAACTTTGAGCCTCAGTTTTCATGCCATAAAATAGGCTTAAGGATTACTTGAGAAAAGTTCTTAGCATTATGTAAACAGTGCTTAGCAAATACTAATTTTGCTTATTTTGATTCAGCGTTAACTCTTTTTAATAGTAAAACAGTCTAGAAATAGGCCAACTTAGTAGGTTAAAAAGAAAGAAGGTATTGTCGTTAAGCTCTTCCAGGAGAGGCAGGGTTCCCAGGGACGCTGTAGAAGTCATTTCTGCCGGAGTCTGAAGTTGGACAGGATAGATTTAAAGGCCCCCAAATTGTTAAGGTTTCATGTTTTTTGCTGCTTACTTTAGGCTTTCTGACATGATATCAGTGTTGAAGATGAAAAAAAAAAGATAATTATTAGAAGCAGTGCTTGATGTATCTATGCGTTTTAACTTCCAGTTTGAGGAAGAAAATGAAGAAATTGGAGGAGGTGCAGAAGGTGGACAGGGTAAAAGAAAGAGACTTTTTTCTAAAGAATGTAAGTAGTACTTGACAGTGACGTTTTATATATTGAAAACTTTGGACACGTCCGTTCAAAGTATATTTATTGTTCTGAATGTGTTTCCTTGTAGGGACAGTATTCCTAGACTTGTGTATAAATTCTGTTTAACCTGTGAATTGTAGATAGTGATGATCCTAACCCTGATTTATGGTTGTTGGTTTTTTTTTGGCCATTTCTACACTGGCTCTGGGTGCATGCGCTCCACAGCTCTGGCTCGGTAGTTGGACACATCGGTCCATCCGCTCTGTGGCTCGTGGGATCTTCCCAGGCCAGGGATCGAACCGGCGCCCTACATATACATACTGTTTTTTAAGTAAAGAGGTGTGGGCTTCCCTGGTGGTCCAGTGGGTAAAGAGTCCACCTTGCAGCCCAAGGGGCGCCGGTTCGCGGAGCGGCTGGACAGCTCTGTACAATGTGCCCAGGGCCAGTGCTCTGCAACAAGAGAGGCCACTGTGATGGGAGGCCCATGCAGGCCAAAGAATAAAGATGGATGAAAATAAATAAATGAAAGACCAATAAAAGAGGCCAAAAAGGAAAAAAAAAAAAAAAAGAGATATGATCAGTATTTCAATTCAGATCCTAAGAACATGCCTCAGTTACTTTCCTTGTCCCTTACCTTTCATCAGTTGGATCAGAAATTCCTTTGACTGTAAGCCGAAAATTCTTTTGGATCCTGAAACAGGTGCAGAGGGTAGGAATTAAGTTGGGGCTTTGGACTAAAGTAATGGACAAGGCAGGCAAGGTGTTCCAGTGGCATAGAGATGATAAGGTTTTGGTGTCTATTTTGTCCCTCAGTAGACAGGTTTGATCTTTTGTGGCAGTGGCAAGGAGAGCTGGTGCTGCTGCCGATGATCCAGGCCGGCTCCTGAAAAGGGCCCACAAGAGCATGCTCTCCATCTCCCGGTCCTGGTCCTCTATGTGCAGTTATGGCTAAGTATAGACGAGGCAACACATGAGCACCTGGTTTATTTATGCCAATTGCAACACAGGCAGTTCCCAAATGCTTTTGAAACTACGAAGTCAAGTATGTCTTTTCTATTTTAACCATTCAAAGCCTTTCCTATATCTTTCCCCGAATTTTCATCCAATGTTATTTACTCCATTTGTTCTGAATGTGTTTCCTTGTAGGGACAGTATTCCTAGACTTGTGTATAAATTCTGTTTAACCTGTGAATTGTAGATAGTGATGATCCTAACCCTGATTTATGGTTGTTGGTTTTTTTTTGGCCATTTCTACACTGGCTCTGGGTGCATGCGCTCCACAGCTCTGGCTCGGTAGTTGGACACATCGGTCCATCCGCTCTGTGGCTCGTGGGATCTTCCCAGGCCAGGGATCGAACCGGCGCCCTACATATACATACTGTTTTTTAAGTAAAGAGGTGTGGGCTTCCCTGGTGGTCCAGTGGGTAAAGAGTCCACCTTGCAGCCCAAGGGGCGCCGGTTCGCGGAGCGGCTGGACAGCTCTGTACAATGTGCCCAGGGCCAGTGCTCTGCAACAAGAGAGGCCACTGTGATGGGAGGCCCATGCAGGCCAAAGAATAAAGATGGATGAAAATAAATAAATGAAAGACCAATAAAAGAGGCCAAAAAGGAAAAAAAAAAAAAAAAGAGATATGATCAGTATTTCAATTCAGATCCTAAGAACATGCCTCAGTTACTTTCCTTGTCCCTTACCTTTCATCAGTTGGATCAGAAATTCCTTTGACTGTAAGCCGAAAATTCTTTTGGATCCTGAAACAGGTGCAGAGGGTAGGAATTAAGTTGGGGCTTTGGACTAAAGTAATGGACAAGGCAGGCAAGGTGTTCCAGTGGCATAGAGATGATAAGGTTTTGGTGTCTATTTTGTCCCTCAGTAGACAGGTTTGATCTTTTGTGGCAGTGGCAAGGAGAGCTGGTGCTGCTGCCGATGATCCAGGCCGGCTCCTGAAAAGGGCCCACAAGAGCATGCTCTCCATCTCCCGGTCCTGGTCCTCTATGTGCAGTTATGGCTAAGTATAGACGAGGCAACACATGAGCACCTGGTTTATTTATGCCAATTGCAACACAGGCAGTTCCCAAATGCTTTTGAAACTACGAAGTCAAGTATGTCTTTTCTATTTTAACCATTCAAAGCCTTTCCTATATCTCAAATTTTCACCCCAAGTTGACCACTCTATTCCTTATCCAATGTTATTTACTCCATTTGTATATGGTTTTACTTCTTACATTGAAATGAGGATTCCTACACCAGAGCATCCTAGAATGATGTTTGCATGTCAGTTCTTACCAGAGCCTTTGTTCCACTTGGAGTCTTTATTATTATGATGACAAGGGCTTCTCCTGGTGGTCCAGTGGGTAAGGACACCGCCTTGCAGTGCCAGGGGCACCGGTTCGAGCCCTGGCCTGGGACGATCCCACGTGCCACAGAGCGGCTGGACCGATGTGTCCAATTGCCGAGCTGAAACTCTGGAGCGCATGTGCTCAAAGCTGGTGCTCTGCGACAGGAGAGGCCACTGCGATGGGAGGCCCACAGGAGCCAAAGAACAAAGACAGATGAAAATAGATAGATAAATAAAAGACCAATAGAAGTGGCCCACCCGCCTCCAAAAAATCTTTATTATGATGACAAGAATTTGGAATCTTCACAGCTATTTCTTTTTCTTACTGTATTTTCATATATCTTACTGACCAAAATCTGTTCTCCTACGTCTTTAAAACAACAACAGCATTTTTGCTGATATAACACAGAATTTCAAAGCATTCACTTGTATTTGTTTATGTCTTTACAGACCCTTTTAACCAAATACAGTTTATATACTTCCTATCTAATAGGTTTTTCCTTTTCCATGAAGTATATTTCCCTACTGATGAATTCTCTCCATCAAAATGTTAATGACAAGATTTCCCTGGTAGTCCAGTGGGTAAAGAGCCCACCTTGCAGGGCAAGGGGCATCGGTTAGATCCCTGATCCGGGAAGATCCCACCTGCCATGAAGCGGCTGGACCTGTGTGTCCAGTTGCAAGCCAGCGCTCTGGGGTGCATGCACCCAGAGCCAGTGTTCTGCAACAGGAAGCCACTTAAATAGGAAGCCCACACAGGCCAAGAAGTAAAGATGAGTGAAAATAAATCAATAAAAAAATAAAAATAAAAAAAGAGACCAAAATTAAAAAAAAAAAGTTAATGACAAGATATCTTCCTCAAAATATTGGAAAAATATGAGTTTTATAGTGGACATGCTCACAGACATCACTTTAGCCAGGTAATCGAAGTTGCTATCATGAGTAACATATGTTGGCATTATATACTCCTGATACAGTGCATTAAGAGGTACATCATCACTATGATTCCCTTTCTAGTAGTGCATAATCATGAGAAAACATCAGACAAACCCAAACTGAGGGACATTCTGCAAGATAACTGACAAGTATTCTTCTGAAGTGTCAAGGTTATGAAAGACAAGGAAAGTCTGAGAAAACTGTCACAGAACAGAGGAAACTAAGGGGACATGACAACTAAATAAAAAACGGGTACAATCTGAGTGAGTTCTGTCCTTGTGCCAGTGTTAATTTCTTAGTTTTGAGAAATGTCTTTGATTGTGTAAGATGTTAACATAAGGGTAAACTGGATATAGGGATGCAGGAGCTCTATGCTATTTTTGCAGCCCTTCTTTAAGTCTGAAATTATCTTAAAAAAAAAAAAACAAAAAACGACAAAACAATGTTCAGAATCCCAAAAAAGAGAGAGGGGAGAAAACACTGGCTCTTGTGTTCATTTTCTCCCTCCTGTATCTGCACCGGAAGATTCTTGCCAGAATAAACCCTAGGGGTACTTCTCTATTCCAGACTGGCTTCCAGGTCATACCTTTCTTTTCTTCCACAGGCCTGGTCTGCATTCTTCTTACTTCCGCCTGCTTTTCCTCCTGTTAAATAGGAATTATTCTTTCTTTTTTGTTGTGCTGTGTCTTTGTTGTTGTGCTCGGGCTTTCTCTAGTTGCAGCGAATGGGGACTACTCTTTAGCTGCAGTGCTTGCATTTCTCATTGCCATGGCTTCTCGTGTGGATTACAGCCTCTACGGAATATGGACTCAGTAGCTGTGACTCATGGGCTCATTAGTTGTGGTCCTTGGGCTCATTTGTCCCTGTGGCATGCAGGATCTTCCCAGACCAGGGATCGAACCAGTGTCTCTTGCATTGCAAGTCAGATTATTAACCACTGGACCTACTCAAGAAGCCCACTAGGAGTTATTATTAATGTATTCCTTCCTACTTTCTGAAGTGTTCTAGGAATTCCTTCCTTTCTTTCTTTCTTTTTTGTTTTTTTGTTATTTATTTGGTTGCATCAGGTCTTAGTTGCAGCATGCAGGATCTTTAGGTGTGGTGTGTGAGATATAGTTCCCTGACCAGGGATTAAATCTGGGCCTCCTGCATTGTGAGTATGAAGTCTTAGCCACAGGACCACCAAAACGTTGCCCCCTTCCTTTTTCTTTTTTTAAAATTTTTATTTATTTTATTTTTGGCTATTCTCAGTTTTCACTGCTGCCACGGGCTTTTCTCTAGTTTCAGGGAGTGGGGGCCACTCTCTAGTTGAGGTGAGCAGCCTTCTTATTGCAGTGACTTTTCTTGTGGAACTCGGGCTCTACGGCACACGGGCTTCAGTAGTTGTGGCACATGGGCTCAGGAGTTGCCGCTCTGAGGCTCTAGAGTGCGGGCTCAATAGTTGTGGCTCACAGGTTTAGTTGCTCCGCAGCATGTGGGATCTTCCCGAATCAGGGATCGAACTCATGTCTCCTGTATTGTCAGGCGAACTCTTTACCACTGAGCTACCAGGGAAGCCTCCTTTTTCTTTTTTAATGTAAAACTTACGTACAATAAATTGTACTAGACTTTATTGAATAGCTTGATCAATTTTACATATTCTTGTAACCATGAGTTAGATCAAGATATAACACATTTCTAACATGACAGAATTTCTTAGTATTTGAGAATCTGATAAGAGTTGTTTCTTCTTCCCATAAAAATGCACACACAAATAATGTGTAAAGTTTTGTATATAATTTCAGTAGGGTTCCAGGACTTCTCAGAGTTTTCTCATGGACTGATTGGGAGCTTATTGATCCTGTTGGGAGTTTATGGATCCCCTCTGCCCTAAATTATCAAGAAATGTAATATTGTTGTGGCTAAGAGTACAGAGTCTAGAGCCAGATCTTGGTTTCAAATTTGAGTCCTATCTCAGTGTCTCTCTGACTTTGGGTAAATTACTTAACTTTGTCCCTCAATTTTCTCATCTGTATATAATGAGGATAATAGTAGTTTCTATTTCATAGGATTGTCATGAGTATTAAATGAGCTTACAGCAGTGGGTAGCATGTAGTAAGGGCTATATGTTGTTGTTCAGTCACTAAGCCATGTCTGACTCTGTGACCCCATGGACACTGGCCTTCCCAGGTGGCTCTCTAGTGGTAAAGAACCTGCCTGCCAGTGCAGGAGACATAAAAGACTTGGACTGGATCTCTGAATCTGGAAGATCCCCTGGAGTGGGGCATGGCAACCCATCCAGTATTCTTGACTGGAGAATCCCATGGACGGAGGAGCCTGTTGGGCTACAGTCCACAGGGTCACAAAGAGTCAGACACAACTGAAGCGACTTAGCACACATGCACAGACTGCAGCATTTCAGGCTTCCCTGTCCTTCACTGTCTTTTGGAGTTTGCTCAAATTCATATCCATTGAGTCTGTGCTGTCTAACCATCTCATCCTCTGCTGCCCTCTTCTCCTTTTGCCTTCAGTCTTTCCCAGCAGCAGGGTCTTTTCCAGTGAGTTGACTCTCTGCATCAGGTGGTCAAAGTGTTGCAGCTTCAGCAACAGTTCCTTCAGTGAATATTCAGTGTTGATTTTCTTTAGAATTGACTGGTTTGATCTTCTTGCAGTCTGAGGGACTTCAAGAGTCTTCTCCAGCACCACAATTCAAACACATCATTTCTTTGGCACTCAGCCTTCTTTGTGATCCAACTCTCATATCCGTACATGACTACTAGAAAAACCATAGCTTTGACTATATGCACCTTTGCTGGCAAAGTGGTGTCTCCTTTTTAATATGTTGTCTGGGTTGGTCATAGCTTTCCTTCCAAAGAGCAGGTGTCTTTTAATTTCATGCCTGCAGTCATCCACAGTGATTTTGGAGCCCAAGAAAATAAAAATCTGTCTCTGTTTCTACTTTTCCCCCTTCTATTTGCCATGAAGTGATGGGACCAGCTGCCATAATCTTAGTTTTTTGAATATTGAGTTTTAAGCCAGGTTTTTCAGTCTCCTCTTTCACCCTCATCAAGATGCCCTTGAGTTCCTCTTTACCTTCTGTCATTAGAGTGGTATTATTTGCTTATCTGAGGTTGTTGATATTTTTTTACTGCAATCTTGATTCTAGCTTGTGAGTCACCAAGCCTGGCATTTCCCATGATGTACTCTGTATATAAGTTACATAAACAGGGTGATAGTGCACAGCTTTGCCTTACTCCTTTCCCAATTTTGAACCAGTCAGTTGTTTCATGTAAGGTTCTAATTGTTGCTTCTTCACCCATGTAGAAGTTTTACCTATTAGTGGTTATTTTTATTACTCTGTTTTCTTCTCTTTTGCACTTTATATAAAGCCTGAAAGGGTTTGCTGGCAGTTGCTTTGATCCCTGGAGTGGGGCATGGCAACCCATCCAGTATTCTTGACTGGAGAATCCCAGGGACGGAGGAGCCTGTTGGGCTACAGTCCACAGGGTCACAAAGAGTCAGACACAACTGAAGCGACTTAGCACACATGCACAGACTGCAGAATTTCAGGCTTCCCTGTCCTTCACTGTCTTTTGGAGTTTGCTCAAATTCATATCCATTGAGTCTGTGCTGTCTAACCATCTCATCCTCTGCTGCCCTCTTCTCCTTTTGCCTTCAGTCTTTCCCAGCAGCAGGGTCTTTTCCAGTGAGTTGACTCTCTGCATCAGGTGGTCAAAGTGTTGCAGCTTCAGCAACAGTTCCTCCAGTGAATATTCAGTGTTGATTTTCTTTAGAATTGACTGGTTTGATCTTCTTGCAGTCTGAGGGACTTCAAGAGTCTTCTCCAGCACCACAATTCAAACACATCATTTCTTTGGCACTCAGCCTTCTTTGTGATCCAACTCTCATATCCGTACATGACTACTAGAAAAACCATAGCTTTGACTATATGCACCTTTGCTGGCAAAGTGGTGTCTCCTTTTTAATATGTTGTCTGGGTTGGTCATAGCTTTCCTTCCAAAGAGCAGGTGTCTTTTAATTTCATGCCTGCAGTCATCCACAGTGATTTTGGAGCCCAAGAAAATAAAAATCTGTCTCTGTTTCTACTTTTCCCCCTTCTATTTGCCATGAAGTGATGGGACCAGCTGCCATAATCTTAGTTTTTTGAATATTGAGTTTTAAGCCAGGTTTTTCAGTCTCCTCTTTCACCTTCATCAAGATGCCCTTGAGTTCCTCTTTACCTTCTGTCATTAGAGTGGTATTATTTGCTTATCTGAGGTTGTTGATATTTTTTTACTGCAATCTTGATTCTAGCTTGTGAGTCACCAAGCCTGGCATTTCCCATGATGTACTCTGTATATAAGTTACATAAACAGGGTGATAGTGCACAGCTTTGCCTTACTCCTTTCCCAATTTTGAACCAGTCAGTTGTTTCATGTAAGGTTCTAATTGTTGCTTCTTCACCCATGTAGAAGTTTTACCTATTAGTGGTTATTTTTATTACTCTGTTTTCTTCTCTTTTGCACTTTATATAAAGCCTGAAAGGGTTTGCTGGCAGTTGCTTTGATCCAGGGAATAGAATGTCAAGAGTCTGTATAATAAGCCCTTTGCTTTCTCCTTTTGACTAATCTGTTCTTCCTGCAAGAAGGCAATTGGAGCTTTCTTGTATGTCCTCTTCCTTATAGTTGTATCATAAAGGATTTTACCTTCTTTTTTCCAACCCCTGTCCTCTGAAACATATAGCTAAACCACTGCCATGCAGCCTGTTCCTGCCAAGAAGCTTTCTACTTAAAGATATGCTGGAATTGTTGGTGAGTAGATAATAGAGGGAAAAACCGGTTGAGAAGAGGCGTTCCTACCTAGGGAAGGCTAGGTAAGAATAGTTGATGAGCTAATGGTTAATACTTTTCACACTAAATTCCATACTTAGACATAATACAATGAAAACATACTTTTGTACCAATATCTTCTATACCTTCTTTCAGTTCTAGTATGAAAACAATATTGATCAAATTTGTTTAAGTACACAAAAATGATTGTTCTTTTTACAGTACGGTGTATGATGTATGGGTTTGGGGATGACCAGAATCCTTATACTGAATCAGTAGATATTCTTGAAGACCTTGTCATAGAGTTCATCACTGAAATGGTAAGTCTTTTTTTATAATTGGTCTTAGTTAATTGAGGCATGGGTTTGAAATTCTAACTTTTAGATAAGACTAATCATGTAGTACATATAATTGTAGAACCTGCTTTTTCACTTAGGTAAGTCTACAACATTTTCCCTGTGTCTCTGGATAATACTGTAATATTTTTGATAGCTTCACAATAGTAATTGACTAGATGTGCTCAAATTTGTTCATTCCCTTATTAAAGATTTAGTTTCTTTTTTCAGTCATTAAAAATAATGCTGTGAGGAATTTTTGGTTTTGTACAGTATTGAGTGTATAATGGTAGGGGGTGAGGTTTGTTTCTGGAAAGCCATCAATATGTATCAGGTACTGAAATGAACACAAAGTTTAAATGAAGTGGGTGGCTACAGAGAAACTATAAAATTTTATATAAATGAAGGTAAACTATGTATATCAGAAAACAAAAAGAAACATAAATGGGTTTAATAGTTTTAATGTCCTTAGTATAAAAATTATCTATAGGGGCTCCCCTGGTGGTCCAGTGGGTAAGGACACCGCCTTGCAGGGCAAGGGGCGCCGGTTCGATCCCTGGCCTGGGAAGGTCCCACGTGCCGCGGAGCAACTGGACGGATGTGTCCAATTACCGAGCCAGAGCTCTGGAGTGCATGTGCCCAGAGCTGGTGCTCTGCGACGACAGAGGCCACCGCGATGGGAGGCCCACAGGAGCCAAAGAACAAGGGTGGATGAAAATAGATAAATGAAAGACCAATAGAAGTGGCCCGCCTGCCCACATCCCTCCTCACTCCCTACCCCTCCCTGAAAATTATCTATAAAGCACTGAAAACATTGCTGCTAATGGTAGAAAGTGGACAAAGAACATTAATAGACATACAGTTCATAAATGAATAGCTGTAACAATTAGAAGAGAAAGCTGCAAACTCACCAGCATCAAAGTTAAAAGAATAGGGCTTCCATGGTAGCTCAGTGGTAGAGAGTTCGCCTGCCAATACAGGAGACACAGGTTCGATCCCTGATTCGGGAAGATCCCAGATGCTGCAGAGCAACTAAGCCCGTGAGCCACAACTATTGAGCCCGCACTCTAGAGCCTCAGAGCGGCAACTTCTGAGCCCATGTGCCACAACTACTGAAGCCCGTGTGCCGTAGAGCCCGAGTTCCACAAGAAAAGTCACTGCAATAAGAAGGCTGCTCACCTCAACTAGAGAGTAGCCCCCACTCCCTGCAACTAGAGAAGAGCCTGTGGCAGCTGTGAAAACTCAGAATACCCAATGAATAAATAAATTAATTAAAATGTATTACAAAAAGTTAAAAGAATAAAATGTTGGATTTTGAAAAATTAATTGCATTTAATATGTTTCTTTGTGATAGACTCACAAGGCAATGTCAATTGGAAGACAAGGTCGGGTACAAGTTGAAGATATCGTCTTCTTGATTCGAAAGGACCCAAGAACGTTTAAATGAAGTGGGTGGCTACAGAGAAACTATAAAATTTTATATAAATGAAGGTAAACTATGTATATCAGAAAACAAAAGAAACATAAATGGGTTTAATAGTTTTAATGTCCTTAGTATAAAAATTATCTATAGGGGCTCCCCTGGTGGTCCAGTGGGTAAGGACACCGCCTTGCAGGGCAAGGGGCGCCGGTTCGATCCCTGGCCTGGGAAGGTCCCACGTGCCGCGGAGCAACTGGACGGATGTGTCCAATTACCGAGCCAGAGCTCTGGAGTGCATGTGCCCAGAGCTGGTGCTCTGCGACGACAGAGGCCACCGCGATGGGAGGCCCACAGGAGCCAAAGAACAAGGGTGGATGAAAATAGATAAATGAAAGACCAATAGAAGTGGCCCGCCTGCCCACATCCCTCCCCACTCCCTACCCCTCCCTGAAAATTATCTATAAAGCACTGAAAACATTGCTGCTAATGGTAGAAAGTGGACAAAGAACATTAATAGACATACAGTTCATAAATGAATAGCTGTAACAATTAGAAGAGAAAGCTGCAAACTCACCAGCATCAAAGTTAAAAGAATAGGGCTTCCATGGTAGCTCAGTGGTAGAGAGTTCGCCTGCCAATACAGGAGACACAGGTTCGATCCCTGATTCGGGAAGATCCCAGATGCTGCAGAGCAACTAAGCCCGTGAGCCACAACTATTGAGCCCGCACTCTAGAGCCTCAGAGCGGCAACTTCTGAGCCCATGTGCCACAACTACTGAAGCCCGTGTGCCGTAGAGCCCGAGTTCCACAAGAAAAGTCACTGCAATAAGAAGGCTGCTCACCTCAACTAGAGAGTAGCCCCCACTCCCTGCAACTAGAGAAGAGCCTGTGGCAGCTGTGAAAACTCAGAATACCCAATGAATAAATAAATTAATTAAAATGTATTACAAAAAGTTAAAAGAATAAAATGTTGGATTTTTGAAAAATTAATTGCATTTAATATGTTTCTTTGTGATAGACTCACAAGGCAATGTCAATTGGAAGACAAGGTCGGGTACAAGTTGAAGATATCGTCTTCTTGATTCGAAAGGACCCAAGAAAGTTTGCTAGAGTTAAAGACTTGCTTACTATGAATGAAGAATTGAAACGTGCTAGAAAAGCATTTGATGAAGCAAACTATGGATCTTGACAGTTTTTGTACTTTTTTGAAGCTTTGTTATCTTCTGGGGGAAACCATGTTTAATAACTCTATTTTCCACAGTAAGGCCCTGATACCTAGCCATGAACAGAATGAAAGATGGACAGCCACAAAGTTTTCAGGCTTTATTTTCATGTCTTCAATTTTAAAGTGATATTTGAGCCTTTAATTGCCTGCCATTACAGTACCATATTTGAATTACTTATTGGATTTTAATGACCATGTGTAAGTCAAAATATCTTGCAAACCATGTATTTCTTCCAACTCTTGACTATCTAATTCACCATGATGAATTAATATTCATGTGTACTTGTGCCATTGTAGGCTGTACTATAGCTGTTTAATACGTGAAGTCTAAATGGCATCTTTGACTTTGGTAGCTAAGGTGTGTGTTTCATGTGTGCCTAAAGTTTGTAGATGATAGCAGTAGAAGTTACTGAAAGATAGTGAACTGGTGTGTGTTTCTTTTAAGGAGAAAGTGATGTTAGAAAATACAGCCTTTTGTAGAATTGTTTATTTGTCTTAAGGTAACTTGTTTTAATACTCTTTTCTTTAGATAACAAGAATGATTTTTATTTTAATTTTTTGAGAAACTAAAAGTTTCCTATGAATTATTCTATGTTGGAAGACTTATTTAGTTTAAAATATTTGAGGTTTATAATATACTGTTTATCAGGTTTTAAGACAACACATTTTCCCAGCTCAGATAAAAGCTTTTAAAAGTAAGTGCTTCCAGGAGCAGGAATGGCATTGCTGAAAAGGTTAATGGTGGGTAAGCATTTGGGGTAGTGTTTTTATTAACATATTTGTCAGGACTTGCTCATTGTGAAAACGTGTACTTGACTAAAACCATGTGTGGCTATGGAAATCACTGTTGTAGTTTGAGATATACAAGTGTTTGTGTGTATTTAGCTTATTGTATTATTCTTGTACTTTTGCTTAAAGTAAGGATTACAGTTGCATTTAAAGGGGTCACTGGATTACTCTTTGTGAAACTGAATGTTTTGTGTGCCACTTATAGACATTATTTATGAATCATACTAGGAAAATTTCACTTTCTTAACCTACTAATACAAGGAATAAAATATGAAAAGTTAAAAAGATGAATACTTGAAACTTTTTTTATTTTGGGAAACCATGTTTAATAACTCTATTTTCCACAGTAAGGCCCTGATACCTAGCCATGAACAGAATGAAAGATGGACAGCCACAAAGTTTTCAGGCTTTATTTTCATGTCTTCAATTTTAAAGTGATATTTGAGCCTTTAATTGCCTGCCATTACAGTACCATATTTGAATTACTTATTGGATTTTAATGACCATGTGTAAGTCAAAATATCTTGCAAACCATGTATTTCTTCCAACTCTTGACTATCTAATTCACCATGATGAATTAATATTCATGTGTACTTGTGCCATTGTAGGCTGTACTATAGCTGTTTAATACGTGAAGTCTAAATGGCATCTTTGACTTTGGTAGCTAAGGTGTGTGTTTCATGTGTGCCTAAAGTTTGTAGATGATAGCAGTAGAAGTTACTGAAAGATAGTGAACTGGTGTGTGTTTCTTTTAAGGAGAAAGTGATGTTAGAAAATACAGCCTTTTGTAGAATTGTTTATTTGTCTTAAGGTAACTTGTTTTAATACTCTTTTCTTTAGATAACAAGAATGATTTTTATTTTAATTTTTTGAGAAACTAAAAGTTTCCTATGAATTATTCTATGTTGGAAGACTTATTTAGTTTAAAATATTTGAGGTTTATAATATACTGTTTATCAGGTTTTAAGACAACACATTTTCCCAGCTCAGATAAAAGCTTTTAAAAGTAAGTGCTTCCAGGAGCAGGAATGGCATTGCTGAAAAGGTTAATGGTGGGTAAGCATTTGGGGTAGTGTTTTTATTAACATATTTGTCAGGACTTGCTCATTGTGAAAACGTGTACTTGACTAAAACCATGTGTGGCTATGGAAATCACTGTTGTAGTTTGAGATATACAAGTGTTTGTGTGTATTTAGCTTATTGTATTATTCTTGTACTTTTGCTTAAAGTAAGGATTACAGTTGCATTTAAAGGGGTCACTGGATTACTCTTTGTGAAACTGAATGTTTTGTGTGCCACTTATAGACATTATTTATGAATCATACTAGGAAAATTTCACTTTCTTAACCTACTAATACAAGGAATAAAATATGAAAAGTTAAAAAGATGAATACTTGAATTTGACTATATGATTTTATCAGCGTTTCTTCCCCTTGTAATTCACTAAAAACTTTTTTTTCCATATTAGTCTTGTAATGCTCACAAACTGATGAGATTCCAGATAGCTGGGTTGACCTTTTTTTTTTTTTTTTTGAGAAAGCAAAAACCAGTTAAAAATCTACTGTAGTTTAAACTGAAATCAAGACTGAGAGTGGAATAATAAAAATTCACTACTTTTGCTGCTTAGGGTGTACTTGACCCTGAAGAGGGACCTGGTAGTAACTGGAACTAGGGGAGTTATGTGGTGCCTGTGTTAGTCTGCTTGGACTGCTGTGACGAAAATGTCAGACAGAGTGGCTTACACAATGGAAATTTGTGTTTTCACAGTTCTGGAGACCAGAAGTCTGAGATCCAGGTGCCAACATGGTCAGGTTCTGGTGAGGATTCTTCTAGATAGCTGCCTTCTCAGTGTCCTCAATGTGGCTGAGAGAGACCTCTGTTGTTTCTCCATGTTATAAGGCCACCAGTTAGTTCTGTGGGATAAAGGTTCTACCCTTAGACCCTCATTTAACCTCAGACACCACCTTAAACATCCTTTCCTCAGTATAGTCTGATAGGGTTCAGGGAACACAGTTCAGCTTATAGCAGTGCCATTAATCTTACTATTTTGCTAATGACCCTGGCATTAAGAAATTTTTTATGGGACTTTGTATTAAAACTTTTTTAGGTTATAAGCATTAGAACTTAAAAATAGCATAAGCAAAAAAAAAAACCCAAAACAAAAAGAATTTAATGGCTTATCCACGTGAAAGGAGGGAAATAAAGGATGGAGTTGACTTTGTGGTTGACTGAATCTAAAAACTTGAGAATAAAGTCTCCACATCTTTATCTCCTAGTTTTGGTTTTACTCTCTTAAGAACCTCAGTGTGGGGCTTCCCCTGGTGGTCCAGTGGATAGGGACGCCGCCTTGCAGTGCAAGGGGCACCGGTTCGATCCCTGGCCTGGGAAGATCCCACGTGCCGCGGAGTGGCTGGACCGATGTGTCCAATTGCCGAGCGGGAGCTACGCTCGGCAACGACAGACACCACCGCATGGGAGGCCCACGTGGACCAAAGAACAAAGACGAATGAAAATAGAGAAATGAAAGACCAATAGAAGTGGCCCACCCGCTCCTCTTCCTCCCCAACCCGACTCCCGCAAAAATAAATAAATAAATAAATCTTTAAAAAAAAAAAAAAAAAAAAAAGAACCTCAGTGTGTAAAGGAATATGATAGCTAGCAGGTCTAGGGCTCCATCCATACAACTCCTGATCAAGAGAGCTACTTTACTTCCAAAAACACAAGATTCCAAACAAGGAGTGTGTTGTCCTGTCTATGGTCATTATTCTTGGGCCAGGAAGAAGTTGTGTTACAGCCTGGATCTCATGCCCTATCTCTTTGTGAAGAGGGGCTTGGAGTGGGGCTGGAAGCTGGGCACTACTATTAGCAAGAAAGGTAAAGACTGGGCAGATAGAACAGGTATGCACTGACTTGATCCATGAACTTGTGGACATGGTCTTCACTGGGCTAGAATTGAAGGACCAATATAGTTGTGTTCCTTTCTGGATGTTTTAGAAGAGAATCTGTTTACTTGCCTTTCCCAGCTGCTAGAGGCTGCATCCCTTGACTCATGGTTCTCTTCCATCTTCAAAGCGAGTAATGTTGCATCTCTGACCCTTCTTCTGTAGTCATAGCTCCCCTTAGCCCTCAGCTGGGAAGGATTCTCTGCTTTTAAGGACACATGTGATTGTATTGGACCCACCTGAAGAGACCAGGCTACTGTCCTCATTTTAAAGCCTTAATCACAACAGCAAAATCTCTTTCACTGTCTAATATTCCCAGGTTCTGAGAATTAGGACATGGACATCTCTGGGGGGCTGTTACTCAGCCTACCACAGTTTGTTAATAATAGAATCTAAATAAGGTGTTGTCCATTGTATTTGGTAGTATGTCTAGATTTCTCTTAATCTCTAATATCTCCCCTATGCCATTTTCTTTAAAATGATGCTGTCTCTTTAAGTGTAGAAATTTTAAAGTGAGGGAAATAGATCGCTTGGCCTCTCNCTCATCAGTGGGGAGAGTTGTTATCTGAGAGTCAATTGGCTGCTTCCCAAGAGGCCTCAGGAGATTACTTGGGAGAATTATTAGTAGTTGCCGAGCGGGAGCTACGCTCGGCAACGACAGACACCACCGCATGGGAGGCCCACGTGGACCAAAGAACAAAGACGAATGAAAATAGAGAAATGAAAGACCAATAGAAGTGGCCCACCCGCTCCTCTTCCTCCCCAACCCGACTCCCGCAAAAATAAATAAATAAATAAATCTTTAAAAAAAAAAAAAAAAAAAAAAAAAAAAACCTCAGTGTGTAAAGGAATATGATAGCTAGCAGGTCTAGGGCTCCATCCATACAACTCCTGATCAAGAGAGCTACTTTACTTCCAAAAACACAAGATTCCAAACAAGGAGTGTGTTGTCCTGTCTATGGTCATTATTCTTGGGCCAGGAAGAAGTTGTGTTACAGCCTGGATCTCATGCCCTATCTCTTTGTGAAGAGGGGCTTGGAGTGGGGCTGGAAGCTGGGCACTACTATTAGCAAGAAAGGTAAAGACTGGGCAGATAGAACAGGTATGCACTGACTTGATCCATGAACTTGTGGACATGGTCTTCACTGGGCTAGAATTGAAGGACCAATATAGTTGTGTTCCTTTCTGGATGTTTTAGAAGAGAATCTGTTTACTTGCCTTTCCCAGCTGCTAGAGGCTGCATCCCTTGACTCATGGTTCTCTTCCATCTTCAAAGCGAGTAATGTTGCATCTCTGACCCTTCTTCTGTAGTCATAGCTCCCCTTAGCCCTCAGCTGGGAAGGATTCTCTGCTTTTAAGGACACATGTGATTGTATTGGACCCACCTGAAGAGACCAGGCTACTGTCCTCATTTTAAAGCCTTAATCACAACAGCAAAATCTCTTTCACTGTCTAATATTCCCAGGTTCTGAGAATTAGGACATGGACATCTCTGGGGGGCTGTTACTCAGCCTACCACAGTTTGTTAATAATAGAATCTAAATAAGGTGTTGTCCATTGTATTTGGTAGTATGTCTAGATTTCTCTTAATCTCTAATATCTCCCCTATGCCATTTTCTTTAAAATGATGCTGTCTCTTTAAGTGTAGAAATTTTAAAGTGAGGGAAATAGATCGCTTGGCCTCTCTCTCATCAGTGGGGAGAGTTGTTATCTGAGAGTCAATTGGCTGCTTCCCAAGAGGCCTCAGGAGATTACTTGGGAGAATTATTATAGTTGAGTTTGATTTGCAGCATGGCAGGCTCAGAAACTGATCTCATCAACAAATGGCGCACATCCATCTCTTGGGGTGACTCGGACTCACAGAAACCAAGTTCATAAGACCATTGTGTGTAAATGGGTGCCAGTTTATAGATCTAAAGTAAAACCTGCATTGTGTGGCCAGCAAATTCTTCCCTTCTCTAGGCATTGGGGAACTGAAACATTTTATGAGAGTGAACAAAAATTTGGGGAGTTACATGAGTGCTTTACCTAGAGCATCCAGTAAGATGAGGTTAGGGCTGATATTGAAACAAGGGAAAATGGCTCCCTGATGCTTGAAACAATATAGAGAGGTGTGTTGCCTCAGGATCCACCTTCGAAACTGCCTTGTGGGACTTCCCTGTTGATCCAGTGGTTAAGATTTTGCTTTCTAACATAGGGGGTATGAGTTCAAACCCTGGTTGGGGAGCTGAAAACCAACTAGCTGATGTTTTGATTTATCAGACAAGTATTTGGCCAAAAAACCCCCATAAAAGCAATATTGTGGGCTTCCCTGGTGGTTGAGTGGGTAAGGAGCCTGCCTTGCAGTGCAAGGGGCGCCGGTTTGATCCCTGGCCTAGGAAGACCGCACATGCCACGGAGCTGCTGGACCCGTGTGTCCAATTACGAGCTGGCGCTCTGGAGTGCATGCACCCAGAGCCGGTGCTCAATGAGAGAGGTCACTGCAATGGGAGGTCCACACAGGCCAAAGAATAAATATGGGTGAAAATAAATACATTAAAAAAAAAAAAAACTAATAAAAGAGGCCAAAAATTTTTTAAAAAGCAATATTGTAACAAATTCAGTAAAGACTTTAAA
The DNA here is from genome assembly GCA_022376925.1 of Tragulus kanchil. NCBI lineage: Eukaryota > Metazoa > Chordata > Mammalia > Artiodactyla > Tragulidae > Tragulus > Tragulus kanchil. The sequence goes on from JAIOJX010000024.1 coordinate 140,391,548, forward strand.
AATGCCCCCTCATCAAAAAAAAAAAAAAAATCTTAAGGAAAAAAAAGACTGCCTTGTTACTGACACTTGGCTTGAGTTTCCACTTCCCTTGACAATACCTATCCAGGTATTATCTCTTTGTCAGCTTTAAGGTGACTGTGTATTTCTACTCTAATTAGTTTAAATATCCAACTCAGAGATAGTTCAGAGGGCAATTTTCTTTGTAAATTTTTCAGGCAAGCTTCTGAGTTGAACCTAAGAACTGACAACACTGAGCATTGTGCCTGACAATTAAGAAGTTTTCAAGAGTTCCCCCTGTGTCCCAGAACATACCCAATTTTCTAGGCCTGATTTTCTTAGGGCCTCTGTACTTCCCTTCTCACCGCAAATAGAGACTGAGGGCGGATGACCAGTGAGCAAGGTGTTAAGTGCGTTACTGAGATTTCTACTTTTCCTGACTCCTGTTGACGGCGACATCAGCTAGTCAGACTGTTATGCTGTGGGATAGGATCAAGGAAAATGTTTTTATGTATCAGACAAGTATTCATCAAGTACCTATTATACTTGAGGCATAGCACAGATACCATTTTACTATATGGGATCTGGATAAGTGAGATTCTAAAGTTACAGAAATAAAGGAGCAGATTTCTTGTATGTTGCCAGTAGATAAGAGTTTCAGTTTGAACTTTTGTATAAAGTCCCAATTCACATGTTATTCGTAGCACTGAGACTGCCATGCACATGCTCGCTGTATTCTACTTACACAGAAAGCCTGGTAAACTCTTGTGAAATCCTTGGGTGTGTTCTTTAAAATAGGAAGAACAATAGCTAAAACATACATCATTTTGTCATTTGTTTTGACCATTTTAGATATATAAAAATTTATTAGAAAAGAGCCTGCTTAGTTACAGAACAAACTCTAATACTATACTTAATTTTTCTGAAGTTCAGTTTTTATAAGTATTTGGAGGGCACATGAACTTATAATAAGATACCTACTTAGATTTTGGTGAATCCCTGCTTTGCTTCAATTTTTATAGCAAGTCTACTAAACATGGTCTCAAGCTTATTATTAGAAACTTGCTAACTTTATCCTGAACCACCCATCTGAAATTACAATGCTTAGTGTTGCTTTATGTATTTGTAAGGGAGCAAAATTTTCCACCCTAAAATGTATCTCTCTGGTATGAGGATTATTTTAGACTGATTATTTTTGAAGAAACGAAAGACTGGGAAAGTGCTTTTTACCTCCCCCTTGACTACGTGGAGGAATTTAAAGGGCCTGGTCCAGGAAGAGCACTGTTCACTGGAGATGTCTACACAGTATGGGCTAACTGTGGTAGGGGGAGCTTTACAGGGCCTGGAGACCCAAGTGTGCTTTGTGTCCCACTGTCTCTGCATGACCCAGCAGACATTTGTTTACCAAACATTCTCCATCTTCCTGTAAATTGTTTTCTTTCCATTTGAAGTCCCAAACCCATAGCCCCTTCTCTTTCTCAGAGAGAGCATATAAGCCTTAACTGTCTAGCTCGGTTTTGGGCCTCATATTCTTACGGAACCCCCATACGTAAGTAATTTCAGTTCATTTTTTTCTCGTGTTAACCTGCTTTGCGTAAATTTAGTTATTAGGCCAACCAAGAGAAGTCAAGGAGAGTAGTTGGGGGAAATTTGTACCTCCCCAACAGTTGGTGTAATCAGGTGTACTGGCTGGAAATTTTTTTCCCAAACTGCTAGAGATGAAGAGATCTTGGGACCTCTGACAAAAAACCAGCAGGAGGTAAATATTCTAACCATGGCAGCCTCCAAGATCTCTTCTGCAGGGTCCAGTAAAATCGAAAGTGGTGAGAGCCTTTTTTCTCTATTTCTAAGTTTAGATTAGCAGGAGAAAATAATTTGTAGATCAAGTCCCTTGGGTATAACGACTCTGTTAAAAATTTGGTAACTAAGTACTCTCAGTTTTTGTTGATCCTCTTTCTCCCAGAGGTGGTCACTGTTTTTATTTGTCTGTTGTGTCGTTTGTCTTGTTCTAGGATTTTTTGATTTTTTAAATTTTGGCCTGCTTAGTTACAGAACAAACTCTAATACTATACTTAATTTTTCTGAAGTTCAGTTTTTATAAGTATTTGGAGGGCACATGAACTTATAATAAGATACCTACTTAGATTTTGGTGAATCCTGCTTTGCTTCAATTTTTATAGCAAGTCTACTAAACATGGTCTCAAGCTTATTATTAGAAACTTGCTAACTTTATCCTGAACCACCCATCTGAAATTACAATGCTTAGTGTTGCTTTATGTATTTGTAAGGGAGCAAAATTTTCCACCCTAAAATGTATCTCTCTGGTATGAGGATTATTTTAGACTGATTATTTTTGAAGAAACGAAAGACTGGGAAAGTGCTTTTTACCTCCCCCTTGACTACGTGGAGGAATTTAAAGGGCCTGGTCCAGGAAGAGCACTGTTCACTGGAGATGTCTACACAGTATGGGCTAACTGTGGTAGGGGGAGCTTTACAGGGCCTGGAGACCCAAGTGTGCTTTGTGTCCCACTGTCTCTGCATGACCCAGCAGACATTTGTTTACCAAACATTCTCCATCTTCCTGTAAATTGTTTTCTTTCCATTTGAAGTCCCAAACCCATAGCCCCTTCTCTTTCTCAGAGAGAGCATATAAGCCTTAACTGTCTAGCTCGGTTTTGGGCCTCATATTCTTACGGAACCCCCATACGTAAGTAATTTCAGTTCATTTTTTTCTCGTGTTAACCTGCTTTGCGTAAATTTAGTTATTAGGCCAACCAAGAGAAGTCAAGGAGAGTAGTTGGGGGAAATTTGTACCTCCCCAACAGTTGGTGTAATCAGGTGTACTGGCTGGAAATTTTTTTCCCAAACTGCTAGAGATGAAGAGATCTTGGGACCTCTGACAAAAACCAGCAGGAGGTAAATATTCTAACCATGGCAGCCTCCAAGATCTCTTCTGCAGGGTCCAGTAAAATCGAAAGTGGTGAGAGCCTTTTTTCTCTATTTCTAAGTTTAGATTAGCAGGAGAAAATAATTTGTAGATCAAGTCCCTTGGGTATAACGACTCTGTTAAAAATTTGGTAACTAAGTACTCTCAGTTTTTGTTGATCCTCTTTCTCCCAGAGGTGGTCACTGTTTTTATTTGTCTGTTGTGTCGTTTGTCTTGTTCTAGGTCTTAAGAGCTTGGCTTTATGACCAGTGAGAATGTTCTCTCTGGTCTCCACCAGCAAGAAGGTGCATGTATTGGCATGTATTTGGCAGTCAATCAAATAGACTGGGATTCTGAGCAGCTGTAGCCTGTTGGTCAGAAGCCAAGGTAACAGCCTAGCCTTGCTGCTGGCTTCTCTTTTTCCATCTCTGCTAACAGTCAGGGTCACAGCCTATAAGGAGCCTTTGTCTTCTCAACCTTCGTTGTTTTGTTAGTGCTGAAAAGAGTCCAATTCCAGTAGCACATACCTGGTGTCACAGATTAGTGGGTCTTTGACTGGAGGCATTTCTTGTCCTCTTGAGAAACTAGTGACCCTGCAGTATAGCATTCTCACCACCTGTGATAACAGAGGCCTTTGCTTTCTTGATAAACTCTGGGAGTGAACTTTCTGTGTCTTATGAGGGCTACATTCTTTGTGTCTCTTGCATTTTTGGTTAAGTCATAAAAACGCTTATTGGTTTGAGTCATATTTGAGATTAATAATAGATCCTACTCATCGAAGGCCAGATAATGGATCCTTTGAATTGGCTATATTTTATTTTATTTATTTATTTTTATTGGTCACACAGGGTTCTTATTGCTAGGTGAGGGATTTCTCTAGTTGCAGGGAGTAGGGGCTACTATTTGTTGCAGTGCATGAACTTCTCATCATGGTGGCTTCTCTTGTTGAGGAGCATAAGCTCAGAGCTTGGGCTCGGTAGTTGTGGTGCATGGGCTTAGCTGCCCAGAGGCATGTGGAATCTTCCCAGACCAGGGATAGAACCTTTGTCCTTGGCATTGTCAGGCAGATTCTAAACCATCAGATCACCAGGGAAGTCCTGAATTGGCTGTATTTTAAAAGGACAAATTTTAGCGAGCTCTCACTCAAAAACCAAATTTAAAAGTGGGTTAAAAAAATATACATATATATTGGGCTTCCCTGGTGGTCCAGTGGGTAAAGAGTCCACCTTGCACTGCAAGGGGCACCAGTTCGTACCCTGGCCTGGGAAGATCCCATGTGCCACAGAGCAGCTGGACCAGTGTGTCCAATTAGGAGTCAGCGCTCTAGAGCTCATGTGCCCAGAGCTGATGTTCTGCAACAAGAGAGGCCACTGCAATGGGAGGTCCACACAGGCCAAAGAATAAAAATAGATGAAAATAAATAAATAAACAATAAAAGAGGCCAAAAATTGAAAGAAAAGAAAACATATATAATGGCTACTTTCAGGGACTCCCTTAATAAGATGGAAGGACAAAAATTAGGGCAAAAATCAAAATCTGCTCAGATTCCTTCTTACTTGCTTTCAGATATTTGCAGATATAAAAAATTAGGACATCCTAGACCTTAGAAAAAGAGGAAAAAAGAAAGAAGAACTATTTGGAAATTAGGGGGACAAAACATTAAATGACTATAAATTATAGTCCTAGAAACCACAAATAGCTACAAAAAATGGCTGAACAAAAATGTGGGTTTGATGTTCATTGCAGCTCTCTATACAATAACTAGAACATGAAAGCAGCCTAGATGTCCATCGATGAATGAATGGATAAAGAAGCTGTGGTACAGGGCTTCCCTGGTGGTCCAATGAGTAGGGACACCGCCTTGCAGTGCAAGGGGCGCCAGTTTGATCCCTGGCCTGGGAAGATCCCATGTGCTGCAGAGCAGCTGTACCGATGTGTCCAATTACCCAGCCAGAGCTCTGGAGTGCATGCGCCCAGAGCCGGTGCTCTGCGACAACAGAGGCCACTGCGATGGGAGGCCCACGCAGGCCAAAGAACAAAGACAGATGAAAATAGATAAATGAAAGACCAAAAGAAGTGGCCCCCCTGCCTCCCCCCACCCCAAGAAAAGAGAAGCTCTGGTACATATATACAATGGAATACTACTCAGCTGTAAGAAGAAATGCAGAAGAATTAGTCCTACTGAGGTGACTGGGTCTAGAACCTATCATAAAAAGTGAAGTAAGTCAAAAAGAGAAAGACAAGTACAGTATACTAACTCATATATATGGAATCTAGTAAAAGGGTAATGATAACACACAGTGAATCCATGGAAAAACAGAGAATAGACGTATGGACATTGTGAGGAATGAATAGTGGGTGGGAGGCAAAAGGAGTAACATGGAAACCTATACTATTATAAGTGGAAAAGATAGCTAGTGTCATTGTGCTGAGGGAATAGGGGTTCCTACGAGGGCTAGGTGCAACAGCCTGGAGGGTGGGATGGAGGGCGCTGGGATGGCGGAGGCGGACTACCCAGGGCTAGGGAAAAAAAAATAAATAAACAATAAAAGAGGCCAAAAATTGAAAGAAAAGAAAACATATATAATGGCTACTTTCAGGGACTCCCTTAATAAGATGGAAGGACAAAAATTAGGGCAAAAATCAAAATCTGCTCAGATTCCTTCTTACTTGCTTTCAGATATTTGCAGATATAAAAAATTAGGACATCCTAGACCTTAGAAAAAGAGGAAAAAAGAAAGAAGAACTATTTGGAAATTAGGGGGACAAAACATTAAATGACTATAAATTATAGTCCTAGAAACCACAAATAGCTACAAAAAATGGCTGAACAAAAATGTGGGTTTGATGTTCATTGCAGCTCTCTATACAATAACTAGAACATGAAAGCAGCCTAGATGTCCATCGATGAATGAATGGATAAAGAAGCTGTGGTACAGGGCTTCCCTGGTGGTCCAATGAGTAGGGACACCGCCTTGCAGTGCAAGGGGCGCCAGTTTGATCCCTGGCCTGGGAAGATCCCATGTGCTGCAGAGCAGCTGTACCGATGTGTCCAATTACCCAGCCAGAGCTCTGGAGCGCATGCGCCCAGAGCCGGTGCTCTGCGACAACAGAGGCCACTGCGATGGGAGGCCCACGCAGGCCAAAGAACAAAGACAGATGAAAATAGATAAATGAAAGACCAAAAGAAGTGGCCCGCCCTCCCCCCCCACCCCAAGAAAAGAGAAGCTCTGGTACATATATACAATGGAATACTACTCAGCTGTAAGAAGAAATGCAGAAGAATTAGTCCTACTGAGGTGACTGGGTCTAGAACCTATCATAAAAAGTGAAGTAAGTCAAAAAGAGAAAGACAAGTACAGTATACTAACTCATATATATGGAATCTAGTAAAAGGGTAATGATAACACACAGTGAATCCATGGAAAAACAGAGAATAGACGTATGGACATTGTGAGGAATGAATAGTGGGTGGGAGGCAAAAGGAGTAACATGGAAACCTATACTATTATAAGTGGAAAAGATAGCTAGTGTCATTGTGCTGAGGGAATAGGGGTTCCTACGAGGGCTAGGTGCAACAGCCTGGAGGGGTGGGATGGAGGGGGCGCTGGGATGGCGGAGGGGACCAGGGATATGCATATGAGTGACCTCGGAATGTGTGTGTCTGTGAACAACAAAACTCTGTAAAAACTTTAAGAAAAAGAAAATTAAATTAAAAAAAAATCTGGGTTTGTATCCCATTTGCAGCTAGATACAGCTAGACAGAGAATGTGGGTTATGAGACTTCCTAGTGATTCACAGAGCTGCAAAGAATTGGACACAATTTAGCAACTGAACAACAGTAAGAACAAATGGTCCACTGGTTAAGGCTCTGCGCTTCCAGTGCAAGGGTTTCGGGTTATGATACCTTGTTGGGGTGCAGAATTAAGATCCTACATGCTGTGCAGCATGGCCAAAACATTATATACATATAAAAAGAAAATGTGAGTTACACTCCATTTGTGAGGAGGGTCCCAGCAAACTGCTGCCAGTCCTCAAGGAAATTACAAATAGGATGACAGTGGGCATTAGATAAGGTCATTTTAAAAGTGTAATCTGGGAACATACATATCTGTAAACAACAAAACTCTGTAAAAGTTAAAGGCAAAATAAAGGTTTAAAAAATAATAAAATTAAAAAAAATAAAAAAATAAAAGTGTACTTAAAAGCAAAGGCTTCCAAATCAAAGAAATAGAATTGGATGCCTGTTATAATTGCAATGCAGACGCTGCCAAGAGTCCTCCAAATTCCAAAATAGCTGCATTGAAAGATTTGTTGTAAAAGGCATAAATAAGATGGGAGGCCACTAATCTGAGTGAATTTGTAATCATAACTCAAATTCAAAGCATAATAGGAAATTTTTAAGGCCTTCTCCCCTAAGCTAAAAGTACCCAGATAGAAAGAAAAGCATTGCCACATAAGTGGATGGGCATGTCATTCCTATGATAAGCGTCTCACTGATGTCTCTCAAAAGGTTTATACGCATTCTAGCCTTAGAAAATCAAACTCCTTGGAGGAAATTGCCTTCCTTCCCTGTGCCTTTGGGATGTAAATGTTCTACAAATTCAAGGAGAGAACTTTTTTTTTTTAAAGATTTTAATTTTATTTATTTGAGGGGGGTGGGGTGGGGAGGGAGAGGAGCAGGCGGGCCACTTCTATTGGTCTTTCATTTGTCCAGTTTCATCCATCTTTGTTCTTTTGGCCCGTGTGGGCCTCCCATCGCAATGGCCTCTGTTGTCGAAGAGCGCTGGCTCTGGGCGCATGCGCTCCAGAGCTCCGGCTCAGTAATTGGACACTTTGGTCCAGCCGCTCCGCGGCACGTGGGATCTTCCCAGACCAGGGATGGAACCGGCGCCCCTTGCAGTGCAAGATGGTGTCCTTACCCACTGGACCACCAGGGAAGCCCAGAAAGAACTTTTTAAATTATAGTATAGTTGATCTACAATGTTGTGTTAAGTTTCTGCGGTACAACCAAATGTTCTATGTATGCAATATATACATTCTTTTTCATTATGGTTCATTATAAGATATTGAGTATAATTCCCTGTGCTATACAGTAGGACATTTTTGATTATCTAATTTATGTATAGTAGCTTGTGTCTGCTAATCCTAGACTTCTAATTTTTCTCTCCTACTTCCTTTCCCCTTCGGTAACCATAAGTTTGATTTCTATGTCTGTGAATCTTTTTCTGTTTTGTAAACAAATTCATTTGTTTCATGTTTTAGATTCCACATGTAAATTTTATCATATGGCATATATATGTCTTCCTCTGTCTGATTTATTTCAATTAGTATAATAGTCTCTATGTCCAACCATGTTATTGCAAATGGAATTACTACATTTTTTATGGCTGAGTAGTGTAGTATTCACCCCAATATATAGGAATTACAGGCAATTCTAATGGTAAGTTCTCAGCTTGACTGGTCTCAGAGGCATTTAAAAGTCCGTAAATTCATTTTCAAATTCAAAGCATAATAGGAAATTTTAAGGCCTTCTCCCTAAGTTTCCTAGAAAGAAAAGCATTGCCACATAAGTGGATGGGCATGTCATTCCTATGATAAGCGTCTCACTGATGTCTCTCAAAAGGTTTATACGCATTCTAGCCTTAGAAAATCAAACTCCTTGGAGGAAATTGCCTTCCTTCCCTGTGCCTTTGGGATGTAAATGTTCTACAAATTCAAGGAGAGAACTTTTTTTTTTTAAAGATTTTAATTTTATTTATTTGAGGGGGGTGGGGTGGGGAGGGAGAGGAGCAGGCGGGCCACTTCTATTGGTCTTTCATTTGTCCAGTTTCATCCATCTTTGTTCTTTTGGCCCGTGTGGGCCTCCCATCGCGGTGGCCTCTGTTGTCGCAGAGTGCCGGCTCTGGGCGCATGCGCTCCAGAGCTCCGGCTCGGTAATTGGACACATTGGTCCAGCCGCTCCGCGGCACGTGGGATCTTCCCAGGCCAGAGATCGAACCGGTGCCCCTTGCAGTGCAAGATGGTGTCCTTACCCACTGGACCACCAGGGAAGCCCAGAAAGAACTTTTTAAATTATAGTATAGTTGATCTACAATGTTGTGTTAAGTTTCTGCGGTACAACCGAATGTTCTATGTATGCAATATATACATTCTTTTTCATTATGGTTCATTATAAGATATTGAGTATAATTCCCTGTGCTATACAGTAGGACATTTTTGATTATCTAATTTATGTATAGTAGCTTGTGTCTGCTAATCCTAGACTTCTAATTTTTCTCTCTCCTACTTCCTTTCCCCTTCGGTAACCATAAGTTTGATTTCTATGTCTGTGAATCTTTTTCTGTTTTGTAAACAAATTCATTTGTTTCATGTTTTAGATTCCACATGTAAATTTTATCATATGGCATATATATGTCTTCCTCTGTCTGATTTATTTCAATTAGTATAATAGTCTCTATGTCCAACCATGTTATTGCAAATGGAATTACTACATTTTTTATGGCTGAGTAGTGTAGTATTCACCCCAATATATAGGAATTACAGGCAATTCTAATGGTAAGTTCTCAGCTTGACTGGTCTCAGAGGCATTTAAAAGTCCAGTCTTAAATTCCATATAAAAATTTTCAACAAAGCAGGTTAGGAGGGCCTACATGGTCAATTTCTATTCTTACTGTATTCAAGTAGATAAACAGGCCAAGTTTATTGAAACTAAACTTATTTTGCAAACAATTTGATGTTAAATTGTCTATCTTTGGTTAAAAATGAGGGTGATTTTAGAGAGAAAAATTATGTCTTAGTAATACACTATGGATATTAGGTTCTAATACTGTCCATTGTCTTTGACATTTGTTTTATATCTATAAACTGGACTAGATCCTCGGTTTCCTTATATCCAGCTACAACTCTCTGAACTAGTGTCTGAATTTTTCCATACTTTTCATTTGGAGTTATTAAAACCTGCCCTTTTTCCCGAAGTCCTGCAAACTAAAACTGCAAAACTTGATATAACTTCAGAGAAATCACCACAGTTGCTCATGTTTAGAAAATCTTTTCTGTACCTCTTGCTGTGTGAGCCGCTCAGAAGGTTTACCAGTATACTTGATGACATCACCAAAGACATTTAAATCACAAACCAGGAAAATCTATTGAATTGTCACTGCCTGCCCTAGTCCATCTGAGTATACTTTGAGCCAGACATCTAGAAATCTCCACTGGCTGCCTTCATGTCCCAGGAGCTAGGATTATGTGTCTGCTCCAATCGTTAACCATTCTTTTTATTTTTTCACCATAGAAATGCCTTATTAAATGCATGATTGCTTCCATCACAGCCCTGATTTGGGGATCCCACCTGCATCACCTCCTCCTGAAATGATTTAAAGGTAGGACTGCAGAGAAGCAAAACTTGCCACCCTAAAATGTTTCTTTTTGTCATGAGCATTATTTTAGGTCAAGTATTTTTAAGAAACAGTTGACTCAGGAAGGCTTTTTTTTTTTTTAGCCTCCACTTTAACTGCCTAAAGAACTTATTTAAAGGCCTGGTCCTAGAAGAGCACTATCACTGGAGATGGGTACAGAGGATGGGCTCAGTGTGGTAAGGGGAGCTCGGCAGGGCCTGAAGACCAGTGTCTTCTTTGTGTCCCGCTTTCTCTGCATGGCCCAGGAAACATTTGTTTACCAAACATTTCATATCTTCCTGTAAATTGCTGCCCTCCCATTTGGCATCCCAACCCCCAACCCCTAACCCCTTCTCCTTCCCTCAGATGGTATATAAGTCTCAATTGACTAAGGTGGTTTGGGGCCTCCTAGTCTTATGGAGGCCCCATACATAGGTTATGCTTGTGCTCAGGTATTCAATCATGTCTGACTCTTTGTGACCCATGGATTGTAGCCCATCAGGCTTCTCTGTTCAAGGTATTTTCCAGGCGAGAATACTGGAATGGGTTGCCATTTCCTCCTCCAGGGGATCTTCTAGACTCAGGGATAAAACCTATGTCTCCTGCATCTCCCTCAGTGGATTCTTTACCACTATGCCACCTGGGAAATTCCACCGTATGTAGGTAATTCAGTTCATTTTTTTTCCCTCTTAATCTGTCCTGTGTCAATATTATTATTGAACCCCCACACTTCCAAAAAACTCAAGAAGAATAGGGGGAAGATTTTCTCATTACTAACTTATTATTAACATTCCCTAATACACAGTTTCTAGTTTTTAAAAAATGTTGACCTATTTCAATGACTTTATTTAAATAGGTTGAGTGTTTCTTTCTTTCCAAAACTTTAAATTTATTTCTGTTTTCACTATAACGTCTAGATATTTACTTCACCTTCTTGTTTCAAAATAAAAAAGATATACTTTTATCTTTTTATGTTGGAACGAGAAGGTTCTTTACTAGGTTCAACCATCCACATACAATTTTAGCTTTTATTTAGGAGTGTGGAGAGGAGCTCTGGTGGATGGGATATTCTAACTTTATAATCTTTTCACTTGTTTGAAGGAGAAGCAGCAATGGCTGTACTCTGTTCTCCCAGAGCCCAGGCACTGCTGGCTCTAAAGCACGCAGCTCTGTGATGTGTGTATGAGTGTGCATTCTAATGAGAGTAGAACTTTTAAAACAAATTTCCTTACACCCACTGATCTTCCCCCGAACAGTTGGAGGCAAGATTTCTTAGGTTTGTACTCAACTTCCTTTCTACTTTTAGGGAAAAACTAAAAACGTTTACTCTCCCTTTTGAAAGTAAGATTTGAGCCTCAGATTAAAAGGAGTCCGCCTTAGCCCATAGGCTTGAGTCACAAGGCATCATGAAATCATCCGGTCGAGTTAGAAGCTGCATTTTCAAATGGCGCTAAGCCTCGTTACTGATCCAGAGACGGCAGTGTAAATATTTGGTGAATGACTGAGGCAGTACCTGGGGACTAAGGACAGCCCTTCATCTAAGAAAGCCTTTCCTTTCTGAACAGTTCTCTGCTTTGCAGCAACTAGAGTGAAAGACAAGAAGATCTAATCTTAACCCCATACATAGGTTATGCTTGTGCTCAGGTATTCAATCATGTCTGACTCTTTGTGACCCATGGATTGTAGCCCATCAGGCTTCTCTGTTCAAGGTATTTTCCAGGCGAGAATACTGGAATGGGTTGCCATTTCCTCCTCCAGGGGATCTTCTAGACTCAGGGATAAAACCTATGTCTCCTGCATCTCCCTCAGTGGATTCTTTACCACTATGCCACCTGGGAAATTCCACCGTATGTAGGTAATTCAGTTCATTTTTTTTCCCTCTTAATCTGTCCTGTGTCAATATTATTATTGAACCCCCACACTTCCAAAAAACTCAAGAAGAATAGGGGGAAGATTTTCTCATTACTAACTTATTATTAACATTCCCTAATACACAGTTTCTAGTTTTTAAAAAATGTTGACCTATTTCAATGACTTTATTTAAATAGGTTGAGTGTTTCTTTCTTTCCAAAACTTTAAATTTATTTCTGTTTTCACTATAACGTCTAGATATTTACTTCACCTTCTTGTTTCAAAATAAAAAAGATATACTTTTATCTTTTTATGTTGGAACGAGAAGGTTCTTTACTAGGTTCAACCATCCACATACAATTTTAGCTTTTATTTAGGAGTGTGGAGAGGAGCTCTGGTGGATGGGATATTCTAACTTTATAATCTTTTCACTTGTTTGAAGGAGAAGCAGCAATGGCTGTACTCTGTTCTCCCAGAGCCCAGGCACTGCTGGCTCTAAAGCACGCAGCTCTGTGATGTGTGTATGAGTGTGCATTCTAATGAGAGTAGAACTTTTAAAACAAATTTCCTTACACCCACTGATCTTCCCCCGAACAGTTGGAGGCAAGATTTCTTAGGTTTGTACTCAACTTCCTTTCTACTTTTAGGGAAAAACTAAAAACGTTTACTCTCCCTTTTGAAAGTAAGATTTGAGCCTCAGATTAAAAGGAGTCCGCCTTAGCCCATAGGCTTGAGTCACAAGGCATCATGAAATCATCCGGTCGAGTTAGAACCTGCATTTTCAAATGACGCTAAGCCTAGTTACTGATCCAGAGACGGCAGTGTAAATATTTGGTGAATGACTGAGGCAGTACCTGGGGACTAAGGACAGCCCTTCATCTAAGAAAGCCTTATCCTTTCTGAACAGTTCTCTGCTTTGCAGCAACTAGAGTGAAAGACAAGAAGATCTAATCTTAACCAGTGTGGCTGAGTGTAAAAGGAAAGGTGATATCTTAGGCTAATAGCTATTAAGGTTGTCGTGTACACCTTGATGTTCCAGTAGGAAGCACATGTATAGTCAATGCATTTATCAGGATACAAGTAGTAAGATGTACCAGGGGGTTTATTTCAGTGCCGGGTTCCTTTCTTCCTCCCACCCACCTTTTCTGGAAATATAATGCTTGTGCACTGCTTCCACTAATTCTGATTACTATTTACTAAAAACTTAGATGCAAATAACACTGCGCCTTAGGGCGCAGTCCCTCTTATTCCCTCTGCCTTAACAGAATGAAGTATTTTCTTCAAGCTAAAATTTCCAGTTATTACACAGTGGGGCAAAGTACATAAAGAAGGTTTTAAGATTCAGAGTTCTTAGAATCTTGACTCTGCTACCTATCAGCTGTTGGATGACCTTGGGTGAGTTATTTCCCTTAAGCTCTAAAATGGTAGTAAGGGAGATTGTGAGGCTTTGAGAACAAACACAGCACATTTTACTTTTTACTTGATGAACTTCATGAATACCCAACCCAATCTAGTGCCAGAAGGTCAGGTTCTTCCTTTTTGTATAGCACTCTGCCCCTGATAGGTGGTAAATGTGTTTCAGATTGTTCTTGATTAGTAATTCTTTCGAGATTTAGATGAAGGTTTAAATGATGCTGGTTGTTCTAATGAGAGTAGAACTTTTAAAACAAATTTCCTTACACCCACTGATCTTCCCCCGAACAGTTGGAGGCAAGATTTCTTAGGTTTGTACTCAACTTCCTTTCTACTTTTAGGGAAAAACTAAAAACGTTTACTCTCCCTTTTGAAAGTAAGATTTGAGCCTCAGATTAAAAGGAGTCCGCCTTAGCCCATAGGCTTGAGTCACAAGGCATCATGAAATCATCCGGTCGAGTTAGAACCTGCATTTTCAAATGACGCTAAGCCTAGTTACTGATCCAGAGACGGCAGTGTAAATATTTGGTGAATGACTGAGGCAGTACCTGGGGACTAAGGACAGCCCTTCATCTAAGAAAGCCTTGTCCTTTCTGAACAGTTCTCTGCTTTGCAGCAACTAGAGTGAAAGACAAGAAGATCTAATCTTAACCAGTGTGGCTGAGTGTAAAAGGAAAGGTGATATCTTAGGCTAATAGCTATTAAGGTTGTCGTGTACACCTTGATGTTCCAGTAGGAAGCACATGTATAGTCAATGCATTTATCAGGATACAAGTAGTAAGATGTACCAGGGGGTTTATTTCAGTGCCGGGTTCCTTTCTTCCTCCCACCCACCTTTTCTGGAAATATAATGCTTGTGCACTGCTTCCACTAATTCTGATTACTATTTACTAAAAACTTAGATGCAATAACACTGCGCCTTAGGGCGCAGTCCCTCTTATTCCCTCTGCCTTATCAGAATGAAGTATTTTCTTCAAGCTAAAATTTCCAGTTATTACACAGTGGGGCAAAGTACATAAAGAAGGTTTTAAGATTCAGAGTTCTTAGAATCTTGACTCTGCTACCTATCAGCTGTTGGATGACCTTGGGTGAGTTATTTCCCTTAAGCTCTAAAATGGTAGTAAGGGAGATTGTGAGGCTTTGAGAACAAACACAGCACATTTTACTTTTTACTTGATGAACTTCATGAATACCCAACCCAATCTAGTGCCAGAAGGTCAGGTTCTTCCTTTTTTCGCTTATAGCACTCTGCCCCTAATAGGTGGTAAATGTGTTTCAGATTGTTCTTGATTAGTAATTCTTTCGAGATTTAGATGAAGGTTTAAATGATGCTGGTTGTTGCAGCTGCTGCTGTTGGAGAAGTAAAGTTGAAAAGAAGCTGGTTGTCAGGGAAATTATACTAGTAAAATAATCAACAGGCTATTTTCAAGATATATTTGCCCACCTTCGCATTGTATGCATTCTGTCAAGTTGTTGTCGCTCTTGTATTTAACATCCAGACCCTTTATTGTACAGTCACTAAGTCGTGTCCAATTCTTAGCGACCCCAGGGACTGTAGCAAGCCGGGCTTCCCTGTCCCTCACCATCTCCTGGAATTTGCTTAATCTCATGTCCATTGAGTCGGTGATGCCATGAAGACCCTGGGTAACACTAACGTGTTCACGTTTGTTTTTTGTCACTTATCATTGAGAGGGTTTTTAATAAAGATTGTCTTCCAGGAGTTAATCAATTAGGCAATTGAAGTTTGGAGTTAAGCTTCTGTGCTTAAAATGTTTTCCATCAATTTATTGAATATATTTCTTAGAAACTTTTCAAGTTATCGCTTTTATCTTGAATTGGCTCTCATTCTTCCTTTCCAGAAAAGTTTTTGATGTTTATTATCAGTTTCCTTTGCCACATTTTACTTACTTTGGGAGGCTCAGCTTATTCTTGGTTTTTAGCCTTGTGAGGACCAAGTTCTTACAAGTTTGTATTTGGTATTCTTTCCTGATTTCTAAGTGATTATACCCTTGAACGCTTAATTCAGTTTGGTTAAGCATCAGGTATATTTGTGGAATACCGTTTCACCTATAGGGTGAGCAATAGGTTTGCTGTCATGGGGCTGACTACCAAAGTGGGCAATGGAAACAGTGAGTGTGTTCAGTGTTAAATAACAAAAAACGCTTCAAGTGTCAATCAAGAAGGAGGTAATTAAACTGCAGGAGTTTTCAGGAAGTGGGACCTGGAAAAGAATAGAGAAGAGAACGTGGCAAGGTTATCCTTTATTAATCATGAGGGAGCAGTCGAGTCACTTGTAATGAGCAGACGACTCTGATTCGGAGGCGACAAGCCCCTCCGCCCTATTTCGGGACGCGGGGTCACGGGCCACTAAAGGATCTGCGTCCCAGCTGTCAGTCTCTCAAGCAGTCGCCGCGCCGGGTCTTCCTCCGAGTCCAGCTGAGCCTCGGAGCGCTAGCCGGGAGCCGGCCCGCCAGGCCGGCCGCCTCCGCGCCCCGGGCTGGGCCCTGCCCAGCCGACTCTCCCTTCGGCGCAGGCACCTGCCTGGCCGCCCCGCTCGGCGGGGTCCTGAGGCGCCTCGGGGAAGCGCGGCGATTGGCTGCGGCTCGGGGCTGGTGCTTGGCTCGGGCGCCGCTTGACAACCGCAGTGTGCGAGAGGCTGAGCCGAGGCGGTCGCCGGCTCGGGCGGGGCGGACGCGAGGAAGGCCGGACTGACGAGCTGATGGATTGACGCGCGGGCGGCAGCAGGCAGGACCGCCGCCGAGCGCAGACCGCCGCCCTCGCGCTCCCTCTGAGCCGCGCGCGGCGTTAATCAATTAGGCAATTGAAGTTTGGAGTTAAGCTTCTGTGCTTAAAATGTTTTCCATCAATTTATTGAATATATTTCTTAGAAACTTTTCAAGTTATCGCTTTTATCTTGAATTGGCTCTCATTCTTCCTTTCCAGAAAAGTTTTTGATGTTTATTATCAGTTTCCTTTGCCACATTTTACTTACTTTGGGAGGCTCAGCTTATTCTTGGTTTTTAGCCTTGTGAGGACCAAGTTCTTACAAGTTTGTATTTGGTATTCTTTCCTGATTTCTAAGTGATTATACCCTTGAACGCTTAATTCAGTTTGGTTAAGCATCAGGTATATTTGTGGAATACCGTTTCACCTATAGGGTGAGCAATAGGTTTGCTGTCATGGGGCTGACTACCAAAGTGGGCAATGGAAACAGTGAGTGTGTTCAGTGTTAAATAACAAAAAACGCTTCAAGTGTCAATCAAGAAGGAGGTAATTAAACTGCAGGAGTTTTCAGGAAGTGGGACCTGGAAAAGAATAGAGAAGAGAAAGTGGCAAGGTTGACTTCGTTATCCTTTATTAATCATGCGGGAGCAGTCGAGTCACTTGTAATGAGCAGACGACTCTGATTCGGAGGCGACAAGCCCCTCCGCCCTATTTCGGGACGCGGAGTCACGGGCCACTAAAGGATCTGCGTCCCAGCTGTCAGTCTCTAAGCAGTCGCCGCGCCGGGTCTTCCTCCGAGTCCAGCTGAGCCTCGGAGCGCTAGCCGGGAGCCGACCCGCCAGGCCGGCCGCCTCCGCGCCCCGGGCTGGGCCCTGCCCAGCCGACTCTCCCTTCGGCGCAGGCACTTGCCTGGCCGCCCCGCTCGGCGGGGTCCTGAGGCGCCTCGGGGAAGCGCGGCGATTGGCTGCGGCTCGGGGCTGGTGCTTGGCTCCGGCGCCGCTTGACAACCGCAGTGTGCGAGAGGCTGAGCCGAGGCGGTCGCCGGCTCGGGCGGGGCGGGCGCGAGGAAGGCCGGACTGACGAGCTGATGGATTGACGCGCGGGCGGCAGCAGGCAGGACCGCCGCCGAGCGCAGACCGCCGCCCTCGCGCTCCCTCTCCAGCCCAGAGCCCGCCGCGTCGGGGCCTCGTGCTCCGGCTCCCAGCCGCTGTCTCCTCCGCGGTTTCTCCGGGCTCGTCCCGGAGCTCGCAGGTGAGCGACTCCGGGAGGCAGAGGCGGGGTCGGGCTGCGCTGCACACCTCGGGTTGCCATGGTCACCCGTCGCCGCGGGTCACCAGCTGACAGGGCGGCGACCCCGGCGAGCCCAGGGGCGGTATTCGCGGCGCGGGAGAAGGGTTTCGGGTAGGCTGGGGTGCTGAGCGGGTGGCGACTGAGGTCGTGGGTGAGGCCCCGGCGCCGCCGGGTGGGAGCCAGGCCCCGACGAGAACCACACCTTTGCCCCGCTGCCGGCCCGGCTCTGGGGGCCAGGCGACGCCCCTCGCCCTGGCGCCGTCCGCCCCCGCGCAGTCAGCCGGCGCACGGCGGGTGCCCACCTCGCTGCTGCTCCGGGGCGGGAGGGCGGCTGACGACGCCGATTCTTTCTTCCTCGAGCCCCAGCCGAGGGGCGCGCTCGCGTCCCTTGCTGGGCGCGCCTTGGCCCGGAGGAGGGGAGGCGCTGCGGGGCCGGGGCAGCCCCGCGGGGGCCGGCTTGGGCCTTCCTGACGTCAGTGGTCAGTGGCTGCGGGCCTTTCGGGGTCTGGGCGGAGTCGGGGACTGGGGCCGCGGCTCGATTTGGAACTCTGGTTGGACCGGGGGCCCCGGGAGACCCCCAGCGTAGAAGACCCGAGAACCGGAGCTTGTAAAACTCGTCGGGTTAAGCCGCTTACTCAGGTTGGGGAGAAAGAGATTGGGGCTCCAGCTCTGGGGCGGGGGCGGGCAGGGGCAGCATTTGATCTGCACTTGATTTTTTTCTTCTTCTCTGTACCCAGACGTGCAGTCAGTAACCATGCATGGTGTCTGAGCAGAGCATTTTTGGCAACTTGGTTCTCTCTGCATAATGAAAGGAGAAGTCTTTGTTCCACCCAGATTCATAGGTTGTGATCCTAACACTTATTTCCCTCCCTTTGTTGCTGACTTCTTAAAATGCTTCAATAAGTTAATACACAGATTAACATGTAGGCTTGACTATGCTATAAATCTTTTTTTTTCCGCCCACACTAAATGCAAGTAGATTTTTTTTTTTGTCTCCAGTGTTGGCATGTGTTGCCTTGAAATTTTACTGTAACAGAAAGGAGGAACGCCTAAGAGCCCATTTTCCTTTATGTAGCATTTTCCTTGGTCTCATTTAGGAAGAAAACGTAATAAGCAATGTTTTGGGTGTTAGGTGTTAGTAGATAGATTAGATTGCTTCCACATAGGAAATAAAAATTATTATAGTTACCAGCCAATTAAGCCATAACAATATATTGTTAGGGGAAAAATCACAGAAAAACACTTCAGTTTGATGCCATTATAAAGTAGTTTTCTGTGTGTGTAAAGGAATTTCGATCAGTTTTCCTCCCATTGTCCCACTTCCTAATTGTCTTTTTTTCTTTCTGAAGCCAGTACTAGGAATGTATCATAAGAGAGCAGGATACTATCTTGTATGCCTTGTTACATAATTGTGTTCAGTTTCTTTTTGTGAAACCTGGTTTATCAGATACTTACTAGTGTTTGATATGCTTGACATATGCTGCAGTTTGAGAAACACTTCAAAGTAGGTGTGAAAAGATGCAGTTTTCCTTAGTAGCTCAGTAAGCTGAAAATCAGATTACCTAGATTTGTTTCCCTTTGCAACTGATTGCAATCTTGAAAGAGCTGCTTACCCTACTGTTGACTAGTCTACTTTCTAGATGATAAAACCTGCTTGTGTTTTAGTCTGGGAATGAGCACTGAAGTTGAACAAAATTAAGTATTGGAAAGCACTTTGGAAAAAAATTGAAGGCATCTGTTGATTACCTTTTAATAAAATGGAGCGTTGACAAAGATAATTAAAATTTTCTGCATGATCTATTTAGCATTTCTAGGTCCAAGACCTTATTTCTTACAATGGCCTTAAATGGCTGATGGAAACTATTGAAACACATCTTTACTCCTTGGCAGAGACACTTTATTATTGCGGTGACATGGAGAAAAAGGTGTGTCCCTTCTGTATGTGGGTCAGGATTGCTCTCTTAGTTTCAGTAGAATGTTCTCATAGTTTAGAAAATAAGGCTATGGCCACCAACTCTTGCTTGAGTTTCATTTGCTATAAGATAATCCTTAATGTGCATCATTGATTCTTGATCAAGAAATAGCTTACTTTATCCCCTCTAACCGATGGTTTTCAAATAAATGTCTTTGAGATTAACTGCAAGGTGCCAAGAGATAAACCTGTGCCCACAGAACGTGAGACACATTTCTGGAATGGTCATAAATTTCACTTGAATACTTGCATGAGGCATAGTGTTGTTAGATTAGACAGAGGATACATGGAAAATGTAATATTCACACTAATTTCTAGGTAAAATTCAAAGACTTCAACAAAGTTTTGAAGGCTCTGGGGGTTTTTTTTTTTGCCATTATAAAGTAGTTTTCTGTGTGTGTAAAGGAATTTCGATCAGTTTTCCTCCCATTGTCCCACTTCCTAATTGTCTTTTTTTCTTTCTGAAGCCAGTACTAGGAATGTATCATAAGAGAGCAGGATACTATCTTGTATGCCTTGTTACATAATTGTGTTCAGTTTCTTTTTGTGAAACCTGGTTTATCAGATACTTACTAGTGTTTGATATGCTTGACATATGCTGCAGTTTGAGAAACACTTCAAAGTAGGTGTGAAAAGATGCAGTTTTCCTTAGTAGCTCAGTAAGCTGAAAATCAGATTACCTAGATTTGTTTCCCTTTGCAACTGATTGCAATCTTGAAAGAGCTGCTTACCCTACTGTTGACTAGTCTACTTTCTAGATGATAAAACCTGCTTGTGTTTTAGTCTGGGAATGAGCACTGAAGTTGAACAAAATTAAGTATTGGAAAGCACTTTGGAAAAAAATTGAAGGCATCTGTTGATTCCCTTTTTAATAAAATGGAGCGTTGACAAAGATAATTAAAATTTTCTGCATGATCTATTTAGCATTTCTAGGTCCAAGACCTTATTTCTTACAATGGCCTTAAATGGCTGATGGAAACTATTGAAACACATCTTTACTCCTTGGCAGAGACACTTTATTATTGCGGTGACATGGAGAAAAAGGTGTGTCCCTTCTGTATGTGGGTCAGGATTGCTCTCTTAGTTTCAGTAGAATGTTCTCATAGTTTAGAAAATAAGGCTATGGCCACCAACTCTTGCTTGAGTTTCATTTGCTATAAGATAATCCTTAATGTGCATCATTGATTCTTGATCAAGAAATAGCTTACTTTATCCCCTCTAACCGATGGTTTTCAAATAAATGTCTTTGAGATTAACTGCAATGTGCCAAGAGATAAACCTGTGCCCACAGAACGTGACACACATTTCTGGAATTGTCATCAATTTCACTTGAATACTTGCATGAGGAATAGTGTTTTTATATTAGACAGAGGATACATGGAAAATGTAATATTCACACTAATTTCTAGGTAAAATTCAAAGACTTCAACAAAGTTTTGTGTTTATAGGCTCTGTGGGGATGGGTTCAGTTTTTTCTGTCCTCATGGAGAAAGTTTTAGAAGCATTGCCTTAGACTTACCTAATGAATGAGAGATTACTACATAGGTCAGGAAGTAAGTTGAATTCGCTCTCTAAAACCTTGACATTAGACTCCAGATTACTTGACTCCTAACTACCCTCTCTTGTTTTCACCCCATACAGCTCTGAACGTTTTAGTGAAAAGGTCACAGGATTTTAGATCCTGTTGTCCCATTCTTGCTTCTGCACTTCTTGCAGTGTGACCTTAGACAAGTAACTAACATCTCAGAATGTTAGTGTAATCAACTGTCAAATGCAGTTGGAGAGCTGTGAGAATTAATATAGATGATGTATAGGCATATTTAGCACAGGACCTGACATAGTAGATGCACAATAAATGTTGGTATGTTTTTCCCTTTTCATCTCTGAATGTTAGGATATTAACAGTCCTTCAGACCCATTCTTAGCAAGATGCCTCACTATTCCTCTGAACTTCCATGGCATTTTATTTGTAATTTTTTATGTTTCTCTTTATGTTTTATGTATAATATTTTTGTACAGAAGACTTTAATCCATGTTTCCAGTTTATAAATCCATTGCTGACCTATGTTTGAGGATACTTTTTTTTGCCATTTAATTTTTTTGTTTTTTTAATACACTGTCTGATTTTATTCAAATAGCAGTCTGCTCACACATGGCCCAAGAACATTTGACTAACATAGGAAAGATGATCACATGTTAAAAATTGGTCTTCAAACATCATCGCCAATGATGCCATGCTTGCCTATGATCTCGCCAACATAAAACCACATCCACACCTCATTGGCCACCAAAACCATTCAGTAGAGCTTCCTTAACTGTGAGCTGTTTGAAGCTACCGGTTTTAGCACTATTGACAATTTTTTTCAAGCTCTGAATAGCTGTAGGGATCTCAGCAGTGGTTGGAGGAACCAGCTCAACCTTGGCATAGTACCAAAACGTGGCCAATTGAGGCTTCGAGTAAGTCACAGCAGCGTTGACCAGCGCCGGGGCCTTCCCCGCGAGGTTGCGGACAAACTGGGCCATGGTTCTAGGACGGAGGGTCTGTTGCCCAGACTGGCCAGCTGAAAGTCATCCGCCCGGAAGCTGCCATTTAATTTTGAGACCATTAATTGAATCGCCTGTTTCACCTGATTTTTCATTTTCTTTTGAATTTGAGCAAAAAGATACCCTTTCAAAACATCACACCCTCCTTTATAAGTCTTTTTTGTGTGTTTTATCTTGTTCAACATAGTAATTTAATCATTGTAATCCAGGGGTGCAGAATGGTGCTAGTACAAGTAGACACAGGTAGTTTTAAATGAATACTTACTTCAAACATGTGTTACCAAAAAATCCTCCCAAAACAACAAGTGTTACCACAAGGAGGAGTCTCTATGTGGCATCTTTAACACAGTTGATCTAATCAGGATTCCCAATGCTTTACCAAACTTTAAAGGTAACCTTTAAATGTGAGAATTAATATAGATGATGTATAGGCATATTTAGCACAGGACCTGACATAGTAGATGCACAATAAATGTTGGTATGTTTTTCCCTTTTCATCTCTGAATGTTAGGATATTAACAGTCCTTCAGACCCATTCTTAGCAAGATGCCTCACTATTCCTCTGAACTTCCATGGCATTTTATTTGTAATTTTTTATGTTTCTCTTTATGTTTTATGTATAATATTTTTGTACAGAAGACTTTAATCCATGTTTCCAGTTTATAAATCCATTGCTGACCTATGTTTGAGGATACTTTTTTTTGCCATTTAATTTTTTTGTTTTTTTAATACACTGTCTGATTTTATTCAAATAGCAGTCTGCTCACACATGGCCCAAGAACATTTGACTAACATAGGAAAGATGATCACATGTTAAAAATTGGTCTTCAAACATCATCGCCAATGATGCCATGCTTGCCTATGATCTCGCCAACATAAAACCACATCCACACCTCATTGGCCACCAAAACCATTCAGTAGAGCTTCCTTAACTGTGAGCTGTTTGAAGCTACCGGTTTTAGCACTATTGACAATTTTTTTCAAGCTCTGAATAGCTGTAGGGATCTCAGCAGTGGTTGGAGGAACCAGCTCAACCTTGGCATAGTCCCAAAAACGTGGCCAATTGAGGCTTCGAGTAAGTCACAGCAGCGTTGACCAGCGCGGGGCCTTCCAGCGAGGTTGCGGACAAACTGGGCCATGGTTCTAGGACGGAGGGTCTGTTGCCCAGACTGGCCTGCTGAAAGTCATCCGCCCGGAAGCTGCCATTTAATTTTGAGACCATTAATTGAATCGCCTGTTTCACCTGATTTTTCATTTTCTTTTGAATTTGAGCAAAAAGATACCCTTTCAAAACATCACACCCTCCTTTATAAGTCTTTTTTGTGTGTTTTATCTTGTTCAACATAGTAATTTAATCATTGTAATCCAGGGGTGCAGAATGGTGCTAGTACAAGTAGACACAGGTAGTTTTAAATGAATACTTACTTCAAACATGTGTTACCAAAAAAAATCCTCCCCAAAACAACAAGTGTTACCACAAGGAGGAGTCTCTCTATGTGGCATCTTTAACACAGTTGATCTAATCAGGATTCCCAATGCTTTAAAATTATACCTAAATTCTTTTTAAAAAACGGTAAACTTTTTCCAGAGGAAATTTTAAATATTTATTTATTTACTTATTTTGGGGGGGACAGGGTGGTGAGGGAGAGGGGCGGGCGGGCTACTTCCATTGGTCTTTCATTTATCTGTTTTCATCCATCTTTGTTCTTTGGCCCGTGTGGGCCTCCCATCGCGGTGGCCCCTGTTGTCGCAGAGCGCCGGCTGTGGGCACTTGTGCTCCAGAGCTCTGGCTCTGTAATTGGACACATCGGTCCAGCCACTCCGTGGCACGTGGGATCTTCCCAGGCCAGGGATCAAACCGGTGCCCCTTGTACTGCAAGGTGGTATCCTTACCCACTGGACCACCAGGGAAGCCCCAGAGTAAATTTTTATATTTTATTCACAGCACAGTAGCTCTTCTAGAAGATCTTCCAGGAGATACCTTGGAGAAAGGAATGGTAATCCACTTCAGTATTCTTGCTTGAAAGATTCCATGGACAGAGGAGCCTGGCCGGTTACAGGCCATGATTGCAATAAGTCGGATGTGATGGAACAACTAGCACACATGACATACAGCTCTTCAATAGCATGTTATTAGCACCGCTTTTGACATATTGTCCTTACTGAGTTCTAAAAAATGGGGAAAATTTACAGTGCACCAATCACGTGCTTGCCACTCTGTTAGGGAGTTGATCTCATTTTACAAGTCAACACTATTTTAGAGGAAAAAGTACTACATGAAAAATGATGTAAAATTTTTACATTGTTTATAGTTGGTATATTTGATTCAAATAATTCAGATAACTCATTCAAGAAATGAATGAATTTCTGTGACTAACTGCTGAGTTTGGTGAAACCTATTGAAGAAGAAAATGGGACTTCCATAAAAATCTTTGAGAAAGCTTTATAGAACTGAGCTAAACTTTTTGCCTTAATGTCCATTTTGGCTTAACATTTTTCCTTCCTTCCAGTTTTATTAACACACAGCACTGGCTAAATTTAAGGTATATAGCATAATTATTTGACTTGCATACATTATGAAATAATTGAACATCCATCAATACTGAACATCCCATCTCATACAGATACAAAATTTTAAAAATAGGAAAAAAATTTTCCCTTGTGATGAGAGCTCTTAGGATTTACTTTCAACAACTTTCCTGTATAATGTTTGGTTGGTAAATCATGTCCAGCTCTTTTGTGACCCGATGAACTATAGTCTGCCAGCCTCCTCTGTCCATGGGATTTCCCAGGCAAGAATACTGAGGTATGTTGCCATTTCCTTCTCCAGTAGATCTTTCCACCCCAGGGATCCAACCCAGGTCTCCTACATTGCAGGCAGATTCTTTACTGTTTGAGCCATCAGAAAAGCCTATCAGCCAACAGGGAAGCCCCCTGTTGAATATACAGCAGTTGTTAGTTATTTTTATCATGTAGTACATTACATTGCTAGTATGTGTTATAACTGGAAGCTTGTACCTTTTGATGACCTTCATCCAATTCTCCCTTCTACTCCTTATCTCTGATAATCACAAATCTGATCACTTTTTTCTATGAGATGTTTCTAAAGTATAATTTTTGAAGATTGTGTTAGTTCCTATTATATAGCACAGTGGTTTGATATTTCTGTACATTTCAAAATGATCACCATGATAAGTCTAGTAACAATATGCCACTCACACATAGTAATAGTTTTTGACTATAGCCCTCATGCTGTTTATTTCATACCCATGACTCATTTATTTTGAAACTGGAAATTTGTACCTCTTAATTCCGCTCACCCATCTCTTCCTCCCCTTACACCTTTCGCCTCTGGCAACCTCCTGTTTGTTCTCTATATGTATAACCATTTCTGTTTTGTTTGTTTTTTAGATTCCACATGTAAGTGAACCAGACCAGTATTTACTTTTTTCTGTCTGACTTACTTCACCTAGCATAATACTCTGCAGGTCTATCCATGCTGTCCTAAATGGCAGGATTTCATTTGTTTCTGTTTTGATTTATTTACTTTATATTTGGCTGTGATGAGTGTTCATTGCTGCTCATAGGCTTTCTCTAGATGAGGCAAGTGGGAGCTGCTCATTATTGTGGGGCCTGGGCTTCTCACTGCGGTGACTTCTCTTGTTGTGGAGCACAGGCTTTAGCGCAGGGTCCTCAGCAGTTGTGGTGCTTTGGCTCAGTAGTTGTGACTTGTGGGTTTAGTTGCTCCATGGCATGTGGGCTCTTCCCTGACCAGGGATCAAACCCATGTCGCATGTATTGACAGGTGGATTCTTAACCACTGGACCACCAGGGAAGCCCGTTATTTCGTGTTTATGGCTGAGTAATATTCCATTGGTATATGTGTGTATACCACATATTTCTCCATTCACCTACTAGTGTGCACTTAGGTTGCTTCTGTATCTTGGCTTTTGTAAATAATGCAGCAGTGAACATAGAGGTTCCTATATTTTTTCTAATTAATGTCTTCACTGTTTTCAGATAAATATCCAGAAGTGGAATTGCTGGGTCCTGTGGTAGTTCTATTTTTAACTTTTTTGAGGAATCTGTGTACTATTTTTCATAGTGGCTATACCAGTTTACATTCCCACCTGCACTCCACAAGGGTTCTGTTTTTTACACATCCTCACCAACACTTACTTGTTGTCTTTTTCAATAATAGCCATCCTGATGTGTGAGCTAATATCTCATTGTGGTTTTGATTTGTATTTCCTTGATTATAAGTCTAGTAACAATATGCCACTCACACATAGTAATAGTTTTTGACTATAGCCCTCATGCTGTTTATTTCATACCCATGACTCATTTATTTTGAAACTGGAAATTTGTACCTCTTAATTCCGCTCACCCATCTCTTCCTCCCCTTACACCTTTCGCCTCTGGCAACCTCCTGTTTGTTCTCTATATGTATAACCATTTCTGTTTTGTTTGTTTTTTAGATTCCACATGTAAGTGAACCAGACCAGTATTTACTTTTTTCTGTCTGACTTACTTCACCTAGCATAATACTCTGCAGGTCTATCCATGCTGTCCTAAATGGCAGGATTTCATTTGTTTCTGTTTTGATTTATTTACTTTATATTTGGCTGTGATGAGTGTTCATTGCTGCTCATAGGCTTTCTCTAGATGAGGCAAGTGGGAGCTGCTCATTATTGTGGGGCCTGGGCTTCTCACTGCGGTGACTTCTCTTGTTGTGGAGCACAGGCTTTAGCGCAGGGTCCTCAGCAGTTGTGGTGCTTTGGCTCAGTAGTTGTGACTTGTGGGTTTAGTTGCTCCATGGCATGTGGGCTCTTCCCTGACCAGGGATCAAACCCATGTCGCATGTATTGACAGGTGGATTCTTAACCACTGGACCACCAGGGAAGCCCGTTATTTCGTGTTTATGGCTGAGTAATATTCCATTGGTATATGTGTGTATACCACATATTTCTCCATTCACCTACTAGTGTGCACTTAGGTTGCTTCTGTATCTTGGCTTTTGTAAATAATGCAGCAGTGAACATAGAGGTTCCTATATTTTTTCTAATTAATGTCTTCACTGTTTTCAGATAAATATCCAGAAGTGGAATTGCTGGGTCCTGTGGTAGTTCTATTTTTAACTTTTTTGAGGAATCTGTGTACTATTTTTCATAGTGGCTATACCAGTTTACATTCCCACCTGCACTCCACAAGGGTTCTGTTTTTTACACATCCTCACCAACACTTACTTGTTGTCTTTTTCAATAATAGCCATCCTGATGTGTGAGCTAATATCTCATTGTGGTTTTGATTTGTATTTCCTTGATGATTAGCTGAACATCTTTTCTTGTGCCTATTGGCCATAGATCTCTCTGTCTCTGGATAAATGTCCGTTTAGATCCTCTGCCCCCCCCCTTTCTTTTTAATTTTGACCTCTTTTTATTGATTTTTTAAAATTTATTTTTCATCCATCTTTATTCTTTGGCCTGTGTGGGCCTCCCATTGCAGTGGCTTCTCTCATTGCAAAGCAGGCTCTGGGTGCATGTGCTCCAGAGTGCTGGCTCACAGCTGGACACACCATCCAGCTGCTCTGCAGCGTGCAGGATCTTCCCGGGCCAGGGATTGAACTGGTGCCCCTTGCACTGCAAGGTGGCCTCTTTACCCACTGGACTGCCAGAGAAGCCCTCTGCCCATTTTTTAATCAGGTTGTTTGTTCTTTTGATGTTGAGTTGTATGAGTTCTTTGCATGTTTTGGACATTTACCGCTTAGTGTATATATTGTTTGAACATTTTTATAAATTTTGGTTTTTAAAATATTATTTTGAGAGCTTGGAAATAGAATTGGGTTGATTTTCTTTCCAACTGTAGGGAAAGCTTTTGAAATGAAATTCTGCGAAGTATGAAAAATAGTTTCTCACAAATAGATGATGTAAAACAACTGTCAGTGTCTGGGTGTGCTCATTGTATAGCACACAGTCTGGGAACTGTTAATTTCACTCTGTACAGTTGTTGACCAGACCACACCTGGAGCATTATGTTCTATTTCAGGTACTTTAAAGAGAGAGATTAACAAATGTTCAGAGGAGAATGACTAGAATTGTAGGGATCTGGAAGCTATGTGAAGAATGACTGAAAGAAGTAGAGGAATGGACACAATGATTGTCCGATTCAAATGTGTTAAAGTTTTTAACCTAACAGATTTTTATTATGCTGACCCTGAAGATATACCTAGATGAAAGTAGATTTCAATTCAGTATTGGAAAACAAAACAAAATGCCTTTTTATGCTTGTGAAAAATTGAAGGAATTCTGTATTATCTATTTTTCATAGTGGCTATACCAGTTTACATTCCCACCTGCACTCCACAAGGGTTCTGTTTTTTACACATCCTCACCAACACTTACTTGTTGTCTTTTTCAATAATAGCCATCCTGATGTGTGAGCTAATATCTCATTGTGGTTTTGATTTGTATTTCCTTGATGATTAGCTGAACATCTTTTCTTGTGCCTATTGGCCATAGATCTCTCTGTCTCTGGATAAATGTCCGTTTAGATCCTCTGCCCCCCCCCTTTCTTTTTAATTTTGACCTCTTTTTATTGATTTTTTAAAATTTATTTTTCATCCATCTTTATTCTTTGGCCTGTGTGGGCCTCCCATTGCAGTGGCTTCTCTCATTGCAAAGCAGGCTCTGGGTGCATGTGCTCCAGAGTGCTGGCTCACAGCTGGACACACCATCCAGCTGCTCTGCAGCGTGCAGGATCTTCCCGGGCCAGGGATTGAACTGGTGCCCCTTGCACTGCAAGGTGGCCTCTTTACCCACTGGACTGCCAGAGAAGCCCTCTGCCCATTTTTTAATCAGGTTGTTTGTTCTTTTGATGTTGAGTTGTATGAGTTCTTTGCATGTTTTGGACATTTACCGCTTAGTGTATATATTGTTTGAACATTTTTATAAATTTTGGTTTTTAAAATATTATTTTGAGAGCTTGGAAATAGAATTGGGTTGATTTTCTTTCCAACTGTAGGGAAAGCTTTTGAAATGAAATTCTGCGAAGTATGAAAAATAGTTTCTCACAAATAGATGATGTAAAACAACTGTCAGTGTCTGGGTGTGCTCATTGTATAGCACACAGTCTGGGAACTGTTAATTTCACTCTGTACAGTTGTTGACCAGACCACACCTGGAGCATTATGTTCTATTTCAGGTACTTTAAAGAGAGAGATTAACAAATGTTCAGAGGAGAATGACTAGAATTGTAGGGGATCTGGAAGCTATGTGAAGAATGACTGAAAGAAGTAGAGGAATGGACACAATGATTGTCCGATTCAAATGTGTTAAAGTTTTTAACCTAACAGATTTTTATTATGCTGACCCTGAAGATATACCTAGATGAAAGTAGATTTCAATTCAGTATTGGAAAACAAAACAAAATGCCTTTTTATGCTTGTGAAAAATTGAAGGAATTCTGTATTATCTATTGCTGTGTAACAGCTTGCCCCCAAACTAAGTGGCTTAGAACAGAAAATATTCATCTTACTGTTTCTGGAGGTCAGGAATCTGGGCCATCTCAGCGGGCAGCCTCTGACTTTAGGTCTGTCTTGAGGTTGCAGTCAAGCTCTAGGAGCTGTGGTCTCACCTGGTAACTTGACTGGAGTATGATCTCCTTCCAGACTCAATGACCTGGACCTCTTTTGTTGGCTTGCTCTCTTCACAAGCTGTTGACTGAAGGCTTCCCTCAGTTCTTTGCTACTTGGATCTTTCCAGAGTTGCCTCTTGACATGGCAGCTGGCTTCCCCTAGAGGGGGCAGTCTGAGAGCGAGAGCACACACCTGCTCTCAGGATGGATGCTTCCCTCTCTTTGTAAATGTTGGAAGTGACCCTTCACACTTCCAGTCTACACTTGTGTACAAGTGAGTTACTAAATTCAGTCCACACTCAAGGGCCAGGGATTAGGAAAGGGTGTAAAAACAGTAGTCTCCCTGGTGACCATCTTAGAGATGGACACAGGTACCTTGGCGGGGTATAGGAATTTTCTGTCATTGGAGGCATTTATGTAGAGATTGGCAGACCATCTGTCAGAGATGTGTGCAGATACTCTGTACTAACTAAGAGAGTGGACAAAGGTGCCTTCCAACTCAGTTCTACTAGTTTATAAATGCTAAGGAAATAGAAAAGTTAAGGATGGAAAACTTTAATGGGTAATTATATAGTATATATGCTATTGTACTTCTTTCAGTAGTTGGTACCTATATAATTTGTGGGTTTTTTCGTATGTTTTAAGGTATTTGTGACTCAGTATATTTTCTCATATTTCTAAATGTACTCTACAGTAAATAAAGTTGTATACCTACTGACACACTAATTTTGGTATGGTCAGTTTTTGAGGCATACTGTGATATGCTTTAATTGTAAGCTATGTGAAGAATGACTGAAAGAAGTAGAGGAATGGACACAATGATTGTCCGATAAGGAAAGTTTACCTGTTTTTATTGCTGACCCTGAAGATATACCTAGATGAAAGTAGATTTCAATTCAGTATTGGAAAACAAAACAAAATGCCTTTTTATGCTTGTGAAAAATTGAAGGAATTCTGTATTATCTATTGCTGTGTAACAGCTTGCCCCCAAACTAAGTGGCTTAGAACAGAAAATATTCATCTTACTGTTTCTGGAGGTCAGGAATCTGGGCCATCTCAGCGGGCAGCCTCTGACTTTAGGTCTGTCTTGAGGTTGCAGTCAAGCTCTAGGAGCTGTGGTCTCACCTGGTAACTTGACTGGAGTATGATCTCCTTCCAGACTCAATGACCTGGACCTCTTTTGTTGGCTTGCTCTCTTCACAAGCTGTTGACTGAAGGCTTCCCTCAGTTCTTTGCTACTTGGATCTTTCCAGAGTTGCCTCTTGACATGGCAGCTGGCTTCCCCTAGAGGGGGCAGTCTGAGAGCGAGAGCACACACCTGCTCTCAGGATGGATGCTTCCCTCTCTTTGTAAATGTTGGAAGTGACCCTTCACACTTCCAGTCTACACTTGTGTACAAGTGAGTTACTAAATTCAGTCCACACTCAAGGGCCAGGGATTAGGAAAGGGTGTAAAAACAGTAGTCTCCCTGGTGACCATCTTAGAGATGGACACAGGTACCTTGGCGGGGTATAGGAATTTTCTGTCATTGGAGGCATTTATGTAGAGATTGGCAGACCATCTGTCAGAGATGTGTGCAGATACTCTGTACTAACTAAGAGAGTGGACAAAGGTGCCTTCCAACTCAGTTCTACTAGTTTATAAATGCTAAGGAAATAGAAAAGTTAAGGATGGAAAACTTTAATGGGTAATTATATAGTATATATGCTATTGTACTTCTTTCAGTAGTTGGTACCTATATAATTTGTGGGTTTTTTTTCGTATGTTTTCAGGTATTTGTGACTCAGTATATTTTCTCATATTTCTAAATGTACTCTACAGTAAATAAAGTTGTATACCTACTGACACACTAATTTTGGTATGGTCAGTTTTTGAGGCATACTGTGATATGCTGTGATAATTTAAGGAATAAATTATTTAAAACTCTTTTAATTCTTTGCATGATTAATACCTAAGACTTTTGACTGTGAAAGTTCAGGAGACCTTGAATTCTTTTTATTTATTTATTTATTTATCTTTTGGGGGGTGGGGAGGGAGGGGGATGGGCGGGCTACTTCTACTGGTCTTTCATTTCTCTATTTTCATGCGTCTTTGTTCTTTGACTCCTGTGGGCCTCCCATCGCAGTGGCCTCTGTTGTCGCAGAGCACCGGCTCTGGGTGCATGCGCTCCAGAGCTCCCGCTCGGTAATTGGATACATAGGTCTGGCCGCTCCGCGACACGTGGGATCTTCCCAGGCCGGAGATCGAACTGGCGCCCCTTGCACTGCAAGGTGGTGTCCTTACCCACTGGACCACCAGGGGAAGCCCCGAGACCTTAAATTCTTATGCTTAGCTCTACCTAATGTCAGTAATAATTCTGCAATCAAGTGGTGGCATTATTGTTAGTAAGTAGAGTTCACATTTTTAATAGTTTTAAAGAAGTTATTTCCTTTGGTCTGTTTCTCTTGAAATCAGTGACACAATTTATGAGTTTTCTGATCGAAAAAGTATTAAGTCTGAGACTGGAAAACTGAGCAGAAATCCAGTAGACCTTAAACAGGTCCACTGAACCATGCTTAAACAAGTGAGCTAAGACAGCATGTTACTATTATTTTGCCACACCTGTATGGCATGCGAGAGCTCTCTGACCAGGGAGGGAACCCTTCCCCCGTGCATTGGGAGCACAGAGTCTTAACAACTGGGTTGCCAGGAAGGTCCCTAAAAAAAGTGTATTATTTAAGAATAAAATGAGTTTTCCAGCATACTTCCTTTTTAGATCTAAAATTCTTATGTCATAAATTAACACCCTAATTTTGGTTTTGATTGTGCTCCAAAAACTAAGTTATGTTCAGTAGCAAAGCACTGTAGCAACACACTATTGAAATTTATCTAGTTTCTTCTTCCTCTTTTGGGATGATTTCTAGAAGAATTCAGAATGGTACAGCATTTAACATACTGAGATCAGCTGTCCTGTGGTACAGCCTGTAACAAAACCAGGTTGTCCTGAACCACAGGTAGTATAATTTTTTACCTTTATACCAAGAAGGTTGGAAAAGTACCAAAACCTACATGTGGAGTGTGCCCAGAAGTTCGTTCTGTGAGAACTAAAGTTCTTATGAGGTTGTTTAAAACAAACAAACAAAAAACACGTCAAACACGTCAGCCCAACATGTAGTGTTTCCATGTGTGCTAAATGTGTGACAGGGTTGAGTGTGTTTTCCTTGTCAAGGAGCAGATATCGTGAAAGTATTGAAAACACAAGCCAAGAGTCATATGAGCTAAATTTAAAAATGAAATTTTTTTGAATAATAAAATAAAAAAACCTTAAAGAGTTTTTTTTAATAAAAAATAAAATTTACTGAGATTTCCCCATATTTGATATAGGTTTTCAAAGGTACTTTAAAGTCAGAGGTTAAATAGCTAAACCCTAGAAATCTTAGATCTAAGTTTTTTTTCTTTTCTTTTTTAGAGGTTCCTTTCTCTCATGTCATTTTCAATATTGTTTTTGATGACAGTACTCATTTGGATAACATAATTTAAAGATTAACTGGGGTTTATTAAGTAAGGGTTAGAAAGTATATTTCATTAGACCTGGAGAGATCTTTTAAAATAAAAAGTAGTCTTTAATTTCATTTTCGTTTCTTACGTGATTGAGCTAATTATTTTGTCTCTCTAGCTAAAAGGGTATATTTAAAAGGCTGTTCAGTTCATCCGTCAGTTGTGTCTGACTCTTTGTGACCCCATGGACTGTGGGATGCTTCCCTGTCCTTTACCACCTCCCAGAGCATGCTTAAACTCATGTCCATTGATTCAGTGATGCCATCCAACCGTCTCATTCTTTTTTGTCCCCTTCTTCTGCCTTCTGTTTTTCCCAGCATCAGGGTCTTTTCCAATGAGTTATCTCTTTTCCAATGGGCAAAGTACTGGAGCTTCAGCTTCAGTGTTAGTCCTACCAATGAATGAATATTCAGGGTTGATTTCCTTTAGGATTGGCTGATGGCTTGCAGTCCCAGAGACCCTCAAAAGTCTTCTCCAAAACCACAGTTCAGAGGCATCAATTCTTTGGTGCTCTGCCTTCTTTATGGTCCTACTCTCACATTCATACATAACTAGTGGAAAGACCATAGCTTTGACTATATACTTTGTTGGCAAAGCATTCTCTCTGCCTTTTTTTCTTTCTTTTTTATTAAATTTTGGCCATTTAAAAAAAAAAAATTATTGGTTTTCTATCTATTCATTTTCATCCAGTCTTTGGCCTGTGTGGGCCTCCCATTGCAGTGGCATCTCTTGGTGCAGAGCACTGGCTCTGGGCGCATATGCTTCCCTGGTAGCTCAGTGGTAAAGAGTTCACCTGCCAATGAAGGGGACAATGAGTTTTATCCCTAATCTGGGAGGATCCCACGTGCTGCAGACCAACTAAACCCGTGAGCCACAACTATTGAGCCTGTGCTCTAGAGCCTTGAAGCCAAAACTATTGACCCATATGCCACAACTACTGAAGCCTGTGTACCCTAGAATCTGAGTTCTACAACAAGAGAAGTCACCGCAACAAGAAGCCTGCTCACCTCAACTAGAGTAGCAACCACTTCCTGCAACTAGAGAAGAGCCTGTGGCAGCAGTGAAAACTCAGAATAGCCAGAAGTAAATAAATAAATGAAGTAAAAATAAAAAATGTCTCTTCAGTTCTTTGCTTTCTGCCATCACAGTGGTGTCATCTGCATACCTGAGGTTATTGATATTTCTCCTGGCAGTCTTGAGTCCAGCTTGTGCTTCATCCAGACCAGCATATAAGTCAAATGAGCAGGGTGACAATACACAGCCTTGACATACTCCTTTCTCAGTTTGGAACCACTCTGTTGTTCTGTGTCTGGTTCTAACTGTTGTTTTTTGACCTGCATACAGTTTCACAGGAGGCAGGTAAGTTGTTCTGGTATTCTATCTTTTTTAGAATTTTCCGCAGTTTGTTGCAATCCACACAGTCAAATCCACATAGCCAGTGAAGCAGAAGTAGATGTTTTTCTGGAATTCTCTTGCTTTTTCTACGATCCAGCGGATGTTGGCAATTTGAACTCTGGGTCCATCAGAATTAAATTTTCCCATTCCTGTCTATTTTAGTTCACTGATTCCTAAAATGTTGATGTTCACTCTTGCCATCTCCTGTTTGACCACTTCCAATTTACCTTGATTCATGGACCTAACATTCCAGGTTCCTATGTAGTACTGTTCTTTACGGCGTTGGACTTTACTTTCACCACCAGACACATCCACAGATGGGTGTTGCTTCCACTTCAGCTCCTCTTCATTCCTTCTGGAGCTGTTTCTCCGGTCTGCTCCAATAGCATATTGGCACCTACTGACCTTGAGAGTTTGTCTTTCAGTGTCATATCTTTCTGTCTTTTCATACTGTTCATGGGGTTCTCAACACAGGAATGCTGAAGTGGTTTGCCATTGTCTTCTCTGGTGGACCACTAGAGAAGTGACCTGCTCTCTTGGATGGTATTGACGTTAATCTTGACGTTGGAATTTATGTCCTCACACACTTCTGAAAGTATTCAGCTGCTGGTGAGATGTTCGGCTTTAATATAAACACTGGGCTTATTTTTTAACTTTACAAAGCTTGGTATCTTCATCTGTAAACTGGAGATTGTTATTAAGATAAGTTTAACAATATAAGATCCTAGAATAGTTTTTGTACCTGATAGTTTTTGCATTGTAAGTGTATGAGTTAATCCTATCTTTGGGACTCTTCTCTACCTGGTACTTTTCATGCAGAACTTTGAGATCTAATTCTCTAATTTTAAAAAATTTTATAGGTTTTTCTCTAAAAATAAAACTTTTATTTATATAAGAAATGTATGTATAAATGTGCAGTGCATGAGTATATATTGGTTATAAAGCATTCAGAAAATTCAAATGCTAAAGAGTAAAAAATATCCTTCAAACCTTTCTCTTCCTACTGTCCTGACCTCCATCTAGTCTCATGCCCCTCTTCAGAGGTAACCATTCTGAACAGTTTGGTAGGTATCCCTTCAGACCTTTCTTTGTCATTTATTTAGAT
The DNA here is from genome assembly GCA_022376925.1 of Tragulus kanchil. Lineage (NCBI taxonomy): Eukaryota > Metazoa > Chordata > Mammalia > Artiodactyla > Tragulidae > Tragulus > Tragulus kanchil. The sequence goes on from JAIOJX010000024.1 coordinate 140,427,331, forward strand.
ACAGAGATGGTATGTTCTCCCTTTTAAAGAAGATAAATAGGCCTGTTTATATTAATTGATTTAGCAAGTACTTATTGATACCTGTGTTTTTCTGTAATGTACCTCTTTATTGTTAAGGTACAGTAGATCCACATCACTGCATTAGTATTCTGCAGTATGAATTTACCAAAATTTAGCAATTCTTCTACTGATGAGAGCTAAGTTTATTTCTCTCTTTTTTTTTCTATTATAAGCAAATCTTAAGGAACATCTCTGTATATGTATCTTTGTATTAATAAGTATTTTTGCAGAATAGGTTCTTAGAAATAGAATTGGAGTTTTCACAGATGAAAATTTCATGCTGTAAAATTCTCTCTCCAAGGTGTTCCTGGTGGCCCAGTGGGTGGAGAGTCTGGCTTGCAACGCAGAGGGTGTGGGTTTGATCCCTGGCCTGGGAGGATCCTGCTTGCCCAGGAGTGTCTGGACCGGCATGTCCAGTGGTGGGTCAGCGCTCTGGAGTGCATGCGCCCAGGGCTGGTGCTTTGTGGCGAGAGGGGCTACTGTGATGGGAGGCCTGTGTAGGCCAGGGAGTGAAGATGGATGAAAATAAATAAATAAAAAAACAATAAAAGAGGCCAAAATTAAAAAAAAAATTCTCCAAAAGTCTGTCCCAATTTATATTCTTTCTTTTATTATTTATGTTTTTTAATTCATTTTATTTATTTATTTTTATTTATTTATTTATTTATTTTTGTACATGTATGTTCCCAGATCAATCAGATGCATATCCCTTGGCCCTCCCCCCACCCAGGTCCCCCCCCCCATCCCTCCAGACCATTGCTCCAAGTTGTTGTAGGTACTCCTTTTTCCCTAGCACAATGACAATAGCTATCTTTTCTACACATGACAGTATAGGTTTCCATGTTACTCCCTCCCACTGTTCGGTCTCCACAATGTCTTTATGTCTATTCTCTGTTTTTTCATGAGTTCACTGTGTGTGTTATCATGACCATCTTACTAGATCCCATATATATGAGTTAGTATACTATACTTGTCTTTCTCTTTTTGACTTTTTTAATTCATTTTAAAGGTTTTTGGCTGTGCCGTATGGCATGTGGGGTCTTAGTTCCCCAACTAGGGATTGAAGCTAGTGCCCACTGTGGTGGAAGCATGGAATCTTAACCGCTGTATCACCAGGGAAGTCCCCAATTTATATTCCTTCCCACTGTGTGAAGGGACATTTACTGCCACTCTTGCCAACTCTAGATATTATCAGGTCTTTGCCATATCTGGTATCTTATTTTTAATATTACTAGTGAAATTGAACATCTTTTCCAATTTATTTTTTTTTTTTTCGAGTTTCCATCTATTGATCTTGTATTAATAAGTATTTTTGCAGAATAGGTTCTTAGAAATAGAATTGGAGTTTTCACAGATGAAAATTTCATGCTGTAAAATTCTCTCTCAAGGTGTTCCTGGTGGCCCAGTGGGTGGAGAGTCTGGCTTGCAACGCAGAGGGTGTGGGTTTGATCCCTGGCCTGGGAGGATCCTGCTTGCCCAGGAGTGTCTGGACCGGCATGTCCAGTGGTGGGTCAGCGCTCTGGAGTGCATGCGCCCAGGGCTGGTGCTTTGTGGCGAGAGGGGCTACTGTGATGGGAGGCCTGTGTAGGCCAGGGAGTGAAGATGGATGAAAATAAATAAATAAAAAAACAATAAAAGAGGCCAAAATTAAAAAAAAAATTCTCCAAAAGTCTGTCCCAATTTATATTCTTTCTTTTATTATTTATGTTTTTTAATTCATTTTATTTATTTATTTTTATTTATTTATTTATTTATTTTTGTACATGTATGTTCCCAGATCAATCAGATGCATATCCCTTGGCCCTCCCCCCACCCAGGTCCCCCCCCGCCCCATCCCTCCAGACCATTGCTCCAAGTGGTTGTAGGTACTCCTATTCCCCTAGCACAATGACAATAGCTATCTTTTCTACACATGACAGTATAGGTTTCCATGTTACTCCCTCCCACTGTTCGGTCTCCACAATGTCTTTATGTCTATTCTCTGTTTTTTCATGAGTTCACTGTGTGTGTTATCATGACCATCTTACTAGATCCCATATATATGAGTTAGTATACTATACTTGTCTTTCTCTTTTTGACTTTTTTAATTCATTTTAAAGGTTTTTGGCTGTGCCGTATGGCATGTGGGGTCTTAGTTCCCCAACTAGGGATTGAAGCTAGTGCCCACTGTGGTGGAAGCATGGAATCTTAACCGCTGTATCACCAGGGAAGTCCCCAATTTATATTCCTTCCCACTGTGTGAAGGGACATTTACTGCCACTCTTGCCAACTCTAGATATTATCAGGTCTTTGCCATATCTGGTATCTTATTTTTAATATTACTAGTGAAATTGAACATCTTTTCATAATTTTTTTTGTTATATGTTCTGTGAATTGTCCGATTTTTTTGTTGTTGTTGTTAATTGTTCAGTTGAAGTTTTGGGGGAGTGGCTGATACGAAGATGATAGTTTATTGATGGTAATCATTTAATCGTTTGTATGTATTATACTTGGTCCTTGTTTGTCCTTTGTTAACTTTGTTTATGGCAACTTGTTAAATGGAAGATTTACATTTTGCATTCTAAGTGCTAAATTTGGCAGTTTTTACATTTACCTTGTCTAGTTTTTATGCGACTGAATTACACAGTGTATGTCTGCTTATCTTGTGCATTTTTAGTACTTTAGTAATTAAATGTGTTTAAAAATATTTGTGGCTTTGAGTATGAAAACAATACAAATACATTCATCTCATGAAGAAAGATGGAAATAATATTTGAAAGGATCTGAGAAGGGACCTCAGTTTATGAAAAAAGAATCATTCCGAAATGTTATTACTTTATACATAATGAATATATTATATTCATTATATTTCTAATTCTTTTAAGTTACTTACAATTGGAAAGTCATTACTTATGTTTCATATATAATAGTAAAAATTGTTGGAATCGGTAATAATTGTACATGGTCCCAAATCAAAAAGGTACAGAAGAGTATATAGTGAAAAGTCTCCTTCCATTTCTTCTCTTTATTCAGTTTTCCCTTTAGGAGCCAACCACTTTTATCGATTTCTTGTGTCTTTTTTCCAGAGATATTTTATGCATATACACAACATTTTTTTATGTTAATTGATTCTTTTCTTTTTATAGCTATATAAAGCTGCACCTGCTTTAAACATAATTTGTTCTTCAGGCCAAAAATTATTCACAGTTCCAGAAGGTAAATTAAAATAATTGATGAATAGAGAACAGCTGTCAAGAGTAAAAAGGGACACATGCTGCATCCTTGTTAGCTGATTAGCAGATGTGACAGTCTTGCAGTTAGAAGGGCTTTTCTTTTGTTTGTCTACTTAAATGATTTTAAACATATCTATTTTCTTTTCTCTTATTAAACTGCCCTTAAAATCAGACTTGACATTTCCCCCTAAGAAAATATATTTTCTGTTACTGAAATGTCAGTTAAAGCAAATTATAAAACTTAAAGGGAAATCACAGAAATTATCCAAACTAACCCTCTTATTTTGTGTATGAAGAGATTGAGGCTAGTAGAAATTGTGACTTGGAATGTCACATTTATATTCCTGGAGGACCAGATATTTGCAATTAAGTGATCTGGCAGCAATGTTAAGTTTTTGGAATGCTATTTTATTATTAAAGAGCTAGTAAGGTTTGTTCCGCCCTCCCCCCCCTTTTTTAAGCAGAGGGTACTGTAGCCTTTCTTTGCAGTTTGATGTTTTATAAAAAAGCTTCTTAGTACTTCATTTCCTCATCTGCACTTTTGCCTGTTAAGCTGGAATGGTAAAGCACTATTATTCAGCATTAGGCAGTTTGTAATTCTTTTTTTTTTTAAAGATTCATTTGTTTATTTTGGTGGGGTGGACGGGCCACATCTATTGGTCTTTCATTTGTCCATTTTCATCCATCTTTGTTCTTTGGCCCATGTGGGCCTCCCATCGCAGTGGCCTCTGTTGTCGCAGAGCACCAGCTGTGGGCGCATGCGCTCCAGAGCTCCGGCTCGGTAATTGGACACATCAGTCCAGCCGCTCCGCGGCACGTGGGATCTTAGGCCAGGGATGGAACCTGCGCCCCTTGCATTGCAAGGTGGTGTCCATACCCATTGGACCACCAGGGAAGCCCAACACTTTTTTTCTTGACTATAAAAGTGACTGTGCAGGAGAAATTTATTCTTGTGTCTTTTTTCCAGAGATATTTTATGCATATACACAACATTTTTTTATGTTAATTGATTCTTTTCTTTTTATAGCTATATAAAGCTGCACCTGCTTTAAACATAATTTGTTCTTCAGGCCAAAAATTATTCACAGTTCCAGAAGGTAAATTAAAATAATTGATGAATAGAGAACAGCTGTCAAGAGTAAAAAGGGACACATGCTGCATCCTTGTTAGCTGATTAGCAGATGTGACAGTCTTGCAGTTAGAAGGGCTTTTCTTTTGTTTGTCTACTTAAATGATTTTAAACATATCTATTTTCTTTTCTCTTATTAAACTGCCCTTAAAATCAGACTTGACATTTCCCCCTAAGAAAATATATTTTCTGTTACTGAAATGTCAGTTAAAGCAAATTATAAAACTTAAAGGGAAATCACAGAAATTATCCAAACTAACCCTCTTATTTTGTGTATGAAGAGATTGAGGCTAGTAGAAATTGTGACTTGGAATGTCACATTTATATTCCTGGAGGACCAGATATTTGCAATTAAGTGATCTGGCAGCAATGTTAAGTTTTTGGAATGCTATTTTATTATTAAAGAGCTAGTAAGGTTTGTTCCGCCCTCCCCCCCCTTTTTTAAGCAGAGGGTACTGTAGCCTTTCTTTGCAGTTTGATGTTTTATAAAAAAGCTTCTTAGTACTTCATTTCCTCATCTGCACTTTTGCCTGTTAAGCTGGAATGGTAAAGCACTATTATTCAGCATTAGGCAGTTTGTAATTCTTTTTTTTTTTAAAGATTCATTTGTTTATTTTGGTGGGGTGGGGTGGGGAGGGAGGAGGGCGGGTGGGCCACTTCTATTGGTCTTTCATTTGTCCATTTTCATCCATCTTTGTTCTTTGGCCCATGTGGGCCTCCCATCGCAGTGGCCTCTGTTGTCGCAGAGCACCAGCTGTGGGCGCATGCGCTCCAGAGCTCCGGCTCGGTAATTGGACACATCAGTCCAGCCGCTCCGCGGCACGTGGGATCTTAGGCCAGGGATGGAACCTGCGCCCCTTGCATTGCAAGGTGGTGTCCATACCCATTGGACCACCAGGGAAGCCCAACACTTTTTTTCTTGACTATAAAATATTTAGTGACTGTGCCCTCATTCCCTTAATCTTGTGCTTCTGAATCATTCTTAGCCTTCTGCATTTTTGTCCTTCCTAATCTGTGTTACAAGTAAGTGAAAGAATCTCATTGCAAAGGAACATTTGAATATCTATATTTGGTTAGAGAGCTACCACTGATATTTCTCTATGAAGCTTTTTTCATGTCTGCGTATGGAAATATACATAGAAATCAGTATATTTCTATTACCACTTTTTTTCTTATCCGTTGTTAACATTTTACCTTTAATCTTATATTTCTAAAAATAATTTTATTTCTTGCTCTCTAGTACATTGTTTTAATCTTGATTCACTTAGATAGTAACCAGCCGGAGTCCATATAGGGACCCCATCTGGGATTTAGTTTATGTAAGAGTTGTTTCCAGGTATTTAATAATGCTTAGAAATAAAACAATATAACTAATTTTGGCTTGTTATTTTGTTTAAATTTAGGCTATCAACATGACGGCTGAAGAAACAGTGAATGTAAAAGAGGTTGAAATCATTAAGCTGATCTTAGACTTCTTAAATTCAAAGAAGCTTCACATTAGTATGCTGGCCCTTGAGAAGGAAAGTGGAGTCATAAATGGCCTATTTTCAGATGATATGCTTTTTCTGAGGTATGATTTCATTAGCACTGTAAGCTTTGTAGCTCATTCCAAGAAATATTATGTATTAGTAGTAGGTATGATATAGGTAGATCTTTATAATCATGAAAATACCAAGTGTAATTTTTTACTATTTATTTTTATAATGAGCTTTACAAAATAAAGTGGGTTTTTTTTTGTTCAAAATAAAGTTTTCTGTATATTTTCAGGAGTAAGATCCAAGGATTCATTAAAAAGAGTCACAACTCTGTTGTGATTGTGGCATCATGTAAAAGATATTTGATTAAGACATCAGAGACTCTGTAAAGTTAAAGAAAATATTTCTGAAATGCTTTCTGTAGTGGTAGAAATAAAACATACTCATTATATAAACATATTCTTTGTAGAAGGTGTAGAAAAATAAGGAAAAAAATTGCCTCACCATCCACATATACTACTGATAGTTTTTGATGCATATTAAACAAACCCAGCAGTTCTGTTTTATATTTATAATTTTGTATCCTGCTCTATCCATTAATACTATAAGAATTCTCTGTGTGATTATAAATTTATGCTTTAAAATTTTCAGTTTAATTTCCTAATGATTCCCCTATTTTTAGACAATTAAATTGTTTCCAAGTTTTTTTTTTTCCAAGTTTTTTAAAATGCTCTACTGAGCATCTTTCATACGTATGACTTTTTCTGTATTTTGGATTATTTCCTTGGAACAAGATTCTTGGAGATGGAATTACAGAGCAAAAGGGAATTGGCATGTTTGCCAAAATGGAAAGCTAAATATATCCTTCCTTGGATTGGATGGAAAAAGAAAAAACAAGTTTCCAGATTTGGATTAGTTAGAAATTTCCAGGTATTTAATAATGCTTAGAAATAAAACAATATAACTAATTTTGGCTTGTTATTTTGTTTAAATTTAGGCTATCAACATGACGGCTGAAGAAACAGTGAATGTAAAAGAGGTTGAAATCATTAAGCTGATCTTAGACTTCTTAAATTCAAAGAAGCTTCACATTAGTATGCTGGCCCTTGAGAAGGAAAGTGGAGTCATAAATGGCCTATTTTCAGATGATATGCTTTTTCTGAGGTATGATTTCATTAGCACTGTAAGCTTTGTAGCTCATTCCAAGAAATATTATGTATTAGTAGTAGGTATGATATAGGTAGATCTTTATAATCATGAAAATACCAAGTGTAATTTTTTACTATTTATTTTTATAATGAGCTTTACAAAATAAAGTGGGTTTTTTGTGCAAAATAAAGTTTTCTGTATATTTTCAGGAGTAAGATCCAAGGATTCATTAAAAAGAGTCACAACTCTGTTGTGATTGTGGCATCATGTAAAAGATATTTGATTAAGACATCAGAGACTCTGTAAAGTTAAAGAAAATATTTCTGAAATGCTTTCTGTAGTGGTAGAAATAAAACATACTCATTATATAAACATATTCTTTGTAGAAGGTGTAGAAAAATAAGGAAAAAAATTGCCTCACCATCCACATATACTACTGATAGTTTTTGATGCATATTAAACAAACCCAGCAGTTCTGTTTTATATTTATAATTTTGTATCCTGCTCTATCCATTAATACTATAAGAATTCTCTGTGTGATTATAAATTTATGCTTTAAAATTTTCAGTTTAATTTCCTAATGATTCCCCTATTTTTAGACAATTAAATTGTTTCCAAGTTTTTTTTTTTCCAAGTTTTTTAAAATGCTCTACTGAGCATCTTTCATACGTATGACTTTTTCTGTATTTTGGATTATTTCCTTGGAACAAGATTCTTGGAGATGGAATTACAGAGCAAAAGGGAATTGGCATGTTTGCCAAAATGGAAAGCTAAATATATCCTTCCTTGGATTGGATGGAAAAAGAAAAAAACAAGTTTCCAGACAGAAATGTATTCTGTGCTTATGTGATACCAAATGTCTTTGACAGGGAGTACAGATTCTTGGATATGTGGCATTTTGTGAAATGAAAATGAAGTGTTTCTAACTCATGAAGAAATAACTTTTTAAAAAGCTTTATTGTATCAGGAGAGTTGACTTAAATTCATTGCACTTCCCTGTATTTGATATTCTGAATGTCATTGAGCCCCAGTGAGCTTAGTCAATGAAACATATAGTCAGTAACCAATACCGAGGCAGCATTTCTTGGGCTTTGTCTTTAAAGCATTGCTACTCCTGGAGTTTAGCAGCAACTCTCACATACCCCCCCTGCAGAAACCCATTGGTTTGTGGTGAAGTTTTGAAATGCAAAGAATTATAGAAGAGTAAATTTTTTGTTAAACTAAATGTATTCATCTAATGTATCATCTTAAAGGGGCTGGCCTTTGAAATTATATCCTTCCTACTTTTTAAATATCAAAACATCCCTTTATAAAATGATTATGTTATCTAGTATGATTGTTTCTATTAATTCTTTGTGAATTAAAAATTGACAGTCCTATATAAATTTTCTTGTCTGTTTCTTCCTTTTTAAATTTTCTGTTCTAAAAATGCATAAGTAGGGAAATAACTTTTATGAAAGGACAGTAATCTAAATGCCCTATAACTTTTGGAAGTTCCCACAGACCACTTAAGTAGCATGAAACCTGATATTATTCATTACTGTTTGCATTCTTAGAATATAAAATTTAGTGTTAAATGCCTCAGATGTTGAATTCAAAATTTTGAGCAGAGTTTTTCAGCCTTGATACTGTTAACATTTTGGGCCAGTTAATTCTTTGTTGTGTGAGTGTGGGGATTGTCCTGTGCATTGTAGGATATTTAGCAGCACTTCTGACCCATACCATGTAGATGCCAGTCATACCCTAGTTGTGACAACCAAAAATGTTCCCAGATAGTGTCAGATGTCTCCAGCAGGTAAAGCTACCCCAAGCTGACCATGATGCTCTAGTGGATTTTATTTCCTTGGAACAAGATTCTTGGAGATGGAATTACAGAGCAAAAGGGAATTGGCATGTTTGCCAAAATGGAAAGCTAAATATATCCTTCCTTGGATTGGATGGAAAAAGAAAAAAACAAGTTTCCAGACAGAAATGTATTCTGTGCTTATGTGATACCAAATGTCTTTGACAGGGAGTACAGATTCTTGGATATGTGGCATTTTGTGAAATGAAAATGAAGTGTTTCTAACTCATGAAGAAATAATTTTTTAAAAAGCTTTATTGTATCAGGAGAGTTGACTTAAATTCATTGCACTTCCCTGTATTTGATATTCTGAATGTCATTGAGCCCCAGTGAGCTTAGTCAATGAAACATATAGTCAGTAACCAATACCGAGGCAGCATTTCTTGGGCTTTGTCTTTAAAGCATTGCTACTCCTGGAGTTTAGCAGCAACTCTCACATACCCCCCCTGCAGAAACCCATTGGTTTGTGGTGAAGTTTTGAAATGCAAAGAATTATAGAAGAGTAAATTTTTTGTTAAACTAAATGTATTCATCTAATGTATCATCTTAAAGGGGCTGGCCTTTGAAATTATATCCTTCCTACTTTTTAAATATCAAAACATCCCTTTATAAAATGATTATGTTATCTAGTATGATTGTTTCTATTAATTCTTTGTGAATTAAAAATTGACAGTCCTATATAAATTTTCTTGTCTGTTTCTTCCTTTTTAAATTTTCTGTTCTAAAAATGCATAAGTAGGGAAATAACTTTTATGAAAGGACAGTAATCTAAATGCCCTATAACTTTTGGAAGTTCCCACAGACCACTTAAGTAGCATGAAACCTGATATTATTCATTACTGTTTGCATTCTTAGAATATAAAATTTAGTGTTAAATGCCTCAGATGTTGAATTCAAAATTTTGAGCAGAGTTTTTCAGCCTTGATACTGTTAACATTTTGGGCCAGTTAATTCTTTGTTGTGTGAGTGTGGGGATTGTCCTGTGCATTGTAGGATATTTAGCAGCACTTCTGACCCATACCATGTAGATGCCAGTCATACCCTAGTTGTGACAACCAAAAATGTTCCCAGATAGTGTCAGATGTCTCCAGCAGGTAAAGCTACCCCAAGCTGCGACCCACTGACTTAGTGAGACTGGAACATACCCACATATTGGCCCCTAAATAACACAGAATAACTTTAAACTATAAGGCAAGTGGGAAATAAGTAAACTTTTAGACTATATTTTTACATAGGTAAAAAAAATATTGTAGAAGGAGGAATGGGTGCCAATTCATACATTCTTCTCAAACAGCATAAGTTGTTACACATAATTTGTGGAAAAAGTTAATTGTATTATAGTGGTTGAGGAGCCAAGTAAAATGTTAATCTCATTGCCTGTTTTGTGAAGTTCTAAAACTGAATTGTGTTTTTAATCAGTGTAACACAAATCTGATAGCATCCATGGATTTTTCTTTAGGCAGCTAATCCTTGATGGTCAATGGGATGAAGTTCTTCAGTTCATTCAGCCTCTAGAATGTATGGAAAAATTTGACAAAAAACGGTAAGGTCTCAGCTGAAATTTCTAGTGCCTTATCATTGGTAGAAGTTTAGTAAAACAAAGAATAAACAAACATTTAAAAAGAAGACTGCTGGCTTTCCTAGCACGTAGTATTCTCTGTTCCATTGAGTTGGAGCACCTCTAGCGGCAGCTTGTGTGTACTTAAGTTATTTGAATATCTAATATATAAAATTAGTCAACAGTGTTTATATGTAAAACATCATGAGGGCCTATCTGAAGCAGTTGTTTCTTAGTAATAGTACAAAGATTTTAAAGCCGTCATTCCATTGTTTCCATTATTTGTGACAAAGAGTTGTTCTTAATTCTCTTATATATAATGTTTCTTTTTTTCTTCTGTTTTTTTTTTTTTACATTTATTTATGTATTTATTTTGGCGGGGGTGGGGAAGGATGGGGTGGGTGGGCCACTTCCACTGGTCTTTTATTTGTCTAGTTTCATCCATCTTTGTTCTTTGGCCGGTGTGGGCCTCCCGTCGCGGTGGCCTCTGTTGTCGCAGAGCACCGGTTCTGGGCGCATGCGCTCCAGAGCTCCAGCTCGGTACTTGGACACGTCGGTCCAGCCGCTCCGCGGCACGTGGGATCTTCCCAGGCCAGGGATTGAACTGGCACCCCTTGCACAGCAAGGCGGTGTCCTTACCCACTGGACCACCAGGGAAGCCCTCTTTTTTTCTTCTTGTATTAGCTTCCTTCAAGATTTTCTCCTTGTCGTTGGTTTTCATCAGTTTGATTCTGATGTGCTTAAGTATGATTTACTTGTGTTTTTCCTGCTTGGGATTTGCTTAACTTTTTTTTTTTCCCTCCCTGCTAAGCATTTTGAATCTATAAGTTTATGTCTTTCATCAAGTTTGGGAAGTTTCTGACAGTTATTTAAAATTTTTTTCTGCTCCTTTCTCTTCCCCTTCTAATTATATAATATTAGATATTGATATTATTTCACAGTTTTGAAGCTTTGTTCTTTTTTAAAAAAGCTTTTTTTTCAATATATTCTTCAGTCTGCTGATTTTACCTTCAGTGTTTATTGACACTTTCTTCAGTTAGTAATTTGCTGATAAACAATGAATTTTTCATTTCAAATACTGTATTTTTTGGTTGCAGAATTTACTCCTGTTTATAATTTTTCTGCTGAGATACTCCTTGTCTGTTCATTGTGACTATGTTTCCCAGTAAAGCACTTGAATTTAATGTTTAGTAACTTCTTGTTCATTAATAGTCCTTATTTACTAATTCTGACTTTTTTCCCCCATCACGCCTCTTTTATTTATATTTATTTTCATCCATCTTTTTTTTTTTTTTTCCTTTGGCATGTGTGGGCCTCCCATTGCAGTAGCCTTTCTCACTGAAGAGCACCGGCTCTGTGCATGCGCTCCAGAGTGCTGGCTCATACTTGCACACACTGGTCCATCTGCTTCACGGCACATGGGATCTTCCTGGGCCAGAGATCGAACCGGTGCCCCTTGCACTGCAAGGTGGACTCTTTACCCATGGACCACCAAGGAAACCCTAATTCCGACTTCTGAGTTATGTCAAGCTCAGTTTCTATTGCTTGCCTTTCCTCTTAGCTGGAACTCACTCTTTTTTCACATGTCAGTCACTTTTAAAAATATATTCTGCACATTGGGGATTCATTGTTGAAACTCTGGATTTCTGTTACCTTCCTTTGAAAGGTACTGATTTTTATTTATGCAGGGAGTTTTCTTTGTTATACTCAGGAGGCAAACCCTGTCCCTCATCTAGTGGACATCAGTTGAAATCTCTGCTCAGTTATTTAGCCTTCAATCTGTTGTTTTCCCTGGGTTCTTTGGAGTCTCCCTTGCATCTTCAGTTTTAGGGGTGGCCAAGGCTTTAGGTACAGTTTATACAGTATATTTTGATGTATTTTTCATTGTGGTTTCCTCTTTTTTTGGATCCTCATCCTCCCCACCACTTTTCAGCTGTTCTGGCAGTACCAGAACTTGCGCTTGCTCAAAATTTCAGCTTTCTGCCTGAGTGCTAGTCCATGCTGTGTGAACTAGGGAGCTAACTGGAAGGACCTGTACCCTTGACTCTCACCCGCTAAGGTTCCCTTTTTTCACAGATTGACTTCTGTCTAGTTGTGTCAGGTATTTTCTCTTCAGTAATTTCACATATTTTTTTGTGTTTTGTCTAGGGTTTAATTGTATTTGCAGAAAAGTTATCCAGACACAGATTACTCCACCATTATCAGAAGTGAAACTTCATATTAGTTTCTTATTGTCTGTAATTCATGCTGTTTGATACGTCTTTGCTTTTGTACATTCTTCATTTATGTGTAATTCTGTTTCTTACGTCATCTCCTGCCTTTACATAGCATATTCTTTTTTTTTTTTTTAAAGATTTATTTATTTATTTATTGTGGGGTGGGGTGGGGAGGGAGGGGAGCAGGCGAGCCACTTCTATTGGTCTTTCATTTGTCTATTTTCATCCATCTTTGTTCCTTGGCCCGTGTGGGCTCCCCATTGCGGTGGCCTCTGTTGTCGCAGAGCACTGGCTCTGGGCGCATGCGCTCCAGAGCTCCGGCTCTGCAGTTGGACACATGGGTCCAGCCGTTCCGCAACACGTGGGATCCTCCCAGGCCAGGGATCGAACCGGCGCCCCTTGCACTGCAAGGCGGTGTCCTTACCCACTGGACCACCAGGGAAGCCCCTACATAGCATATTCTTGATCATCTTCCAAGAGTCAGTTCTTGTAAGACCCTCACCATTTCTAGTAGACTTGGTTTCATACTTCTTGAAAATCTTGCTGAATCCTCTGTATATTTCATGAGGCTTACTACATGGTTCTCTCTTTTTTTAAATTTGAACTATAGTTCATTTATAATATTGTTAGTTTCAGGTATACAGCACAGTGATTCAGTATTTTTGCAGATTATATTCCATTATAAGTTACTACAAATTTTCTGTGTTACACAGTTAATCCTTGTTGCTTATCTATTTTATTTATAGTAATTTGCATTCGTTAATCTCATACCCCTAACTTGTCCTCTGCGCCAATTTTAGTAACCATAAGTTTGTTTTCTATGTCTGTGAATCTGTTTCTGTTTAGTGTATATATGTATATTCATTTATATTATTGTTTTAGAGTTTACATATAAATGTTATCATATAGTATTTGTCTTTCTTTGATGTATTTCAGTAAGCACAATATGCTGTAAGTCCATCCATGTTTTTACAGATACAGTATTTCTTATTTTTTTCTTCCTGTGTGACTTTTTAAAAATTTTTATTGAAGTATAGTTGATTCACAATGTTGTGATAGTTTCAGGTATGCATTAAAGTGTTTTACATGTACATAAATCAAGTCTTTTTAAGATTCTTTTCCCATGTAAGTCATTACAGAATATTGAGTAGAGTTCCTTGTGCCATTCAATAGGTCCTTATTAGTTCTCTCTTTTATATGTATAGTAGTGTGATATGTCAATCCCAGTCTCCCAATTTATCCCTGTTCCCTTTCACCATTGTTAATCATAAAGGTTGTTTTCTACATCTGTAACTCTCTTTCTGTTTTTTAAATAAGTTCATTTGTACTATTCTTTTTCAGATTCCATATACTAGTGGTGGAATCTTTGTCCTTCTCTGACTGACGTCATGCAGTTTGACAGTCTCTAGGTCCATCCATGTTGCTGCAAATGGTGTTTTGTTATTTTTTATGACTGAGTAATAGTTCATTGTGTGTGTGTGTGTACACACCCCACAACTTCTTAATCCAGTCATCTGTTGATGGGCATTTGGGCTGCTTCCATTAGATGACCCTTTTCTTAAAGGCAGGGAGTCTGTTTTATTGGACACATATTGACTATTACAACAGTAGTTGAAAGAATGACTGTGAAGGTTCATTATTATTTTCTTTCAGCCCTTGGAAATGCTTCTTTAAAATTCATAATGCATTCAACATTTTTTCATTCATAGACAAGTCAAGTAGACTGTCCCTTCCCCTCTCTGAAAAGTCCCTTCTTAGAAGTTTTAAATCTACAGTTATTTTATGGATTTTTAGAAATGTTATTCATTTCTTTCTACACTTTGAGTTCTATTTTTATAAGACGTTTCTACATTTAAAAGAAAAGAATGTATTTTGGGAAATAAAATATTTGGAATATAAAGTATTTTGATTTCATATTGTATGACATTTGATATCTTCCTTAAAAACTTGATTTTTTGCTTCGAAATAATATTGCAAATAGAAATCTTTCCTTTAAGTATTAAATTGTGGTTACTTGCTATTGAAATTGTTTTAATTATGGCTTATGAGTGACTGAACACACACACATGGCTTCAGTGTGATCAACTTTGTTAAATATTTTAAGAATTTTCTGAAAGCAGAAGTACTTACAGTAACTTATAAGTACATTTGATGTATGAGACATTGCAAGTAATTTTAAAGTGTTTTTTTTTAAAGGACTAATTAATCCTTTATGGAAAACTTGACCTAATTTGCTTTAGTAACTTGAATTTCATTTCTAGTCTTTGACATTGCTATAATTCAGCTTGTAATCATTTTATTGTTTCATATTTTCACAGGTTTCGTTATATTATCCTGAAGCAGAAGTTTTTAGAAGCTTTGTGTGTTAACAATGCAATGTCAGCAGAAGATGAGCCCCAGCATGTAAGATTTTTATTCTTGAAGGTTTGCGCCATAGTCTTGTTTTAGTTATACGTATTCTGTTCACTAAAACAAAAGATTAGTATCATGCGTTAAAAGTTTTTGTGAGTTGGGGGAGCAAGAGCTGCTGTTTTACAGATGTAGTATTTTTAATCTGTAGTGCTTCTGCATCTGTTCTGTGATTTCAGCAAAGATGATAACCTGAATGGCTGTCTGGTTGGAGTGTGCATTCCCTCTTGTTTAAGGTGATCCAGATAGCAAAAGATGTTTGACTTGGTGACTACATCATTACTCTTTTTTTATCCCAGAAGTAAATTATGTTTACCTCCTCCTTTTTATTGGACACATATTGACTATTACAACAGTAGTTGAAAGAATGACTGTGAAGGTTCATTATTATTTTCTTTCAGCCCTTGGAAATGCTTCTTTAAAATTCATAATGCATTCAACATTTTTTCATTCATAGACAAGTCAAGTAGACTGTCCCTTCCCCTCTCTGAAAAGTCCCTTCTTAGAAGTTTTAAATCTACAGTTATTTTATGGATTTTTAGAAATGTTATTCATTTCTTTCTACACTTTGAGTTCTATTTTTATAAGACGTTTCTACATTTAAAAGAAAAGAATGTATTTTGGGAAATAAAATATTTGGAATATAAAGTATTTTGATTTCATATTGTATGACATTTGATATCTTCCTTAAAAACTTGATTTTTTGCTTCGAAATAATATTGCAAATAGAAATCTTTCCTTTAAGTATTAAATTGTGGTTACTTGCTATTGAAATTGTTTTAATTATGGCTTATGAGTGACTGAACACACACACATGGCTTCAGTGTGATCAACTTTGTTAAATATTTTAAGAATTTTCTGAAAGCAGAAGTACTTACAGTAACTTATAAGTACATTTGATGTATGAGACATTGCGAAAGTAATTTTTAAAGTGTTTTTTTTTTTTAAAGGACTAATTAATCCTTTATGGAAAACTTGACCTAATTTGCTTTAGTAACTTGAATTTCATTTCTAGTCTTTGACATTGCTATAATTCAGCTTGTAATCATTTTATTGTTTCATATTTTCACAGGTTTCGTTATATTATCCTGAAGCAGAAGTTTTTAGAAGCTTTGTGTGTTAACAATGCAATGTCAGCAGAAGATGAGCCCCAGCATGTAAGATTTTTATTCTTGAAGGTTTGCGCCATAGTCTTGTTTTAGTTATACGTATTCTGTTCACTAAAACAAAAGATTAGTATCATGCGTTAAAAGTTTTTGTGAGTTGGGGGAGCAAGAGCTGCTGTTTTACAGATGTAGTATTTTTAATCTGTAGTGCTTCTGCATCTGTTCTGTGATTTCAGCAAAGATGATAACCTGAATGGCTGTCTGGTTGGAGAGTGTGCATTCCCCTCTTGTTTAAGGTGATCCAGATAGCAAAAGATGTTTGACTTGGTGACTACATCATTACTCTTTTTTTATCCCAGAAGTAAATTATGTTTACCTCCTCTTTCTTTGATCCACAGAGGTTTTTTTTTTGTTTAGTTTTGGCCACTTCTATTGATCTTTCATTTATTTATCTCTGTTCTTTGGCCTGTGTGGGCCTCCCATCGCAGTGGCCTCTCTCATCGCAGAGCACCGGCTCTGGGTGCATGCGCTCCAGAGCTCCGGCTTGGTAGTTGGACACATCGGTCCAACTGCTCCACAGCACCTGGGTTCCTCCCAGGCCAGGGATTGAACCAGTGCCCCTTGCACTGCAAGGTGGTGTCCTTACCCATTGGACCACCAGGGAAGCCACAGAGGTTTTTTTTAAAAAAAAAATTTCTTTTTTTGGCTGTGCAGTATGCTTGTAGGATCTTAGTTCCCTTAGTAGGGGTTAAATCCAGGCCCTCGGGATTGAAAGACTAGGGTTGAACCCAGCCACTTGGCAGTGAAAGCACAGAACTTACAACTGCTTACAGCCAAGGAATTCCCCAGAGGTGTGGTTTTTTTTTTCCTTCTAATTTTGCCCTCTTTTATTGTTTTTTTATTTATTTATTTTCATCCATCTCTGTTCTTTCGCCTGTGTGGGCCTCCCATTGCAGTGGCCTCTCTCCTTGCAGAGCCCTGGCCTTGGGCGCATGAGCTCCAGAGCACTGGCTTGTAATTAGACACACCAGTCCAGCCTCTCCATGGCATGTGGGATCTCCCCAGGCCAGGGATTGGACCGGCGCCCCTTGCGCTGCAAGGCGGACTCTCTACCCAGTGCACCACCAGGGAAGCCTCCACAGAGGTGTTTTTAATAGTATGGTTTTTTTTTTATGATAATTTAGACTTAATGATACTAAATTATTTTTGATGAATTAATTTTAAAGTTTTAATATTAGTACTGTTGCATCCAAAATCAAAGAAACTTTTATTAAGTGCCAATAATTTATCACTGAAATAATAGAAATGTTTGCCACATAATGATGTTTAAAAGGGGAAAGCGGTACTTTCCTGGTAGTCCAGGGGTTAAGACTCTGTGCTTCACTGCAGGGGGCTCATGCTTGATCTCTGGTCAGAGAACTATCCTGTTTGCCTAATGGCATACTAAAAAAAGGTAGAATAAATACTGGAGTATAAATGCGTTATAATAAGACTTTTTATTCTGTCTTTGTCACTAACCAACTGAATTACTTAGGTTAGGTCTGCACCATACCTTTTCTCACAGGTAAGGTACAGAAGCTGTGTTAAGCAATTTCTAAGGTACCTTACATCACTAAAAGCTTGCAGTCCTCTAAGATAATATTCACTATGAAAATTACTTTGTTTTTCAGCTAAGCTTCCTTTTGTTCTGTCTCTGCACTGTTTTTGTAGAAATGAACTGTAGATGTTCCCTTTCTTGATTTGCCTAATTTCCCTGAACACATTGGTTCTAAGGCAAGTTTGAGAATGGCTGTTTTCCTTTTTGGGTAAACTGGAGTGATGCCAAGCTATAATAAACAGTTGAATATTGGCATGCTTCAGTTTCATTGATAGAAAACTTAATTATCCTTACTCGTAAAAAAATTATGCTTTGAAAATGATAGTATTAAGTCTGAATTACAACAGTTTTTTCTAGGTAAAAGTTTAATATGGTAATAACCAAATTTTTAAATCTTTATTTTAGTAATAAAAAACATTTGATTCCTGATTTGAAAATCGTTATATAGCCTACCACTATATGAGTGTTCTGTGACATGAGTTTATCCTTTTGCAATTGAACAGTTTTTGAAAGTTGATTAAGTGTCCTTGAACAAAACACTTCTATGGTTTTTGTTTCTCATAGCATCTCTCTTTATAGCACTTACCTTTTTTTACAGCTGGAATTTACCATGCAAGAAGCTGTGCAGTGTTTACATGCCCTGGAAGAGTACTGTCCTTCTAAAGATGATTACAGCAAGCTCTGTTTGCTTTTGACTCTGCCTCGTTTGACCAATCATGCTGAATTTAAGGACTGGAATCCTAGCACTGCACGAGTTCACTGTTTTGAAGAGGCTTGTGTCATGGTTGCAGAATTCATCCCTGCTGATAGGAAGCTGAGTGAGGCTGGTTTTAAAGCAAGTAACAATCGTTTATTTCAGCTTGTAATGAAGGGCCTACTTTATGAATGCTGTGTAGAATTTTGTCAAAGTAAAGCAACAGGAGAAGAAATTACAGAAAGTGAAGTGCTACTTGGCATCGACCTCTTATGTGGTAATGGTTGTGATGATTTGGATCTGAGTTTATTGTCATGGCTTCAGAATCTCCCATCTTCGGTCTTCTCTTGTGCTTTTGAACAGAAAATGCTTAATATTCATGTTGACAAACTTCTGAAACCCACAAAAGCTGCATATGCTGATCTTTTGACTCCTCTTATCAGCAAACTTTCTCCCTATCCATCATCTCCAATGAGACGGCCTCAATCAGCTGATGCCTATATGACCCGCTCTCTGAATCCTGCTTTAGATGGCCTCACTTGTGGGCTCACCAGTCATGATAAGAGAATCTCAGACCTTGGGAACAAAACTTCTCCAATGTCACACTCCTTTGCTAACTTCCATTATCCAGGGGTACAGAACCTCAGTAGAAGTCTCATGCTTGAGAATACAGAATGTCACAGTATATATGAAGAATCCCCTGAACGGTAAGTGTTTGCTCATAAAAATTGGGAGAGCTCCACAAATGTGAGATAATCTGATTGGGGGGGGTGTGTGTATTTACTAAATATTCAAGCCTCTTTAGTTGAAAGTCTTTAAAAGTTTATTCATAAAGAAAAAATTTTGATAATTAAAGTTATCAGAGAAAATCTTTACTTTTATGTTCTGTATTATCATTTTTCTGGTTATAAAGGCAATGCATGAACATTGAAGATATATTGGAAATATGGAAGATTATCAGTAAGACAATTAAAATTCTACACAATCTCACACTTCAATGATTAAAATTTTTTCTGTGAATACTTTTTTTAAAAATTGGAAAGGTGTTATATGTATTTTCTTATAATTTGCTTTTTTCACTTGATAGATCATGAATTTTTCGCATACTAAACATTCATTGAAATGAATGATTCATGTTATGTATTAATGTATTAATGATAATAGCAGTATTCCCTTTGTATGACTGGGTCATAATTTTACCTAATTCATTATTGTCAGAGAGTAGATTGTTTCCTATAAATATTACTGTATTAAACATACATGTATATAAAAATCTCTGATTATTTCCAGTTATCTTCTTTTAGTATTTCTTTATATATATATATATATATATATATATATACACACACACAGACACACACACACACACACATATACACAGACACATGAGGAATTTTACCCAATTTTTCCTTCAAATCTGGCAAGAAATAATAATTTCCTGATCAGCAGTTCTTTATATCAAGGCTTAGGAAACATCCTGTCTCAGTTTTCCAGGAAACCCATTGGGACAAATGGCTGGTTTCCAATACTCAGAACTGATACTGTGAAGTATCACTATTAAATACAATGCATTTATTAAAAGAGCATAACAACAAAACCTTTTACTGTTCACATAGGATAGTTGGAGGCATTCTGTATTGAGGAAGAAGCACTGGACTCGGAATTTCTGTTTCTAATTAAAACAAGGATATCTTTAATTGAGGCACAAGAATTACAGGATAAATATTTATGGAAGCATTTTATAGTAATGTAAGATTATTGAGGGGTGGTGGGTGTGATTTTCTTAATGTTCTTCAAAGAGAGGAGATGATTCTAGGATCAGTTAATTCAGGACACTCACTAAAGCCTAGGGTGACTTGCTAAGGCATCTTATTGCTCTATACTTTATATTTGAAAGATAAAGATGATATCTTGTGATGAAAATAGATGATTAATAATAATTTAATAAATTTAATAAGTAATAATTTAATAATAATTTAAATTATTAAGTTAGTAATTTAATAATAATAGTAGATAAATCCTATTATTTAAATCTTAAAGGAATAGAATATCTTGAGTATTAGTAGAGACTATCTTAAACTTTTCTGTGACTTTCCAGTCCCTTTATAGAAAATTCTTATTTTCTGGGATACTGAGCTTCAGTTCTAGGGGAACTACTGATATTTTCTGAGATGATAGGGTCTTCCTGGCCGTTATAATGAACAGTATGTTTGGAATTGTGCACCAGTGGGATTATCTTTATAGAGAAAAGAAAAACACAAAAATCCACCCAAATTTGATAGGGAGTACGTGCTGTTCCCTATGTAATGAAAGTACTAGAAATTAAGGATTGACTGAATGATGATGAAAAGAAGTGGAGTATAAATTATTAGACCATTATAGAATAAGCAGGGGAGTAAAATGTGACATGTCTAAAGATAAGTGATACACATATTATTAGCTGAGCAGTAGTAGTAACCCAAAAAACATCTGTCATGTCTCTGAAATTGCAAAACTTACGAAGTAAGAGTGTAGAACAATGAGTAGAACATGGTCTTTGAAGTCAAACTTGGGTTTGAATAGTAGCCTTGCCATTTTTTAGCTGTGTGATCTTGGAATGGTTACTTAATCTCTCTGAGCCTCAATGACCTCCTCTATAAAATAGAGTGTTGATTTGTAGAGTGAGATAAAGCTCCTAGCAGAGTGGTAAACATGTGCTTGAAAGTGTTACTCAGTCATATCTGACTCTTGGTAGCCTCACGGACTGTAGCCCTCCAGGCTCCTCTATCCCTGGAATTCTCCAGGCAAAGAATACTGTAATGGGTTGCCATTCCCTTCTCCAGGTAATCTACCCTACCTAGGGATCAAATCCAAATCTCCTGCATTACAGGCAGATTCTTTACTGTCTGAGCCACCAGGGGAGCCCAAGCATATGCTTGGTGCTTAATGAATACAAATTTCTGCCCTCCAGGGCTCCCTTGAAAAGGATAATGTATCAAAAGGGCTACTATTAATAACATGCTGTGTGGAAGCTGTTATACTCTGGATAAAAATAAAAATTTATTTTGGAAGAAGTTTACCTGATTTAAAAAAAAATGCTTTAGGTGGTATTGTTCAGTTGCTCAGTTGTGTCCAGGTTGTTACAACCCCATGGACTGCAGCACACCAGGCTTCCTTGTCCTTCACCATCTCCCAGAGCTTGCTCAAACTTATGTCCGTTGACTCAGTGATGCCATTCAACCATCTTATCCTCTCTTGTCCTCTTCTCCTGCCCTCAGTCTTTCCCAGCATCAGGGTCTTTTCCAGTGAGTCAGTTCTTTGCATCAGGTGGCCAAAGTATTGGAGCTTCAGCTTCAGTATCAATCCTTCCAATGAATATTCAGGGTTGATTTCCTTTAGGATTGACTGGTTTAATCTCTTGCAGTCCAAGGAACTCTTAAGAGTCTTCTCCAACACCATAGTTCAGAGGCATCAACTCTTTGGTGCTCTGCCTTCTTTATGGTCCAGCTCTCACATCCATACATGACTACTGGAAAAACCGTGACTTTGACTATATGGACCTTTGTCGGCAAAGCAATGTCTCTGCTTTTTAATATGGTATGTCATAGCTTTTCTTCCAAGGGGCGAGTGTTTTTTCATTTCATGTTTGCAGTCACCACCCACAGTGATTTTGGAGCCCAAGAAAATAAAGTCTGTCATTGTTTTCATTGTTTCCCCATCTTTTCGCTATAAAGTGATGGGATTGTATGCCATGATCTTAGTTTTTTGAATGTTGAGTTTTAAGGCAGCTTTTTTACTCTCCTCTTTCACCTTCATCAAGAGGCTCTTTAGTTCCTCTCCACTCTGACATAGGGGTTGTGCCATCTGCTTATCTGAGGTTATTGGTATTTCTTCTGTGACTGTCTTGATTCCAGCTTGTGCTTCATCGAGTAATTAGAAAATATTGGGAAGCTCAGGTCATATATGTTAAAATGCCACATGAAAAGACTCTTACTTGTGGTAATATATGTTTGAAGCCAGTATTCACTTGAAAAGATTTGATTTTCTACCCTGTGCTAGCACCATTCTATATCCCCAGGATAGAATGATTGAGTTACTATGGTGAAAATCTGGAAATAACAAATAAAAGCTGTGTGGAAGCTGTTATACTCTGGATAAAAATAAAAATTTATTTTGGAAGAAGTTTACCTGATTTAAAAAAAAATGCTTTAGGTGGTATTGTTCAGTTGCTCAGTTGTGTCCAGGTTGTTACAACCCCATGGACTGCAGCACACCAGGCTTCCTTGTCCTTCACCATCTCCCAGAGCTTGCTCAAACTTATGTCCGTTGACTCAGTGATGCCATTCAACCATCTTATCCTCTCTTGTCCTCTTCTCCTGCCCTCAGTCTTTCCCAGCATCAGGGTCTTTTCCAGTGAGTCAGTTCTTTGCATCAGGTGGCCAAAGTATTGGAGCTTCAGCTTCAGTATCAATCCTTCCAATGAATATTCAGGGTTGATTTCCTTTAGGATTGACTGGTTTAATCTCTTGCAGTCCAAGGAACTCTTAAGAGTCTTCTCCAACACCATAGTTCAGAGGCATCAACTCTTTGGTGCTCTGCCTTCTTTATGGTCCAGCTCTCACATCCATACATGACTACTGGAAAAACCGTGACTTTGACTATATGGACCTTTGTCGGCAAAGCAATGTCTCTGCTTTTTAATATGGTATGTCATAGCTTTTCTTCCAAGGGGCGAGTGTTTTTTCATTTCATGTTTGCAGTCACCACCCACAGTGATTTTGGAGCCCAAGAAAATAAAGTCTGTCATTGTTTTCATTGTTTCCCCATCTTTTCGCTATAAAGTGATGGGATTGTATGCCATGATCTTAGTTTTTTGAATGTTGAGTTTTAAGGCAGCTTTTTTACTCTCCTCTTTCACCTTCATCAAGAGGCTCTTTAGTTCCTCTCCACTCTGACATAGGGGTTGTGCCATCTGCTTATCTGAGGTTATTGGTATTTCTTCTGTGACTGTCTTGATTCCAGCTTGTGCTTCATCGAGTAATTAGAAAATATTGGGAAGCTCAGGTCATATATGTTAAAATGCCACATGAAAAGACTCTTACTTGTGGTAATATATGTTTGAAGCCAGTATTCACTTGAAAAGATTTGATTTTCTACCCTGTGCTAGCACCATTCTATATCCCCAGGATAGAATGATTGAGTTACTATGGTGAAGAATATAAAACACAGAAGAAATAAAAGAGTGTGTAGTATTTTGAGGGATATCTTTTCATGTGAACAGAAGGCAACTCAAAACAAAAAGTAAGAAAAAGCAGTTAAAATATACAAGCTGTGACTATGCAATGTAATGGTCTCAAAATTAAATGGCAGGAAAAATAATCTATTCCCAGACATGGGCCAGCATTGGATTTGGAATTCGAAGACCTGGATTCAAGTCCTGACTTTGTTTGCTAACTATGCAATTTTGGGAAAGAGACTTGTTTGAGTCTGTTTACTCATCTGTGAAATGGGAGTTTTAATCCATTTTACAGGTCATTGTGCAGATTAAATGAGATAATGCATATGGAAATTCTGTGTAAATTGCAAAATTAAATTTATAAAGGTGGTTTTATTCTATCTTTATGCAGTTCATTACTCTTACAAATTCTACTTTTGGATTAAAAATGGATCTTTCTATGGTCAGTAGCAGCTTATAGCACAGTCCTATAGCTGAAAACTCTTACCAGGTCTTCCTAATTCCTCCTTAGGGTGCATGTATGTGTATATATGTTTAGGTACCTATGACAACTAGGCTCGTAATTAATGGTGCCTTTGTGAAGATGACTGTCTAGCTCTTCTTTCCTAAACCCTAGACCTATATTTTAATATGTCTTACATACTTATGCCTGGAGAGGCCATTATGAAGTCATCTAATAATTGAATTCATTGAAGATAACATTCACTTTACTTTTGTACTTATTCCCATGGTATCTTACTGATAGGTAATATGTGTGGATGTGGTATTCATCATCTTTGGATAATATCAGTTATTAAAATTTTTAAACAGCATGATTATGAAAAATAGAAATTGGTAGTGTTTAAAAAGACTAGTAAAAGGGCTTCCCTGGTGGTCCAGTGGGTAAGGAGAGCAAGGGGTGCCAGTTTGATCCCTGGCCTGGGAAGATCCCACGTGCCGCGGAGTGGCTGGACTGATGTGTCCAACTACCGAGCTGGAGCTCTGGAGCGAATGTGCCCAGAGCCAGTGTTCTGCAACGAGAGAGGCTACTGTGATGGGAAGCCCACACAGGCCAAAGCACAAAGATAAATAAATGAAAGATCAATAGAAGTGGCCAAAAAAAAAAAAAAAAAAAAAAGACTAGTAAGAACAACCTGACACAAGACATCAAACTTACTAATTAACATATATATTAAAATATTTAAAAGATGTATGTTTAGCTTTTACGTTGAGTGCAAATAAAAGAATGCCTTTTATTAAAATCTCAACTAAATTTTTTTTTCTTTTTTATTCTTGAATATTTACTGAAATATATTGGAGAAAGGATAACAAAGTAACAGATTAACAGTTCTTTTAGAGAATTTATGCCTTAAATCATCTGACCTATTAATATGCAGATGAAACTGAGCCATATAGGATGTAAGTGATTTTTCCAAGGCCACACATACTGCATACTGTTTTAGATGGGAGACCCTACCCTCTTTCCTTAATAATCCAGTGCTCTTTCATTATAGCACATTTGATTTTTAAAAATTCCTCACACAGTGTACTTAACAGAAAAAAGTAAAATTAAAAAATCTGTTCTTGTGCATTTGATATATACTTAAATATGCATCTTTTAAATTAAAAATTCTCTAACTATATTATATTTTTGTTTACCCTTACCTCTTCCTTTTTGTTTTTTACCCCAAAGTGATACGCCTGTTGAGGCACAGCGACCTATCAGTGGTGAAATCCTGGGGCAGAGTTCAGTTTCAGAAAAAGAACCTGCAAATGGAGCACAGAATCCAGGACCAGCTAAACAAGAAAAAAATGAGGTAATATTTACTATACCTCAAGTCTTTTAAGAGTTATTCTCTTTGTCAGAGGTAACACTATTTTCTTGGATAGAATTTTAAAAGAATTTTCTGATATTTGAGAGTAGGAGAGAGAATATATAGATTTTCTTATTAATTAGATCATTTTTCCCCTCTTCTTTAAGAATTTATGGTTTTTTAAGTTATTGTGTATTTTGGAGCATGTTTAATGGATGGATTTATTAAAGTTGACATTATTTCTGCATGTTTGAGCATTCATGTAATTGAATTTGCATTTTTAAGATATATACTCTATATTTTACTAACTAGATTTAATGAGCAAGAAATTACGACATTTATGGTGTGGAATAATATCTTGTCTCTGCTTCTCCGGTGGCTCAGCAGTAAAAGAATCTAAAGCAAACACTGGCAAAGCTGAAGGGAGAAATAGATGGTTCTGCAATAACAATTAGAGACCTCATGCAGTAATGGAAAGAACATCTGAAAGCAAAAAACATCTGAAACCAAGTAGAATTATCAAAAGAATGCCTTTTATTAAAATCTCAACTAAATTTTTCTTTTTATTCTTGAATATTTACTGAAATATATTGGAGAAAGGATAACAAAGTAACAGATTAACAGTTCTTTTAGAGAATTTATGCCTTAAATCATCTGACCTATTAATATGCAGATGAAACTGAGCCATATAGGATGTAAGTGATTTTTCCAAGGCCACACATACTGCATACTGTTTTAGATGGGAGACCCTACCCTCTTTCCTTAATAATCCAGTGCTCTTTCATTATAGCACATTTGTTTTTTAAAAAATTCCTCACACAGTGTACTTAACAGAAAAAAGTAAAATTAAAAAATCTGTTCTTGTGCATTTGATATATACTTAAATATGCATCTTTTAAATTAAAAATTCTCTAACTATATTATATTTTTGTTTACCCTTACCTCTTCCTTTTTGTTTTTTACCCCAAAGTGATACGCCTGTTGAGGCACAGCGACCTATCAGTGGTGAAATCCTGGGGCAGAGTTCAGTTTCAGAAAAAGAACCTGCAAATGGAGCACAGAATCCAGGACCAGCTAAACAAGAAAAAAATGAGGTAATATTTACTATACCTCAAGTCTTTTAAGAGTTATTCTCTTTGTCAGAGGTAACACTATTTTCTTGGATAGAATTTTAAAAGAATTTTCTGATATTTGAGAGTAGGAGAGAGAATATATAGATTTTCTTATTAATTAGATCATTTTTCCCCTCTTCTTTAAGAATTTATGGTTTTTTAAGTTATTGTGTATTTTGGAGCATGTTTAATGGATGGATTTATTAAAGTTGACATTATTTCTGCATGTTTGAGCATTCATGTAATTGAATTTGCATTTTTAAGATATATACTCTATATTTTACTAACTAGATTTAATGAGCAAGAAATTACGACATTTATGGTGTGGAATAATATCTTGTCTCTGCTTCTCCGGTGGCTCAGCAGTAAAAGAATCTAAAGCAAACACTGGCAAAGCTGAAGGGAGAAATAGATGGTTCTGCAATAACAATTAGAGACTTCGTTATCACACCTGCAGTAATGGAAAGAACATCTGAACAGGAGATCAGTAAGAATATAGAGGACTTGAACAATGCTGTAAACCACCAGTTAGAGCTAACAGACATCTATTACACTCTCAACAATAGTAGAGTTCTTCTCCAGTGCACATGTACTGTTCTTCAGGATACACCATCTTTTAGGAGTCAAGACAAGAATCAATAAATTTTAAAAAGTTTAAAATCATGTCAAGTATCTAATCACGGTGGAATGAAGCTAGAAATTGATGACAAGGAAAATTACGAAGTTTGAGATTTCAAAAAATGAATCAGCATGTTCTTAACAAGTGGGTCAAAGAAGAAATCACAAAGGAAATAAGAAAATACTTAGAGACTAATGAAAATGAGTACAATATACCAGATATACACGAGACTTATGGAATGCAGCAAAAATCATGCTCAGGGATAAACTTAGAGCTGCAACTACTTACATTAAAAAGAAGAAAGATGTCAAATTAATAGCTTTATGCCTTGTAGAGTTAGAAAAAGAAAGAGCAAGCTAAACCCAAAGTTAGCAGAAGGAAGGAAATAATAGATTCAACAAAATTTTGTGGAAAAGATCAACAAAATTGACAAGCCCTTAGGGTAGACTGAAAATACTAGTAAGTAAAATTAAAAATAGACCCATCAAACTTAAAACAATAAAAAGTATTATAAGAGAATACTGTGGCCAGTTGTAAGCCAACAAATTAGATAACTTACTAGAAACACAGATTACTACACTGACTTGGAAAGAAATAGAAAAATCTCAATAGATTTATAAAGAATTGAATCAGTAATCAAAAAGCTTCCCAGCAAAGACAAGACTATGGTCAGATGGCTTTACTGATACTGTGTTTGAATTCTACAAACATTTAGGAAGGGTTAACAACAATCCTTAAAAATTTTCTGAAAAACTGAAGAGGAGGGAATACTTCCTAACTTATTCTGTGAGGCCATCATTACCATCATAGCAAAGCCAAGTGAAAATATCAGAAGAAAACTACAGACCAATAGATATTATGAATATATAAGCAAAAATCAACAAAATACTAGAAGCCAAATCCATCAGCATATTAGAAGGATATGTGTCTTGACCAAGTGGATAAATTGCAGGATGCAAGAATGGTTCAACA
This sequence comes from Tragulus kanchil, assembly GCA_022376925.1. Taxonomy (NCBI): domain Eukaryota; kingdom Metazoa; phylum Chordata; class Mammalia; order Artiodactyla; family Tragulidae; genus Tragulus; species Tragulus kanchil. The sequence goes on from JAIOJX010000024.1 coordinate 140,455,490, forward strand.
TAGAAAACCATTTAATAATCACTTTAATAGCATGAAGGAAAAAACCAACGTGATCATCTCAGTTGATACAGAAAAGACATTTGACAAAATCAGACACTCTTTGCTGATAAGAGCTCTCAGAGAACTAACAACCGAATGGAACTTCCTCAGTATGGTGAAGATCATGTATGTAAAACCCAAGCTAATGTCATACTCAAAGGTGAATGATTAAAAGCTTTCCCCCTAAGATCAGGAACCAAAGATAAGAATGCCTGCTTTTACAGTTGCTCTTCAACATTGTAAAGAAATAAACTGGGAAGGAAAAAGTTAAGCTGTCTTTTTCACAGGTGATGTGAATATTATCACCATGACAAATTCACATCACAGCTATTAGAGCTTATGAACAGGTTCAGCAAAGTAACAGGTGCAAGATCAACACATAAAAAATGGTTGTGTGTCTATATACCAGCACTGAGCAATCAGAAAAGGAAATTAGAAGAGCAGTTTCGTTTACTACAGCACATAAAAGAATAAGATTACCTGGGAATAAATTAAACTAAGAAGGTGAAAGACTTGTATGCTGAAATCTGCAAAACATTGCTGAAAGAAGTTAAGGAAGACCTAAATAAATGAAAAGACATTCTGTGTTCATGGATGGGAAAATTAGTGCTGTTATGATGTCAGTGCTACCCAACATTATTTACAGATTCTGTGTAATTCCTATAAAAAAAATTCTACTGCCTCTTTTAGAGTAGTGGAAAGCCTCAAATTGATATGGAAAGTACTCAAATTGATATGGAATTGCATGGGGCCTTGAATAGCCAAAACAATTTTCAAAAAAGAATAAAGTTGTAGGGCTCACACTTCATAATTTCAAAACTATGACAAAGCTGCAGTAATCAAAACTGTGTAGTTCTTTAAACTTGTTTTCTTTAAAATTCTGGTCTCTTTTATTGGTTTATTTATTTATTTATTCTCCTCCATCTTTACTCTTTGGCCTTTGTGGGCCTCCCATTGCAGTGGCCTCTCTCCATGCAGAGCACTGGCTCTGGGTGTATGCACTTCAGAGCGTGGGCTCACAATTGAACATACTGGTCCAGCCATTTCACGGCACATGGGATCCTCCCAGGCTGGGGATTGAATCGGTGCCCCTTGCACTGCAAGGTGGACTCTACCCACTGGACCATGTAGGAAGCCCGAAACTGTGTAGTTCTTTTTTTTTTTTTTTTAATTTGGTCTCTTTTATTGGTTTTTTTGGGGGCGGGGGTTGGGGTTGGGGAGGGAGGGGTCAGGCGGGCCACTTCTATTGGTCTTTCATTTATCTATTTTCATCCATCTTTATTCCTTGGCCCATGTGGGCCTCCCATCGCAGTGGCCTCTCGTCGCAGAGCACCACCTCTGCACGCATGCGCTCCAGAGCTCCGGCTCTGTAATTGGACACATTGGTCCAGCTGCTCCGTGGCACGTGGGGTCTTCCCAGGCCAGGGATTGAACTGGCACCCCTTGCACTGCAAGGCGGTGTCCTTACCCACTGGACCACCAGGGAAGCCTGTAGTTCTTATATAAGGATAGGCATATAGACCAGTGGAATAAATTGAGAGGCCAGAAGTAATTTAATATATTTGTGGCCGCTTGATTTTTGGCAAGTGTGCCAAGTCTAATCAGTGGCGGAAAAGACAGTCTTTTTAATAGATGATGCTGGATCAACTTGATTTCCACGTGCAGAAAAATGAAGTTGGACTTTTACTTCATACCATATATATAAAAGTTAACTAAAAATAGATCAGCAACTTAAATATAGGACCAACAAGTATAAAAGCACTTAGGAGAAAACATTAGGGATTAATCTTTACAACCTTAGATTTTGTAATATGTCCTTAGGTGTGATACCAAAAACTTTTGCAACAAATGTAAAAATTGAACTTCATGAAAATTAAAAACTTCTGTGCATCAAAGAACATTATCAAGGAAGTGAAAGGACAGCCTCCAGAATGGGAAAATTATTTGCAGATCATTTATCTGATAATGCTTTAATATCTAGAATATATAAAGAACTACTATAACTCAAAAACAAAGATCCAATTTAAAAAAACAGTTGAAACCTTCACAGGGAGGGTGGAGCTAAGATGGCGGCGTAGAAAGACATGCACTCTCCTGCGAAATTGCCTGAATTGCAAGAAGTTCCTGAAAAACCATCGACAGGAGGAGGTTGGATCCGATCACAAAAAAAGATAACCCCACATTGGAGAACAAAGGAGAAGTTGCAGCAAGACGGTAGGAGGGGAGCAATCGCGCTTTTAAAAGTCAAACCTGGTACTTGCCAGAGACTTTGGGTGGACCAAATACGCAAAGCTTGTGGCAAATGAAGACCCAGGAAAGGAGCAGTGACCCCCACAAGGGACTGAGCCAGGCCTGATTTAGAGGGTCCAATTCTCCCCTTAAGCTAGAAGTGCCCTGAGCAGTCCTCAGAAAGACGGCACTCAATTCCCTTTGATGGAGGTTACCATTAACCTGATCATAGAGCCGCTGAGTAGGACTGGAGACTGCACACCGAGATCCCAGGAGAGGGGAATAGCAGTCCAGTATGAGACTGAGCCAGACTCACCTCTGAGTAATCTGACGTCTCCCGCGGTGGCGGAAGTCGATGGTGGCGTGCAGCAGGTTCAGGGACACTGCGGAAGTGCTTCTCATGGAGCATGTGGGAATAAATCCATTGTGAGAGAGATGCCATTATCTCTACTGTAGTTTGGCAGCAGGTCAAACTACAGGGAGGGAATTTAGCTCCACCCAGCAACAAAGGGATCTGAATTAAGTATTAAGAAGCTACCAGAGGGCTTCCCCTGGTGGTCCAGTGGGTAAGGACCGCCTTGCAGTGCAAGGGGCGCCGGTTTGAGCCCTGGCCTGGGAAGATCCCACGTGCCGCGGAGCGGCTGGACTGATGTGGCCAATTACTGAACCAGAGCTCTGGAGCGCATGCGCCCAGATCCGCGCTCTGCGACAGAAGCCGGGAGGCATTACAAAACTTTTGAAAAATGAAAATCAAAAAAGTGCATCAAAGAACATTATCAAGGAAGTGAAAGGACAGCCTCCAGAATGGGAAAATTATTTGCAGATCATTTATCTGATAATGCTTTAATATCTAGAATATATAAAGAACTACTATAACTCAAAAACAAAGATCCAATTTAAAAACAGTTGAAACCTTCACAGGGAGGGTGGAGCTAAGATGGCGGCGTAGAAAGACATGCACTCTCCTGCGAAATTGCCTGAATTGCAAGAAGTTCCTGAAAAACCATCGACAGGAGGAGGTTGGATCCGATCACAAAAAAAGATAACCCCACATTGGAGAACAAAGGAGAAGTTGCAGCAAGACGGTAGGAGGGGAGCAATCGCGCTTTTAAAAGTCAAACCTGGTACTTGCCAGAGACTTTGGGTGGACCAAATACGCAAAGCTTGTGGCAAATGAAGACCCAGGAAAGGAGCAGTGACCCCCACAAGGGACTGAGCCAGGCCTGATTTAGAGGGTCCAATTCTCCCCTTAAGCTAGAAGTGCCCTGAGCAGTCCTCAGAAAGACGGCACTCAATTCCCTTTGATGGAGGTTACCATTAACCTGATCATAGAGCCGCTGAGTAGGACTGGAGACTGCACACCGAGATCCCAGGAGAGGGGAATAGCAGTCCAGTATGAGACTGAGCCAGACTCACCTCTGAGTAATCTGACGTCTCCCGCGGTGGCGGAAGTCGATGGTGGCGTGCAGCAGGTTCAGGGACACTGCGGAAGTGCTTCTCATGGAGCATGTGGGAATAAATCCATTGTGAGAGAGATGCCATTATCTCTACTGTAGTTTGGCAGCAGGTCAAACTACAGGGAGGGAATTTAGCTCCACCCAGCAACAAAGGGATCTGAATTAAGTATTAAGAAGCTACCAGAGGGCTTCCCCTGGTGGTCCAGTGGGTAAGGACCGCCTTGCAGTGCAAGGGGCGCCGGTTTGAGCCCTGGCCTGGGAAGATCCCACGTGCCGCGGAGCGGCTGGACTGATGTGGCCAATTACTGAACCAGAGCTCTGGAGCGCATGCGCCCAGATCCGGCGCTCTGCAACGACAGAAGCCACTGTGATGGGAGGCCCACAGAAGCCAAAGAACAAAGACGGATGAACAGAGAGAAACGAAAGACCAATAGAAGTGGCCCGCCTGCTCCCCTCCCTCCCCAACCCGACCCCCCGCCCAAAAATAAATAAATAAATAAATCTTTAAAAAAAAATTAAAAAAAAATTAGAAAAAAAAAAAAAAAGAAGAAGCTACCAGGGCCAGCCTGGGCGGGCCTTTTAGTTCTGGAATAGGCGGGAATAAACAAGCAGTAAAAGAGGCCTTCAGATCCAACTACTGCCAGAGGCAAGAAAAAGACTGATAATTCCTGAATAGTTAGCAAGAGACAAAAGAAAATAAACATTCACTAATTTCACATTTTGACTGGAGCTGGAGTTACTGCTGGATTTTTAAAATTTCATTTTATTTTTTATTCTTTTTTATTGCTTTTTTATCATTTCTTTTTTTCACTTTTTTCCCCCTTATCCCCAACCCTCCTCAGCTTCTCCCCCATTTTTTTTGTTTGTTTATTTTCTCCATTGAACTCTGTTGAAGCTACTAATCTTAACAGTAAGACTGAATATATTCAAGTTTACATAATTTCTTTTTTCTTTTAAACCACACATTTTATTTTGGTATATACTTCTGGTTCCACACGGGCTTTTAAATGGTTCTGTGGGGGCTTTGTTTTTATTGTTTGTGCTTTGTTTTTCTATATTTTTCTATATACTTATCTCTGTTTTAATTTTTAAATTTTTTATATGTATTAATACTTCCTCTACAACTATTTCTTTGCTTTCTCTGATGCTCTTTCCCTACAGCAATAAACTCTAATACATACAAAAGAGAGATGCCATTATCTCTACTGTAGTTTGGCAGCAGGTCAAACTACAGGGAGGGAATTTAGCTCCACCCAGCAACAAAGGGATCTGAATTAAGTATTAAGAAGCTACCAGAGGGCTTCCCCTGGTGGTCCAGTGGGTAAGGACCGCCTTGCAGTGCAAGGGGCGCCGGTTTGAGCCCTGGCCTGGGAAGATCCCACGTGCCGCGGAGCGGCTGGACTGATGTGGCCAATTACTGAACCAGAGCTCTGGAGCGCATGCGCCCAGATCCGGCGCTCTGCAACGACAGAAGCCACTGTGATGGGAGGCCCACAGAAGCCAAAGAACAAAGACGGATGAACAGAGAGAAACGAAAGACCAATAGAAGTGGCCCGCCTGCTCCCCTCCCTCCCCAACCCGACCCCCCGCCCAAAAATAAATAAATAAATAAATCTTTAAAAAAAAATTAAAAAAAAATTAGAAAAAAAAAAAAAAAGAAGAAGCTACCAGGGCCAGCCTGGGCGGGCCTTTTAGTTCTGGAATAGGCGGGAATAAACAAGCAGTAAAAGAGGCCTTCAGATCCAACTACTGCCAGAGGCAAGAAAAAGACTGATAATTCCTGAATAGTTAGCAAGAGACAAAAGAAAATAAACATTCACTAATTTCACATTTTGACTGGAGCTGGAGTTACTGCTGGATTTTTAAAATTTCATTTTATTTTTTATTCTTTTTTATTGCTTTTTTATCATTTCTTTTTTTCACTTTTTTCCCCCTTATCCCCAACCCTCCTCAGCTTCTCCCCCATTTTTTTTGTTTGTTTATTTTCTCCATTGAACTCTGTTGAAGCTACTAATCTTAACAGTAAGACTGAATATATTCAAGTTTACATAATTTCTTTTTTCTTTTAAACCACACATTTTATTTTGGTATATACTTCTGGTTCCACACGGGCTTTTAAATGGTTCTGTGGGGGCTTTGTTTTTATTGTTTGTGCTTTGTTTTTCTATATTTTTCTATATACTTATCTCTGTTTTAATTTTTAAATTTTTTATATGTATTAATACTTCCTCTACAACTATTTCTTTGCTTTCTCTGATGCTCTTTTCCTACAGCACTAAACTGTAATACATACAAATCTTTATCTCCCTATATTTAACTTTGCAGTATTATTCTATATTTCTATCCTCTCTTTCTGTTTTTCCCTTTTGCCAACATATTTCTTAGTCTGTTTTGTCCTCATTTCTTTATCCCCAATGGGGATCCTGCTCCAGCATTATTCTCCAATTTGTGCTCTAGTTAGTTTGGTTATTAACTGGTGGATATCATTCTTGGTTTTCTCTATTTGCTGTACTAATGTATTGTACTGTATTTTTGGTTGGAATGTTTGGGTTATGTTATGGCTGTATTTGTTTGTGTGTATAATTCAGTATGCTGGATAGTATTTGTGTGATATTTTAATTGCATTTGTCAAAGGTATACCTTCTGTTTATCATTTACATATATATGTTTTACTAGCATTTAATGCCATAACAAACCAGCTGTGAAATTTTCATTCCCTGGTCAGGCAACAAGCCCCGGGGCTTTAGGGAGGGAGCATTGACTCCAAAACCCTACAATACCAGAGAACACCTAACACTAGAGAGCATTAAACAGTGAGAATTCCAACAAAGGGAAGCACTTGGATGCAAGTCCTAACATCACCCAACCACCAGCATCACCCAGAATAAGATGCCTCATCCAAACAACAAATACCAACAGATGTGACTCAAAGTCTGGGAAAAGGAAACCCCAAACATAGTTAGTTAAAACATTAATAATAACAATGAAACAGCAGAGAAATACCACACAAGTGAAGGAACAATCTACAAACACACAAGTTCAAATAAACGAAGAGGAATTAGACTAACTTTCTGAAAGTGAATTCAGAAGAAAGATAGTAAGGATGATCCAAAACACCAAAAACAGAATTTTAGAGAAATTATAAGAATCAACTAACACACTGAGTAAATAAATACAAGAACTTAAAAAACAACAAACAGAGACAAACAATTCAATTGCTGAACTTAAAAACATTGTAGAAGGAATCAAGAACAGAGTATCTGAGACAGAAGACTGAATAAATGAGCTAGAAAATAGAATGGTGGAAGTAACGGCTGAAGAACAGAATCAAGCTCAAAGAATGAAAAGAACAGAAGATAGCCTCAGAGACCTCTGGGATGTTATCAAACACACCAATTTTCGAATTATAGGGATTCTAGAAGAAGAATAAAAAATGAAAGGCTATGAGAAAATTGTTGAAGAGATTATAGTTGAAAATTTCCCCAACATGGAAAAAGAAGTAGTTAATCAAGTCCAAGAAGTGCAAAGAGTACCATACAGAATAAACCCAAGAAGAAACACACCAAGACACATATTAATGAAGCTAACACAAATTAAACACAAAGACAGAATTCTAAAAGCAGCAAGGGAAAAGCAACTAGTGACATACAAGGGAAACCCCATACATTTAACAGCTCATCTTTCAATAGAAACTCTGCAGGCCAGAAGGAAATGGCAAGATACATTTAAAGTGCTGAAACAGAATAATCTGCAACCAAGAATCCTCTACCCTGCAAGGATCTCATTCAAAATGGATGGACGAATCAAAAGCTTTACAGATAAGCAAAACTTAAAAGAATTTAGTAACACCAAACCAGCCTGACAACAAGTATAAGAGAAGAAGATCCACAAAACACCTAACACTAGAGAGCATTAAACAGTGAGAATTCCAACAAAGGGAAGCACTTGGATGCAAGTCCTAACATCACCCAACCACCAGCATCACCCAGAATAAGATGCCTCATCCAAACAACAAATACCAACAGATGTGACTCAAAGTCTGGGAAAAGGAAACCCCAAACATAGTTAGTTAAAACATTAATAATAACAATGAAACAGCAGAGAAATACCACACAAGTGAAGGAACAATCTACAAACACACAAGTTCAAATAAACGAAGAGGAATTAGACTAACTTTCTGAAAGTGAATTCAGAAGAAAGATAGTAAGGATGATCCAAAACACCAAAAACAGAATTTTAGAGAAATTATAAGAATCAACTAACACACTGAGTAAATAAATACAAGAACTTAAAAAACAACAAACAGAGACAAACAATTCAATTGCTGAACTTAAAAACATTGTAGAAGGAATCAAGAACAGAGTATCTGAGACAGAAGACTGAATAAATGAGCTAGAAAATAGAATGGTGGAAGTAACGGCTGAAGAACAGAATCAAGCTCAAAGAATGAAAAGAACAGAAGATAGCCTCAGAGACCTCTGGGATGTTATCAAACACACCAATTTTCGAATTATAGGGATTCTAGAAGAAGAATAAAAAATGAAAGGCTATGAGAAAATTGTTGAAGAGATTATAGTTGAAAATTTCCCCAACATGGAAAAAGAAGTAGTTAATCAAGTCCAAGAAGTGCAAAGAGTACCATACAGAATAAACCCAAGAAGAAACACACCAAGACACATATTAATGAAGCTAACACAAATTAAACACAAAGACAGAATTCTAAAAGCAGCAAGGGAAAAGCAACTAGTGACATACAAGGGAAACCCCATACATTTAACAGCTCATCTTTCAATAGAAACTCTGCAGGCCAGAAGGAAATGGCAAGATACATTTAAAGTGCTGAAACAGAATAATCTGCAACCAAGAATCCTCTACCCTGCAAGGATCTCATTCAAAATGGATGGACGAATCAAAAGCTTTACAGATAAGCAAAACTTAAAAGAATTTAGTAACACCAAACCAGCCTGACAACAAGTATAAGAGAAGAAGATCCACAAAACAAAGCCATCATAACATCTATGAAGATGACAATAGGATCATTTGTATCAGTAATTACTTTGAATGTAAATGGACTAAATGCCTCAACCTAAATACACAGACTGGCTGAATGGATTCAAAGGCACGACCCATACATATGCTGCCTCCAGGAAACTCACTTCAGACCTAGAGACACTCATAGACTGAAAGTGAGAGGCTGGAAAAAGATCTTCCATGCAAATGGAAATCAAAAGAAAGCTGGAGTAGCAATCCTAATATCAGACAAAATAGACCTCAAAATAAAGATTAGAAGAGACAAGGCAGGTCACTACATCATGATAAAGGGATCGATCCAAGAAGAAGACATAAAAATCATAAATATCTATGCTCCCAACGCAGGAGCACCCCAATACATAAGACAAACACTTTCAGACATAAAAGAAGACATTGACACTAACCCAATAATAGTAGGAGACTTTAACACTTCTCTCACACCAATGGACAGATCATCCAAACAAAATTAATAAAGAAACACAAGCCTTAAATGCCACACTAGAAGAGTTGGACCTCATGGATATCTTTAGGACCTTCCATCCAAAAGCAGAAGAATACACTTTCTTCTCAAGTGTTCATGGAATGTTTTTCCAGGATAGACCACATCTTGAACCATAAATCAAACCTCAGTCAATTCAAGAAAATTGAAATTGTATCAACCACCTTCTCTGACCACAATGCAATGAGACTAGAGATCAACTACAGGAAACAAAACACACCAAGACACATATTAATGAAGCTAACACAAATTAAACACAAAGACAGAATTCTAAAAGCAGCAAGGGAAAAGCAACTAGTGACATACAAGGGAAACCCCATACATTTAACAGCTCATCTTTCAATAGAAACTCTGCAGGCCAGAAGGAAATGGCAAGATACATTTAAAGTGCTGAAACAGAATAATCTGCAACCAAGAATCCTCTACCCTGCAAGGATCTCATTCAAAATGGATGGACGAATCAAAAGCTTTACAGATAAGCAAAACTTAAAAGAATTTAGTAACACCAAACCAGCCTGACAACAAGTATAAGAGAAGAAGATCCACAAAACAAAGCCATCATAACATCTATGAAGATGACAATAGGATCATTTGTATCAGTAATTACTTTGAATGTAAATGGACTAAATGCCTCAACCTAAATACACAGACTGGCTGAATGGATTCAAAGGCACGACCCATACATATGCTGCCTCCAGGAAACTCACTTCAGACCTAGAGACACTCATAGACTGAAAGTGAGAGGCTGGAAAAAGATCTTCCATGCAAATGGAAATCAAAAGAAAGCTGGAGTAGCAATCCTAATATCAGACAAAATAGACCTCAAAATAAAGATTAGAAGAGACAAGGCAGGTCACTACATCATGATAAAGGGATCGATCCAAGAAGAAGACATAAAAATCATAAATATCTATGCTCCCAACGCAGGAGCACCCCAATACATAAGACAAACACTTTCAGACATAAAAGAAGACATTGACACTAACCCAATAATAGTAGGAGACTTTAACACTTCTCTCACACCAATGGACAGATCATCCAAACAAAATTAATAAAGAAACACAAGCCTTAAATGCCACACTAGAAGAGTTGGACCTCATGGATATCTTTAGGACCTTCCATCCAAAAGCAGAAGAATACACTTTCTTCTCAAGTGTTCATGGAATGTTTTTCCAGGATAGACCACATCTTGAACCATAAATCAAACCTCAGTCAATTCAAGAAAATTGAAATTGTATCAACCACCTTCTCTGACCACAATGCAATGAGACTAGAGATCAAGTACAGGATCAAAAAACGCTAAAACCACAAACACATGGAGATTAAACAACACATACTAAAAAACAAACTGATTAATGAGCAAATCAAAGAAGTAATAAAAAAAAATTCCTAGAAGAAAATGACAATGAACACGTGACAGTGCAAAACCTCTCGGATACTGCAAAAAATAAGTTCTAAGAGGGAAGTTTATAGCAATGCAATCCTGCTTCAAGAAACTAGGAAAATCTCAAACAGATGACCTAACCCTATGCTTAAAACAATTGGAGAAAGAAGAACAAAACAACCCAAAGTTAGCAGAAGAAGAGAAATCATATAGGTCAGAGCAGAAATAAAAAGAAACAAAAGAAACAATAGTAAAGATAAATGAAACAAAAAGCTGGTTCTTCGAAAAGGTAAATAATATTGACAAATCACTGGCCAGACTCATCAAGAAAAAGAGAAGAACCAGATCACCAAAATTAAAAATGAAAAAGGAGAGATTACAACAGATAATGCAGAAATCCAAAGGATTATAAGAGACTATTATGAACAACTCTATGGCAACAAACTGGACAACCTGGAAGAAATGGACAGTTTCTTAGAGAAGATTAATTTCCCAAGACTCAACCAGGAAGAAATAGAAACTATGAACAAGCCAATCACAAGCTCAGAAATTGACCTTGTGATCAAAAATCTACCCAAAAATAAAAGCCCAGGGCCAGATGGTTTCACAAGTGAATTCTACCAAACATTTAAAGAAGAGCTAATGCCTGTCCTTCTAAAACTCTTTCAAAAAATTGCACAGGAAGGAGCACTTCCAAACACATTCTACGAGGCCGCTATCACCCTGATACCAAAGCCAGGCAAAGACAACACAAAATAAGAAAATTACAGGCTGATTTCTCTGATGAACTTAGATGCCAAGATCCTCAACAAAATCCTAGGAAACAGAATTCAACGACACATCAAAAAACTCGTACATCATGATCAAGTCGGGTTCATCCCAGGCATGCAAGGATTCTTCAGCATCCGCAAATCAATCAATGTGATACACCATATCAACAAACTGAGAGACAAAAATCACATGATCATCTCAATAGATGCAGAAAAAGCCTTTGACAAAGTACAGCATCCATTTATGTTAAAAGCTCTTCAAAAAATGGGCATAAAAGGAACTTATCTTAACATAGTGAAAGCCATATATGAGAAGCCCACAGCGAACATTCTCCTCAATGGTGAAAAACTGAAAGCATTCCCTCTAAGATCAGGAACAAGACAAGGGTGTCCACTTTCACCACGATTATTCAACATAGTCTTGGAAGTTCTAGCAACAGCAGTAAGAGAAGAAAAAGAAACAAAAGAAATCCAGATTGGAGAAGAAGAAGTAAAACTCTCTCTATTCACAGACGACATGATATTATACATAGAAAACCCCAAAGACACTATTAGAAAACTACTAGAGCTAATCAACAAATTCAGCAAAGTCGTGGGATACAAAATCAATATACAGAAATCACTGGCATTCCTATACGCCAAGAATGAAAAATCAGAAAATGAAATCAAAGAGGCAATCCCCTTCACCATAGCAACCAAAAGAATAAAATATCTAGGGATAAACTTACCCAAAGAAACAAAAGAACTGTACACAGAAAATTACAAGACACTCATGAGAGAAATCAAAGAAGACTTAAACAGATAGAGAGATATTCCATGTTCCTGGGTCGGAAGAATCCATATTGTGAAAATGACCATACTACCAAATATCATCTACAGAGTCAATGTGATCCTTATTAAACTACCAATGACATTCACAGAACTAGACCACAGAATAACACAGTTCATATGGAAACACAAAAGACCCCGAGTGGCCAAAGCAATCCTGAGGAAGAAGAATGGCGCTGGAGGAATCAACTTTCCTGACTTCAGACAATACTACAAAGTGACAATCACCAAGACAGTATGGTACTAGCACAAAAACAGAAATATAGACCAATGGAACAAGATGGAAAACCCAGAGATAGGCCCACGCACCTATGGATACCTTATTTTTGACAAAGGAGGCGAACATATAAAATGGACAAAGACAGCCTCTTCAACAGATGGTGCTGGGAAAGCTGGGCAGCTACATGCAAAAAAGTGAAGTTGGGACATTCCCTGACAGCATCCGCAAATCAATCAATGTGATACACCATATCAACAAACTGAGAGACAAAAATCACATGATCATCTCAATAGATGCAGAAAAAGCCTTTGACAAAGTACAGCATCCATTTATGTTAAAAGCTCTTCAAAAAATGGGCATAAAAGGAACTTATCTTAACATAGTGAAAGCCATATATGAGAAGCCCACAGCGAACATTCTCCTCAATGGTGAAAAACTGAAAGCATTCCCTCTAAGATCAGGAACAAGACAAGGGTGTCCACTTTCACCACGATTATTCAACATAGTCTTGGAAGTTCTAGCAACAGCAGTAAGAGAAGAAAAAGAAACAAAAGAAATCCAGATTGGAGAAGAAGAAGTAAAACTCTCTCTATTCACAGACGACATGATATTATACATAGAAAACCCCAAAGACACTATTAGAAAACTACTAGAGCTAATCAACAAATTCAGCAAAGTCGTGGGATACAAAATCAATATACAGAAATCACTGGCATTCCTATACGCCAAGAATGAAAAATCAGAAAATGAAATCAAAGAGGCAATCCCCTTCACCATAGCAACCAAAAGAATAAAATATCTAGGGATAAACTTACCCAAAGAAACAAAAGAACTGTACACAGAAAATTACAAGACACTCATGAGAGAAATCAAAGAAGACTTAAACAGATAGAGAGATATTCCATGTTCCTGGGTCGGAAGAATCCATATTGTGAAAATGACCATACTACCAAATATCATCTACAGAGTCAATGTGATCCTTATTAAACTACCAATGACATTCACAGAACTAGACCACAGAATAACACAGTTCATATGGAAACACAAAAGACCCCGAGTGGCCAAAGCAATCCTGAGGAAGAAGAATGGCGCTGGAGGAATCAACTTTCCTGACTTCAGACAATACTACAAAGTGACAATCACCAAGACAGTATGGTACTAGCACAAAAACAGAAATATAGACCAATGGAACAAGATGGAAAACCCAGAGATAGGCCCACGCACCTATGGATACCTTATTTTTGACAAAGGAGGCGAACATATAAAATGGACAAAGACAGCCTCTTCAACAGATGGTGCTGGGAAAGCTGGGCAGCTACATGCAAAAAAGTGAAGTTGGGACATTCCCTGACACCATACACAAACATCAACTCAAAATGGATTAAAGACCTAAATGAAAGACTAGAAACCCTGAAACTCTTAGTGGACAATATAGGCAAAACATGCAAGAACATAAATCAAAGCAAGATCTTCCATGACCCACCTACTAGAATAGCGGAACTAAAAACAAAAATGAACATGTGGGACCTAATGAAAATTGAAAGCTTTTGTACGGCAAAAGAAACTACAAAAAAGGTGAACAGACAGCCCACAGAGTGGGAGGAAATCATAGCAAATGAAACAACAGACAAAGAATTAATCTCCAAAATCTACAAGCAACTCAGACAACTCGGCACTGGAAAAATGACCAACCCAATCAAAAAATGGGAAAAGGACCTAAACAGACACCTCTCCAAAGATGACATACAAATGGCCAAAAAAACGATGCTCAACCTCGCTTATTATTAGAGAAGTGCAAATCAAAACTACAATGAGATATCACCTCACACCCGTCACAATGGCCATCATCCACAAATCGACAGACAATAAATGCTGAAGAGGGTGTGGAGAAAAGGTTACACTCTTGTATTGCTGGTGGGAATGTAAATTGATACAGTTGCTATGGAAGACAGTATGGAGATTTCTTAAAAAACTAAAAATAGTAGCACCATACGATCCAGTAGTCCTAGTGTTAGGCTTATACCCTGATGAGATCAAAACTGAAAGAGGCACCTGTACCCCAATGTTCACTGCAGCTCTCTATACAATAGCTAGAACATGGAAGAAACCTAGATGCCCATCGATGAACGAATGGATCCAAAAGCTCTGGTACATATATACAATGGAATACTACACAGCTGTAAAAAGAAATGCAGAAGACTCAGTCCTAACGAGGTGGCTGGATCTAGAACCTATCATAAAAAGTGAAGTCAGTCAGAAAGAGAAGGACAAGTACAATATACTAACACATATATATGGAATCTAGTAGTATGGTGATGATAAACACATGCAGTGAAGTGATGGAAGAACAGACATGGACAGTGGACATATGGACATTGTGGGGAAGGAACAGTGGGTGGGAGGCATAAAGAAAGTAGCATGAAAACCTATACTATTATATGTGAAAAAAAAAAAGCTGTTGTCATTGTGCTGTGAGAAAAGGGGGTCCTGCAGGGGTGCTGTTTGACAGCCTGGTGGGGTGGGATGGGGGGGGTATACATATGACTAATCTGGGATCATACATATCTGTAAATGACAAAACTCTAATAAAAGTAAAAAGTAAAATAAAAATTAAAAAAAAAATCAGTTGAATAGACATTTCTCCACATTGGCCAGATGTCTATAAATGGCTAATAAGTCCATGAGAAAGATGTCTAATATCACTTTTCTTTAGGGAAATGTACATCAAAACCACAATAAAGTATAACTTCACCATTACTAGTTTGTCTAAAAGACTAAAATCAAAATTGTGGAAAATAACACATGTTAGTGAGGAAACAGAAATTTGAGGCCTTGTATGTTGCTGGTTGGTATGTAAAATGGTAGTCACTGGTTTCATGGTTCCTCAGCTAAGCATAGGATTACTATAGGACTCAGTCATTTCACTTTTAGGTATATACCCAGAGGCTTTGAAAGAAAGCAAGGACTCAAACAGATAACTGTACATCCATGTTCATAGCATTGTTATTAACTGTGGCCAAAAAGTAGAAATAACCAGTGTACATCCAGAGGTTAACAGATAAGGAAAAGTGATGTATCCATACAGTGGAGTATTATTCAACCATAGAAGGGAATGAAGTCTCATATATGCTGAGAAATGGATGAACCTTGAAGATAATGTATTAAGTGAAATAATCTATAACCCACACAAAAGAACAAATATTGTATGATTCCATTTATATGAAATACCTAGGATAGGTAAATTCATAAAGACAGCGTGGAGTAGAAGTTAGGGATTAGAGGGAGAGGGAAATGGGGATACAGCCATTGTGGCTTAATGGTTATAGTGTCTGTTTGGGTGATGAAAAATTTTTGAAATAATAGTGATGATTATGTAACACTATAAATCTAATACCATTGGACTGTACACTTAAATGTTTAGAATTACAATTTTTATATTTACTTTACCACAAAATGTTTTAAAGACATATAGTTGTGTCTCAGAGTTAATTGCTATAAGTTATTGCTGAGATAGAGGGGGACTGTTACTGTTTTCTGAAAAAGGGAGACAGTTTTAGCATTAGTTAGTGGTACAAGTCTCTTGGTTAAGCTTACTGTCGGTGTTGGCAAGTTTTAGAGATGACCCAGTTCACCTGACCTGTGTAATTTGGCCAGACTCTAGCTTGTCAGGAGTGTCTTTCTTTGCCACTATTGGAATTCACTATAATATATCTGAGTTCTTAAGTAGAGTGCTATGTAGTTCTTTTAGAAGAATGAAGTAGGAAGGTTGAGACTGCCAAGGTTAGCACCCATTTATTCTGCTTTCTTATGAAGAGCCTTTTGAATTAAAGTATGGTTTTTGAAGGAAATTTTATAAGCTTCCTTTCTTCCAGAATAACCTTTTAAGCCACTTACATGCTTAAATTACATTGGATAAGGTTATTCTTGTGCTTTTAAAATACTAATGTAGTCCCTCAGTATTTGTTTTAGTAATAGAGATTTATGTTAGTCTTTACATTTTATTCTCTATCCATGTCCCCCCCTGTGATAACTGTAATCTGTATTTTTGTTTGGTGTCAGGGATGCAGGATGGCCATTCGTTTTGGTCAGTCTCTTACTGTGGAAGAGAGCAAATTAATTGATCTGATCTGCTTGACTGTTAAGACTCATAGATACTATGTTATTTTCAGAGACAATATATTAAGTGTTTTCTGATCATTATTCATAGCTATCTGTATGCTTTGCACAGCACATAGAGAAGTTATTGTTTCTTGATGACATTCAATCATAGACTACTCAAATATATTATTTTTTTCTAATCTTTTTAAGCTTCGAGATTCAACAGAACAGTTTCAAGAATGGGTTACGCTCCATTTATATGAAATACCTAGGAGAGGTAAATTCATAAAGACAGCGTGGAGTAGAAGTTAGGGATTAGAGGAGAGGGAAATGGGGATACAGCCATTGTGGCTTAATGGTTATAGTGTCTGTTTGGGTGATGAAAATTTTTGAAATAATAGTGATGATTATGTAACACTATAAATCTAATACCATTGGACTGTACACTTAAATGTTTAGAATTACAATTTTTATATTTACTTTACCACAAAATGTTTTAAAGACATATAGTTGTGTCTCAGAGTTAATTGCTATAAGTTATTGCTGAGATAGAGGGGGACTGTTACTGTTTTCTGAAAAAGGGAGGCAGTTTTAGCATTAGTTAGTGGTACAAGTCTCTTGGTTAAGCTTACTGTCGGTGTTGGCAAGTTTTAGAGATGACCCAGTTCACCTGACCTGTGTAATTTGGCCAGACTCTAGCTTGTCAGGAGTGTCTTTCTTTGCCACTATTGGAATTCACTATAATATATCTGAGTTCTTAAGTAGAGTGCTATGTAGTTCTTTTAGAAGAATGAAGTAGGAAGGTTGAGACTGCCAAGGTTAGCACCCATTTATTCTGCTTTCTTATGAAGAGCCTTTTGAATTAAAGTATGGTTTTTGAAGGAAATTTTATAAGCTTCCTTTCTTCCAGAATAACCTTTTAAGCCACTTACATGCTTAAATTACATTGGATAAGGTTATTCTTGTGCTTTTAAAATACTAATGTAGTCCCTCAGTATTTGTTTTAGTAATAGAGATTTATGTTAGTCTTTACATTTTATTCTCTATCCATGTCCCCCCCTGTGATAACTGTAATCTGTATTTTTGTTTGGTGTCAGGGATGCAGGATGGCCATTCGTTTTGGTCAGTCTCTTACTGTGGAAGAGAGCAAATTAATTGATCTGATCTGCTTGACTGTTAAGACTCATAGATACTATGTTATTTTCAGAGACAATATATTAAGTGTTTTCTGATCATTATTCATAGCTATCTGTATGCTTTGCACAGCACATAGAGAAGTTATTGTTTCTTGATGACATTCAATCATAGACTACTCAAATATATTATTTTTTTCTAATCTTTTTAAGCTTCGAGATTCAACAGAACAGTTTCAAGAATATTATAGGCAAAGATTACGCTATCAACAGCACTTAGAACAGAAGGAGCAGCAGCGACAGATATACCAGCAGATGCTGCTTGAAGGAGGTGTGAATCAGGAGGACGGTCCCGATCAGCAGCAGAATCTTACTGAACAGTTCCTTAATAGGTCGGTCTTTTAGTCACTTTTCCAAATATGAGGAATTATTTAAAAACTATTAACAGCATGCAGTAACTGCTACTTTCCATGTATAGTCTGAAATTTTAAGGCTTTTTAGTAGTGTGGATTTACATGATCTCTTCCAGTTACAGCATTCTGAAGGCTCATCCATTTTGTCCTTCTTCCCTTTAAATAGTCTTCCACATCTAAGCAAAGAGAGCAATGAGTGTGGTGGTTTCAGCATACAGGGTGGAAGTGGACTGCTGGGTCTAGCCATGTCCCAGGTAGCTGAGGATTTAGAGAAGTCACTGCCTTCTGTTTTTGCTTGTGTCCTCATCTTTTTCACAGGGTTGCCCTGAAGATTAAACAAGTCGATCTGTGTAAAGTACTTAGAACAGCACCTGGAATAGAGTAAGCACTCTATTAAGTGTTAGCTATTATTTTTATTATTGTCTTGAGAGCTTAAACTTTGATTTTATTCAATTCAGAGTATTAAGATGATTCTTTCTTATAATTTCTGCCAAAACATATGAACTTACTATTTTTGATTATAGGAGGTGAATTGGTAGCATTTTAAAAGAAATCTGTTAATCAGAATATGTGCGCTTACTTGAACAAGGATTGTTGGAAGATTTAGTTAACATATATAAAAAATTACTTAAAATAATTTCTAGCATATAGGAAGCATGCCATAAATGTTGGCTGTCATGCTGATTTGGAGTGGGAAATGGGAGAATCCCACGGACAGAAGAACCTGGTGTTGCGAAGGAGTTGAACACGACTGAGCACACATGCACTCATTCACCGTCATGACTCTAATTGGGCAGTACAGTGGTGACTGTCCCTACTTAGTTCAGTAATATTGGGAGTAATCTGCTTGACATGCTGTGTGTTATGCAAGTCAGTGAGCCTGAAACTGAATCTGTCTTCAGACCTTCACACAAGGAACATTTATAGTGGTAATCTAGAGTCTAGGTAGGCCTCTGAACAACAATTTGAAGATCATTTTCTTTCCACCTCTGATCAAATCAGTGGCTAATCAGAATTATACTGATTTGATAAATTGCTACTCTGGTTTTTGGATATTGTCTTAGATCAGTTAAAGTCATGGTTGCAGTTTGACTTTCTGTTTTATTTTTCAGTGAAAGCAGACACTTAACATTAAGTTAGAAGATCTGGTGACAGGGTTCTGTGATTCCAGTAGTAGTAGGGATGTCTTTGCTCAAAAAAATAGTTTAACTATTCAAGATGGTTTATTTTTCCTTAAAGACAATTATAAATAGAATTCATTGTAAAATAGAATTCAGTATAAATAACAGAATTCATTATCTTAAAATTATAAGAATTTGTTTTCTTATAATTTATGTTCAGTTTACAACATAACAACTGTTCTCAATTTCTTTAGCAATTAGAATTTTAAATTATACTAAAGGTAAGTATGTTATAAAAATCTGTATAACCAGGTCTGTTATAAATATGTTCGTGCGTGCTAAGTCGCTTCAGTCATATCCAACTCTTTATGACCCTGTGGACTGTATGTAGCCCTCCAGGCAAGAATATTGGAGTGGGTTGCCATGCCCTATCTGAAACTTTTGTGAATTAGTTTCATATAAATTTTCTGTTGTTCTCTTACTTCTTATCGTCTTTTCTAACTCTTAAAAATAATACTTCTACTCAATTTTTCCCCCTAGATCCTCAGTTTTATGTATCTCAGCTTGTGCCAGGATATTAAAGTACCTAATACCAGGGACAAATTGAATAGAGTTAGAATCTAGAAATTAAAATATACTTTTTCCCCCTAACTGTTTTTCTCCCTTAATCATTCTAGCAGCAGGGCACAGTTTCCAGAATTAAATTTGCTTCTTTCTTTTGAGAGGCATAGAAAGAGGAAGAAAAGTAAGCTTCATTTGTGTGGTAGAACTTACTGAAAAAAATCTACTAAAGCATGATAGGGTTATTATTAACAATATTGTGTCACTACTTTTGATATTTTGTTTCTGTTACAATAAATTGGCTCTTATTTAGGCATATTCTGCCTCTTCCCCATGTTTGCTACTTTTAGAGAGACAAAATGAATATTAGCATTTAGGCTGTTTATACTTAGCATTTCCCATATTTATTTGACAAGGCTCGCTCCCTCTTTTTTTTTTTAATGGGGAGCATTTCACAGGATTAGTGTTTCATAGGAATGCTACTTAGTTAAAATTTTTAGCTGATAAATACTTAGTAATGGCTGCCAATTCCTTTAATAATATTAAACTGATCTTTTGAGGTCTGTATTAAACCCCAAACCCATACATGCTTGCATGCACAAGCACACACATACACACATATGTTTAACGTTGGAAAATTAGAAAATACAGTGAGTCACAACACCTCTTGGTAGTCACACCCCTTATATTGTCCTCTCTAATATTATATCCAGGCTGGAGAAAGTGATTCTGGGCCAGTTCTGGGCTTAATCTTAAGCAAGCCTGGCAGCTTCCTCAGTGCCCTTTGGAGCCTGGAGTTCTGCATAAGGAGTCGGGCTACCCTGACATAGAGAGACTTGGGGTGAGGCAAAGGCCCTGAGGCTACCTTGTTTTGCTCCCTGTTTTATCTCCCTGGTGCCTGGATCAGAACCTGACAAATAGTTTTTGTATAATGAATAAATAGATGAATGAATGAGTGTATGTGTGAATAATAGAGATGCAGCTTGGCTTTTCCCCCATCATGGCCTGCACTAGTCATTCATTTCCTGATTGATACACTGTTACATAAATGACAGACTCAATTTTTCCCCCTAGATCCTCAGTTTTATGTATCTCAGCTTGTGCCAGGATATTAAAGTACCTAATACCAGGGACAAATTGAATAGAGTTAGAATCTAGAAATTAAAATATACTTTTTCCCCCTAACTGTTTTTCTCCCTTAATCATTCTAGCAGCAGGGCACAGTTTCCAGAATTAAATTTGCTTCTTTCTTTTGAGAGGCATAGAAAGAGGAAGAAAAGTAAGCTTCATTTGTGTGGTAGAACTTACTGAAAAAAATCTACTAAAGCATGATAGGGTTATTATTAACAATATTGTGTCACTACTTTTGATATTTTGTTTCTGTTACAATAAATTGGCTCTTATTTAGGCATATTCTGCCTCTTCCCCATGTTTGCTACTTTTAGAGAGACAAAATGAATATTAGCATTTAGGCTGTTTATACTTAGCATTTCCCATATTTATTTGACAAGGCTCGCTCCCTCTTTTTTTTTTTAATGGGGAGCATTTCACAGGATTAGTGTTTCATAGGAATGCTACTTAGTTAAAATTTTTAGCTGATAAATACTTAGTAATGGCTGCCAATTCCTTTAATAATATTAAACTGATCTTTTGAGGTCTGTATTAAACCCCAAACCCATACATGCTTGCATGCACAAGCACACACACATACACACATATGTTTAACGTTGGAAAATTAGAAAATACAGTGAGTCACAACACCTCTTGGTAGTCACACCCCTTATATTGTCCTCTCTAATATTATATCCAGGCTGGAGAAAGTGATTCTGGGCCAGTTCTGGGCTTAATCTTAAGCAAGCCTGGCAGCTTCCTCAGTGCCCTTTGGAGCCTGGAGTTCTGCATAAGGAGTCGGGCTACCCTGACATAGAGAGACTTGGGGTGAGGCAAAGGCCCTGAGGCTACCTTGTTTTGCTCCCTGTTTTATCTCCCTGGTGCCTGGATCAGAACCTGACAAATAGTTTTTGTATAATGAATAAATAGATGAATGAATGAGTGTATGTGTGAATAATAGAGATGCAGCTTGGCTTTTCCCCCATCATGGCCTGCACTAGTCATTCATTTCCTGATTGATACACTGTTACTAGACAGATGAAAATGACTTGTTGGTGAGAAATTTGGTAGTGGTGATATTTTTATTATTTTTGGGAAATTAATTTTCATGTTGAAAATTGAACCAAATTTATGCTTTTAAAAAATCAGTGATTGGAACTTGCCTCGAGGCTCAGCAGATAAGAATCTGCCTGCCAATGTAGGGGACACAAGTTCGATCCCTGATCCTGGAAGATTCCACATGCCCTGCAGCAACTCAGCCTGCATGCCTCAACTACTGAGCCTGCGCACTAGAGCCCATGGCCCACAACTACTGAGCCTGTGTATGGCAGTTAGTAAAGCCAGTATGGCTAGAGCTCATGCTCCGTGACATGAGAAGCCAGTAAGAACAGCAAGAAGCCTGTGCACCACAACAAAGAGCAGTCCCTGCCTGCCACAAGCAGAGAAAGCCTGCACAAAGCAAGAAGACCCAGCATAGCCAAAAGTAAAATAAATACATAAATTTAAAGAAAAAAAAAGAAAGTCAGTGATACCCATTATATCCTATCTCCTTTACAGTGGTATCCTATAGGAGAATTTGGATCTTCTTTCAGTTTCTTGGTTGTATCTTAAACTGATGATGGTAATTTTTAGTACTAAACTTGTCATATATATGTACATGTTATGTTAGTAGTATAATTACATTGTCTTATTTTACAGGTCCATTCAAAAGCTTGGAGAATTAAATATTGGAATGGATAGCCTTGGTAATGAGGTACCATCGCTCAGCCAGCAGTGTAATGGGAACAAAGGCAACGGATCTAGTAATTCTTCTATAACTAGTTTTTCTACACCACCTCATGACTCTATTCAGAGACTAACACATGATGCTTCAAATATTCATACAAGTACTCCTCGTAACCCTGGATCAGTGAATCACATACCTTTTCTTGAGGAATCACCTTCTTGTGGAAATCAAAGGTAAGTGCTTTACTTTGTAAGACCTGCAAATGGTAACTTCATACTAATAAGCAGAAACTTAGAAAGTTTGAACTTCTCTTAGAAATCAAAGTTTTTACAGTTCATTACCTACCAGTTTTTTTTTCTTTCTAATCTGCCTTCATTTATCTATATTTGCTTCTACTAACTTCTGAATCTCTTCATAGTCTTTATTCTCCTATTTTTCTTTTTGCTTTCTTACTACCACCAAGACAGTTCAATTTTTAAATAATCCATCTTATTCAGAGATCATATTAGGCTCTGTATTCTCTCCAGTTTTTTGCCCTTGCCCTTGGTACCTTTTGGCAAATAGTCTTTTTTTTTTTTTTTTACAGAAATGTTATTAGAGCAAATAAGCTTTTAATCCACAGATTTGTAGGGCACTAGAAGGGGTTTCATGATGTGGTGGAATGACTACAGTAAGACAATCTCAGTAGCTCTGGTCACTTGGGCAGTTGAGACTTCTGGCATAGTTTTGTTTTCACTAGTCAGATAAAAATTTTCATCTTGCTATCATTAGTAAACAAGTGTTAACTTTTGCATGGAAATAGTTGGGCATTTTATTCATCTGTTATGACATTAATTCATCTTAGAGTGGTTTATTTTAAAATGCATAACTTGCTACTGCCATTTGTATAGAACTGGCTTTATACATTTAGTATCAAAATCTCTAGTTCTATACCTAAGGACATAAATTTATCTAGTATTTGCTTCATTATTACAGTTCCTATAAAACTTTTGTGTGTACCTTCAAAGTAGAACTCAAATTTTAAAATTGGTTTTTATTTTTATCAAAGTAACATACACACATGGTTTAAAAGGACAAATAGTCTTTAAGGCTTAAGATAAAACAGAATCTCCTATCTTACCCTCTTTGTCTATGACTTGTGTTTTTAGTCGGCTGCCATTTTCAACCTAGTTAGCTCTTTATTTTGCTATGTATTTCCACACTTCTGTGCTTCTGTTGCTGTTTTTATTATCCCTGATTCCTTGCTAATTAGATTTAGCTACCATACCCACAACACATCAATTTTATCTACATCTTCTTTTAATATGCATCAGTTTTTGTTTAAACTGGCATTTGGTGTTAACATTACCGTGGACATGTAAATGTTATTTACAAGTATGGATATACTGAGCATATAGTATGAATGTATTTCCTTTCACAAACCTTTTTGTTTTTCATGGAGGGAGTAATTGCCTCACTTTTACTGTGCATGTGTAAGAGTGCATATGCTTACTTTTCATGGTTCCTATCACTGAACTCTCTGCAGATACTGTGACAGAACTTATATAAAGTCACAAAACTCAACATTATCAGGTACTTTTTCTTTCCTTTTTGGGAGATACCCGTGCTAGGATCATTCCTGGTTCACTTTATGTTCATTGCTTCCAAACCATTTTATTCAGGTCTAGAGAGTCCTGGGATGGTCCTTCACCATTCTCTTAAGAGTTTCCTTTGCCTCTTCTCTGTGTTGGATCCCCTATTTTCAGGATCTCATGTAGTTTCCTGAAGCGGAGTGTATCAGAGGAGAAGTTTCTGAGATCATGCATGTCCAAATATTTCACTTTTGACTTGTTAGTATAGCTGAGTAAAGAATTCTACAATAGAAATCATTCCTTAGAGTTTCAAAGGCCTCACTTCATGCTCATGTATGTCAATACATAAGTCTGATGCCATTGTAATCTGATTATTTCTATGAGGACTACTGCTTTTTCTACCCTAGAATTTTTTAGAACTTTGTCTTCCCTGATGTTCTAAAACTTCATGATCATACACATTAGAATAGGTCTGTTCTCTTCATTATGCTAGATACATCATGGGCTCTATTTATTTATTTATTTACTTATTTTTGACTATTCTGGGTTTTCACTGCTGTTGCAGGCTACTCTCTAGTTGAGGTGAGCAGGCTTCTTCTTGTAACCTCTCTTGTTGTGGAACTTGGGCTCCAGGGCACCTCAGTAGCCGTGACACATGGGCTCAACAGTTGCGGCTCTGAGGCTCTAGAGCACAGGTTCAGTAGTTGTGGCTCATGGGCTTAGCTGCTCTGCGGCATGTGGGATCCTCCCAGATCAAGGATCGAACCCTTGTCTCCTGCATTGGCAGGCGAACTCTTTTTTTTACTACTGAGCTACCAGGGAAGCCCATCATGGGCTCTTTTTAGCTAAATACTTAAGTTCTATATTATTGAAAACATTTATGTAGCAGTTTTCTTACCTCCATATTCTATTGATTTTTTTTTCTGGTATCATTTTTATTTTCTATGCTCTTTCTTATTCTTTAATTCTCCTTAAATTTTTTAATAGATATTTTTCTTGCATTGTGTCCTCTTATATTTCTAAAGATTTTAAATTATGTTTTGGTAGCTTTTGTTTTCTTAATTGTCTTTAGTCTCTGGTTTTGTTTTGTTTCTTTTTGTTTTGGCTACGTCCTGTGGCTTGAGGGATCTGAATTCCCTGACCAGAGCTGGAACCTGTGCCCCCTGAAGTGGAGACGTGGAGTGCTAACCACTGGCATACCAGGGAATTCCCTAGACTCTTTTTTATTTAGGAGTCTTTCTGTAAGCATTCGAGTATTTGTGAGAAGTAAGGTGTTTTTTAAAACAAAGCTGGTTGGAAGGAAGGGCCACAGGCGTGCTTGCATCTGTTTACCTGTTGGCCTCATAAAAAAGTGATCAAATAGAAACATTGTTCTATTGTGGGACCCTCATTTGTCTAGTTTCTGTTAGTCTTTTCCCTTGGGCCAGATAATTGCTCTGAAGAGCAGTCCAGGTTCCTCTTTGGATTAGGATGTCAGCATAGCGACCAGGATTCTGGAACTAAGCAGGGAAAAGGTAGTCGACGTCTCACTATGAAATTTGTGGTCTTTGACTCAGTCTCTTTTCCAGATGGCTTCTCATTCTAACAGCTAGCTGTGCTTTATGATACAGAGTCTCACATTCTTAACAAATGGCTTGGGAGAGTAATTATGACTAGGGCCAGACGGGGGTTATTTGCCAAAGAAATAAATATTAGCAATTGAAAGGATAAATTTATTTCTGTTTTGATATTCAGAGTAAACTTGAATTTCTGTTCTCACAGTTCATCAGAACATTCTGTCAGTAAACCACCTCTTGGAGATTCTTCAGGGAGTCTATCAAGATCAAGAGGGGAAGAGGTAATACTTTGGGGAAGGAGGGTTCATTATTTTTATACTCACTTGCAAAGGAAGTATGTTTACTTGTCAGAGAATTCTCAGTTTAAAGAAATAACCGTCTGTGGGAAGTAGTCATTATTGTTAATGCTGGTAGTTCTCTCAAGGTGGTTAAGTTTCCACTGAGTGAAGTGAAAGGATTGCTGAGAAATCACGTTTTGAGAGTATTCATATTAATGGTCCAGTGGTGATCCTGTTGCATGAGTTGGGGCTGGGCCACTACTCTCTGAACCCTGTGATTAGTTAGCTAAGATATTTTTATATCTTCATTCCTTTGGACTTTTCATCAATGCTTTTGTTTTTTGGTTTGGAACCAGATATACTTCCCTAACTAGTCACATTACCTTCACTCTATCTTATTTTCTCTAGTTCAAATTTTAACCTCATAGATAAAGTTATTATTCCAGATGCTTATGGGGCCAAACAGGTCACAAAATGGGTAAGACTATTTCTTTGATAAGTGCATAGGAATATTTGTCCCTTGCACAAAGAAATATACTAACCTAATGTTTCCAGTTCTTTTGATTTTCAAGAAAAGCTAGAAAATTAGATTTTTATGTGAAATTATTTTTTAAATGGCAACAGTTATTTAAAAAAATTAAATAGACTGGAGAAGAGCAAATAACATTAATTGTGGCTCTGCCACTTCTGCTGTAAAGCAACCTTTAGTAACTATTATTAATGTGCTGTTGGCCATTTAATTGATGAATCATTCCCCTCTGTTATTCTCTTATCTACCCATGCTATTCATTTGGTAGTCACCTTTCTTGTATATGCCTTAATGGAAAATGTAGTATTTCTAGTCATGTAAATTGATGTGAATAATATAAGAATTCAATTTAGTTGCATAAGATAGAGTGTAATATATCAGGTTTACCTCCTACTCCCCCATGAGAATGTATTGCTGAATACATACAAGTTTGAGTAGGGAGATGTGTAATCTCTTCATTGATAAGATCACTATGGATTCTAGAACTCTCAGCATACTAGCCGAAGTAATTTGCCTTTGGAAAGTATGAATGTCAAGTACATACACAAAGACAGAATTTAGTTGGGTGTCTGCACCACACCCAGCCTCAAGGGCTCTGTTCCAGGTCTAGGATCCAATCCTAGTCTAGGTAGCAGGCTGGTTTCAAATGACACTAAGAGTAGGAACCACCAAAGCTTTTATACAGAGGTGGTTCAGCCTGCCTTCCTCAGAAGAGGGTCTGGACAGACAAGTTGACAGTTGAAAACAGAAATGAGACTAAAATTAAATGTCCTGATTAAAATCATTTCGACAGTTTTAAAAGGGCATTTTACAGTTTGAGTTTGAAATTTGAAATTCATTGCTGGAGATAACGGTAAACTTTTTTTTATTTCTAAAATAATTAAATAATAGTGTTTTATATTTCCTACTTTTAGAAGCATGAATTATGTTTTGTTGTAGGAATGTAAATATGGGCTATTTTTTGACAATTAAAGAGAATTTAATATGGGAATGGATATTCTTTTTATTTTTTTGGCAGGGGGACGGGTTGGGGAAGGAGAGGGGGCGGGCGGGCCACTTCTATTGGTCTTTCATTTATCTATTTTTATCCATCTTTGTTCTTTTGCCCGTGTGGGCCTCCCATCGCAGTGGCCTCTGTTGTCACAGAGCACCGGCTCTGGGCGCATGCGCTCCAGAGCTCCGGCTCGGTGATTGGACACATCGGTCCAGCCACTCCGCAGCACGTGGGATCTTCCCAGGCCAGGGATTGAACTGGCGCCCCTTGCACTGCGAGGCGGTGTCCTTACCCACTGGACCACCAGGGAAGCCCGGGAACGCATATTCTTTTTTTTTTCTTTTTTTAAACCTTTATTTTACTTTTAACTTTTACAGAGTTTTGTTGTTCACAGACATGCATGTTCTCAGATTAGTCACATGTATATCCCCCCCTTCCCTCCCCTCCCGACCATCACACAGCACCCCTGAAGGATCCCCTTTTCTCACAGAGCAATGACTATAGCTATTTTCTTCACTTATGATAGTACAGGCCTTCATGCTACTTCCTTTACACCTCTCACCCACTGTTCCTTCCCCACAATGTCCATATGTCCACTGTCCATGTCTGTCTTTCTGTCGCTTCACTGCATGTGCCATCATCACCATCCTACTAGATTCCATATATATGTGTTAATATACTGTATTTGTCCTTCTCTTTCTGACTGACTTCACTTTTGATGATACGTTCTAAATCCAGCCACCTCATTAGGGTCGATTCTTCTGCATTTCTCTTTATAGCTATGTAGTATTCCATTGTTTGTCGATTTTAAATGAGCTAAAATTAAAATTTGGTTCAGCCTGCCTTCCTCAGAAGAGGGTCTGGACAGACAAGTTGACAGTTGAAAACAGAAATGAGACTAAAATTAAATGTCCTGATTAAAATCATTTCGACAGTTTTAAAAGGGCATTTTACAGTTTGAGTTTGAAATTTGAAATTCATTGCTGGAGATAACGGTAAGCTTTTTTATTTCTAAAATAATTAAATAATAGTGTTTTATATTTCCTACTTTTAGAAGCATGAATTATGTTTTGTTGTAGGAATGTAAATATGGGCTATTTTTTGACAATTAAAGAGAATTTAATATGGGAATGGATATTCTTTTTATTTTTTTGGCAGGGGGACGGGTTGGGGAGGGAGAGGGCGGGCGGGCCACTTCTATTGGTCTTTCATTTATCTATTTTTATCCATCTTTGTTCTTTTGCCCGTGTGGGCCTCCCATCGCAGTGGCCTCTGTTGTCACAGAGCACCGGCTCTGGGCGCATGCGCTCCAGAGCTCCGGCTCGGTGATTGGACACATCGGTCCAGCCACTCCGCAGCACGTGGGATCTTCCCAGGCCAGGGATTGAACTGGCGCCCCTTGCACTGCGAGGCGGTGTCCTTACCCACTGGACCACCAGGGAAGCCCGGGAACGCATATTCTTTTTTTTTTCTTTTTTTAAACCTTTATTTTACTTTTAACTTTTACAGAGTTTTGTTGTTCACAGACATGCATGTTCTCAGATTAGTCACATGTATATCCCCCCCTTCCCTCCCCTCCCGACCATCACACAGCACCCCTGAAGGATCCCCTTTTCTCACAGAGCAATGACTATAGCTATTTTCTTCACTTATGATAGTACAGGCCTTCATGCTACTTCCTTTACACCTCTCACCCACTGTTCCTTCCCCACAATGTCCATATGTCCACTGTCCATGTCTGTCTTTCTGTCGCTTCACTGCATGTGCCATCATCACCATCCTACTAGATTCCATATATATGTGTTAATATACTGTATTTGTCCTTCTCTTTCTGACTGACTTCACTTTTGATGATACGTTCTAAATCCAGCCACCTCATTAGGGTCGATTCTTCTGCATTTCTCTTTATAGCTATGTAGTATTCCATTGTATATATGTACCAGAGCTTTTGGATCCATTCATTTGTCGATGGGCATCTAGGTTCCTTCCATGTTCTAGCTATTGTATAGAGAGCTGCAATGAACATTGGGGTACAGGTGCTTCTTTCAGTTTTGATTTCGTCAGGGTATAAGCCTGGGATTGCTGGGTCATATGGTGCTTCTATTTTTAGTTTTTTAAGAAATCTCCATACTGTCTTCCATAGAGGCTGTATCAATTTACACTCCCACCAGCAATGCAGGAGTGTTCCCTTTTCTCCGCAGCCTCTCCAGCATTTATTGTCTGTCGATTTGTGGATGATGGCCATTCTGACGGGTGTGAGGTGATATCTCATTGTAGTTTTGATTTGCATTTCTCTAATTATTAGTGAAGTTGAGCATCGTTTCATGTGTTTTTGGGCCATCTGTATGTCATCGTTGGAGAGGTGTCTGTTTAGGTCCTTTTCCCATTTTTTGATTGGGTTGTTTGTTTTTCCAGTGCTGAGTTGTCTGAGTTGCTTGTAGATTTTGGAGATTAATTCTTTGTCTGTTGTTTCATTTGCTATGATTTTCTCCCACTCTGTGGGCTGTCTGTTCAGCTTTTTTGTAATTTCTTTAGCTGTACAAAAGCTTTTAAGTTTCATGAGGTCCCACATGTTCATTTGTCTTTTTAGTTCCACTATTCTAGTAGGTAGGTCAGAGAAGATCTTGCTTTGATTGATGTCCTTGAGGGTTTTGCCTATATTCTCCTCTAAGAGTTTGATGGTTTCTGGCCTTACATTTAAGTCTTTAATCCATTTTGAGTTGATCTTTGTGTATGGTGTCAGGGTATGTTCCAACTTCATTTTCTTGCATGTAGCTGTCCAATTTTCCCAGCACCATTTGTTGAAGAGGCTGTCTTTGTCTCATTTTATGTGTTCGCCTCCTTTGTCAAAAATAAGGTACCCATAGGTGCATGGCTTTATCTCTGGGTTCTCGATCTTGTTCCATTGGTCGATATTTCTGTTTTTGTGCCAGTACCATACTGTCTTGATGACTGTTGCTTTGTAGTAGAGTCTGAAGTTGGGGAGGCTGATCCCCCCAGCTCCATTCTTCTTCCTGAGGATTGATTTGGCTATTCGAGGTCTTTTGTGTTTCCATATGAACTGTGTTATTCGTTGGTCTAGTTCTGTGAAGAATGTTATTGGAAGTTTGATAGGGATCGCATTGAATCTATAGATGACATTTGGTAGTATGGTCATTTTCACAATATTGATTCTCCCGACCCAGGAACACGGAATATTTCTCCATCTGTTTAACTCTTCTTTAATGTCTCTCATGAGTGTCTTGTAATTTTCTGTGTACAGTTCTTTTGTTTCTTTGGGTAGGGGGAACGCATATTCTTAATGTTTTGTTGTAGTAAGCATAAAAAACCTTGAGTGTCCATGAGCTATCTGAGCATAGTTTAGCAATGAGTAACAAAAACAGTAAAATCTGGCTTAATTTGAATTTGCCATTCAAAAGAATATATGACTGTATGGATAGTGAATATTAAAGTGATGAAATGAATAATACAGTTCAAATGAATTTAAAATGGGATAAAGATGAGTTCTTTCAAATTCATTTTTTTATGAAGTGCCTTTCATAATCATTCTATGGCAAACGAAAAGTGAAATAAAGTTGATAATTCCAGCTTGATTTTCTCCCACTCTGTGGGCTGTCTGTTCAGCTTTTTTGTAATTTCTTTAGCTGTACAAAAGCTTTTAAGTTTCATGAGGTCCCACATGTTCATTTGTCTTTTTAGTTCCACTATTCTAGTAGGTAGGTCAGAGAAGATCTTGCTTTGATTGATGTCCTTGAGGGTTTTGCCTATATTCTCCTCTAAGAGTTTGATGGTTTCTGGCCTTACATTTAAGTCTTTAATCCATTTTGAGTTGATCTTTGTGTATGGTGTCAGGGTATGTTCCAACTTCATTTTCTTGCATGTAGCTGTCCAATTTTCCCAGCACCATTTGTTGAAGAGGCTGTCTTTGTCTCATTTTATGTGTTCGCCTCCTTTGTCAAAAATAAGGTACCCATAGGTGCATGGCTTTATCTCTGGGTTCTCGATCTTGTTCCATTGGTCGATATTTCTGTTTTTGTGCCAGTACCATACTGTCTTGATGACTGTTGCTTTGTAGTAGAGTCTGAAGTTGGGGAGGCTGATCCCCCCAGCTCCATTCTTCTTCCTGAGGATTGATTTGGCTATTCGAGGTCTTTTGTGTTTCCATATGAACTGTGTTATTCGTTGGTCTAGTTCTGTGAAGAATGTTATTGGAAGTTTGATAGGGATCGCATTGAATCTATAGATGACATTTGGTAGTATGGTCATTTTCACAATATTGATTCTCCCGACCCAGGAACACGGAATATTTCTCCATCTGTTTAACTCTTCTTTAATGTCTCTCATGAGTGTCTTGTAATTTTCTGTGTACAGTTCTTTTGTTTCTTTGGGTAGGGGGAACGCATATTCTTAATGTTTTGTTGTAGTAAGCATAAAAAACCTTGAGTGTCCATGAGCTATCTGAGCATAGTTTAGCAATGAGTAACAAAAACAGTAAAATCTGGCTTAATTTGAATTTGCCATTCAAAAGAATATATGACTGTATGGATAGTGAATATTAAAGTGATGAAATGAATAATACAGTTCAAATGAATTTAAAATGGGATAAAGATGAGTTCTTTCAAATTCATTTTTTTATGAAGTGCCTTTCATAATCATTCTTTCCATAGGATGACAAATCAAAGAAACAGTTTGTTTGTATTAATACCCTAGAAGACACACAAGCTGTCAGAGCAGTGGCTTTTCATCCAGGCGGTGGTCTGTATGCGGTCGGCTCAAATTCAAAAACGCTGAGAGTATGTGCCTATCCAGAAGTAATTGACCCAAGGTAGGATGCGTGGTGTGCAGTGCCAGTATTGCTTTCGTTTTTAATATAACTGTGTGGCCCTTTTCTGAGAGTGGCCATTCAGTAGTGTTTAATTTTTATTTCTTTTCCTTTTAAGCATTTACATTTTTGTTTTCAATACTTAGGAAATATATATGACTCATCAATTAACTGTATACATTGTCTTTCGTAAAATGTTTTCAATTAGGCCATTATCTACTCAACAGTCTAGTTTTCTTTATTTCTATGGTTTTTGTTAATTTTTTTAAAAACCTGTAAGATCCTTATATTCTTGTTAAATTACATAAAGACAAAGTAACGCTAGTTATAGACTTGGAGAAAAATTTAAATGTCTTCTAATATCTTCAAAGAAATATTAGGTTGAACTATGTGATACTTGACCATTTAAACCTAGAAAGATTCAGTTTTTCACGTGGTCAACATAACTATGATTTTACTCTTTTGTTTAATAGATTATGAATTTTGAAAATAAGGGATATTTTTTTCCCCAAAGTTTTCATAAGAGTTATAAAGGATATATTTTTAAAGGCATATGTGGCAAAAAAGAGGCCTGTGACCTTATGTGTTAGGTGTACAACTAATTCTTTGATGTTACCGAGAATGCAGATATCTTAGATATACTATCCCCTAGAAAACAGAATTTGAACTCTTTTTGTCGATTTAATTGTTAAGGCTTTTAATTGTTATTATCGAAATAAATAAGAATGAACTATTTGGTAGATTCTGTGGTTAGAGAAATGACCACAAATGGAATAATACCAGTAGACAAAAATATTCAAATAAAACAAGCCACACAGTTTTGAAAATTTTAATATGAAAAGCAGTACATGTCATAATGTGTTTTGGAAATTTTTTTTACTAACCTTAGGACTTTTTTAAAAATTATAATCCCAGTTTGGAGAACAGAGAGGTGAGATTATTAATGTATTTGCATTTTTTGGTATATCTCTGTATCTGAAACTAGAAATTTAGGCTTTTGGTCTATAGTAGCATTTAAAAGTTGAGAAAGGGAATATGGATCATATTAGATGATAGTAATATAATTTATTGGTGTTCATTATGTTAGTTAATTAGGATTATATGAGAATAGGATGCGTGGTGCAGTGCCAGTATTGCTTTCGTTTTTAATATAACTGTGTGGCCCTTTTCTGAGAGTGGCCATTCAGTAGTGTTTAATTTTTATTTCTTTTCCTTTTAAGCATTTACATTTTTGTTTTCAATACTTAGGAAATATATATGACTCATCAATTAACTGTATACATTGTCTTTGTAAAATGTTTTCAATTAGGCCATTATCTACTCAACAGTCTAGTTTTCTTTATTTCTATGGTTTTTGTTAATTTTTTTAAAAACCTGTAAGATCCTTATATTCTTGTTAAATTACATAAAGACAAAGTAACGCTAGTTATAGACTTGGAGAAAAATTTAAATGTCTTCTAATATCTTCAAAGAAATATTAGGTTGAACTATGTGATACTTGACCATTTAAACCTAGAAAGATTCAGTTTTTCACGTGGTCAACATAACTATGATTTTACTCTTTTGTTTAATAGATTATGAATTTTGAAAATAAGGGATATTTTTTTCCCCAAAGTTTTCATAAGAGTTATAAAGGATATATTTTTAAAGGCATATGTGGCAAAAAAGAGGCCTGTGACCTTATGTGTTAGGTGTACAACTAATTCTTTGATGTTACCGAGAATGCAGATATCTTAGATATACTATCCCCTAGAAAACAGAATTTGAACTCTTTTTGTCGATTTAATTGTTAAGGCTTTTAATTGTTATTATCGAAATAAATAAGAATGAACTATTTGGTAGATTCTGTGGTTAGAGAAATGACCACAAATGGAATAATACCAGTAGACAAAAATATTCAAATAAAACAAGCCACACAGTTTTGAAAATTTTAATATGAAAAGCAGTACATGTCATAATGTGTTTTGGAAATTTTTTTTACTAACCTTAGGACTTTTTAAAATTATAATCCCAGTTTGGAGAACAGAGAGGTGAGATTATTAATGTATTTGCATTTTTTGGTATATCTCTGTATCTGAAACTAGAAATTTAGGCTTTTGGTCTATAGTAGCATTTAAAAGTTGAGAAAGGGAATATGGATCATATTAGATGATAGTAATATAATTTATTGGTGTTCATTATGTTAGTTAATTAGGATTATATGAGAAAGGATAGGCAGAATTCCAGATCAAGGAGTGGAAAAGAGCAACAATTATGGAGGCAGAACCAGAGAGCCTAAGTATACAAAGCCAGACTTTGTATATTTAGGCTTAATTTGGTCTTAAATTGACTCTTCTGTTTTGTATTTTTCATGCTGGCATAGATGGTTCATAGACTCTTCTTGAAGAAACTGATTTTTATGAAAAATAAATTCATTTATTTAACATATTTATTTTGAGCTCCTTCTCTGTTCTAGCCTTTGGGGATAGTTGTGAGTAAAACAAACATGTTCACTGACCTTATGGAACTTCTGTTTTAGTAGAGCAGGTGGACATTATCCAGATAGACACACTCATAAATGTAATTACTCACTGTGGTAGTTGCTATGAAGAGAAAGTACAGGGTGCTGTAACAGAGTAAAATGGGGAGATGAGGGAACTGGGAGTCAAGAGTAGAGCCTCTTTGAAGAAGAGGTATTAAAACTGAGATCTGTGGGTGAGTAGAACCTAGCCATGTGAAGAGAAGGGAGAAGATAGTAATGAGAGAGAACATGAAGAGAAAAAGAGCTTGGCTGTTTAGGAGCTGAAACGTTCAGATCAGCTGGAGTGTGGTGAGGCTGCAGAGGTAGATGTGAACTAAAGTTTCCATTCTGGATTTTATGGTGAGAGCAATGGGAAACTGCTGAAGGTTTTCAGCAGAACACTACTGTGATCTGAACTCTGGGTCATTTTAATCGAATTTTAGATTTGGTTAGAGAAATGACCACAAATGGAATAATACCAGTAGACAAAAATATTCAAATAAAACAAGCCACACAGTTTTGAAAATTTTAATATGAAAAGCAGTACATGTCATAATGTGTTTTGGAAATTTTTTTTACTAACCTTAGGACTTTTTAAAATTATAATCCCAGTTTGGAGAACAGAGAGGTGAGATTATTAATGTATTTGCATTTTTTGGTATATCTCTGTATCTGAAACTAGAAATTTAGGCTTTTGGTCTATAGTAGCATTTAAAAGTTGAGAAAGGGAATATGGATCATATTAGATGATAGTAATATAATTTATTGGTGTTCATTATGTTAGTTAATTAGGATTATATGAGAAAGGATAGGCAGAATTCCAGATCAAGGAGTGGAAAAGAGCAACAATTATGGAGGCAGAACCAGAGAGCCTAAGTATACAAAGCCAGACTTTGTATATTTAGGCTTAATTTGGTCTTAAATTGACTCTTCTGTTTTGTATTTTTCATGCTGGCATAGATGGTTCATAGACTCTTCTTGAAGAAACTGATTTTTATGAAAAATAAATTCATTTATTTAACATATTTATTTTGAGCTCCTTCTCTGTTCTAGCCTTTGGGGATAGTTGTGAGTAAAACAAACATGTTCACTGACCTTATGGAACTTCTGTTTTAGTAGAGCAGGTGGACATTATCCAGATAGACACACTCATAAATGTAATTACTCACTGTGGTAGTTGCTATGAAGAGAAAGTACAGGGTGCTGTAACAGAGTAAAATGGGGAGATGAGGGAACTGGGAGTCAAGAGTAGAGCCTCTTTGAAGAAGAGGTATTAAAACTGAGATCTGTGGGTGAGTAGAACCTAGCCATGTGAAGAGAAGGGAGAAGATAGTAATGAGAGAGAACATGAAGAGAAAAAGAGCTTGGCTGTTTAGGAGCTGAAACGTTCAGATCAGCTGGAGTGTGGTGAGGCTGCAGAGGTAGATGTGAACTAAAGTTTCCATTCTGGATTTTATGGTGAGAGCAATGGGAAACTGCTGAAGGTTTTCAGCAGAACACTACTGTGATCTGAACTCTGGGTCAGATGGCAGTAAGCTTAAATGCTAAGAGAAAGGTAGGAGGCTATTGTCCATTGCTGGTGTGATGGCAGTGGAGATGGAGCAAAATGGATGGAGGTAAAATTCATTTAAAGAAAGATTTGGTTGGCCTGAGCAGTGAACTTGATGTGCAACTGAAAAGAGAATCTTTTGATTTGATTTATTTTCTCTGTCACTACTAAGCACCTTCTAAGTACTGAAAATTGATCAGTGTTCTTTCTTGTTTTTTAAAAATTGCCTAATTATGAAAATTTTAAGCATACACAGAAGTGGAGATTAGTCCATTGAAATGTAATAATTGTCAAGATTGTTGTCTCATTTGCTTTATCCTTTTTGTTTGCTAAGTGATTTTAAGGTAAATTCTATATATGTCATTTCACCTTTTAGAATGGATCTCCAAAAATATATATTAATACATTTTCTTACATTGGCTGGATATTATTATTATAACTCATAAAATCTTTAGTATCTTAATATTAGTCTCTGTTTTAAAGTACAGATACTCCACTAAGCCAGTGTTAGCCTCCTACTGAAGGCCAGTCTCGAGGAACATGGCACTTAGGACTGTGCCCAGCTGGGCTTGCAGCTGCTCAGCCATACCCTCTGTCTCACTCCATCTCTGGAATGTCCCGGGCTTCTCCTCCCACCCCACAGCCTTTTCCCCATGCTGCGTGCTGGGCTGGTCTCCCTGCCATATATAGAGATATAGATATAGAGATAGAGATAGAGATATAGAGATACAGATATATTTGGCCACTTCTATTGATCTTTCATTTATCTCTTTCCATCCATCTTTGTTCCTTGACCTGTGTGGGCCTCCCATCGCAGTGGCCCCTTTCGTCGCAGAGCACCCGCTCTGGGCACACGTACTCCAGAGCTCTGGCTTGGTAGTTGGACACATCTGTCCATCTTCCCAGGCCAGGGATCGAACTGGCACCCCGTGCACTGCAAGGTGGTGTCCTTACCCACTGGACCACCAGGGAAACCCCTTCCTACTATATTTTATCTTCATGGAAGCAGTGCACCTTCCTTCATCTTTTATAAATGTTAGAGTCCAGTACAAGGTACCAGGCCTTAAAGGACAAGGAGAATTATTTAAAATAGGAGGCTATTGTCCATTGCTGGTGTGATGGCAGTGGAGATGGAGCAAAATGGATGGAGGTAAAATTCATTTAAAGAAAGATTTGGTTGGCCTGAGCAGTGAACTTGATGTGCAACTGAAAAGAGAATCTTTTGATTTGATTTATTTTCTCTGTCACTACTAAGCACCTTCTAAGTACTGAAAATTGATCAGTGTTCTTTCTTGTTTTTTAAAAATTGCCTAATTATGAAAATTTTAAGCATACACAGAAGTGGAGATTAGTCCATTGAAATGTAATAATTGTCAAGATTGTTGTCTCATTTGCTTTATCCTTTTTGTTTGCTAAGTGATTTTAAGGTAAATTCTATATATGTCATTTCACCTTTTAGAATGGATCTCCAAAAATATATATTAATACATTTTCTTACATTGGCTGGATATTATTATTATAACTCATAAAATCTTTAGTATCTTAATATTAGTCTCTGTTTTAAAGTACAGATACTCCACTAAGCCAGTGTTAGCCTCCTACTGAAGGCCAGTCTCGAGGAACATGGCACTTAGGACTGTGCCCAGCTGGGCTTGCAGCTGCTCAGCCATACCCTCTGTCTCACTCCATCTCTGGAATGTCCCGGGCTTCTCCTCCCACCCCACAGCCTTTTCCCCATGCTGCGTGCTGGGCTGGTCTCCCTGCCATATATAGAGATATAGATATAGAGATAGAGATAGAGATATAGAGATACAGATATATTTGGCCACTTCTATTGATCTTTCATTTATCTCTTTCCATCCATCTTTGTTCCTTGACCTGTGTGGGCCTCCCATCGCAGTGGCCCCTTTCGTCGCAGAGCACCCGCTCTGGGCACACGTACTCCAGAGCTCTGGCTTGGTAGTTGGACACATCTGTCCATCTTCCCAGGCCAGGGATCGAACTGGCACCCCGTGCACTGCAAGGTGGTGTCCTTACCCACTGGACCACCAGGGAAACCCCTTCCTACTATATTTTATCTTCATGGAAGCAGTGCACCTTCCTTCATCTTTTATAAATGTTAGAGTCCAGTACAAGGTACCAGGCCTTAAAGGACAAGGAGAATTATTACAGAAAAAGATGAAGGCAGATGAATTGCTTTAAATTTGTTTCATCAAAGATTTTGAGAAATGTTATTAACATGTTGTCTGATACTTTTTTTGCTCTCTCCCTCAAGAACAACCATGATACAGAAACTTCATATTCATTAACTTTAGTAAGCAAGAAATTGAAATATCTTTTTACAATTTTTCTTTCCAGTGCATATGATATCCCTAAGCAGCCTGTGGTTCGTTTTAAAAGGAATAAACATCACAAAGGGTCCATTTACTGTGTGGCCTGGAGTCCTTGTGGACAATTACTTGCGACAGGATCAAATGACAAATATGTCAAAGTGCTGCCCTTCAATGCAGAGACTTGTAATGCAACAGGTAGGGGCCGAGTGTGTAAGCTGGAGCCTGCCCGTGTGTTCTTCATATTTCCCTGGGTGTCTTTTATACAGCTGTCTATTGTTTTTAGTAAAATCTAGGAAGGCACCCTTAAGAAATCTAAGAATTGTCTTACATTCTAACTGCTTGCATTCATGCGGCAGTATTCTTTTTTAGTAAGTTCTTATAAAGTAGCCAAGTGAATAACTTCCAGAATTGTATTCATGAATATTTTCCAGAGAGTATCTGATTTTTTGTTCACTTTCTTTGAGATAAAAGCCATAAAGGTAACTCTTGGCTCTGTTTTAGTGATGACAGTAACTGAGTCAGTATTTTGATTCTTTGAAGTTACTTTTACTCAGTAAAGTGAAATTGATTATTACATCAACCCCCAAATGAATATAAACCATACCATACTACTACGCTTGGTCAGTTTGGAGGCAGTTTAGAAATCTCAGATTATCACAGTAAGTTGAGCAGCGTCTTTTTTTAAAATTCTTATTGCTGTTTCAGGACCAGATCTGGAATTCAGTATGCATGATGGGACAATTAGAGACCTGGCGTTTATGGAAGGCCCAGAAAGCGGTGGAGCTATTTTGATAAGTGCTGGAGCAGGGGACTGTAACATTTATACAACTGACTGTCAGAGAGGACAGGGCCTCCACGCTCTGAGTGGACACACTGGTATGTGCTGTCAGTCCCAGGCGCTCCTTCTCTCCTTGTTCACCCTGTGCTTTCTCCCCTTGGCTTCTTGACTGATGGGGGCAGAGTGCATCAAAAGGGATTTCTTCAGGAGAAGAAGTTTTTATTTCAAAAATATAAATCATAAACTTTGGATAGCAACACAATAATGCTAGCTAACATTTTGCCATGTCCTAAAGCTTGTACTTACACACATAATGCCTTAATTTAATCCTCACGACAGCCTTTTAAGCCTGGAAGTTCTGCCTTCATCTTATACATGCAAAAAAGCA
This sequence comes from Tragulus kanchil, assembly GCA_022376925.1. Lineage (NCBI taxonomy): Eukaryota > Metazoa > Chordata > Mammalia > Artiodactyla > Tragulidae > Tragulus > Tragulus kanchil. Next base: position 140,495,407 of record JAIOJX010000024.1, read on the forward strand.
AAACTTGAAAAGGAAAAATGACTTGCCCATCATCTTACTGCTGAAATTGGCAGAACAGAGGTATCACCCCATTTTGGTCAAGTGCTTTTCATGTTTGGTCCCTTCCAAGATGCTGACCTAACCCCACAATCCTGTGCTTCCTCTTTAGAAAATTTTGCCATAATTTCACATGGTAATTTTTTTCTGTATTATGTCCTGAAATATTTGACTCACCAAAAAAGGTTTAAATTTATAATTTTGATAGGTGTTTTACTGAATTTAATGTTTTGAAAATTTCCAGTGTATTTTATATATGTATAAAATCTTTACCACACAGTTTAACTAGATTAAACATGCTCAAAAATAAAGAATGCTTAGCTTTGAATGTGTTATAGGAAATTACTGTCCCACCGTAGTAACTGACTCTATGATCTTTTGTAGGGCATATTTTAGCACTTTATACTTGGAGTGGCTGGATGATTGCATCCGGTTCCCAAGATAAGACTGTTAGGTTCTGGGATCTTCGAGTACCAAGCTGTGTTCGTGTTGTTGGGACAACATTCCATGGAACTGGTAAGTTTTTCTGGAATTTAAATACATTTATATGTAGAAGAAACTATAAATTACACTTACCTACTTCCTCTCCCTTGCAAAATATGTTAAATAAGAACAGTGTACACTAAATACTTGGTATTTTACTGATTACTTTAAATTCTTAAAAATGCTTTCATCTGTTTCTTTATTTGTAAAAATAATATTCGACTAAGGAAACTGAGACCCAGGGATATTAAGTATCATGCCCTAATTATTCTGTTAGCAGGGCATTTCTGAATTCAGACCTTTTAAAAGAACATTTTTTAAATACATACACATGGCACAAATTGAAATTGAACAAAAGGTTATAAATAATTTTCTTCCTACTCCCATTTCTTGGTATCTTTCCCTAAGGGACTAGTTTCTTATTTATTATTCTAGAAATATTCTGTAAATATATAATCAAAAGTTTGTGCACTTGCCTCTACTTACACACATAATGCCTTAATTTAATCCTCACGACAGCCTTTTAAGCCTGGAAGTTCTGCCTTCATCTTATACATGCAAAAAAGCAAAACTTGAAAAGGAAAAATGACTTGCCCATCATCTTACTGCTGAAATTGGCAGAACAGAGGTATCACCCCATTTTGGTCAAGTGCTTTTCATGTTTGGCCCCTTTCCCAAGATGCTGACCTAACCCCACAATCCTGTGCTTCCTCTTTAGAAAATTTTGCCATAATTTCACATGGTAATTTTTTTCTGTATTATGTCCTGAAATATTTGACTCACCAAAAAAGGTTTAAATTTATAATTTTGATAGGTGTTTTACTGAATTTAATGTTTTGAAAATTTCCAGTGTATTTTATATATGTATAAAATCTTTACCACACAGTTTAACTAGATTAAACATGCTCAAAAATAAAGAATGCTTAGCTTTGAATGTGTTATAGGAAATTACTGTCCCACCGTAGTAACTGACTCTATGATCTTTTGTAGGGCATATTTTAGCACTTTATACTTGGAGTGGCTGGATGATTGCATCCGGTTCCCAAGATAAGACTGTTAGGTTCTGGGATCTTCGAGTACCAAGCTGTGTTCGTGTTGTTGGGACAACATTCCATGGAACTGGTAAGTTTTTCTGGAATTTAAATACATTTATATGTAGAAGAAACTATAAATTACACTTACCTACTTCCTCTCCCTTGCAAAATATGTTAAATAAGAACAGTGTACACTAAATACTTGGTATTTTACTGATTACTTTAAATTCTTAAAAATGCTTTCATCTGTTTCTTTATTTGTAAAAATAATATTCGACTAAGGAAACTGAGACCCAGGGATATTAAGTATCATGCCCTAATTATTCTGTTAGCAGGGCATTTCTGAATTCAGACCTTTTAAAAGAACATTTTTTAAATACATACACATGGCACAAATTGAAATTGAACAAAAGGTTATAAATAATTTTCTTCCTACTCCCATTTCTTGGTATCTTTCCCTAAGGGACTAGTTTCTTATTTATTATTCTAGAAATATTCTGTAAATATATAATCAAAAAGTTTGTGTCTATCACTCTCCCTTCTCCTTTAAACACACATAGACACAAATCGTAGCGTATGATAATTTGCCCCGCTTTTTAACTTAATATGGATTGTTTCCATGTAAACTGAGGTTACTGTTCTTTGTGTTATATCACCTTTTAAAATATTGGTATCTGCTGTGTCTAAGAGTGACACAGTATTCTGCCATTATCTTTATTTTAGACCCCTTTTCTGCCTTTGCATTTTTAAATAGCAACTCTGTGGTACTTTTCCAAGTGAATATAATCTTAATTTTTTTTGTTTTCTTTGTAATGCTTTATCTATTCTCTCAACTTTGATGGACATTTCCTTCTACTTTGAGTCAACTCATATATGTTCCTCCACTTGTCTTCTCATGGTCAGGTGCTTCTCATGTTTGGTCTTAGCTTTACTAGCACCTTGCCATGAAGGTCTTCTTTGCCATAATTTGGGCCTTACCATTATTTCTATCTTTGAACTCCATTTATTTCCTTTAGACCCTTTATCACTAATATTATATATTTGTGTGTTTACTGCTGATCTCCTTCAGTATGAATAGATTTGATGTTTCACAAAGGCAACAGTCATACCTGTTTTACTCCTCAGGGTAGATTTAGCACCTACCATAGTGCCTGGCCCAAAGCAGTAGTGATGTAGTAACTCTTGAAGAAGTGAATCTAGACTTCCGTTGGCACCATAAACTTTGCATGTATAAAGCTAAACTCATTATATTTCCCATAGAAACCCTCTCTTCTTCCCATTTTCTTTGTTTTTTAATAATAGTTCTCTTTTCTTCTTATGCACCTAGATTTGAAATCTGGCCTCATTTTTGACTTCTTTTTTTTTTGCCCCCACGTAGGCAGTTAATTGCCAAGACTATTGATTCTCTCTTTAATTTTTTCCTGGAATCTGTCAGTGTGTCATCATTCAGGTTTTATTCTCTGGTTATTCTGCTCTTCTACCTTGTCTTCCAGTGGTTTCCCTTCTATGGTCTGTCCATTTCAGTTTGGTACACATTTTTACATAGATTAATCTTCCCAGGGCACTCCTTGTGTCATGTGGGTCTTTTGCTTCGAAACCTGCAGTGATGTTGCACTCTGGAACAAGCTCACACCTGCAGTTTGGGTTTCAAGATGTTTGATGGGCCTGCCCTAACCTGCCTTTATGTCTGAGCTACAAGTTACCTTTTATGTTAACTTGTTAAATCAAGTAACTCCAGTCAAACTAAGCCACCTCTCCTTAAATGTTTTTATTCTTTTCCTTTAAACATCTTCTTGTGTAATTCTTCCTGATAACCTCTTCTTTTCTCTGTAACATTCAAGCAAAGCTTATGTTTTACATGTATGTGTAATACATATAAACCCATTCTCTCTTATTTTTACTGTTTACTGTTCTTTAGGATCTAACTTATGTCTCTTTTTCTGTGAAGTCTTTCCAGGCCACTTAGGTCTACAGTAGTCTCCTTCAAGTTTATTTTCATTATTTCTTCCCCTATGGGGGAAAAAAAAATAAAATCTTTTTTCCTGTGAAGAGAAACTAAATACTAAGGAATGATATTTTGGTTTGGTAGGGTTAAACTTTGATGGGCTACAAACCATTGTTAACATAGGATATATATATATTTTGTCCCCTGAGAACCATTTTGGACCCTCTTGGAGGCATTGTTGTGTAGCCTAGAGTAAAGGGTCTTGCCTGTGAACTCAGAGCTTATTTTTTGTTCAGTTCCTGTTGGTAGTTAATCATGTGTTACTTGGAGGTATTTCCCATGCTGTGTCCTAAAACACATTTTGTTGTTTAATCTTTTGGTCCTCTGGCTAGAGTCTGAGCTAGGCATAGGAGAATTTCTGGATACTTAGCAGTGAGAACACTGCATTAGGAAAAATACTCCAGGGAGTTCCCCCAAAGGACCAAAAAAACCCCCACCCTTTCTCATTTCTCACAGAATCTTGCTTCATATATTGCTTCTGAGAAGCTGTTGAAGCTTAGCTGTATAGATTTTTACATATTGAAGCTTCCATTCCCCCTGCTCTGCAGGCAGTGCGGTGGCATCTGTGGCTGTAGATCCCAGTGGCCGTCTCTTAGCCACAGGACAGGAGGATTCCAGCTGCATGCTGTATGACATAAGAGGAGGAAGAATGGTACAGAGTTACCACCCTCATTCCAGCGACGTTCGCTCTGTCCGCTTCTCTCCTGGAGCTCACTACTTGCTAACAGGATCCTACGATATGAAAATAAAGGTGACAGACCTACAAGGTGATGGAAATTGCTCTTCATGTTTTTTTTAGTCTCTACAATTCTATTTGGGATCTTTCTTTTATGTTAATCTTGTGTGATTGACTATACACTTTTAGTTTTATAGTTTTTATGAACAAATTACTTGGTAATGTTTTGTGATGAATTGTAACAAATTATTAAACTGAATGAATAGTCTTATCGTTAAATGGTTTCTAAGATATTTAAAAGAATCAACACTTATTATACTGGATAATTTTGAGTTCAATGATGGCAAATATTAAAATATGCATTTATGTACTCCTATTTACTCTTACTTTAAAATACTTAGGGGCTTTCCTGGTGGTCCAGTGGGTAAAGAGTTCGCCTTGCAGTGCAAGGGGCACCATTTTGATCCCTGGCCCAGGAAGATCCCAGGTGCTGTGGAGTAGCTGGACCGATATGTCCAATTATGAGCCAGTGCACTGGAGCACATGCACTCAGAGCTGGTGCTCTATGAGAGAGGTCACTGCAGTGGGAGGCCCACATAGGCCGAAGAATAAAGATGGATGAAAATAAATAAATAAATAAACAATAAAAGAGGCCAAGATTAAAAATATGTATATTTTAAAAAATACTTAGGTTATTAATAAAATCAGTGTATCTCCAGTATCTAGTTTTGTTTTTAAACATTCATTAAACAAATATTTATTTTGTACCAACTAGGGGTGGATAGAGAGATGAATAAGACAGGTAACTTTCTTGCTGATGGAGTTTACATTTTGGAGGCCAAGAAAAAGCAAATTAACAAACAATGTAATTTTAGGTATTGGCTAATGCTATTAAAAAACTAGCGAGGTAGGAAAAAGTAACAGAGTAGACTGGAGAAGACTGTGCTAGACAGGCTAGCATAGGTCCCACCAAGGAATTGCCATTTGCACACAGAGACCTAATGAGAACAAGCCATGCCAGGACCCTAGGAATACACCGTATCCAGGATAAAGGTACTAAGCCAGGAATGGGTTTGGATTAATCATGACACTGCAGGAAACCAGTGTGGATGGAATTTAGTGAATGAAGGGAAGATAGGCAGGAGAATAAATCAGAGGCAGGGCTTTGTAGGCGTTTTAAAAAGCATAATAGGAATCCTTTGGAAGATTTAAAACAGAGAGTTGATATGGTCTGAAATTTTTAAAACTAATTTTAAGCTATAGGGATGGTGGATTGTTAAGTATAATGATATATCAGTGAGAAAGTGACTGGACCAGTTCAGGTAGGAGATGATGGTGACCTAGACTAGGATTGTAGAAGTGGAGGTAGTAAGAAGTGACCCAATTAGGAATGTATTTTACTTTGTTTTGATTAAATTTTGGGAGTGAGGGAAAAAGGAATTAGTGCTGATTCCTAGGTTTTTGGCATAAGCAAAGCAGATGGTATATGCATTGAGATGAGGAAGACAGGCAGGGAGAGAAACAGGTTTAGGCCAGAAAAAACAAGTTTGTTTTAAATAAACTTAAAATGACTGTCAAAGCAAGCAAATCAGAGATCAAGTAGCTACTTGTATACTAGTCTGAAACTCAGGTGAGAAGTCAAGGTTGAAGAGGAAATGGGGTGTGAGTCGTGTAATTCCATAACTGGTTGTGGTAGCATGGTGCTAGAACAGAGTTCGTTGGCAGTGAGGTGAAAAGGGAACAAGAAATTTGAAAGCTTGACTTCTAGGATTTACCAAACTTTGAGTCGGGAAGAAGAGGACAAACATCAAAGCGGGCTGAGAGGCAGTGACACTGAAGTCAGGGAGGTGGCAGACGGTGAGTTCAAGGAGAGCGTGGTGGCCGTGTTGTGTCGTGTGTGTCTGCGACCAGACACTGTTCGTGTTAGGTCTGCAGTAGTTTAAACTGTTTCAGCTTTTCAGTGTGCTGTATTAACGTGTTAGGCTTTTATATACCGTAGTGTTTTAAAGTAATAGGAAGTCTATGAAACCTAACGTAACAGAGTAGACTGGAGAAGACTGTGCTAGACAGGCTAGCATAGGTCCCACCAAGGAATTGCCATTTGCACACAGAGACCTAATGAGAACAAGCCATGCCAGGACCCTAGGAATACACCGTATCCAGGATAAAGGTACTAAGCCAGGAATGGGTTTGGATTAATCATGACACTGCAGGAAACCAGTGTGGATGGAATTTAGTGAATGAAGGGAAGATAGGCAGGAGAATAAATCAGAGGCAGGGCTTTGTAGGCGTTTTAAAAAGCATAATAGGAATCCTTTGGAAGATTTAAAACAGAGAGTTGATATGGTCTGAAATTTTTAAAACTAATTTTAAGCTATAGGGATGGTGGATTGTTAAGTATAATGATATATCAGTGAGAAAGTGACTGGACCAGTTCAGGTAGGAGATGATGGTGACCTAGACTAGGATTGTAGAAGTGGAGGTAGTAAGAAGTGACCCAATTAGGAATGTATTTTACTTTGTTTTGATTAAATTTTGGGAGTGAGGGAAAAAGGAATTAGTGCTGATTCCTAGGTTTTTGGCATAAGCAAAGCAGATGGTATATGCATTGAGATGAGGAAGACAGGCAGGGAGAGAAACAGGTTTAGGCCAGAAAAAACAAGTTTGTTTTAAATAAACTTAAAATGACTGTCAAAGCAAGCAAATCAGAGATCAAGTAGCTACTTGTATACTAGTCTGAAACTCAGGTGAGAAGTCAAGGTTGAAGAGGAAATGGGGTGTGAGTCGTGTAATTCCATAACTGGTTGTGGTAGCATGGTGCTAGAACAGAGTTCGTTGGCAGTGAGGTGAAAAGGGAACAAGAAATTTGAAAGCTTGACTTCTAGGATTTACCAAACTTTGAGTCGGGAAGAAGAGGACAAACATCAAAGCGGGCTGAGAGGCAGTGACACTGAAGTCAGGGAGGTGGCAGACGGTGAGTTCAAGGAGAGCGTGGTGGCCGTGTTGTGTCGTGTGTGTCTGCGACCAGACACTGTTCGTGTTAGGTCTGCAGTAGTTTAAACTGTTTCAGCTTTTCAGTGTGCTGTATTAACGTGTTAGGCTTTTATATACCGTAGTGTTTTAAAGTAATAGGAAGTCTATGAAACCTAAACGTATTTGTATTGTAAATCAAATCTCTTTTCTTTAATTTAGGAGACCTCACTAAACAGCTTCCTATCATGGTGGTGGGGGAGCACAAGGACAAAGTGATCCAGTGCAGATGGCACACCCAGGATCTGTCCTTCTTGTCGTCTTCTGCAGACAGAACTGTAACCCTCTGGACTTACAATGGGTAGAGTGCAGCCAATGTCAGTCTATGTGGTGAAAGCACAGAGACTTGAGACTACTGAGTTGTGAACCTTACAGATCTGAAGAACATGGACTGGCCTGGAAAGTGGCTTAGCAGGAGGAGGCCCCTTATTGCCATGCACCCCTGGGATAGGAGCTGTTGGGTGGTGTTACTCTGCAGTGCTTTCCGTCTTCCACGTGAGCTCGTGCTGCTGTGACCTGCTGTATGTAGTCTTGTTGCCAAAGTCTGCGGAAGAGCTCTTACGTTGTCAGTGTGCACTCTAAAGTCAAGGTGGAGGATTTGGTTTTGGTTTAGTATTAAATGCATTCCTTGGTCTTCCCTAAATAACAGTTTTATGTACACATTGAAACTGAACTATACTTTAAGCATATTACTACATGTAATCCAACTCAAGTTCTACACAGATTAAACATAGGTATTCAGAAATTACTTTTGCTTTTCTCACAATGCCATGGATATTGTATCACTTGTCACCTAGAGGTCAGAATTTTATATGTCAAGAGGAAATGGGGTGTGAGTCGTGTAATTCCATAACTGGTTGTGGTAGCATGGTGCTAGAACAGAGTTCGTTGGCAGTGAGGTGAAAAGGGAACAAGAAATTTGAAAGCTTGACTTCTAGGATTTACCAAACTTTGAGTCGGGAAGAAGAGGACAAACATCAAAGCGGGCTGAGAGGCAGTGACACTGAAGTCAGGGAGGTGGCAGGACGGTGAGTTCAAGGAGAGCGTGGTGGCCGTGTTGTGTCGTGTGTGTCTGCGACCAGACACTGTTCGTGTTAGGTCTGCAGTAGTTTAAACTGTTTCAGCTTTTCAGTGTGCTGTATTAACGTGTTAGGCTTTTATATACCGTAGTGTTTTAAAGTAATAGGAAGTCTATGAAACCTAAACGTATTTGTATTGTAAATCAAATCTCTTTTCTTTAATTTAGGAGACCTCACTAAACAGCTTCCTATCATGGTGGTGGGGGAGCACAAGGACAAAGTGATCCAGTGCAGATGGCACACCCAGGATCTGTCCTTCTTGTCGTCTTCTGCAGACAGAACTGTAACCCTCTGGACTTACAATGGGTAGAGTGCAGCCAATGTCAGTCTATGTGGTGAAAGCACAGAGACTTGAGACTACTGAGTTGTGAACCTTACAGATCTGAAGAACATGGACTGGCCTGGAAAGTGGCTTAGCAGGAGGAGGCCCCTTATTGCCATGCACCCCTGGGATAGGAGCTGTTGGGTGGTGTTACTCTGCAGTGCTTTCCGTCTTCCACGTGAGCTCGTGCTGCTGTGACCTGCTGTATGTAGTCTTGTTGCCAAAGTCTGCGGAAGAGCTCTTACGTTGTCAGTGTGCACTCTAAAGTCAAGGTGGAGGATTTGGTTTTGGTTTAGTATTAAATGCATTCCTTGGTCTTTCCCTAAATAACAGTTTTATGTACACATTGAAACTGAACTATACTTTAAGCATATTACTACATGTAATCCAACTCAAGTTCTACACAGATTAAACATAGGTATTCAGAAATTACTTTTGCTTTTCTCACAATGCCATGGATATTGTATCACTTGTCACCTAGAGGTCAGAATTTTATATGTCTCTCCAGACTTACATTGTTATTTTAACTAAGGATCATTATGGAGTTTTAAAATAGATGGAAAACTGCTTCTTAGTTGAAGATGTGGTATAGGCCTTTTCTTTTTTCTTAAACCCAGGGATATAATTACTATTTTGTCATACTGTTCTGTTTCAGGCTTAAAAGGTAAATGTGTTTGCTTCAGAAACTTGTTAATTTCAATTTTTTGAATGCAACAAGATACCTCCCTTCTAAACTGTACTGTAGGCAGAGCAGCAGCGTTGTGATGCAACACTCGATGGTACAGTACATTTACCGGCTAGCATTTTTCCTCTTACAAATTTAAAACTTTGCCATAGACTATAGCATGGCTTGAAATGCTATGTCTGCATGATAATTTAAAATGGGAAATTTAAACTTTGCACTCCAAAAGCTTATTTGGATTTTTTTTCTTGCACTGTTTTGTGTAATGCAGAATAATGATTTTATTTCTATGGTATTGTAGATCCTAACATTTATGTATCTTTATTTTCATATTGTACAGTAATTTTACTTTAAATTATTAAATAGGCTATTTTATTTATTTTAAATGCAGTTGAGTTGGTTCTAATTACTGAAATGTCTGTGCACTGTATGTAACAAGCATTTTTAATCTATTGTGTATGAGTGGAAAGGGTATTAGAGTTGTAATTGTGCTGTTATTTCAATAAAGACCTCTTGACACCTGAACTGTTCCTGTTCCTCAGTGTCTGTGGTTTTAAATCTAGAGTGCCGTTTTTCCCGTTTACTTGGCAGTTTACTTAGTGTGGCCAGTGGATGAGCCCCACAGTCACTTTTGTAAGTTTCTTTTTAAATTTCTTCTAGTAATTTATTTATTTATTTATGTGGCTGCAGTGGGCCTTCCTTGTGGCATGTGGGACTTAGTTCCCTGATCAGGGATTGAACCCAGGCCCCTACATTGGGAGTGTGGCATAATTACCCACTGGATCACTGGGGAAGTCCCAGTAATTTACTTTTTAATCCTTCCCAACTGCATAACTTTTGTGTGTCTTCTCTTTTATTCACTATGTAGAGAATTTTCTATCCTGAATATATTGTGAAAGTTGATTAATAAAAGCCAAACAAGGGCTTCCCCCGGTGGTCCAGTGGGTAAGGACACCGCCTTGCAGTGCAAGGGGCGCCAGTTCGTGCCCTGGCCTGGGAAGATCCCACGTGCCGCGGAGCGGCTGGACTGATGTGTCCAATTACCGAGCCAGAGCTCTGGAGCGCATGCGCCCAGAGCCGGCGCTCTGCGACGACAGACGCCACCGCAATGGGAGGCCCACAGGAGCCAAAGAACAAAGACGGATGAACACAAAGAAACGAAAGACCAATAGAAGTGGCCCGCCTGCTCCCCTCCCTACCCAGCCTGACCCCCGCCCAAAATAAATAAATAAATAAATCTTTAATAAAAAAAAATAAAAGCCAAACAAGGGCTTCCCTGGTTGCTCAGTGGTGAAGGGTTCACCTGCCAATGCAGAAGATACAGGTTTGATCCCTGATCCAGGAAGATTCCCCATGCTGCAGAGCAACTAAGCCCTTGAGCCACAGCTATGGGGCTTGTGCTCTAGAGCCTCGGAGCCACCACTATTGAGCCCATGGGAAGCCCGTGTGCCCTAGAGCCTGAGTTCCACAACAAGAGAAGTCACTTCAACAAGCAGCCTGCTCACCTCAGAGAGTAGCCCTCACTCCCTGAAACTAGAGAAGAGTCTGTGGCAGCAGTGAAAACCCAGAATAGCCAAAAATAAATAAATGTAAAAACAAAAAAAAGCCAAACAAATTCTAAGTTAGACAACAAATATGTTGAATTGAGTACTTTAGAAATGAAATGTGATTAATTTGTGGATATTCAATAGGACTATTTTCCTATCTCCCAGGTATGCAAAAGGGAATTCTGCAAAAAATAGATCACAGTCTCCTTCAATGTACTTTCATACTTAATATCACACATTCTAGATATTATAGCAGGTCATTAGTGTTAAGTTTAAAACTAGAATAAAAAAGGGCAAGTTCTTGATGTAGACCAGATCAACTTCATACTAAAAGTGTTCATAAAATTATGTCTTCTGCCTCCATCACTGTCAGGGAGAACACTTTAAGATCATCTCATATGTTGGGTATTCGTTTTTACTTTGCAGTGCATTAGATAATAAGCACTAGAAATTATCTAATTTCAACAGCTATCTGGTTACATATGTCCTTTTTCCTGTGCATCTGCACTGTATTCTGCATGGAAATAGATTCTTGGAGGTTCATGTGAAAGAGAAAATAAGAGAACTAGGGTATCTATGTTTTCTGAATCCTCAGTTGGGGGTTCAGAGAAAGGGGCGTGGGGATGGGAGGGTGGTGCAGAAGTTCTTGGCTTCTCCCTGTCAGAAGCTTCAGAGGTCTTATTCGAATTTTCTTGCCTATGCCCTGTGGGATCTCAGTGCCCTGACCAGGGATTGAACCTGTGCCACAGCAGTGAAAGTGCTGATTCCTAACCACTGGACTACAGGGATTCCCCAAATTTCATTTTTGAAACGTTTAACACTGAAAAGGTAACTCATGAAATCAAAGAAAATACTTGTAAGTCAGGTCTGATAAAGGATTAATATTCAGAATATATAAAAACCTACAGCTCAGTAACCACCAAAAAAATCTGATTAAAAAGTGGGCAGAGGACTCGACATTTCACCAAAGATGATAGACAAATGACCAATAAGCACAAGAAAAGATACTCAGTATCACTAATCATTAGGGAAATGCAATTGAAAACCATCTTATACCCAACAGAAGGGCCACTATCAAAAAAAAAAAAAAAAGGACTCCCCTGGAGGTCCAGTAGTAAGGACTCTGCTCCCAAAGCAGGGGCCACAGGCTTGATACCTGGCAGGGGAACTAAGGTCACACGTGTTGCACAGCACGGCCAAGAAACAAAAAAACAAGTGTTGGTGAGAATGTGGAGAAAGTGGAACTCCTGTGGACGGTTAGTGGAATACAAAATGGTGCAGCAAATGGTATGGTGTTTCCTCAAAAAACAACAAATAGAATTACTGTTTGATCCAGAAATTTCACTTTAGGTATATGTACTCAAAATAATTGAAACCAGGGTCACAAAGAGATACTGTACACTGATGTTCATAGCAGCATGACTCACGAGAGCCAAAAGGCATAAGAAACTGGAGTCCAACAGACAAAAACTGGTATATAATACAATGAAATATGATTCAGTCTTTAAGAAGGAAGGACATTTTGATATGTTACAACATGGATGCAAGAATTATTGTGAGTTGCAGGACCCACTGGGGATCCCTTGGTAGCTCAGCTGGTAAAGAATCTGCCTGCAATGCAGAAGACCCTGGTTCGAATCCTGGGTTGGGAATATCCCCTGGAGAAAGGCTACCCACTCCAGTATTCTTGCCTGGAAAATTCCATAGACAGAGAAGACTGGCAGGCTGCAGTCCAAACGGGATTTCAGAGTTGGACACGACTGAGTGACTAAGCACAGCACAGCACAACATGGATGATCCTTGAGGATATTATGGTAAGTGAAATAAGCCAGTCACAAAACAAATACATGATTCCACTCAAGGTACCTGAGGTAGGCAAATTCATAGAGACACAAAGTATCTTTGGTGGTTGCCCTGGGCAAAGAGAAAATAATGAATTCTAAAATATGTACAGACTTTCAGTTTTGCAGAATGAAAAGATATATGGAGATTTAAGGTGGTCATCGTAGCACAATAGTATGAGTGTCCTTAATGATATGTCTATTCTTAAAAATGGTTACGATGGTAAATTTTATGTCAGGTGTATTTTAGTTCAAAAATTGTGATAAGCAACTCACATTCAAGTGCATCACATAATATACCAAATTTTAACATATTTTGAAATTTACTGCCAATAACTTGTATACACCTCTCATTTCTTCCTAGTGTAAAACTCATTCTTTCCTCTTTGCAGAATTTTCTGAGCCTGCAAGACAAGTACCTACGGACAAAAACCTAAGCAAAACTTACTACTTCAATTACCACAAGGTGTGCACTCCCCAACTCCTTCCCAGTACCCAGGACAGGACCAATGTTGTCATTAATTATACCCCCGTAAAAAGTTATACTCAGAAGAGATTTCTAGATTTTACTGCGAATGGGAAAACATCGATACGAAAATACGCTTCCCACCCATTTGTTGTGTTTGGCTTCTATTTAAGATTTCACCTGTAGAGTTCAGCTGATGGAGATTAAAGAACGAAGGCCTTAAACAAGGCCGACGGAGACTGGCCCCGCCCCCTCGACTGGCCAATCAACAGCTTGCCCTGCAAGGACGTACAGCTGCCGGCCGAGCGAGTCGATGAGGAGGCGCGCGAGGCGGGACGCCGGCTGACGCTTTCAGTTGTTTGGGGCACGGCTAGCGCTCTTCACCAGCCGCTCAGGCTGGCGTCAGTCTTCCTGGAGAGGCAGGCGAGCGACCCGAGACGTGAGTGCGCGCGGTCGGGTGTGCTTGTGCGGCGGGCAGGGCTGCGCTTCGGCCCCGGCGGGCTCCGCGGGTTGCGGTGCAGGGAGGCCGCGGACGCTGCCCAGGCCTGCTGGGGACTTTGGAGCGCGGCGTTGCCGGGGAGGGGCGAGCGACCAGCCCCCTTATCTCCCCGGCCGGTTGGCCGCCTTCACTCGGGTTGCCGCGCGCTTGTTCTCACTTTGCGCGGTGCCAAGAGCGGCCTCGGAAAAGGGGCGGGAAGCGCAAAACGAGTCGCGAGTGTCCGCTGACTTTTGTTGGTTTCAGTGGTCTCTGAAAACTTTTAAGCACAATCTGAATAAATACCGGTGGCCGAATGGCTCATATTTGGTTGTTGGATTTAGTTTTCAAAAACTCAAAATAACTTGAATGTTCATAGTTAGAGATGAATATTTATGAGTAGGTGGTGAAAAACTGACTTTTTCCACTATGATGGTGGGTATGAAGGTCTGGTGCCCAGACTAGCTATCATCATCGTCGTCACCTAAGAACTGTTAGAAATGCTGTTTTTAAGTTTGAGAACCATGGTTCCAGCAAACTACACGAAGGCACGCGAACTAAATTGCAAACTCCTGATTTTTATATTGTGCAGTAGACTCCAATATCCAAGTTAATTTTGTCTTACTCATTTCACGTGGAAATTCATTGAAATCAGATGCGCCTCTTTGGTGCCGATTGTCCCTCAGTTGGCCGGTACTCTCTTGAAGACCTCTGTCTGTTGGTAGCTGCTCAGTCTAGTAGCTCCTGTTACGGCCCACTTTCCATACTTGCCCTACTGTAGACATGGGGATCCCGCATGTAGATGTGGCGATCCTCTCCACCTTCTCAGAATAGCCTCTCAGGACCTCTAGCATCTTGCCCTGGAGAACCGGTCTGGGTTTGACCACCTAACAGCTGAGTGACCTTGGGCAAGTTACTTGTTTTTCTAATCTATAAAGTGAAGATAACAATAGTACTACTTCTAAGAGTTCTTGTGAGGACTAGATTAATGCGTGTAACAGGTTTTGGCACATAATAATCAAATACTTGCTACTGTTTTGTGTTTAGTTTTTTTTTTTTTGGTGTGGGGGGCGGTTTGGGGAGGGAGGGAGCGGGCGGGCCACTTCTATTGGTCTTTCATCTATCTATTTTTCATCCATCTTTGCTCTTTGGCCCACGTGGGCCTCCCATTGCAGTGGCCTCTGCTATCGCAGAGCACTGGCTCTGGGCGCATGCGCTCCTAGAGCTCCAGCTCAGTAATTGGACACATCAGCCCAGCTGCTCCGCAGCACGTGGGATCTTCCCAGGCCAGGGATCAAACCGTTGCCCCTTGCACTGCAAGGCGGTGTCCTTACCCACTGGACCACCAGGGAAGCCCAATACTTGCTACTGTTATTTAACAACTTTGACATTATTCATGTCAAAGACTGACAGATAAAAAATGATTTTAAAAAAAACAACTGGGGGAGAGAGACTCCTTACTGACAAATAGTGGAATCTCAGGAACCACCACTGAACTAAACCAACATAGGATGGTTTCAGACAGTAAAGAATCTGCCCACAATACAAGAAACCTGGGTTTGATCCCTGGGTTGGGAAGATGCTCTGGAGAAGGGTATGGCAGCCCACTCCAGTCTTCTTGCCTGGAGAATCCCATGGACAGAGGAGCCTAGCGGACTGCAGTCCATGGGGCTGCAAAGAGTCAGATACCAATACTTTCATTTCACACTTGCACTCAATAGTGTGGTCTGTGGGCCAGCATCTCTGCCATTACTGACAGCTGGTTAGAAGTGCAGACTTTCAAGCCCTCCTCAGATTTACTCAATCAGAATCTGTTTTTTAAGATGTCCATCAGGTTTAGATGGGACTTTGTGTGGAAGAGTGAGATCACCTGTAAGATTTCTCAAGGAGAAATCAGGGGCTGCAGGGATTTGGCAGAAGGGTTCGACT
This sequence comes from Tragulus kanchil, assembly GCA_022376925.1. Lineage (NCBI taxonomy): Eukaryota > Metazoa > Chordata > Mammalia > Artiodactyla > Tragulidae > Tragulus > Tragulus kanchil. The sequence goes on from JAIOJX010000024.1 coordinate 140,511,012, forward strand.
TTGCAGCTGCTTCCATTATTCTGTTTCACCTCCTAGTCTTCTATCATTTCTGCCTTGCTAAATCCTACGCATAGGTCTGCTGATCATTATTGGGGAAAGTAGCATAGTTGCTAATAGCATGACTTAGAACTCAGCTGCTTGACAGGCTTTTGATTCCTCTTCTTTTTTGGCATGCCCGATACTTTTCCAAATCTCTGTTCTCCATCCCATCCCAGCCTGTGCAAACAGAGACACTCTGGGCTTTCCAGTGGAGCTTTTCTTTATCTTCTTGATATCATAATGTGAACTCAACTCTTCTCTTTACTTTAGAAACTTCATTTCCATTTCTTCTCATTTCAATTGACATGCTCAGTTGTGTCCAATTATTTGCAACCCCATAGACTGTAGCCTGCCAGGCTCCTCTTTCCATGGAATTTTCCAGGCAGGAATATTGGAGTGGGTTGCCATTTCCTACTCCAGGGGATCTTCCTGACCCAGGGATCCAGCCCTCCTCTCTTGTGTCTCCTGAATTGGCAGGCGGGTTCTTTACCACTAACGCCACCTCAAAACAGTTCTGATATTTCAGGATCTGCACCCCTGCTTAAATCCCAGGTAAATCATGAGAGGAATAAAGCCCCAGTGGATGGCAAACAGTCCTCCCTTGAAAAACTCTATTGATGAAGTCATGGAAAACCTTGTTGCTTGTGAACATCTTTAACTGTAGCCTTGATTTCATACAGTGCCATCTTTTCCAAATCTCTACTTAGTTGAGATACTCTCTTTTCTTGTCACTTTTTTTTCTCCTTTAGCCACACCTTACAGTATGAGAAATCTTAGTTCTTTAACCAGGGATTTATCGTAGGCCCATGGCAATGAAAGTGCAGAATCCCACTGGACCACCAGAGAACTATTTTCATTGAAATAGAGTTGATTTACAGTGTTGTTAGTTTCTGCTGTACAGCAGAGTGATTCATTTTCATATACATATATATACACACACATTCTTTTTTTTTTATATTCTTTTCCATTATGGTTTATCATAGGATGCTGAGTACAGCTCTCTTTGCTAGAGAGTAGGACCTTGTTTATTCATTTCAGATACAATAACTTACATCTGCTCATTTCCTACCCCTCTCCCTTGGCAACCACAAGTCTGTTTTTCCATTATTCTGTTTCACCTCCTAGTCTTCTATCATTTCTGCCTTGCTAAATCCTACATAGGTCTGCTGATCATTATTGGGGAAAGTAGCATAGTTGCTAATAGCATGACTTAGAACTCAGCTGCTTGACAGGCTTTTGATTCCTCTTCTTTTTTGGCATGCCCGATACTTTTCCAAATCTCTGTTCTCCATCCCATCCCAGCCTGTGCAAACAGAGACACTCTGGGCTTTCCAGTGGAGCTTTTCTTTATCTTCTTGATATCATAATGTGAACTCAACTCTTCTCTTTACTTTAGAAACTTCATTTCCATTTCTTCTCATTTCAATTGACATGCTCAGTTGTGTCCAATTATTTGCAACCCCATAGACTGTAGCCTGCCAGGCTCCTCTTTCCATGGAATTTTCCAGGCAGGAATATTGGAGTGGGTTGCCATTTCCTACTCCAGGGGATCTTCCTGACCCAGGGATCCAGCCCTCCTCTCTTGTGTCTCCTGAATTGGCAGGCGGGTTCTTTACCACTAACGCCACCTCAAAACAGTTCTGATATTTCAGGATCTGCACCCCTGCTTAAATCCCAGGTAAATCATGAGAGGAATAAAGCCCCAGTGGATGGCAAACAGTCCTCCCTTGAAAAACTCTATTGATGAAGTCATGGAAAACCTTGTTGCTTGTGAACATCTTTAACTGTAGCCTTGATTTCATACAGTGCCATCTTTTCCAAATCTCTACTTAGTTGAGATACTCTCTTTTCTTGTCACTTTTTTTTCTCCTTTAGCCACACCTTACAGTATGAGAAATCTTAGTTCTTTAACCAGGGATTTATCGTAGGCCCATGGCAATGAAAGTGCAGAATCCCACTGGACCACCAGAGAACTATTTTCATTGAAATAGAGTTGATTTACAGTGTTGTTAGTTTCTGCTGTACAGCAGAGTGATTCATTTACATATACATATATATACACACACATTCTTTTTTTTTTATATTCTTTTCCATTATGGTTTATCATAGGATGCTGAGTACAGCTCTCTTTGCTAGAGAGTAGGACCTTGTTTATTCATTTCAGATACAATAACTTACATCTGCTAACCCCAAACTCGTATTCCATCCCTCTCCTACCCCCTCTCCCTTGGCAACCACAAGTCTGTTCTCTATTCACCTACTTAGTTCTTAACTGCTTAGAATTAAGCTCTTGTCATTCTATGAAAATCATTTCACAGGTGACCAACTAACCAATCCAGTGACTTTTTTCAAATTTTGCTTTTCTCAGCTTCTCTGGAGTATTTAATATAGTTGACTAACACCTTCAAGGTAAGCCCCTCTTGTTTCTACACTTTGCATGTTTTTAGCTTGCCTTCTATTACTCTCCTCAGCCTTAACTCTCCTCTTGTATATTTGGATCTTCTCAAGACTTTATTCCTTAGCTTAATTCTTTTTTTCTCCAATAAAGTATATAGTTATCCAGTATTTCTGAGTATCTCTGAATCTGAGAGGGATCTTTTTTTTTTTTTTAGTTTATTTTTTGGGCGGGGGTCGGGTGGGAGGGGAGCGGGCGGGCCACTTCTATTGGTCTTTCATTTGTTTAGTTTCATCCATCTTCGTTCTCTGGCCCATGTGGGCCTCCCATCGCGGTGGCGTTTGTCGTTGCAGAGCACCGGCTCTGGGCGCATGCGCTCCAGAGCGCTGGCTCGGTAATTGGACACATTGGTCCGGCTGCTCCGCGGCACGTGGGATCTTCCCAGGCCTGGGATCGAACCGGTGCCCCTTGCACTGCAAGGTGGTGTCCTTATCCACTGGACCACCAGGGGAAGCCCAGCTGAGAGGGATCTTAGGATACCTTTCCTATTGTTATTGTCTAGTATTTTGACTTTACATTTTTTTAAGTTAATTTTTTTAAACTGTTAGTTATTAAATTTATCAGTATACTTGATTAGTTCCTGTATTCCTTCGTTCTTTTATTCACACCTTCCTTACTGTGGTTAAACTTCTTTAACATAAGAAGAGTCTATGGATTGTTGACTGTTAGCACAAGTTTCTTCAGACATGAAAATAATTAATTTATTAGGGCAACCATGACAGAGTACCACAGATTGGGCTGCTTAGACAAGAGAAATTTTTCTCAGTTTTGCAGGCTAGAAATCCAAGATCCAGGTGTCAGCAGGGTGGGTTTCCTGTGGCCTCTCTGTGGCTTGCAAGTGGCCATCTTTTATGCCTTGGAGCACACAATGAAACAGGACAAAGGCAAACCAAGTTTTGCCAGGGGAACACGCTGGTCATAGCAAACATCCTTGTCCCAAAACATAAGAGAAGTCTGCATTGTGATACAGAGGTGAACATAGCTGCCTTCCAAAACACAAGAGATAGCTCTACACATGGACGTCACCAGCTAGTCAATACTGAGATCAGATTGATTATATTCTTTGTAGCTGAAGATGGATAAGCTCTATACAGTCAGCCAAAACAAGACCAGGAGCTAGGCCTAGGTTTGTCATAGCTTTTCTTCCAAGGAGCACACATCTTTTAATTTCATCCTCCCTCTGATCTGCCTGTGTCCAGGTTTCCTCTTATACGGATGTAAGTCATATTGCAGTAGGGCCCGTGCTAATAACTTCATTTTTAACTTGATTACGTGTTGAGAGATCCCGCCTTTAAATATTCTGAGGAACTGGAGGTTAGGACTTCAGTATGTGAATTTGGATGCAGAGATGTAGTTTCAGTTCAGTTCAGTCGCTCAGGCCTGTCTGGCTGTTTGTCACCCAGTGGACTGCAGCATGCCAGGCATCCCTTTCCTTCACTGTTTCCTGGAGCGCAGCACTTTAACAGCATCATCTTTTAGGATATGAAAGAGCCCAGCTGGAATTCCATCACCTCCACTAGCTAGTAATGCTTCCTAAGAGCCGCTTGCTTCGCTCTTGAAGCTGTATGGCTCTAGGTGAGTGGTCACACCATCGTGGTCATCCGGCTCTTAAGGTCTCTTTTGTCCTTATGGGAAAGGGCCGTAACCTTTTCCTATTGTTATTGTCTAGTATTTTGACTTTACATTTTTTTAAGTTAATTTTTTTAAACTGTTAGTTATTAAATTTATCAGTATACTTGATTAGTTCCTGTATTCCTTCGTTCTTTTATTCACACCTTCCTTACTGTGGTTAAACTTCTTTAACATAAGAAGAGTCTATGGATTGTTGACTGTTAGCACAAGTTTCTTCAGACATGAAAATAATTAATTTATTAGGGCAACCATGACAGAGTACCACAGATTGGGCTGCTTAGACAAGAGAAATTTTTCTCAGTTTTGCAGGCTAGAAATCCAAGATCCAGGTGTCAGCAGGGTGGGTTTCCTGTGGCCTCTCTGTGGCTTGCAAGTGGCCATCTTTTATGCCTTGGAGCACACAATGAAACAGGACAAAGGCAAACCAAGTTTTGCCAGGGGAACACGCTGGTCATAGCAAACATCCTTGTCCCAAAACATAAGAGAAGTCTGCATTGTGATACAGAGGTGAACATAGCTGCCTTCCAAAACACAAGAGATAGCTCTACACATGGACGTCACCAGCTAGTCAATACTGAGATCAGATTGATTATATTCTTTGTAGCTGAAGATGGATAAGCTCTATACAGTCAGCCAAAACAAGACCAGGAGCTAGGCCTAGGTTTGTCATAGCTTTTCTTCCAAGGAGCACACATCTTTTAATTTCATCCTCCCTCTGATCTGCCTGTGTCCAGGTTTCCTCTTATACGGATGTAAGTCATATTGCAGTAGGGCCCGTGCTAATAACTTCATTTTTAACTTGATTACGTGTTGAGAGATCCCGCCTTTAAATATTCTGAGGAACTGGAGGTTAGGACTTCAGTATGTGAATTTGGATGCAGAGATGTAGTTTCAGTTCAGTTCAGTCGCTCAGGCCTGTCTGGCTGTTTGTCACCCAGTGGACTGCAGCATGCCAGGCATCCCTTTCCTTCACTGTTTCCTGGAGCGCAGCACTTTAACAGCATCATCTTTTAGGATATGAAAGAGCCCAGCTGGAATTCCATCACCTCCACTAGCTAGTAATGCTTCCTAAGAGCCGCTTGCTTCGCTCTTGAAGCTGTATGGCTCTAGGTGAGTGGTCACACCATCGTGGTCATCCGGCTCTTAAGGTCTCTTTTGTATAGTTCTTCTGTGTATTCTTGCCACCTCTTCTTAGTATCTTCTGCTTCTGTTAGGTCTGTACCATTTCTATCTCTTATTGTGCCCATTTTTGCATGATATGTTCTCTTGGTATCCCCAATATTCTTGAGGTGATCTCTAGTCTTTCCCATTCTTTTGTTTTCCTCTGTTTCTTTGTATTGTTCACTTAGAAGACATTCTTATCTCTCCTTACTATTCTTTGGAACTCTGTATACAGATGGGTATATCTTTCCGTTTCTCCTTGCCTTGTGATTCTCTTCTCAGATATTTGTGAGGCCTCCTCAGCCAACCATTTTGCCAGATTGCATTTCTTTTTCTTGGGGATTTAAAAAAAATGATTTATTTTTATTTATTTGACTGCAGCGGGTCTTTTTTGTGGCATGCTGAATCTAGTTCCCTGACGAGGGATCTAACCCAGGTCCCCTGAATTGGGAGTTTGGCGTCTTACCCACTAGACCACCAGGAAAGTCCCTTGGGGATGGTTTTGGTCACTGTTTCCTATACAGTGTTACAACCCTTTGTCCATAGTTCTCCAGGCATTCTGTCTATAAAATCTAATCCCTTGAATCTGTTTGTCACTTCCACTGTGTAATCATAAAGGATTTGATTTAAGTCATACCTGAATGGCACAGTGGTTTTCCCTACATTCTTCCAGGTTTCCTCTTATACGGATGTAAGTCATATTGCAGTAGGGCCCGTGCTAATAACTTCATTTTTAACTTGATTACGTGTTGAGAGATCCCGCCTTTAAATATTCTGAGGAACTGGAGGTTAGGACTTCAGTATGTGAATTTGGATGCAGAGATGTAGTTTCAGTTCAGTTCAGTCGCTCAGGCCTGTCTGGCTGTTTGTCACCCAGTGGACTGCAGCATGCCAGGCATCCCTTTCCTTCACTGTTTCCTGGGCGCAGCACTTTAACAGCATCATCTTTTAGGATATGAAAGAGCCCAGCTGGAATTCCATCACCTCCACTAGCTAGTAATGCTTCCTAAGAGCCGCTTGCTTCGCTCTTGAAGCTGTATGGCTCTAGGTGAGTGGTCACACCATCGTGGTCATCCGGCTCTTAAGGTCTCTTTTGTATAGTTCTTCTGTGTATTCTTGCCACCTCTTCTTAGTATCTTCTGCTTCTGTTAGGTCTGTACCATTTCTATCTCTTATTGTGCCCATTTTTGCATGATATGTTCTCTTGGTATCCCCAATATTCTTGAGGTGATCTCTAGTCTTTCCCATTCTTTTGTTTTCCTCTGTTTCTTTGTATTGTTCACTTAGAAGACATTCTTATCTCTCCTTACTATTCTTTGGAACTCTGTATACAGATGGGTATATCTTTCCGTTTCTCCTTGCCTTGTGATTCTCTTCTCAGATATTTGTGAGGCCTCCTCAGCCAACCATTTTGCCAGATTGCATTTCTTTTTCTTGGGGATTTAAAAAAAATGATTTATTTTTATTTATTTGACTGCAGCGGGTCTTTTTTGTGGCATGCTGAATCTAGTTCCCTGACGAGGGATCTAACCCAGGTCCCCTGAATTGGGAGTTTGGCGTCTTACCCACTAGACCACCAGGAAAGTCCCTTGGGGATGGTTTTGGTCACTGTTTCCTATACAGTGTTACAACCCTTTGTCCATAGTTCTCCAGGCATTCTGTCTATAAAATCTAATCCCTTGAATCTGTTTGTCACTTCCACTGTGTAATCATAAAGGATTTGATTTAAGTCATACCTGAATGGCACAGTGGTTTTCCCTACATTCTTCAATTTAAGTCTGAACTTTGCAATAAGTAGTTCATGAGCAACAGTCAGCTCCTGGTCTTGTTTTTGCTGACTGTATAGAGCTTCTCCATCTTTGGCTACAAAGAATATAATCAACCTGATTTCAGTATTGACTATCTGGTGATGTCCATGTGTGGAGCCATCTCTTGTGTTTTGGGAAGAGGATGTTTGCTGTGACCAACCCTTTCTCTTGGCAAAACTTGGTTTGCCTTTGTCCTGCTTCATTTTGTGCTCCAAGACCAAACTTGCCTCTTATTCCAGGTATCTCATTACTTCCTACTTTTGCATTCCAATCCCCAGTGATGAAAAGGACATCTCTTTTTTGGTGTTAGTTTTAGAAGATCTTGTAGGTCTTCATAGAACCATTCAACTTCAGCTTCTTCAGTATTAGTGATTGGAGTATAGACTTGGATTACTGTGGTATTGAATGGTTTGCTGTGGAAATGAACTGATATCATTTTGTTGTCTTTGCGATTGCACCTAAATACCGTATTTTGAACTCTTGTTCAAGACTATGAGGGCTACTCCATTTCTTCAAAGGGATTCTTGTCCACAGTAGTAGATATAATGGTTGTCTGAATTAAATTCGCCCATTCCTGTCCATTTTCATTCATTGATTCCCAAAATGCCGATGTTCACTCTTGCCATCTACTGTTTGACCACTTCCAATTTACCTTGATTCATGGAGCTAGCATTCCAGGTTTCTATGCAGTATTGTTCTCTGCAGCATCGGACTTAACTTTCACCACCAGTCACATCCACAACTGAGCGATGTTTCCCCTTTGGCTTAGCTTCTTCTTTCCTTCTGGAGTTATTTCTCCACTGGCATATTAGACTCCTACCAACTTAGGAGGTTCATCTTTCAGTGTCATATCTTCTTGCCTTTTCCTACTATTCATGGGGTTCTCAAGGCAAGAATGCAGATGTGAATTGCCATTTCCTTCTCCAGAGTACCACGTTTTGTCAGAACTCTCCACTGTTACCTGTCTGTCTTGGGTGGCCCTACACAGCATGGCTCATAGTTTCATTGAGTTAATCTAGGTCGTGGTCCATGTGAGCAGTTTGGTTAGTTTTCTGTGATTGTGGTTTTTCATTCTGTCTGCCCTCTGATTGATGGGGATGAGAGGCTTGTGCAAGCTTCTTTATGGGAGGAACTGGCTGTGGGGAAAACTGGGTCTTGTTCTGGTGGACAAGGCCAGGCTCAGTAAGTCTTTAATTCACTTTTCTGCTGATGGGCAGGGCTGTGTTCCCTCCCTGAAGTTTGACCTGAGGCCAGACTATGGTAGGGGCTCAGTTCAGTTCAGTCGCTCTGTTGCGTCCAACTCTTTGTGACCCCGTGGCTTGCAGCACACCAGGCTTCTCTGTCCTTCACCATCACCCGGTAGGGGTAATGGCAGGTAATAAGCCATAACAATATCTTAATTAGTCTGTCATTTGTAAAGTATGAAATAGAACACACATACAGGCAAGTGTGTAAGGTATAAATATCCATCTTATTAAAAAGCAAGCACCTATGTAGTTACTGTCTGAGTTTAGGAGTAAAACATTACCACTGGTCCAGATGCCCTCCAGCACCTTTTCCCTTGTCTCATCCTTGATCTCAGAAGGAGGGGTCTCAGTATTTTACCACCAAGTGTAGTACACTTGCTACAGTACTCTGACAAAGTTTCCTTTTATTCCTGGTTTACTGAATGTTCTGTTTTAATCATGAACAAGTTTATCCTGTTTCTCTCTTTTTTTTAATTTTTATTTATTTATTTTTGGCTATTCTGGATTTTCACTGCTGCCACAGACTCTTCTGTAGATACAGGGAGTGGGGGCCACTTTCTAGTTGAGGTGAGCAGACTTCTTGTTGCGGTGATTTCTCTTGTTGGGGAACTCGGACTCCAGGGCACACGGCTCGATAGCTGTGGCTCCGAAGCTTTAGAGCACAGGCTCAATCACTGTGGCTCATGGGCTTAGTTGCTCTGCAGCATGTGGGATCTTCCCGGATCAGGGATTGAACCCATGTCTCCTGCATTGGCAGGCAAACTGTTTTTACCACCGAGCTACCGAGGAAGCCCTATCCTGTTTCATTTTTTAAATAATTGGTTTTAGAAGCCTTCTTTTTTTCCCATTAATCTTATTATAGGCTTATCAATTTTATTCATCATTTCAAAGAACTAAGTTTTGGTTTTATCTTCCCTATTACTTGTTTTCTTAGTACTTTTTTTTTTTTTAAGATTTATTTATTTATTTATTTTGGGCGGGGGTTGGGGAGGGAGGGAGCGGGCGGGCCACTTTTATTGGACTTTGATTTCTCTATTTTCATCCATCTATGTTCTTTGACTCCTGTGGGCCTCCCATCGCAGTGGCCTCTCGCTGCTGAGAACCGGCTCCGGGCGCATGCACTCCAGAGCTCCGGCTCGGTAATGGGACACATCGGTCCAGCCGCTCCGCGGCACGTGGGATCTTCCCAGGCCAAGGATCGAACCGGCTCCCCTTGCACTGCAAGGCGGTGTCCTTACCCACTGGGCCACCAGGGGAAGCCCCTTCTTAGTACTTCTTATTCTTTCATTGTGCATTGAATTCTTTCTGTGGTTCTTTCTCAGGTCTGAGATACTGTCCTCCAGTGTGTGCATTAGTCTGCACTATGTTGAATACTCCAGGGTGTCTGTTCTCATGTCATTTCTCTGATACAGACTGGGAGTCCTTCAGTTCAGTTCTGACACTGCCTGTTCAGAGTTGGCGCACACCTCACCCCACAGGTTGACTTCCCCCACATGCTGCTGCTGCTAAGTCACTTCAGTTGTGTCCAACTCTGGGCGACTCCATGGACTGTAGCCCACTAGGCTCCTCTGTCCATGGGATTCTCCAGGCAAGAATACTGGAGTGGGGCTTCCCTGGTGGTCCAGTTGGTAAGGACACCGCCTTGCAGTGCAAGGGACGCCAATTCGATCCCTGGCCTGGGAAGATCCCATGTGCCGTGGAGCGGCTGGACCCATGTGTCCCATTACCGAGCTGGAGCTCTGGGGCGCATGCGCCCAGAGCCAGTGCTCTGCGACGACAGAGGCCACCGCGATGGGAGGCCCACACGGGCCAAAGAACAAAGATGGATGAAACTGAATAAATGAAAGGCCAATAGAAGTGGCCTACCTGATCCCCTACCTCCCCACCCCACCCCCACCAAAATAAATAAATAAATAAATAAATAAATCTTTAAGAATACTGGAGTGGATTGCCATGGTCTCCTCCTAGGGGATCTTCTTGATTCAGGGACTGAACCTGTGTTGGCAGGCAGGTTCTTTACCACTAGTGCCACCTGGGAAGCTCCATAAGACTTTATAAGACTTTCCTCATATAAGATGCATGTCTTGGGGCTACCTGCACTTTTGAGCAACAGGCTGTTGATTGAGGGGTTCCCACGACCCCATCATATTCAATAATTCACTAGAACAAGTCACTGAAAGAACTCACAAAAGCACTACCATTAATAGTTGTAATGTAAAAAATGTAGCTGAAGATCAGCCACATGAAGAGACAAATAGGGCGAAGTCTCTGGGGGAGAATTCAGCGCTCCTGTGTCCTCATGGCATCCAGGAGTGTCACCATCTTGGCACATCAGTGTGTCACCAGCCAGGAAGCTCCTCTAAGTTGCAGTGTCCAGAGGTTTTTTTCCTTGTTTTCTCTCTCTATATATATCATATTACTAAAGTATAGATGACTTACAGTCTTTCTGGTGCACAGCAAGGTGATTTAGTTGTACCTATGCACATGTATTATTTTTCAGATTATTTTCCTTCATAGGTTATTACAAAGTAGTGACTATAAGTCCTTGCGCTATACAGTAAACCTTTGTTACTTGTTCCTCCACCCCACAGAGTTGCACTTTCAGTTGGCCCCCCATGCTGCTGCTGCTAAGTCACTTCAGTTGTGTCCAACTCTTTGCGACTCCATGGACTGTAGCCCACTAGGCTCCTCTGTCCATGGGATTCTCCAGGCAAGAATACTGGAGTGGGGCTTCCCTGGTGGTCCAGTTGGTAAGGACACCGCCTTGCAGTGCAAGGGACGCCAATTCGATCCCTGGCCTGGGAAGATCCCATGTGCCGTGGAGCGGCTGGACCCATGTGTCCCATTACCGAGCTGGAGCTCTGGGGCGCATGCGCCCAGAGCCAGTGCTCTGCGACGACAGAGGCCACCGCGATGGGAGGCCCACACGGGCCAAAGAACAAAGATGGATGAAACTGAATAAATGAAAGGCCAATAGAAGTGGCCTACCTGATCCCCTACCTCCCCACCCCACCCCCACCAAAATAAATAAATAAATAAATAAATAAATCTTTAAGAATACTGGAGTGGATTGCCATGGTCTCCTCCTAGGGGATCTTCTTGATTCAGGGACTGAACCTGTGTTGGCAGGCAGGTTCTTTACCACTAGTGCCACCTGGGAAGCTCCATAAGACTTTATAAGACTTTCCTCATATAAGATGCATGTCTTGGGGCTACCTGCACTTTTGAGCAACAGGCTGTTGATTGAGGGGTTCCCACGACCCCATCATATTCAATAATTCACTAGAACAAGTCACTGAAAGAACTCACAAAAGCACTACCATTAATAGTTGTAATGTAAAAAATGTAGCTGAAGATCAGCCACATGAAGAGACAAATAGGGCGAAGTCTCTGGGGGAGAATTCAGCGCTCCTGTGTCCTCATGGCATCCAGGAGTGTCACCATCTTGGCACATCAGTGTGTCACCAGCCAGGAAGCTCCTCTAAGTTGCAGTGTCCAGAGGTTTTTTTCCTTGTTTTTCTCTCTCTATATATATCATATTACTAAAGTATAGATGACTTACAGTCTTTCTGGTGCACAGCAAGGTGATTTAGTTGTACCTATGCACATGTATTATTTTTCAGATTATTTTCCTTCATAGGTTATTACAAAGTAGTGACTATAAGTCCTTGCGCTATACAGTAAACCTTTGTTACTTGTTGCATATCTGTGTTTTTTTTTTTTTTTTTGCAACTTCTGTTGATCTTTCATTTGTTTATCTTTGTTCTTTGGCCTGTGTGGGCCTCCCATCGCGGTGGCCTCCCTCATTGCACAGCACCAGCTCTGGGCACATGCGCTCCAGAGCTCTGGCTCGGTAGTTGGACACTTCAGTCCAGCTGCTCCATGGGATCTTCCCAGGCCAGGGATCGAACCGGCACCCCTTGCACTGCAAGGCGGTGTCCTTACCCACTGGACCACCAGGGAAGCCCTGCATATCTATGTTTTTATTTTAGGGGGTGGGCAGGGGGGTCTGGTTAGGGAGGGAGGGGAGCAGGCAGGCCGCTTCTATTGGTCTTTCATTTATCTGTTTTTTTTTTTTTTTCATCCACCTTTGTTCTCTGGCCTATGTGGGCCTCCCATCGCGGTGGCGTCTGTTGTTGCAGAGCCGGCTCTGGGCGCATGCGCTCCAGAGCTCCGGCTCGGTAATTGGACACATCAGTCCAGCCGCTCCGCGGCACGTGGGATCTTCCCAGGCCAGGGATCAAACCAGTGCCCCTTGCACTGCATGGCGGTGTCCTTACCCACTGGACCACCAGGGGAAGCCCCCATATCTATGTTTTTAAATTAGAAATCTAGCATTCTATTCATACTAAGCCAAATAAGTGGAATCAAAATTTCATAAATTTTTTAGACAAAAATTCCTGAGTTTTCTAAAATATGTATTATACATATCGTTTATGTATATAAAAGCTTTTCTACTTTGCTTGATAAAGACTTGAGAAAGAATATCAGAAAAAAAGAGATGGAGAAATTGGAAAGCATAAACTAAATGAAATGGGAGCACTGAATGTGAAATAGAGAAACAAACTAGATAAAATTAGAAGATCATCGTATAGTCCAGTTGTTTTTAAGTGTGGCTGCTTGTTAGAAACATATCTGTAGCTTTCGAGAAAAAAGGCAATACCTGGACATTTGTATTTTTCAAAAAAAAATTAAAAGATAATTGTGCACAGCAAGGTGATTTAGTTGTACCTATGCACATGTATTATTTTTCAGATTATTTTCCTTCATAGGTTATTACAAAGTAGTGACTATAAGTCCTTGCGCTATACAGTAAACCTTTGTTACTTGTTGCATATCTGTGTTTTTTTTTTTTTTTTTGCAACTTCTGTTGATCTTTCATTTGTTTATCTTTGTTCTTTGGCCTGTGTGGGCCTCCCATCGCGGTGGCCTCCCTCATTGCACAGCACCAGCTCTGGGCACATGCGCTCCAGAGCTCTGGCTCGGTAGTTGGACACTTCAGTCCAGCTGCTCCATGGGATCTTCCCAGGCCAGGGATCGAACCGGCACCCCTTGCACTGCAAGGCGGTGTCCTTACCCACTGGACCACCAGGGAAGCCCTGCATATCTATGTTTTTATTTTAGGGGGTGGGCAGGGGGGTCTGGTTAGGGAGGGAGGGGAGCAGGCAGGCCGCTTCTATTGGTCTTTCATTTATCTGTTTTTTTTTTTTTTTCATCCACCTTTGTTCTCTGGCCTATGTGGGCCTCCCATCGCGGTGGCGTCTGTTGTTGCAGAGCCGGCTCTGGGCGCATGCGCTCCAGAGCTCCGGCTCGGTAATTGGACACATCAGTCCAGCCGCTCCGCGGCACGTGGGATCTTCCCAGGCCAGGGATCAAACCAGTGCCCCTTGCACTGCAAGGTGGTGTCCTTACCCACTGGACCACCAGGGAAGCCCCCATATCTATGTTTTTAAATTAGAAATCTAGCATTCTATTCATACTAAGCCAAATAAGTGGAATCAAAATTTCATAAATTTTTTAGACAAAAATTCCTGAGTTTTCTAAAATATGTATTATACATATCGTTTATGTATATAAAAGCTTTTCTACTTTGCTTGATAAAGACTTGAGAAAGAATATCAGAAAAAAAGAGATGGAGAAATTGGAAAGCATAAACTAAATGAAATGGGAGCACTGAATGTGAAATAGAGAAACAAACTAGATAAAATTAGAAGATCATCGTATAGTCCAGTTGTTTTTAAGTGTGGCTGCTTGTTAGAAACATATCTGTAGCTTTCGAGAAAAAAGGCAATACCTGGACATTTGTATTTTTCAAAAAAAAATTAAAAGATAATTGTGATCTGCATCTGAATTTTAAAAAGTAATTACAGGTTTTTCTAGTAAATGGTAGTTTTTGTAATAATAGAATTCTATTTTCCTGTTGACCAGTCATGATACAGTGGTATTGAGTAATAGCTACATAATCACAATAGTAGAAGATGTTTATCAGTTTCCACAATAGCCAGATAAAAAATAAATGATAATTACAGTTGCAAGCCATAATAGGGACACGATTAACCTAAAATAACTACATACAATTTGAGAGGTCGAGCAGAGCGGTTGGTAAGTGGAAGTGCATACATGCAGATATTTTCATCCACCCACCAGTCTGTGTTTTTTGGTTAGTGTATTTAATCCATTTACGTTTAAGGTAATTGTCAATATGTATTATCCTATGACCTTTTTCTTAATTGTTTTGGGTTTATTTTCTGTAGGTCTTTTCCTTCTCTTGTGTTTCCTGCCTAAAGAAGTTCCTTTAGCATTTTTTTTTAAATTTTGGCCTCTTTTATTGTTTTATTTTTTAATTAAAAAATTTTTATTTTACTTTTTTTTAAATTGGTTTTTTATTTATTTATATTCATCCATCTTTATTCTTTTGACCTATGTGGACCTCCCATCACAGTGGCCTCGATGCAGAGCCCCAACTCTGGGCACAAGTGCTGGCTCCTAATTCAACACACTGGTCCAGCTGCTCCATGGCATGTGCGATCTTCCTGGGCCAGGGATCAAACCAGTGCCCTTGCACTGCAAGTCAGACACTACCCACTGGACCACCAAGGAAGCCCTTTAGCATTTGTCGTAAAGCTGGTTTGGTGGTGCTGAATTCTCTTAACTTTTGTTTGTCTGGAAGACTTTTGATTTCTCCATCAAATCTGAATGAGTCTTTCTGGGTGGTGTATTCTTGGTTGTAGATTCTTCCCTTTCATGACTTTAAATATGTCATGTCATTCCCTTCTGGTTTATAGAGTTTCTGTTGAGAAATCAGCTGATAACTTTATGAGAGTGCCTTTGTATGTTACTTGTCATTTTTCCTTGTTGCTTTTGATATTTTTCCTTCAATTTTTATCAGTTTTATTATGTGTTTTTGGTGTTTTCCTCCCTCCTCCACCTGCCTCCCAGTACCCCTCAACCCACCCCTCCAGGCCTTTGCACAGTGCTCCTGCAGGATCCCCTGTTCCCATGGCACAATGTAATTACAGGTTTTTCTAGTAAATGGTAGTTTTTGTAATAATAGAATTCTATTTTCCTGTTGACCAGTCATGATACAGTGGTATTGAGTAATAGCTACATAATCACAATAGTAGAAGATGTTTATCAGTTTCCACAATAGCCAGATAAAAAATAAATGATAATTACAGTTGCAAGCCATAATAGGGACACGATTAACCTAAAATAACTACATACAATTTGAGAGGTCGAGCAGAGCGGTTGGTAAGTGGAAGTGCATACATGCAGATATTTTCATCCACCCACCAGTCTGTGTTTTTTGGTTAGTGTATTTAATCCATTTACGTTTAAGGTAATTGTCAATATGTATTATCCTATGACCTTTTTCTTAATTGTTTTGGGTTTATTTTCTGTAGGTCTTTTCCTTCTCTTGTGTTTCCTGCCTAAAGAAGTTCCTTTAGCATTTTTTTTTAAATTTTGGCCTCTTTTATTGTTTTATTTTTTAATTAAAAAATTTTTATTTTACTTTTTTTTAAATTGGTTTTTTATTTATTTATATTCATCCATCTTTATTCTTTTGACCTATGTGGACCTCCCATCACAGTGGCCTCGATGCAGAGCCCCAACTCTGGGCACAAGTGCTGGCTCCTAATTCAACACACTGGTCCAGCTGCTCCATGGCATGTGCGATCTTCCTGGGCCAGGGATCAAACCAGTGCCCCTTGCACTGCAAGTCAGACACTACCCACTGGACCACCAAGGAAGCCCTTTAGCATTTGTCGTAAAGCTGGTTTGGTGGTGCTGAATTCTCTTAACTTTTGTTTGTCTGGAAGACTTTTGATTTCTCCATCAAATCTGAATGAGTCTTTCTGGGTGGTGTATTCTTGGTTGTAGATTCTTCCCTTTCATGACTTTAAATATGTCATGTCATTCCCTTCTGGTTTATAGAGTTTCTGTTGAGAAATCAGCTGATAACTTTATGAGAGTGCCTTTGTATGTTACTTGTCATTTTTCCTTGTTGCTTTTGATATTTTTCCTTCAATTTTTATCAGTTTTATTATGTGTTTTTGGTGTTTTCCTCCCTCCTCCACCTGCCTCCCAGTACCCCTCAACCCACCCCTCCAGGCCTTTGCACAGTGCTCCTGCAGGATCCCCTGTTCCCATGGCACAATGACAATAGCTATCTTTTTCACATATGATAGTATAGGTTTCCATGTTGCTCCCTTTTACCTCCTATCCACTGTTTATTCTTGACAATGTTCATATGTCCGTTTTTCATATCTGTTTTTCCATTGCTTCACTGCATGTGTTATCATTACCATCCTACTAGATTCCATATATATGTGTTTACTGTACTTGTCTTTCTCTTTTTGAATTACTTCACTTTTTATAATAGGTTCTAGCTCCATCCACTTCATTAGGACTGATTCTTCTGCATTTCTTTTTACAGCTGAGAAGTACTCCATTGTATATATGTACCAGAGCTTTTCTATCTGTTCATTCGTCAGTGGACATCTAGGTTGCTTCCATGTTTAGCTGTTATATAGAGAGCTGCAGTGAACATTGGGGTACAGGTGCCTCTTTCAGTTTTGATCTCATCAGGGTATAAGCCTAAGACTTGGATTTCTGAGTTGTAGGGTGCTTCTATTTTTACGTTTTTAAGGAATCTCCATACTGTCTTCCATAGAGGCTGTATCAATTTACATTCCCACCAGCAATGCAAGAGTGTTCCCTTTTGTCTGCACCCTCTCCAGCGTTTATTGTCTGTCGATTTGTGGATGATGGCCATTCTGACGGGTGTGAAGTGATATCTCATATGCACATCGTAGTTTTGATGTGCATTTCTCTAATTGTAAGTGACGTTGAGCATTGTTTCATGTGTTTTTTGGCCATCTGTATGTCCTCTTTGGAGAGGTGTCTGTTTAGGTGTTTTTTCCCATTTTTTTTTTTTAAAGAATTATTTATTTATTTATTATTGGTAGAGGGTGGGTGGGGAGGGAGGGGAGCGGGTGGGCCACTTCTATTGGTCTTTCATTTATCCATTTTCATCCATCTTTGTTCTTTGGCCCATGTGGGCCTCCCATCGCGGTAGCCTCTGCTGTCGCAGAGCACCGGCTCTGGGCGCATGCGCTCCAGAGCTCTGGCTTGGTAATTGGACACGTGGATCCAGCCGCTCCGTGGCACGTGGGATCTTCCCAGGCCAGGGATCTAACCGGCTCCCCTTGCACTGCAAGGCGATGTCCTTACCCACTGAACCACCAGGAAAGCCCGTTTTTCCCATTTTTGATTGGGTTGTTCATTTTCCAGATGTTGAGTTGCTTTTAGAATTTGGAGATTAATTCTTTTTTTTTTAATTAAAAAAATTTTTTTTTACTTATATAGGGCTTTTAATCTGTGCCTCTCAGAGTATTTTAACCACCATTAATTATACCTCCCAGCATACCTCTGAGGCAGGTGAAAACTATTATACCCATTTTACAGGAGAATAAAGGACTACCGGGGAGGAGGAACGATTATCTTGGGCCACACATAAACCCCTGGCAGAGTATGCAATTCCAGCCCCCAGGTCAGGGCCTGGGCTATCCTGTTCTCGTTGGCTCTTCCACCTGAAAGACCCAGCTCTGGGAGAGAATCAAAGAGGCTATTGTGGTACCACTTCTAAGGGCCAGTGGAATTGATCACTCTTAAAAAAGACAAGCGACCTCTTTATGGAAGGCATAAAAGCAGAATATTATCATGCTTTGGCATTGTCCCTTAGGCTAAAGGTGGCTGGTGATTTTTGGGTTGTTGGAGACATACCTTACATTATGACTCAGCCGTCCTGGGCCCTGACCATGATGCTCCTCTCTGAGTCACAGCATTGGATATCACACTGGATCTGAACAAGCAGATGTTCTGTAGAGTAGCTCTTCTTAGGTCCAGGGCTCCCTCTTCTCCCAGGGTCTCCCCTTTGCTTCTCAGCTTTGGTTCTGCATTCCCACACCATCAGAGCACATGGTAGAGATTTATGACCTAGTCTTGGAGACTCAGGTTGATTTAGTCCCTTGGTCCCATGCGACACCATAGACTGTAGCTTGCCAGGCTCCTCTGTCTATGGGATTTCCCAGGCAAGAATACTGGAATGGGTTGCCATTTTCTTCTCCAGGAGAGATTAATTCTTTGTCTGTTGTTTCATTTGCTATTGTATTCTCCCATTCTGTGGGCTGTCTGTTCAGCTTTTTTTTAGTCTCTTTTGCTATATAAAAGCTTTCAAGTTTCATTAGGTCCCACATGTTAATTTTTGTTTTAGTTCCGCTATTCTAGTAGGCTGGTCATAGAAGATCTTGCTTTGATTTATGTCCTTGGGGGTTTTGCCTATATTCTCCTCGAAGAGTTTTAGGGTTTATGGTCTTCCATTTAGGTCTTTAGTCCATTTTGAGTTGATCTTTGTGTATGGTGTCAGGGAATGTTCCAACTTCATTTCTTTGCATGTAGCTCTCCAGTTTTCCTAGCACCATTTGTTGAAGAGGCTATCTTTGTCCCATTTTATAGTTTCGCCTCCTTTGTCAAAAATAAGGTACCCATAGGTGCGTGGGTTTATCTCTGCATTCTCTATTTTGTTCCATTGGTCTATAGTTCTGTTTTTGTGCCAGTATCATACTGTCTTGATGACTGTTGCTTTATAGTAGAGTCTGAAGTTGGGGAGGCTGATCCCTCCAGCTCCATTCTTCTTCCTGAGGATTGCTTTGGCCACTTGGGGTCTTTTGTGTTTCCATATGAACTGTGTTATTCTGTGGTACCACTTCTAAGGGCCAGTGGAATTGATCACTCTTAAAAAAGACAAGCGACCTCTTTATGGAAGGCATAAAAGCAGAATATTATCATGCTTTGGCATTGTCCCTTAGGCTAAAGGTGGCTGGTGATTTTTGGGTTGTTGGAGACATACCTTACATTATGACTCAGCCGTCCTGGGCCCTGACCATGATGCTCCTCTCTGAGTCACAGCATTGGATATCACACTGGATCTGAACAAGCAGATGTTCTGTAGAGTAGCTCTTCTTAGGTCCAGGGCTCCCTCTTCTCCCAGGGTCTCCCCTTTGCTTCTCAGCTTTGGTTCTGCATTCCCACACCATCAGAGCACATGGTAGAGATTTATGACCTAGTCTTGGAGACTCAGGTTGATTTAGTCCCTTGGTCCCATGCGACACCATAGACTGTAGCTTGCCAGGCTCCTCTGTCTATGGGATTTCCCAGGCAAGAATACTGGAATGGGTTGCCATTTTCTTCTCCAGGAGAGATTAATTCTTTGTCTGTTGTTTCATTTGCTATTGTATTCTCCCATTCTGTGGGCTGTCTGTTCAGCTTTTTTTTAGTCTCTTTTGCTATATAAAAGCTTTCAAGTTTCATTAGGTCCCACATGTTAATTTTTGTTTTAGTTCCGCTATTCTAGTAGGCTGGTCATAGAAGATCTTGCTTTGATTTATGTCCTTGGGGGTTTTGCCTATATTCTCCTCGAAGAGTTTTAGGGTTTATGGTCTTCCATTTAGGTCTTTAGTCCATTTTGAGTTGATCTTTGTGTATGGTGTCAGGGAATGTTCCAACTTCATTTCTTTGCATGTAGCTCTCCAGTTTTCCTAGCACCATTTGTTGAAGAGGCTATCTTTGTCCCATTTTATAGTTTCGCCTCCTTTGTCAAAAATAAGGTACCCATAGGTGCGTGGGTTTATCTCTGCATTCTCTATTTTGTTCCATTGGTCTATAGTTCTGTTTTTGTGCCAGTATCATACTGTCTTGATGACTGTTGCTTTATAGTAGAGTCTGAAGTTAGGGAGACTGATCCCTCCAGCTCCATTCTTCTTCCTGAGGATTGCTTTGGCCACTTGGGGTCTTTTGTGTTTCCATATGAACTGTGTTATTCTGTGGTCTAGTTCTGTGAAGAATGTCACTGGTAGTTTGATAGGGATCACATTGAATCTGTAGGTGATATTTGGTAATATGGTCATTTTCACAATATGGATTCTTCCGACCTAGGAACATGGAATATCTCTCCATCTGTTTAAGTCGTCTTTGATTTCTTTCATGAGTGTCTTGTAATTCTCTGTGTATCGTTCTTTTGTTCCTTTGGGTAGGTTTATTCCTAGATATTTTATTCTTTTGGTTGCTATGGTGAAGGGGATTGCCTCTTTGATTTCGTTTTCTGATTTTTCATTGTTTGTGTATAGGAATGCCAGTGCTTTCTGTGTATGATTCAGCATGACTTTGCTGAATTTGTTGATTAGTTCTAGTAGTTTTGTAATAGTGCCTTTGGGGTTTTCTATGTATAATATTATGTCGTCTGCAAATAGAGCTTTACTTCTTATTTTTCAATCTGGATTCCTTTTATTTGTTTTTCTTCTCTTATTGCTGTTGCTAGAACTTCGAGGACTGTGTTGAATAATAGTGGTGAAAGTGGACACCCTTGTTTTGTTCCTGATCTTAGAGGGAATGCTTTCATTTTCTCACCATTGAGGATAATGTTCGCTGTGGGCTTCTCATACATGGCTTTCTCTGTGTTGAGATAGGTTCCTTCTATGCCCATTTTTGTTTTTTTTTGAGCTTAAGAAAAGTTTAATTTTATGAAAAACTTAAGTTGAACAGTTTTCCCATGTGTATGCACATTTTTTGAGGAGTTTTTATTGTAAATGGGTGTTGGATTTTGTCAAAGGCTTTTTTTGCATCTATTGAGATTATCGTGATTTTTGTTTCTCAATTTGTAGATAATGGTGTATCACATTGATTTGTGGATATTGAAGAATCCTTGCATGCCTGGGATGAACCCAACTTGATCATGATGTACGAGTTTTTTGATGTGATGTTGAACTCTGTTTGCTAGGATTTTGTTGAGGATTTTGGCGTCTAAATTCATCAGTGAAACTGGTCTGTAATTTTCTTGTGTTGTCCTTGCCTGATTTTGGTATCAGGGTTACGGTGGCCTCATAGAATGTGTTTGGAAGTGTTCCTTCCTGTGCAATTTTTTGAAAGAGTTTTAGAAGGACAGGCATTAGCTCTTCTCTAAATTGCCTAACTTCAATTCAGTTGCTTTTGTGGGATTTTATTTTGTCCTTTCATCTGGGACATAACTTTCTGCCTTTTCATCTGCATTAACTTTCTGTAATGTGGTTTTTGTCTTAGCTACTGTGGGTTTGTGGTTCTTCTTCCTTCTTCTATCTGCCCTCTGAAGGATGAGGCCAAGAGAATCGTGTAAACTCTCTGATGTGAGGACTGACAGTAGCAAGAACTGGGTCTTGCTTTGGTGGGCAGGGCCTTGCTTAGTAAAGCTTTAATCCAAGTTATCTGCTGATGGGTGGTGTAATGCTCCTCCTTGTTAGTTTGGCCTGAGGGACCCAGCCTTGGGGTCTGAGGGCTCTGTGGTAGGGTTAATGGCAGCGTCCTATGTAATATTGTGCCTTTGGGGTTTTCTATGTATAATATTATGTCGTCTGCAAATAGAGCTTTACTTCTTATTTTTCAGTCTGGATTCCTTGTATTTGTTTCTCTTCTCTTATTGCTGTTGCTAGAACTTCGAGGACTGTGTTGAATAATAGTGGTGAAAGTGGACACCCTTGTTTTGTTCCTGATCTTAGAGGGAATGCTTTCATTTTCTCACCATTGAGGATAATGTTCGCTGTGGGCTTCTCATACATGGCTTTCTCTGTGTTGAGATAGGTTCCTTCTATGCCCATTTTTGTTTTTTTTTGAGCTTAAGAAAAGTTTAATTTTATGAAAAACTTAAGTTGAACAGTTTTCCCATGTGTATGCACATTTTTTGAGGAGTTTTTATTGTAAATGGGTGTTGGATTTTGTCAAAGGCTTTTTTTGCATCTATTGAGATTATCGTGATTTTTGTTTCTCAATTTGTAGATAATGGTGTATCACATTGATTTGTGGATATTGAAGAATCCTTGCATGCCTGGGATGAACCCAACTTGATCATGATGTACGAGTTTTTTGATGTGATGTTGAACTCTGTTTGCTAGGATTTTGTTGAGGATTTTGGCGTCTAAATTCATCAGTGAAACTGGTCTGTAATTTTCTTGTGTTGTCCTTGCCTGATTTTGGTATCAGGGTTACGGTGGCCTCATAGAATGTGTTTGGAAGTGTTCCTTCCTGTGCAATTTTTTGAAAGAGTTTTAGAAGGACAGGCATTAGCTCTTCTCTAAATTGCCTAACTTCAATTCAGTTGCTTTTGTGGGATTTTATTTTGTCCTTTCATCTGGGACATAACTTTCTGCCTTTTCATCTGCATTAACTTTCTGTAATGTGGTTTTTGTCTTAGCTACTGTGGGTTTGTGGTTCTTCTTCCTTCTTCTATCTGCCCTCTGAAGGATGAGGCCAAGAGAATCGTGTAAACTCTCTGATGTGAGGACTGACAGTAGCAAGAACTGGGTCTTGCTTTGGTGGGCAGGGCCTTGCTTAGTAAAGCTTTAATCCAAGTTATCTGCTGATGGGTGGTGTAATGCTCCCTCCTTGTTAGTTTGGCCTGAGGGGACCCAGCCTTGGGGTCTGAGGGCTCTGTGGTAGGGTTAATGGCAGCGTCCTAGAGGAATTATGCCAAGGAGAATGTTCTAGGACTGCTGCTGCCAGTCCCGCACTTTCCTTGGGATTCCTAGTCCCTTTATCAGACCCCCAGGCTGGGAAGCCTAATGTGAGATTCCCAACCTTCACAATAGTGGGAGAACTTTGTTTGTATTATTGTTCTCCGGTTTCTGTGTCACCCACCTGGTGGATACAGGGTTTGATTTTATTGTGATTGTGCCCCTCCTACTATCTTGCTGTGGCTGCTTCTTTGTCTTTGGACGTGGGGTATCTTTTTGGTGGGTTCCAGCATCCTCCTGTCGATTGGTTGTTTAGTAGCTAGTTGTGATTTTGGTGCTCTTGCAGGAGGAGATGAGCACAAATCTAGGGTTTTATCAGGGTTTCATTCTGTAGGCTTGATGGATTCGTGGGCCACATGACTGAACTCAATCTCCAGCCCTCTCTTCCCCAGAGGTTAGATGGCTGAACAAGTTCCAAGGCCTCTAATCATGTGCTTGGTCTGCCTGTCTTTCTTTTCTTTTTCTCAATTATTTGGTAACTTTTGGCTGTGCTAGGTTTTTGTTGCTGTGTGTGAGTTTTCTTTAGTTTCGGTGCTCAGGTTTCTCATTGCAGTGGCTTCTCGTTGTGGAGCACAGGTGTCGTGGGCACTATGTAGTTACTTATCCCTGATTAACAGACGTGAGGAAATGTTAAATCACCTGTATTCTATTTTCAGAGAACTTCATCCTACGCAATGTAGCTCCCTCTCATTTAAGAGAATAGAACTTCAACAGTAGAAAGGCATGGAGTTCGAATCAAGATCAAATTTATTAACATAAGAAATATTAAGTCAGCAATCATATATTTCAATAATTAGCATCAGTACATTGCATCAAAGTTTAGCACTCAAATGGTAACAATTTAAGGCTTTAAGATTATTTCAGATTTCTAAAATTAAAGTAACAGAAAAATCTTTCCTCTAGAGTCTCTTTTTGGGGGGGAGAAGCTTTAATCCAAGTTATCTGCTGATGGGTGGTGTAATGCTCCCTCCTTGTTAGTTTGGCCTGAGGGGACCCAGCCTTGGGGTCTGAGGGCTCTGTGGTAGGGTTAATGGCAGCGTCCTAGAGGAATTATGCCAAGGAGAATGTTCTAGGACTGCTGCTGCCAGTCCCGCACTTTCCTTGGGATTCCTAGTCCCTTTATCAGACCCCCAGGCTGGGAAGCCTAATGTGAGATTCCCAACCTTCACAATAGTGGGAGAACTTTGTTTGTATTATTGTTCTCCGGTTTCTGTGTCACCCACCTGGTGGATACAGGGTTTGATTTTATTGTGATTGTGCCCCTCCTACTATCTTGCTGTGGCTGCTTCTTTGTCTTTGGACGTGGGGTATCTTTTTGGTGGGTTCCAGCATCCTCCTGTCGATTGGTTGTTTAGTAGCTAGTTGTGATTTTGGTGCTCTTGCAGGAGGAGATGAGCACAAATCTAGGGTTTTATCAGGGTTTCATTCTGTAGGCTTGATGGATTCGTGGGCCACATGACTGAACTCAATCTCCAGCCCTCTCTTCCCCAGAGGTTAGATGGCTGAACAAGTTCCAAGGCCTCTAATCATGTGCTTGGTCTGCCTGTCTTTCTTTTCTTTTTCTCAATTATTTGGTAACTTTTGGCTGTGCTAGGTTTTTGTTGCTGTGTGTGAGTTTTCTTTAGTTTCGGTGCTCAGGTTTCTCATTGCAGTGGCTTCTCGTTGTGGAGCACAGGTGTCGTGGGCACTATGTAGTTACTTATCCCTGATTAACAGACGTGAGGAAATGTTAAATCACCTGTATTCTATTTTCAGAGAACTTCATCCTACGCAATGTAGCTCCCTCTCATTTAAGAGAATAGAACTTCAACAGTAGAAAGGCATGGAGTTCGAATCAAGATCAAATTTATTAACATAAGAAATATTAAGTCAGCAATCATATATTTCAATAATTAGCATCAGTACATTGCATCAAAGTTTAGCACTCAAATGGTAACAATTTAAGGCTTTAAGATTATTTCAGATTTCTAAAATTAATCAACAGAGTAACAGAAAAATCTTTCCTCAGAGCTGGAGAGCAGCAATCTCACCCCAGATGAAGCTGAGTTCAGTGAGTGTGCTCCCGTACAATCTGTTCTCCCCCCTTTATAGGAAAAACCTGGTGTCACTTGTGCCCCATGCCGCTTTCTAGCCGGTTGAGGGTTGAGGGCCTAGCTGAACTCTCGACTGGATAACTGCCATGCGGCCAATTTCCAAGCGGCATCTTGTCATTTCCCTATCTTATGTCAAAACTATAAGCCTTTTAAATCATTATGGATATTCAAAGTTTAACAGAAAGAAACAATAAAGCTAATCACAGCTACACATATATTCATTTCTATCCTAAGAATCATATTTATTAAAAAGGCAAACTGTCTCTTTGTTTTATTCAAATTTATGACCTAAAGGGAAAACACTGCAATTTACAACATGAGTTAGGGCCAGAGCAGGTTACTCAGCTTAGGAATTAAACTAATTTATTCATTAGAAAAGTAAATAGATAAGATTAGAATGTTGCCATTAGGGCTTTCCTGATCTGTTGGGAGCTTTCAAGCTTTGTTTACCGGTAGCAGTTTTCCGAGTGGAAGGTCTGCTGGTGGAAGACTTACTGGTGGAAGGCTGCTGGGGCGTCTGGCAGTGAGTCATGAATTCCTCATTGCTGGTGGACGAGTTCTGGCTCACCAGACCACAACTTCTCTTAGAGACAAACTTCTTTCCTTTAGGGTGAGTGTACATGCCTACTTTAGGCAACATCATATTCACCCATATCTCAGCCTCATCAGAGCTAATATCCCTTTCTAGTGGACAGACTAAAAGTCTTGGTATTTTATCTGGGCTTTGAGGCTCATCTGAATCACTCTCCTCTTTGCTAAATGAGGAAATTTAAGTCACCTGCAAATCATATATTTCAAGAGAATAGAACTTCAACAGTAGAAAGGCATGGAGTTCGAATCAAGATCAAATTTATTAACATAAGAAATATTAAGTCAGCAATCATATATTTCAATAATTAGCATCAGTACATTGCATCAAAGTTTAGCACTCAAATGGTAACAATTTAAGGCTTTAAGATTATTTCAGATTTCTAAAATTAATCAACAGAGTAACAGAAAAATCTTTCCTCAGAGCTGGAGAGCAGCAATCTCACCCCAGATGAAGCTGAGTTCAGTGAGTGTGCTCCCGTACAATCTGTTCTCCCCCCTTTATAGGAAAAACCTGGTGTCACTTGTGCCCCATGCCGCTTTCTAGCCGGTTGAGGGTTGAGGGCCTAGCTGAACTCTCGACTGGATAACTGCCATGCGGCCAATTTCCAAGCGGCATCTTGTCATTTCCCTATCTTATGTCAAAACTATAAGCCTTTTAAATCATTATGGATATTCAAAGTTTAACAGAAAGAAACAATAAAGCTAATCACAGCTACACATATATTCATTTCTATCCTAAGAATCATATTTATTAAAAAGGCAAACTGTCTCTTTGTTTTATTCAAATTTATGACCTAAAGGGAAAACACTGCAATTTACAACATGAGTTAGGGCCAGAGCAGGTTACTCAGCTTAGGAATTAAACTAATTTATTCATTAGAAAAGTAAATAGATAAGATTAGAATGTTGCCATTAGGGCTTTCCTGATCTGTTGGGAGCTTTCAAGCTTTGTTTACCGGTAGCAGTTTTCCGAGTGGAAGGTCTGCTGGTGGAAGACTTACTGGTGGAAGGCTGCTGGGGCGTCTGGCAGTGAGTCATGAATTCCTCATTGCTGGTGGACGAGTTCTGGCTCACCAGACCACAACTTCTCTTAGAGACAAACTTCTTTCCTTTAGGGTGAGTGTACATGCCTACTTTAGGCAACATCATATTCACCCATATCTCAGCCTCATCAGAGCTAATATCCCTTTCTAGTGGACAGACTAAAAGTCTTGGTATTTTATCTGGGCTTTGAGGCTCATCTGAATCACTCTCCTCTTTGCTAAATTCCCTATATCCTGAAGCCCAGTATATCCCCAGAAATTCTCCAGTATTTGTCCATGACACAGGCTCTAGGAAGGGGCTCAGTAGCTGTGGTGCATGGGCCCAGTTACCCCTCCTCATATGGAATTGTCCCCGAGCAGGAAGTGAACCTGTGTCCCCCATATTGGTAGACGAACTCTCACCCCTGGGGCACCAGGGAAGTCCTGCTTGGTCTTTCTAGTGAATATTTCCCAACCTGAAACTATCTAGGAGCCCACCATGAGTGACCTCATTAGCATAACACAGTCCTATCTGTCAGGAAATCTCAAGGGTTTTTGAAGGAACTGGGCACAAAGACCAGATATTCTTTATTGTACTGAAGTGACCTTCAGAGATCTCTGGAGGTCTCCCTCTGTGCGATTTTCCCTCTGATCTCCAGCTACCTTGCTTTCTCCAAACTTCCAACTCAGTCTCCTCGAGGAGCCCAGTTGCCTGAATTCTGTCTGAATTCCCCGTCTGAGTGCCTGTGGTCTGGAAACTCTAAAGACGGTAAGCTGGGGCAATGGAAAGGCTATCCATGGTTGTTTCCCATCTTTCAAGGACTACCTTTTTTGCTGGTGTTCAGTGTCTTGAAAGCCGTTTCACGTATTTTATGCAGTGTTCTTTCTTCGTTGTTGAGGCAGAAAGATAGATCTGGTCCCAGTTACTCCATCTTAGCCAGGGGTAGGAGTTCGGAGAGTGCCCTGGAGCATGGAGTTACTGTGTCATCCTGGCCTGAGCTGCTGTTATTTTGTTTTAGGGCTTTCCTGATCTGTTGGGAGCTTTCAAGCTTTGTTTACCGGTAGCAGTTTTCCGAGTGGAAGGTCTGCTGGTGGAAGACTTACTGGTGGAAGGCTGCTGGGGCGTCTGGCAGTGAGTCATGAATTCCTCATTGCTGGTGGACGAGTTCTGGCTCACCAGACCACAACTTCTCTTAGAGACAAACTTCTTTCCTTTAGGGTGAGTGTACATGCCTACTTTAGGCAACATCATATTCACCCATATCTCAGCCTCATCAGAGCTAATATCCCTTTCTAGTGGACAGACTAAAAGTCTTGGTATTTTATCTGGGCTTTGAGGCTCATCTGAATCACTCTCCTCTTTGCTAAATTCCCTATATCCTGAAGCCCAGTATATCCCCAGAAATTCTCCAGTATTTGTCCATGACACAGGCTCTAGGAAGGGGCTCAGTAGCTGTGGTGCATGGGCCCAGTTACCCCTCCTCATATGGAATTGTCCCCGAGCAGGAAGTGAACCTGTGTCCCCCATATTGGTAGATTTAACTCTCACCCCTGGGGCACCAGGGAAGTCCTGCTTGGTCTTTCTAGTGAATATTTCCCAACCTGAAACTATCTAGGAGCCCACCATGAGTGACCTCATTAGCATAACACAGTCCTATCTGTCAGGAAATCTAAAGGGGTTTTTTGAAGGAACTGGGCACAAAGACCAGATCTTCTTTATTGTACTGAAGTGACCTTCAGAGATCTCTGGAGGTCTCCCTCTGTGCGATTTTCCCTCTGATCTCCAGCTACCTTGCTTTCTCCAAACTTCCAACTCAGTCTCCTCGAGGAGCCCAGTTGCCTGAATTCTGTCTGAATTCCCCGTCTGAGTGCCTGTGGTCTGGAAACTCTAAAGACGGTAAGCTGGGGCAATGGAAAGGCTATCCATGGTTGTTTCCCATCTTTCAAGGACTACCTTTTTTGCTGGTGTTCAGTGTCTTGAAAGCCGTTTCACGTATTTTATGCAGTGTTCTTTCTTCGTTGTTGAGGCAGAAAGATAGATCTGGTCCCAGTTACTCCATCTTAGCCAGGGATAGGAGTTCGGAGAGTGCCCTGGAGCATGGAGTTACTGTGTCATCCTGGCCTGAGCTGCTGTTATTGTTTAGCCACTCAGTCGTGTCTGACTCTTTGTGACCCACGGACTGCAGCATGCCAAGCTTCCCTGTCCTTCACCATCTCCCGGAGTTTGCTCACACTCATGTCCATTGAGTCAATAATGCCATCCAGTTTTCTCGTCCTCAGTTGTCCCCTTCTCCTGCTTTCAGTGTTTTTTTTTTTTTTTTTTAAAAGATTTATTTATTTATTTATTTAGGGCGGGGCACAGGTTGGGGAGGGAGAGGAGCAGGCGGGCCACTTCTATTGGTCTTTCATTTATCTATTTTCATCCATCTTTGTTCTTTGGCCTGTGTGGGCCTCCCATCGCGGTGGCCTCTGTTGTCGCAGAGCGCCAGCTCTGGGTGTATGCGCTCCAGAGCTCAGCTCGATAATTGGACACATCAGTCCAGCCGCTCCGCGGCATGTGGGATCTTTCCAGGCCAGGGACCAAACCGGCGCCCCTTGCACTGCAAGGCGGTGTCCTTGCCCACTCGACTACCAGGGGAAGCCCGCTTTCAGTGTTTCCCAGCGTCAGGGTTTTTTCCAGTGAGTCGTCTCTACATCAGGTGGCCAAAATATTGGAGCTGCAGCTACATCAGTCTTTCCAATGAATATTCAGGGTCGAATTCCTTTAGGATTGACTGATTTGATCTTCCTGCTGTCCAGGAGACTCTCAAGAGTCTTCTCCAGCACCACAGTTCAAAGGCATCAGTTCTTCAGAGCTCAGCCTTCTGTATGATCCAGCTTACACATCCATATATGACTACTGGAAAAACCATAGCTTTGACTATATGGAGTTTTGTCAGAAGAGTGATGTCTCTGCTTTTTAATATGCTGTCTAGATTTGTTGTAGCTTTTCTTCAAGGAGCAAGCATCTTTTTGTTTCCTGACTGCAGTTACTGTCCATAGTGATTTTGGGGCCCAAGAAAATAAAATGTCACTTTACTTTTATTTTCCATCGTTCCCCCATCTATTTGCCATGAAGGGATGGGATCGGGTGCCATGATCTTAGTGGGTTTTTTTTTTTTTTTTGGCGACTTCTATTGATCTTTCATTCATTTATCTTTGTTCCTTGGCCTGTGTGGGCCTCCCATCGCAGTGGCCTCCCTCGCTGCAGAGCACCGGCTCTGGGCGCATGCACTCCAGAGCTCTGGCTTGGTAGTTGGACACTTCGGTCCAGCCACTCCGCAGCCTGTGGGATCTTCCCAGGCCAGGAATCGAACCGGCACCCCTTGTACTGCAAGGTGGTGGCCTTACCCACTGGACCACCAGGGAAGCTCTATTTTAGTTTTTTGAATGTTGAGTTTTAAGCCAGCTTTTTCACTCTCCTCTTTAACCTTCTTAAAGAGACTTTTTAGTTCCTGTTTGTTCTCTGCCATTTGGGTAGTATCATCTACATATCTGAGGTTATTAATATTTTCCCCGGCAGTCTTGATTCCAGCTTGAGCTTCATTGAGCCTGGCATTTACCATGATGTACTCTGTATATAAATTAAATAAGCAGGGTGACAGTATACAACCTTGTTCTAACTGTTGCTTGTTGACCTGCATATAGGTTTCTCAGGAGGCAGGTAAGGTAGTCTGGTATTCCCATCTCTTTTAAGGTTTAGTTGAAATATGATGCAGCGTCAGGGTTTTTCCAGTGAGTCGTCTCTACATCAGGTGGCCAAAATATTGGAGCTGCAGCTACATCAGTCTTTCCAATGAATATTCAGGGTCGAATTCCTTTAGGATTGACTGATTTGATCTTCCTGCTGTCCAGGAGACTCTCAAGAGTCTTCTCCAGCACCACAGTTCAAAGGCATCAGTTCTTCAGAGCTCAGCCTTCTGTATGATCCAGCTTACACATCCATATATGACTACTGGAAAAACCATAGCTTTGACTATATGGAGTTTTGTCAGAAGAGTGATGTCTCTGCTTTTTAATATGCTGTCTAGATTTGTTGTAGCTTTTCTTCAAGGAGCAAGCATCTTTTTGTTTCCTGACTGCAGTTACTGTCCATAGTGATTTTGGGGCCCAAGAAAATAAAATGTCACTTTACTTTTATTTTCCATCGTTCCCCCATCTATTTGCCATGAAGGGATGGGATCGGGTGCCATGATCTTAGTGGGTTTTTTTTTTTTTTTTGGCGACTTCTATTGATCTTTCATTCATTTATCTTTGTTCCTTGGCCTGTGTGGGCCTCCCATCGCAGTGGCCTCCCTCGCTGCAGAGCACCGGCTCTGGGCGCATGCACTCCAGAGCTCTGGCTTGGTAGTTGGACACTTCGGTCCAGCCACTCCGCAGCCTGTGGGATCTTCCCAGGCCAGGAATCGAACCGGCACCCCTTGTACTGCAAGGTGGTGGCCTTACCCACTGGACCACCAGGGAAGCTCTATTTTAGTTTTTTGAATGTTGAGTTTTAAGCCAGCTTTTTCACTCTCCTCTTTAACCTTCTTAAAGAGACTTTTTAGTTCCTGTTTGTTCTCTGCCATTTGGGTAGTATCATCTACATATCTGAGGTTATTAATATTTTCCCCGGCAGTCTTGATTCCAGCTTGAGCTTCATTGAGCCTGGCATTTACCATGATGTACTCTGTATATAAATTAAATAAGCAGGGTGACAGTATACAACCTTGTTCTAACTGTTGCTTGTTGACCTGCATATAGGTTTCTCAGGAGGCAGGTAAGGTAGTCTGGTATTCCCATCTCTTTTAAGAGTTTTCCACAGTTGTTGTGATCTACACAAAGACTTTAGCATAGTCAGGGAAGCAGAAGTAGATGTTTTTCTGGAATTCTCTGGCTTTTTCTGTGATCCAGCGGATGTTGGCAGTTTGATCTTTGGTTCCTCTGCTTTTTCTAAATCTAGCTGTACATTTGGAATTTCTCAGTTCATGTACTGTTGAAGCCTAGCTTGAGGGATTTGTTTTTAGTGTTTCAAAACCTTTATTTTATTTGGAAATAAAATTCAATAGATTTCCATCACTTAGTGTAGCACAACCTTTGGAAATTCAAGTTACCACAATCTACAGAGATTATTTTAGACAGGCATTCTTAAAGCATAATTATTCTTAAAAGAGTTTATCTAAAAGCTCATGTCTCATTTACATTTTTTAAAAGTTTCTTCATTTGAGTTCCTTGTTGACAAACTTGTAACAGATATAATATTTAACTTATATTAGGCTTAGGCACAGTGAAAATATTTTGAGCAGTTTGAAGAGTCTTAAAAAACCTTTTGAGTTTCTGGTGACCAGATTAATTTATATATTGATCAGTCACTTGCAGAAAAAGACAGGGTTTTATGTTCATGAAAACAGAGGCCTAGACCTTGCTTAGGATATCCCTCTCCGGAAGAGGTGAGGGAGAGTCTAGCACAATCAGAAATTCACGTGAAAATAGTACAGCCTCAGTTACAACTTAGAGGATGACTGAAATAACAACGTTTGGCTCATCCAGAGTGTTCCATTACAGTAGAAGATAGGGAGGAAAGCTGGCCAGGGGCTTCGGTGAGCACAGAGGAAGTTACCCTAGTGTCCAAAAGGAAATCAACTGATTGGCCCCTCATAGTTATCAATACCCGGAATTCCTCAGGTGTTATTGGGCAGGGAGCTTGTGTGGGGGCACCTGGGCACCTTCAGTCCCAATTGCCGTGAGAGTTTCAGCCCTGGGGCCTGCACCTCTGGGGGCAGTCCCTCTTGCAGTGGTCCTTGACAGACTGGTTGGTGAGGAGCTGGGGTGGCTTAGGTGCTCCAGGGCAGTCCTGCTTGAGATGCCCCTCCTTTCCACAGTGATAGCAAGTGCATCCCCTTTCACCTAGGTTCCTCAGCATATTTGTTCCAGGAGATTTTAGAGTGGATCTAACAGCCATCGCTAGGGCCTCAGCCTTTTCATTGGTCCTTTTTCTGTTTTCACTTTTCTTCCTCATAGTCCCGTCCCTATTGTAATATACTGTCTGAGCCAGCTGCAACAGTTTTTATAAATACTGATTCGGTCCAAACGCCTGTTTTTATAATTTACAGCGAATATCTGGATGCTTCCTGAAGAGGTAGTAATTTCTGTAGCTGTTTCTTAGCAATTCTAGTTTGCCTTTCTCATGTATTCCCAGGGATAGATTGGAGAAAGCAGCTTTTTCTTATCATCCTGTGCCTCATTCTCTGTCTTGTCCTCTTTCTCATCCCAGGCAGAGTAAGAGAATGGGAGGGAGTTGAAGTGCTTATACCCAAAGCTGTACCCTTAGGACATAAGTCTGGCCTGTCTGACAGAGAGAAGACTAGCAATACATACAGCACTTCTACCCATTTCCCTTGCTTCCTATAAAACAAATCTAATTGTGAAACAGTATTGTAATTAAGAGACCCTTTAACTAGCCAGCGTCTGTCACCCTGTAATGGATGCTGTGACCATGCAGATTTGCAAAAGAAAGTCAGGCGTGTCTTAACTTAAGCTCTGAGGATCAAACTTTCTCATTTTTCAGGGCAGAACTCAGGGGGGGTGAGGGTTTTGGAACTTTGTGAAGCTCCCATCTATAAGTGAGAGAAAAATGTGTCCAGCGCCCTTGCTTTTTTCTACTGGAGGCATCCCCCCCTACTGTAGATTGTGGTCTAGACAGACTGTCCACCTGAGCTTGTCTTCACCGTCGGGATTAATCTGTTTTTTACCGACGCAGGTGCCCATCATCCCTCCTCGTTCTACCTCCGAGGAGAGGTGGAGATGCCGCAGGGGTAGACCTGGTAGCGTCCCACAGTTTTAGTTCCTTACTGCCAAACTGCTCGCTTGATTTGCCCTTCTCCTCTGATGCCACTGGGTCTGCAACGAAGTAGCTTGCCGGAATGTTTCCCATGCCAAAACCGTGAGGGGAAATACCCTTCTCTTATGTCCCTGTGCGTATTCCAGAGTACATTCCTGACGACAGTAAATGCATTAAATCAAAAAATAGCAAACAAGAAACCCAAGATGTTTCTTCTGAGTGTCACTGCACCTGTAAGTGTGGTAGCAGAAACCTTTCACATTCTCGAGATACTAGAATCAGCCCTTCTAATTCATTTCCATAGATTTCACAAAAAGAATATCTAAGGAGTTGAGACAGAAGCCATTGAAAGTTTTTCTCTGGTCTGCTGAGAGCTAACGTTACCAAAAGGAGAAACTTGCTATACTTACAATCTGACCAAATCTTTAGGATGCCTGACCTGCATTATCAGAAATCTCGTGCTTGCTAGCATTGCCTCTGTCTATAGAGTCTGGAGGCATAGCCAGGACAAGGACTTGACTCTGGGTCTCTGGGCACTCATGCAGACTGCCAGAGAGATTTCTACCCTAAGAGATGTTCCAGTAACTAGAGATTCACCAACTAAGAACAGCAATGTATAATCATCCACAGAATCAAAAAAAAAAAGCCATCGATCTTTCAAACAAAGCTTGAGGTTGAAGCAAAAGTATACAAGAACAGCACAAATCATAAATCTCTTGAAAATCTACAATCTGGAAAATTAGGTTAGTAGTTCCAATTTCCCAAACAATTATGAAATGGTCAGAGACCTGGAAAAGTTGACTGACAAAGAATTTGGTCCACACACTTCATCCATATTTTGGTTGGTCTCCTTGCAGAGATGGAGAACACCTCTTGACATTGGTGGTACTGTATAAACCTCATGTCAGGGTTCCCTTTTGGGGCTGCCTTAAGCTATATGAGGCATGTCCACGGAACCACAAAGCTGGACTCCATAATCACTTCATATTGGTTTTCATACATTTCAAGCACATTGCACCCACACACTAGAATACTGTAGGGTTAGTAAAGTAAAGCAGAAAATGTGTGTTGAGAAAACAGAATAACTGGAGCTCTGAGTTTCCTTACCTTGTCTTGAAGATTCCAGACAAGCCCCCATTATGATAGATGAAGGGTAGATAGCTTACTGTGAATGGTGTCGGATTCTTAATCTCCAAAGGAGAAGAATTCACATTGGGATCAAAAAGAAATAGCTTTCGTCACTCATAGCTTTGTGCAGTAGAAGTTTATTAATAAAAAAAGGGGGGACT
The DNA here is from genome assembly GCA_022376925.1 of Tragulus kanchil. Classification (NCBI taxonomy): domain Eukaryota; kingdom Metazoa; phylum Chordata; class Mammalia; order Artiodactyla; family Tragulidae; genus Tragulus; species Tragulus kanchil. Next base: position 140,545,808 of record JAIOJX010000024.1, read on the forward strand.
TCCCTGGTGGTCCAGTGTGTAAAGAGTCCCCCTTGCATTGCAAAAGGCACTGGTTCGATCCCTGTCCTGGGACAATCCCAGGTGCTGCAGAGCGGCTGGACTGTTGTGTCCAATTACGAGCCAGCACTCTGGAGAGCATGCGCCCAGAGCCGGTGTTCTGCAATGAGAGAGGCCACTGCAGTGGGAGACCCACACATGCCAAAGAGGAAAAATCAATAAAAATAAATATAAATGAAAGAAGCAGGTGGACAGTCTGTCTATAGAGTCTGGAGGCATAGCCAGGACAAGGACTTGACTCTGGGTCTCTGGGCACTCATGCAGACTGCCAGAGAGATTTCTACCCTAAGAGATGTTCCAGTAACTAGAGATTCACCAACTAAGAACAGCAATGTATAATCATCCACAGAATCAAAAAAAAGCCATCGATCTTTCAAACAAAGCTTGAGGTTGAAGCAAAAGTATACAAGAACAGCACAAATCATAAATCTCTTGAAAATCTACAATCTGGAAAATTAGGTTAGTAGTTCCAATTTCCCAAACAATTATGAAATGGTCAGAGACCTGGAAAAGTTGACTGACAAAGAATTTGGTCCACACACTTCATCCATATTTTGGTTGGTCTCCTTGCAGAGATGGAGAACACCTCTTGACATTGGTGGTACTGTATAAACCTCATGTCAGGGTTCCCTTTTGGGGCTGCCTTAAGCTATATGAGGCATGTCCACGGAACCACAAAGCTGGACTCCATAATCACTTCATATTGGTTTTCATACATTTCAAGCACATTGCACCCACACACTAGAATACTGTAGGGTTAGTAAAGTAAAGCAGAAAATGTGTGTTGAGAAAACAGAATAACTGGAGCTCTGAGTTTCCTTACCTTGTCTTGAAGATTCCAGACAAGCCCCCATTATGATAGATGAAGGGTAGATAGCTTACTGTGAATGGTGTCGGATTCTTAATCTCCAAAGGAGAAGAATTCACATTGGGATCAAAAAGAAATAGCTTTCGTCACTCATAGCTTTGTGCAGTAGAAGTTTATTAATAAAAAAAGGGGGGACTTCCCTGGTGGTCCAGTGTGTAAAGAGTCCCCCTTGCATTGCAAAAGGCACTGGTTCGATCCCTGTCCTGGGACAATCCCAGGTGCTGCAGAGCGGCTGGACTGTTGTGTCCAATTACGAGCCAGCACTCTGGAGAGCATGCGCCCAGAGCCGGTGTTCTGCAATGAGAGAGGCCACTGCAGTGGGAGACCCACACATGCCAAAGAATAAAAAAAAGATCAATGAAAATAAATATAAATGAAAGAAGCAGGTGGACAGTCTGTCTACACCACCATGTAGAGTAGAGAGGGATGCCTCCAGTGGGAAAAAAAAAGAAAAAAAACACATTTAGCAAAAAAAAGGGATAGAGGGCTTTCTTGGTGGTCCAGTGGGTAAAGAGTCCACCTTGCAATGCAAGGGGGACCAGTTTGATCCCTAGCCCAGGAGGATCCCACATGCTGTGGAGCGGCTGGACAAGTGAATTCCAGAGTGCTGGCTCGGTAGTTGGACACACTTGTTCCAGCACTCTGGAATAAAGATGGATGAAAAATAAATAAAAATTTTAAAAATCAATGAAAAGAGACCAAAATTTAAAAAAAAAAAAAAAAAAGAGAAGCTTCCAGCATAGACACTGGAAGGGAGATAGAAGAATACTCCTAGCTTGAAGGATTTTGAGCATTACCTTGCTAGCCTGTTAACTAAGTGCAATTGTGCTGTAGTTTGAACATTCTTTGGCATTGCCCTTCCTTGAGATTAAAGTGAAAACTGATCTTTTCCGGTCCTGTGCCCACTGCTGAGTTTTCCAAATTTTCTTGCATATTGAGTGCAACACTTTTAACAGCATCATCTTTTAGGATTTGAAATAGCTATCTACATTTTGGTGACTCTCAACTGTATTTCTGTAGGCCCACTTCTCTCCTTAGCTCCACACGGTGTATGGGGCATCTCCACGTGGATATCGGAAAACACCTGAAATGTACCATGTCCAAAACAGAACTCTTGATATATCAGACCTTGCTGTCTGCCCACCTGAGTGTCCCTCAGTCTTTTCCCATTCTTCCAGTAGCCCTGGTCACAAACCTTGACATCATCCTGAATCTTTTCTTGTCCTTATTTCTTACATCCAATTTACAAGCAATTTCTGCAGTGCATTTTTACATTAATTGGGGTAGCACAAGATGGTATAAAAGAACAAACCCCGAAACCTTAGGACTTACCATAAAAGAAACTGGTTTTCGATCACATGAAAGTGAAAAAAACATGTTCCCACTTAATAGGTGGGAACATGTGGTCGTTTAGGGTCCCGGCTCTATGCATAGTCAGGCTGCCCTCCTCTGGGGCTCGGCACTGGCCTCCCCACTGCCTGGTGGGCGGGGGGAGGGCCTGATGGAAGGTCAAGCAGGGAGACTTTCATGGATGGGTGTCTCCCTTCCACTGCTGTTGTGCCAGCCGGGACTTCATTGTCACACACTTAATTAACTGGAAGACACGCTGGAATGTGTAGTTACCCTGTGTTCAAAAAGAAGTAATTGGCTTGGTGACCTATTAGCCGCGTGTGTAATGGTGGCTTGGTCACGTGTCGTCTTCCTAGTTACGTGCTTTTGTTCTGTTCCAGCTTCCACATGGCAGCCCTAGTGATTTTAGAATGTAATCCTGATTCTATCATTTCTGTGCTTAAAACTCTGTAGTGGCTGACGTCCTGTTACACTTAGAGTAAAGACGATACTCATTGCTGTGGCCTGTTTCCCTTCTCCACTCCAGCTCATTCACAAGACCCGGTTCACAAACATCCAGAGTTTTTTCCTGTGCTTACTTATTATATCCAGTTTGTTAGCAATTTCTGCAGTGCATTTCTATATTAATTAAGGTAGCATAATATGGTGTCAAAAGACAAACAAACAGTTGTTTTGACCTTCTTGCCCTTTCTTTGAATGCTTCAAACATAATCCCTCCCTTGGGCTTTTTTTTTTTTTTTTGAGAGTTGTGGGTTAAGTTTTATTTGGGGCATAATTAGGACTGCAACCCCAGGAGGCAGCACCTCAGACAGTTCTGAGAGACTGCTCCAAAGAGTCAGCAGGAGGAAGAGGGTCAGTTCCCTTGGGCTTTATGCTTGCTATATCCCCTCTCTGGATTTTCTTTTTCCAGATCTTTTTAGTTATCATTTTTCTGCTTAATGTTGTGATTATGTACCGCTGTGTAACAAACCACGCCCAAGTTTAGAGGCTTTAAACAACCATTTTCTCATCTCTCATCATTCTGTGGCTTATTGGGCTTGCCTGGGCTCAGTGGGATAGTTTATATATATATTTTTCTTGGAGAAACTGGTTTTAGATCACATGAAAGTGAAAAAAACATGTTCCCACTTAATAGGTGGGAACATGTGGTCGTTTAGGGTCCCGGCTCTATGCATAGTCAGGCTGCCCTCCTCTGGGGCTCGGCACTGGCCTCCCCACTGCCTGGTGGGCGGGGGGAGGGCCTGATGGAAGGTCAAGCAGGGAGACTTTCATGGATGGGTGTCTCCCTTCCACTGCTGTTGTGCCAGCCGGGACTTCATTGTCACACACTTAATTAACTGGAAGACACGCTGGAATGTGTAGTTACCCTGTGTTCAAAAAGAAGTAATTGGCTTGGTGACCTATTAGCCGCGTGTGTAATGGTGGCTTGGTCACGTGTCGTCTTCCTAGTTACGTGCTTTTGTTCTGTTCCAGCTTCCACATGGCAGCCCTAGTGATTTTAGAATGTAATCCTGATTCTATCATTTCTGTGCTTAAAACTCTGTAGTGGCTGACGTCCTGTTACACTTAGAGTAAAGACGATACTCATTGCTGTGGCCTGTTTCCCTTCTCCACTCCAGCTCATTCACAAGACCCGGTTCACAAATATTCAGATTTTTTTCCTGTGCTTACTTATTATATCCAGTTTGTTAGCAATTTCTGCAGTGCATTTCTATATTAATTAAGGTAGCATAATATGGTGTCAAAAGACAAACAAACAGTTGTTTTGACCTTCTTGCCCTTTCTTTGAATGCTTCAAACATAATCCCTCCCTTGGGCTTTTTTTTTTTTTTTTGAGAGTTGTGGGTTAAGTTTTATTTGGGGCATAATTAGGACTGCAACCCCAGGAGGCAGCACCTCAGACAGTTCTGAGAGACTGCTCCAAAGAGTCAGCAGGAGGAAGAGGGTCAGTTCCCTTGGGCTTTATGCTTGCTATATCCCCTCTCTGGATTTTCTTTTTCCAGATCTTTTTAGTTATCATTTTTCTGCTTAATGTTGTGATTATGTACCGCTGTGTAACAAACCACGCCCAAGTTTAGAGGCTTTAAACAACCATTTTCTCATCTCTCATCATTCTGTGGCTTATTGGGCTTGCCTGGGCTCAGTGGGATAGTTTATATATATATTTTTCTTGCCTAATGGACCACCAACTCAGTTACCAAGGGATTGGGCTGGACCCACTAAGAAGAGTCACCTACATGACTGGTCGTTGATGTTGGCTGCCAACAGGAAGCTCAGTGTGCCCTGGCACGTGCTCTCACCAGGTGACTTAGCCTTTTTATAGCATGTGGCTAAGTTCCAGGAGGGGGTTCCCAAAAGCAAGTGTTCCAGAATAATAAAGTAGAAGCAGCTGATCCTAGTATAGGGCAGACCAGACCCAGAACCGACACAGCATTACTTGTACCACAGTATTTTAGCTAGTCACCTGACCAGCTAGCTTAGGAGGAGAGGAGGTTATGTCCATCTCTCAATGGGGAAATGACAGAATTTGAAACCATCTTTCATCTCCTCAGAAGGCTTCCTTAAAATACCCAGGATCGGGCTGCCTTAGTGGTCCAGTGGGTAGAGTCCACGTTGCAGTGCAAGGGGCACCTTGCCTGAGAAGATCCCATGTGCCGCAGAGCGGCTGGACCAGTGTGTCCAATTACCAGCCAGTGCTCTGGAGCACATGCACCTAGAGCCAGTGCTCTGCAACAAGAGAGGCCAGTGCAATGCAGGCCCACACAGGCCAAAGAATAAATATGGATGAAAATAAATAAACCAATAAAAGAGGCCAAAATTAAAAAAGAAAAAGTATAAAAAAATACCCAGCTGGGATTATACATATCTGTAAACAACAAAACTCTGTAAAAGTAAAATAAAAATAATTATAACCCCCGCCCCCCCCACCAAAACCCAGGATCACCTAATCCATCCACGCCCTTGTCTTGTGTTATTTTCTTCTTAGGATGTATCACTATCTGAAATTATTTTTTGCCAATTTATTGTTATCCCCTACTAGAGTGTAAGTTTCTTAAAGATGACCTGGCTGGTGTAATTTCTTAGTCACCTTATCACAACATTGCCCAGAATCCAGCAGGTTTTTCATAAATGTTGAACAGTTGAATGCTAAACTTTTCCCTCAAGCTTTTTTTGTTATCATTTTCTGCTTAATGTTGTGATTATGTACCGCTGTGTAACAAACCACGCCCAAGTTTAGAGGCTTTAAACAACCATTTTCTCATCTCTCATCATTCTGTGGCTTATTGGGCTTGCCTGGGCTCAGTGGGATAGTTTATATATATATTTTTCTTGCCTAATGGACCACCAACTCAGTTACCAAGGGATTGGGCTGGACCCACTAAGAAGAGTCACCTACATGACTGGTCGTTGATGTTGGCTGCCAACAGGAAGCTCAGTGTGCCCTGGCACGTGCTCTCACCAGGTGACTTAGCCTTTTTATAGCATGTGGCTAAGTTCCAGGAGGGGGTTCCCAAAAGCAAGTGTTCCAGAATAATAAAGTAGAAGCAGCTGATCCTAGTATAGGGCAGACCAGACCCAGAACCGACACAGCATTACTTGTACCACAGTATTTTAGCTAGTCACCTGACCAGCTAGCTTAGGAGGAGAGGAGGTTATGTCCATCTCTCAATGGGGAAATGACAGAATTTGAAACCATCTTTCATCTCCTCAGAAGGCTTCCTTAAAATACCCAGGATCGGGCTGCCTTAGTGGTCCAGTGGGTAGAGTCCACGTTGCAGTGCAAGGGGCACCTTGCCTGAGAAGATCCCATGTGCCGCAGAGCGGCTGGACCAGTGTGTCCAATTACCAGCCAGTGCTCTGGAGCACATGCACCTAGAGCCAGTGCTCTGCAACAAGAGAGGCCAGTGCAATGCAGGCCCACACAGGCCAAAGAATAAATATGGATGAAAATAAATAAACCAATAAAAGAGGCCAAAATTAAAAAAGAAAAAGTATAAAAAAATACCCAGCTGGGATTATACATATCTGTAAACAACAAAACTCTGTAAAAGTAAAATAAAAATAATTATAACCCCCGCCCCCCCCACCAAAACCCAGGATCACCTAATCCATCCACGCCCTTGTCTTGTGTTATTTTCTTCTTAGGATGTATCACTATCTGAAATTATTTTTTGCCAATTTATTGTTATCCCCTACTAGAGTGTAAGTTTCTTAAAGATGACCTGGCTGGTGTAATTTCTTAGTCACCTTATCACAACATTGCCCAGAATCCAGCAGGTTTTTCATAAATGTTGAACAGTTGAATGCTAAACTTTTCCCTCAAGCTGTATTCTCATTCTCAATTTTTTTAAGTTAATGATATCACCATTTTTGTTGGTATTGGGCCTTTAAGTGTTTGAGTTCCCTCTGTCTGACATCGCTTTCCTTTTTTCCTTCTGTGTGCCTTCAGCTGCCAAGGACTGTAGAGTCTTTAATCTTTAAAGTGTGTCCGGTGGGTTCTTCCCAGTCTTGTCACCACTTTTCAGACTAACGTTCTTTTTCTACTTCTGCTTCCTTGTTAAACTGAATGTACATTTAATGCTGGTTTCATCTTCCCCAAATGTAGTTCCCACCCCTCTCAAACTATTGTTAGCAAGTTAGTTATAAAGTTTTTACTTTGGCTAAGTCATCCCAGCCCTCTGGGTTCCACCACATGCATCCTCCTGTTTCCAGTTTCTGAGGCGGGCGCGTTGCTCTCTGCCCTGCCCCCCCTTGTCTCACACTTGTTAATTTCAGGGTGTGTTATGCTAGAAGAAGAGAGTACACTAGGAACAGGAAAGAGTGTTGAGCCTGGAGTTTACTTTTATTCCTACAACTACACTGTAAGCCATTACTGGCCAGGGCCCAGGGCATTCTCATCTTGGAAATCCGTTACCTGATCCTTATTCACAGTAGGTATAAGGGAGGTTGTTTGATAGAACATTTTGCAGTCATGGTAATGTTCTTTATCTGCACTGGCCAGTTTGGTAGCCACTAGCCGTATGTGGCAGTTGAGCACTTGAAACGCAGCTGGTGAGAATAAGGAGCTCATCTGCATTGTAATTTAATGTTATTTAAATAGCCATGTGTGGGTAATGGCTGCTTACTGGAGAGTGTTGAATGGAGGAGGTAACTGTGTTGAAACAGTTTGACAGTGTTTATGTAGAGGTTCAGGTGAAGCAGACTAGTTCCTCTGATTGAGACATCAGTCACTTCATTTGAATCTTAATTTTGCAGCTTTTACATTTCCCATTTCCCACTGTTGTACTGAGAAATGATTCACATACTATACAAGTTCACTCTGATTGAGACAAATTAGCACTCTTAAAGATACTTATTTTGATATCACCATTTCCAGCAGGTTTTTCATAAATGTTGAACAGTTGAATGCTAAACTTTTCCCTCAAGCTGTATTCTCATTCTCAATTTTTTTAAGTTAATGATATCACCATTTTTGTTGGTATTGGGCCTTTAAGTGTTTGAGTTCCCTCTGTCTGACATCGCTTTCCTTTTTTCCTTCTGTGTGCCTTCAGCTGCCAAGGACTGTAGAGTCTTTAATCTTTAAAGTGTGTCCGGTGGGTTCTTCCCAGTCTTGTCACCACTTTTCAGACTAACGTTCTTTTTCTACTTCTGCTTCCTTGTTAAACTGAATGTACATTTAATGCTGGTTTCATCTTCCCCAAATGTAGTTCCCACCCCTCTCAAACTATTGTTAGCCGAAGTTAGTTATAAAGTTTTTACTTTGGCTAAGTCATCCCAGCCCTCTGGGTTCCACCACATGCATCCTCCTGTTTCCAGTTTCTGAGGCGGGCGCGTTGCTCTCTGCCCTGCCCCCCCTTGTCTCACACTTGTTAATTTCAGGGTGTGTTATGCTAGAAGAAGAGAGTACACTAGGAACAGGAAAGAGTGTTGAGCCTGGAGTTTACTTTTATTCCTACAACTACACTGTAAGCCATTACTGGCCAGGGCCCAGGGCATTCTCATCTTGGAAATCCGTTACCTGATCCTTATTCACAGTAGGTATAAGGGAGGTTGTTTGATAGAACATTTTGCAGTCATGGTAATGTTCTTTATCTGCACTGGCCAGTTTGGTAGCCACTAGCCGTATGTGGCAGTTGAGCACTTGAAACGCAGCTGGTGAGAATAAGGAGCTCATCTGCATTGTAATTTAATGTTATTTAAATAGCCATGTGTGGGTAATGGCTGCTTACTGGAGAGTGTTGAATGGAGGAGGTAACTGTGTTGAAACAGTTTGACAGTGTTTATGTAGAGGTTCAGGTGAAGCAGACTAGTTCCTCTGATTGAGACATCAGTCACTTCATTTGAATCTTAATTTTGCAGCTTTTACATTTCCCATTTCCCACTGTTGTACTGAGAAATGATTCACATACTATACAAGTCATTCACTTAACTTGTACAGTTCAACAGTTTTTAGTATATTCAGATATGTATAACCGTTTTCATAATTAAAGATCACTCGTCACCTCAAAAACCCTATACCAACTCACGGACAAACAGAACATACTTGTAGTTGCCAAGGGGGAGGGGTTTGGAGGAGGGATGGATTGGGTGTTTGGGAAGAGCAGAGGCAAACTATTATATTAATATAGAGCATGGATAAATAGCAAGGTCCTACGGTATAGCACAGGGAACTTTTCAGTATCCTGTGATAAACCATAATGGAAAAGAATATAAAAAGGAATGTGTACATATGTATAACTGAATCACTATGCTCTCCAACAGAAACAAATACAACAGTGTAAATCACCTATTTTTTTTTTCAGTTAGAAAGCAACAACCCTGTACTATTTAGCTACCACCCCCTCTGTTCCTTATATCTGCAGGTTTGTATACCTGCCAGTCTCCATAGACTTTGGTATTCTGGACATTTCATATCAGTGGAATTATACATGGTTTTTGGTGACTGGCTTTTTTCCCATGGCATGATGGTAGCTTCCCCTGGCTCAGCAGTAAAGAATCCACCTGCCAATTCAGGAGATGTGGGTTCGATCCCTGGGTGCAAAGATCCCTTGGGGAAGGAAATGGCAACCCATGCCAGCATCCTCAGAGGAGCCCGGCAGGCTGCAGTGTATAGGGTCGCAAAGAGTTAGACATGACCTGGCGACTAAACAACATTTTAAAGACTCATCCATGTTGTAACATATATGGATACTTCATTCCTTTTTGTGGCCTAATAGCATTCCACTGTATGGTAGTCACTCATCAGTTTATGGACAGTTGGGTTGTTTCTGCTTTTTGGCTATTGTAAGTAATGCAGCTTTAAATGTTTGTGTACAGGTTTTTCTGTTGACGTATAGTTTCATTTCTCTTGAGTATATAATAGAAATGGAATTGCTGAATTATTTAGAAAATCTTTTATACACACACACACACACACACACACACACACATATATATATATGTCTCAGTGAGAATATGTTTTCATGTATGTATGCGTTTAATATGCAAATACCATTTTACTGAGTATTTTTATTTCACTTATTAAGAAAACACCTTAACACTAGAAGAAAGTAGGTTGTTTTTATTAAAAGTAATCATACTTCAATGTATGTGCTACTTTCTGTAGCCTTCATGCAGGATGCTGTTTTCTCTGCTCCTTTGTGAATGTCTGCGGCTGGTAACTGCTTATGCTCATGATGATGACTGGATTGACCCCACAGACATGCTGAACTATGATGCTGCTTCAGGAACAATGAGAAAATCTCAGGTATTTACAAAAAATCCATGTGTGTATATTATCTTATCATTCCTGTGATGGAAATAGTCTACATTTGTTACTGTTTTTCATGGAGCTGAGAGTCCTGTGTCAATGATTAATAACCATGAAGAATATCTTCTTGCCCCTTAGTCTAAGATGATTTCAGCCCCGCCTATTTATTTCTGTTTCAGATTTGAATGTAAAGTCGATCAAGGAGCAAACTCATTTCATCTTTGTTCTTAGTTAGTATATAGACTTGAGGCTCTTATGTTTTTGGTGGTTTAATACAGTTGAAGAATATAACAAGCAAAGCCATAAAAAGATGAAGTCAAAATTTTAGTCTTCATTAACTTTAGGTTATTTTTACATATGAACTATAAAGAAATAAAACCTCTCTTTCCTTTGCTTTAGGTGAAATATGGTGTATCAGAGAAAGAAAAGGTCAGTCCTGACATACCTTATGCTGATGAATTGTCAGAATGTTACAACAGACTTGATTCTTTGGCTCATAAGGTTAGGATTTTTTTATTCATGATTTTTTTATTATTTATGTTATGTTAAATTGCTCTCTATTTTACTGTCTTTGCTAGCATTACTTCTGTTTATATTTAAAGTACAATTTAAAAATATATAAATGTTTTTTCTTTAGTTACTCTAATCTTGGTTTCTTTTTAGTTATTCGGGCCTTGAGTTTCTAAAATAGAACTTCTATTTTCCTGTACTAACATTTATTTCACAATATTGTAATTATTCTTTGACTAGGCTGAACATTTCTTGTGATAAGGAATGTCTTAGTCATTCTTGATACACCTGTCACAGTGCTGGACTCTAATTTAAATTCACAACAAGAGCAGCAAATGAAGCAGTGTCTCTACTGCTAGCTTATAAGCATACAAATGCTTTTACAAATGTAAGGAGTTATTATAACCGGTGTGTGGTAACTGTTACGTCATTTATTCATTTCTTTTATTTCTGTGGCTGCAATAGAGTTTGAGAAAGGAAGTAAGTCAAGATTGAGCACAGGTTAGGTTAGGTGGGAGCCCCCCTCTGTTGGTTAGGAGGCAGGGTGCTAGTGGCAGCGGAGAGGGGGCTGGGATGGGAGGATTGCAGAAGTCCCCCAATGCTGAAGGCTCATACTGAGGCTGTGAGGGGCAAAGAGAAGAGTGTTCAGCTTTTCTGTGGTAGACTAGGCAGGGTGTGGTGGTTGAGGGAGGAGGGGGACAGGAGAGGGACGCGCTCTAGTGGGTGGGGAAGGGTCCAGCTTGAGAGGCCGGGAGGGCTTGTCAGCTGAGACCCGGATGTGTCCCCGTGAGACCTGAGTAGCTGCTTGTGGTTCTTATCAGATGTGAATGTTGTCTCGCCTGATGCTAGCAAAGAAATGCTGGGATAAAATTTGCTTCAGTCTTAACTGCATTTTGTGGTGTAGTGAGGTAATTTGGCTGCATGATAGGAAATGGAGAAATGCCCTTTTACTGGAGTTTTTCATTCCATTGTTTGTAACTTTGGTTCAAACATTGTAAAAACATGATTGGTAAAATGAAGTCTTTGGTCTTTGTTTTTAAAAAGTTCCTGACATACCTTATGCTGATGAATTGTCAGAATGTTACAACAGACTTGATTCTTTGGCTCATAAGGTTAGGATTTTTTTATTCATGATTTTTTTATTATTTATGTTATGTTAAATTGCTCTCTATTTTACTGTCTTTGCTAGCATTACTTCTGTTTATATTTAAAGTACAATTTAAAAATATATAAATGTTTTTTCTTTAGTTACTCTAATCTTGGTTTCTTTTTAGTTATTCGGGCCTTGAGTTTCTAAAATAGAACTTCTATTTTCCTGTACTAACATTTATTTCACAATATTGTAATTATTCTTTGACTAGGCTGAACATTTCTTGTGATAAGGAATGTCTTAGTCATTCTTGATACACCTGTCACAGTGCTGGACTCTAATTTAAATTCACAACAAGAGCAGCAAATGAAGCAGTGTCTCTACTGCTAGCTTATAAGCATACAAATGCTTTTACAAATGTAAGGAGTTATTATAACCGGTGTGTGGTAACTGTTACGTCATTTATTCATTTCTTTTATTTCTGTGGCTGCAATAGAGTTTGAGAAAGGAAGTAAGTCAAGATTGAGCACAGGTTAGGTTAGGTGGGAGCCCCCCTCTGTTGGTTAGGAGGCAGGGTGCTAGTGGCAGCGGAGAGGGGGCTGGGATGGGAGGATTGCAGAAGTCCCCCAATGCTGAAGGCTCATACTGAGGCTGTGAGGGGCAAAGAGAAGAGTGTTCAGCTTTTCTGTGGTAGACTAGGCAGGGTGTGGTGGTTGAGGGAGGAGGGGGACAGGAGAGGGACGCGCTCTAGTGGGTGGGGAAGGGTCCAGCTTGAGAGGCCGGGAGGGCTTGTCAGCTGAGACCCGGATGTGTCCCCGTGAGACCTGAGTAGCTGCTTGTGGTTCTTATCAGATGTGAATGTTGTCTCGCCTGATGCTAGCAAAGAAATGCTGGGATAAAATTTGCTTCAGTCTTAACTGCATTTTGTGGTGTAGTGAGGTAATTTGGCTGCATGATAGGAAATGGAGAAATGCCCTTTTACTGGAGTTTTTCATTCCATTGTTTGTAACTTTGGTTCAAACATTGTAAAAACATGATTGGTAAAATGAAGTCTTTGGTCTTTGTTTTTAAAAAGTTTTTACTCTTAAAAAGAAATAAATATGGACATTGTGGGGAAGGAACAGTGGGTGAGAGGCGTAAAGGAAGTAGCATGAAGACCTGTACTATCATATGTGGAGAAAATAACTATCGTCATTGCTCTGTGAGAAAAGGAGATCCTTCACGGGTGCTGTATGACGGTCTGGAGGGGTGGGATGGCGGGGATATACATATGACTAATGTGAGAACATACATATCTGTAAACAACAAAACTCTGTAAAAGTTAAAAGTGAAATAAAAGTTTAAAAAACAAAACAAAAAAAGAAATAAAAAATTTTCAAAGTTTGTGGGCATTGTCTGAAAGCAGAGGAGGCAGCCCTGTGTCTCAGGAGTCTTTCTGTCCTGAGTCTGTGTGTGCTGCTCAGTTATCACGTGTTTATCCTCTGAAGCCCATTTCAGGGCTCTACTCAGTTTGTGGTCCATACTCAAGTATTAAATGGAAGTTGCTTATCACAGGTTCTAAAGGTCAGTACGATGTGCCCCACCCTTGCTCAGAAACTAGCCACTGAGTGGCTAGTGGTGGCGTAGAGCTGAGTTCAGAGGAAGTCTGGCCTGCTGAGAGATTCTGTCCAGAGGCGTGCCCTGTGTGGACACTCCAGAGAAGCCATGGTTCCTGCCGTGTGGTAGAGGATGATCCAGACTAGGCAGGAAATATCAATAAAAGGCCAAACAGTAATAGACGCATTCAAGAAAATCTTTGCTGTGACCTTCATGTTACAGCTTCATGCTGTCTTTGTTTCTCTTTGTCTGTGCTCTATCTTTTTTCCCCACTTTTCCTTTCCTTTCTTTGTTTGTTAAATCATTACTTTGGAATTAGGGAGAGGCAGATTGGTCCAGATGGTCTCCTTATCTACATCTTTGCTTCCTTGTTTCATGATCTCTAGCTTTTAAACTGCTAAAAGTCAGCAAGAAAACTGCCAAGTCGATGCAGTATGAGACATGCGGTCCTCATTTGTTGCCTCCTTTTTGCAAAGAGAACCCACAGAAAGCAGTCCAGATCTACATTTTAATGTAAACTGGATAAAAATGCAAACTTGATAAAAATAACCAGCTGCTTACTTTGACCTCGATGAGGGGGCATTAGGCTAGAAACCTGACCCTTAAATTAAACTCTGACACTAATTAATGTATTTATTTTGTGGTTGTAGATCGACGAGTGTGAAAAGCAAAAAAGAAAAGACTATGAAAGTCAAAGCAATCCAGTTTTTAGGAGATACTTAAATAAGATTTTAATTGAAACCAGAAAGCTTGGACTTGTGAGTATTTGCTGGTGTGAAGCCAATCATTGTAGCGGATATTTTTTGTTACGTATTGATGTCACATTATATCAGCAGTGATAAAGCATCATTGTGCTTCAACAGAGAATACCTGACTCACCCTTTTACCAGAACTATTCGTGCAGGACTGCAGGTGCAGCCCTGTGTCTCAGGAGTCTTTCTGTCCTGAGTCTGTGTGTGCTGCTCAGTTATCACGTGTTTATCCTCTGAAGCCCATTTCAGGGCTCTACTCAGTTTGTGGTCCATACTCAAGTATTAAATGGAAGTTGCTTATCACAGGTTCTAAAGGTCAGTACGATGTGCCCCACCCTTGCTCAGAAACTAGCCACTGAGTGGCTAGTGGTGGCGTAGAGCTGAGTTCAGAGGAAGTCTGGCCTGCTGAGAGATTCTGTCCAGAGGCGTGCCCTGTGTGGACACTCCAGAGAAGCCATGGTTCCTGCCGTGTGGTAGAGGATGATCCAGACTAGGCAGGAAATATCAATAAAAGGCCAAACAGTAATAGACGCATTCAAGAAAATCTTTGCTGTGACCTTCATGTTACAGCTTCATGCTGTCTTTGTTTCTCTTTGTCTGTGCTCTATCTTTTTTCCCCACTTTTCCTTTCCTTTCTTTGTTTGTTAAATCATTACTTTGGAATTAGGGAGAGGCAGATTGGTCCAGATGGTCTCCTTATCTACATCTTTGCTTCCTTGTTTCATGATCTCTAGCTTTTAAACTGCTAAAAGTCAGCAAGAAAACTGCCAAGTCGATGCAGTATGAGACATGCGGTCCTCATTTGTTGCCTCCTTTTTGCAAAGAGAACCCACAGAAAGCAGTCCAGATCTACATTTTAATGTAAACTGGATAAAAATGCAAACTTGATAAAAATAACCAGCTGCTTACTTTGACCTCGATGAGGGGGCATTAGGCTAGAAACCTGACCCTTAAATTAAACTCTGACACTAATTAATGTATTTATTTTGTGGTTGTAGATCGACGAGTGTGAAAAGCAAAAAAGAAAAGACTATGAAAGTCAAAGCAATCCAGTTTTTAGGAGATACTTAAATAAGATTTTAATTGAAACCAGAAAGCTTGGACTTGTGAGTATTTGCTGGTGTGAAGCCAATCATTGTAGCGGATATTTTTTGTTACGTATTGATGTCACATTATATCAGCAGTGATAAAGCATCATTGTGCTTCAACAGAGAATACCTGACTCACCCTTTTACCAGAACTATTCGTGCAGGACTGCAGGTGCAGCCTGCTTTGCAGTGGTCTGGTGGAAGGCAGGCGAGCAGCACGGAGCCCTCCGCCTCTTCTTACAGTTCATGGGGACTGACTCACTGTGTGCACTGTGGTACCGTTTAACTGAGTTTGAGGGAGAGGGAGATTGTTTTACATTTGCTATTTGAACTTTACTGAACAGTTGCAAGCTTAAACTCATGGCTTGGTAAGGGACTTCTATCCCAGTCCTTACTTCTTGTTTTCTACCATTTCCACACTTTTCTTATGTTTTTCTCTTTTTAAAATTTATTTATTTTTTAAATTAAAGGATAATCGCTTTACAGAGTTTTGTTGTTTTCTGCCGAAGATCAACATGAATCAGCCATGCGTATACTCAGATGATGTAATATCGTTAATATACTGAGAAAAAGAAAAGTGGGTTTTAAGTAGACTTTTCCCTTAGCTGTTTACTGGGGCAAGGACTGCTTTATAGAAACATACTGTTCATGATTAATGTTAAGATTCCATGTTTTAGCTATCATTTTCACTTCAGGGAGTTGAAACATCTAGAAAACTTCACGAAGGGGAGGGTTAAACTTTAGAACAAGGGAGAAATAGTCCCACCTCATTTTGGAGATGTAAAAGCAGATGTGTGTATACCCTTCAGTTTGAGTCTTAAAAAACTGAATGCAAGGTGGAAAAGAGTCTACTTTATACGTGAGGAAGCAGGTGGAGACGGAAAATACTCAAGATGGAGATGCTTGGAGTAGTTCCTGTTGTTTTAGAAATATTTAATCAATGACTGCTTTTTTATACTTAGTGATGATGTGTGATATTACATGACACTGGTTCTGCTCATTCTATATCTACTTTTTAATACAAAAATGAGTGTTTGCTGTTAGAAAAGATAATTTTCTTATGTTAACTGGTTAATGCTGATAGTGGTTTTGCTCACCTGTACTTGTACTAATAATGGCCGTTGTGAATGTCGTATATGTTTATGGAAACTCAGATTTTGCTGGTTTTTGAGACCCTCGTTTTTCTTATGCGTCTCTAAATTTTAGGCTGCTTGAAGCCTGTGTCAGCAAATGGAAAGCCATAAACTGAATCATAAAGTGATAGACCGTTTATCTATTTGTAGATTCATATTTTTGAATATTTTGAATGGTAAACTGTATTTGTCACCTCAGAATAAGTCCTCCTGCTTTTGGGGTCACTCTCAGACATGAGCAGAGTGGTGAAATATTTGAGTTGCCTGATGAGCCCATGTTCAGCTGAGGTGAAACAAGGCCATTTTCTGTCTTCTTGTCTCAGGTGTCATGTTACAAACCAGTACTTTTTTGTGGTCTCTTTCTTTTCATATGTTTATTTTTTGATTTTTAAACTTTCGCTCTTGAAAAATTTCCCAAATGTTCCCATGTTCCTAGTGTCTAGGAACACTAGACATAGTGTTCCTAAGCATCAGGAGGCTGAGATGTGCCTTAGAGAAAAATTCCCTTATTAGATCAGCTCAGTTCAGTCATGAGTAATAGTGATGTTGGCTGTGAGCTCAGTGTTGATGGATCCACGGTGTATGTTAAGGTGTCTTTAAACAGTAACATAAAAAGGTTATGAATTGATTGGTTGATGAGAATATGGTTGCAGAAACTTAAGCCTGTATTTCCTTTAGGACCTGTGGTTCAGTATTTGCTCGCTAGTGTTCAGTGTGACTTTTTAGAATGTAAGTGCTGTAGATTGCAGTACACACAGCAGATAGTTTAGTAAAGTGCACTGTATATGTACTTGAATAGAGTTTTATAATTTTGATATGTTTTTCATGTTTATTATTTTTGGGTTTCATGTTGGCCTGTGATATTCACAGGTAGATATTATTACTTTTATACCTGTGAAACGCTGTGAGCTATTATATATTTAGTTCCAAATTAGCTTTTGTCTTAATGTGTCTTTTGAGTAATGATAAAATTCTCCTTATCCATTTTTTTCCTTTTTTCGCAAATTTAATTCAGCCTGATGAAAATGAAGGCGACATGCATTACGATGCCGAGATTATCCTTAAAAGACAGACCTTGTTAGAAATACAGAAGTTTCTCAGTGGAGAGGATTGGAAGCCAGGAGCCTTGGATGATGCACTAAGTGATATTTTAATTAATTTTAAGTTGCATGATTTTGAAAAATGGAAGTGGCGATTTGAAGATTTTTTTGGAGTGGATCCATATAATGTGTTGATGGTAAGATGGAATGAGGGGGCATGATTAACAGTTTACTTTTTAAAACACTTTAAAAACTCCACTGTAAATATGTTGAGAACTCATACTAAGTCACTGATACTGGGTTGATGAACATGCAGCAAACTGGTACAAATGATTTTCTGTATTCGAGTTCTTCTGTCTTTGCTGACGATTGGCTTTTTTCGAGGGGGAGGATGGCTTGACAGTGATCTTTCTGTTTCTGTTTCTAAGGTGCTTCTGTGTCTGCTCTGCATTGTGATGTTAGTAGCTACTGAGCTGTGGACGTATGTTCGTTGGTACACCCAGCTGAGACGTGTTTTATTCATCAGTTTTCTCGTCAGTTTGGGATGGAATTGGATGTATTTATATAAGGTATTATATAAGAAGTTTTTAAAACTCTGAAATATGTTATTTCATAATAGAAGATTAATCTGTTTAGAGAGAGTGTATAACTTTGCCTCATGTGAGGCTAGTAGGCGGTGATTGGAGATGGTGTTGATTAGGAAATTGGCAACTGCTCAGATGTCCTTGGATTTTTGGGTCCTTGACCAAGTTAGTGGGGAAAATATGGAGTCCTGATTTTCATGATACTGTGTGGCATCTGGACAGCTAAATTAGAATAGAGTTACATAGACACATTTGAAAAATTTTCGTGTAGGTAATTTGGGATATGTCTTTTTATTCTTTGCTAGAAATGATTCCAAAATACTATTTTTAAAGTTAGATTATTTTCTGAATATGAGTGGTATAATTATGGCACTATAATTATATAGTGCCACATATCTTTCCTATCTTTCCTGTAATAATATAGGAAAGATATAAAAATACAGAGAAATCTAATTTTTAAAAATTGTCCTGGGAATTTCCTGGCGCTCCAATGGTCAGGACTCTGTGCTATCACCACCCAGCCCATGTTTGGGGAACTAAGATCCCACGGGTTGTGCAGAGGGACCAAAGAAAAAGTCTATAATTTTACCACCTAAAGATAATCACTGTTGATGTTGTGAGGTGTTTCTTTATAAACTTTTCCCAAATTTTTATTCTTTAAAAATTTGAGAAAATTTCAACATTATGTATTGAACTATGAAAGAAGTATTACTTTTCCTGCCAAAATAGCATAATCATTGAAGGAAAATTTTAGACTTTTCTCATAAGATGAGTCAAGTAGCCAACTATTTTCAGTCTGTTCATCTGATTAAATCTTTGTGACACATCTTTAATCTTTTGCTCTAAGGTCTATAGCTTCTAGAACTAATTATTTACAAACTAGAGGAAGAAAGGAAGTCTGGTTGAAAATTACCTCAGTGATTTCCTCCAGGGCTTTGATAAAATACGTTTTGATCATTTGAGCTGAAAATCATTTAAAGCAAAACACCATTTTGTTATGAATTGTATAAAAGAGATTAATGATAGTCGTGAAATATGTTATTCATCAGTTTTCGTCAGTTTGGGATGGAATTGGATGTATTTATATAAGGTATTATATAAGAAGTGTTTAAAACTCTGAAATATGTTATTTCATAATAGAAGATTAATCTGTTTAGAGAGAGTGTATAACTTTGCCTCATGTGAGGCTAGTAGGCGGTGATTGGAGATGGTGTTGATTAGGAAATTGGCAACTGCTCAGATGTCCTTGGATTTTTGGGTCCTTGACCAAGTTAGTGGGGAAAATATGGAGTCCTGATTTTCATGATACTGTGTGGCATCTGGACAGCTAAATTAGAATAGAGTTACATAGACACATTTGAAAAATTTTCGTGTAGGTAATTTGGGATATGTCTTTTTATTCTTTGCTAGAAATGATTCCAAAATACTATTTTTAAAGTTAGATTATTTTCTGAATATGAGTGGTATAATTATGGCACTATAATTATATAGTGCCACATATCTTTCCTATCTTTCCTGTAATAATATAGGAAAGATATAAAAATACAGAGAAATCTAATTTTTAAAAATTGTCCTGGGAATTTCCTGGCGCTCCAATGGTCAGGACTCTGTGCTATCACCACCCAGCCCATGTTTGGGGAACTAAGATCCCACGGGTTGTGCAGAGGGACCAAAGAAAAAGTCTATAATTTTACCACCTAAAGATAATCACTGTTGATGTTGTGAGGTGTTTCTTTATAAACTTTTCCCAAATTTTTATTCTTTAAAAATTTGAGAAAATTTCAACATTATGTATTGAACTATGAAAGAAGTATTACTTTTCCTGCCAAAATAGCATAATCATTGAAGGAAAATTTTAGACTTTTCTCATAAGATGAGTCAAGTAGCCAACTATTTTCAGTCTGTTCATCTGATTAAATCTTTGTGACACATCTTTAATCTTTTGCTCTAAGGTCTATAGCTTCTAGAACTAATTATTTACAAACTAGAGGAAGAAAGGAAGTCTGGTTGAAAATTACCTCAGTGATTTCCTCCAGGGCTTTGATAAAATACGTTTTGATCATTTGAGCTGAAAATCATTTAAAGCAAAACACCATTTTGTTATGAATTGTATAAGAGAATGAGTAGTCACTTAATATGTATAGCTGTGTCTTCAGGCATGATATGAGCTTATTTGAACTAATTTTTTTTTTTTAACATTTATTTATTTATTTATTTTGGCGGGGGTGAGGAGGGAGGGGGGTGGGCGGGCCACTTCCAGTGGTCTTTCATTTGTTTAGTTTCATCCATCTTTGTTCCTTGGCCCGTGTGGGCCTCCCATCGCGGTGGCCTCTGTTGTCGCAGAGCACCGTCTCTGGGCGCATGCGCTCCAGAGCTCCGGCTCTGTAATTGGACACATCAGTCCAGCCACTCGGCGGCACGTGGGATCTTCCCAGGCCAGGGAACGAACTGGCGCCCCTTGCACTGCAAGGCGGTGTCCTTACCCACTGGACCACCAGGGAAGCCCTTGAACTAATTTTTAAAACAGTCTTTTTAGTTTTATTTCCTCCTCGTGATTACTTTACAAAGAAGGCAACTTGTGAGTTACTCACCTGTTGCATTAAGACTGTGCTTTACCATGAGTCAAAAAGAGCCACTCTTTAAAAATAATATGTGGTTCTTTTCTGTGAAAAAAATTTTAAGCAGCCTGGTTTGGATGAATGGTGAAGACACACTGTGAAGTACAGTTTTTAGGATGAGTTGGCTCATCTTCATTGTTAGTGTCCTTTCATGGTTCCCTTTGCTGTTGGTCAGCTCGCTTTTGCCCAGCATCAGGCTGAAGTTGCCAAGATGGAGCCATTAAACAATGCATGTGCTGAGAAGATGGACTGGACTGGAAGCCTCCGGGGTAAGGTGCTGGTTCCCTTGGCCGTATTTTGAGTAAAAGCTCTAAGAATGAGAAAACCTGTTAATAATTACAAAGAAATGATAAAATGCCAGAAGGAGGCGTTCCATGACTGAATTGTTAGTATCAGAACAGGCAGGCAGAGTCATAGGCTTTAGATGATAACGTTTGTGTTCATGTGATGTCACAGGAAAGGGACAGAAATACGTATATGCGAGCTCTGATACTGTCTGCCTCCCTGCATGGACTCACTCATGTTCATATAGTCCTTGGCACTTTCTGGGGCCTCAGCAAAAGTTTATTAGAGAAATGAATTCATATATTTTCCATCTTTGACTTAATCTCCATGTACTGACTTGTGAAATCTTATATAGTAGCTTCACTATGCTTCTTTTTTTCATTAAAGGGGAAATTATTTTACTTTTTCTTAAAATTTTATGAATATTATTACTAACGTTGACTGCCTTTAGTTATGTGTCTAAATTGGGAGCGGTTTAATAATCAAAGGCTCTTTATAAATGCAAGTCCATACAATTACTGACCCAGAATAGAATTTCAGCAGCAAATCAAGTTGTCCAGAAATTTTTCTTAAAAAGATACGGGAGCTAAACCTGGCTAACTTCCCTGATGCCTCAGATGGTAAAGAATCCGCCTGCAATACAGGAGACCCATGTTCGATCCCTAGGTCAGGAGGATCTTTACTCCCCTTGAACTAATTTTAAAACAGTCTTTTTAGTTTTATTTCCTCCTCGTGATTACTTTACAAAGAAGGCAACTTGTGAGTTACTCACCTGTTGCATTAAGACTGTGCTTTACCATGAGTCAAAAAGAGCCACTCTTTAAAAATAATATGTGGTTCTTTTCTGTGAAAAAAATTTTAAGCAGCCTGGTTTGGATGAATGGTGAAGACACACTGTGAAGTACAGTTTTTAGGATGAGTTGGCTCATCTTCATTGTTAGTGTCCTTTCATGGTTCCCTTTGCTGTTGGTCAGCTCGCTTTTGCCCAGCATCAGGCTGAAGTTGCCAAGATGGAGCCATTAAACAATGCATGTGCTGAGAAGATGGACTGGACTGGAAGCCTCCGGGGTAAGGTGCTGGTTCCCTTGGCCGTATTTTGAGTAAAAGCTCTAAGAATGAGAAAACCTGTTAATAATTACAAAGAAATGATAAAATGCCAGAAGGAGGCGTTCCATGACTGAATTGTTAGTATCAGAACAGGCAGGCAGAGTCATAGGCTTTAGATGATAACGTTTGTGTTCATGTGATGTCACAGGAAAGGGACAGAAATACGTATATGCGAGCTCTGATACTGTCTGCCTCCCTGCATGGACTCACTCATGTTCATATAGTCCTTGGCACTTTCTGGGGCCTCAGCAAAAGTTTATTAGAGAAATGAATTCATATATTTTCCATCTTTGACTTAATCTCCATGTACTGACTTGTGAAATCTTATATAGTAGCTTCACTATGCTTCTTTTTTTCATTAAAGGGGAAATTATTTTACTTTTTCTTAAAATTTTATGAATATTATTACTAACGTTGACTGCCTTTAGTTATGTGTCTAAATTGGGAGCGGTTTAATAATCAAAGGCTCTTTATAAATGCAAGTCCATACAATTACTGACCCAGAATAGAATTTCAGCAGCAAATCAAGTTGTCCAGAAATTTTTCTTAAAAAGATACGGGAGCTAAACCTGGCTAACTTCCCTGATGCCTCAGATGGTAAAGAATCCGCCTGCAATACAGGAGACCCATGTTCGATCCCTAGGTCAGGAGGATGCCCTGGAGAAAGAAATGGCTACTCACTCCAGTATTCTTGCCTGGAGAGTCCCATGGACAGCGGAGCCTAGTGGCTTGTAGTCCATAGGGTTGCAAAGAGTCAGACACGACTGAGCGACAAATACACGCAGACCTGTCCAGCCTTACTTCCTGGCCTCAGGGAATAACTAAATATCTCCTGTAGCTCATACTAGTATTATACATGAGTCTGATTTAGAAGTGAGATAACTAAAATAGATAAAGAACTGACTTTTTAGACTGAAATTTTATTGAGATAGTTGTAGATTCACAGGTAGTTGTAAGAATAGAGAAATCCTGCAAACTATCTATTTTCCCCACTGGTAACATCTTACATAAACAATGCAGTATCACAGCCAGGATATGGACATTGATACAAGCCACAGTATTACTCAGGTTTCTCCAGTTTTACTTGGATTCCTTTGTGTGTGTAAAGGACTGTTTTTAATTATTTACCTTTTAGAAATCTTCATAAACATATGATTTATCTGTATAACACTTGTATAATTTGAATGGACTTTTAGAATAAACATTTTGGACATGAGATGACATTTTAGAAAATCACTATTACTAGGAGTCTATTTGTAAACATAGTTTAAAATTGATTGGGGTTTGTAGGGGGGGAAGGAAAAGTAAAGCTAAAATATTGTCTTATTTTGAAATGAAATGCAACATTAAAAAAAAAATGACTCAGTGTTTTTGTCTGTTTCTCTAAATAGAATGGCTTAGAAGTTCATGGAGCTTTAAGGATGACCCATGCCAAATACTATGAGCTCTTATTAGTCCCTTTAAAAATGAAATTATTACTAACGTTGACTGCCTTTAGTTATGTGTCTAAATTGGGAGCGGTTTAATAATCAAAGGCTCTTTATAAATGCAAGTCCATACAATTACTGACCCAGAATAGAATTTCAGCAGCAAATCAAGTTGTCCAGAAATTTTTCTTAAAAAGATACGGGAGCTAAACCTGGCTAACTTCCCTGATGCCTCAGATGGTAAAGAATCCGCCTGCAATACAGGAGACCCATGTTCGATCCCTAGGTCAGGAGGATGCCCTGGAGAAAGAAATGGCTACTCACTCCAGTATTCTTGCCTGGAGAGTCCCATGGACAGCGGAGCCTAGTGGCTTGTAGTCCATAGGGTTGCAAAGAGTCAGACACGACTGAGCGACAAATACACGCAGACCTGTCCAGCCTTACTTCCTGGCCTCAGGGAATAACTAAATATCTCCTGTAGCTCATACTAGTATTATACATGAGTCTGATTTAGAAGTGAGATAACTAAAATAGATAAAGAACTGACTTTTTAGACTGAAATTTTATTGAGATAGTTGTAGATTCACAGGTAGTTGTAAGAATAGAGAAATCCTGCAAACTATCTATTTTCCCCACTGGTAACATCTTACATAAACAATGCAGTATCACAGCCAGGATATGGACATTGATACAAGCCACAGTATTACTCAGGTTTCTCCAGTTTTACTTGGATTCCTTTGTGTGTGTAAAGGACTGTTTTTAATTATTTACCTTTTAGAAATCTTCATAAACATATGATTTATCTGTATAACACTTGTATAATTTGAATGGACTTTTAGAATAAACATTTTGGACATGAGATGACATTTTAGAAAATCACTATTACTAGGAGTCTATTTGTAAACATAGTTTAAAATTGATTGGGGTTTGTAGGGGGGGAAGGAAAAGTAAAGCTAAAATATTGTCTTATTTTGAAATGAAATGCAACATTAAAAAAAAAATGACTCAGTGTTTTTGTCTGTTTCTCTAAATAGAATGGCTTAGAAGTTCATGGAGCTTTAAGGATGACCCATGCCAAAAATACTATGAGCTCTTATTAGTCAACCCTATTTGGTTGGTCCCACCAACAAAGGTTAGAATATATTTTGTGAAAATTATTTATACAAATCAAGCAAAAAGTCTCTGTATTTATTAGATTTTTATCATTTTTACAATTACTTTGCTGATAATAAACCTTTGGTTCTAGAAAAAATACTTCTGTTACACAGTGATTTTCATATTAAAAGTATATAATAACATTTAAATGTATAGAATTTCATAATTTCAGCCTCAGCACAGTTGATTTTGGCTTATTCTAGGGCCTCAACCCTTTAAGCGGTAAAACTAAGTTGCCTTTGTCTTGTTGTAGGCTCTAGCAGTTACATTCACCAACTTTGTCACGGAGCCATTGAAGCATATTGGAAAAGGAACTGGTGAATTTATTAAAGCACTCATGAAGGAGATCCCAGTGTTACTGCAAATTCCAGTGCTGATAATTATAGCACTAGCTGTCCTGGTTAGTATATAACACTGTTAACAGTTAACAGGATTTACAGGAAAAAAGGCAATTCTAAAGCTACTAGGTTTCTTTTATATTGTAAATTGGACTAAATCATGCTTGATGGCATGAAAAGATGGTCTTTAAGTGGCAAACATTTCTTTATACTTGTCTATTCCTCTAAGAAAATGGTTCTCAAGTTTGATCGTATATGTCAAAGTGGTAATTCAGAATAATACCCTCTTTTAACATTGGCTTTTTAACTTTTGTGAATCAGTCCATGTGGTATCAGTTGTTTACGTCCCCTTTGAGGAAGAGGGCCTTATTTCAGTCGGAGTGTTTTTGTCACACTGAGAACAGAAGAACGTTGGGTTTAACGTGGGGTCAGAGGGGATGCAGAGAGAGATGCATGTACTGAGAAACAACCTGGGGACCCAGGAGCAGACATGTGTTAAGAGGAGTCTTACAGTAGTACTTTTCTTTCGTCTATGATCCCTTCAGCTTTTTTGGGGGTTGGTTTTCAGCCCTTTACTCTAATGAAGCAACTGTCTCATAGAATAAAATGTAAGGAACTCAGATGTGCCATGGGAATTCTTAAAGACTTATTTTCCCTTAAGAATGTAAAACTGACTATGCTGTATTTACTTTAAAAGTGTTACTCTTTTGATATTATTATTTGACTTGTGATTAGAAGCCACTGGTTCAGGGATATGGTTTCGTTAAGTAACACTGGTGACATTATTTGCAGAGTAGTAGTTTAGTCTTTGAGACTGAAATCATAAGCAAAACCCCTTCATTGTTGATTCATCTGCTGCCTTTTGCTGCTCCATCTTCAAAGAGGAGTAGAACACTGGTTTTCAAACTTTTTTCCCCTAATTCTTACATAGAGTTTTGTTGTTTACAGATATATATTTTTATTCAACCCTTTAAGCGGTAAAACTTGCCTTTGTCTTGTTGTAGGCTCTAGCAGTTACATTCACCAACTTTGTCACGGAGCCATTGAAGCATATTGGAAAAGGAACTGGTGAATTTATTAAAGCACTCATGAAGGAGATCCCAGTGTTACTGCAAATTCCAGTGCTGATAATTATAGCACTAGCTGTCCTGGTTAGTATATAACACTGTTAACAGTTAACAGGATTTACAGGAAAAAAGGCAATTCTAAAGCTACTAGGTTTCTTTTATATTGTAAATTGGACTAAATCATGCTTGATGGCATGAAAAGATGGTCTTTAAGTGGCAAACATTTCTTTATACTTGTCTATTCCTCTAAGAAAATGGTTCTCAAGTTTGATCGTATATGTCAAAGTGGTAATTCAGAATAATACCCTCTTTTAACATTGGCTTTTTAACTTTTGTGAATCAGTCCATGTGGTATCAGTTGTTGCCGGCCCTTTGAGGAAGGGGGCATTATTTCAGTCGGAGTGTTTTTGTCACACTGAGAACAGAAGAACGTTGGGTTTAACGTGGGGTCAGAGGGGATGCAGAGAGAGATGCATGTACTGAGAAACAACCTGGGGACCCAGGAGCAGACATGTGTTAAGAGGAGTCTTACAGTAGTACTTTTCTTTCGTCTATGATCCCTTCAGCTTTTTTGGGGGTTGGTTTTCAGCCCTTTACTCTAATGAAGCAACTGTCTCATAGAATAAAATGTAAGGAACTCAGATGTGCCATGGGAATTCTTAAAGACTTATTTTCCCTTAAGAATGTAAAACTGACTATGCTGTATTTACTTTAAAAGTGTTACTCTTTTGATATTATTATTTGACTTGTGATTAGAAGCCACTGGTTCAGGGATATGGTTTCGTTAAGTAACACTGGTGACATTATTTGCAGAGTAGTAGTTTAGTCTTTGAGACTGAAATCATAAGCAAAACCCCTTCATTGTTGATTCATCTGCTGCCTTTTGCTGCTCCATCTTCAAAGAGGAGTAGAACACTGGTTTTCAAACTTTTTTCCCCTAATTTTTACTTTACTTTTTACTTTTATAGAGTTTTGTTGTTTACAGATATATATTTTTTATTTTTTAAAGATGTATTTATTTATTTATTTTGGGCGGGGGTCGGGTTGGGGAGGGAGGGGAGCGGGCGGGCCACTTCTATTGGTCTTTCCTTTCTCTCTGTTCATCCGTCTTTGTTCTTTGGCTCCTGTGGGCCTCCCATCGCGGTGGCGTCTGTCGCTCCAGAGCTCCGGCTCAGTGATTGGGCACATCAGTCCAGCCGCTCCGCGGCACGTGGGATCTTCCCAGGCCAGGGATTGAACCGGCGCCCCTTGCACTGCAAGGCGGTGTCCTTACCCACTGGACCACCAGGGGAAGCCCCAGATATGTATTTTTTTCAAACTTGTTGAAAACCCTTCTGTAGTCTTAAAAACTGACCACCACAAAGAGCACTTGTTTGCGGGGGGTTTATTTATTGATATTTACCAGAAATTTTAAAAATATAAGTATCCACAGGCACAGTGCCTGAGCCATGAGTGAGGCAGGCGTTCTAGCCCAGCAAGACTCCACTGTACACTCATAAGAGGAGAGTGAAGACTTAGGTCTTTGCATTATGAAAAGTTTAGACTTCACAGATTCTTGAAAGTCTCCAGGACCCCCCTAGGTGGAGTCTGAGAATTGCTGCCTAGTTTTTCCCTTGGAGTGTGACTCAAAACTTGTTGAATTTTAGTGTAGCTAAACCAAGTTTGTAAAGTAAACCTACTGCAGAATATTTATATAATGGTGTACAACTTTAATTTTTAGCATGTATGTTATATGATGGATGTGAATATAGACAGTGTATAAGCAGTGATCAGACAATTAGCACCTTTTAAATTTCTAGGCTTTAGCCTAACTGCTGTTAGGACATAATTCAATGAAAATGTGGCCAGCTGATTGAAATGTCTACTTATAATACTCAGTGATCTCTCAGGTCTTATTGTGGGCTGCTCTGGGCCCCTATTCATCTAGAGATCTTTAATGAAAGCCCAGTGAAACTAACGTGTATGTCTATAAATAACACAAATTACATAATTTTGTCGGCACCGAGGAAATTACCTCAAATGTCATTGTCAGTCAGTCATTAAGTACTCAGAAGTATCTATTTTCCTTCTAGAGTTTCTGCTATGGTGCTGGAAAATCAGTTCATATGCTGAGACACATGGGTGGTCCTGAAAGAGAACCGCCACAGGCACTCGAGCCTGGTGAGAGGAGACGGCTGCGGGAAACTGATGCTAGAGCCCATGGTGGAGCAGGTGATGCAGATTTCTATTATAGGGGCCCAATGAGCCCCATCGAGCAAGGCCCTGATGACAAAACATATGAGGGTAGAAGAGAAATTTTGAGAGAGAGAGCTGTTGGCTTGAGATTTCAGACTGGCAACAAGAGCCCTGAAGTGCTTGGGCGTTTGATTTACCAGAAGGAGAGGCAGAGAGCATCCCAAGGTGCCCAGTGTAAGTCAGCAACTGTTTATTTCACTGTCTCTTCACACTAGGCTTACGTGCTTCCTCTAGAGCTTTAACTTGTTTGATTTCACTGTCTCACTGCTCTAAGTTTAAAATATAAGTATCCACAGGCACAGTGCCTGAGCCACGAGTGAGGCAGGCGTTCTAGCCCAGCAAGACTCCACTGTACACTCATAAGAGGAGAGTGAAGACTTAGGTCTTTGCATTATGAAAAGTTTAGACTTCACAGATTCTTGAAAGTCTCCAGGACCCCCCTAGGTGGAGTCTGAGAATTGCTGCCTAGTTTTTCCCTTGGAGTGTGACTCAAAACTTGTTGAATTTTAGTGTAGCTAAACCAAGTTTGTAAAGTAAACCTACTGCAGAATATTTATATAATGGTGTACAACTTTAATTTTTAGCATGTATGTTATATGATGGATGTGAATATAGACAGTGTATAAGCAGTGATCAGACAATTAGCACCTTTTAAATTTCTAGGCTTTAGCCTAACTGCTGTTAGGACATAATTCAATGAAAATGTGGCCAGCTGATTGAAATGTCTACTTATAATACTCAGTGATCTCTCAGGTCTTATTGTGGGCTGCTCTGGGCCCCTATTCATCTAGAGATCTTTAATGAAAGCCCAGTGAAACTAACGTGTATGTCTATAAATAACACAAATTACATAATTTTGTCGGCACCGAGGAAATTACCTCAAATGTCATTGTCAGTCAGTCATTAAGTACTCAGAAGTATCTATTTTCCTTCTAGAGTTTCTGCTATGGTGCTGGAAAATCAGTTCATATGCTGAGACACATGGGTGGTCCTGAAAGAGAACCGCCACAGGCACTCGAGCCTGGTGAGAGGAGACGGCTGCGGGAAACTGATGCTAGAGCCCATGGTGGAGCAGGTGATGCAGATTTCTATTATAGGGGCCCAATGAGCCCCATCGAGCAAGGCCCTGATGACAAAACATATGAGGGTAGAAGAGAAATTTTGAGAGAGAGAGCTGTTGGCTTGAGATTTCAGACTGGCAACAAGAGCCCTGAAGTGCTTCGGGCGTTTGATTTACCAGAAGGAGAGGCGAGAGAGCATCCCAAGGTGCCCAGTGTAAGTCAGCAACTGTTTATTTCACTGTCTCTTCACACTAGGCTTACGTGCTTCCTCTAGAGCTTTATGTTCCTTTCAGCTTTAATAGTTAATGGCTATCTGCTGCTCATCTCAGAAATCCTCCAGTTCCTTGCTCACTTGAAGGGAAAGCCAGATACCAAGGTGGCCTGGGGGTCCCCCTGCCTCTCCTCCTGTGCTCACTCTGCTCGGTCACAGGGCTGCCAGCCCCTCCTTGAGCTCAGCCTCTGTACCTGCTGTCCACTGTCTAGAAGACTGTTCCCCATATACTCCTAAGGTTCATTGCCTCAAGCCTCCGCTCACATCAGATTCTCAGACCACCCTACTTTAAACAGCAGTGCAGCCCTCCCACCCTCAGCTTGATACTTTATTGCCTGGTAAATTCAGGGAGGGCAGGGGTTTTTGTCTGTTTGGTGTCTTTTGTATTCCCAAGCACCTAAAACTTAATGTATGTTCAGGGAACATTTGTCGAATGAATTATTCTCCCCAAGCAAGAGGAGTTAGCAGCCCTGGTCACCAGTCTTCCCGACCCTTCCTATGTGGGGTCACCAGACCATCTAGCCTATCCTGAGTGTCCCCCTGCTCCACAGGCAGGATTGTTCTCTCTTTTTTGGCCTCTTCTATTGGTCTTTCATTTCCATCTTTTGTTCTTTGGCCCGTGTGGGCCTCCCATCGCAGTGGCTTCTGTTGTCGCAGAGCACCGGCTCTGGGCGCATGCGCTTCAGCGCTCCGGCTCAGTAATTGGACACATCGGTCCAGCTGCTCCACGGCACGTGGGATCTTCCCAGGCCAGGGATCAAATCGGCGTCCTTTGCACTGCAAGGCGATGTCCCTACCCACTGGACCACCAGGGAAGCCCAGGAATGTTTTTTAAGATTTATTTTGAATTGGAGGATAGTTGCTTTATAGTGTTGTGCTGGTTTCTGCTGTACAATAAGGTGACCCAGCCACAAGTATACATATGTCCCCTCCCTCTCGAACCTCTCCCTCGCCATCCCACCCTCTAGGTGGTCACAGAGCACCAGGCCGAGCTCCGTGTCACAGGGCAGTTTCCCGTGTCTGTCTTACATGTGATGTGCGTGTTTCAGCGCTTCTCGCTCAATTCGTCCCACCCTCTCCTTCCCTCAATGTGTCCACAAGGCTGGCTTCGATGTCCACAGACAGCCCCGTAAAGCTTAGGAACGTTTATATAATTACAGTCCAGCACTGGGACAGGATTCAAGTTCAGCGTTTGCTGTAACATTTGTGTGAGAACATGTTGAACAGGTATATTACAAACTCTGATGTTACGTTAAACAATTAAAACACTAATTCTCTACATTGTAGCATAAATCACCTGTTTTGGATAAAAAGCCCAGAGAGACTGGTGAAATCCCAGAAGAAAGCACTCCGACAGAAAGCACTACTGAAAGCAGCCAGCCTGCTAAGCCCGGCTCTGGCCAGAAGACGGCAGAGGGTGTGGAAGGTCTCCCTGCAGTGGAGAAGGCCCAGCTGAGGACAGATGCCACAGGCGGCCCGGAGGAAGGCAGCAGGCCCAGCCCAGCACGCTCTGCGGTGGAAGTGTGTGGCTAGAGGCACGTGGCTGTGGACTACAGCCCCGAGGTCGTCTTAAGAGCTCTGTAAAGAAATCTCTTCACCACTGTTTCCTCTACAGATTCTCATACTTACTACACAGATGCCGACTTACATGTCAGTACTTTTACTGACAATCAGAATTAACAAGCACGTGTGTTTCTGTTTTAATTTCATTTCTTTGATATTAAGATGCATCCCATAAAGTTTTGAAGTGTTAATTTTGGAACATGATCTCATAGATGAGCATATGGCAAGCATTAATGATTTTGATTCATGAAAAAGACCAGTTTGAGTTAGGGGACGTTGAAAAAGCAGCTTTCTTGTTTACAGGCATATATAGGAACCAGCTCACCAGTGTGTTTTGCCTTGTGGGTGTCCTGAGATTCCTACTTTATCAGAATTATTTGTTATTTGTGCATTGAACCCAGAAGGTTTCTGAAAGTGGTAGGTGCTCAAAACCAACATTTAAGGAAAGATGGTAGTCCAGTTGACCCTCGTCACGCACTTCAGCATTTTAGTGCAGATGCGGAATCAGCCTCGCCCGCGTCGGTTTGCCCCGCTGTAGGCTGCTCCCAGGTCACCTTCACCTCAACTCCTCCAGCCGTCACTGGGCCTGCTTCCTTCGCACCCCTTTCACTTTGGCCTGAGCTAAGACAGACCTGAAGGTTGTCAGGGGAACTTAGATTACATAGCTCGTTAAATCGGTAGTCTCAGTTTTACATACTTTGAGAATGGCTTTATTTTCCCTGCAAGTGAAGTGTACAGGCTTTATAAGACCTGTTTTCCTTGCTGTTCAGAATCCCAGCAGTTGAGATGACTGGATATTACTACATCTTATTTATATTACAGTAAACCACATTGTCCAAGTCATATGAAGCTCTAAATTTTAGAGATCTGGACCTACAGAAGCATATAATCCACATTTTATAGTTACTCTGATTTTTTAAACAGTCATTCTTCTGATTTTTAAACTATTCATTTTTAAACTTTAAAAAGAAAGCAATTTATATGTTTTGCACAAGATCTCGCTTGGAAGCCACTATTACACTCATTTGGGTATCCTTTGTTTTAACCTGCACACTACAAGTTCTATTCAGCTGCTTACTAAAAAATGATAAGTTAGGTGAAGTCTAAAGAATTTGCTTTTTGATACGTTTTTTAAATAAAATGCAGAACACCTGTTTTTGGCTCCCAGCCGCATTACTTAGATGCCTATAACAATTTAACTTTGTGTTAATATTGTTTTCTAGCTTAATATTGCAAATATCACTAGTAGTATATCAGAAAGGTAATTTCTTTCCCAAGAAATGCAAAATGATTTATGTAAAACTTTATGACACAGTAGGCATTTCCAGTAAGGATGCGTGTAGTCTGGGATAGACGTAACCTCAAGGCACATCAGCTTGTCCTCTGGGGGCCAGGCCTGTGGACTCTGTCGGGAAGGTGCTCCAAGGAGCTAGCTCTCCTCTGAGCAGTGAAATGGATGCCTCAGTTGATAGACTGTACCCGTGAGGGTAGAGTTAAGGTTGTTTGCACTTCTGACCGCTACTTATCCAAAAATGAATCTTGAAAAGAAAACTTAAAATTTCAAAGATACCTATTTGACCTTTGCCCCATTCCACGCACTTCAGCATTTTAGTGCAGATGCGGAATCAGCCTCGCCTGCCGGTTTGCCCGCTGTAGGCTGCTCCCAGGTCACCTTCACCTCAACTCCTCCAGCCGTCACTGGGCCTGCTTCCTTCGCACCCCTTTCACTTTGGCCTGAGCTAAGACAGACCTGAAGGTTGTCAGGGGAACTTAGATTACATAGCTCGTTAAATCGGTAGTCTCAGTTTTACATACTTTGAGAATGGCTTTATTTTCCCTGCAAGTGAAGTGTACAGGCTTTATAAGACCTGTTTTCCTTGCTGTTCAGAATCCCAGCAGTTGAGATGACTGGATATTACTACATCTTATTTATATTACAGTAAACCACATTGTCCAAGTCATATGAAGCTCTAAATTTTAGAGATCTGGACCTACAGAAGCATATAATCCACATTTTATAGTTACTCTGATTTTTTAAACAGTCATTCTTCTGATTTTTAAACTATTCATTTTTAAACTTTAAAAAGAAAGCAATTTATATGTTTTGCACAAGATCTCGCTTGGAAGCCACTATTACACTCATTTGGGTATCCTTTGTTTTAACCTGCACACTACAAGTTCTATTCAGCTGCTTACTAAAAAATGATAAGTTAGGTGAAGTCTAAAGAATTTGCTTTTTGATACGTTTTTTAAATAAAATGCAGAACACCTGTTTTTGGCTCCCAGCCGCATTACTTAGATGCCTATAACAATTTAACTTTGTGTTAATATTGTTTTCTAGCTTAATATTGCAAATATCACTAGTAGTATATCAGAAAGGTAATTTCTTTCCCAAGAAATGCAAAATGATTTATGTAAAACTTTATGACACAGTAGGCATTTCCAGTAAGGATGCGTGTAGTCTGGGATAGACGTAACCTCAAGGCACATCAGCTTGTCCTCTGGGGGCCAGGCCTGTGGACTCTGTCGGGAAGGTGCTCCAAGGAGCTAGCTCTCCTCTGAGCAGTGAAATGGATGCCTCAGTTGATAGACTGTACCCGTGAGGGTAGAGTTAAGGTTGTTTGCACTTCTGACTGCTACTTATCCAAAAATGAATCTTGAAAAGAAAACTTAAGTAAAAGTTTACCTTTGTATTCTTTCATTGCAGATACCTATTTGGGGATGAACTCTACTTTTGACAGCTAGCAAGGCAACAAGGTACTGCTGTTGAAAGCTAATAACATCAATTCAGGGAAGACTTATTAAAGCAAACTGAATCAAGGTCAGTTTATACTAAAAGAAATAGGCTTGTTTATTGTCTAGCCAACCTTTATCATTAAAGTTGAGGATTATAGGAACAAGCTTTTATGAAAATCAGAATGGAGCAGATAGCTTTTTAAAGCAATTATATAAGTGGAATGGCTAACACTGAACATTTAGAGTCTTAAGAGCTAACCATATACACAAAATAAACAGTTATTTTTAGATGATCATGGCTTGGTATGGTATCTTTGCTTAATAAATATGCTTGTAAGAGAAAGCCCCATGAGATTTTAAGTGGAGGCTTTAAACAGGTGCTAATCTAGGATATTATACCCTATGTATAACATATAATCCAGGTGTTAATGAGTGCTTTTGACAAAATTTCCGATTTTAGAACAATGATGATTTTTATTTTCCTCCCCTGAGCCCTTAGTCCAGATTGTGTAACTATCTTCTCATTTATTTTTTCAAAACACTGGCCATTTGTGGTTTTCACTGCCTGTCAAAATCACCTAAAGGATTTTAGAACAGAGGCCCAGATCCCGTCACAGCTATGCCAAATCAGAAGCAACCAGCAGTGAATGAGCCACCAGCTTGTTCCAGGGCTGGGCATCTGTATTATGCAATTCAGTCCCAGTCCAGACCCAGCTTGGCCCCATCCTTGTTGACTTGCTTTTGCTAAACTTACTTCTTTCATGTCACATTATGTCCCTTGTAAAACACCTTCAGTTTCAGGGAAGAGGAGGAAGCGGCTACTGACAACTGAGGGATTAACCTACATCTGTCACAGCAAATTTCTATGGCCTAGGTTTTTGGCTTTTTTTTTTATTTGGACATTGGGTCCTAAGAAGTTTTACAATAGTATTTTACAATTGATAGACTGTACCCGTGAGGGTAGAGTTAAGGTTGTTTGCACTTCTGACTGCTACTTATCCAAAAATGAATCTTGAAAAGAAAACTTAAGTAAAAGTTTACCTTTGTATTCTTTCATTGCAGATACCTATTTGGGGATGAACTCTACTTTTGACAGCTAGCAAGGCAACAAGGTACTGCTGTTGAAAGCTAATAACATCAATTCAGGGAAGACTTATTAAAGCAAACTGAATCAAGGTCAGTTTATACTAAAAGAAATAGGCTTGTTTATTGTCTAGCCAACCTTTATCATTAAAGTTGAGGATTATAGGAACAAGCTTTTATGAAAATCAGAATGGAGCAGATAGCTTTTTAAAGCAATTATATAAGTGGAATGGCTAACACTGAACATTTAGAGTCTTAAGAGCTAACCATATACACAAAATAAACAGTTATTTTTAGATGATCATGGCTTGGTATGGTATCTTTGCTTAATAAATATGCTTGTAAGAGAAAGCCCCATGAGATTTTAAGTGGAGGCTTTAAACAGGTGCTAATCTAGGATATTATACCCTATGTATAACATATAATCCAGGTGTTAATGAGTGCTTTTGACAAAATTTCCGATTTTAGAACAATGATGATTTTTATTTTCCTCCCCTGAGCCCTTAGTCCAGATTGTGTAACTATCTTCTCATTTATTTTTTCAAAACACTGGCCATTTGTGGTTTTCACTGCCTGTCAAAATCACCTAAAGGATTTTAGAACAGAGGCCCAGATCCCGTCACAGCTATGCCAAATCAGAAGCAACCAGCAGTGAATGAGCCACCAGCTTGTTCCAGGGCTGGGCATCTGTATTATGCAATTCAGTCCCAGTCCAGACCCAGCTTGGCCCCATCCTTGTTGACTTGCTTTTGCTAAACTTACTTCTTTCATGTCACATTATGTCCCTTGTAAAACACCTTCAGTTTCAGGGAAGAGGAGGAAGCGGCTACTGACAACTGAGGGATTAACCTACATCTGTCACAGCAAATTTCTATGGCCTAGGTTTTTGGCTTTTTTTTTTATTTGGACATTGGGTCCTAAGAAGTTTTACAATAGTATTTTACAACAGCATACAATTTTAAACCATTATATATATGTATATACACACGCGCATACACACAAATGTACATATATACATATTTGTATATATGTATATACATACATAAATTAGTTACTTTAAAAATTACACAAAAAGGCCAAAACACACTAAAAGAAGTTTATTCTTAAGAATTTCTTTTAAGATGGCTTTGGCCTAAAAATATACTGAAAATAGAGATTTTCTTAGTGGGAAAAAATCTAGATTTTTTTAATAGACTATTTACACATTGTTCAAGTATATTATTTTTATGAAATATAGCGTAATTTCTCACTACGTCCATGGTTAGATATAAAAAATGCCATTGTCAATTAAGAGTAAAAAAAAAATTACCTCAGCAAGAGCATTAAATCTTAGTCTAGAGTCATTTTACCTTCCTACTTTACAAATACTAGATAAAGGAATCTAACAGGTTGCCAAAGAGCATGATCCCAAGCGGTAAACACCACGTTGATGAAGCACCTTTCAAGACACCTCCACCCAGACACAAGTGAGTGTCCAGAGGAATGTTAACACTACACTATTGAAGGTTCAGTATTTACATCATGCTAAAAAAATTTTAAGCTGGAGTACAGTGCTCTAATTTCTCCTTTTGAAGAACAAAGTAATAGATTGAATTTCCTTCCCTGCAGTGTTCTGAAAGGAAAAAGGGTCACTTTAAAAAATATATTCAATAGTATACTAGTGGTTCACCTATTTTTTTCCTGAATTTTCAAGTTCCAACAAAGCATTATTCTGCAAAAGGTCCTTCAGCCCAAATTCAGTGTCTCTGTTTTGATCTCTTTGTAAAAGAACTCTCTGTTCATCCATTCTTTTTGCCTGAGACCGTAAAATAAGGCTAAAGAAGTCCTCATCTGGTACCGTCGGTCCCTTTGTGGCAGCAGGTGGCGGAGCGCATCTCTGATCATCTAATCTGGATCCCTAAAAATTACAAGTAATAGATGAAAAGACAAATAAGGAGAGCACCCAGGTATGTCACGTCTGTCATTCACAGCAAGACCCGTAGTTTTAAATGTTTACTGCCTCTTAGAACCTCTGAGAAATTAACTCGTTAGACCTGAAATTAAGTAAGATCTTTTCTTTGAAATGACTTATATAATCACAATATATGTGTTGTATTATGCAGGAGGATAGGCATAGCTTCATGGCTTTGGTATGATTAGTTAGGACACAAGGTTACCTGTGTCCAAGATGGCTTTGGCCTAAATATACTGAAAATAGAGATTTTCTTAGTGGGAAAAAATCTAGATTTTTTTAATAGACTATTTACACATTGTTCAAGTATATTATTTTTATGAAATATAGCGTAATTTCTCACTACGTCCATGGTTAGATATAAAAAATGCCATTGTCAATTAAGAGTAAAAAAAAAATTACCTCAGCAAGAGCATTAAATCTTAGTCTAGAGTCATTTTACCTTCCTACTTTACAAATACTAGATAAAGGAATCTAACAGGTTGCCAAAGAGCATGATCCCAAGCGGTAAACACCACGTTGATGAAGCACCTTTCAAGACACCTCCACCCAGACACAAGTGAGTGTCCAGAGGAATGTTAACACTACACTATTGAAGGTTCAGTATTTACATCATGCTAAAAACATTTTAAGCTGTAGTACAGTGCTCTAATTTCTCCTTTTGAAGAACAAAGTAATAGATTGAATTTCCTTCCCTGCAGTGTTCTGAAAGGAAAAAGGGTCACTTTAAAAAATATATTCAATAGTATACTAGTGGTTCACCTATTTTTTTCCTGAATTTTCAAGTTCCAACAAAGCATTATTCTGCAAAAGGTCCTTCAGCCCAAATTCAGTGTCTCTGTTTTGATCTCTTTGTAAAAGAACTCTCTGTTCATCCATTCTTTTTGCCTGAGACCGTAAAATAAGGCTAAAGAAGTCCTCATCTGGTACCGTCGGTCCCTTTGTGGCAGCAGGTGGCGGAGCGCATCTCTGATCATCTAATCTGGATCCCTAAAAATTACAAGTAATAGATGAAAAGACAAATAAGGAGAGCACCCAGGTATGTCACGTCTGTCATTCACAGCAAGACCCGTAGTTTTAAATGTTTACTGCCTCTTAGAACCTCTGAGAAATTAACTCGTTAGACCTGAAATTAAGTAAGATCTTTTCTTTGAAATGACTTATATAATCACAATATATGTGTTGTATTATGCAGGAGGATAGGCATAGCTTCATGGCTTTGGTATGATTAGTTAGGACACAAGGTTACCTGTGTCCAAGATGACAGTTAAAGATTATAATCTTACCACAATAAGTATTACCAAATACAACTTACCAAATCCTTAGGAATGTAATAAGGTATAGAAACTCTACTACCTTTTACTACTATCTTTGGCCAAAGGTCAGCAAGCTATAACCTACTGCCCATTGTTTTTGTAAATAGTACTTTGATGTCAACCACTATAAACAGACGATTGTTTATGAATTATGTGTGGCTGTTTGCCCACCACAATGGCAGGGCTGACCAGCTGTAGCAAAAAGCCTAACACAGTTTCTCTCTGGAACTTTGTGGAAAAACTCTGCCTACCCTTGGCCTTAGGCATTTAAATGTTATTGATATAGCCCAGAGTGAAGGTTTAAAGTTCTAGCTTATGATTGTTAGAAATACATTAAAAATTTCTTTGATCAAATAAAAATTAAAGCACTTAAAACTCTAGAGGATAGCATCTGGTATTATAGCTAAGAGTAAGAGTAGGAATGAGAGAGCGGATGTCTGCGTGCCCCCTGTGTTGCTCAGTGCTGGGCACTTCTGTGCCACAGCCTTTAGCCCCACAGCCTGGGAGGCGGCAGTGGCTGACCGGCCTGCTGGACAGCGCCCCCTGGTGCACGCACATCCGCTTCACTCTCTAGCACCTCCTGTCAGCTCTCGGGCAGTCTTCCAACACTCAGACACTTCAGTTCCTAGACCTCCTTTACCCTGGCATTCTCATCCTTCCCCTCTGCCTTTTCCATTAGCTCCCATGCTCAGAGGCCAGACAAAAGTCATTCTCATAAACTGCACCACCTTTGAAATCACAATTTTAATATCCCCTGTTGACCACTGACTCCTGTTTTGCGTTATCAGGCTCTCCAGTACTCCTTCCAGTAAATTCGTTTTTTAAAAACAGGTAAAACACACATAGAACTTAGCCATTTTTAAGTGCCCAGCTCAGAATCAGGTGCTTTCATCTTGTGCGATAACCACTACCACCAACCTCCAGAACTCTCCTCATCCTGCAGGATGGCAGCTCTAACCCACTAACTCCCCCGCCTCCAGCCTCCGAGCTACCTCTCTTCAGTCCCTATAGCTGAACCGAGTGAGTGGACTCACGTCCACAGTGTCTGTCCTCTTGTGACTGCACAGTTCTCTGCATCACATCTTCAAGGTTCATCTATGTTGTAACATGTTTTTAAGGCTGAAAATATCCCACTGTGAACAGACGCCACATTTTATTTATGCGTTCATCTTGTTGATGGGCACTAGGGTTGTTTCCACCGTTACCTGTTGTGAATAATGCTGCTATGAATATGGGTGTACAAATATCTGTTCATGTCCCTGCTTTCAGTCATACCTAGAAGTAGGATTGCTGGATCACATAATAATTCTGTTTTTAATTTTTTAAGGAACCGGCATAGTGCTTTTCCATAGCAGATTTACCATTTTATATTCTCACCTGCAGTGCACACAGGGGTACCCGTTTCCCCATGTCCACACTACCACTTGCTGTTTTCTGCATTTTGGGGTTTGATAGCCATCCTGAGTGTAAGGTGGTATCTCACTGTGGTTTTGGTCTGCATTTCTCTGACTTGTGATGTCAACCATCTTTTCCTATTTTTATTGATCATTTGTTTATCTTCTTTGCCCATTTTTGCATCAGGTTTTCTGTTGTTAAGCTTTTGGAATTCGCTATATTCTGGATTCATATTTATCAGTTACATGATTTGCAGCTATTTTCTGTGTGTTGCCTTTTTGCTTTGTTGACAGTGTCTTTTGACTTTCTACACATAAGACCTGGTCATCTCCAGGGAATTTCCTGGTGGTCCAGTAGTTAGGGATACACACTTCAACTGCAGGAGCATGGGTTCAGTCCCTGGTCGGGGAACTGAAATCCTGCCTACCACATGGTGCAGCCAAAAGGAAAAAAAAGACCTTGTTATCTCTGAAACAGAGACAGTTTTCCAATTTGGATGTCCTGTTTCTTTTCCTTGCCTAATTAGCTAGAACTTTTTTTAAAAAATTATTATTTATTTATTTTTAAGGGTAGGGAGGGGGCGGGCGGGCCACTTCTATTGATCTTTCATTTATCTGTTTTCATCCATCTTTATTCTTTGGCCCATGTGGGCCTCCCATCGCAGTGGCCTCTGTTGTCACAGAGCACCGGCTCTGGGCGCATGTGCTCCGAAGCTCTGGCTCAGTAATTGGACACATCGGTCCAGCTGCTCCGTGGCATGTGGGATCTTCCCAGGCCAGGGATCGAACTGGTGCCCCTTGCACTGCAAGGCGGTGTCCTTACCCACTGGACCACCAGGGAAGCCCTAGCTAGAACTTTTGACTACTGTGTTCAGTATAAGTGGCAAAGTGGGTGGGCATCCATGCTGAGTATGATGGTAGCTGTGGGTCTATTTCATAATTGATTTTTATTTTGTCGTGGTAGTTTCCTACTGTTTGTAGTTCATTTTTTTTTTTATCATGAAAATGTGTTGAATTTTGTCAGATTTTGTCTCATATTTGGGGAATAGTGCTTTTCCATAGCAGATTTACCATTTTATATTCTCACCTGCAGTGCACACAGGGTACCCGTTTCCCCATGTCCACACTACCACTTGCTGTTTTCTGCATTTTGGGGTTTGATAGCCATCCTGAGTGTAAGGTGGTATCTCACTGTGGTTTTGGTCTGCATTTCTCTGACTTGTGATGTCAACCATCTTTTCCTATTTTTATTGATCATTTGTTTATCTTCTTTGCCCATTTTTGCATCAGGTTTTCTGTTGTTAAGCTTTTGGAATTCGCTATATTCTGGATTCATATTTATCAGTTACATGATTTGCAGCTATTTTCTGTGTGTTGCCTTTTTGCTTTGTTGACAGTGTCTTTTGACTTTCTACACATAAGACCTGGTCATCTCCAGGGAATTTCCTGGTGGTCCAGTAGTTAGGGATACACACTTCAACTGCAGGAGCATGGGTTCAGTCCCTGGTCGGGGAACTGAAATCCTGCCTACCACATGGTGCAGCCAAAAGGAAAAAAAAGACCTTGTTATCTCTGAAACAGAGACAGTTTTCCAATTTGGATGTCCTGTTTCTTTTCCTTGCCTAATTAGCTAGAACTTTTTTTAAAAAATTATTATTTATTTATTTTTAAGGGTAGGGAGGGGGCGGGCGGGCCACTTCTATTGATCTTTCATTTATCTGTTTTCATCCATCTTTATTCTTTGGCCCATGTGGGCCTCCCATCGCAGTGGCCTCTGTTGTCACAGAGCACCGGCTCTGGGCGCATGTGCTCCGAAGCTCTGGCTCAGTAATTGGACACATCGGTCCAGCTGCTCCGTGGCATGTGGGATCTTCCCAGGCCAGGGATCGAACTGGTGCCCCTTGCACTGCAAGGCGGTGTCCTTACCCACTGGACCACCAGGGAAGCCCTAGCTAGAACTTTTGACTACTGTGTTCAGTATAAGTGGCAAAGTGGGTGGGCATCCATGCTGAGTATGATGGTAGCTGTGGGTCTATTTCATAATTGATTTTTATTATGTCGTGGTAGTTTCCTACTGTTTGTAGTTCATTTTTTTTTTTATCATGAAAATGTGTTGAATTTTGTCAGATTTTTCTGCATCGAAATTGTGGGGTTTTTTTCGTTCATTCTGTTAACGTGGTATATTACATTGGTTGATTTTCATATGCTGAACCATCTTTCCACTCAAGGAATAAACCCCATCAGGGGCATATAATCCTTTTTGCATGGCACTGGGTTCTGTTTGCTAGTATTTTGTTGATAATTTTTGCATATATACTCAAAAAGGATATTGGTCTGTAGTTTTACTATGAAGTCTTAACTGGCTTTGGTATGAGGGCAGTATTTGCCTCATAAAATGGCTCAGGAAGTGTTCCCTTCTCTTTAACTTTTAGAATTGGTGTTAAACATTGGGTAGACTTCACCCATGAAGCCATCAAGTCCAGGGCTTTTCTTTTGTC
Source organism: Tragulus kanchil (assembly GCA_022376925.1). NCBI lineage: Eukaryota > Metazoa > Chordata > Mammalia > Artiodactyla > Tragulidae > Tragulus > Tragulus kanchil. The sequence goes on from JAIOJX010000024.1 coordinate 140,587,731, forward strand.
AGGAATTCTTTTTGATTCTTCGCCGTTTCATTAATGGCACCATTTACTCAGTTATTCCAGCCAAAAAGGTAGGAATCATCTTTGATTCTCCTATACTCACCCCCCCCCCCATCTAGTTTATTAACAGGTCTTGCCAACCAACCATAATTTGAAAATACATTCCCATTCTGACCACTCAACCACTCTGCCCACCACACTAGTCCAAGTCACCAATACCACACTAGTTTCCTTCTGACACCCTTTGCTGTCACATTCTTTGAGCAGTTGTCAGGATCTCCCAGAGCCCTCCACTGTCTTGGGACCACATCATGGCTTAGAGAGCCCCTGTGGTCTAGGTGGGCACGGACTACTCCATCCTCAAACTGTGGCTCTCCTGTACCCTTTATACCCGTCACACGGTGCACTCTGCCACTCCCTGAACCTGCTCGGCTTCTATATCCAAGAGGGAACTTGCTGTCTCCTCTGCATGGAATGCTCTTTCAGTAAATATACTCAAGGGCGACTGCTTTACCTCATTCGGTCTCTGTTCAGGTGTCTGCCACAGCTCAGAGGGGGTTGCCAGCAACACCCCACCTCACAGCCAAAAGGAGCACAAGATAAGAAGCGGAGTGACTCCCTGAATAATCAACTGATTGCCTCTATAATATAAAATGAGCTTTTCCCAAGTTAGAATCATAATACTGTCAAAGCTCTGAACTGCTGAGCTATATTCAAAATGACAAAACCATGCAGACATACCTGACATTTGACAAGGATGTCAAAGAAGTCCTCCTCCGGCTCTTTGCTGTCGTTGGTCACCAGATGGCCGAGTACCGACTGACTGTTGTTTTGTGTCAGACGAAGCCCGGGCAGGTTGCTGAAGCTGGCTCTCTGGTCGTCTAGACGGCGGCTCTGTGAGCTGGCAAGAAGGTCTAGAAACTCATCTGTGTTGGGGGACACCACGGAAGCCAGTGGTGCTATGGACAAAGGGGAGAAAAGAATCCAAAGATAATTAAGCATATTATAAAATATACTTTCTGCTTGATTCAGTCCCAGCAGCTGCCCTCCTGCTCTGACTCTTCTCACACAGCGCCACTCGCGGCTTCGCGGGCTGCAGCCAGGCTGGCTCGGGGGCGAGGGGAGAACCCCTCCCAGAGTACTTCACATGGTTGCTCGTAGTTGACTGTGTCTCCTTTTATCTAAGGCCACCTAATATGTAACTTTATAAGATACCGGGCTAGATTTTGGAGGTAAACTGTTTTTCTTACATAATTTCTCAACCAGGATGAATGGGACAGTATTTTTATTTCATGCCATGGTTAAGACATTTAGCTAACTAAAAAAGAGTTAAGTGCTGCTGGCAAGTCTTGATCTTCAGGAGAGGAAGTCTTCTAGTAGCGGAAATAGACAATTTTAAGTAACCTATTTTAATCATTCTAAGACTTAGGCAAACCTCTAGCTTCAGCTATAGCCAGAGGTTCCTCTTGAGTTTGTCTTAGCTTTTCTTTCCTAATCCACATGTGAGGCATTTATATTTTACATGTAATCATAAGGTATTTTTATTTATTTATTTTTATATGACATAGTTAATAGAAAATGCAACAGACTAGATAGAAATACAGATAAACTTACGGGAACTGAAACAAAAACCTGTTTAAAACTGTACCTTGATTCAGGCCCCTTGACTGTACCTCCTATGAAAATTCTCAGAAATAACCACACAAATATCAATGAGCATGACTCCCCCATGACTGCAGCCTCCTCCTGGGGACCAACTGAGCTTAGTTAGAATCATAATACTGTCAAAGCTCTGAACTGCTGAGCTATATTCAAAATGACAAAACCATGCAGACATACCTGACATTTGACAAGGATGTCAAAGAAGTCCTCCTCCGGCTCTTTGCTGTCGTTGGTCACCAGATGGCCGAGTACCGACTGACTGTTGTTTTGTGTCAGACGAAGCCCGGGCAGGTTGCTGAAGCTGGCTCTCTGGTCGTCTAGACGGCGGCTCTGTGAGCTGGCAAGAAGGTCTAGAAACTCATCTGTGTTGGGGGACACCACGGAAGCCAGTGGTGCTATGGACAAAGGGGAGAAAAGAATCCAAAGATAATTAAGCATATTATAAAATATACTTTCTGCTTGATTCAGTCCCAGCAGCTGCCCTCCTGCTCTGACTCTTCTCACACAGCGCCACTCGCGGCTTCGCGGGCTGCAGCCAGGCTGGCTCGGGGGCGAGGGGAGAACCCCTCCCAGAGTACTTCACATGGTTGCTCGTAGTTGACTGTGTCTCCTTTTATCTAAGGCCACCTAATATGTAACTTTATAAGATACCGGGCTAGATTTTGGAGGTAAACTGTTTTTCTTACATAATTTCTCAACCAGGATGAATGGGACAGTATTTTTATTTCATGCCATGGTTAAGACATTTAGCTAACTAAAAAAGAGTTAAGTGCTGCTGGCAAGTCTTGATCTTCAGGAGAGGAAGTCTTCTAGTAGCGGAAATAGACAATTTTAAGTAACCTATTTTAATCATTCTAAGACTTAGGCAAACCTCTAGCTTCAGCTATAGCCAGAGGTTCCTCTTGAGTTTGTCTTAGCTTTTCTTTCCTAATCCACATGTGAGGCATTTATATTTTACATGTAATCATAAGGTATTTTTATTTATTTATTTTTATATGACATAGTTAATAGAAAATGCAACAGACTAGATAGAAATACAGATAAACTTACGGGAACTGAAACAAAAACCTGTTTAAAACTGTACCTTGATTCAGGCCCCTTGACTGTACCTCCTATGAAAATTCTCAGAAATAACCACACAAATATCAATGAGCATGACTCAAGCCCCAGGAGAAGCATGGATAGTTTACCGTGCAGCCTCCTCCTGGGGGGAGTGGAAGAAGCTGCTGCAGCCGGGGCCGAGCTCTTCTCCTGTAAGCAGCACCGCTGATCGTCCATCCGACTGCTCTGAAATCGGCTTAACAGGTCAAAGAACCCTTCATCTCCAACGGTGTCCGCACTGATTTTCTAAAATATTGAGAGAAATATTTTAAGTATCCCAGCATTAGCCTTATGTCATCAGTGAAACAATATCATCTACCTCAAATGCAAATGTAAAGGATGAAGATTAAGAGTAAACAATGAACATTTTCTTTATATAAGATGGCTCCAGTAAGTTATTTTCGTGCAATTAACAAAAAGCATTTCTAGTTATTTTTTAAATACTTTTATTTATTTTTTAATTATGTCTTTATTTGGCTGCACTGGGTCTTAGTTCTGGCATGTGGTAGTTCCTTGACCAGGGATTGAACCTGGGCCCCCTGCATTGAGAACACAGTCCTAGCCACTGGACCACCAGGGAAATCCCTCTAGTTATTTTTTGATCCTTGCATTTCTATAGCTAAATAAATGTATCTCAGCCTTAGAGAACTGTTAAAGGTACTCTTACAGATGCAACTATGAGTGATAGAACTGAACACTGAACCTGGGGCACATGTTCTTAAGATTCTACAACAGAGTTTAAGTAATCTAAACTAAGAAGGCATGACGATTTTCTTGACATAGTGATTTCTAAGGTCTTTTATTAAAAGATTTGATGATCCTGAAAAATATAACCTATTTTAATCATTCTAAGACTTAGGCAAACCTCTAGCTTCAGCTATAGCCAGAGGTTCCTCTTGAGTTTGTCTTAGCTTTTCTTTCCTAATCCACATGTGAGGCATTTATATTTTACATGTAATCATAAGGTATTTTTATTTATTTATTTTTATATGACATAGTTAATAGAAAATGCAACAGACTAGATAGAAATACAGATAAACTTACGGGAACTGAAACAAAAACCTGTTTAAAACTGTACCTTGATTCAGGCCCCTTGACTGTACCTCCTATGAAAATTCTCAGAAATAACCACACAAATATCAATGAGCATGACTCAAGCCCCAGGAGAAGCATGGATAGTTTACCGTGCAGCCTCCTCCTGGGGGGAGTGGAAGAAGCTGCTGCAGCCGGGGCCGAGCTCTTCTCCTGTAAGCAGCACCGCTGATCGTCCATCCGACTGCTCTGAAATCGGCTTAACAGGTCAAAGAACCCTTCATCTCCAACGGTGTCCGCACTGATTTTCTAAAATATTGAGAGAAATATTTTAAGTATCCCAGCATTAGCCTTATGTCATCAGTGAAACAATATCATCTACCTCAAATGCAAATGTAAAGGATGAAGATTAAGAGTAAACAATGAACATTTTCTTTATATAAGATGGCTCCAGTAAGTTATTTTCGTGCAATTAACAAAAAGCATTTCTAGTTATTTTTTAAATACTTTTATTTATTTTTTAATTATGTCTTTATTTGGCTGCACTGGGTCTTAGTTCTGGCATGTGGTAGTTCCTTGACCAGGGATTGAACCTGGGCCCCCTGCATTGAGAACACAGTCCTAGCCACTGGACCACCAGGGAAATCCCTCTAGTTATTTTTTGATCCTTGCATTTCTATAGCTAAATAAATGTATCTCAGCCTTAGAGAACTGTTAAAGGTACTCTTACAGATGCAACTATGAGTGATAGAACTGAACACTGAACCTGGGGCACATGTTCTTAAGATTCTACAACAGAGTTTAAGTAATCTAAACTAAGAAGGCATGACGATTTTCTTGACATAGTGATTTCTAAGGTCTTTTATTAAAAAGATTTGATGATCCTGAAAAAATATAAACTTCCAATAAATGAATATTTGAGACAGAGGGATACCTGTTATACATTATTTGGAAAGATTCAAAACTAAAATGACTAATGTTTAATAAAGGTAATTTTTTTACAAGAAGTACAGAATGTTACGAGCCTGAGGAGAAGAGTGCAGTTAATTCTTAGGTGCAAGAAGCTTATGTGATACTTGAGTCGGTTCCCTGGAGCATAAGCATTTGTAGTGTGGAGCTGTAGTGTGGAGCTATACTGGGTAATACACAGTCCCAAAGATTTGGTGTTCAGGGGATAAGGAACTGAAGGGTCGGCAGGGCAGTGAAGAGGGGACCAAGACAAGAGCTTCTGTATGACATGCTAACAAGCTGAGGCTTATCTATGTGAAATGAAAGGAGCAGTTCAGTACAGGAGGAACAGAGCTGACCCTTCCAACTGGCCGCAGAGGTTAACAATTCAGGGAGAGGGAACTGTTCTGGTACCTATTCCGGAAATGTGGGTAAGGGATAAAGTAGTGCATTAAGAACTAAGACGCAGCTACAGTCAAATGTATTAATCACTAATAAAAAGACTTTTCTAGGGGCATAAAGCCTCTAATTAACAATTCTGAACACAGTAAGGCTCCAAAAATAAGGACATTTTTGGTGGGGCTACTTGGGCTTAAACCTTGAACAAAGACATCCCTTTCAGGGGCCTCCCTAGTGGTCCAGTGGTTACGTAAAGAGTCCGCCTTACGGGGCAGGGGGCACTGGTTGGATCCCTGGCCTGGGAAGATCCCACATGCTGCAGAGCAGCTGGACCGGTGTGTCCAATTACAAGCCAGTGCTCTGCAACGAGAGAGGCCACTGTAATGGGAGGCCCACACAGGTCAAAGAATAAAGATGGATGGGGGAAAAAAAAAAAAGATATGCCTTTCAGTTCTGCTCTGGATATTCCTGTGCCTTTGTTTTTTTGTTTTTTTTTTAATCTTTTTTTTGGAGGGGAGCGGGTTAGGGAGGCAGGGGGGCGGGCAGGCCACTTCTATTGGTCTTTTCACTTATCTATTTTTCATCCAACTTTTTTGTTCTTTGGCCTGTGTGGGGCTCCCATTGCGGTGGCCTTTGTTGTCACAGAGCGCAGACTCTGGGCACATGCGCTTCAGAGCCCCGGTTCGGTAACTGGACACATCGGTCCAGCTGCTCCGCAGCACGTGGGATCTTCCCAGGCCAGGGATCGAAAAGGCGCCTCCTGGGCTTCCCCTGGTGGTCCAGTGGGTAAGGACACCGCCTTGCAGTGCAAGGGACGCCGGTTCGAGCGTAATTAATTTTGATCTTTTTATCAGTGTATAGGATAGCTTAGACACACCCAATTCTTACCAGTAAGCCCATGGTATTTTTCAGTTTTTAAATACTTTATTATATTTAATTATCTGATTCCTATGCTCGCTTTTTCGCAAAATCGTTTTTAACTCTACTATAATTTTAAGTAGAAGTTGATGCATGCCCTTTTCACTTTAAATTAGTATTTAAAATCCTTGAACATCTGAATTTAATTTGTTCTGAATTCTAAACTGTTGGACATTTTTACTAGGAGACACTGTGGTGAAATTATAAGGTAACATTTTTGCAAACAACAGTGACTTAAAACACAATTAAGAACTAAGACGCAGCTACAGTCAAATGTATTAATCACTAATAAAAAGACTTTTCTAGGGGCATAAAGCCTCTAATTAACAATTCTGAACACAGTAAGGCTCCAAAAATAAGGACATTTTTGGTGGGGCTACTTGGGCTTAAACCTTGAACAAAGACATCCCTTTCAGGGGCCTCCCTAGTGGTCCAGTGGTTACGTAAAGAGTCCGCCTTACGGGGCAGGGGGCACTGGTTGGATCCCTGGCCTGGGAAGATCCCACATGCTGCAGAGCAGCTGGACCGGTGTGTCCAATTACAAGCCAGTGCTCTGCAACGAGAGAGGCCACTGTAATGGGAGGCCCACACAGGTCAAAGAATAAAGATGGATGGGGGAAAAAAAAGATATGCCTTTCAGTTCTGCTCTGGATATTCCTGTGCCTTTGTTTTTTTGTTTTTTTTTTAATCTTTTTTTTGGTGGGGAGCGGGTTAGGGAGGCAGGGGGGCGGGCAGGCCACTTCTATTGGTCTTTTCACTTATCTATTTTTCATCCAACTTTTTTGTTCTTTGGCCTGTGTGGGGCTCCCATTGCGGTGGCCTTTGTTGTCACAGAGCGCAGACTCTGGGCACATGCGCTTCAGAGCCCCGGTTCGGTAACTGGACACATCGGTCCAGCTGCTCCGCAGCACGTGGGATCTTCCCAGGCCAGGGATCGAAAAGGCGCCTCCTGGGCTTCCCCTGGTGGTCCAGTGGGTAAGGACACCGCCTTGCAGTGCAAGGGACGCCGGTTCGAGCGTAATTAATTTTGATCTTTTTATCAGTGTATAGGATAGCTTAGACACACCCAATTCTTACCAGTAAGCCCATGGTATTTTTCAGTTTTTAAATACTTTATTATATTTAATTATCTGATTCCTATGCTCGCTTTTTCGCAAAATCGTTTTTAACTCTACTATAATTTTAAGTAGAAGTTGATGCATGCCCTTTTCACTTTAAATTAGTATTTAAAAATCCTTGAACATCTGAATTTAATTTGTTCTGAATTCTAAACTGTTGGACATTTTTACTAGGAGACACTGTGGTGAAATTATAAGGTAACATTTTTGCAAACAACAGTGACTTAAAACACAATTACTATCCAAAGTAGTAAAGTAACTTACCTACGAATGGAGTAATCTTCATTTCTAGCTTTGACAAATACAGAAAAACACAGGAAAATACAGAAGACTTTTTTGAATAAGAAAGACATTTTATATTAAATAATAATAAATTATAAAAATCTAGTATGAATATAAAAAACTCAGAATACAATACTCAGAAACGTTAACATACCCTTTGAGAATTTGGAATTCGGTGATCAATGGAATTACTGGCGTCTTGGAGAACTTTAGTGGAGGAATTAGTTTTGTACTTTTTCCCCTTCAATCTGTTGACAAAGAGGAGCTTTGCAGAAGGTTTGGCAATAAGAGGTTTTTGTTTAGCAAGAATTTCACTGTTCCAGTTTGGTACCTACAGAATTGTAAGTGGAAAGCACGACATGAAAAAAAGAGCACTGAAGTCATGAGTTAGGAACTGGGGATGAGGAAAGGTGAGTGGCTTAGAATGTTAATAAATTCCTTTTTGCCAGTGTGTATCACTATTTTCAACAGCTTGTACCAAATGCATGCTATGGATTTCTCATTATCAAAATATTAACATGGAGGTTTTTAAAAATCTAAGAATAAATTTGCCAAAAATCTATAAAAATAAAATTTGGGTGGTTAGAGAGGCTAAAGTCCTATTCTCGATATGAATTACTTGAAAATCTGTTATAATTGGAAATTTTGGATTTATCTAGAATTTTTAACCCTAAAAATTAACATTTAACACTTACGAAGTAGTAGTAATTTTTTGTTGATAAAACTGTACTGAGGGCTTCCCTGGTGGTCCAGTGGGTAAGGACACCGCCTTGCAGTACAAGGGGCGCCGGTTCGATCCCTGGCCTGGGAAGATCCCACGTGCCGCGGAGCGGCTGGACCGATGTGTTCAACTACCGAGCCAGAGCTCTGGGGTGCATGCGCCCCGTGCCGGTGCTCTGCGGTGAGAGGGGCCGCTGCGATGGGAGGCCCACACAGGCCAAAGAGCGAAGATGGATGAAAATAGATAAATGAAAGAACCAATAGAAGTGGCCCCCCCTCCAAAAAAAAATCAAAAAAGAAAAAACATTTTAAGTTAGAGATTAATCTTTATCATCATTTGGCTATTGGAATACTACAGGGTTGAATCTGGTCAGCTTCTCCCGGATTTACTGTTAGTACCACTTACAGATGTACCAAGTTAATTTTGCTGCTTATTACTAACCTCCTACTAGTAGAAGAAGGAAGATTTAAATTGACTTTAGAAGGTTTTTTTGTCTATTTTTAAAATAATCTATAGATTTAAGGATTTCAGAACCACTCACAATATAAAAGGCAAATATCTGGAGGAAATCACAACACTCTTCAGAAGTTAACGAGAAGATTTTTTTAAAAAAGAACTCAACTGTTTGTAATTTTTTTAAAAAATTGGAAATTCAAAGCAGATATTGGTCTCATGATGACTAGTTACACAAAGATGTCAGTATTCAAAAATCATATGCCTATTACAATAGAGCAGAAGAGTAATGACACAGAAAATGTTGACATAGAAATGCTGATATAGTACTATGTATTATAAAAGTTCTCTATTTTATGTTAATATTATGAAAATGCAAGATGAATAAATATAAAAAAATTTTACTTATTTTTGGAAGGTGGGATTACTGATACTTTTAATATCCTTGTTGGAAGTTTCCCAAATTATTATGAGAGCAACAAGGAAACCTATACCATCATATGTAATAGAGATAAGCATGGTGATTAAGCTGTAAGACTCAGAGAACCTACATGGGGACTAAGTGTCAACCTGGCGGGGGGTAAGAAAGGGGAAAAGAGAGGGAGGCTCAGGGGAGAGGGGTCAGGGATATAACTGACTGGGGATTATGTATACCTGTAAACAAGAAAACTCTGTAAAAACGTGTAACAATAACTTCACTGTACACCTGAAGCTAATGCAACATTGTAAAACAAATATACCCCAATTTAAAAAAAATTAAAAAAAAAGTTTTAAGCAATACCAATACACCATACAGGAATAAGAACATACCATAACAAAGAAAAATTTAAGATGAATGGAGGTCGAAGAAGGCAGCCTAGAAAGTCTTCAATAACCTTCTTCCCAATTATAAAGTCCCTTCTTTGTTACTTAAGAAAAAAACAACAAACCCTTGAAGATGCAGCTTGAATAAAGAGTTACTGCTTAATCCTTTTTTGACTTTCCTGACCGCCTTTTAATTAAAAAAAAAATAATGCATGTATTAAGTAAAATATTCAACACTTCAAAACTGTTTCTCGTAACCCGGATAGCAGTTGTTTTCCCAGAGGCAATCAAAAGTTGCTTACATACCCTTCCAGAAACATACTATTACAAAGGACATATCACATAAAGCTTTCCTTGAACAGATGACAACATACTGTACACATTCTTTCTGCACTGTACTTGATTCTTTTCAAATAATGTTAAAGTGATACCTATATATGACAAGACTTAAATTATTTAAATTAAAAATTGCTAAAATATTATAACAGTTCAAGAAATTTAAAATTAAAAAACTGCCAACCTTTTCTGGTGTTAACTTCATAAGTTCCATGTTTTCCATACTGTGTCGGCGCCCAAACTTGGGGCGTGCACCTTTGTTAAAAAAAAAAAAAAAAAAAGTTAATTCAGCATCACTACGTTATTCAGATTTAAAGTCTGCTATGTAAGCTCATATGGAAGAAACATGTATAGACATGTATTCTTTTAAGAATAGTAATTTTCCACACCAACTAAATGAGTATACACTCCCTCTAAAACATTCTGATGGAAGGAAGTTAACATTTTGGTTGGAAACTAACTTTGGTTACTAACATTACCCCTTAATTTAGAAAAGACATTTTATAATAACTGGTTTTATATGATACAATCTCCTAAAACCAACCCAAACAAATTGTAGTTTAAGTAAAAACATAAGGCCTTCAATTCTAAGGTAAGAATCAAAATAACACCCCCAATAGTGCTTCCCTGGTAGCGAGCTTGCCTGCCAATGCAGGAGACACAAGTTCAATCCTTGATCCGGGAAGATCCCACATGCTGCGGAGCAACTAAACCTGTGAGCCACAACTACTGAGTCTGCACTCTAGAGCCTCAGAGCTGCAACTCTGGAGCCCAGGTGCCACAACTACGGAAGCCCGTGTGCCCTAGTAAGCGAGTTCCACAAGAGGAGTCACAGCAACAAGACACCTGCTCACCTCAACTAGAGAGTAGCCCCCACTCCCTGCAACTAGAAAAGAGCCTGTGCCAACACTGAAAACCCAGAACAGCCAAAAAAAAAAAATCAATACTCTTTTCTGAGTTATCTGTTTCTATTTTAAGATCTCCATTGATAGATTTACTGCCAGTCAGGAAAAAAAAAGTTCTTCAAAAATCCTTTTGAAAAAGGTATCGAATATGAACATTTTTCATAGCCAGGAAATACACGGATAATACCTGGTTAGAAAACAAACCATACCAACACATTAACTCCCCCATTTGTAACTCCCCCCTGCCCCATAACCTTCCTCTTCCTCCATAATTATTTATGTTTTCATTACATATGATACATCTCTTAGCAATGGAGCTTATTACACAACATTATATAAGTGGTCTCATACAATGTGCTAACTTGCCCTTTGAGCAGTCATGTTGAAGAGATTCATCCAAGCTGGTATGAGCAGTTTAATTTTCATGTAAGTTTAGGACTAGGAAAGCATATGCCCTTTCTATTGGCAACAGATACTTAGATGGCTTCCAATTATTTGTCATAAGTAATACTACTACAGAAATCTTTGGAAATATGTCTTTGTGTACCCGAGAAAGTCTTTGTTCCCGTCTGGATGTCAGAGGTGTGTAACTGGCAGTGGATGCTGGATCATAATGCTGGTACATGACCAGCTCTACCAGAATGCTGCCACACTGCTCTTCTGAGTACACCAAGTTCTCTCATCCACCCTGAGTAGCAATTTCTACTACCTATATTGTTTCAACACTGATATTATCGGGCCTTTTAATTTTCATCCACTTTAGTCACCAATATTATCTCACTATGGTTTTCCCTAATGGGTTCAATACCTTTTTGTGTTTCTTTTGTTAATCACTTTTGGCCATCTTTTACAGCTTCCCTGGTAGCGAGCTTGCCTGCCAATGCAGGAGACACAAGTTCAATCCTTGATCCGGGAAGATCCCACATGCTGCGGAGCAACTAAACCTGTGAGCCACAACTACTGAGTCTGCGCTCTAGAGCCTCAGAGCGGCAACTCTGGAGCCCAGGTGCCACAACTACGGAAGCCCGTGTGCCCTAGTAAGCGAGTTCCACAAGAGGAGTCACAGCAACAAGACACCTGCTCACCTCAACTAGAGAGTAGCCCCCACTCCCTGCAACTAGAAAAGAGCCTGTGCCAACACTGAAAACCCAGAACAGCCAAAAAAAAAAAATCAATACTCTTTTCTGAGTTATCTGTTTCTATTTTAAGATCTCCATTGATAGATTTACTGCCAGTCAGGAAAAAAAAGTTCTTCAAAAATCCTTTTGAAAAAGGTATCGAATATGAACATTTTTCATAGCCAGGAAATACACGGATAATACCTGGTTAGAAAACAAACCATACCAACACATTAACTCCCCCATTTGTAACTCCCCCCTGCCCCATAACCTTCCTCTTCCTCCATAATTATTTATGTTTTCATTACATATGATACATCTCTTAGCAATGGAGCTTATTACACAACATTATATAAGTGGTCTCATACAATGTGCTAACTTGCCCTTTGAGCAGTCATGTTGAAGAGATTCATCCAAGCTGGTATGAGCAGTTTAATTTTCATGTAAGTTTAGGACTAGGAAAGCATATGCCCTTTCTATTGGCAACAGATACTTAGATGGCTTCCAATTATTTGTCATAAGTAATACTACTACAGAAATCTTTGGAAATATGTCTTTGTGTACCCGAGAAAGTCTTTGTTCCCGTCTGGATGTCAGAGGTGTGTAACTGGCAGTGGATGCTGGATCATAATGCTGGTACATGACCAGCTCTACCAGAATGCTGCCACACTGCTCTTCTGAGTACACCAAGTTCTCTCATCCACCCTGAGTAGCAATTTCTACTACCTATATTGTTTCAACACTGATATTATCGGGCCTTTTAATTTTCATCCACTTTAGTCACCAATATTATCTCACTATGGTTTTCCCTAATGGGTTCAATACCTTTTTGTGTTTCTTTTGTTAATCACTTTTGGCCATCTTTTACAGTTACATTTATCTGTCTTGTTTTTAATTCATAAGAGCTCTTACACTGAGGATACAAATCCTTTTTAATCATTTGTGTTGCAAATGTCCTTCTCAGTTTGTGTCTTCTCTTTATGGCTTCTTTTAATGAAAAGAAGTTCTGAAGTTCAGTGTTAATTTTCTTAATGGTTTTGTTTATGTTTTGAGAAATCCTTCTCTCATATTTTTTACTTCCAGAGGTCAGAGCGCATACTGATTGACCTTAGGCAATCACGTGCATGTGATTCTGTTTTTCTCATTTATAAAGAACAATGATACCTACCTCATACGTCACTGTGCAAGTGATGATAAATGCATCATCACTTGTAAAGGGGTCAGTCACCTGGTAAGCAGTAAGCATTCAACAAGTGTTAGATGGCTGATCATAATTACTGCTTTAAATCAGTCTTTCACATTAAATCTTTGATCCATCAAGAATTTTTATGTGCCATTGATTTCCATATATGCAAAGATGGTAAATATAGAGGCTCTATATTCCTATTAGGGCTATTTGTTTCTATGCCAGTAACACTGTCTTAGTTACTGTAGCTTTATAACCTTTTATATCCGCACAGAAAGCATTTCTCACTTCTTGTTTTTTGTTTGTTTTAAATACACTATGGGCTTGGTTTGCTAATATTTTGTTTAGAATTTTTCCATCTATGTTCATGAGTAAAGATTTGCCTGTAATTTTCCGTTATACTGTTCTTATCTAGTTTGGATACAAGGTTATACTGTTTTCAGAAAGACTAATAAAATGTTCTACTTTTCCAGTTAGCTACATAATTTTACAGAAGGTTGGATTCAATTTTCTTAAACGTTTGGGAAATCACATGGTAAAATCATGTTAGCCAGGTATTTTCTCAGTGGGAAGATTTTAAGTAATGGACCAAATTTCTCTATGGTTTTTGGCATTTGTGATGCTATCCATTCACAATACATTCTACCATTAGATTTTTCTAGATTTAATTTTGCTAAGCTATATTTGTTTTTAAGAAATTATCAGTTTCTTATAGGCTTTCAAATTATTCAGGATAACCTCATCTTTTTAATGTCTGCTGCATCTACATTATGTCCCCTTTTCTCTCTTCTTTTTTATCTCAAATAATCTTGCTGTACGTTTGTTAGTTTTTAACTCCATTTTTGGGCTTTTAAAAACTTTGGCTTCCCTGGTGACTCAGTGGTAAAGAATCTTCTGCCAAAGAAGGAGACACAGGTTTGATCCTTGGTCTGGGAAGACCCCATGCCGCAGAGCAACTAAGTCCACGTCCCACAGTTATGGAGCCTATGCTCTAGAGCCCCGGAGGCGTGACTGCTGACACCCGAGTGCCCCAGAACCAGCCCTCCACAATTAGAGAAGCCACCGCAGTGAAAAGCCCGAACACCACAACTAGCGAGTAGCCCCCGCTCGCTGCAACTAGAGACAAGCCCACGCAGTAATGAAGACCCAACAATAGCCAAAAAAAGAGTCTCTATTGAATCTTTGTTTTAATTTCATTACTTTTTTTTTTAATATCTTGTCTTCTATTCTCTTTAGAATTTTTTGTTTTTTACCTTTAAAAGCTGAATATTCAGCTCATTGAATCTTTTCCCCTTTTAAATATGATACAATGGAAATTTTGCTCCAAGAACTTTTTAATTTTAATTTGTTACCAGAAAGCATTACTGTAGCTTTATAACCTTATATCCGAAGCATTTCTCACTTCTTGTTTTTTGTTTGTTTTAAATACACTATGGGCTTGGTTTGCTAATATTTTGTTTAGAATTTTTCCATCTATGTTCATGAGTAAAGATTTGCCTGTAATTTTCCGTTATACTGTTCTTATCTAGTTTGGATACAAGGTTATACTGTTTTCAGAAAGACTAATAAAATGTTCTACTTTTCCAGTTAGCTACATAATTTTACAGAAGGTTGGATTCAATTTTCTTAAACGTTTGGGAAATCACATGGTAAAATCATGTTAGCCAGGTATTTTCTCAGTGGGAAGATTTTAAGTAATGGACCAAATTTCTCTATGGTTTTTGGCATTTGTGATGCTATCCATTCACAATACATTCTACCATTAGATTTTTCTAGATTTAATTTTGCTAAGCTATATTTGTTTTTAAGAAATTATCAGTTTCTTATAGGCTTTCAAATTATTCAGGATAACCTCATCTTTTTAATGTCTGCTGCATCTACATTATGTCCCCTTTCTCTCTTCTTTTTATCTCAAATAATCTTGCTGTCGTTTGTTAGTTTTTAACTCCATTTTTGGGCTTTTAAAAACTTTGGCTTCCCTGGTGACTCAGTGGTAAAGAATCTTCTGCCAAAGAAGGAGACACAGGTTTGATCCTTGGTCTGGGAAGACCCCATGCCGCAGAGCAACTAAGTCCACGTCCCACAGTTATGGAGCCTATGCTCTAGAGCCCCGGAGGCGTGACTGCTGACACCCGAGTGCCCCAGAACCAGCCCTCCACAATTAGAGAAGCCACCGCAGTGAAAAGCCCGAACACCACAACTAGCGAGTAGCCCCCGCTCGCTGCAACTAGAGACAAGCCCACGCAGTAATGAAGACCCAACAATAGCCAAAAAAAGAGTCTCTATTGAATCTTTGTTTTAATTTCATTACTTTTTTTTTTAATATCTTGTCTTCTATTCTCTTTAGAATTTTTTGTTTTTTACCTTTAAAAGCTGAATATTCAGCTCATTGAATCTTTTCCCCTTTTAAATATGATACAATGGAAATTTTGCTCCAAGAACTTTTTAATTTTATGTTAAGATTTCTTCTTAAACCCAGAAGTTACTCAGAAGTGTGTTTTTAAGTTTTCAAATGAGTATGTGTTATACATTATTTTCTTGTTAATTTCTAACATAACTGCACCATGCTCAGAACATGAAATCTAAGTGTACAGATTCTTCCAAATTTGTTGGTTTGGGATGTAGTCAAATTTCTGGAAGTGTTTCATAAATGTTTTTTAAAAATGTGAATTATCAATATTGTGAAAATGACTATACTACCAAATGCAATGTATAGATCCAATGCAATCCCTATCAAATTACCAATGGCATTTTCCACAGAACTAGAACAAAAAATTTCAGTTTATATGGAAACACAAAAGACACAATAGCCAAAGCAATCTTGAGAAAGAAGAATGGAGCTGGAGGAATCAACCTTCCTGACTTCAACCTATAAAACAAAGCTAATCTCAAAGAGAGTATGTACAGGTGCAAAAACAGAAATATAGACCAATGGAATAAGACAGAAAGCCTAGAGATAAATCCACACACCTATGGGTACCTTATCTTTGACAAAGGAGGCAAGAACATATAATGCAGATAAGTCTCTTCAATAAGTGGTGCTAGGAAAATTGTAAAAGAATGACATTAGAAAACTTCCTAACACCATACACAAAGATAAACTCAAAATGGATTAAAGACCTAAATGTAAGAACAGAAACTATAAAAACTCTCAGAGGAAACGAGAGGAAGAACACTGTATGGACATAAACTACAACAAGAACCTCTATGACCCACCTCCTAAAATAATGGAAATAAAACCAAAAATAAACAGGACCTAATTAAACTTAAAAGCTGGGCTTCCCTGGTGGTCCAGTGGGTAAGGACACTGCCTTGCGGTGCAAGGGGTGCCAGTTCGATCCCTGGCCTGGGAAGACCCCACGTGCCGTGGAGTGGCTGGACGGATGTGTCCAATTACCGAGCCCGAGCTCTGGAGCGCACGCGCCCACAGCTGGTGCTCTGCGACAACAGAGGCCACGGTGATGGGAGGCCCACACGGGCCAAAGAACAAACATGGATGGAAAATAGATAAATGAAAGACCAACAGAAGTGGCCTGCCCGCCCCCCTTACTCCCCAACCCTCCCCGCCCCACACACACAAAAAACTTAAAAGCTTTTGTGCAGTAAACTATAGACAAGGTGAAAAGACAGCCGTCAAGATGGGAGAAAATAATAGCAAGTGAAACAACTGACAAAGGATTAATTTCCAAAATACACAAGCAGTGATAAAAGTCAATACCAGAAAAACAATCCAATCAAAAAGTGGGCAGAAAACCTAAACAGACATTTAAGTGATCTGGTCACTAAGTCGTGTCTGACTCTTGAGACCCCATGGACTGTAGCCCACCAGGCTCCTCTGTCCATGGGATTCTCCAGGCAAGAATAGTGGAGTGGGTTGCCATTTCCTTCTCCTGGGTATCTTCCCAGATCTTTCCTTCCCAGGGGATGGAACCTGTGTCTCCAGCACTGCAGATGAATTTTTTACCATTTGAGCCACGAGGGGAGCCTTTAGTCACTAGCCATATGTGTCATTTAAAACTTTAAAGTTAAATACTATTTAAAAATTCATTTTGCATTAGCCACATTTCAAGTGCTCAACAGCAGAGATAGAGAACATTTCATCTTCACAGAAAGTTCTATTAGAAGCAGAGATCTAGACCACAGGCTAAGAGGGAAAAGGATAACATCAGGAAGGAAGGAAGGATATGGATAGACAGAAAATGGAGAAGGAGAGACGGAAGAGTTATGAAGACAGGTGGCTAATGCTGCTGCCGCTTAGCCACTTCAGTCGTGTCTGACTCTGTGCGACCCCGTGGACGGTCACCCGCCAGGCTCCTCCATCCGTGGGACTCTCCAGGCAGGAATGCTGGAGTCGGCTGCCACTCCCTTCGCCAAGGTGGCCAGTGAGGTAGAGGCAAACCAGAAAGAGGCTAATCCTGGAGGCCAAATGGATGAAGTGTCCTGAGGAGGCAATGATCAGCTCTAGGAAATCAAACAAGCGATCATCTAAAACTGACCACTGTATTTGGTAAAATGAAGGTCTCTGGTACCTTGAAAAGGTCTTAGTGTCATAAAAGGGCCAGAGTCCAGTGGGTTGAAGAGAGGATGGGAGGAGAGTAAGACAAGAAACTGAGATTCCAAGGTTTGTTACAGAGATGAACAAAGGAGTTGGTTTATAGCTAGAAGGATCCCTGAGGACATGTGACCATTTGTTAACATATGAGAGCTATTACAACTTAACTTACTTGAAAATTAAACACAGGGAAACCTTTTAGTCCATTATTCAACTACAATGTACACGGTCCAGTTTACCATACTGTTCATACTTCAGTATCATTTTTCAACTAAATGCTCTTTCACAGTCCTTTTTTTAACTCCTTTTTAAAAAACATTTTTGGTCTTCTTTTTATTGATTTTTTATTTATTCATTTTTCATCCATATTTATTCTTTGGCCTGTGTGGGCCTCCCATTGCAGTGGCCTCTCTCGCTGAAGAGCACCGGCTCTGGGCGCATGCGCTCCAGAGCGCTGGCTCAGTAGTTGGACACATTGGTCCAGCCACACTGCGGCACATGGGATCTTCCCAGGCCAGGGATCAAACCGGCGCCCCTTGCACTGCAAGGCAGACCCTTTACCCACTGGACCACCAGGAAAGCCCTTTCATAATATTAATCAGATAACCAGCCACTGATTTCTTTTCCTTCTTCCTTTTCTTTATATGGACTAGAGGAGGATATTCCAAAGATAAAAGCTAGAGTTTTCATTGACTTTCAAGTTCAAAACATTTGTCTGTGTCAGTAATTTTTTTCAGACTGAGAATTTTTTAAGCCTAGGCTGGATCTTTAATGGATCTCACACAGAGTAACATATAAACAGTATTCCATAAAACTGATTCTAATCTTGTTGTTTTTTATTTTTTTAATCACAAGTAGGGTTTTTTTCCCCCACTCAAAAACAGAGACATTACAGCATATTTTTTCCTGTCACAATGTCAAAACTAAAGCAGCACCTAAAGAAAATCTCTAGGTTTTCTGAATTAAAAAAAAAAAAAATCCCAAGAAAAAATGCTAAGCAAAAGTCAAATATGTAAGGATATTTGAAATGTAAAAGGTTTAATAAAATGTTTTAATTTTGGCTTCACATTTATAAATTTTTGAATGAGCCTATAGATACAGAGTTTACATGTATTTTTACAAAACTATACCTTTACCATATCCATGATAAAAGCTACAAAATAGGATACTGTATTCTAATTGATAAATTAATGGGGCAGTGGTAAAGCAAAAAGGTGTAAAAAGTTCCTATTCAGTTAACTTTCTGGATATGGTAAACATGAGACAAATAATTTAAATATCAATCCTGAGGATAAAGAAATTGCATTTTGAAGACCTAGTACTTACCATGCAAACTGTTATCAATTTCAGTATTTTCTGACATCATTGAGTTGTTTGTGCTGTAGCTCAGACCAAGAACCATTTGAAGATCCGAGAGATTCAGGCGTGCTGTGAGCTCACCGCTTCTATCTCCAACCTACAACCACAAGCATTTATTTATTTAGAGTAGTATTTAAAGAATGGTGAAGATTAGTTGACAATATTATGAACCTAAAACTGGAAGAAAACAGAACTGAAAATAGTTATTTTAGAATTATACTACTATGAATGAAATGGGTTTTTTTTCCATGAATATTTTAAAGAAGAAAAGGAAAGCTTCTAAACTATGGCAGTAGGACAGATAAAAATATATCCTACCAACTCTTTACTTCCCTAATATTAGACTGCTATTAGATCTCTGTTGATCACATTAAATAATAATGTAGGGGGCTTCCCCTGGTGATCCAGTGGGTAAGGACACCGCCGTGCAGTGCAAGGGGTGCTGGTTTGATCCCTGGCCCGGGAAGATCCCACGTGCCGCAGAGCAGCTGGACTGATGTGTCCAATTACCGAGCCGGAGCTCTGGAGCGCATGCGCCCAGAGCCGGTGCTCTGCAGCGACAGAGGCCACTGCGATGGGAGGCCCACAGGAGCCAAAGAACAAAGACGGATGAAAATAGAGAAATGAAAGACCAATAGAAGTGGCCCGCCTGCTCCCCTCCCTCCCCAACCTGACCCCCGCCCAAAATAAAAAAAAAAAAAAATAATAATGTAGGGGCCTTCCCTGTTGGTCCAGTGTTTAAGGACACGGCCTTGCAGTACAAGGGGCGCCGGTTTGATCCCTGGCCCGGGAAGATCCCACGTGCCGCAGAGCAGCTGGACTGATGTGTCCAATTACCGAGCCGGAGCTCTGGAGCGCATGCGCCCAGAGCCGGTGCTCTGCAGCGACAGAGGCCACTGCGATGGGAGGCCCACAGGAGCCAAAGAACAAAGACGAATGAAAATGGAGAAATGAAAGACCAATAGAAGTGGCCCGCCTGCTCCCCTCCCTCCCCAACCCGACCCCCGCCCAAAATAAAAAAAAAAAAAATAATAATAATGTAGGGGCCTTCCCTGTTGGTCCAGTGTTTAAGGACACTGCCTTGCAGTACAAGGGGCACCGGTTCGATCCCTGGCCTGAGAAGATCCCACGTGCTGCGGAGTGGCTGGGCTGATGTGTCCGACTACCAAGATAAAGCTCTGAAGCACATATGCCCAGAGTCGGTGCTCTTCAGCGAGAGAGACCACTGCAATGGGAGGCCCACACAGGCCAAAGAACAAAGATGGACGAAAAGAAGAAATAAAAGACCAAAAGAAGTGGCCAAAAAAAAAAAAATGTAGGTTATTCTGTGACACGTGAGCTTTGCATCACATGAATAAAATTTCCTTAAGATATTTTATTTCCATACAGTAATAACAGTATTTATTAAGCCAGCACTAGACATTATACAAGGCACTGTTACATACTTTATCTCCAGTCTTTCAGAACAGTTGCGGTTCAGTGCACTCAGCTGTGTTCTACTCTTTGTGACCCCGTGGACGGCGTCACCCCAGGCTTCCCTGTCCTTCACCAGTAACAATTTGCAAAGCAGTTATTATTATTATTATTCCCATGTTACAGATGAAATAAATGATGCTCAGAAAAGGTTTTCAAGCTCAAAAGCCAGCAAATGAGAGAACTGTAACAGTAACCAGTCCTTGATTCTAAAGCCATTTTCTTCCTCTCCTACCCTGCTCCTTTTGCACGGAGAGATGGAGGGACAGCGGCAGCACCTCAGTGATCCTCTCCTTCCTCCATGCTCAGCCCTTCCTTCCTGTCTTCCTACATCAAGGCCCGTGCAGACATACCTCTGACCTGTATCTAAAAATGCTGTGTGGGCTTCCCCTGGTGGTCCAGTGGGTAAGGATACTGCCTTGCACTGCAAGGGGCACCGGTTCGATCCCTGGCCTGGGAAGATCCCACGTGCCGTGGAGCGGCTGGACCGATGTGTCCAATCACCAAGCTGGAGCTCTGAAGCGCATGCGCCCAGAGCCGGCGCTCTGCAATGACAGAGGCCACCGCGATGGGAGGCCCACAGGAGCCAAAGAACAAAGACGGATGAAAATAGAGAAATGAAAGACCAATAGAAGTGGCCCGCCTCCCTCCCTCCCCAACCCGACCCCGCCCAAAATAAATAAATAAATAAATCTTTAAAAAAGAAAAAATAAAAATGCTGTGTGCCATGCTTAAGCCAAGAGAACAATGTATAATTAAATTCATTACTCAGTGCAGGATTCTAGAGAAATAACCAAAAGAGCAAATGACAGGATTTGATTCAATTTCCAAGTGCTTTTCAGCAAAATGCATCGCCTGGTCATGATTTCCTAGAGGGGTTTTGCCAACAAAGATGGATGAAAAGAAGAAATAAAAGACCAAAAGAAGTGGCCAAAAAAAAAAAAATGTAGGTTATTCTGTGACACGTGAGCTTTGCATCACATGAATAAAATTTCCTTAAGATATTTTATTTCCATACAGTAATAACAGTATTTATTAAGCCAGCACTAGACATTATACAAGGCACTGTTACATACTTTATCTCCAGTCTTTCAGAACAGTTGCGGTTCAGTGCACTCAGCTGTGTTCTACTCTTTGTGACCCCGTGGACGGCGTCACCCCAGGCTTCCCTGTCCTTCACCAGTAACAATTTGCAAAGCAGTTATTATTATTATTATTCCCATGTTACAGATGAAATAAATGATGCTCAGAAAAGGTTTTCAAGCTCAAAAGCCAGCAAATGAGAGAACTGTAACAGTAACCAGTCCTTGATTCTAAAGCCATTTTCTTCCTCTCCTACCCTGCTCCTTTTGCACGGAGAGATGGAGGGACAGCGGCAGCACCTCAGTGATCCTCTCCTTCCTCCATGCTCAGCCCTTCCTTCCTGTCTTCCTACATCAAGGCCCGTGCAGACATACCTCTGACCTGTATCTAAAAATGCTGTGTGGGCTTCCCCTGGTGGTCCAGTGGGTAAGGATACTGCCTTGCACTGCAAGGGGCACCGGTTCGATCCCTGGCCTGGGAAGATCCCACGTGCCGTGGAGCGGCTGGACCGATGTGTCCAATCACCAAGCTGGAGCTCTGAAGCGCATGCGCCCAGAGCCGGCGCTCTGCAATGACAGAGGCCACCGCGATGGGAGGCCCACAGGAGCCAAAGAACAAAGACGGATGAAAATGGAGAAATGAAGGGCCAATAGAAGTGGCCCGCCCGCTCCCCTCCCTCCCCAACCCGACCCCCGCCCAAAATAAATAAATAAATAAATCTTTAAAAAAGAAAAAATAAAAATGCTGTGTGCCATGCTTAAGCCAAGAGAACAATGTATAATTAAATTCATTACTCAGTGCAGGATTCTAGAGAAATAACAGGGCTGCAGATTTGTGAGCCACAATGGCACAGACCACAGATTTTCAGTTCCATACCTCTCTTGAAATTTCCAAGTGCTTTTCAGCAAAATGCATCGCCTGGTCATGATTTCCTAGAGCTGTGTATGCATTTCCTAAGCTCCAACACGCTCTTCCTTCACCAATTCTACAAAATAATTCAAAGCTAACATGCAGTTATCTGAAAGGTCTGTGTGAAGAATAAAATCTATCCGCTAGTATTAAAGTTATAAATAATGCTTTGGATTTATTTGGTCTTTCTTATAAAGAACGAACTATCATAAAATACTAGAGACATACAGTGGGCCTACTTCAGGTTCTGCATCTGCGATTCAACCAGGACCTGAGAAACTCCCAGATACAGAGGGCCGGCTCTACTACACCTCTTTACACAAGAGATGTCTCTGTGGCTTTTGGTATCAGTGGGAGTCCTGGAATCAAACCCTCACAGATATTAAAGGACAACTGTGTTAGAACTTAGAGTCAAGTTTTAAAATGGAAAACACTTTTTTTTTAACATGAGCTGTGTTATAAATAAAATTTCAAGGATAGGTCTTGTAATTCAACTGTCCCCATTTTCTTTCTGTGACAGCCTTAGTAGGTAATCACTCACTCTGAACACCATGAGGAAGAGAGAACTCACTACCTCTTGAATTAGCCTACTTCATTTTCTTTTCTTTTTGTTCTTAGCATACTTCATTTTGAATAAGTGTATAGATTTCTTCACACTGAAATAAAAATCTGTCCTATTAAAGCAAATATCAGAGACTAAAGTCCTGCACTGGGAAGCCGCCATGAAAAGCTGGAGCTCTGAGCGCATGCGCCCAGAGCGCGCTCTGCAATGACAGAGGCCACCGCGATGGGAGGCCCACAGGAGCCAAAGAACAAAGACGGATGAAAATGGAGAAATGAAGGGCCAATAGAAGTGGCCCGCCCGCTCCCCTCCCTCCCCAACCCGACCCCCGCCCAAAATAAATAAATAAATAAATCTTTAAAAAAGAAAAAATAAAAATGCTGTGTGCCATGCTTAAGCCAAGAGAACAATGTATAATTAAATTCATTACTCAGTGCAGGATTCTAGAGAAATAACAGGGCTGCAGATTTGTGAGCCACAATGGCACAGACCACAGATTTTCAGTTCCATACCTCTCTTGAAATTTCCAAGTGCTTTTCAGCAAAATGCATCGCCTGGTCATGATTTCCTAGAGCTGTGTATGCATTTCCTAAGCTCCAACACGCTCTTCCTTCACCAATTCTACAAAATAATTCAAAGCTAACATGCAGTTATCTGAAAGGTCTGTGTGAAGAATAAAATCTATCCGCTAGTATTAAAGTTATAAATAATGCTTTGGATTTATTTGGTCTTTCTTATAAAGAACGAACTATCATAAAATACTAGAGACATACAGTGGGCCTACTTCAGGTTCTGCATCTGCGATTCAACCAGGACCTGAGAAACTCCCAGATACAGAGGGCCGGCTCTACTACACCTCTTTACACAAGAGATGTCTCTGTGGCTTTTGGTATCAGTGGGAGTCCTGGAATCAAACCCTCACAGATATTAAAGGACAACTGTGTTAGAACTTAGAGTCAAGTTTTAAAATGGAAAACACTTTTTTTTTAACATGAGCTGTGTTATAAATAAAATTTCAAGGATAGGTCTTGTAATTCAACTGTCCCCATTTTCTTTCTGTGACAGCCTTAGTAGGTAATCACTCACTCTGAACACCATGAGGAAGAGAGAACTCACTACCTCTTGAATTAGCCTACTTCATTTTCTTTTCTTTTTGTTCTTAGCATACTTCATTTTGAATAAGTGTATAGATTTCTTCACACTGAAATAAAAATCTGTCCTATTAAAGCAAATATCAGAGACTAAAGTCCTGCACAAATATTGTTTTTTCAGATAGTTAAAAAAAAAGAATTAGCCATGAACAGTTAAAAATCAGAATATTTATATAAAATTCAGGATTTCTACCTTGCCTTAACATGAGAGGAGGCTTTGTATCCTCACTCCTGGCCGGTGACAGTTAGCTGGAGTGAAAGAGCACTGTCCCCTTAACACCAGAACTAACATCTAACTTCAGCACAGTTTCCACACTGACCTGGTCAGGAGGGCCTCGGCAGGCAGCTGAGTTTGTGACCTATTTACCGATCTTGGTTCAAAGTTATACAGAACCAGTCCAGCCCTCTAACACATGCTAGCCCTTCAACAACAGCATGTCGAGAACGTTGCTCAAACAGAGGAGATACTTATAAAGATACCTCAAAAAGAAAACGAAGCAAACCACAAAACTTAAAGGAAAGATTCTAGGGATTCCACACTGTATCTATATTCTATCATAACTATAATAAAAAGGTGTAGAACTTACCTATCATTAAGCTCTTGGGCAATTGCTAAGTGCTTCAGATGATAATCAATGGCCTTTTCATAGTCTTGCAGTAAAGTGTATGTGTTTCCCAGACTGTAGCAAGACTGTGCTTCTATAGCTCTGTCTTTAAGCTGGCGAGCCAAGAGCAGTGTCTTCCTGAAAAAAGAAATTAATTCTTACATACACATCATTTTTATTATTGGCTACCGTAGTCATCAAATAAACTCCCTTTTCCTCCTGCCTTATGTCTATTTTAGAGCCTAATGTCCCACACTTTCTCCACTACTGCTAGATAAAATGAAAAGACATCCTTGAAGCACAAATCCAGACTTTCAGAATAAATATACGAGCCCTATTAATTCCTAAAAGGAGAACCAATGCATGTGCCTCTAAAGATTTTAACATTAAAAAAAAACCAAGCCTTTCCCTGTTGGAGTGCAACAACATAGAGTCAGTTTGTCCACATCTATCATACTGTTGCCTTTATATTTTGTCAAATTTGAAAATACTTCGTTGAAATTGTTTTGTTTAGGCCATACGTCACCAATTCATGAAAAAAATGAAACA
Organism: Tragulus kanchil; assembly: GCA_022376925.1. Taxonomy (NCBI): domain Eukaryota; kingdom Metazoa; phylum Chordata; class Mammalia; order Artiodactyla; family Tragulidae; genus Tragulus; species Tragulus kanchil. Next base: position 140,612,954 of record JAIOJX010000024.1, read on the forward strand.
TTTAAATGTTAACCAAACTCTGCCTGGAGCAATCCCTGATGAGAAGCCAGGGCCGTGGTTAAGAGTGTGGGCCCCAGAGCCAGGCTGCCGGGTTCACGTCCACCTGTGGGCATCGGCAGCTCTGTGACGGGGCGTCACTCACACTCTCGCCGCACTAGTTTCCTCATGTGTAAGAACGGGTTTTGTCAGGATTCAGTGAATTAGTATCTACAGTGTGCTTCGCGCAGCATCCTGGCAGATTCCAGCAAATGTCAGCGTGCTTTATCGTTGTCACCAGTGCTTCCATCTGCAGATGCTTCTAGATGCAGTCATTTAAATGGCTTTCCCTAAAATTTCTGCCAAACAGTATAAATACTTTATATCATTTATAACTCTATGAAAGACAACTAGCCCATATATAACTATATGATAATGTGATCTTCTGTTTTAAGCAAACAAACCTGAAACTATATATATTTAATGACGATGCTTTCAAATGTGTCACCCTGCGAGGCTACACACTGATTCTAACGTTGCCTGTCCTCGCAGACATTTTTAGGAGACTTTGGAACGGCCTTTGGACCTTGTGCCACAACCCCTTTCTCTGTATACTGTTATCCTTTGAGAAAAGAGGTAATTTGAAAATGGTTGAATGTCTTTCTGTAACCAAGCTCAATTACTAAAGTAGGTTTAGCAACTACTGCTGTCTATACTTTCTATTATAGATCTATAATGTTAGGATAGTTTTCCTGTGTGGCTCTGAAAACAATTCCGAAGAAGAGTTCCAAAAAATGTTTTTAACCAATATTTTTGGAATATGTATGAAGTTCTGAGTCCTCCCTGTTAGAGGGTGTGGGGGGAGGGAGTAAGTGTCATCACTTTCTTACTCAGGCTTCTTTGGTCAAACAGCCAGCATCCACTCCGTTACAGAACTTTTCACTATTTAATACAAGTGCATCATTCAGTAAGGCGTTTCTATGTCTCTTGGATTTAAAATACAAGAAACTTTTATATTTAAAATCAAAATATATACTCCTTGTATAGTGATGCATTTTATTTGGAAGGATATTTCACATCTAACTAGTCAACCAACAAATACTAACCATTAGTTGAAGTTTAAAGGAGAATGGGCTGACATTCTAGTTTTTAACGGGGACCTAAAGCAATTTTACCTTTTTTTTAGATGATGAAACTTCCATCTCTCTCACATTAGATTTTTTAACAATAAAATAGATATCAATCACTGTGTCTTTGGTTCAGTCAAACTGGTTTCTGCCTAAAGTCTGTATGGGCCTTCAATTCCCTAGAGAACACTCCAAGCAATCTAGAAAGTAAAGATCAGGCAAAATGAAACAGTCTAAACTCTGCTATCATGTATGTTTCATGCCTACCAACAGATTAAAAAGACCCTGCCTCAGAAGAAGTGGGGAGTGCTCGGTCCTCAAGTAGGTGAACCCCCGGGGCCTCAGCCTACAACGAGGACCAAAGACGTGCAGAGGGTGGGAGGAGAGCTGCCCGGTAAGATGGCAGCATGCAGGGAAGTCAGCAAGCGCTAGGGGAAACTAGGGCATCTGTCTGTACCAGGCGTTCCTATGGCCTGTCTGCAGACCGGGCGGGGGGACGCAAATATGTGCACCATACATGCTGAACAGGCAAAGGAGACTTCAAATGTTTAGAATCTTGTTGAAAACAATTAGTTTTAACGATAAAAAGTAATAAAAATACAAAGGGGCTATGCTGCTGCTATGAAACTCTCAAGTAAAATAGGCATTGAGGGCTTCCCTGGTGGTCCAGTGGGTGGAGAGTCGATCCCTGGCCTGGGAAGATCCTACGTGCCGCGGAATGGCTGGGCCGGTGTGTCTGAATATGAAGCTGGAGCTCTGGAGCACATGCACCCAGAGCTGGTGCTCTGCAGCAAGAGAGGCCACTGAGATGGGAGGCCCACGCAAGCCAAAGAATAAAGATGGATGAAAATAAATGGATAAAGAATCAATAAAAGAGGCCAAACTTTAAAAAAAGAAAAAAAAAAAAAAAGGTACTGAGCGCTGTGTACCAGGTCCTGTGATGAATAAGTACTTAGTATATTCTTTCACTCACTCCTCCTAACTATCCCCAAAGTACAGATTACAGATGAGAAGACTGAGACTTAGAAAGCCAAAGGTCCTGCTGCTTCAATGCAGCAAAAAAGTTTTAAACCCAAAGCCTAAGATTTATCAGATTGCACAACTCAGCATTGTACATTTATCTACAGAAATGTTAGACTAACTTGTAGTATTCGGAGGCAGTTTCAAATTCACCAAGAAATATATATGCATTTCCAAGGTTGCTGTATGCTCTTCTTTCAGCGGCTTTGTCTCCAAATTCTTTTGCAATAAGGAGACGCTGAAACAGAAAGTTTTAATTAGATATAACTATAATAAAACTAAAGAAAATCTAATCACTGTTCAAAACACTGATGAAGAAAACGATCTGGCTCCGAAGCCTCGCTGTACCTGCTCGTGAGCTATCACCGCATCCCGGAAGTTGCCAAGGAGATAATGGGTGTTTCCAAGGTTTCCAAAGGCACGACCCTGTGCTGCTCGGTCACCCAAAGCAGTCACCAGAGATAGGTTTTCCCTAAGTTATAAAAAAAGTTACAAAAGAAAAAAAGTTTGAGAAAAACACTCAATGATTTTTATTTACAAATCTAATTCTTTATTGGAAAAAAATGTAAGTAACCTTACAGCCATAATGTGCCACATGTTAAAGATAGTATCCGTGTTGGGAGAGTGATTATAGGAAATAACTGGGTACACTTTACTCTGCCTTTCGGTAGGTTTCTTCTCAGAGTGCTAGGACAGAGTAATCTTAGAACCAGCTAAGAAGTTCTAAGAACGTCTATTGATAAGACTCCGAATAACTTAGACTCCCTGATATTTCTTATTTGTGCCACTACGTGGCACTGGTCTGCAGTCTATTATGAAAGCTTTCCTGGGAACCGGGGATTACTGTTAATACTAATACAGCACTGTAACATTTTAGGGATAATGTGATGGTTTATTTTACTTACTAGTGTATGACTTTAAAATGCCTGCCCTACTTAAAAACTTAACTACTGGCTTAGGTCAGGGCTACTCACTCATAATAATCCACGGCTGCCTGCAGAGCATTGCTTACTTCTTCTGGAAACTCTCCTGCATCCTGAGGACCAGGGCAGCCGAAACTTTTCCCTTTGGCATGATACACGTTTCCAAGATTGTACAGTGCTCTTGCCTCTCCCACCTAGATGAAGACGTCAGCCGTTCACATTTTGAAATCAGAGGCCAGTATTACAATGCTTATCACATATGTTTATTCATAGCATCCTTGATATTATCGTCAAGAGAAAGAAATGTTTACATCAGCCATCCATATGGAGCCACAAAACGACCACATGTGAAAGGAGGACCTCCCACTACTTCCTTTTTCTCATCTATTAATTTTTTTTAATGTTTCTCTTTTTCTCTAATTTTTTTATGCTTTCTTTTTGATGTTAGTTTTTAGACAAGCTACAGAACAATTAAACAGGATTAAAACACAAAGCAATTTCAGTGAAAACATGTGGACTACCATCTACTGTTTCCTAATTACCTTGTCATTAAGCTCTCTGGAAATATCTAGGTGTCGCTGACAACAAACTACAGCTTCATCAAAATTCCCAAGAACTTTTAAAGTATTTCCCAGATTACCACTAGCTTTAGCTTCCCCCAACTGGTCTCCAATAGTCCTGGGGTTTAAAAAAAAGAAAGAAAAGAAAATGGTGTGTTAAAATATAAAGCAGCCAGAATATACTTTTCTCTAGAGAAGAGGTGATGTGATTAAGGTAAGAAAGACCCATTAGCCTCAAAACCTACTTTAAACAAAACTTTTAAACTTCCATTTCTGTCTTTAAATGTAATTAATTTTCACTCATTTAATTAAACACTAGTATCATTTCACTACTATTCATTTACTTAATTAACTGCATTCAGCCTAAAGATTAGTTTTAAAATGCAATGCTAATGAATTCAAACTCAATAAATGCAGTTAAGTTTTTTTAACTGAATGAAAATGTTTTTTAAAGTGACAGTTAATTGAGGGAGAAGGAGTATGAAAAAACTTAAATTAATTACCTTGCAAGAGTTAAATCATGATGATGGTATTCTAATGCTTTGGCATAATCATGCAAATAGAAATAAGCATTGCCCAGCTGGCTGTAAATGGCGCTAAGGGTTTTTAAGTCTTCAGTTCCAACTTGAACTGCAGCTTCGAAGAATGACACACCAGCACGGCAGTCTCCTGATTTACACAGGCGCTCTCCTTCCAAGGCCAGTTCTAGGCAAGAAGCTTCCATTCTATAAAATTATACAGGACAGACATTGACAACATTACAGGACAAGTGCATCACAGTGTTTTTAGCTTCCAGCAATGTATTAGTAAATCCCCACTTCCCGGAGATGTGGATCTTCAGGTGGCCAGGGAACTCTGACTTGGCCCTACAAAGGGCCTCAGTCACACGCTCCTTGTTCTGTAGCTGGTGCAGATGGACATCATCACTTGGACAACCTGGACCGTGACCGCTGTGCCCCGGGGCTTTCCGAAAGCACCACGCATACCTGTCTGGAGCCTAGCCCGGGGACAGCATGCCAGTTACGAGTGTCCACTGGAAAGGGGTGTCTCCAAGGCCCCTCAGGACAGCCTGCCTGCACACCAGGCCCCCAGGGGAAAAGGACACAAGAGATCCTTTTTATAATATAGGTACATATCTCTATATGCAGCTGATGAAATAAAATTCACATGGCGAGAGGAGGAAGGTTTAAACATAACATTTTTCTTTTCCTCATGTTAGAAAATAATGATTTAAAGATTTGCAGAAATGCTAATTCTCAAAGTCTGTTGCTGAATTTTAGAAATCAGAAAATTTTAGCTTTACTATAAATATATCTAGGGTTTCCCAGGTGGCACAGTGGTCAAGAATCTGCCTGCGAAAGAAGGAGACACAGGTAGGATCCCCATGAGGAGGAAATGGCAACCCGTTTCCTGGAAACTCCTAGGGACAGAGGAGCCTGGCAGGCTACAGTCCATGTGGTTGCAGAGAATCGGACAGGACTGAGCACTTAGATGAATATATCTATGAGAAAACACACTAATACTTCCAATTCTAATCCTAAATTTTAGTAAGTGCCCTTCACCAAAGTTGCCATTGTGTTTCTTCAATATTTCCATGATTTCTGCCATGTCTATGTACCACATAATCATTCATTAAAATGCGTTTCTGTATTTGGCAAACTCCTTTAAATGGGTACATGCTATTAAAAAACAAAATCTAGCTTCATCCAAAGCAGAATCCATGAAACTGTGAGTCTGGCATGACACTTATCTAATGCACATCGAAACAAACATTCAACTATTAAAATTAAAAACCAAGTAAAATTACCTTATGTACTACCAGTGGTACACCATCATCCTTTGGAAGACTCTGATTTAGCTCATCAAGCAAGACTTCCAGCAATGTATTAGTAAATCCCACTTCCGGAGATGTGGATCTTCAGGTGGCCAGGAACTCTGACTTGGCCTACAAAGGGCCTCAGTCACACGCTCCTTGTTCTGTAGCTGGTGCAGATGGACATCATCACTTGGACAACCTGGACCGTGACCGCTGTGCCCCGGGGCTTTCCGAAAGCACCACGCATACCTGTCTGGAGCCTAGCCCGGGGACAGCATGCCAGTTACGAGTGTCCACTGGAAAGGGGTGTCTCCAAGGCCCCTCAGGACAGCCTGCCTGCACACCAGGCCCCCAGGGGAAAAGGACACAAGAGATCCTTTTTATAATATAGGTACATATCTCTATATGCAGCTGATGAAATAAAATTCACATGGCGAGAGGAGGAAGGTTTAAACATAACATTTTTCTTTTCCTCATGTTAGAAAATAATGATTTAAAGATTTGCAGAAATGCTAATTCTCAAAGTCTGTTGCTGAATTTTAGAAATCAGAAAATTTTAGCTTTACTATAAATATATCTAGGGTTTCCCAGGTGGCACAGTGGTCAAGAATCTGCCTGCGAAAGAAGGAGACACAGGTAGGATCCCCATGAGGAGGAAATGGCAACCCGTTCCTGGAAACTCCTAGGGACAGAGGAGCCTGGCAGGCTACAGTCCATGTGGTTGCAGAGAATCGGACAGGACTGAGCACTTAGATGAATATATCTATGAGAAAACACACTAATACTTCCAATTCTAATCCTAAATTTTAGTAAGTGCCCTTCACCAAAGTTGCCATTGTGTTTCTTCAATATTTCCATGATTTCTGCCATGTCTATGTACCACATAATCATTCATTAAAATGCGTTTCTGTATTTGGCAAACTCCTTTAAATGGGTACATGCTATTAAAAAACAAAATCTAGCTTCATCCAAAGCAGAATCCATGAAACTGTGAGTCTGGCATGACACTTATCTAATGCACATCGAAACAAACATTCAACTATTAAAATTAAAAACCAAGTAAAATTACCTTATGTACTACCAGTGGTACACCATCATCCTTTGGAAGACTCTGATTTAGCTCATCAAGCACTTTAATTCTTGGAACAGCACTAGATCACCCCTTCCTGCAGCTGGCTTTGAGCACCTCTACTAGAGGGCTGGTTCTTGATCCTGGCTGCACGTCAGCAGAGCTCACATGGAGTGGCTTTTAAAGCTCCACTCTGGGCCCCACTCCCTGGGCATGAGGTATGTCCTCAGAACTGTTTAAGAGTCCCCAGGTAATTCTCATGTACAAGCCAGGGGTGAGAATCGCTCCTTTAACAGGAAATGTGAATCAAACCACCACTCAACCTCAACTCCTTCAAATATGATTACACTTTGTATTTTTGTAGCAGGTCAATTAATATATTTCTTCAGGTGCCATCTTTTAGCTTTTCAACCTCAAGGCTCCTTAGAATCATAAACTAAAATGGGATTGTAAAAGTGAAAAATTAATCAGATGAAGCTAAATGAAAAATCTAGACCAAGATTAACAGAGCCAATTACAAAGGTTCAATGCAGACTTCTGGCCCAGAATAAGTAGATGAAGTAGTCATCTCTGAGAGGCAAGTTTTATATTCTTTTTTTTTCCCCCACCATGCTTCTTTTTATTTGTATATTTATTTTCACCCATCTTTTATTCTTTGGCATGTGTGGGCCTCCCATTGCAGTGGCCTCTCTCGCTGCAGAGCACTGGCTCCGGGCACATGTGCTCCAGAGCACTGGCTCCAACTGGACACACTGGTCCAGCCACTCCGCCAGCACATGGGATCTTCCCCCGCCAGGGATGAAACCGGTGCCCCTTGCACTGCAAGGCGGACTCTCCTCCCACTGAACCACCAGGGAAGCCTGAGAGGCAAGTTTTATATCAAGGTATCTTTTCAAAATAATTTAGCCAAAGGTTACTGCTTGTTCACAGACTAGTGACTTCACCCTCACTTTATGAATCAAGGTAAAATAATGTGAATTAACTTTTTAATATTTTGCTTCAACATTAGAGTGTGGTGGGGTGGGGAGAGCTAAACCACATAAAAGAAAAACAGTTTACTGAAATCCTTAAATTAATACATTATGTTTTGTTAATAAAGCCCATTTTATCTACCAGTGGTACACCATCATCCTTTGGAAGACTCTGATTTAGCTCATCAAGCACTTTAATTCTTGGAACAGCACTAGATCACCCCTTCCTGCAGCTGGCTTTGAGCACCTCTACTAGAGGGCTGGTTCTTGATCCTGGCTGCACGTCAGCAGAGCTCACATGGAGTGGCTTTTAAAGCTCCACTCTGGGCCCCACTCCCTGGGCATGAGGTATGTCCTCAGAACTGTTTAAGAGTCCCCAGGTAATTCTCATGTACAAGCCAGGGGTGAGAATCGCTCCTTTAACAGGAAATGTGAATCAAACCACCACTCAACCTCAACTCCTTCAAATATGATTACACTTTGTATTTTTGTAGCAGGTCAATTAATATATTTCTTCAGGTGCCATCTTTTAGCTTTTCAACCTCAAGGCTCCTTAGAATCATAAACTAAAATGGGATTGTAAAAGTGAAAAATTAATCAGATGAAGCTAAATGAAAAATCTAGACCAAGATTAACAGAGCCAATTACAAAGGTTCAATGCAGACTTCTGGCCCAGAATAAGTAGATGAAGTAGTCATCTCTGAGAGGCAAGTTTTATATTCTTTTTTTTTCCCCCACCATGCTTCTTTTTATTTGTATATTTATTTTCACCCATCTTTTATTCTTTGGCATGTGTGGGCCTCCCATTGCAGTGGCCTCTCTCGCTGCAGAGCACTGGCTCCGGGCACATGTGCTCCAGAGCACTGGCTCCAACTGGACACACTGGTCCAGCCACTCCGCCAGCACATGGGATCTTCCCCCGCCAGGGATGAAACCGGTTCCCCTTGCACTGCAAGGCGGACTCTCCTCCCACTGAACCACCAGGGAAGCCTGAGAGGCAAGTTTTATATCAAGGTATCTTTTCAAAATAATTTAGCCAAAGGTTACTGCTTGTTCACAGACTAGTGACTTCACCCTCACTTTATGAATCAAGGTAAAATAATGTGAATTAACTTTTTAATATTTTGCTTCAACATTAGAGTGTGGTGGGGTGGGGAGAGCTAAACCACATAAAAGAAAAACAGTTTACTGAAATCCTTAAATTAATACATTATGTTTTGTTAATAAAGCCCATTTTATCTTCCACAAGTGAAAGCCTCCCTTTATTTCTGAAGATGAAAGACTTCATAAATGAAAAGATTATTTTCGTTTAAGGTTTTTTTAAAAAAAATATTTATTTATTTACTTATTTTGGGGGGCGGATAGGGTGAGGAGGGAGGGGGGCAGGCGAGCCACCTTTCATTTCTCTATTTTCATCCATCTTTGTTCCTTAGCTCCTGTGGGCCTCCCATCGCGGTGGCCTCTGTCGTCGCAGAGCACCGGCTCTGGGCGCATGCGCTCCAGAGCTCCGGCTCGGTAATTGGACACATGGGTCCAGCCGCTCCGCGGCACGTGGGATCTTCCCAGGCCAGGGATTGAACTGGTGTCCCTTGCACTGCAAGGCGGTGTCCTTACCCACCGGACCACCAGGGAAGCCCTCGTTTAAGGTTTTATGAGGTTACTGGTATATAGCATGTGTGAAGGGAGATGAGTCAGCAAAAGATTAATTTGTAAAAATGTGGTTTTATCAAAGGGTTCTTTTTGCCAGATGAGGTACCCGAACCAGTTGTCTTTATGTATCTAAATACTGATGCCACTGAACTTCTAAGAATTATCATGGAGAAAAATTTGAAAAAGACATTTTTATACATAGAATAACATTACTATTTCTATTAACAAATTTTAAGCATGGAAATGATGGGAAAAAATTATGGAAAAAAATTACATACTGAGCAATTTCACTAGTAGAAATTTACCTTAAAGCTACATCAACACAAATTTAAAAGGATGGTCCCAGAAACAAAAAAACTACAAACAGTTTAAATGTCCATCCACAGAGTACTGGTTTAAGAAGATTTCATGCCACCATATGATGGAACACTAATGTTGGCACATGATTTCGCCAAGGGGAAGGTGGAGAAACTGTCACACAGAACCACAGGTTCAGGATGATTAGGTTGCTGTCCAGGAAACTAGAGACAAGGCTATTGATGAAACCAAAAAATTTTTTAAGGTAAAATAATGTGAATTAACTTTTTAATATTTTGCTTCAACATTAGAGTGTGGTGGGGTGGGGAGAGCTAAACCACATAAAAGAAAAACAGTTTACTGAAATCCTTAAATTAATACATTATGTTTTGTTAATAAAGCCCATTTTATCTTCCACAAGTGAAAGCCTCCCTTTATTTCTGAAGATGAAAGACTTCATAAATGAAAAGATTATTTTCGTTTAAGGTTTTTTTAAAAAAAATATTTATTTATTTACTTATTTTGGGGGGCGGATAGGGTGAGGAGGGAGGGGGGCAGGCGAGCCACCTTTCATTTCTCTATTTTCATCCATCTTTGTTCCTTAGCTCCTGTGGGCCTCCCATCGCGGTGGCCTCTGTCGCTGCAGAGCACCGGCTCTGGGCGCATGCGCTCCAGAGCTCCGGCTCGGTAATTGGACACATGGGTCCAGCCGCTCCGCGGCACGTGGGATCTTCCCAGGCCAGGGATTGAACTGGTGTCCCTTGCACTGCAAGGCGGTGTCCTTACCCACCGGACCACCAGGGAAGCCCTCGTTTAAGGTTTTATGAGGTTACTGGTATATAGCATGTGTGAAGGGAGATGAGTCAGCAAAAGATTAATTTGTAAAAATGTGGTTTTATCAAAGGGTTCTTTTTGCCAGATGAGGTACCCGAACCAGTTGTCTTTATGTATCTAAATACTGATGCCACTGAACTTCTAAGAATTATCATGGAGAAAATTTGAAAAAGACATTTTTATACATAGAATAACATTACTATTTCTATTAACAAATTTTAAGCATGGAAATGATGGGAAAAAATTATGGAAAAAAATTACATACTGAGCAATTTCACTAGTAGAAATTTACCTTAAAGCTACATCAACACAAATTTAAAAGGATGGTCCCAGAAACAAAAAAACTACAAACAGTTTAAATGTCCATCCACAGAGTACTGGTTTAAGAAGATTTCATGCCACCATATGATGGAACACTAATGTTGGCACATGATTTCGCCAAGGGGAAGGTGGAGAAACTGTCACACAGAACCACAGGTTCAGGATGATTAGGTTGCTGTCCAGGAAACTAGAGACAAGGCTATTGATGAAACCAAAAAAAAATTTTTTTAAGATAGGACAAAAAAATTAACAAAATTTTCTCTGTCATTTGAGCCACTACCTTTGTGCCTTGTGTATCTGCATAATACATTCACTGGATCCCCTTAGAAGACACAGGAATGCCTCTTTACCCCTCTGCCCCCCGAAAGGCAACACTCCTAGAGTGAGCGGGTTACTCCTTAAGAGACAACATTCCTTCCCCATTCCTGTAAGGGCTCACAATAATTCTACTGACCATGTGGGACTACGTAAAATGGCCACATGCTATTTGACGTAAAACTGTCTCAAAAACTTGTACTACTGTGCTTTGACTTTTCAGAGGCAGAACAGTCCTTAACGCTTTCTGAAAGACTGTCTCCAGGGTTATAATCTTTCGGTTGGCACAAATAAAAATTTCCCTTTCTAAGACTGACTAGTGATTAATTATCTTGTCAGCACTATTCATATGTAGGACATGTAAAAACTGGAAGTTAATACCAATATATCCATGTAACACAGAGAAGCATCTTCTTCAGATAAATACATTCACCACAAATATTTGGTATCCTGAACTTAAACTTATACAACATTATAATGGAATCATCAATCCAAATATTGTTGCATCAAACAAAACTTAGTTATAAGGCTGAATGGTATCCTAAGAGCTACAGATTTTTAAAAGGTATTTTACACAATGTCCATTGGGAACAGTGATGGCCACCTGGAACCCTGCTGGCTACACCGCCATCCTCACAGTACACCAAGTGAGACTTCCCTAGAGGACAGCCTACCTTAGGAAAGTCATTTCGGTAACAAAGGCTCATGATAAAGTTCAAATTGTCCAATTTCTGAGTTTGACAAATGGTATAGCTCTGATATATTTTATTGGAAAAGAAGTCAATATTCTGGCAAAATCCCCACCACCTTAAATATAGCTAGCTGCAAAATAGCCAAGGCAGGTTGGTTTATAAATATTTCAGAAGATCATTAAATAGTAACAGAGAAAGTAATTTCATATCCTCTCTGTCTCCACGAGAGAATAGAATTACTTCCTCTGTTTACCATTGGGTTGAAAACAAAGAACATACGAGGAGCAGAAGACAATTCAGGAAAATATCTGTCCATTAAAATACACCCACAGACAAATGTTTTCTTTTCACTCTTCCTGAAGGCCTACTGAGTTTAAAAATTCCTAGCCTGGAATGGATCCCTTAGAAGACACAGGAATGCCTCTTTACCCCTCTGCCCCCCGAAAGGCAACACTCCTAGAGTGAGCGGGTTACTCCTTAAGAGACAACATTCCTTCCCCATTCCTGTAAGGGCTCACAATAATTCTACTGACCATGTGGGACTACGTAAAATGGCCACATGCTATTTGACGTAAAACTGTCTCAAAAACTTGTACTACTGTGCTTTGACTTTTCAGAGGCAGAACAGTCCTTAACGCTTTCTGAAAGACTGTCTCCAGGGTTATAATCTTTCGGTTGGCACAAATAAAAATTTCCCTTTCTAAGACTGACTAGTGATTAATTATCTTGTCAGCACTATTCATATGTAGGACATGTAAAAACTGGAAGTTAATACCAATATATCCATGTAACACAGAGAAGCATCTTCTTCAGATAAATACATTCACCACAAATATTTGGTATCCTGAACTTAAACTTATACAACATTATAATGGAATCATCAATCCAAATATTGTTGCATCAAACAAAACTTAGTTATAAGGCTGAATGGTATCCTAAGAGCTACAGATTTTTAAAAGGTATTTTACACAATGTCCATTGGGAACAGTGATGGCCACCTGGAACCCTGCTGGCTACACCGCCATCCTCACAGTACACCAAGTGAGACTTCCCTAGAGGACAGCCTACCTTAGGAAAGTCATTTCGGTAACAAAGGCTCATGATAAAGTTCAAATTGTCCAATTTCTGAGTTTGACAAATGGTATAGCTCTGATATATTTTATTGGAAAAGAAGTCAATATTCTGGCAAAATCCCCACCACCTTAAATATAGCTAGCTGCAAAATAGCCAAGGCAGGTTGGTTTATAAATATTTCAGAAGATCATTAAATAGTAACAGAGAAAGTAATTTCATATCCTCTCTGTCTCCACGAGAGAATAGAATTACTTCCTCTGTTTACCATTGGGTTGAAAACAAAGAACATACGAGGAGCAGAAGACAATTCAGGAAAATATCTGTCCATTAAAATACACCCACAGACAAATGTTTTCTTTTCACTCTTCCTGAAGGCCTACTGAGTTATATCATCAAGAAAGTATTCTTCTAATAACTATAAAGACAGCCCTACTATCTTTGACTGAAATGTCTTCATTTTTGCCAGACTGAACATTATATAGCTCTGACTCCTCCTCTTCCGCACAATCTCATGTCATTTCAATTTATTTTAATTTTTATATTTTATTATTTTGTACTTCTACAACTCGAATTTTTTCTCTGCCTCCTTATTGTTGGTTCTTGTGCTTACAGTGTATCAATGAAAGCAAAAGGGGATTAAAATCTTATGCTATAACATTACAAAAAAATTTAATAACCAATTTTGTCCAAATCTGACTCTCCCTTCAAAGCCTGACATCCTAATTAAGAATAAATGATGAGGGGGACTTCTCTGGTGCTCCAGTGGTTAAGAATCTGCCTTTGAATGCAGGGGATGTGGGTTCGATCCCTGGTCAGGATCCTACATACCACAAAGTGACTAAGTTTGCATGCCTCAACTAAGACTTGATGCATCCAAATAAATAAATAAATAAATAAATAAATAAATATATTAAAAAAAAATGAAAAGGATGATGGGATTCAGGACCTAAGATCAAAGCAAGCATGCCCTGCACCTTCTCCACTGGCCTGTCTCCAGCAGCTGTCAACTGCTCACGGCAGCTCTTAGCCCCCCCTTCCATGGGTTCTAATTGGGCATGTATCTTTGTTACCAGTCCTAACCCCCATAAACATTTTCATCTGTCCAATCTACCATATAAATCTAGTTATTCTAGTCTACTTCGTCATAGGGAATGTGCAAAACTATCCTGACTTAAATTCTGATTGGTAACTTGATTTTAAAAGTGATTCTATTATTCTCAAAATGATGCACTGAGATGGGTATTATTATAGAAGGGAAAAATGACGCTAAGGGACCTGCTTAAGGTCATACAATGGCAAAGCTGGGACGTGAAATCCTGTCTTTGTCTCCAGTGTTCTTTCCACCAGTCCCCATTACCTCAAACTATTCTTCAGAAAGAATATTATTAACAACCATATTTATCAGGAAAAATTGAAGAATTTAACACCAAACTGTGTTCCTTTATAACTTATGTATAATAGCCTAAGTTTTATATTAAAGTACTGATTATACTTTACAAAGTATTTTTCTTCATATTAACAAGCATAAACAAGGGCATTTCTCAAAGAAACACAAAACTAGGGAAACCAGTATGATGAATTGGATATATCCACCATTCTACATCAACAATTACCAACATATATTATCAATATACATTTCATCTTTGCTTCCACCCTCACGCTTCAACTTCAGACTCTTTTTTTTTTTTTTTCTTTTGGCCTCTTCTATTGGTCCTTCATTTATTTATTTTCATCCATCCTAGTTCTTTGGCCTATGTGGGCTGCACATCACGGTGGCCTCTCTCGCTGCAGACCACCAGGGAAGCCCAACTTCAGATTCTTTTGAAGTAGAAAGTACATGATTTCATTTGTAAATACTTCAATATGTATCTCTAAAAGACAGCGAGTCATTTTCAAAACATACAATCACAGTACAAGGGCTTCTCTAGTGGGCCAGTGGGTAAAGAGTCCGCCTTGCAGTGCATGGGGCACCGGTTCAATCCCTGGCCTAAGAAAATCCCATGTGCTGTGAAGTCGCTGGACTGGTGTGTCCAATTACAAGCCAGCACTCTGGAGTGCATGCGCCCAGAGCTGATGCTCTGCAATGAGAGAGGCCGCTAAGATGGGAGGGCCACATAGGCCAAAGAATAAAGATGGATGAAAACAAATAAATTTTTTAAAAAACAATAAAAGAGGTCAAAATTTAAAAAAAAATACAATCACAGTATGATCATCATTCCTAAAAAATTTAACAAGTTACTTAAAATCCATTGCACATTTTAAGTTGAGAAACAAATCCCATTTTACTGTCTCTATTTCTCTCTACCTTCAGAAATAAGTTGCAAAATATTTGATAAAGCATTCTTATATCTCTTAGGAGGTTCCTTAGTGTCTGAAGAATTACTCAACATCAAAATTACAAACTCATTGCACCACAGAAATTCCTCCAGGGATAGATGAGGACCTCGATGAAAGAACCAGATGGATAAACCATTACACACTAAGTGTTTTCCAGAATAGAAAAATAAGCTACACTGGGACTCGACTCCTAAAAAAAGAGATACCAACTGTTACCTGCAGTTACACTGTCATCCTGTCCGCATTCAGGATGCTGATCATATAGCAATGATGAAACTGCTAGGTGTAGTCTGACCAAAAATAACAAGGGCATTTCTCAAAGAAACACAAAACTAGGGAAACCAGTATGATGAATTGGATATATCCACCATTCTACATCAACAATTACCAACATATATTATCAATATACATTTCATCTTTGCTTCCACCCTCACGCTTCAACTTCAGACTCTTTTTTTTTTTTTTTCTTTTGGCCTCTTCTATTGGTCCTTCATTTATTTATTTTCATCCATCCTAGTTCTTTGGCCTATGTGGGCTGCACATCACGGTGGCCTCTCTCGCTGCAGACCACCAGGGAAGCCCAACTTCAGATTCTTTTGAAGTAGAAAGTACATGATTTCATTTGTAAATACTTCAATATGTATCTCTAAAAGACAGCGAGTCATTTTCAAAACATACAATCACAGTACAAGGGCTTCTCTAGTGGGCCAGTGGGTAAAGAGTCCGCCTTGCAGTGCATGGGGCACCGGTTCAATCCCTGGCCTAAGAAAATCCCATGTGCTGTGAAGTCGCTGGACTGGTGTGTCCAATTACAAGCCAGCACTCTGGAGTGCATGCGCCCAGAGCTGATGCTCTGCAATGAGAGAGGCCGCTAAGATGGGAGGGCCACATAGGCCAAAGAATAAAGATGGATGAAAACAAATAAATTTTTTAAAAAACAATAAAAGAGGTCAAAATTTAAAAAAAAATACAATCACAGTATGATCATCATTCCTAAAAAATTTAACAAGTTACTTAAAATCCATTGCACATTTTAAGTTGAGAAACAAATCCCATTTTACTGTCTCTATTTCTCTCTACCTTCAGAAATAAGTTGCAAAATATTTGATAAAGCATTCTTATATCTCTTAGGAGGTTCCTTAGTGTCTGAAGAATTACTCAACATCAAAATTACAAACTCATTGCACCACAGAAATTCCTCCAGGGATAGATGAGGACCTCGATGAAAGAACCAGATGGATAAACCATTACACACTAAGTGTTTTCCAGAATAGAAAAATAAGCTACACTGGGACTCGACTCCTAAAAAAAGAGATACCAACTGTTACCTGCAGTTACACTGTCATCCTGTCCGCATTCAGGATGCTGATCATATAGCAATGATGAAACCAGATTCTGCTAGGTGTAGTCTGACTAAAGATAATTAAAAGTTTTACATTTTTTTTTACATGTGAAGTCCTGTATCAATATATAATCATGTCTGAACTATGCTATATCATGGGAAAAGGATGCATCTAAGATCTTCCTGTAGGCAGAGCTACCATCCACTCCTCCTCATCTATTGTCGTTAGAGTATTAAGAACCTGGAAACGTACACATTACCATATATAAAACAGAGAGCTGATGGGAATTTGCTGTATGACTCAGGGAACTCAAATCGGGGCTCTGTAACAACCGAGAGGAGTGGGATAGGGTGGGAGGGGGGTTCAAGAGGGAGGGGACACAGATATACCTATGGCTGATTCATGCTGATGTATGGCAGAAACCAACACTATCTTGCAAAGCAATTATCCTTCAGTTAAAGAAAAAATGTTTTTTAAAAAAAGAAGTAAATGTTTTGCAAGACAGATAAACATCTTACTCCCTGTCTTGCTAAATGTTTTCAAGAGTGAACCATCAGGGCTTCCCCTGGTGGTCCAGTGGGTAAGGACACCACCTTGCAGTGCAAGGGGCGCCGGTTCGAGCCCTGGCCTGGGAAGATCCCACGTGCCGCGGAGCGGCTGGACTGATATGTCCAATTACCGAGCCGGAGCTCTGGAGCGCATGCGCCCAGAGCCGGCGCTCTGGAACGACAGACGCCACTGCGATGAGAGGCCTACACCATCAGGTTCACAGGATGATTATGTCCAATCAAGTTCAAAGGACAATCCCTCACGTGTGGAGCCAGACAACAGACTAGGCATCATGGCGGCGCTAAGGGAGCCAGTGGTTAAAGAAGGCAGTGGGGCAAGGCAGGAGGAGACAAACACAAACAGGCTCACTGGATTTTAATACAGCTGGTGCTAAGAAAGAGATACACACAGGATATATGAGCAGAGAGGCCACTTAATACATGGGAATTCCGAAATGGTTTCCAGGAGAATATATCTGAGCTGAATCGTAGATATTGAGTAGAACTAGCTAAACCAAGAAAGTGGGAAGGGCATTCAAGTCATAGGGTGTAGCATGAGCAAGAGAACTGAGTCACGTCCAGGAACCAGAGCTCAAAGTGCAACGTGAGGACTGGCAGGAAGTAAGGATGAAGGCCAGGGAGAGGCCAGGTAATGGAAGCTCCTGTGTACTGTATTAAGCTTGGCTCTGCCCTGCAGCTGATCAAAGAGATTAGGAGCCACCAAAGAGATTAGACAAGGACTTCCCTGGTGGTGCAGTGGTTAACAGTTCGCCTTCCAATGCAGGGGATGCAGGTTTGATCCCTGGTCAGAGAACTAAGATCCCACATACCACCAGGTGACTAAGCTTGCATGCCTCAACTAAGACCCCAATGCAGCCAAATAAATAAGTAAATATTTAACAAAAAAAAGAAAAGAGATTAGGCAGAGGTTGCATAGCTAACTCTGTCTTCAGACTGAGCCCTCTAGAGACAAATCTAAAAGACAGATTCCAAGAGGAGAGGATGGAGAAGAGAGGGAGTCGGGTAGGAAGACAACAGGGGCCTAAACTGTCACAGAGAGAATCCAGATGGACAGAGAAATCCAAGCAGCATTTAGGAGGTGAACTGGCAAGACTTCACACTAGACACTGAGGTTTCTGGAACTATGCCCCAGAGGGGACAGCAAGAGCATTTCTACTAACAGCTTATTTTAACTATATAGAGTGTCTCCCATTTTCTTTTACTTGAGACTTTAAATTTTTTAACAGAAATGCCCTCAGCTTACCGATAGCCTTTCTTGGCCACCATGCCCTAACATGAACCATCTGCTCCAAAGCAGACGATAGTAAATCTCACTATTTCCTATGCATGTGTTAAGATTCCTAAAGTTTCATATCAAGCATCTTCATTCATTAGGCATATGAATACTATTCAAAGCTAGAAGTTCTGATGTGTGTTTACTATCAACTTGTAACAGTCTTAGTAAGGAATCTATATGAACTCACTGATAATTAAGTCTTTCAGGAGGAGACAAACACAAACAGGCTCACTGGATTTTAATACAGCTGGTGCTAAGAAAGAGATACACACAGGATATATGAGCAGAGAGGCCACTTAATACATGGGAATTCCGAAATGGTTTCCAGGAGAATATATCTGAGCTGAATCGTAGATATTGAGTAGAACTAGCTAAACCAAGAAAGTGGGAAGGGCATTCAAGTCATAGGGTGTAGCATGAGCAAGAGAACTGAGTCACGTCCAGGAACCAGAGCTCAAAGTGCAACGTGAGGACTGGCAGGAAGTAAGGATGAAGGCCAGGGAGAGGCCAGGTAATGGAAGCTCCTGTGTACTGTATTAAGCTTGGCTCTGCCCTGCAGCTGATCAAAGAGATTAGGAGCCACCAAAGAGATTAGACAAGGACTTCCCTGGTGGTGCAGTGGTTAACAGTTCGCCTTCCAATGCAGGGGATGCAGGTTTGATCCCTGGTCAGAGAACTAAGATCCCACATACCACCAGGTGACTAAGCTTGCATGCCTCAACTAAGACCCCAATGCAGCCAAATAAATAAGTAAATATTTAACAAAAAAAAGAAAAGAGATTAGGCAGAGGTTGCATAGCTAACTCTGTCTTCAGACTGAGCCCTCTAGAGACAAATCTAAAAGACAGATTCCAAGAGGAGAGGATGGAGAAGAGAGGGAGTCGGGTAGGAAGACAACAGGGGCCTAAACTGTCACAGAGAGAATCCAGATGGACAGAGAAATCCAAGCAGCATTTAGGAGGTGAACTGGCAAGACTTCACACTAGACACTGAGGTTTCTGGAACTATGCCCCAGAGGGGACAGCAAGAGCATTTCTACTAACAGCTTATTTTAACTATATAGAGTGTCTCCCATTTTCTTTTACTTGAGACTTTAAATTTTTTAACAGAAATGCCCTCAGCTTACCGATAGCCTTTCTTGGCCACCATGCCCTAACATGAACCATCTGCTCCAAAGCAGACGATAGTAAATCTCACTATTTCCTATGCATGTGTTAAGATTCCTAAAGTTTCATATCAAGCATCTTCATTCATTAGGCATATGAATACTATTCAAAGCTAGAAGTTCTGATGTGTGTTTACTATCAACTTGTAACAGTCTTAGTAAGGAATCTATTAATAGCTAATCACCTCACTGATAATTAAGTCTTTCATTCTAATTAGTATGAGCAGAACTTCCAAAATAAATGTTAAATAATGTGATGTGAATATTCTTACTTTGTTCCTAAAAATATTTGAAATGCCATTAATATTTTACTACTAAATATTAAACAGATTATTAGTTTATAAGATTTAGAAAGTACCCACCCATTCCAACATAGATACCCATTTTTTTAAAACCTCACTAATAAAAGATTACTGTTTAAAAATTGTTAACACAAAAATTAGGTCATTCAGCCAACCACAGTACAAAATCCATCCTCTACCCTCAAAGATTTAGAAATATATCTCAGTTTTATATCTGTATTATATAAGTAAAAAAGTTTAAAGTAACTATTCATAAACTCTTCCACAGAACATTAATAAATATAGTATAAAATTGGTCTCTACTACAATTTTCCTATGGAAAGGATATAAAAACAACCACCACAATAGAAAGAAAACACTGCTTAAAGGAGACACTAACTATGGCTAGTATATTTAATATTTTCATATTTAACTTTGACACGGTCAGAGTTAAATACATGTTTATAGAAGTATTAACATTACCCACTAAGAAAGTAGTTGTCTTACCTGTAACGAACATGAAAAGAGTGGTCTTCTCTCATGCTTATCAAATTCTCCTCCATCGAGTCATATTATAGGCTGAGTATAATAAGAACTTATTTTATTTTGTGCCAATCCAGTTCTACAATGTAGAATTGTTGTAGAACATTGTCCGGTTAGTATATTAATGAGTTGGTGTTAATACATCCTAAGCTCCTGCTTCTTTATTAATAATGAAAGGAGGTCAATGTCAGACAGCTTAAAGGTTCCAAATGTGTCTCAACTCCTTGCAGCTCTGGCCCTTTCAGTGGCACTTCCGCAGCATTTCTGCAAAAGGAACACAAGATGTTTTGCTTGAAGTTCTATTTTCAAAGAATAATGTAAAGTAATCCTAAGCTCTACATAATCGCACAGTGAATTCCAGCGACTGCTGTCATGGCAGCTGTGGCAGAAAAACAGCAGAGGGCTTATTAATCCTCTGAGGGCTTCTGCATGAAGATGTGAACAGAGGATATTTATGTGAGACGTGTACTTTAACTTTTTAAATTGATTTGAAATACAATAATTTTATGTAATATTTTCTATCATAAACATAGAAGAACATATATTACTATCTTAAATTTATATTTCAAGTTTTTAAAAAATATATTTATTTATTAGTCTTAGTTGCAGCATGCAGGATCTTTTCTTTCTTTTGTTGAGGCAGGAGGGCTTAGCTGCCCCGAGTCATGTGGGATCTTAGTTCCCTGATCATGAATCGAACCCATGTCCTCTGCACTGGAAGACATATTTTTCAGTCAATGGACCACCAGGGAAGTCCCCAAGATTTTTAAAACTGGTATTAACAAATAAAAAAATTCAAAATTCATTTGAACAAGTCAATCCTAAACTCTATAAATTTATTTCTTCAAAGAAGATATTTGTGCTGATAAAGTACACTTGTATCCATTTGTTCCCAATGTACCTGCTATTTAAACTCTTTAAGGTATTTACAATGTTTTCATCAAGTAGAGAAGAAATTTAGGAACTGTGAGTGTGGTAGAACTACACAGCAGCACCCACTTTAAGAGGAAGAGCATCAGCACGGCCTCTGACGTCTCTGGGTGTCGTGCCCTCACCCTCACCTACCGCTTCTAAGAAGATCTCTAAACTGAACTGTATTCATTATTCCCTGTTCTCTTTACAGCTTTGCCACAAATGTGTGTATAGGCTTAAAATATATACTGTTTAGCTTTGTCTGGTTTTGTTCAATACTGTGTTTCTGTTAGAACATCCGGTTAGTATATTAATGAGTTGGTGTTAATACATCCTAAGCTCCTGCTTCTTTATTAATAATGAAAGGAGGTCAATGTCAGACAGCTTAAAGGTTCCAAATGTGTCTCAACTCCTTGCAGCTCTGGCCCTTTCAGTGGCACTTCCGCAGCATTTCTGCAAAAGGAACACAAGATGTTTTGCTTGAAGTTCTATTTTCAAAGAATAATGTAAAGTAATCCTAAGCTCTACATAATCGCACAGTGAATTCCAGCGACTGCTGTCATGGCAGCTGTGGCAGAAAAACAGCAGAGGGCTTATTAATCCTCTGAGGGCTTCTGCATGAAGATGTGAACAGAGGATATTTATGTGAGACGTGTACTTTAACTTTTTAAATTGATTTGAAATACAATAATTTTATGTAATATTTTCTATCATAAACATAGAAGAACATATATTACTATCTTAAATTTATATTTCAAGTTTTTAAAAAATATATTTATTTATTAGTCTTAGTTGCAGCATGCAGGATCTTTTCTTTCTTTTGTTGAGGCAGGAGGGCTTAGCTGCCCCGAGTCATGTGGGATCTTAGTTCCCTGATCATGAATCGAACCCATGTCCTCTGCACTGGAAGACATATTTTTCAGTCAATGGACCACCAGGGAAGTCCCCAAGATTTTTAAAACTGGTATTAACAAATAAAAAAATTCAAAATTCATTTGAACAAGTCAATCCTAAACTCTATAAATTTATTTCTTCAAAGAAGATATTTGTGCTGATAAAGTACACTTGTATCCATTTGTTCCCAATGTACCTGCTATTTAAACTCTTTAAGGTATTTACAATGTTTTCATCAAGTAGAGAAGAAATTTAGGAACTGTGAGTGTGGTAGAACTACACAGCAGCACCCACTTTAAGAGGAAGAGCATCAGCACGGCCTCTGACGTCTCTGGGTGTCGTGCCCTCACCCTCACCTACCGCTTCTCTCTAAGAAGATCTCTAAACTGAACTGTATTCATTATTCCCTGTTCTCTTTACAGCTTTGCCACAAATGTGTGTATAGGCTTAAAATATATACTGTTTAGCTTTGTCTGGTTTTGTTCAATACTGTGTTTCTGAGAGTCCTCTCGTGTGTTGCAGACAGCAACAATTTGCATGGTTTACTGCTGTATCCCTTTTCTGTTGGGGCTTTCCTTGTAGCTCAGGTGGTTAAGAATCCTGCAAAGCAGGAGACTCCGGTTAGATTTCTGGGTCAGGGAGATTCCTTGGTGAAGGGAACAGCTACCAACTGCAGTATTCTTGCCTGGAGAATCCCATGGACTGAGCATCCTGGCAGGATACAGTCCATGGGGCCGCAAACAGTTGGACACAACTGAGCGACTTTCAATTACACTTCCTATTGCTGTATCGCATTCCATTATATTCTCAATATATTTTTCATTCTGCTATTGATTGGCATTTCAATTGTAGCTTTTAAAAAAAATATTTATTATTTATGTTAGGCTGTGTTGGGTCTTCATTGCTCTGCTAGGCCTTTCTCTAGTTGTGGCAAACAAGGATACTCTCTAGTTGCAGTGCATGGGCTTCTCTTGTTGTGGAACATGGGCTCTAGGGCACAGACTCAGTAGTTGTGGCATACAGGTTGCTTAGTTGCCCTGTGGCATGTGGGATCTTCCTGGACCAAGGATCAAACCGGTGTCCCTTGCACTGCGAGGCATATTCTTAACCACTGGGTCACCAGGGAAGCCCCTCAGGTTTTGTAGGTTTTTTTTTTTTTGCTACTCTATCAAGGAGGGGGATTCTAGTGGGGTTTTTTTTGTTTGTTTTTTTGGGGTTTTTTTTGCCTCTTTTATTGGTTTATTTATTTATTTTCATCCATCTTTATTCTTTGGCATGTGTGGCCCTCCCATCGCAGTGGCCTCTCTCGCTGCTGAGCACCAGCTCTGGGCGCATGCGCTCCGGAACGCTGGCTCATAATTGGACACACCGGTCCAGCCACTCTGTGGCACGTGGGGTCTTCCCAGGTCAGGGATCGAATCAGTGCCCCTTGCACTGGAAGGTGGACTCTTTACCCACTGGATCACCAGGGAAGCCTTTTTCTGCTACTCTTAAAAGTTTTGCTATGTACATGGAAACTAACAACTCAAATTACTGGTTACACAGGACAGCAAATAAACTAGAGAGAAAGTGTGAACTAGAAGAATATCTGTAGTTTTGACCTGGACATACACAAATAAAGAGATGAAAAATACTAAAGCATAGTCCAGAAAAAAGGAAGACAAAATGAGACTCTCTTCTAACTCAAGAGGCAGAAAGAAAAACAGAAAAAACCTTCAGTGATAAACACTGAGAATTTTCCAGAATCAAAGCTTGACGTTAATTAGCAGACTGAAGAAGCACACTAAGTCCTAAGCAGGATAAATAAAAATGAGCCCATATCCAGGTATACCACAGAGAAACTACAGACCAACACATACAAACAATACCCTTTAGAAAAGTGGTTGTGGATACCTGCTGCCTCCCTCCCAGACACCAGGAGGGTGACAAGCCCCGCCCCCCCACTGCCCATCCAAACTCCAGGAGTGGTTGCAAGTCACATACACTCCCATCGCATAACCCAGGGGCCTACCTGAGCTGCCACCACCACCAAGAACCCCAGGCCAGGGCACGGGTCTTTGCACCTGCCCATCCCATCAAGGGGATAATGACAAGCATACGCTGAGGAAAGAGGCAACAGGCACCCAAACTAAAAACAGCCCTCACACCAAATATATTAAACCCACACAAGTTACACAGGGATGCCCTCACATACAAATAGCTCTCCAAGACCACAGTAGTTAACTGTTTCTCCTACGCTCACAGAGTAAGACAAACACGGGCTTCTGTGGAGGCTCATCAGGTAAAGAACCCACCTCAACGCAGGAGACATGGGTTCTATTCCAGGGTCAGGAAGATCCCTTGGAGGAGGAAATGGCAACCCACTCCAGTATTCTTTCCTGAAAGGTCCCAAAGACGAAGGAATCTGAAGGGCTACAGTCCATGGGGTCACAAAGAGCCAGACATGATTGAGCAACTAACACTTCACTTTCAAGACAAAAAGAAAAGTAAAAAGAAGAAGCAGAACCACTTCGAGTAAAAAGACGAAGAGCACTGCCCTGAAAGAACAGAAAACAAAACAGACCTCTTCGGTCTAATAGACACCAATTTCAAAAAGGAGATGATGAAAATTCCAAAGATTCAAATTAAGAAAGACCACGGCTAGAAATGAATAGATAGGAATACCAGACCACCATACCTGCCTCCTGAGAAGCCTGTATGCAGGTCAAGAAGCAACAGTTAGAACCGAATATGGAACAATAGACTATTACAAAATGGGAAAGGAGTATGTCAAGGCTGTATATTGTCACCCTGCTTATTTAACTTATATGCAGAATACATCATGCGAAATGCCAGTATGGATAAATCCCAAGATCCCAAGATGGAATCAAGATTGCTGGGAGAAATATCAATAACCTCAAACATGCAGATGACTCCACCCAAATGGCAGAAAGCAAAGAGGAACTAAAGAGCCTCTGGATGAGGTGTAAAGGCTAGTTTAAAACTCAACATTCAAAAACCAAAGATCATGGCACCTGGTCCTATTGCATCATGGCAAATACATGAGGAAAACAATGGCAACAGTGACAGACTTTATTTTCTTAGGCTCCAGAATCACTGCAAATGATGCCCATAAGCCATGACTGCTTGCTCCTTGGAAGAAAAGCTATGACAAATCTAGACAGCATATTAAAAAGCAGAGACATCACGTTGCCAACAAAGGTCTCTATAGCCAAACTATGGCTTTTCCAGTAGTCATGTAGAGGCGTGAGAGTGAAACCATAAAGAAGGCTGAGCACCGCAGAACTGATGGTTTTGAACTGTGGTGCTGGAGAAGACTCTTACGAGTCCCTTGGACTGCAAGGAAATCAAACCAACCAATCCTAAAGGAAATCAACCCTGAATATTCATTGGAAAGACTGATGCTGAAGCTCCAATACTTTGGCCACCTGATGTGAAAATCTGGCTCACTGGAAAAGACTGTGATGCTGGGAAAGATAGAAGGAAAGAGGAGAAGGGGACAACAGAGGATGAGATGGTTGGACGGCATCACTGACTCAATGGACATGAGTTTGAACAAACTCTGGGAGATAGTGAAGGACAGGGAAGCCTGGTGTGCTGCAGTGCATGGGGTCACAAAGAGTCAGCCAGGACTGAGCATCTGAACAGTAACAACGTGGATATAAATGCAGACTACTGGAAGAAGGAATCAGAAATTGTAAAGAAGAATCAAGAAAATTATAGAACTCATTTGCAGAGATAAAAGTTGAGCTAAAGGCAATGAATAGCAGAATGAAAAATGCAGAATAATGAATAAAAGACATGGAAGGTAGAATAATGGAAATCACCCAATCAGGACAGTAGATAGAAGGCCAAATGAAAAAAAGAAAAATCAAAGCAATGTAAGAGACCTATGGGATAATGTATTTTTATTATTTTTTATTTATTTATCTTTTGGGGGGTGGGGTGGGGAGGGCGGAGGGATGGGCGGGCCACTTCTATTGGTCTTTTATTTCTCTATTTTCATCCGTCTTTGTTCTTTGGCTCTTGTGGGCCTCTCATTGCGGTGGCCTCGGTTGTCGCAGAGCACGGCTCTGGGCGCATGCGCCAGAGCTCTGGCTCGTGATTGGAAACCATCCGATCATGGCACCTGGTCCTATTGCATCATGGCAATGGCAAAAAGTGACAGACTTTATTTTCTTAGGCTCCAGAATCACTGCAAATGATGCCCATAAGCCATGACTGCTTGCTCCTTGGAAGAAAAGCTATGACAAATCTAGACAGCATATTAAAAAGCAGAGACATCACGTTGCCAACAAAGGTCTCTATAGCCAAACTATGGCTTTTCCAGTAGTCATGTAGAGGCGTGAGAGTGAAACCATAAAGAAGGCTGAGCACCGCAGAACTGATGGTTTTGAACTGTGGTGCTGGAGAAGACTCTTACGAGTCCCTTGGACTGCAAGGAAATCAAACCAACCAATCCTAAAGGAAATCAACCCTGAATATTCATTGGAAAGACTGATGCTGAAGCTCCAATACTTTGGCCACCTGATGTGAAAATCTGGCTCACTGGAAAAGACTGTGATGCTGGGAAAGATAGAAGGAAAGAGGAGAAGGGGACAACAGAGGATGAGATGGTTGGACGGCATCACTGACTCAATGGACATGAGTTTGAACAAACTCTGGGAGATAGTGAAGGACAGGGAAGCCTGGTGTGCTGCAGTGCATGGGGTCACAAAGAGTCAGCCAGGACTGAGCATCTGAACAGTAACAACGTGGATATAAATGCAGACTACTGGAAGAAGGAATCAGAAATTGTAAAGAAGAATCAAGAAAATTATAGAACTCATTTGCAGAGATAAAAGTTGAGCTAAAGGCAATGAATAGCAGAATGAAAAATGCAGAATAATGAATAAAAGACATGGAAGGTAGAATAATGGAAATCACCCAATCAGGACAGTAGATAGAAGGCCAAATGAAAAAAAGAAAAATCAAAGCAATGTAAGAGACCTATGGGATAATGTATTTTTATTATTTTTTATTTATTTATCTTTTGGGGGGTGGGGTGGGGAGGGAGGGGGATGGGCGGGCCACTTCTATTGGTCTTTTATTTCTCTATTTTCATCCGTCTTTGTTCTTTGGCTCTTGTGGGCCTCCCATTGCGGTGGCCTCTGTTGTCGCAGAGCACGGCTCTGGGCGCATGCGCTCCAGAGCTCTGGCTCGGTGATTGGACACATCGGTCCAGCCGCTCCGCAGCACGTGGGATCCTCCCAGGCCAGGGATCGAACTGGTGTCCCTTGCACTGCAAGGCGATGTCCTTACCCACTGGGCCACCAGGGGAAGCCCCCTATGGGATAATGTAAAGTGTGCCAACCTGTACATAACAGAGATTCCAGAAGGCAAGGAAAGGGAAAAGGGGATTGAAAATGTAAATGAAGAAATTATGGGGGGACTTCCCTGGTGGTCCAGTGGGTAAGGACACCGCCTTGCAGTGCAAGAGCCACCCGTCTGATCCCTGGCCTGGGAAGATGCCACGTGCCGCGGAGCAGCTGGAGCGATGTGTCCAACTACGTAGCGGGAGCTCTGGAGCACATGCACCCAGAGCTGATGCTCTGCGACAACAGAGGCCACTGCGATCGGAGGCCCACACGGGCCAAAGAACAAAGATGGATGAAAATAGATAAATGAAAGACCAACAGAAGTGGCCCGTCCGTCCCCCTCCCTCCCCCTTAAAAAGTGAAGTCAGTCAAAAAAAGAAGGACAAGTACAATATACTAACGCATATATATGGAATCTAGTAGAATGATAATTATAACACATGCAGTGAAGCAATGGAAAAACAGACATGGGCAGTAGACATATGGACATTGTGGGGAATGAACAGTGGATGGGAAGCGTAAAGGAAGTAGCATGAAAACCTATACCATCACATGTGAAAAAAAAACAGCTATTGTCATTGCGCTGTGAGAAAACGGGATCCTGCAGGGGTGCTGTGCAACGGTCTGGAGGGCTGGCATGGGGGGGATATACTTATGACTAATCCAGGAACATATCTGTAAACAACAAAATTCTGTAAAAGTTAAAAGTAAAATAAAAGTTTAAGAAAAAAAAAAAAAAAGAGCCAGTGCTCTGGAGCACATGTGCCCAGAGCCAGTGCTCTGCAATGAGAGAGGCCACTGCAATAGGAGGTCCACACAGGCCAAAGAATAAAGACGGATAAAAATAAATAAATTTTTAAAATAAAAGAGACCCCCCCAAAAAAGCCATAAAGAAAGAAAACGAAGGCTCTATATGATCATAAAAGGATCAATATAAGAAAAGGATTTTATACTCATCAATATACATGCATCCAGCAAAAGCAGTTCTAAGAGGGATGTTTATAACAATACAATCTTACCTCGAGAAACAAGAAAAACTTTAAATAAACAACCTAAACTTACACCTAAAACAACTAGAGGAAGAGAAACAAAGCCTAAAGTTAGTAGAAGGAAGGAAATCATAAAGATCAGAGAAAAAATTAATGAAATAGAGACTAAGAAAACAATTGCAAAGATCAATGAAACTGAAAGCTGGTTCTTTGAAAAGATAAATAAGATTGATAAACCTTCAGCCAGACTCATCAAGAAAAAAAGGAGAGGACTCAAATCAGTAAAACTAGAAATGAAAAAGGAGAACTTACAAATGACATGAGAAAAATTCCAAGGATTATAAGAGACTACTATGAACAACTGTATGCCAATAAAATGGACAACTTGGAAAAATGACAAACTCCTAGAAAGGTCTTCACAGGCTGAACCAGGAAGAAATAGAAAATATGAACAGACCAATTACAAGCAATGAAATTGAAACTATGATTAAAAATCTCCCAACAGGGCTTCCCTGGTGGTCCAATGGGTAAAGAGTCCACCCTGCAGTGCAAGGGGAACTGGTTCCATCCCTGACCCGGGGAGATCCCACGTGCTGCGAAGGGGCTGGACTGGTGTGTCCATTACGAGCCAGCGCTCTGGAGCACATGCGCCCAGAGCCGGTGCTCTGCAACGAGAGGCCGCTGTGATGTGAGGCCCACACAAGCCAAAAAATAAGGACAGATGAAAATAAATAAATAAAAAACAAATAAGAGGGGTTCCCTGGTGATCCAGTGGGTAAAGAGTCTGCCTTGCAATGAAAGGGGTACCAGTTCGCTCCCTGGCTCAGGAAGATCCCATATGCTGCTGAGTGGCTGGACGGGTGTGTCCAGTTATGAGCGAGCGCTCTAGAGTGCATGCGCCCAGAGCTGGTGCTCTGCGACAACAGAGGCCACTGCGATGGGAGGCCCACACAGGCCAAAGGACTAGGATGGATGAAAATAAATAAATGAAGGACCAATAAAAGAGGCCAAAATTAAAAAAAAAAAAAAAAAAGAAAGAAAGAAAAAGAACAATAAGACAGGTCAAAATTAGAAAAAAAAAAAAATCTCCCAACAAAAGCCTAGGACTAAACACCTTCACAGGTGAATTTTATTAAACATTTAGAGAAGAGTTAACACCTATCCTTCTGAAACTTTTCCAAAACATTGCAGAGGGAGGAAAACTTCCCAATTCATTTTATGAGACCACCATCACCTTTTACCAAAACAAGACAAAGATAGCACACACACAAAAAATTACAGGCCAATATCATGGAACATAGATGCAAAAATCCTCAACAAGATACTAGCAATCCTTTCCAACAATACATTGAAAAAAATCATATACCATGATCAAGTGGGATTCATCCTAGGGATGTAAGAAGTTTTCAACATCCACAGATCAATCAGTGTGACATACCACATCAACAAATTGAAGAATAAAAACTATATGATCTCAAAAGAGGCAGAAAAAGCTTCTGACAGAATTCAGCACCCATTTATGATAAAAAAAAAACTCTCCAGAAAGTGGGCAATGAGGGCACATACCTCAACATAATAAAGACCATATGTGAAAAACCTATAGCTAGCTTCATACACAATGGTGAAAAGCTGAAAGCATTCCCTCTAAGATCAGGAACAAGACAAGGATGTTCACTCTCACCACTTTTATTCAACATAGGTTTAGAGGTCCAAGCTACAGCGATCAGAGAAGAAAAATAAGTAAAAGGAATCCCAACTGGAAAAGAAGTTAAAACCGTCACTGTTTGCAGATGACATGATACTACACATAGAAGACCCTAAAAATACTACCAGAATACCACTAGAACTCATCAATGAATTTGATAAAGCTGCAGGTTACAAAATTAATACACAGAAACCTGCTGCAGTTCTATACACTAACAACAGAACATCTAAAAGAGAAATTCAGGAAGCAGTTCCATTTACCATTGCATCAGAAAGAATAAAATACCTAGGAAAAAAACCTACCTAAGGTGATAAGAGACCTGCACTCTGAAAACCTTAAGATGCTGATGAAAAAAAAATCAAAAAAGATATAAAACAGATAGAAGGATATACCATGTTCGTGGATTGGAAGAATCAATGTTGTCAAAATGACTATGTTATCCAAGGCAATCTACCGATTCAATGCAATTCCTATCAAACTACCAATGGCATTTTTCACATAACTCAAAACTTCTATGGCAACACAAAAGATCCCAAACAGCCAAAGCAATCCAGAAAAAGAAAAACAGAGCTGGAGGAATTAAGTTTTCTGACTTTATACTACAAATCTACAGTCATCAAAACAGTATGGTACTTGCCCAAAACCAGAAATACAGATCAAGGTAAGAGGATAGAAAATGCAGGAAAAAAAGCCCATGAAGCTATGGTCAATTAATCTATGGCAAAGGAGGCAAGACTACACATATTGGAAAGACAGTCTCTTCAACAAATGGTGCTGGGAAAACTGGACAGCCACATGTTAAAAAATGAAATCAGATCATTCCTTAACTCCATACACAAAATAAACTCTCCAGAAAAAAGTTTGATCTCAAAAGAGGCAGAAAAGCCTCTGACAGAATTCAGCACCCATTTATGATAAAAAAAAAACTCTCCAGAAAGTGGGCAATGAGGGCACATACCTCAACATAATAAAGACCATATGTGAAAAACCTATAGCTAGCTTCATACACAATGGTGAAAAGCTGAAAGCATTCCCTCTAAGATCAGGAACAAGACAAGGATGTTCACTCTCACCACTTTTATTCAACATAGGTTTAGAGGTCCAAGCTACAGCGATCAGAGAAGAAAAATAAGTAAAAGGAATCCCAACTGGAAAAGAAGTTAAAACCGTCACTGTTTGCAGATGACATGATACTACACATAGAAGACCCTAAAAATACTACCAGAATACCACTAGAACTCATCAATGAATTTGATAAAGCTGCAGGTTACAAAATTAATACACAGAAACCTGCTGCAGTTCTATACACTAACAACAGAACATCTAAAAGAGAAATTCAGGAAGCAGTTCCATTTACCATTGCATCAGAAAGAATAAAATACCTAGGAAAAAAACCTACCTAAGGTGATAAGAGACCTGCACTCTGAAAACCTTAAGATGCTGATGAAAAAAAAATCAAAAAAGATATAAAACAGATAGAAGGATATACCATGTTCGTGGATTGGAAGAATCAATGTTGTCAAAATGACTATGTTATCCAAGGCAATCTACCGATTCAATGCAATTCCTATCAAACTACCAATGGCATTTTTCACATAACTCAAAACTTCTATGGCAACACAAAAGATCCCAAACAGCCAAAGCAATCCAGAAAAAGAAAAACAGAGCTGGAGGAATTAAGTTTTCTGACTTTATACTACAAATCTACAGTCATCAAAACAGTATGGTACTTGCCCAAAACCAGAAATACAGATCAAGGTAAGAGGATAGAAAATGCAGGAAAAAAAGCCCATGAAGCTATGGTCAATTAATCTATGGCAAAGGAGGCAAGACTACACATATTGGAAAGACAGTCTCTTCAACAAATGGTGCTGGGAAAACTGGACAGCCACATGTTAAAAAATGAAATCAGATCATTCCTTAACTCCATACACAAAATTAACTTCAAAGTGGATTAGAGACCTAAATGTGAGACTGGACACTATAATACTCCTAGAGGAAAACACAGGCAGAACATTCTCTGACATAATCACAGCAAGATCTTTTTCAAACCCAGAATAATGGGAATAAAAACAAAAATAAACAAATGGGATCTACTTAACCTCAAAAGCTTTCGCACAGTAAAGGAAACAAAATGAAAAGACAAGCCACAGATAGGAAGTAAATTTGCAAATGATGTGACCAATATGAGATTAGTCTCCAATATTTACAAACAGCTTATGACACTTAATGACATCAAGACAAACAACTCACTCAAAAAATGGGCAGAAGACCTGAATAGACATTGCTCCAAAGAGGACATATGGATGGCCAATTGTTGTTGTTCAGTCACTAAGTCGTGTCTGACCATCTTTGCAACCCCATGAACTGCAGCATGCCAGGCATTTCTGTCCATCACTGTCTCTGAGTTGCTCAAACTCTCATCCATTTTGATGCTATCCAATCATCTCATCCTGGGTTTCAAAAAGCAGTGACATCACTTTGACGACAAAGGTCTTTCAGTCAAAGCATGACTTTTCCAGTAGTCATGTAGGGTTGCAAGAGTTGGATCAAAAAGGCTGAGCACTGAAGAACTGATGATTTTGAACAATGGTGCTGGAGAAGACTCTTGAGAATCCACTGGAGAGCAAAGCGATCAAACTAGTCAATCCTAACTGAAATCAACCCTGAATATTCATTGGAAGGAATGATGCTGAAGCTCCAGTACTTTGGCCACTTGATGTGAGGAAATGACTCACTGGAGAAAACCCTGATGCTGGGAAAAATTGGGGGCAAGAGGATAAGGGGGTAACAGAAAGAGGCACCTGTACCCCAATGTTCACTGCAGCACTCTATACAATAATTAGAACATGGAAGCAACCTAGATGTCCATCAACGAATGAATGGATAAAAACTCTCTGGTACATATATACAATGGAGTACTTCTCAGCTGTGAAAAGAAATGCAGAAGAATCAGCCCTAATGAGGTGGTTGGATCTGGAACCTATTATAAAAAGTGAAGTAAGTCGAAAAGAGAAAGACAAGTACAATATACTAACACATATATATCAAATCTAGTAAGATGGTAATGATAATACACTCAGTGAAGCGATGGAAAAAGACTTAGAGAATAGACATATGGACATTGAGGGGAATGAACAGTGGGTGGGAGGCATAGAGGGAGTAACATGGAAACCTATACTATCATATGTGAAAAAGACAGCTATTGTCATTGCCCTGAGGGAATAGGGGATCCTGGAGGGGTGGGGTGCGATGGCCTGGAGGGGTGGGATGGGGGGAACTGGAAGGAGGGTGGAGGAGGGAGGGGCCCAAGGATATACATATGACTAATCTGGGACTATACATATCTGTAAACAACAAAACTCTGTAAAAGTAAAAAGTAAAATTTATATAAAAAAAAGAATGATTGTCATCAAATAGTCCACAGACAACAAATACTGGAGAGGGTGTGGAGAGAAGCATCCTCATCACTGTCTCTGAGTTGCTCAAACTCTCATCCATTTTGATGCTATCCAATCATCTCATCCTGGGTTTCAAAAGCAGTGACATCACTTTGGACAAAGGTCTTTCAGTCAAAGCATGACTTCTCCAGTAGTCATGTAGGGTTGCAAGAGTTGGATCAAAAAGGCTGAGCACTGAAGAACTGATGATTTTGAACAATGGTGCTGGAGAAGACTCTTGAGAATCCACTGGAGAGCAAAGCGATCAAACTAGTCAATCCTAACTGAAATCAACCCTGAATATTCATTGGAAGGAATGATGCTGAAGCTCCAGTACTTTGGCCACTTGATGTGAGGAAATGACTCACTGGAGAAAACCCTGATGCTGGGAAAAATTGGGGGCAAGAGGATAAGGGGGTAACAGAAAGAGGCACCTGTACCCCAATGTTCACTGCAGCACTCTATACAATAATTAGAACATGGAAGCAACCTAGATGTCCATCAACGAATGAATGGATAAAAACTCTCTGGTACATATATACAATGGAGTACTTCTCAGCTGTGAAAAGAAATGCAGAAGAATCAGCCCTAATGAGGTGGTTGGATCTGGAACCTATTATAAAAAGTGAAGTAAGTCGAAAAGAGAAAGACAAGTACAATATACTAACACATATATATCAAATCTAGTAAGATGGTAATGATAATACACTCAGTGAAGCGATGGAAAAAGACTTAGAGAATAGACATATGGACATTGAGGGGAATGAACAGTGGGTGGGAGGCATAGAGGGAGTAACATGGAAACCTATACTATCATATGTGAAAAAGACAGCTATTGTCATTGCCCTGAGGGAATAGGGGATCCTGGAGGGGTGGGGTGCGATGGCCTGGAGGGGTGGGATGGGGGGAACTGGAAGGAGGGTGGAGGAGGGAGGGGCCCAAGGATATACATATGACTAATCTGGGACTATACATATCTGTAAACAACAAAACTCTGTAAAAGTAAAAAGTAAAATTTATATAAAAAAAAGAATGATTGTCATCAAATAGTCCACAGACAACAAATACTGGAGAGGGTGTGGAGAGAAGGGAACCCTCCTGCAGTGTTAGTGAGAATGTAAATTAGTACAGCCACTATGGAGAACAGTATGGAGGTTTCTTAAAAATCGAAAAATAGAGTTCCCATATGACGCTGCAGTCTCACTCCTGGGCATGTATCCAGAGAAAAACATGGCCTTAAAAGATACATGCACCCTAATGTTCATTCAGCACTGTTTACAATAGCCAAGACATGGAAGTGACCTAAATGCCCATCGACAGAGAAATGGATAAGGATGATGTGGTACAAATATATACAATGGAATATTACTCAGTCATTAAATATAATAAAATAATGCCACTTGCAGCAACATGTATGGAGCTACAGTGTCAAACTGAGTGAAGTAAGCCAGGCAGAGAAAAAGAAATATCATATGACATCCCTTATATCTGGTATTTAAGAAATGACACAAATGAACTTTACAAAACAGAAAGACTCATAGATTTAGAAAATGAATTTATGGTTACCAGAGGGAAGGGATAGTTTGAGACTCTGGGAAGGTCATGTACACATTGCTATATTTAAAATGGATAACCAACAAAGACCTACTGTATAGTGCATGGAACTCTGCTCCATGTTATGTGCCAACCTGGGTGGGAGGAAGGTTTGGGGGAGAATAGATACATATGCATGTATGGCTGAGCCCCTTTGCTGTTCACCTGAAACTACCACAACACTGTTACCCCAATACAAAATAATTTTGATGTTTAAGAAATTTAAACTTATATGCATCTAACAGAGGAGCACCCAATACATAAAACAAATACTAAAGACACAAAGGGAGAAATTGACAGGAATACAGTAATATTAGGAGACTTAACACCCTGCTCAATTCAATGGACAGATTTTCCATTCAGAAAATCAATATGGCAAAAAAGATACTCAATAATATAACAGAACAGTTAGATTTAATTGATATTTTCAGGATAGTACATCCGAAAAAACCAATTTTGATTCATTTCAAGTGCACGTGGAACTTTCTCCAGGACTGATCACATACCAAGGCATAAAACAAACCTCGACAAGTTTAACAGCATAGAAATTAACTCAAACATCCTTTCTGACCATGACAGCATGAAGCCAGAGATTAGCCACAGAAAAAGAAATGAGAAAAAACATTACATGGAGACTAAGCAACTTGCTACTAATAAAACCAATGGATCCACATTGGAATCAAAGAGGAAATCAAAGTATAACCTTTAACGTAACAGTTAAAGAGACACAAGGTGAAAATAAGTTATACGTGTTTATATAAATATATATGTGTGTGTGTGTATATATTCTTGGAATCCAGTGTTATACACAACCCCATAGAAAAATTTAACCCAAAAAAAAAAAAAAATGCACAAAATATAAAATTTTGGAATATTACTCAGTCATTAAATATAATAAAATAATGCCACTTGCAGCAACATGTATGGAGCTACAGTGTCAAACTGAGTGAAGTAAGCCAGGCAGAGAAAAAGAAATATCATATGACATCCCTTATATCTGGTATTTAAGAAATGACACAAATGAACTTTACAAAACAGAAAGACTCATAGATTTAGAAAATGAATTTATGGTTACCAGAGGGAAGGGATAGTTTGAGACTCTGGGAAGGTCATGTACACATTGCTATATTTAAAATGGATAACCAACAAAGACCTACTGTATAGTGCATGGAACTCTGCTCCATGTTATGTGCCAACCTGGGTGGGAGGA
This sequence comes from Tragulus kanchil, assembly GCA_022376925.1. Lineage (NCBI taxonomy): Eukaryota > Metazoa > Chordata > Mammalia > Artiodactyla > Tragulidae > Tragulus > Tragulus kanchil. The sequence goes on from JAIOJX010000024.1 coordinate 140,649,213, forward strand.
AGGTTTGGGGGAGAATAGATACATATGCATGTATGGCTGAGCCCCTTTGCTGTTCACCTGAAACTACCACAACACTGTTACCCCAATACAAAATAATTTTGATGTTTAAGAAATTTAAACTTATATGCATCTAACAGAGGAGCACCCAATACATAAAACAAATACTAAAGACACAAAGGGAGAAATTGACAGGAATACAGTAATATTAGGAGACTTAACACCCTGCTCAATTCAATGGACAGATTTTCCATTCAGAAAATCAATATGGCAAAAAAGATACTCAATAATATAACAGAACAGTTAGATTTAATTGATATTTTCAGGATAGTACATCCGAAAAAACCAATTTTGATTCATTTCAAGTGCACGTGGAACTTTCTCCAGGACTGATCACATACCAAGGCATAAAACAAACCTCGACAAGTTTAACAGCATAGAAATTAACTCAAACATCCTTTCTGACCATGACAGCATGAAGCCAGAGATTAGCCACAGAAAAAGAAATGAGAAAAAACATTACATGGAGACTAAGCAACTTGCTACTAATAAAACCAATGGATCCACATTGGAATCAAAGAGGAAATCAAAGTATAACCTTTAACGTAACAGTTAAAGAGACACAAGGTGAAAATAAGTTATACGTGTTTATATAAATATATATGTGTGTGTGTGTATATATTCTTGGAATCCAGTGTTATACACAACCCCATAGGTCAATTAGTCCAACATATTACTACAACATTCCCAGAAAGGTTACAAGGCAGCTAATCCTAATTTTGAATAGTTTTTTTTATAAAGTTGTTCCATACTTTCCATTTCTACCCATTTCTCCCTCCTACTGCCACCCAATAAAGCCTAATTCTTATTCCACATAACATCCCTCTAAGTATTTCAGCTATAACATAAACTAGAGCCTAAACAACACACACTCATTGCATTGTTAAGTATGTACAGTTAGACGTTAGTAGGGAACAGAGCAAGAGAAGAAAGGTAGACAGGGTTAGCCTTGGAAACACTGACAGGCTTCCTAGAGGAAATGAGGTTTTCATATTAATAACCAATGTGGCATATTAGAAACAAAATATATTGCTCTTATCTCCTCTATTGGCCAACAAAGGAAGCATATCTTAAGAAAGGAGGAAAACATAAGTAACAGTTATTAATCCAACAAACCTTCTTTTTTGTTCAAAATTCCATTGTACTTCTCTTTTCTTTAATAATAATAATACAAGCATTAAGGGATCTGGGATTCCCAGTGGTAAAGAACCCACCTGCCAATTCAGACAGAGGTTAAGAGACATAGGTTTGATCCCTGGGTTGGGAAGATCCCTTGGAGGAGGGCATGGCAACCCACTCCAGTGTTCCTGCCTAGAGAATCTCATGGACAGAGGAGCCTGGTGGACTATGGTCCCAGGTAGGGTCACAGAGAGAAACATTAAGGGAACAAGTAGACTGAACAAGCTTGCATTTTAATGAAAACCAAGGCATAAAACAAACCTCGACAAGTTTAACAGCATAGAAATTAACTCAAACATCCTTTCTGACCATGACAGCATGAAGCCAGAGATTAGCCACAGAAAAAGAAATGAGAAAAAACATTACATGGAGACTAAGCAACTTGCTACTAATAAAACCAATGGATCCACATTGGAATCAAAGAGGAAATCAAAGTATAACCTTTAACGTAACAGTTAAAGAGACACAAGGTGAAAATAAGTTATACGTGTTTATATAAATATATATGTGTGTGTGTGTATATATTCTTGGAATCCAGTGTTATACACAACCCCATAGGTCAATTAGTCCAACATATTACTACAACATTCCCAGAAAGGTTACAAGGCAGCTAATCCTAATTTTGAATAGTTTTTTTTATAAAGTTGTTCCATACTTTCCATTTCTACCCATTTCTCCCTCCTACTGCCACCCAATAAAGCCTAATTCTTATTCCACATAACATCCCTCTAAGTATTTCAGCTATAACATAAACTAGAGCCTAAACAACACACACTCATTGCATTGTTAAGTATGTACAGTTAGACGTTAGTAGGGAACAGAGCAAGAGAAGAAAGGTAGACAGGGTTAGCCTTGGAAACACTGACAGGCTTCCTAGAGGAAATGAGGTTTTCATATTAATAACCAATGTGGCATATTAGAAACAAAATATATTGCTCTTATCTCCTCTATTGGCCAACAAAGGAAGCATATCTTAAGAAAGGAGGAAAACATAAGTAACAGTTATTAATCCAACAAACCTTCTTTTTTGTTCAAAATTCCATTGTACTTCTCTTTTCTTTAATAATAATAATACAAGCATTAAGGGATCTGGGATTCCCAGTGGTAAAGAACCCACCTGCCAATTCAGACAGAGGTTAAGAGACATAGGTTTGATCCCTGGGTTGGGAAGATCCCTTGGAGGAGGGCATGGCAACCCACTCCAGTGTTCCTGCCTAGAGAATCTCATGGACAGAGGAGCCTGGTGGACTATGGTCCCTAGGGTCACAGAGAGTCGGACATGATGGAAGCAACCAGCACACACACATTAAGGGAACAAGTAGAGATATTCAGAGCAATAGCTTCAAAGTGCATTTACATTATACAACAGCTAACTGTCAATTAAACTCTCTTCCCCTATGACTTTGACATTAAGGTCGTTATTTATAGTATGGGGCAGAAGGTGAGGTATCAGAATTAAGTTAAATTACAATTTAACTAAAATATTTTTTCAGCCATGAGATCATAATGAAATCCTCAAGTTCACCAATAGCTTTTTTTTTTTTTTTAAGATTTATTTATGTATTTATTTTGGTGGGGGAGGGGTGGGGAGGGGGGGGGGCAGGCGGGCCACCTCTATTGGTCTTTCACTTCTCCATTTTCATCCGTCTTTGTTCTTTGGCTCCTGTGGGCCTCCCATCGCGGTGGCCTCTGTCGTCGCAGAGCGCCGGCTCTGGGCGCATGCGCTCCAGAGCTCCAGCTTGGCAACTGGACACATCAGTCCAGCCGCTCCGCGGCACGTGGGATCTTCCCAGGCCAGGGATCCAACCGGCGCCCCTTGCACTGCAAGGCGGTGTCCTTACCCACTGGACCACCAGGGAAGCCCCAATAGCTTTTAAATAAAGTCAACTTCATACTTATTAGAATGCAAGCATTTAATTAAATTAACAAATGTATATAAATGGAGCTGTAAAATATCTTACTTGATTAGGACTGTATACAGAATTGTTAGAAAATATTTTTAAAGAAGAGAATGCAATTCACCATTGTACTAAGACAATTTACAATATGGTTATACTATTTCCAAAGGGAGAGTATCCCCCAAAAGTCGCTCTTAAATTCAACCTCCGTAACAATTAAGTAGTATTTCTTATTTTACAATTAGTCACTGAGCAAACGAGTAATTCTTGATTCAATGATTCACATTGCAAAAAATCTCTAACCAGTTTACTAAGGATCATCCAGGAAAACCCACCTGCCAATTCAGACAGAGGTTAAGAGACATAGGTTTGATCCCTGGGTTGGGAAGATCCCTTGGAGGAGGGCATGGCAACCCACTCCAGTGTTCCTGCCTAGAGAATCTCATGGACAGAGGAGCCTGGTGGACTATGGTCCCTAGGGTCACAGAGAGTCGGACATGATGGAAGCAACCAGCACACACACATTAAGGGAACAAGTAGAGATATTCAGAGCAATAGCTTCAAAGTGCATTTACATTATACAACAGCTAACTGTCAATTAAACTCTCTTCCCCTATGACTTTGACATTAAGGTCGTTATTTATAGTATGGGGCAGAAGGTGAGGTATCAGAATTAAGTTAAATTACAATTTAACTAAAATATTTTTTCAGCCATGAGATCATAATGAAATCCTCAAGTTCACCAATAGCTTTTTTTTTTTTTTTTAAGATTTATTTATGTATTTATTTTGGTGGGGGAGGGGTGGGGAGGGAGGGGAGCAGGCGGGCCACCTCTATTGGTCTTTCACCTCTCCATTTTCATCCATCTTTGTTCCTTGGCTCTCGTGGGCCTCCCATCGCGGTGGCCTCTGTCGTCGCAGAGCGCCGGCTCTGGGCGCATGCGCTCCAGAGCTCCAGCTTGGCAACTGGACACATCAGTCCAGCCGCTCCGCGGCACGTGGGATCTTCCCAGGCCAGGGATCCAACCGGCGCCCCTTGCACTGCAAGGCGGTGTCCTTACCCACTGGACCACCAGGGAAGCCCCAATAGCTTTTAAATAAAGTCAACTTCATACTTATTAGAATGCAAGCATTTAATTAAATTAACAAATGTATATAAATGGAGCTGTAAAATATCTTACTTGATTAGGACTGTATACAGAATTGTTAGAAAATATTTTTAAAGAAGAGAATGCAATTCACCATTGTACTAAGACAATTTACAATATGGTTATACTATTTCCAAAGGGAGAGTATCCCCCAAAAGTCGCTCTTAAATTCAACCTCCGTAACAATTAAGTAGTATTTCTTATTTTACAATTAGTCACTGAGCAAACGAGTAATTCTTGATTCAATGATTCACATTGCAAAAAATCTCTAACCAGTTTACTAACAATGTCTTCATTCATGCTCCACCTACAGTTAAACTCACTGCACATTTTTTTATATAGGCGCTAGTAAAACACTAATAAAATTCCAACAAATATTAAACCATAAATTCTTCATTAAGATAAGAAAATTTAACGACAGGACCAGGAAATGGAACAGAAATTACAGGTTTGAAAGAATATTAAGGAGTCATCACGTTTTACCTCCAACCTCAAATAAGACTTACAGCTAATGATTTGCAGGGAACACAGATGTCCTTAATAGCACCTCCCAGGTTTTAACAAGCAACGCTCCAAAAATCTCACTGCTAACAAAATTGTTTGCTCACAGCATCTTTTGGTCTGACCACAGACAAACAGAAAGCAATAATTATTTTCCATATCCTAGAAGCTGACAAAAGCATCTAGAAAGATCAACTAGTACAGATCTCTGATTGCCTCATGTCTAATTACCTGATTAGGAAGTCAAAACAGGGAGACTCCCGTTACTCACCTAGGGAGACCTCTAGACACTTCCAAGGCATACAATCAGAGTGAACAAAGATTCCCAGCCCTGCTTTACTCCACTGGCAGCAAAGTCTCTTCCAACGAGATGACTGGGAAAAACAGGGGACCGACAGTCACAATTACAGCTGATCCTTGAATGGGCCTGAACTCCACAGGTCCACTTATACAAGCAGTTTTTTTAATAAATAGACGCTACAGTACTACAAATCCACATGGCTGAATCTACAGATGTAGAACCACAGATACGGAGGGGCCCACTGTAAAATTACAAGTGGATTTTCCACCGCAAGGGGGAGGGGTGAGCACCCCTAACCTAACCTTCACATTGTTCAAGGTTTAACTGTATTTTTCTATCCTTCTTCAATTTATCTAAACTATCTACTCCTGACTTCAACCTAAATGCCAGTAACTTTTGGTCTGATTCTTTCATTTAAGTATTTCTACATACCAGAAACACCCTTTAGATGATAAATACAACTTTCTTTTCTTGCTTCCAGGCTTGATAATCTAAATTCTTTAAACTTCTCTTTAATAATTCCCTCTAAGGCACAATACTCAAATTCCCCAAATCCCTTTCAGTCATAATTTTTCAAACCAAACACAGTGGTTGTTCGTTAAGTTGGAACTGGAGTAAATATTGAGGAAGAATGAAGAATATATTTAAATAAAGTTCTTTCACACTAGAAATCAGGGCATAGGTTATAGCAATAAATACACATCATAGTGCTAATGGGGCTAGCAAAGTAGGATGCCAAAGCATCTACTTACAAAATAAACTCAGGTAACTACCCTAGGTAGACTAGTTATCTTCTGTCAAATTATGGCTCTGTAAGTAGACACTATTTGTAGATGGTCTATGGCTTGTCTTCTGATCCAAGCATCCCTTTCTAATTACATTTTATCTGAAAGATAAGAGTGGAAGCATGAAGGATAAGAATAATATAGTAACATAAAGTCCAGAGGAAGAAGGTAAAAGCAGGAAGTTTATTTAGAAGACCATGAAGAGTGCAAGAAAAAGCAAAAGGTATAAAGTCAAGCAGAGAGCTCAGAGCTTGATTAGTGAGGCAGGTGTTGAGGAACCAATCAGAGGCAAGAATTATTCTGATGTCTGAATATGAGACTGATGTGGGGAATTGGTGCCTAAAGCAAGTTAAATCAGGACCAAGAATGCCTAGGTACTTGATTAAGTTAACTGCTAAGAAGTATACAGAGATGGGCCTTGAACTCCACAGGTCCACTTATACAAGCAGTTTTTTTAATAAATAGACGCTACAGTACTACAAATCCACATGGCTGAATCTACAGATGTAGAACCACAGATACGGAGGGGCCCACTGTAAAATTACAAGTGGATTTTCCACCGCAAGGGGGAGGGGTGAGCACCCCTAACCTAACCTTCACATTGTTCAAGGTTTAACTGTATTTTTCTATCCTTCTTCAATTTATCTAAACTATCTACTCCTGACTTCAACCTAAATGCCAGTAACTTTTGGTCTGATTCTTTCATTTAAGTATTTCTACATACCAGAAACACCCTTTAGATGATAAATACAACTTTCTTTTCTTGCTTCCAGGCTTGATAATCTAAATTCTTTAAACTTCTCTTTAATAATTCCCTCTAAGGCACAATACTCAAATTCCCCAAATCCCTTTCAGTCATAATTTTTCAAACCAAACACAGTGGTTGTTCGTTAAGTTGGAACTGGAGTAAATATTGAGGAAGAATGAAGAATATATTTAAATAAAGTTCTTTCACACTAGAAATCAGGGCATAGGTTATAGCAATAAATACACATCATAGTGCTAATGGGGCTAGCAAAGTAGGATGCCAAAGCATCTACTTACAAAATAAACTCAGGTAACTACCCTAGGTAGACTAGTTATCTTCTGTCAAATTATGGCTCTGTAAGTAGACACTATTTGTAGATGGTCTATGGCTTGTCTTCTGATCCAAGCATCCCTTTCTAATTACATTTTATCTGAAAGATAAGAGTGGAAGCATGAAGGATAAGAATAATATAGTAACATAAAGTCCAGAGGAAGAAGGTAAAAGCAGGAAGTTTATTTAGAAGACCATGAAGAGTGCAAGAAAAAGCAAAAGGTATAAAGTCAAGCAGAGAGCTCAGAGCTTGATTAGTGAGGCAGGTGTTGAGGAACCAATCAGAGGCAAGAATTATTCTGATGTCTGAATATGAGACTGATGTGGGGAATTGGTGCCTAAAGCAAGTTAAATCAGGACCAAGAATGCCTAGGTACTTGATTAAGTTAACCTAGCTAAGAGTACCCACGGAAATATGACTGCAGTGCCCACTGGCTGGAAGAAGGGCAAAGGTTAAACAGTGACAGAAATCTTACAAGACTTCCAATTCTGAGGACAGGCGGAACAGCAGTAATGTGTAAATTTCAGACTGGACTGTAATAGTCATACTTTGGAGAGGAAATACATAGAATATTTATATTAAACTTGTATTTGGGGCTTCCCTGGTGGTCCAGTGGGTAAGGACACCGCCTTGCAGTACAAGGGGCGCCAGTTCGACCCCTGGACTGGGAAGATCCCACGTCCCGCGGAGCGGCTGGACAGATGTGTCCAATTACCGAGCTGGAGCTCTGGAGCGCATGCGTCCAGAGCTGGTGCTCTGTGACAACAGAGGCCACTGCGGTGGGAGGCCCCCACGGGCCAAGGAACAAAGATGGATGAAAAATAGATAAATGAAAAACCAATAGAAGTAGCCCGCCTGCCCCACTCATCCCCCACCCCTCACAAAAGGAAGCAATAAAACTATGTTAAAAAAAAAAAAAAACAACTTGTACTTGGTCAAGTGCTATGTTCACAAAAAACAGCTGAAGGAAACAAAGAGGAATCAAACTTAAGATAAATTTAAATCAGATAAAATTTGATAAATGGGGAAGGATGGGGGAAGGGAGAAGCAGAATGAGTAATATTTCTTAGAATAAAATTTGTGAAGTACCAATGAGATTCAAATGACAAAAACTATCATGAGGGCTTCCCTGGTGGTCCAGTGGGTAGGGACACTGCCTTGCAGTGCAAGGGGTGCCGGTTCAATCCCTGACCTGGGAAGATCCCACGTGGATGTGTCCAACTACCTAGCAGGAGCTCTGGAGCACATGCACCCAGAGCCGGTGCTCTGCAGGGGGGGCAGGGGTTGGGGGCGGCGCGCTGCCATGAGGGGCCCACGCGGGCCAAAGAACAAAGATGGAAATGAATGAAAGACCAACAGAAGTGTCCAAAAAAAAAATTATGAAGAGTCAGTGGCAAAATTAAGAAGAAACTGCAATGGGAGAAGAAAATAAGGTAATGTATAAAAGCTCAGATCCTTTATTCAACATACTCTCTAAACCAATAATATAATAAAATTGTTGCATAATACTGTGAACTAAACATAATTTAAGATTATATGCACTTGTGTATCTATATCTATACTGTTGAACAGTTTTAGTGTTAACTGATAACTCTCATATGTATCAAATGTAAATTACCTCATTCCAAATTAATAAAACAATTAATTTAGGTCATTCCATTTTCTATCATTCTGGAGAAAGGAGAATCTGGGGCTTCCCAGGTGGTGCTAGCAGTAACATCTCCGCTTGTCAATGCAAGAGAGGTAAGAGACATGGGTTTGATTCCTGGATTGGGAAGATTCCCTGGAGAAGGGCATGGCAACCCACTCTAGTATTCTTGCCTGGAGAATCCCATGGACAGAGGAGCCTGGCGGGCTACCGTCCACAGGGTCTCAAAGACACGACTGAACATAGGAACACATATGCCCACTGCACCTCCCCCTTTGTAAAAACTGTATCAATGAAGTTTTCTTTTAGCAAGTATATAATCCTAAAGTATGTACTCCAATAATGGTTACATCTTAACTTACTGCTAACCTTTAAGTTTGGAACAATCAATATAAGTCTCTAAGAAGCAAGTTATGTTAAAAAATAAGCTTAACAGTGTAACTTACTAAACATTATAAAGACTTTCTAATAAGCTGCTTGTGACTACTGACAGCTAAACAAAAAGAATAAACTGAAAGGATTGATTAGAATAATAGCTCTAGGTTCCAAATAAATCTGTATCTTAAAGGCACACCACCAGTCAGAAGGGTTCTCATTTCTTTTGAAATTAATCCTCATGGATCATTTGGAAAAAAAGCAAATACACGCAAAGTCAAGACATTATAGATTTTAAAGTCTCATATTTATTCTTGGCAGATCAGCACAACAAAAAAACTCAGGTCTAGAGTGGTGGACATTAAAAGGCAAAACAATGAATACAATTATTTCAAAGTGGTACAATCCAAAAACAATTTCAGGAATATAAAATAAGAATTCCGGGCTTCCCCAGCAGCTCAGTGGTACAAGAGTTCGCCTGCCAATGCAGGAGACACGGGTTTGATTTCTGATCTGGGAAGATCCCACATGCTGTGGAGCAACTAAGCCCATAAGCCACAACTATGAAACCTGCACTCCAGAGCCTTGGAGCCGCAACTATGGAGCCCACGTGCGGCAACTACTGAAGCCCGTGTGCCCTAGAGCCCGAGTTCCCAACTAGAGAAGTCACCAGCAACAAGAAGCCTGCTCACCTCACAAGTAGCCCCCGTTGAACAGTTTTAGTGTTAACTGATAACTCTCATATGTATCAAATGTAAATTACCTCATTCCAAATTAATAAAACAATTAATTTAGGTCATTCCATTTTCTATCATTCTGGAGAAAGGAGAATCTGGGGCTTCCCAGGTGGTGCTAGCAGTAACATCTCCGCTTGTCAATGCAAGAGAGGTAAGAGACATGGGTTTGATTCCTGGATTGGGAAGATTCCCTGGAGAAGGGCATGGCAACCCACTCTAGTATTCTTGCCTGGAGAATCCCATGGACAGAGGAGCCTGGCGGGCTACCGTCCACAGGGTCTCAAAGACACGACTGAACATAGGAACACATATGCCCACTGCACCTCCCCCTTTGTAAAAACTGTATCAATGAAGTTTTCTTTTAGCAAGTATATAATCCTAAAGTATGTACTCCAATAATGGTTACATCTTAACTTACTGCTAACCTTTAAGTTTGGAACAATCAATATAAGTCTCTAAGAAGCAAGTTATGTTAAAAAATAAGCTTAACAGTGTAACTTACTAAACATTATAAAGACTTTCTAATAAGCTGCTTGTGACTACTGACAGCTAAACAAAAAGAATAAACTGAAAGGATTGATTAGAATAATAGCTCTAGGTTCCAAATAAATCTGTATCTTAAAGGCACACCACCAGTCAGAAGGGTTCTCATTTCTTTTGAAATTAATCCTCATGGATCATTTGGAAAAAAAGCAAATACACGCAAAGTCAAGACATTATAGATTTTAAAGTCTCATATTTATTCTTGGCAGATCAGCACAACAAAAAAACTCAGGTCTAGAGTGGTGGACATTAAAAGGCAAAACAATGAATACAATTATTTCAAAGTGGTACAATCCAAAAACAATTTCAGGAATATAAAATAAGAATTCCGGGCTTCCCCAGCAGCTCAGTGGTACAAGAGTTCGCCTGCCAATGCAGGAGACACGGGTTTGATTTCTGATCTGGGAAGATCCCACATGCTGTGGAGCAACTAAGCCCATAAGCCACAACTATGAAACCTGCACTCCAGAGCCTTGGAGCCGCAACTATGGAGCCCACGTGCGGCAACTACTGAAGCCCGTGTGCCCTAGAGCCCGAGTTCCCAACTAGAGAAGTCACCAGCAACAAGAAGCCTGCTCACCTCAACTAGAGTAGCCCCCACTCCCTGCAACTAGAGAAGGGCCTGCATCAGCAGTGAAAGCCCAGAAGAGCCAAAAATAAATAAATAAATAATTTTTTTTTAAAATGTGGCATCTTAAAAAATAAATAAAATAAAATAAGAATTCCTATTCATCTTTCAAAGGTTTACACCTAAAGCTCACCATTCTAAACTACTATATAGAAACTTCCTTTTTGGTGAAGAGTATTTATATTTTTATCCATCACATAAAGCTAAAAGGACTTCAAAAAATATGCACCCTGGATAACCAAAATACTAATAAAAGCCATATATGAAATCTCAAATTAGATGAATACTAAAACAAAATGCAATCAAGAAGAGATCTGAGTATTTCAAGACTTCACCTGAGCACTGCTGTTAAACAGTGAGAAAGGACCAAGGGTAAGAATCTACTTAAATGAGACATGCTGAATGTTCATGGTTCAACAGTAGTTTCCAATGGTCTACACGAAGCACAGCAGATATAATCATTACAGCACAGGCAGCCTCTTAGTGTCTTAGGGTTTGGCAGCCCATGATAAAACAGAAAAAAGTTGAATATCAAATATTTTCCTGGTGGGGAGATAGGGGCGATAAACTAGAAAGGGGTTCTGTTTTTAAATTATATATGGAGCTAATCTGAATTACGCCAGCGACCATGCTAACCATTAAAACTGTTGAATGGGATACGATGAAGTAGTTGCCCCAAAATTTTAAAAACAAAAGGAAGATTCTTTGCTGCAATAGCTCTAATCTTGGTTACCTTTTTCCCTGCAAAGCAGTTAATGAATCAAAAATCCTATTTCAACCAACTACTTATTTATATTTAAAATTATCAATGAAAAAAAAAGTATCAATGTGTCCAGCCAGAGCAGAACCATCTCATATATACGTTCATTAGAATAAAATTAGTATTTTTCTCCCTATTACTTGGGTCTTATTTCTGCTCCAACTGAAATCCAGAGTTTACAAATAATGTTAATTTTCCACCCTACAAAGCAATTTTTTAAAAACCTTGCTTTTAATCATTAGTAAAAATCAATAACCTTTGAAGGAATTTCAATTAGATACATAAGTGATTTTTAATTAATTACTGTAAACACAAAATTGGATACAAAGCAGTATTTTAATATCAAGGTCATAGAAGACACAATGATAATTTTTTTAAAAAAATTCTAAACCTCAATCAACTCCATTATATTTCCAGTACACTCCAAATGACTACTCAGGTTGGAAGGCCAGGTAATCACAAGAAGAATGTCTACAGTCCCAAAACACTGATGAGTCACACCAAGCCTGATTTCCTTCAAAAGAAAACACACACCGTAAATATATACATTAATCCTTGCCCTTTCCAATGTGTAATCTTTTGTTAACAAATAAATTATCGGACAAACATGATGCAATTAATAGGAGCTCAAAGAAGTAAATGCAAAACAAACATTACCTTATGAAGACATTACTATGACAGAAAAAAAAAAAGAAATACTTATTTGTAAACAATAGGGAGAACACAACTTGGAGAAAAACTGGTCACCAAGTCACCAGAAAATATGACTCAAAGCCTTTTATTACTACCAATGTTGGCCAGCCCATCAGCTTAAATCAACTAATATGAGTATGAAGCACTAAATAGTGAAGGAGCAATGAAGCAGTCCCTCCTACTAGCCTTGTTCTTGAGCTAGTAAATGATGACAAATCAGTTCTAACAGAAAAACCCTAAAATAGCAAAACTGTTTTCAAACACATTTTTAAGGAGAAATAAATCCCAAAGGCAAAATGAGCATAAATGCCTAAAAAGAGTCCCTAGAGAGTTTGAATTCAGAATTCTTCACAGGAAAATGTAACTGTTTTCTCCTTCCAAAAGTTATCACAAAATTTATTTCAACCAACTACTTATTTATATTTAAAATTATCAATGAAAAAAGTATCAATGTGTCCAGCCAGAGCAGAACCATCTCATATATACGTTCATTAGAATAAAATTAGTATTTTTCTCCCTATTACTTGGGTCTTATTTCTGCTCCAACTGAAATCCAGAGTTTACAAATAATGTTAATTTTCCACCCTACAAAGCAATTTTTTAAAAACCTTGCTTTTAATCATTAGTAAAAATCAATAACCTTTGAAGGAATTTCAATTAGATACATAAGTGATTTTTAATTAATTACTGTAAACACAAAATTGGATACAAAGCAGTATTTTAATATCAAGGTCATAGAAGACACAATGATAATTTTTTTAAAAAAATTCTAAACCTCAATCAACTCCATTATATTTCCAGTACACTCCAAATGACTACTCAGGTTGGAAGGCCAGGTAATCACAAGAAGAATGTCTACAGTCCCAAAACACTGATGAGTCACACCAAGCCTGATTTCCTTCAAAAGAAACACACACACCGTAAATATATACATTAATCCTTGCCCTTTCCAATGTGTAATCTTTTGTTAACAAATAAATTATCGGACAAACATGATGCAATTAATAGGAGCTCAAAGAAGTAAATGCAAAACAAACATTACCTTATGAAGACATTACTGTGTCAGAAAAAGAAAAAAAGAGAGAGAGAAATACTTATTTGTAAACAATAGGGAGAACACAACTTGGAGAAAAACTGGTCACCAAGTCACCAGAAAATATGACTCAAAGCCTTTTATTACTACCAATGTTGGCCAGCCCATCAGCTTAAATCAACTAATATGAGTATGAAGCACTAAATAGTGAAGGAGCAATGAAGCAGTCCCTCCTACTAGCCTTGTTCTTGAGCTAGTAAATGATGACAAATCAGTTCTAACAGAAAAACCCTAAAATAGCAAAACTGTTTTCAAACACATTTTTAAGGAGAAATAAATCCCAAAGGCAAAATGAGCATAAATGCCTAAAAAGAGTCCCTAGAGAGTTTGAATTCAGAATTCTTCACAGGAAAATGTAACTGTTTTCTCCTTCCAAAAGTTATCACCATTATGTGTGACAATGTTTCTATTCAATCCAGCAATGTTTTGAGGTGATATGGGAAGAATCATTTTAAGTAAAAAGGACTAAGTGAAGCTTTTTGGAAGCAAGAAAATCTGTACTGCATCTTGAAGGATGGGTAGACCTTCCTAGAGAAAAGGCTTTCTAGTCAAGGGAAATGCTCCTGTGAAAGCAAGCAGGTGGGATACAGAGAAGGTGTGTCAGGATGAGCACACTGGGGCTAGGAGTAGGACTTTAAAGAGAAGCCGAGGAAGGCATTCGATCTGAGGGACGCTCTGACTACAGATGTGGCTGAAGGAGGATTGGCCTTGTATTTACACGATAAGGAACCTTGTAATTTTTTTCAATATAAACTGACAGGACAGAGGAAGTTACTTCAAAAACTCCAGAAACCATTACTAAAAGTAAAGCCTTCTCTCCTCATCTAAAACCACCAAGCAAATCACTTTGCACAGAATCAACGTCCAACAAACTTTTGGGATTTCTTGCCTGGGAAGAAGCAGCAGAGAATCCTATGGTAGTGAGAAAATCAGATTTTACTACAGTTCTGCTCCACAGTAAAGAATACATTTATATTTATGTAAATAACTCAGGGGAGTCTTACTCTTATATTTTTACTGTTTTTTAAAGTGTGATTAAAAGGATATTGAAAAATGTCATGTGATTTATAAAGTACTGAAGGAAAACAGCTGTTCTGATAGAAGAGCTGAAATAGCTCTGCATAGTTCACAGCAAAACACAGCACAGATAGGCATCTTAAAAGTAGGATTCTGTCTCTACAAATGGAATCCAGAGACCCAGAGATTTAAAGAAACACGCAGAAGCAATTGGGACTTGGCCACGGCTTGATTCTCAGCACAGCGACTTACTAGTTATGTGATCCTGAGCTAGTTAAAGCTAAATGTTGGCCAGCCCATCAGCTTAAATCAACTAATATGAGTATGAAGCACTAAATAGTGAAGGAGCAATGAAGCAGTCCCTCCTACTAGCCTTGTTCTTGAGCTAGTAAATGATGACAAATCAGTTCTAACAGAAAAACCCTAAAATAGCAAAACTGTTTTCAAACACATTTTTAAGGAGAAATAAATCCCAAAGGCAAAATGAGCATAAATGCCTAAAAAGAGTCCCTAGAGAGTTTGAATTCAGAATTCTTCACAGGAAAATGTAACTGTTTTCTCCTTCCAAAAGTTATCACCATTATGTGTGACAATGTTTCTATTCAATCCAGCAATGTTTTGAGGTGATATGGGAAGAATCATTTTAAGTAAAAAGGACTAAGTGAAGCTTTTTGGAAGCAAGAAAATCTGTACTGCATCTTGAAGGATGGGTAGACCTTCCTAGAGAAAAGGCTTTCTAGTCAAGGGAAATGCTCCTGTGAAAGCAAGCAGGTGGGATACAGAGAAGGTGTGTCAGGATGAGCACACTGGGGCTAGGAGTAGGACTTTAAAGAGAAGCCGAGGAAGGCATTCGATCTGAGGGACGCTCTGACTACAGATGTGGCTGAAGGAGGATTGGCCTTGTATTTACACGATAAGGAACCTTGTAATTTTTTTCAATATAAACTGACAGGACAGAGGAAGTTACTTCAAAAACTCCAGAAACCATTACTAAAAGTAAAGCCTTCTCTCCTCATCTAAAACCACCAAGCAAATCACTTTGCACAGAATCAACGTCCAACAAACTTTTGGGATTTCTTGCCTGGGAAGAAGCAGCAGAGAATCCTATGGTAGTGAGAAAATCAGATTTTACTACAGTTCTGCTCCACAGTAAAGAATACATTTATATTTATGTAAATAACTCAGGGGAGTCTTACTCTTATATTTTTACTGTTTTTTAAAGTGTGATTAAAAGGATATTGAAAAATGTCATGTGATTTATAAAGTACTGAAGGAAAACAGCTGTTCTGATAGAAGAGCTGAAATAGCTCTGCATAGTTCACAGCAAAACACAGCACAGATAGGCATCTTAAAAGTAGGATTCTGTCTCTACAAATGGAATCCAGAGACCCAGAGATTTAAAGAAACACGCAGAAGCAATTGGGACTTGGCCACGGCTTGATTCTCAGCACAGCGACTTACTAGTTATGTGATCCTGAGCTAGTTAAACTCTCAGTGCTGGTTGGGCCTAAGGATACTCATCCAACATGTGTCTTGGTGATTAGAGACATGTTTGTAAGAAGCATCCAGTGCCTGACTCTGGTATTTAACAAAAGTTCTCAATATAGCAGTAATAATGACAACTGCCATTGTTATTATAAAAATAACATGACTATTAGAATAGATTTAGAATACTAGTCTAAATCTATATCACAGTTTTCAATTTTAAAATTCCGGAGAACTAATTACAAAGCTTTTAGGTAAATTAGAAACATTTTATGCTTAAGAACAAGGCCATTTTAAAAATCATTATATTCTATCTTTGTTTTAATTAGCCTAGTACCAAATCTGAGATTTATATTAAAAATTTGTAACACTGCATGCCTGATTTAATAACAGAAGGAAATACAACTAAACACCTTAGCTAGCCAAAGAGGATTTGGAAGGAATGCTTCCTAGAACAATAACACACAACTTCTTACTCCGTATCTGCTCCACTCCTTATTAATCTAAATAATAGCCTGAGAAGGAGCTTGCCAGAAGGAATCCAGGATAGGGTGTAAAGAACAGTAGGTATCAGGCGGTTCCGCCTCCTATGAGACACCACATTCTATACACACATGGACACACAGACACACATGTCAACCAAAATTCACCTGCCCCCTTTTAACGATGCTTTCTGACTTCCACACAGCAACCAAAGCTGCTGCTTGAATAATGACGTGCCAAGTAAAAATGGTATTTATCAGGTAATCGCACTGGTAATTATCAAGACGGAAATCTTCCGTGTACCCTTCTAAAGTGGCAACTTGAAAACTCAAGCTTCCCACACACGCCATCAGAGACTCCAACCCCAGCCGACAGTAAGGAAAGCGAAGAATCTACTTCGTTTAATTTCCCGGGAGGATTAGATTATGCCTCAAAGCAAATAAAATGTCCACCCTTACTCGTTTAAGAGCTCAAATGACACCAGTTAAAATGATATTCTATAGATTTTCAGGAGAGGGCTTTCTTGACATTCAATGCTTACTATAACTTTTTGTAGCAGCTATCAGTGTCTTTGGTAAATCGCCAGGCTGATTTCCCCAGAGCCCATTAACTTCAATACAGCAAACGCAGGTGTCTGCCAAAGACTGCCCGCTTTAGACAGCAAACTCACGACTACGAGAGAAGCGATCCACCCCGGATTTAATTCCACAGGGTTTCTCAGGTTTTCGTTTGTTACTCACATTCGATACGTAAGAAATTGCTGTATCCTACTGTACTTGTTATTAAAAAAAACAAAGTAGGGAGTGAAGCCCTAAGGATGTACTCTTTATTTTTAAATGTCCAACCTGAAAGCAACTTGAGTGCTCGACCCGGAGCGGGCGGCTCTTCACCCGAATTTCTGGTTTCTCGACTCCAGTCCACCAGACCACCCCGGCCCCCTCCCGCAGCGAACAAAGGGGACCCCCTCCCTCCGCCCGGCGTCCACAAACGCCCCTCCGAACTCACCTCCCGGGGGCCGGCAAGTCCAGGCAGGACGGTGGAGGCAACAGCGCTGCAGCAGCAGCGACCACTGGGCAACCGGAGGGTGGCTGCGGCCGCTTCCCCCGCTGGTCCCCAGACAGAGGCACCGCGGGAGGCGGGCGCGGGGGCCCCGCCGCCCCCAGGTCACGTGGGCCAGACGTCCTGGACTCGCTTCAGCCCCGAAGCGTCCGCAGCCGCGCAAAGGTCCCGCCGCGCCGCCCGCCTGCTACCGCGCCCCTCCTCTGCGCCTGCGCCCAGCTCCAGGCGAGCCCATTCAAACCGACAACGCCCCGCGTCTTTCGGACCCGCCAATGGCCGGCGCGGGATGCGGGGCGGGGCGGGGCGATCGGCTCGCTGACTCCTCCCTCCGGGGGGTGGGCGGACTGCGTCTCCGATTGCGGGGACCTGCGGGCCCTTAGTCCGTTCTTTGCTCCTGGGTCTATTCTTAACCACCAGACCGAAGTTACTGATACGTTCTTGCCCTTCTGTTTCTTCTTCAGACACTGAAGGGTGGCCGGAAACTATCGTCCAGAAAGCGTCCTTCAGACCGATCTGGACCGGAGTCTTTTAAGAGACCGGGATCCCAAACAAGTGCCTCCGGCCCTGAAGGCTTGGTGCCGGCCCAGAGACGGAGGCTCCCGGCGGCACTTGTGGGCTGTTGGAGAAGAAGAGGGCTCTGTGAAAGGAACAGAGGGGCCCGTGTGAGAGTCTGAACAAGGCAACCTCAGTTCTTGAGGCTGTGTTACAGTTCTGGTGTTCCCAGCTGTTAAAAAAAACAAACTTGAGTTGACTGCAGAATAGCTAGTTCCCAGGAAAACTGGGAGGCAGCTTTTGCTTCGTTTTAAGCAGCTATATTCCAAATACATAGGAAGAATGAACTTTATTTCCATTCACTTCCTTTTCATATCAAGTTAACTGAAAAATAAGGTCTGTTCTTTACAAAAATACTAAGATGATAGTCTCTTGGTTTAATCATCTGATGAATTTAAACTGATTATTTCTCCTCTGAAATGAAGTTTAAATGTTTTTACAGGCTTAAGGATATGTTAAGAAAACTCCAGTTTCACTGTATCTCTCTGAATGATGGCCATAGCCAATGATGTAAGCAGCATTGCCCTTAATAGGAATGTGTTATGGAAAAGTGGTTAAAAGAACAGTGTTGGCATCAAACTAGACCTAGATTTGAGTTCTGTCTCTGCCACTTACTGGTTGATTAACCTTGAACGAGTTAGCCTTATCCTCTTTAACCTTAGTTTCCTCAACTGTAAAACAGAGATAATATTCTTAAAAATAAGGGTGGTTGTGATGCTTAAGTGAGGTAAGTTGTAACTGGTTAACATAGTGCCTGACTGCTCAATAAATGGTACCTATTATCAGTATTATCAACGACTACCCTAAATATCAGGAGCTTGTAAACAACGACTGAATTAACTAGCTGTACTATTTCAGAGGTTGGTATCATTATAATCCCTTCTTACTCATCAATTCTGTTTTGGGGGATGATACAAAAGCCACAAAGGAAGTACAATAAATTCAACATGTCCAAAATGAATCATTATTTCCTCATTCTTCTCCTACTTTCTGTCACTCATATTAGTTACTGCTATCTTACTCAAGTTGAATTATCTTTCAAATTATCTTTTAAAACGTGTAAATCAGATTATTTCACTCTTCTACTTGAAAACCTTTAGTGACTTCTCATTCGACTTAAAATAAAATCTAAATTTCTTACCATGCCCCACAAAACCGTAAACCATCTTCCCCTGCCCACCTTTTCACTCTCCTGCATTTCTCCCTCCTGAGGAGGACTCATTTCCCACCAAGTACACAGGACATTCACCAGACCCTAGAATAGACTAAGCCTCAGGATTCTCTCTGAGCCTTCTCCCTGCCCGTTCCCTCTGTGAGATTTATTTTTCCCCAGGCTCTTTAAATGCCTGGCTTCCTTTCAGCCCTCAGCTTTCAGCTTATTCATAACAGTATTTAGCAAGTATTTATTCAGTTTGCATGTATTGCTGCAACTCTTCAGCCGGATGAAAAATAAGGTCTGTTCTTTACAAAATCGATGTTTTTTAAAGAAAACTGATTATTTCTCCTCTGAAATGAAGTTTAAATGTTTTTACAGGCTTAAGGATATGTTAAGAAAACTCCAGTTTCACTGTATCTCTCTGAATGATGGCCATAGCCAATGATGTAAGCAGCATTGCCCTTAATAGGAATGTGTTATGGAAAAGTGGTTAAAAGAACAGTGTTGGCATCAAACTAGACCTAGATTTGAGTTCTGTCTCTGCCACTTACTGGTTGATTAACCTTGAACGAGTTAGCCTTATCCTCTTTAACCTTAGTTTCCTCAACTGTAAAACAGAGATAATATTCTTAAAAATAAGGGTGGTTGTGATGCTTAAGTGAGGTAAGTTGTAACTGGTTAACATAGTGCCTGACTGCTCAATAAATGGTACCTATTATCAGTATTATCAACGACTACCCTAAATATCAGGAGCTTGTAAACAACGACTGAATTAACTAGCTGTACTATTTCAGAGGTTGGTATCATTATAATCCCTTCTTACTCATCAATTCTGTTTTGGGGGATGATACAAAAGCCACAAAGGAAGTACAATAAATTCAACATGTCCAAAATGAATCATTATTTCCTCATTCTTCTCCTACTTTCTGTCACTCATATTAGTTACTGCTATCTTACTCAAGTTGAATTATCTTTCAAATTATCTTTTAAAACGTGTAAATCAGATTATTTCACTCTTCTACTTGAAAACCTTTAGTGACTTCTCATTCGACTTAAAATAAAATCTAAATTTCTTACCATGCCCCACAAAACCGTAAACCATCTTCCCCTGCCCACCTTTTCACTCTCCTGCATTTCTCCCTCCTGAGGAGGACTCATTTCCCACCAAGTACACAGGACATTCACCAGACCCTAGAATAGACTAAGCCTCAGGATTCTCTCTGAGCCTTCTCCCTGCCCGTTCCCTCTGTGAGATTTATTTTTCCCCAGGCTCTTTAAATGCCTGGCTTCCTTTCAGCCCTCAGCTTTCAGCTTATTCATAACAGTATTTAGCAAGTATTTATTCAGTTTTTGCTATGTATTGCTGCAACTCTTCAGCCGGATGCATAGAGAATAGCGGGTGTGATGAGACTTTAAGAAATACACACAGACATACAGAGAGAAAGGATGGGAACGGAACGGGGGGGCGGGAGGCTCAAGATCTCTTGGGTCAAGGCCCAGAACACATTCACCAGTCCTGTGAATTCTTTCAGCGTTGAAGCTTCCAGGTGTTCACAGGGAATGATATTAGCACAGACTGGTTTCCGTCACAGCCCTGATCAATGATTATTCTCGTGACTCTAGGTCACTTTCATTATCTTTCCAATGGACAGAGCACATTACAGCTGGGGGACAGTGGTACCAGCAAGAAGTTAAGGAGTCTGCACAGCCCCAGCGTTCCAAAGTCCATAACAGGTCTCCCACCTGTTGCTGTTCAGTATGACCCCAGCTAACGAGCCCATGTGAAGCAAATTGACTTGTTTTTCTTAGTTTTCTTATTTCCAAGATGATTTTCTCCTGGCTCGGCCAAAGCTGCAAAAGCCTTCACTGGTTGGTTTCCCCACAATGTATCATGAAGAAAAGCTATGACAAACCTAGACAACATATTAAAAAGCAGAGACATCACTTTGCCAACAAAGGTCTGTATAGTCAAAGCTATGGTTTTTCCAGTAGTCATGTACAGGTGTGAGAGTTAAACCATTAAGAAGGCTGAGCACCAAATAATTGATGTCTTTGAACTGTGGTGTCAGAGAAGTTCCTTGGACTGCAAGGAGATCAAACCAGTCAATCCTAAAGGAAATCAACCCTGGATATTCATTGGAAGGAGTGATGCTGAAGCTCCAGTACTTTGGCCGCCTGATGCGAAGAGACAACTCATTGGAAAAGACCCTGCTGCTGGGAAAAGAACAGAAGGCAGAAGGAGAAGGGCATGATAGAGGACAAGATGGTTGAATGCATCACCGACTCAATGGGTATGAGCTTGAGCAAGCTCTGGGAGATGGTGAAGGACAGGGAAGCCTGGCGTGCTGCAGTCCCTGGGGTCACAAAGAGTCAGACACAACTGAGTGACTAAACTCAACTGAAGGTATCAGAAACTGTTCTAGGTGCTCGGAATATAGTAATGAGCAGGACAGAGCATAGCCCCACCCTCCTGGAGTTCAATTAAAATAAACAAGAACCATACCCAGCTGAGAATAGCGGGTGTGATGAGACTTTAAGAAATACACACAGACATACAGAGAAAGGATGGGACGGACGGGGGCGGAGGCTCAAGATCTCTTGGGTCAAGGCCCAGAACACATTCACCAGTCCTGTGAATTCTTTCAGCGTTGAAGCTTCCAGGTGTTCACAGGGAATGATATTAGCACAGACTGGTTTCCGTCACAGCCCTGATCAATGATTATTCTCGTGACTCTAGGTCACTTTCATTATCTTTCCAATGGACAGAGCACATTACAGCTGGGGGACAGTGGTACCAGCAAGAAGTTAAGGAGTCTGCACAGCCCCAGCGTTCCAAAGTCCATAACAGGTCTCCCACCTGTTGCTGTTCAGTATGACCCCAGCTAACGAGCCCATGTGAAGCAAATTGACTTGTTTTTCTTAGTTTTCTTATTTCCAAGATGATTTTCTCCTGGCTCGGCCAAAGCTGCAAAAGCCTTCACTGGTTGGTTTCCCCACAATGTATCATGAAGAAAAGCTATGACAAACCTAGACAACATATTAAAAAGCAGAGACATCACTTTGCCAACAAAGGTCTGTATAGTCAAAGCTATGGTTTTTCCAGTAGTCATGTACAGGTGTGAGAGTTAAACCATTAAGAAGGCTGAGCACCAAATAATTGATGTCTTTGAACTGTGGTGTCAGAGAAGTTCCTTGGACTGCAAGGAGATCAAACCAGTCAATCCTAAAGGAAATCAACCCTGGATATTCATTGGAAGGAGTGATGCTGAAGCTCCAGTACTTTGGCCGCCTGATGCGAAGAGACAACTCATTGGAAAAGACCCTGCTGCTGGGAAAAGAACAGAAGGCAGAAGGAGAAGGGCATGATAGAGGACAAGATGGTTGAATGCATCACCGACTCAATGGGTATGAGCTTGAGCAAGCTCTGGGAGATGGTGAAGGACAGGGAAGCCTGGCGTGCTGCAGTCCCTGGGGTCACAAAGAGTCAGACACAACTGAGTGACTAAACTCAACTGAAGGTATCAGAAACTGTTCTAGGTGCTCGGAATATAGTAATGAGCAGGACAGAGCATAGCCCCACCCTCCTGGAGTTCAATTAAAATAAACAAGAACCATACCCAGCTGTGATAGGGACCATGCGAAAAATTCAAAGCAGGGGATGTGAGACTGAGTGGCTGAAGGACTCCATTACACTGAGCGTCAGGGTAAGACAGGCCACTCAGAGAGGATGATATTCAAATTGAGATTTCAATTATCAAAAAGAGACAACTTTCCAGCAAAGCTCAGGGAAGAGTACATTAGACAAAAGGGAACAGCTAATAAAAGGACTAAAGCTTAATTGTGAGGACTAGCTCTGTGGGTTTGAGACTGTGGCTTAAGTGCAGTGAGGGAGAGGAGAGCTCCCAGCGCCAGTAGGCTTTAGCAAATCAGAGCAGTGTATCTGGGCTTTACTGTCTTAATGTTAACGGAGCCAGAGGGCGATTTTAAACACAGGAATACTTCGTCTGTTTATATTAAAAAAAAAAAAAAAAAAAAAAAAAACTATGAAATAAACCCAGAATTTAAGACATTCTGTAAGCTCAGACTCTTCATAAGCATTATCGTCAGGAAAAATTCATGAATCTTGATTGGGTTCTAAATCAGAGGGGATCAGGGGAGAGAGAGAGAAAGAGAGGAAGAAGAGAGAGACTATAAAAGATTTAAGAAACAAACAGGAAATTTTGACTATAGACTGTATATTGAACAATATTATGGAATGACTGTTCACTTTCTTAGATATGACATAGCATTATGGGTATATAGGAGAATTTATATTTAGAAGATGCAAGCTGGGGCTTCCCCTGGTGGTCCAGTGGGTAAGGACACCGCCTTGCAGTGCAAGGGGCGCTGGTTCGAGCCCTGGCCTGGGAAGATCCCACGTGTCACGGAGCGGCTGGACTGATGTGTCCAATTACCCAGCCGGAGCTCTGCAACGACAGACGCCACCACGATGGGAGGCCCACGGGAGCCAAAGAACAAGGACGGATGAACACAGAAAAACGAAAGACCAATAGAAGTGGCCTGCCTGCTCCCCTCCCTCCCCAACCCGACCCCCGCCCAAAATAAAAATAAATAAATAAATCTTTAAAAAAAATAAAAAAATAAAGAAGATGCAAGCTGAAATATTTAAGGGCAAAAAGCCATGACTTTTGCAACTTACATTCAAATGGCTCAGCAAAAAAGAGAAATACAAACCAAACTGGTGCAAACTGGACCTAGGTAAAGATATATGGGGATATATATATAGAAGTCATGTGTGTGTGTACATATATATACATATATATATATGGCCTCCCTAGTGGCTCAGTGGTAAAGAATCTACCACCAATGGAGGGGATTCAGGTTCAACTCCTGAGTCATTAGAAAGATCCCCTGGAAAAGGAAATGGTAGTCCACTCCAGTATTCTTGCCTGGAAAATTGCATGGACAGAGGAGCCTGGTGGGCTACAGTCCATGGGGGCTGCAAAAGAGTCAGACACAACTTAGCAACTAAGCAGAAACAGTGTGTGTGAATATACATATATACTATTCTTGTACTATACCATTCATATATTATTATTTCATCTTTTCTGGAAATTTTGAATTTTTCAGGATAAAAAATGGGAAGAAAATCACTTTGTAGACTTCCATTTCTGACAGTAATGAAATAGTTTAACTCCCAGACAAAAAGCAACTTAAGATGGTTTTAAATATTTTAAAAAATAGAAAATTGATTAATGAACTAGCATGATAGTAAGGATTGATTACTTAGAAGCCAAGAACTAGTAAAAGTGATAAGTAGAACACTGAAACCAAGCTTTGTCTTCGCTAAGCCAGATGAATTTGAGTTTTACTAGTCATGGTCTCATGATGCATGGAAAGAAGAGAAGGTCAGGTTACTGCCAAGATGCGAAATCTCATAAGAGACTCTACACATAAAGCCAGGATCCCCCAGAAGGCCTCTTGAGCCTCTTTCTAGAAGACTGCAAGAAAAAATTGCCTATAGGCAGCCTTAGCATAGTATAGAGGGGGAAATATCTCCTCTGAGATTTTTTTTTTTAACTAACTCTAGCTGGCTTGTCTGAAAAACTCAAGCAGGTCATTTAAAGTGGGTTCAGATGGATGGTGCTCCCACACAGCTAGGAAAGGTAAACCAGATCATGTTTAGCGAAATCCAGATGCACACAACATTTATAGGTTTATACCTAATCCTCAGTGTGATGTTATCTGGAGATAAGGCTCTTGGGCTTCCCCTGGTGGTCCAGTGGGTAAGGATACCGCCTTGCAGTGCAAGGGGCGCCAGTTCGATCCCTGGCCTGGGAAGATCCCATGTGCCGCGGAGTGGCTGGACCGATGTGTCCAATTACCGAGCCGGAGCTCTGGAGTGCATGCGCCCAGAGCCAGCGCTCTGCAAAGATAGACGCCACCGCGATGGGAGGCCCACAGGAGCCAAAGAACAAAGACGGATGAAAATAGAGAAATGAAAGACCAATAGAAGTGGCCCGCCTGCTCCCCTCCCTCCCCAACCCGACCCCCGCCCAAAATAAATAAAATAAATAAATCTTAAAAAAAAAAAAAAAAAAAAACTTGGGTGAGTGGTGATTAGGTCCTAAGAGTGGGGGCCCTCGTGAATGAAAATAGAGCCTTTATAAAGGAGACCCCAGAGACCAACCTCGTCCCTCCCCACCACTGTGAAACACGGTGAGATGACAGCCTTCCATAACCAGACACGGGGCCCTCACCAGCCAAAGAGTCTGTCAGACCAACCAATACATATATACTATTCTTGTACTATACCATTCATATATTATTATTTCATCTTTTCTGGAAATTTTGAATTTTCAGGATAAAAATGGGAAGAAAATCACTTTGTAGACTTCCATTTCTGACAGTAATGAAATAGTTTAACTCCCAGACAAAAGCAACTTAAGATGGTTTTAAATATTTTAAAAAATAGAAAATTGATTAATGAACTAGCATGATAGTAAGGATTGATTACTTAGAAGCCAAGAACTAGTAAAAGTGATAAGTAGAACACTGAAACCAAGCTTTGTCTTCGCTAAGCCAGATGAATTTGAGTTTTACTAGTCATGGTCTCATGATGCATGGAAAGAAGAGAAGGTCAGGTTACTGCCAAGATGCGAAATCTCATAAGAGACTCTACACATAAAGCCAGGATCCCCCAGAAGGCCTCTTGAGCCTCTTTCTAGAAGACTGCAAGAAAAAATTGCCTATAGGCAGCCTTAGCATAGTATAGAGGGGGAAATATCTCCTCTGAGATTTTTTTTTTTAACTAACTCTAGCTGGCTTGTCTGAAAAACTCAAGCAGGTCATTTAAAGTGGGTTCAGATGGATGGTGCTCCCACACAGCTAGGAAAGGTAAACCAGATCATGTTTAGCGAAATCCAGATGCACACAACATTTATAGGTTTATACCTAATCCTCAGTGTGATGTTATCTGGAGATAAGGCTCTTGGGCTTCCCCTGGTGGTCCAGTGGGTAAGGATACCGCCTTGCAGTGCAAGGGGCGCCAGTTCGATCCCTGGCCTGGGAAGATCCCATGTGCCGCGGAGTGGCTGGACCGATGTGTCCAATTACCGAGCCGGAGCTCTGGAGTGCATGCGCCCAGAGCCAGCGCTCTGCAAAGATAGACGCCACCGCGATGGGAGGCCCACAGGAGCCAAAGAACAAAGACGGATGAAAATAGAGAAATGAAAGACCAATAGAAGTGGCCCGCCTGCTCCCCTCCCTCCCCAACCCGACCCCCGCCCAAAATAAATAAAATAAATAAATCTTAAAAAAAAAAAAAAAAAAAAAACTTGGGTGAGTGGTGATTAGGTCCTAAGAGTGGGGGCCCTCGTGAATGAAAATAGAGCCTTTATAAAGGAGACCCCAGAGACCAACCTCGTCCCTCCCCACCACTGTGAAACACGGTGAGATGACAGCCTTCCATAACCAGACACGGGGCCCTCACCAGCCAAAGAGTCTGTCAGCACCTTGATCTTGGGTTTCCAGGCTTCAGAACTGTGAGGAAGCAGAGCGGGTAGAGCTCAGTGGTAGAGCATTTGACTGCAGAACTGAGGAACAGCGGTTTAAGTAATAGCATTTTACTTTATGGTATTTTGCCCACCCAAGTTGACTATAACACCTACTTAACCCAGACCTCCACCATTTCCACAGAAACACTTCCAAGAAATGTGAACTCTCAATCAACTCACAAATCATACAAAGAGATAAAACATCTGGTACAAGAATCAGAAGAAAAAAATATGCAACCCAAAAATGAACAAAAAACCCTCAGATAACAGAATCAAACACATAAAGACTTTAAACCTGGAATAGATTATAGTTAAAGATTATAAATTGTCATATGTTTAATATGATAAAAGAAATACAAGATTGAAAATATAAATAATGAAGTTCTGCAAAAAATGAATGGGCAGGTTTAAAAAACCTAGACTTTCTCTAGACTTAAAAAAGTATTTTAAAAATCCACAATAATTGGAATTTAAAATTCAGTGGACACGTTTAACAGCAGATTAGACAGGCTGAAGAGAATTAGCAAATTGGAAGATAAAACAGAACTAATTTTGTCATGTAAAAAGAGAATCATAGACGCATGGTAAGGAGACCTCAACATGTAAGGGAAACAGCCTATTAACAGGCTTGATCTTTGATTTCAAATGGAGAGTGAATCAACCAATAATGATAGCTAAGATTAACTGATGGTGAATATGCACCAGGCATGGTTCTAAGCAATTGACAAGCGAGAGGATTATACCTGGACCTTGACTGATAGAAGAACTAAATGAATTCGTACATATAAATTACTTAGGACAATACTTAGCATACCATAAATACTGGATGATTTTTGCTATTACTTTTATTTTAATTAATATTTCATCTTCACAGCAACTCTATGAAGGAGGTACTAATATTATCACCATTTTACAGAATGCTAATTCTGCTTCTAGCAGATCCTGAGACAGGGATTTAGAGCCACAGGATATATTGAGAGAGCTCTACAGGAGGAACCTGTAAGGAGAGGAGTGAAAAGGATAGGGAACAGAAAAATGCTGAGCAAGAATAACTCCCAGGAAGTCTGGGCCTTGGTCTGATTCATAGACTGAGGGCTTTAAAGTCTTCTCACTTTAGAGAAAAGTGCTGACTTTTTGTTCCCTGTATCGCTACAGGCTGAGAGGTCACTTTCCCAGGTGCAGCAACTCCCTCTACAGAGAGGGGCTGCTGTAATCCTTAGTAGCCAATCGCACAGCAGCTGGGAGATGTTTGTTTAGTTAAGGGCCCCACCACAGCGGATAAACAGAAGAGCCAGTCTCTCCCTCCACAGGCCTCTTGAGAAGTCAAAAATGATCAACGGGGATATATTTGACTGACAAAGAGTTAGTACTAAATAGTGTTTAAAGAGCTCTTACAAACGAAACAACCCCAAAGAAAAAACGGAAACAACCTGATAAAAAAGGCAAAGCACAGGGACCAACACGTTACAAAATGAGCCCACAAATGAATTTCAGCTTTACCAATGTTTCAAAAAATAAACCTTTGAGATTTAAAATATTTAATTGGAATTTAAAATTCAGGGGACACGTTTAACAGCAGATTAGACAGGCTGAAGAGAATTAGCAAATTGGAAGATAAAACAGAACTAATTTTGTCATGTAAAAAGAGAATCATAGACGCATGGTAAGGAGACCTCAACATGTAAGGGAAACAGCCTATTAACAGGCTTGATCTTTGATTTCAAATGGAGAGTGAATCAACCAATAATGATAGCTAAGATTAACTGATGGTGAATATGCACCAGGCATGGTTCTAAGCAATTGACAAGCGAGAGGATTATACCTGGACCTTGACTGATAGAAGAACTAAATGAATTCGTACATATAAATTACTTAGGACAATACTTAGCATACCATAAATACTGGATGATTTTTGCTATTACTTTTATTTTAATTAATATTTCATCTTCACAGCAACTCTATGAAGGAGGTACTAATATTATCACCATTTTACAGAATGCTAATTCTGCTTCTAGCAGATCCTGAGACAGGGATTTAGAGCCACAGGATATATTGAGAGAGCTCTACAGGAGGAACCTGTAAGGAGAGGAGTGAAAAGGATAGGGAACAGAAAAATGCTGAGCAAGAATAACTCCCAGGAAGTCTGGGCCTTGGTCTGATTCATAGACTGAGGGCTTTAAAGTCTTCTCACTTTAGAGAAAAGTGCTGACTTTTTGTTCCCTGTATCGCTACAGGCTGAGAGGTCACTTTCCCAGGTGCAGCAACTCCCTCTACAGAGAGGGGCTGCTGTAATCCTTAGTAGCCAATCGCACAGCAGCTGGGAGATGTTTGTTTAGTTAAGGGCCCCACCACAGCGGATAAACAGAAGAGCCAGTCTCTCCCTCCACAGGCCTCTTGAGAAGTCAAAAATGATCAACGGGGATATATTTGACTGACAAAGAGTTAGTACTAAATAGTGTTTAAAGAGCTCTTACAAACGAAACAACCCCAAAGAAAAAACGGAAACAACCTGATAAAAAAGGCAAAGCACAGGGACCAACACGTTACAAAATGAGCCCACAAATGAATTTCAGCTTTACCAATGTTTCAATAAATGTAAACTAAATAATGGGACATCTTTTTTGACTATCATATTGCAGATTTTAAAGAATTTTGATAATCCTGCTGGTGAGGGTATGTGAAGTTAATCCTTTCACCTGTTGCTTTGGGGGCTGGAAATTGGTACTGTCATTGTGGAGGCAGATTTTGTAATACCTATCAAAAACCTCAGTACCTCTTGACCAAATAATTCCAATTTTAGGGCCTTACCTACATAAATGATTAGACAAGAGCACAAAGTAAATGAACCAGATGTTTATCACATTCATTACACAATCTTTGTTTATACGGAAACATTAGACACAACTTACAGACGATTGGTGAAAACAGGTCTTGTGAATCCATATAATGGAATATTATTTAACCATTAAAAGTGATGACTGGGTGACACAGAAAGATATTCTCAGCAAATTGGACTGAGTTCTTTATGTGTGTTTTTTTTTTTTTTTTTCTTTTTGGCCACTTCTATTTGTCTTTCATTTATTTCCATCTTTGTTCTTTGGCCTGTGTGGGTCTCCCATCGCAGTGGCCTCTCTCGTTGCAGAGCACCGGCTCTGGGTGCACATGCTCCAGAGCTCTGGCTCAGTAGTTGGACACATTGGTCCAGTCGCTCCGTGGCACGTGGGATCTTCCCAGGTCAGGGATTGAACTGGCGCCCCTTGCACTGCAAGGCGGTGTCCTTACCAACTGGACTACCAGGGAAGCCTCTGGATTGAGTTCTTTAAAGAGCATGTTATAGACTTCTCTGGTGGCTCAGTGGTAAAGAATCCTCTGGCCAGTGCAGGAGATACAGGTTCAATTCCTTGTCCTGGAAAATTCCACATGCCAAGGAGCAACTAAGTCCATACTCCACAATCACTGGAGCCTGTACACTCTAAGGCCTGCGAGGCACAACTACTGAGCCCATGCATTGCAGCCACTGAAGCCTGAGTGCCTAGAGCCTGTGCTCCACAACAAAAAACTCAAAGAAATGAGAACCGCATGCCTGTGCTGTGCAAAACAACGGAGACCTAGTGCAGACAAAACTAAATACATAAAAAGTTTTAAAAGCGTATGTAAGAAAGGACTATAAATGTAAACTAAATAATGGGACATCTTTTTTGACTATCATATTGCAGATTTTAAAGAATTTTGATAATCCTGCTGGTGAGGGTATGTGAAGTTAATCCTTTCACCTGTTGCTTTGGGGGCTGGAAATTGGTACTGTCATTGTGGAGGCAGATTTTGTAATACCTATCAAAAACCTCAGTACCTCTTGACCAAATAATTCCAATTTTAGGGCCTTACCTACATAAATGATTAGACAAGAGCACAAAGTAAATGAACCAGATGTTTATCACATTCATTACACAATCTTTGTTTATACGGAAACATTAGACACAACTTACAGACGATTGGTGAAAACAGGTCTTGTGAATCCATATAATGGAATATTATTTAACCATTAAAAGTGATGACTGGGTGACACAGAAAGATATTCTCAGCAAATTGGACTGAGTTCTTTATGTGTGTTTTTTTTTTTTTTTTTCTTTTTGGCCACTTCTATTTGTCTTTCATTTATTTCCATCTTTGTTCTTTGGCCTGTGTGGGTCTCCCATCGCAGTGGCCTCTCTCGTTGCAGAGCACCGGCTCTGGGTGCACATGCTCCAGAGCTCTGGCTCAGTAGTTGGACACATTGGTCCAGTCGCTCCGTGGCACGTGGGATCTTCCCAGGTCAGGGATTGAACTGGCGCCCCTTGCACTGCAAGGCGGTGTCCTTACCAACTGGACTACCAGGGAAGCCTCTGGATTGAGTTCTTTAAAGAGCATGTTATAGACTTCTCTGGTGGCTCAGTGGTAAAGAATCCTCTGGCCAGTGCAGGAGATACAGGTTCAATTCCTTGTCCTGGAAAATTCCACATGCCAAGGAGCAACTAAGTCCATACTCCACAATCACTGGAGCCTGTACACTCTAAGGCCTGCGAGGCACAACTACTGAGCC
Source organism: Tragulus kanchil (assembly GCA_022376925.1). NCBI lineage: Eukaryota > Metazoa > Chordata > Mammalia > Artiodactyla > Tragulidae > Tragulus > Tragulus kanchil. The sequence goes on from JAIOJX010000024.1 coordinate 140,680,524, forward strand.
CATGCATTGCAGCCACTGAAGCCTGAGTGCCTAGAGCCTGTGCTCCACAACAAAAAACTCAAAGAAATGAGAACCGCATGCCTGTGCTGTGCAAAACAACGGAGACCTAGTGCAGACAAAACTAAATACATAAAAAGTTTTAAAAGCGTATGTAAGAAAGGACTATAAATATTAATATGTTCTAACATATTTTGTATAGTGTTCATTGCTGTTTAATTACTTTTGTAATAAAATAACTGGTCATGTTGTAGACAATAGATAAGTGAGCAAACTACCCACTCCAGTATTCTTGCCTGGAGAATTCCATGGCTCATCAATGGGACCTTAAGAGTCAGACATGACTTACACACCAAATACACACTGAAATAATTCACAAAAAAAGAAACAAATGGCCAATAAACATGAAAAATGTCCAGCCACACCAGTTATCAAAGCACTTCAAATGAAAACAACAACTAAAATACTTTTATGACAAAAATTTTTAAAATGTTACTATTTAGTGTTGCAGAGTAAACATCAGCGTATCATTTCCAGGTTTCTGATGAGCATATATGCCTTTTGAAACTAATCTGGTATATATATATAAAGAGCATTAACATATCTATAGTCTTTCCTAACACTTACCCACCTAAGACTCTATCCAGAGGAAATAATTTAAGATACAAATGAGAATATTTACATTATGTTATTTTAAAATATAGAAAAACTGGATACAACAAATGCCTGCCATTAGGGACATGATTAGAATATAGCTATAGAGTGGCTATAACTGTTTATAAAAAGGTATTTATTTTAAAGTTTTTACTAAGACAGGGAAATATTCATGGTGTTAAAGTGAAGTGAAAGTTAAAGTGAAAAAAGCATGCTGAAAATTGTTTATTATGACCCCAACTATGTAAAACATGTTCAGTAAACACTAGGAGGAATTATGCTGAAGCAGTCAGACTCCTTAGAGAAAGGAGAAATAGAGAAAACTCTATTTTCACATTTTCTTATTAAATAAAAATAGAAAGGAATATTTTTAAGTTTAAAAATAAGGAAAAATTAATGTGGATTTGTGCACATCTGTCATTTCCTTCTGGTGACTTTGTAGATAAAAATATTTAGAGAGGTGGCTTCCCCTGGTGGTCCAGTGGGTAAGGACACCGCCTTGCAGTGCAAGGGACGCCGGTTGGAGCCCTGGGCTGGGAAGATCCCACGTGCCGCGGAGCGGCTGGACTGATGTGTCCAATCACCGAGCCGGTGCTCTGGAGCGCATGCGCCCAGAGCCGGTGCTCTGCAACGACAGAGGCCACCGCGATGGGAGGCCCACAGGAGCCAAAGAACGAAGACGAATGAAAATAGAGAAATGGAAGACCAATAGAAGTGGCCCGCCCACTCCCCTCCCTCCCCAACCCGACCCCCGCCCAAGGTAAATAAATAAATCTTTTAAAAAAAAAAAAGAAAATACTTAGAGGGACTTCCCTGGTGGCTCAGTGGATAAGAATCTGCCTGCTAACGCAGGGGACACGAGTTTGATCTCTAGTCCGGGAAGTTCTCACATGATCTTGAGCAACTAAGCTTGTGTGCCATAACAACTGAACCTGCGCTCTAGAGCCCACAAGCCACAACTACTGAGCCCGTGTGTTGCAACAGAAGCTCAGGTGCCTAGAGCCTGTCCTCTACAATGAGAAGCCACCATAACAAGAAGCCCTGACTTGTCCCAACTAAAGAAAGCCTGCACACAGCAATGCAGACCCAGTGCAAACAAAAAAAATAATAATAAATAAACAAATTAAAAAATACTTAGATATGAAACAGGATTAAATGCTTAGGAGTGAGGAGATAACAGAGTTTAGGAGTCTGGCAGGGGGTGAGGGATGCATCCTA